>OX359266.1:3348236-4688236 GCA_947179155.2 Hedera helix
CGCGTTGAAGATCTGGAGACACTACTTGTACGGAGAAAAAGTGGATATCTATACGGATCATAAAAGTCTCAAGTATTTCTTCACCCAGAAGGAACTCAACATGCGACAACGACGTTGGCTTGAGCTGTTAAAGGATTATGACCACACAATCCAGTATCACCCGGGAAAGGCGAACGTTGTAGCTGACGCTTTGAGCAGAAAATCTTATGCAAGTACAAGTGCACTGCTGACAACACAAAAGTGTATTTTGTACGACTTGCAAAAGATGGAGATAGAGCTAAAGACACCAGGGACCCACTCGAAGATTGCTCACGTGCGAGTAGAACCAACTTTAATCGATAAAATTAAAGCTGCTCAAGCTACCGATCCGGAACTGATAAACATGATAAAGAAAGTACAAGAAGGTGCCATTCCCGAAGCAAGAATCGACGAGAAAGGAATACTTCGAGTCAACTCTCGACTCTGTGTTCCTAACGATCCTGAATTAAAGCATAAAATCATGATGGAGGCACACAACACGCCGTTTGCAATCCACCCAGGAGGTACCAAGATGTATCGAGATCTTCGACATACATTTTGGTGGAACAATATGAAAAGGGAGATTGCAGAGTTTATCTCAAGGTGCCTAACTTGTCAACGTGTCAAGGCAGAGCATCAAGTACCTAAAGGACCATTACAATCACTTGAAGTTCCCGAATGGAAGTGGGAACACATCAATATGGACTTCGTGACGGGTCTTCCAAAAGTTTCTCAAGGCTTAGATGCAATTTGGGTGATCGTAGATAGATTGACCAAATCTGCTCATTTCTTGCCTATACGAGAAAACTTTTCACTTGAACGTCTTGCCGGTATGTACATAAATGAGATCGTGAGATTGCATGGCATGCCAGTTTCCATAGTTTCTGATCGAGATCCTAGATTCACTTCACGCTTTTGGATCAGTCTACAAAAAGCTATGGGCACTGAACTATGTTTTAGTTCTGCATACCATCCTCAAACGGACGGACAATCGGAAAGGACGATCCAGACCCTCGAAGATCTTTTGAGACTTTGCGTATTGGACTTCAAAGGAAGTTGGGATAAGTACTTGCCGTTGGTGGAATTTTCTTACAACAACAGTTACCAAGCAAGCATAGGCATGGCTCCATTCGAGGCATTGTATGGAAGGAAGTGTCGCTCTCCAATATGTTGGAATGAGGTAGGAGAAGCAAAATTGTTGGGACCCGAGTTGGTACGCTTGACGACCGAAAAGATCCAAATGATCCGACAACGAATACAGACCGCACAAGAACGACAAAAGAGTTATGCTGATCTTCATCGGAGAGACGAAAGTTTCAACGTCGGAGATCATGTATTCTTACGTGTTTCTCCATGGAAAGGGGTTACGAGATTCGGAAAGAGAGGAAAGCTCAACCCTCGATTTATTGGCCCATTTGAAATCCTCGATCGAATAGGAACCGTAGCCTACAGACTAGCCCTACCACCAAGTATGTCTCGCATCCATAACGTTTTTCACATATCTATGTTACGTAAATATGTGAAGGACCCAAACCACGTCATTGAGTTAGAACCAGACGTTATAGCAGATGATTTAACATACGAGGAAGTACCTGTTAAGATCCTGGATAAGAAGGAGCAGATCCTACGCTCAAAGGTTATACCTCAAGTTAAGGTTTTATGGAGGAACCAAGATACTGAGGAAATGACCTGGGAGCTAGAATCTGAGATGAAATCTAAGTATCCTTACCTCTTCGATATGTCAGGTACGTCAATTTCGGGGATGAAATTTCATAAGGAGGGGAGGTTGTAAGACCCCGAATTTTATGAAATACAAAATTTAATTTTTCTTCATATAGATATTTTTTTTTAAACAGTAAGTGGTTAAATCGATAAAGTTAAAAGTTAAGGATGTTATGTGCAAATTTTATTTTGTCGGACAATATTCGCTTTGTCGGGGAATATTCGTTTGGTCGGGGAATATTCGTTTGGTCCGACGGCGCCGAAATAACAAATTATTGGTGGACCCCACAACGGAATATTTGTCGGATATAGAAAACGGCAGAAATAACCTTTTTAAATAAAAATAGTCAACGGAACTGTTAAAATACCGGTGATAAAAGAATAGTAGCATACGGTAGTTATTGGTATTTTCTGTAGCACTCGGTACTCTACAGTAACACACGGTATTGCATAGTGTCTCATATTTTTGGTCTGATAATTGACACCGTAACTATTACGCATCATTTCATCGATAATTGTCACTGCATAATATTTTATATTATCAATTCAATAATTGTTGTTACACAGTATTTTGCATTATTGATTTAATAATTGTCATTACACTGTATTTTATATCATTGAGTCAATAATTGTTGTTGCACTGTTTTTAAAATTATTGAACCTAATAATTGTCACAGTAACATATGCACAGTAATTCACATTATTGAATCAATAATTGTCATTACACAGTAACGTATGCTTTATTTTACATTATTGTTATCTCTATTATGATGTTATTTAAACAGTTGTATTTCATTAATTTATTGACTTGATATCTAAGAGCTAACTATACTGTATTTATAACAATTAGTCATAATAATTGAATTGATAAAGTTATTTGTTTATAATATAAAGTTAGGTGATTATTAGGTGATATGAAATGAATGGTGTAGATTAAAGTGTGAATTATTGAATTGATTTGTTTATAATATAAAGTTAGGTGATTATTAGGTGATATGAAATGAATGGTGTAGATTAAAGTGTGAATTATTGTTGAATAATTAAATTGATTTGTTTATAATATAAAGTTAGGTGATTATTAGGTGATATGAAATGAATGGTGTAGATTAAAGATAATATAATATTTGAAATGGATGGTGTAGATTAAAAGATGATCTTTAAATGAATGGTTTAGATTAAATGAATGATAAGATTTTTGGCTATAAATAGAAGCCTTAACTTAAGGATTTTTCATAAACTTCCTTACTTGTTCTTTCTTTCTCTCTCTAAATACTTCTTGTGAAAGTTCTCTCTAAGTGTGCTTAAGTCATCTTGAGTATTTGTGAAGATCTATAAGTATACGTGTACTGTTCAAGTTAATCAACCTCATTTAAATCAATATCCAGTCACGTGTTGAGGTAAGGGATACCATCTTTTTCATCTTCCATTATTCAAACGTACTATGGTAAGGGATGTCATTTTCTTTCATACTCTTAAAATTACTACTCGTAAGGGATACCATCTTTTTCATCTTCCATTATTCAAACGTACTATGGTAAGGGATGTCATTTTCTTTCATACTCTTAAAATTACTACTCGTAAGGGATACCATCTTTTTCATCTTCCATTATTCAAACGTACTATGGTAAGGGATTATCATTATTTGATTCTCGAAAATAATATTGTTTCTTTCTTACTCATAAGATGTGCCTTTTATTTCCATGTATTAAATTGTGGGAATAACCTTACGGAGCGGATTGTCGCCTGTTGGTGAATAACCTTTCGTATTCATTCATTATTAATCTCTGAGAATAACCTTACGGAGCGGATTGCCGCCTGTTTGGTGAATAACTCTTTGTACTCAAATTCTATTAAATTGTGGGAATAACCTTACGAAGCGGATTGCCGCCTGTTGGTGAATAACCCTTTGTATTAATTTCCTTCACCTTTTGGTAATCAAACCTGCTACGGTAAGGGATATTATTTTCTTTCATACTCCTAAATCGAAATTTATTATGGAACTATTGCTTCTATAATTCCTGAAAATATTATATGTTCCATAATAATTGAACTTCATTATTTCAACTGAACCTTCCTATTTACGTGAACCTTTCTATTGAATTGTAACCGTTATTCTGAACTGTGGATCTTGAATTTCACTCCACATCATGTTGACAATTTGGACATTATTTGAATCTGTACAAAGTAAACTTCCGATACTTATTGTTATCCTATTTCTTCTGTTCATCATTTATATCATTCTAATCATCCAAAAATCAAGCTGTTGTGAATATCTGTGGCCGGGGGCACAGATGTGATATATTTGTTGAACAGATGATAGGTTAAAGGCGATATAATAGGTTAAAGGCGATACATCTGTTCGGTGTCTTTTATGGCACGTGGTGAATGTTCTCTTTGGCCCGTAGTGCAAAGATGAACTGTTGTTTGGTATGATTATGACCAAAGGCTGAATCTGGTATAATCATGACCGTTGGTGCTATATTGAATATCTTTGGCCCGTAGTACAAAAATGAACTGTTGATGTGCATGATTATGATCAGGAACTGTGAATTTGTATTATCTTGACTAATGATATTTCAGATGATAAAAGTTGATGATGTTTTTCCTAAAAAGAGAACCGAGTGGACATTATAGTCTGCATTATTCTTCTAATAGATTACTCATTCCGCTGCTATTATTGATCTGAACGTTGTTTAAGAATTTAACTGCAGTTTTTGATATAAACCTTGTAGTCTATTGTATTATATCAAGAACTCAACTGTTGAAGACTAATGATAATTTATTCGTCATTATCTTAGTCATGATATTCTTTACTGGGCTATTTGAGCTCACCCTTTCTTTTGTTCCATTGTTTTTCAACAGGAGATGAAAACATAACAGGGTCTAGCCGGGGAATGGAGTGAGGGTCCGAGGAATAGTTATCATAGTCTTCACGTTTTGTAAAATAGTGTGGCAATAATAGTGAAGACTTAGTTGTGTATTATTATACACTGTATTGTTGTACGTTGTGCTTTGTTGTAATAATTTTGTTGTAGTATTTTGACGACTCAAGTTTGGGCTGTGTGGGCCCAGATTTGGGGGCGTCACATGTAATACCATATTTCTTCATTAATTGTTCAAAAGGCTTATTACAAAAATGCTTTCTTCCATCACTAATGATCGCACGAGGTCTACCAAAACGAGAAAATATGTTTTATTTTAAAATTTTTACCACCACCTTGTGATCATTAGGTTTAGAGGAAATTGCATCCACCCATTTAGACACATAATCCACAGTAACAAGGATGTACAAATTGCCAAAAGAATTAGGAATTGGACCCATAAAATCAATACCCCACACATCAAATAATTCAATAATAAGAATAGGATGTAAATGCATCATATTTCTACGAGTTATACTTCCTAATTTTTGACATCTCTCACAGGAACTACAATATGCATGTGTATCTTTAAATACTGTTGGCCAATAAAAATCACATTGAAGAATTTTCGCAATTGCTTTCTTTGAACTAAAGTGACCTCCACATGCATGATCATGACAAAAAGAGATAACATCGTTTTGCTCACTTTCAGGAATACATCTCCTAATGATTTGGTCAGGACAATATTTGAACAGGTAAGGATCATTCCAAAAGAAATATTTAACCCTGGATAAAAATTTAATACGATCTTGTTTAGTCCAATGTGTGGGCATTTGTCCTATGACAAGATAATTAACAATATCAGCATACCAAGGTACTTGAAAAACAACCATAAGTTGTTCATCAAGGAATGACTCTCTAATAGGCAAGGACTCATCTATAGACTCGACAATTAACCTTGACAAACGATCAACCATAACATTTTCAAATCCTTTCTTGTCCCTAATTTCAAGGTCAAATTCTTGTAACAACAAAATCCATCTAATGAGGCGAGGTTTGGCATCTTTCTTACTCAAGAGATATTTCAATGCAGCATGATCAGAATAGACTATAACCCTAGACCTAATCAAGTAAGACCTAAACTTGTCTAGCTCAAAAACTACGGCCAACAACTTTTTTTCCGTGGTAGAATAATTGAGTTGTGCATCATTAAAGGTCTTACTAGCATAATAAATGACATGAAGTAGTCTATCAATACGCTGCCCTAAAATAACCCATATAGCATAATCCGAAGCATCACACATAATTTTGAATGGAACACTCCATTCGGGTGGTTTAATGATAGGTGCAGATGTCAACAAGGTCTTGAGCTTGTTAAAAGCTTGTAGGCATTCATTGTTAAAGTGGAAAGAGTCATTGTCAAAGTGGAAAAAGACATCTTTAGCAAGCAAGTTACATAGAGGCCTAGATATTTTACTAAAGTCCTTAATAAACCTATGGTAAAATCCTGCGTGACCTAAGAAATACCTTATTTCTCTAACTGTCTTAGGAGGTGGGCGACTAGAAATCACATCAACTTTTGCCTTATCTACCTCAATTCCCTCGTGGGACACCACATGTCCTAAAACTATCCATTTCCTAATCATGAAGTGACACTTTTTCCAATTAAGTACAAGATTTTTTTCTTTACACCTAATTAACACTAGGGTTAAATGATGTAAACACTCATCAAAGTTAGATCCAAATACGGAAAAGTCATCCATGAACACCTCTAGAAAACGCTCTACCATGTCAGAAAATATGTTCATCATACACCGCTGAAATGTAGCAGGTGCATTAAACAACCCAAAGGACATACGACGGTAGACAAAAGTACCAAAAGGACAGGTGAATGCTGTTTCTCTTGGTCCTCAGGTGCTATGGGAATTTGGTTGTAACCGGAATAACTATCAAGAAAAAAATAATATGCATGTCCGGCTAACCTTTCTAACATCTAGTCAATGAAAGGAAGTGGAAAATGGTCTTTCCTAGTGGATGCATTCAACTTACGGTAATTGATGCACACACGCCAACCAGTTTGCATTCGGGTCGGAACTAACTCATTATTATCATTCTTGACTACCGTAATTCCTGATTTTTTATGTACTACATGAACAAGACTAACTCATGAACTATCAGAGATTGGGTAAATGACTCCCACATCTAAAAGCTTAATCACTTCAGCTCTGACCACCTCTTTCATTGCAGGGTTGAGTCTCCTTTGGGACTCACGAGAGGGTTTGACATTATCTTCTAGGTGTATTCTATGCATGCATACTGATGGACTAATACCCTTAATGTTTGCAATTGTCCAACCTATAGCTTCTCTATGTTCTCTAAGCACACTAACGAGTTTATTTTCCTGCTATGTATCTAATTCAGATGCGGTGATAACAGACAAGGTCTCAGTTTGACCTAAAAACGAGTACTTTAGTGTCTCGGGAAGATGTTTCAAATCAAGTTTCGGTAGTTTATTAACAGATGGAAGTGATATGGATTCAGAAGGTGAAAGAGGTTCAATTTTAGCTTTCCACACTTTGTAGTATTCATTAATGGAGCAGATTCTAACAGAGAGTTCACCTCACTAATTGCAGTATCATTATCAAAACCTATGCCAAAATGAGCTAAACAACTCTCTAACGGATCATCGTAGGATAACTGCCTGAAGGAATTATGGACAACACTCTCAATAAAATTAACTTCATAGAGATCATCATGATCAGGAGATTGTTGACAAACGCTAAATACATTGAGTTCTACAGTCATATTTCCAAAAGATAATTTCATAACCCCATTGCGACAATTAATTATCGCGTTTGAGGTGGCTAAGAAATGTCGTCCTAAAATCACAGGAATCTGGGCATTAATATTCTCTACAGGTTGAGTATCTATGACAATAAAGCCCACGAGAAAGTAAAACTTATCGACCTTAATCAAGACATCCTCTATGGTACCCCTAAGAACTTTGACAGACCTATCAGCTAACTGAAGTCTCACAGAGGTGGGCCTAAGTTCTCCTAATCCTAATTGTGCATACACGGAATATGACAATAGATTGACACTCGCACCTAAATCAAGTAAGGCCCTATCGATCACATGATCACCTATAACACAAGAAATGGTAGGACATCCGGGGTCCTTATACTTGACAGGAGTTTTCATTTGGATTATGAAACTAACTTGCTCGGTCAAGCATGCTGTTTTAGGGACATTTGTTTTTCTTTTCTGTGTACATAGATCTTTTAAGAATTTTGAGACACCCCCAAATCTGGGCCCACACAGCCCAAACTTGAGTTGTCAAAAGACTACAACAAAATTATTACAAGGTAGAACAACGTTCAACAATACAGTGTATAATAATACACAACTAAGTCTTCACTATTATTATCACACTATTTTACAACACGTGAAGACTACGATAGCTATCCCTCGGACTCTCACTCCATTCCCCGGCTAGATCCAGCTACGTTCTCATCTCCTGTTGAAAAATAATGGAACAAAAGAAAGGGTGAGCTCAAATAGCCCAATAAAGAATATCATGACTAAGATAATGACGAATAAATTATTATTAGCCTTCAACAGTTGAGTTCTTGATAGAATACAATAGACTACAAGGTTTATATCAAAAACTGCAGTTAAATTCTTGAACAACGTTCAGATCAATAATAGCAGCGGAATGAGCAATCTATTAGAAGAATATTGCAGACTATAATGTCCACTCGCTTATCTTTTTAGAAAAAACATCATCAACTTTTATCATCTGAAATACCATTAGTCAAGATAATACAAATTCACAGTTCCTGGTCATAATCATGCAGATCAACAGTTCATCTTTGCACTACGATTCAAAGTCATTCAATATATCACCAACGATCATGATTATACCAGATTCAGCCTTTGGTCATAATCATATCAAACAACAGTTCATCTTTGCACTACGGGCCAAAAATATTCAATATAACACTAACAATCATGATTATACCAGATTCAGCCTTTGCTCATAATCATATCAAACAACAGTTCATCTTTGCACTACGGGCCAAAGAGAACAATCACCACGTGCCATAAAAGACACCGAACAGATGTATCGCCTTTAACCTATTATATCGCCTTTACCTATCATTTGTTTAACAATTATATCGCATCTGTGCCCCCGACCATAAATATTCACAACAACTTGATTTTTGATGATTAGAATGATATAAATGATGAACAGAAAAAACAGGATAAACAATAAGTATCAGAATTTACTTTGTACAGATTCAAATAATGTCCAAATTGTCAACATGATGTGGAGTGAAATTCAAAATGATATTCAAGATCCACAGTTCAGAATAACGGTTACAGTTCAATAGAAAGGTTCACGTAAATAGGAAGGTTCAATTGAAATGATGAAGTGCAACTATTATGGAACATATAATATTTTCATGAATTGTAGAAGCAATAGTTCCATAATAAGTTTCAATTTAGGTGTATGAAAGAAAATAATATTCCTTACCGTAGCAGGTTTAATTAACAAAAGGTGAAGAAAATTAATATCCCTTACCATAGTAAGTTTGAATAATGGAAGATGAAAAAGATGGTATCCCTTATGAGTATAAAGGAAAATAATATCACTTACGAATATGAAAGAAAATGATATTACAAAGAATATGGAATAAAAGTGTAATGTGATAATTTGTGTAGACAAATTATTTTCACAAGAGACAAATAAGAAATAAATACAAAGCGTTATTCACCAACAGGCAGTAGTCCGCGCAGTAAGGTTATTCCCACAATTTAATAAAATTTGAATACGAACCACAATTTAATAAAATTTGAATACGAAGAGTTATTCACCAAACAGGCAGTAATCCGCCCCGTAAGGTTATTCTCAGAGATTAATAAGGAATGAATACGAAAGGTTATTCACCAACAGGCGATAATCTGCGCCGTAAGGTTATTCCCACAAATTAATACATGGAAATAAATGGCACATCTTATGAGTAAGAAAGAAACGATATTATTTTCGAGAATCAAAGAATGATAATCCCTTACAGTAAGAAAGGAAATAATATCCATTTATGATGATGAAAAGAATGATACCCCTTACCGTGGTAAATTTAAATAATAGAATATGAAAGAAGATGATATTCCTTACCTTAACACGTGACTGGATATTGATTTAAATGAGGTTGATTAACTTGAACAGTACTCGTACACTTATAAATCTTCGCAAATACTCAAGATGACTTAAGCACACTTAGAGATAACTTACACAAAGAAGCATTTAGAGAGTGAAAAAAAGAACAAGTAAGAAAATTTATGAAAAATCGTTAAGTTATGGCCTCTATTTATTGTCAAAAATCTTATCATAACCAAGATTTTCTAATTTAATCCAAACCGTTCATTTCAAGATAATATTTAATCCATACCATTCATTCCATCTTTTAAAATTTCTTTAATCTAAACCATTCATTTAAAGATCACATTTTAATCTATACTATCTATTTCAAATTCTATATTATCTTTAATCTATACCATTCATTTCATCTTTTAAGATTTCCTTAATCTAAACCATTCATTTAAAGATAATTTTTTAATCTACACCATCCATTTCAAATTCTATATTATCTTTAATCTATACCATTCATTTTATATCACCTAACTTTATATTATAAACAAATAACTTTATCAATTCAATTATTCAACAATAATTCACACTTATTCATTATTATGACTAATTGTTATAAATACAGTGTAGTTGGCTCTCTGAGTTAGATATCAAATTAATTAATAATGAAATACAATAGTTTAATTAACATCATAATAGAGATAATAATAATGCAGAAAGTATATAAAAGAAAGAATACATTACTGTGTAATGACAATTATTGATTCAATAATGTGAATTACTGTGCATATGCTACTGTGACAATTATCAGTTTAATATTCTGAATTATTGTGCATAAAGTCAAATATTGTACGATAACCACTTTATCAGTTTAATAATACGAAACACTGTGCAATGCCGTGTGCTACTGTGCAATACCGTTTGCTACTGTGCAATACCGTATGTTACTTGTAATACCGTATATTACTATTCTTTTACCACCGGATATTTTAACAATTAAAAGTGATAGTACCATTGATCATTTAAAAATTGTTTATGTCATTTTCTATATCCGACAATTATTCGTTGTGGGGTCCACCAATGATTAGTTCGTACGGCGCCGTCGTACGAATATTCTCCGACAGAACGAATATTCCCCGACCAAACGAGTATTGTCCGACATAATATAATTTACACATAACATCCTTAACTTTTAACTTTATCAATTTAACCACTTACTGTTTCAGAAAATATATATATATATATGAACAAAAAATTAAATTTTGTATTTCATAAAATTCGGGGTCTTAGAAATTTAGCATAAGAGGGCACTTGCTGAATGACATTAAGGAATGAGATGTTTATGCAAACTTGCTTAAACACTTCTAAAATATCGCTATATGAAGTGTCTTTCTTTACTGGGTCAAGTCTATGTGAAAAAAGAGCCTTAGGGACATAAGGCGTAATAGGTGTTTCGGGCTCTTTTGATTATTTAAGAGTAGGTTTCTCATCTATTTTCTTATCACTAGACCCATTCGCACGATTATCTATTTTCTGACCAGACTTAAGGGTAGTGATGAAATTCGCTTCCTCAAGACTCCTATCAGAATTGGTGACTTCATACTGACCTTTGGGGTTATGAAGGAGTTGACTAGGTAACTTCCCTTTCTCTTTCTCACCTAAGGCGATGGCTAATTGCCCCATTTGGGTTTCAAGCTTCAAGATAGACTGCTGGGTACCAAGAAAAAATTGCTGAGTGGTTTGCATAAATTGTTGCAAAGTGTCTTCTAAAGAAGGTTTTCTTTGAGGGGTAATAAACTGTGATTATGATTGGAAACCTAGAGGATGTGATGGATTTAGGGCTGCATATTGTTGCCCTCCATAATTCACTGGAGACTGATTTTGTCTCTAAGAAAAATTTGGGTGATTCTTCTAATTAGGGTTGTATGTGGTAGAAAATGGACTATCAGATAATCTCCCATAAGAATTTAGCGCATTTGCTTGGTCAACATAGCTCTCTGGAGAGGTATATGGTGAATTGACAAAAGATGCACACCCCTCATTCCTAGCACTCATCACAGAATTCATAGTTTGACTCAAGGCTAGGGCTTCTACTTTTTTAGTAAGGTTTCCTAAGGCATTTTTTACATCAAAATCGTCTCTTACCTCATATAACCCTCCTTTCCTAGGTTTCTTTATCTCATTAGAAAAATTCCATTGCTGAGAATTTTCGGACAAGGTTTCAAGGAATCGCCAGACATCATTGCTACTTAAATTCAAGAATTCTCCTTTATTCATAGACTCAATCATGTGACGATTTGACATGGTCAAAGCGTTATAAAAATATTGTACGAGTTTTTATAATTCGAAACCATAATGTGGATACCTTAAAAGTAAGTCCTTAAATCTCTCCCAACACAAATAAAATTGTTCACTCTCGGTTTGACGAAAATCTGCAATTTCTCTTCTAAGGGCATTTGTTTTAGACATTGGGAAGAATTTTGACAAGAATTTACTAGTTAATTGGTTCCAACTATTGATTGAATTAGAATGAAGTGAGTTCTACCATGCTTTAGTCCTATCTTTTAAAGAAAATGGAAATAGACAAAACCTTACAGATTCATCTGAAAATTTTTAAAATCGGAAGGTTATGCATATGTCTAAAAATTCCTTGACATGATTGTAGGAGTCCTCTTTATCTAACCCATAGAATGATGGAATGAGACACTATGTTTAAGCTCAAAATGTGTTGCTCGAGTTTGTGGTAATACAATGCAAGAAGGGTGATTAGGTGTGACGGGTAAAAAGTACTCCCTAAGTGATCTTTTCTCACGTGCTAAAGGCTCCACTACTTCATTGTTATTATTATTATCAGCCATTTTAAAATTATTATTATTATTTATTTATTTATTTTTATTTTTTTAATTATGTGAGTAAATAAGCAAATAAGCACACAAAGACAAAGAAGAGAAAATAAATAAAAATAAACAAAATAAAACTAATTCTAAGGTCAACCTAAATAAAATCTTGACAGCTCCTAACTGTTCCAAGTTTCTCTTTAAGGTCCACCAAATTCGAAATTAATCAACCACTAGCTAGGTAAGTGTAAGAACGGGGGAGTCTCTTCGTAAATACGGTGACTAATTAAATAACCATGTGTTCTTTAGGCGTTTACCTTTTGAACCACTTGCCTAAACACCAGTAGTTTGATTAATTTAAAATTCAGACTCCTCTTATATTCACTTGTCCTAATTGAGCTCGAGAGTCCTAGGGGCCAACGTCTACTTGATTTTATTTGATCAGTTATGCAAAGTGTGGTTGTTTATGGGCCAAGGAAGGGTGATGAAATCCCCACCTTATCTTGTTATGGGGTTTGCCCTTAATGTTAGATTAAAATTAAAAATGCACAATTAAAAAAAAAAGGTAAACATATAAAATGTCCTAAAACTATGTGAATTACGAAAGAATGAGAAATTTGACGTACCTCAATTCTCTAGCAATTATCACAGTTTATATTTAACAAAAAATAAAATAAAATAAAATAAAACCTAAGCAAGATGTGCACTATGTGAGTGAATGCATGAATGCGACAATTAATTTTTAAATAATAAACTAAACTACAACTAGTAGAAGAATTAAACAAAATTTAAATTAATTAATATTTCTAATACCCCCGGCAACGGCACCAAAAACTTGTTATGCTTAAAATTTGTAAAAATACTCGCAAGTGCACGAATCTATTATAAAATAGTTTAATGCAAAATACGAGGTCGATCCCACGAGGATTATTAAATAATTAATTAAATCTAAATTATATTCGATTCTAATCTAGTTAACAAAAAGTAATTTTTGAAATAATTGAAACTAAAAACTAACTATGATAAAATCAAGAGTAATAATTAAACTAACTTTTAATCAATGAAAGAAAATTTCTGAGGTTCAGAATTCACAATATTAATTATGTATGTCTTACTATTCATTATCAATTCGGAGTAGTAATTTGAAAATCAATTCATTACTTTATCAAGATTATTCGTTTAAGTTCATAAAAAAATTTCTTTTTTTGTAAATTCTTATTTTCAAGATTCAATTTATAAGACCAAAGTATTATTTTTATCCAATATTTTGAAAAAACAAATAATCTTAATTCTTAATTAAAGCTTTAAATCACAACCCGGATTAAATTAAATTAATTGAAATAATTCAAAATATATGATATTATGAATGAAACAATTTAATTTAAATCAACCAAATAAATAAGAATTATTAACATTAAAACCAATTTAAGAATTAATAATAAATTTCAGAATATTACATAATTAATAATTTTTCATCCTATACTTCAGAAATTAATTTAGCAATATATAATAAAATAAGAAACAGAGGCTAAATAATAGATCATACTACGCGGGATTGTTGCTTTAGTTATGCTTTGTTAAGCTTGAATCCTGTGATGCTGCTTGGTTCTTCCCTCGATTTTCGTGCCCCCAAATGAATCTTAATGTTGCTTCAATCTCCCTCTCTCTGCAACGTGACTATGATGGTGAGAGAAAAGCTTTATTGCTTCCGTGTGTATCATGTATTATGCCGACTCCCTCCTTTTTTTTTGCGTAATTGCATCCCTTTTATAACTCATTATGTACCTTCAATAGTTAAAGAGTTAAATTTTTATTCTAACTTCTACTCCCAATTCATATAACGTATTGGAGTCCTTTTCTTTTGTTTCCTCAGTTGCTAAAACTCTTCTTCTTTTAAAATTCCTTAAGTTGTTATTGGATCCAAAAATGGGCTTTTTATATTCTCAAAACCTGTACACAAAAATAAATCTAATTAGAATAAAATTAATATAAAATTTAACTAATAAATCTATTTTTTGAGGAAATAAATATAATAAAATATGCTCATCACTTATTACAAGAATTTTTTATATCAGAAATCTAAAATAATAGATCTTAACAAATTTTATATAGGATAATTCTATTATTGTAATTTTATGACAATTGTAAAATATTTAAAATATATTTTAACATATTCAGTAATTTAATTATATTAATATTAATTATAAACTTTATTATTAAATTAATATTTGAACTAAATTAAAATCATTAAATTTGAAATTTTATTATATAATTGTATTTATAATATACTTGATTTTTTTTGGAGTAAAACATATTTATTATAAAATTAGTTGAAAATTATAGTTAAATTATTACTAATTTAATTATCTTAATTAAAATAAAATTTATTAAAACTTAAGTTTCATAGTTTTTTTGAAGTAAAGTTTTAAGCAAATTTTATTAATATAAATATTAATATATAAATTTATTATAAACTTAAATAAAATTAAAATAATTATTTTATTATCGACCATGAAACTATAAAAGCCTTCTTTAAACACATTCCAAGAACTACACTTTTTAGATCTTACACAAGCATAACTAAATAAATTTACATTTTCTTCGAGTGTTTAGTTTCTTACAATATATAAGTTAACAACTTATTATATAAACAAATATCGAATAATTTAATAACTACAATTATTTTCATAAAATCCTAATTAAATATTTACTCTATATTTAATTGATTATCTTAATCATTATCCATATTGCTCTTGTTTCACATAAGTTTGGTGAACTTGTTTTATATAAAACAATGAGAAAATTAGTGGGAGTTGTTTTTGTTAGAATTTCTGAATCCAGATGGTTTTAATTATCTTTTAAGATTTTAAATAAGTGAAAGTATTTTTGTTTGTTTTTATTTTTCTTTAATGTTTTATGGATTAACCAGTCAAGTTCTTTTTGCGAATTCGTTCTGCAATGTCGATAATTAAAAAATATTTACTAATCAGAATCTTTAAGTGGATGACCCTTTTCTAACGTTACAATAATTGTTAATTTAATTATTATAGTTTTGTATTGAAAAAGACTAAAGGGCAATATTATAGGAAAACTTATTCAGTGTTCGTTCTAAATTAATTATATTTTTTTATTTTAACGATGTTTTATTATTTATAATTCTAAGTCAATTAAAATAAAAAAATGTGATTGACTTGAGATATAACGCCTAAAATTACTAAAATAATTACTCATATATTATAGTGCCAAGTTTTGTATGATAGGAAGCAAATGCATTTATTTATTTATTATTTTTATTTGACACGTGCCACAAAAGTAAGTTGCGTTACTATTATTGAATTGAAAGAGTTATTACATCCGAAAACCAACTGAACATACTGAATCAATGCTTTTAACCAAATTTAGTACTTTTCGAGTTTTCAACTAATATTACAAAATTTTGAAATAATTAATAAAATTATAATTAAGCATGCACTCTTCTTCTTTCAGGTTGTTTACCAAACAAGCTAGCTTTCCCCAAACATCTGGGAAAAATTAGTAAGTTTGATATATATATATAGTTTAATTGATTGCAGCTATATATATATATATGCAGTGTAACGTGTAGAACAGGTAGCCCACCAACCTGAATGCATGAATGACTTAATTTTGCAGGAGAAAGAGAAAGAGAACCAATCCAACCAGGCTGCATGCAGATGCTTCTTTTTCTGCTCAACTATGTGAGTGAATTAATTAAGATCGGTTCATGGGATCCTTTTCTGGGCTAATGAGAACCATATACATCGTGTATGAGAGTCCATATAATATTTAATTAAACAATGGACAACTTTATTTTTATGATTATTTTTCTTAATCCACAAGTCATCAAGTTTTCTTTACATGCAGATGAAGTAGGAATGACCCCAACTAAATAAAGATTTGATGGAAAGGTTTCTCTTTTCTATCTAAAAGATTTCTTTTATTCATACATAGTAAATATAAATTTAATGGCATTGTTAGGAACGAATGATGATATAAAACACTGAAACCCTTCCTCCTACCCCTATATAAACCCAATTTAATTAGTGGCAAACCAAACCAATTAATTCCTTCTGTTGTCCATCTCTTTTAGATGAATTAATTAAGCTCATGCTGAAGTTTGTCTACATGAAACCTTCTTTGTATTCTTCTTTTGGGGATTTAAATGTCATGTTGTCCCTCTATGGTTTCCTAATTGTTTCATTTGCGGCCATGAGGAGTGAAGCAGTGATGGAGCTGCCGCCAAATGTGACGGTTCCGGGAGTGATAGTGTTCGGAGACTCCATAGCGGATCAGGGGAGCAACAACAACCTCACCACCATCATGAAGTGCAATTTCCCTCCTTACGGTGTCGATTTTACCGGTGGATTAGCAACCGGAAGGTTTACCAATGCCAAAACTCCATCGGACTTGATAGGTAAATACGTCTCTGTCTCACCCATGTAAACACAAATTAACATGCATATATTTAGGGTAATACTAGGTCTCAAAATTTTGGTAGCAAACATATTTCAAATGATGTATTATTAAATTAGACAAAAAAAATACTTTATTATATAGCCCGTCACAATTAATAGATATACTCCCTGAAATGATTGATTGCGCATTATTTGAGATGTTTTTTGAGATCAAATATTTGATACTCCTATCATTGCCCATATTTTACATTGTTTGTGACATTTTTGAATTTAAAACTGATATGAATTTATTAAAATTTAACTAATAAAATTGTGAATATTTCTCAAATGACTATTAAATAAGACAAAATGTAATTTATTATTTAGTCAATCACAAAAGATGTATCTAACCAATGTAATAATACCATATTATTTGAAACTAAATATTTGAAACCCTTAACTTTATCCATATAACATATTTTATACGTTTCTTGTGGCATGAGTTTAATTTACATGGCATTTTTATAAGTTGGTTAATTTGACTTCATTTTCTATTTTCAGCTGCTGAATTAGGAATTAAAGAGCTTGTACCTGCATACTTAGACCCTTCTCTACAAAGTAAAGATCTCCCAACTGGTGTAAGCTTTGCTTCAGGAGGCACAGGATATGATCCCCAAACATCTAAACTAGTGGTATTGTCCTCATTTCAAACCATGTAAATATTTTTCCCCTTTCTTTAAATTAAAATTTTGTTTTCAATCAAACTCAAATTTGACATAAATACAGTCAGTTATATCAGTATCAGATCAACTAGAAATGTTCAAGCAATACATCGGGAAGCTAAAGGCGTTTGTTGGAGAAGAAAAAACAAACTACATTTTAAACAACAACATATTCCTAGTGGTAGCAGGCAGCGATGACTTTGCCAATACTTATTTTACACTGAAAATCAGAAGCTTGCAATATGATATTCTTTCCTATGCTGATTTCATCGTTGCCTCGGCTTCCAATTTCACAGAGGTACTTTTAATTATGTATATAATATGAGTTAAAAGTTTGATAGACTTGACAGTATATATACGAACGTTTTTAGAATTATGACAATTATTAATTAAGTATTTATGTTGACAAAATTACTCATATTTTAATGACGTATCATAATTTTAATATTGTTTTTGTATACAAGAGCGATGTTAAGATTATGATAATCATTAATTAAGTACTTATGTAGACAAAAAATTGTTCATATTTTAATGACTTATCATGATCTTAATACTGCTCGTATATACATTGTCAATGTATCAAATTTAAACTCATATATTATTAGTTTGGTTATCACATTTAATTATGTTATTATTGCCATGTAATTTTTTTTTTTTTTTAAGACAATTTACAAACTTGGAGCGCGAAGAATTGCTATATTTGGTGTTCCACCAATTGGATGCTTACCATTTCAAAGAACTCTAGCTGGGGGAACACTTAGAGCTTGTGCAGATAATTACAACCAAGCTGCACAAATATACAACTCCAAACTTTCAGCCCAGCTTGATTCTCTTGGCAAAAGCCTTCCTCAGTCTAAAGTGGTCTACATTGATATCTATAATCCTCTAATAAATATCATCCAAAATCCTCAAAACTATGGTAAATAAGAATTTCTTAAAGGTTTACTGGATATATATATATATGTGTGTGTGTGTGTGTGTGTGTGTGTGTAATTGTATATACAACTTTCACATTTCTTAATATCTAATTTTGTATACTTTTTTATCAGATACCAATCTCGAAAGTTTTTTTTTTCTTTTTTTCTTCCAATGATATTAGGATTCGATGTTGTGGATAAAGGTTGTTGTGGCAGTGGAAGTTTAGAGGTAGTCATACTATGTAACAAATGGAGCAGAATATGCCAAGATAAATCAAAATATTTGTTTTGGGATAGTTACCATCCTACAGAACAAGGATATAAGGTTCTTGTCAATCAGATTTTGAAGAAGTACATCAATCAACTGCTGATCTGATACAATCTACAACATGCATGGTTGGTCAAAAACAGGACTTTCCTTGTATAATAGTACTGCTTTCCTAGATGCTTCATTCTTTTTGTGTCATTCCTATATTCACATGTATATTTTTCCAGCTGGTGCTCAATGCTTAAAATAACGAATGTCAAGCCAGTTCCCATCTTGGGAGTTGGTTTATAGTTATTAGTTTCACTCATGTTAAGTGTGGTGGTAATCGTGTTGCTCATGGTTTAGCTGAGTAAGCTCATTATTCTGGGTTTTCTTTTCTTGTTTACCGGTTGGAAGAAGTTCCTGATTGTATTTTTTCACTTATTGTAATGGATTCCCAGTCTTAATAAAATTTCAGCTCTACGTAACTGTTTCAAAAAAAATTAAAATAAATATTCTTTTCCTAGGTTTGCTGCAGCCCATGGATCTTTCAAGAAATTGATGATATCAAGGGTTTGCACAGTTTGATAATGTATATATGTAAAACTCTCCATCCGAATTTGTGGTATAGTAGTTATCAACTTATCACGACAAAACTAATAACTAACGAAATGCAATTGAATGTGGATCCATTATGATCAATATATACTTCTAACAATAATGAAATGCAAAAGAAAGATCGCGGCTTCCAATTGAACGTGCATATAATGTGTTGGCCCAGCATGCTGCGAGCCTTGATGAAGCATCTGATTAATTAAGGAGTTGGGTTGGCATATGTCTCCTGGCACAGAGGTACTTTTAAGATCACATTTAATTATGTTATAATTGACATGTAAGTAGTTTTTGAAGACAATTTACATACTTGGAGCGCGAAGAATTGCTATATTTGGTGTACCACCTACCCAGCTTGCTTCTCTGGGCAACAGCCTTCCTCAGTCTAAAGTGGTCTACATTGCTATATCATCCAAAATCCTCAAAATTATGCTAAATGAGAATTCGCGCGCGCGCAAACACTTTTCTCCCTATTTTATTAAGGGTATTGTTGTCATTTCACCATAAAATATACCATTTTATTATGAAATGACAAGAAGTTTTGTGGAATTGATTTACCCCGTTTGTAGTTGCCAACTCAATCTGTGTACATGGGCCTACGTTAATTGAAGCCCATATAAAACTTTTCTGCTATGGGTTTCCATAAGTTATAAATAGTATTATTGGGCCTCTAATTCTTTAATAATTGGAAACACAAAACGAGGAAAGTGTTCTTGGGCCTTGTCTTAGAAAACAACCCAACTTATTCAATCTTCTCCATTTCTTTCACTAAGAAAATCTCTTACATTTATTAGTAGGGAATAATATTTATTAAGATATACAAAATTAGGAAAGTGTTTGTGTATACAAAAGGATTCACTTTTTTATACCTTATTTTTTAAATTAGGAAAATAATCTATTCTATATCTTGAAGGGAAAGAAGAAGGGTTGTTACATTTTACAGTTGGTGAGACTCAAATCACACTCTCTCGTGAGTTATGTAGACTTACGAGAGTTTATCTTTAGCTAATTGTTACCACTACTAAATTGCTAATTGCTACCAATACTAAATCTTATATAACTATATAAAACCCTCATTGATCATATCATACAAGGTACATGAATCTTTAATTCAGTGTATATCAAGCTTCGTATTCTATGCAATTTTTATGAAGTTGACTAGACCTGGCAAACAGGCGGGTTGGGCTTTTGGCGGGCCGGGCCAAAAACGGCCAGACTTTTTGCGGGCTACAAAATGTTTGGCCCGTGGCTCGTGCGAGTCGGGCCGGGCCAGGCCGCGGACCATTTGTGTAATTTTTTTTAAATTTTTTTTTTTTTATTATGACTTATAATTTAAAATATTAAGTAAGAAATGAAATCTTCTTCATGTGTGTCATGATTTTTTTTCCAACCCACGAAAAAACATTCATAACTGATTAACTTTTTATATTTGAAATAAATATTAACACTAATTATTTACAATTATAACACATTATTTTTTATATTCTTCATAATTATCTGTTTGATTCATTTTCTAAGTTATTTTTTTTTTTTGGTCAACAATGTCAAGTAATATAATTTTTTTTTTTAAAAAAAAAAAAATTTAGTCCGCGGGCCGAGTCAAAAATGACCTAGTTTTTTTTTAACTATATTTTTTGGGCCGGGCCGGCCCGCGGGCCCTGAGCCTTTTTGCCAAGTCTAAAGTTGACTGTTGGATTTTAAAAAAAAATAAATCATTTTTTAGGTATAGCCGCATGTACTTATAACACACACAGCACATGACAACTGCCCAAATTTCATACCTAGAGATCTATTTTAGGCCAATTCAGTATTACAAAAAAGGAGCAATAAATTTAGCAGTTAAAATCTATTCTTGGGGGTTAGTTAGGTTGCAACATACCATAATGTCTTGATGACTTTATTCATTCCATTGCTATAGCCCAACAAGTTCTTTCCTGGAATTGTTGGCAAAGATATTTGGTAAACTTGCAGTTTCATAATTGAACTTAAAGTTATTTGGTGCACTTGGAGTTTCATGAACTTTTACACTCTCGGTTGCATATTTGACTTTTTGAGCACATATTAAGGTTTGTTGAGAACAACACAGTGATAGATGTATAACTTGTTGAACGCATGTTAAGATTTGTGTAGATATAGTAACACATTTGTAACTTTTTGATCGCATATTAAGATTTGTCTAGGATATAATAACACATGTTTTCAGATGATGTTTAGTTATCTAACAACTAGTTTCTTAAGAGAATCACTTTGCCTATTTTGTTTAGTTTTCAGCTTAGAAATATCAATTCCAGGAAGTGGGCTTAACGTAACTACCCTCATGAATGACCTGCAAGCACATACACATTGAAAGGGAATGGGAGTTATGTACCCTGTAACATAAATGTCTAACATACACTTAAATCGAAAAGATCACTACGACATGTGTTAAAAAAAGGGATAAACGTATATTTAAATACTAACAGAACACTTGTTTTCAGTTTTGCATAGCAATTTCATGAAGAAATATTAGGTGGAATTGCTGCAAAAAGCATGATGATTCAGACCAGTTAGTAACTCATGTCTGCTCAAAACACAAGATAATAACGCTCTATATATTAAGTAACTGCACACAAAGTCATACAAGACAAGCAAGTACTCACACTTACAAGTTGCCAAGATCACAATTTTTGGCGGTGAGTTCCACAGGCTGCATTTCCATTTTTCCTTTTTCTTTTTTGTGTATGCCAATGTATTGGTTTCGCGTCGTCCTGTTTATCTTTTTCTGCAGCAATGCTAGAGCAATCATAAAGCTACCACGAAACAAAACAATTCCGGCTGTTATAATGTTTGGAGATTCCATAGTCGATACAGGGAACAATAACTATATCGAAACAATTTTTAAGGTCAATTATCCTCCTTCTGGCAAGGATTTTATCGGTGGAAAACCAACAGGAAGGTTTTGTGATGGAAAAGTTCCTTCTGACTTATTTGGTAAGTAGCAACACACACAAACAAACACTCTTTTGTACTTATACTTAAGCTACTACATCGCTTTCTTTTTGTTGTTGCAGTCGAAGAATTGGGAATAAAAGAGCCTTTACCACCATATCTTGACCCAACTCTAAACTCTAACGATCTCAGAACAGGAGTCAATTTTGCTTCAGGCGGTGCAGGATTTGATCCTTTAATGTCTGAGCTCGCGGTACACACAACACATTCCATATTTTGAACCTTTGTTTGCTTTATATTTTGCCTAAAAACTACAGAATTTTTGTTAATCACTGTTTTTTCCTTACTATGATTAAAATCATCAGTCAGTAATATCGTTATCGGCTCAGATAGATTTGTTCAACGATTACATTACAAAGCTGAAAGTGGCAGTTGGAGAAGAGATCGATACCAAGCACAACTTTGAGCAACAGCCTCTTTGTTGTGGTAGCAGGAAGCAATGACATTACCAGCACCTATTTTAACAATCCTATCCGGAAATTGCATTATGATTTTTCTTCATATACTGATCTTTTGCTCAATTCAGTATCCAGTTTTGTGCAGGTAGATTTAAGACATTATATAGTGTACGCGATCGAATCCTGATTTCAAGCAGTTCGTTTTGGGTAGTTCATTGGGCAGTCCTATTATTTCCAAATCGCCAGTCATGCAACAATTTGCATATTTTAAATACTGGAACATAATCAATTCATTAAATGTTACGAACTGTCCGGTACCTGATAACAACTTCTTTCGATCTCTACATCGAGCTCCCATAGGGGTAGCAACTACAGAGAACCAGTCGCTAATATTTGCTTCATAATGCACTTTTGCCGGTGAAAGTGGACTACCCAAAACATCACCTTGACCTCTTTCTCTGACCACAAAGTCTGCTGTGAGAGTATCTTTCACCCAAATAGAATTGGAATTTGTTTGAAGAACAGTCTGTTAGCATATATATAAACCAATATGAAAATTTTGCTTGTGTCAGTGTGTGGGCATGTGCAATTATCAGTCGCAGGACACAGAAGACCACTTGCTGACAACCAATCATGAGTTGATGATCACGACTTAGATGTGGATATTTATTTTTGCGTAGAACATTTGTTTCCTTGATCATTTATACTTGTTGATAGGCATAGCATCTTCCAGTCAGGAATCTTGTCTAAAATTTCAAAAAATTGAAATTTTAACTGGCCCTTGTAGTTTTTTTTACCATGAGAGTCCTGCATAGCCCCGATTGGCTAGCTTGGCCTCATTGTGAGAGTACACTGATTTTGTTGGTTGTTGCATATGAATTACTTGTAAGGATAGGCTGGAAGCATTTCATGATATCCCAATTTGTTGCCTCGTTCAAAGTGTCCGATCAAACTTGTTGGTTTTTATAATTTTTTATCTTGCAGGAGAAGGGACTTACTGATTATTCATTTTGTAGGCCTCCTCTTTTGAATGAACAAAGTGGTAGTGCCATTGGCTTGATGGTGAGAAAATCAAATGTCGTTGCTTCTTTGGCTCAGATTGTCTCTGGACTGGGAATGCAGCCTGATTCTGCTGGACTCATGCATTGCTTCACCACTTTTGGGCAAGTTATGTGTCAACTTTCAGGAAGTACAAAACTCTCTCCTTTGGATGTACATCGAGTGCCTAAAATATCAAATCAACAGGTCAACCTTTGCCCCATGGCCATTACTGCGGGAAGATTTAAACATGACAAACATCCTGAGACTTCTTTGGAGACATCGAGTCCCTACGATTAACATGTTGAAAGTAAATCATTGAAATTTTGTAAACAGTTATATCATTGAAGCTAATTGTAGTTAATTCACTAATAAGTATGATAATAAATTTATGTTGATATTAAATATTGACATATAATTTATATATATATTTTTTTATCATTATTTAAAATTATACTTAAGACATAATTCAGTTTTGTTACGAGATTTCTCAATTTATTTTGATGCATCTACTATAGATTATGCGGGTATGTCTCTTGATTTTGTATCCTTTTTTCCTTCTATACAATCCTGCAAATTAACAAAAAAAAAAAAAAAAAACCTCCACCCCCTTCTTATTATGGCATGGCTGCGTAGGTCATCCATCTGTTACCTAAAAAACCGCACAAGTTTTGACTTGACAATTTTGACCCAAAGATATAGTTTAAAGTCTTATCAAACTTATAAATAAATTCCAAAAGGCCCTAGTTAGGGGTATTCATCAGTAAAAAATCAAATTCGTATCAAAAAAATTGAACCGGTACTGAACTAAAAATACTGTTAAAATAAAAACAGGTACCGGTATCGAATTACCGATTTCGGTACCGGTTCAGTACAATTTCGGTTCGATTTTTTCGGTTCAGTTTTTACCGATTAATAATATATATAATTATATATATTAATAATATATATAATTATTATATATATTATAATAATTAATATAAATTTATTATTATTTTATTTAATTTGATTTTTTCGGTATACCATTTTTTATCAAAATTCAAAAATATCCATACCGTTATTGAAAAGTCTAAAAAATAAAAAAAATCAATACCAAAAAAATCAATATTGAAAAAAATCAATACTGATCAATTCAATAAAAAATAAAAAAAATCGGAATTTTTGACCACCCCCGGCCCTAGCTTCCCCCGATATCTCACCCAATCCAGCTTTTTAGCCTCCATTTTTCTCTCTACTCAATCGAGGCCTAGGGTTTCCAATCTCTTCAACAGAACCATGTCGTCGACGAAAAAGATCATACTGAAGAGCTCCGAGGGCGAGGTTTTCGAGGTCGACCAGGCCGTAGCTTTAGAATCACAGACGATAAAGCACATGATTGAAGATGATTGCGCCGATAACGGGATTCCGCTGCCCAACGTCACCAGCAAGATCTTGTCGAACGTGATCGAGTACTGCAAGAAGCACGTAGCTGCTACAGCAGATGATGACCTCAAGACTTTCGACGCTGATTTCGTCAAAGTCGATCAGGCCACTCTATTCGATCTCATTTTGGTATATTGACCATATTTTATATATATACATGTTTTGTGTGGGTTTGATTTATTAGATTGCTGGGGTTTCGTTAGGGTTTCTTGAATCTGCTAAGATTTGGTGATTTGGTTATTAAAAGTCAATTGTTCGTTTGGATATTTTTTATGTTACCTTTGCTTACTTTTTTTTTTGGAGTTTTGTAATTGATAAAGTCATTTAAAATAAATGCTTTTGAAGCATCTTTATTTCTTTGGTTGATGAGAAAAGTGAGGAAAGAGTTGGGACATTCTCTTGCATGTCAGACTATATATTCAAGTTATACTCTTTTCACGTGATTATAGAGTTAGCTGGGAGGAACAGATACATACCTGGGGTATAAATACTGATATGAGATGGATAGTAATAACATTTAAACACTAATATGCTGCTAAACTATGCTCACCCTTTTCTATATTTTATTGATATTATGCTTTAAAGTTATCTACATGTTTTTTCTATGTTTATTGATATTATGCTGTTAAATTATCTTCATATTATTCTATGTGAATTCATTGTTTGCTGTTTAATTATCTTCATACTTTTCTTAGTGTTCATATTTATGATAATTACCACCCTTCTCATATTTAAGTCCTTTCTTTGTCAGTTTGTCTGGTTTAGCATTATATTTCTCTCTTCTTTAATGACACTTCTTTTGCATAGTTAAGTGACATATCTTAATATTCACATTTAAATGAGTATTTAAAAAGTGTTGAATACAAGTTATAGACGAGGACTTCTATAGTTAAATCATAGACAATGGCTGCATATAATATTCTAAGAGTAATCATAAAAAACTGACAGTCTATGATATATATGTCAGTACGTTAGACAGTTGCATCACTTTTCTTAAAAGTGTCGTTTCGAAGCAATCTGGTATTGCAACCTGATTTCCGTAATTCGTATGTCTAATATCAGTTTGTTAAGCAGTGAAGTTTTATTATTATTTATTAATTTTTTGTATGTTTGGTGTTTGGATTAGGTTATGGTATTCTTATTGGAGGAAAAGGTTGTTTATGTCATAAAAACTATCAGTAACATCTTAGTTAGTAAGATGGAGAAGTGAGGGGAATAAACCCAGTTAGTTACTTTCTTATTTGGAAAACTGTATATGATTTTGGCAATTCTTACTATCAATCCAAATTTACCAATTCAGTTTTATGAATATTATTCTTTTATCTTACAATTTGTATGGTAGTGTTTGTGATAATTTTATCTTATTGTTAGTTATTGTTGTGATGATTTGTTCTGTAGTGTTGTGATGATTTTAATGTGTATGAGGCTGATATACAAGAAAGTGTCAACTAATCCTATATTGAATGGCTACGTATGGTGTGGCAGTTTTAGACTTTTACAATGCTACCTTTAAGGAACGAGTTAGCATATGGAAGGCAGAGACAGTTACCCTTGACAAGTTTTGAAAATACTGCTCTTTTTATATGCTTTTTTTTTTGTCCGTATTTCGTTAATCCCCCGAGTATATGATTGTCCCAATAAAGATTTCTTTTAATTTCATAAATGCCACATATAAATATTTTTACATTCATATACGTACTGTAGTTAGAATTACTTTCCCTATAAAACATGTTTGCTCGTTCATAACGTGTATCTCTAATCTTTGCATTGTAATGAATTAGCATTTTGTGTGATATGGTAACTTAAGTTTTCTTTTGTGTCTGATTCCCAGGCTGCGAACTATCTGAACATCAAGAGCCTTCTTGATCTTACATGCCAGACTGTGGCTGACATGATTAAGGGGAAAACTCCGGAGGATATTCGCAAGACCTTCAACATCCAGAATGACTTCACGCCAGAGGAGGAAGAAGAGGTCCGTAGAGAGAATCAGTGGGCATTTGAATGAAAGATCTAAAAAGAGTAGTATGTTAATCAGGTGGCTTCTACTGTTTTTGGTATATGCAGGTATACCAGAACTCAGTGGTTGGTCAAAAACTGAGAGGGGCGCTATTGTATCTTTAAAGAAATTCCTTTTGCTACTCGTAATTTTAACGCTACTCATCTTATTAAGTGATGCCTTTTTGAAATCAGTTACCTAATAAGTTATACGTCTTTCATTTCATTTTTTAAATATATATATATATATATATATATATATATATATATATATATATTTTCGACACAACATTATAACTCTGCATGATAAGGATAAAAAGTTACGGTCCACCTGGTAAAAAAAATAAAATTGGATAACACCAGTCTGATGGTTTCATTTATATTTTCCAAACAAATTCACCCAGAGTCGTCATCACTGACCTAAATAGAGGTAACCCCCTGGGGATCACTTGGACTGGAAAATGCCAATACAAATATAAGACCTGAACTTCATTCCTCTAATCCTCTCAAAAGCAACAAACTTGGTTAAATCAGATTTTGCGAGTCTGGCGGTCTCAATGACTGATATGGTAGAAACGTCAGCATCCTGAAAAATGGGACTGTTTCTTGATGTCCAGATTTCCCAGAAGCATAGCACAGATCTCCATCAGTCTCTCTATCTTTAGATCCACTTGAAGAAAATATCCAAGGTTGCAAGCCGTTGATGGAATGGAATAGGATATTTGACCAAATTCAAAGCCCTATGAGGAACCAAGCCAAACATGATATTAAAGACTCCTGCCATTATATTTCCCAAACATGATATCAAAGACTCCTGCCACAATATTTTCTGCGCTTTCCAGATATTCTGATTGAAAATGAGAAATCCTGATGAACTGAGCATAGATTTGGGCTAATAACTAGAATTCTGAAGATATCCAGAATTGGCAGAACTCTGTTCCAGACGGTTAAAATTAGAGTGAGGTGCAAGTCTTACAAGAATTGCAGGGAAGATTGAGAGATGAGTGTGAGCCTGTATGGTTAAGGAAATATCACGCACACCTATGAATCCAACCGCCTTCTGAACTTCATAGGCATCAAGCATTAAGAGATGGGACAAGTCCTTGTAAGGAACGAGGGTCAGGCACAACACAAAACGGAATTGAAGATCTCATTTTAAAGATTAACTAACTGCAGCCACCTCCATATTGTAGTGAAAGCAATTAAGCTAGGAGAATGCACTTTCTCAGTCCAGTACTCATAAGGAATAAGATTAGAAGTCAGCACTGCCCTGTTTCACTAGTCAATTTCATTAGCATTGCAAGCACAGTGCTTCCTACCAGTTGAATAAATCTAAGATATAAGAATCCAACGTGTGATACCAAAAAAAACAAAATCAAATTGCAAGTCTCATAAAATAAGAATCGTCATCTCAATCTCAAGATGTAATACTAGATGGGGGCCAACAAGGAAAAGCAAAAACATGCAACTGAAAACAGCATTAGAAGAATTATCCAACAAGTGCAACAAAGGTTCATCATCATGCCATCCAGCTAGGACTTCTCACATTATTCAAGTCTGGCAAGGGCATTAGTAAATGTGACCTATGTTTTTTTGGCCTCAGCATCCTCCTCATTCATCTTCCTCTCCCACTTTCTTTTTCTGAAATCTGCCAACAGTTGTGGCATTTTCTTCATCAATTCAGCAGTGTTGGCCCGTTTTTCTGCAGATATCCTATCACATTTATGTCCTTTCCTCTTTGTTCTCATTTCTTTCCTTTCTGGATCATATGGCCAGTCTTCACCAGCAAGGAGAACTTCTTTGCGGATCCGGGCTCGATGGCGAGCACTGATGCTACTATGTTTCCAAGCCCCAAGGTGCCAGTAACCCCAAACTCCCTTAGACAGATCATCCTGGTGTTTTATCAACTTCTCTTGCCATGGATACTGGTACTCTCCAACTGATTTTGCTACAGCCTTGATTACTTTACCAGCCATTTCTCACAAAATCCTACATAAGAGACATGATACATGTTGAACTACTTTAAGGTCTGCAAAGAGATGTACAGCTTGATTTCAGTTAAAAGAGAACAAGAAAGTAGAAATAAAGATGACCATATCCATCATATCATTTGAATAATTTTTATACGTGTAACTTTCAATGCGCTAACATTCAATAACATAATTACAGTCAAGTCTTAGCAAATGACCCAGGCTGTAGTAGCAAGATGCAAACCTAAAACCACAACAACGTATATCTTAAGTTCAAATCAGAGACCATATTTAGCTTTAGTTCCTTATTAAATTTGTACTCTTTTTTTTTCTTTTTCTTTTCTTAAAGTTATCTAAAGCTTTAGAACTTTTATTAGGTTATGAATGATTTGAAGCAAATCCTGTATTTCCAAACGAAGTTTAAATTTTGGTTTTCAAGTAAAAAGCTTCTCACTTTGGCTAGGAAGAGGGCAATGAAGAAATCTTGTTTCCTTTTCAGTTGATCACTTACTCTCAGATTATATTATTGCACCGTAAAATTACATTAATCCATATGAACAGGTTTTAGTCACATACAATAAATTTAAGCATCAAATATCCATAAGATACAAACTAAAGTCAACGCAACAGAAACATTATATCAAAATATATCCAATTCAACGTTTGTGTGTTTAGTATTTGAATTATCACTGAAAGCATAATGACAAGCACTATTTTAATTTAACAAAACCAAAACAGGTCCATTCTAAACATGTTTCTTAAAAAACTCGGAACAAGCTTTAGAATGAAGAAAAAAAAAAATCAACAAAGAGACTAACAATCAACTGACATTTTAAAGTTGGAATGGTCAATGGGTCTGACCCATGGTTACAAAAAACAGTAACATGATAGCGAATTACGTTTTGGTACAAACGTTCGAAAACATGGTACATTTTTGTTTCAAAATCTCAAATGAGGTGATCCAAAAAAAATCTCTCCTATTTACTTGAACTTTATTGCACAAACATGAATACAACTTTGTTTTATGATTTACAAATGAGGAACATCCTCTTATACAGCCTATGGGTCATTTAACCAATGGTTAAGATCAAATCTAATGGTAAGCTAGGATCCACTATCTAGGATCATCTTTTAAGCATATCTACGTTATTTATAGAGTATAATAATTACATGGTAAATCTAGAACACTATTAAAAACCTTAATATATAAAGCAAGATCATAAGGAAAATCACCTAATGTAACCAAATGACCGTATTGTATGTGTCAAGTAAGCGATGATATGACGTTATCTCGTTAAAAATGTGTTTGCTCTGACACTACGCTTGGAAACAACTAAAGTTCTAATTACTTACACCTCAACTTGTTTTAATCATATCTCTTTAGAAAGCTATTATTCCCAGCATATCACGTATCGGATAAATGTATTTCGTACGAACTAAGCATTTCAAAGAAACATACTCCTATCATAATTCGTACTAATAAAAGTGACGTTTTCCATTCTCGTTTTCGTTCCACGTATTGCATCAAACCACGATTTAGGTAACATTGATCTCACCTCAAAATGTTAGAAGCCACATTCAAGCTATTAGTAATTGATCCGAGTCAAACCCATAGATCATAGACATCCACTTGATATGAATATTAGATAACCATTTAGGATTGTTAGAGTCCATATCACGTGGAAGTATTCAAATAACACTTATGATAAGGATATTACTATTTATGTGATAAGTCTCCTATCTAGTAGGTTGTAGACTTATTCCATAGCTACTTGGGATTTATCGTTAAATATCAAAATTCCCTGCATATTGCAGGGCCAAAGAAAAATACATATATTTTTTCCAACATTGTATTCTTTCTTTATATTCTCTAATATTTCTAAACTTCCATCAATAGTTTGGGTGCACTTGGTGTGGACTACTTGAGTTCGTTTGCATGGTTACTTGTAACAGCTTCGTACTCATGACGAAGGATTTGTATGTTGAATTGTTGTAGTTGAGTGCTCATTGTTGTTCGGATCTTGACCGGGTCCAAGCTTCCCAAGCTCTATGTTGTTGGGGAACTCTACAAAGGTCTTACCACATTCTTAATTTATGATATTTAAGTCGTTGGAGTACTTTGGGATTATATTCTGCACAGAGGATTTGTGCTTGTGGGCTGGGGTGAATATTGTAGACCAATGGATCTGATGGTCGACGATCGTTCGGACTTGGTAAAGGTTGTCGCAACACCTGTAGTAGGACAGAGAATTTATCGCGATACCCATAGACCAATTTACAATGTCTCTGTCGCTAACATTTGACAAGCAGGCCATATGGATTGGCCAGGGTCTTCTTTGGCTAATGAGAGCTCGATCTCGAAGCCTTTGAAATATCTTTTTGATAGACACCTCTATTTGTACGGAGAATTCGCTGCTGATAGATCTCGCTGAGCGTCCCCCTCCTTCCCTTGCAGCCTTCCGACCCACAGGAATATACAATGACAACTTCTAAACACTTATGCCCAATCGTGAGACTGCCTCTTGAACGTCCGATGGCACCTTGTTTCGACCTGAGCTATGTAACAACGAGATCTGAGGATTGTTAGTAGATTGAGTGTTTAGGTTCAACCGCTCCCACCTCGTAGATATTAATTGACCCATGTATAAGTCCATTTGTGATTATGTGTTGGTATACCATTAGTTTAGCACAAGCCATGTTACAAACTACTTGCAGGTTTGCAGCTACACAGCATATGGAAAGAGAAGGGGTAGGATAATTCCTTGATAAAAGAACAGGGGTACAAGAAACATTCCCCCCCCCCCCCCCCCCCCCCCCCCCCCAAACTCATCTTTTAAGGTAAAAAGAGATCACCATCTTCCTATTGGGAAAGGATCTTGTCCAGTCCTTTTTCTCTCCAGTCCCTTTCAGTTCAGTCTTACACCATTTATTTATGTTTCTGTAATTCCCGCATATGAATTGATGGTACAAATATAAGGGACTGGAGACAATGGATCGTAGAAGATGCAACCGCCTTCCTAGTATTTTTCAGGACATATATTGTACCAAGTCCTACACACAAACCCTCAAGAAAACATCAAGTAATGCATGTCCTCTAGCAAAATCACTCATAATGTCTATCGAATGCTAACCAAAATCGCAAACAAGGAAATGAAATCTACAATTCAACCTCCTTTTCAGTTTTCATTTCCCCCAGTGACAACAATAGACAGGAAGCGAGAAATATCATGATGTGTACCAGAAAACATACATAGCAGATGATATAGTAGGATTCAAATCTCCAATAGAATAGAGAAAGCAGTGTTCAAAACATAAAACTGTAGAGACTTCCAACAAAAGATCAATCAACTAAATTAAAAGCATACCCTTCTTTTTCAATTAAAATAAAAGCAAACAAAACTTAATCATGAAGCATTGAATGAAATATGCATTTTCTGGGTGAAGCATTTTGTCAAACACTATACCTACAATGGCTTCAAAATGTGACTACAGCTTCGAATTGTTGCTGAGTTACTACACGCTTTACTATGTTGATAGGATTAGCCATTGGATTATGTAATCAGAAACCCAAAAAAGAAAGTGCAATTATTAATACAGAAAATTGCGGATGAGAGAAAAGGAACAACTGACCTTGAATAATGAAACATAGAAAATTGCGGATGTGATTACTGTGATAGAGTTGGTTTAAATCAGTCGAATTTATAATTAGAAATGGAAAAAAAGAAAATTGCGGATGAGAGAAAAGGAACAACTGACCTTGAATAATGAAACAAAGAAAATTGCGGATGTGATTATTGTGATAGAGTTGGTTTAAATTAGTCTAATTAGAATTGGAAAAAAAAATTACTGTGATAGAGTTCGTTTAAATTAGTCGAATTTATAATTAGAATTGAAAAAAAATCAAAATTAGTCGAATTTATAATTAGAATTGAAAAAAAATCAAAAATTCCGTTGCCGGGAATCGAACCCGGGTCTCCTGGGTGAAAGCCAGATATCCTAACCGCTGGACGACAACGGATTTGAGTTATGTATTGTATTATTATTTTATTAGACCAACATATATGGTCCTCTTCTCAAAATCAAAGACATAATACTACGGTGACAAAAGAAAGATCTCAAATTATAATTAGTGAATGTTCAATATACATAAGTGAGTCCAATAGTTATAGTTAATAGCTGTTATCTATATCATTTTGTATTCTCTTCATGCATCCAATATTTTGTCACCAAAAAATTAGAGAATTGATATTTTCACAAGATAATTTGATATTTTTACAAGAAAATTGTTGCTATAGACATACAGAGACAATTAAAAATATTGGTATAGACCTAGAACAACGATTTTCTTGTGAAAATATTAAATTTCCTTGTGGAAATATCAATTTCCAAAAATTATTGAAATTAGAGATAATTTTCTATGAGGAAGACTTTTAGCATACTTTTATGCTTCCAAATAGAATATTATGTTACGTTTAAATTGAAGAAATTGAATAATTTTTTAGTATTTAACTACATGCTTAGTTATTATGGTAGTGATCAGTTGTGTGATAGGATGACATATATCTATTTTATTGGAATTAATTTCATTCCACCACTTTTTGCATGTGATGAAAATTAAGAAAATGAAATGAATTTTAATTATAAAATGAAATGGTTTGTCCGTAAAAATAATCACCAAATACACTATTTTTCATTATATTTTTTTATTGTATTCTATTCTTTCAATCCAAATATAATACTGGTATTAGTGAAGAGTTTAATTAGCGATGGCTTGCTATTAGATTGATAGTAAAAAGGTAAATATTTCTTAGCTTGATAATTGTTGGGATACTACTTAAATCTCATCAAAAAAAAGAATTACTACTATAGAAAATGAAATGTCCTATTTTGAATAAGAAGAGAAAAATTATGAGTACTCTATAAATAGATTCTTATATTTAGTTATTGAAATGTAGCACAACCAAATATCATATAGTATTTTAAGAGTTGAAAGAGAGTGTGAGGGAATTTTTTTAGTTTGTGGGAGGGAGAGGATTTTTTATAACTTTTATATTCTGTATAAAAATTTTGTATTATGAGAGAGAACTTTGCAGTTTTTAGTTTATGAAAAAAGTTATGTCGTGCTATTATTGTATAAGCTCAAGTTTTATAGCGTAAAAATTGAGAGAATTATTGTAAGTCTATTAATTATTAATATATTAGAGATTCATAATTTGTTTTATGATTATTTTTTTAAAAAAAAATTACGTTAAATTTTATATATTTTTTATTTATTTATTTTATATTATTTGGTTTACGTGACATAATTACCAATAATAATTAAGACGGAGATTTTGAAATCTAATGATTTTAGGTTGCTTTCCTGAATTCCTTGTGTAACTTAAAGGGGAACATGATTGCGAATTTGGGCCTAATTGATTATTTATTTGTGATAGGTTCGTAGGACGCTGATGCCTATCAGGCGCATTCAGCTCGATAATTGATTTCAGTGGGCCGCATAGTTGGAGATTTTTACCGGGCTTTCAAGTTACAACTTTGCAACCATGGTTTTTGTTGCTAGAAATAGAATTATTATGTACTTCGCTTGGTTCATATACAGAATAGTATTATCAATTATAATTTAGATAATGGAATTGATATTTTTATATATATTTTTGATATTTTTACATAATTTTTTTTCACATGTATGGGCGGATCTATTTTTTTTGGGGGGGGGGGGGGGGGGGCAATTGATCCCACTGAATTTTTTGGATTTTGACTTGAAATATAAAATTTTAGATTAAAAGTTTATTAAATATCTCAAACTTCTATCCACATTGTCACTCTACTCTTTTTCATTGTTTAGTAACTTACATTGAACATGATATTTTTTAACTATTAAAAATGAGGTTATTATTACCATTATTTTAAACAACATTTGAGCATTATTTAATTTTATAATTTATTTTACTCTATTTTTATTTTTTTCTAAATTAACCCAACTGAACCAAGGGACTGGGTTGACGTAAAGTGGACTATACCTTCATGTGAGAGGAAATTGTGACGACCCCAAATCCGGGTTCCATAACCTCGGGTTTGGTTCTCACTATTCAACACATTACTAACAATTAAATACATACATTGCATTTAAATATCGCGGAATAATACATATTGGTTCCCTTCAAAAGGTTACAATACCAGGGTCTATCAACCTTAACATAAAAACAGTTCATATCATAAGAAATTACAAAAGGTTTAACAACCGTAAATACATAAATAAAGATATAACTAGCATGCATAAGCTACTTAAGCTTTGGCCTTTCCTTTTCCCTTATCCTTCCTGGAGCAATCAGGATTATCTGAAAAATGGTTCATGATATAACAAGAATGAGCAACTAGTTTGCTCAGCAAGTTTATAACAATCATATAGATTTAATATATCATGAATGAATGGGAAAGATCATCAATGGTTCAACAATAGATATAACAATTGTGAATGAAACAGGATTCAAATTTTAATAAACAGAATATTTGAATCTTAAAATGCTGAGTGGTCTCTAAGGACCCTGAACTAACTAGGGTATAATAGAGTTTCCTCTGACCCTTTGAGTTGTTTGGTTTTCAAGGGGATCAGCCTATTCAACCCGCTGTATATGCATTACATTTAGTCACTGGCGCCCAAAGTCGGTTTCCCGACACAAAATCCCCTAATTTAGGGTTGTTCAATTCTCAGACTTAATATAAGAAAATCCGCACCCAACAATGGTTTGGATAAGCTTTTAAAAGTATTCAAGTTATTGAATTTAGAAACGCAATGTCTAGCTGAACTATTAGCTTCAGACATTTTTAATACAGTTCATGAATCAAGAACTAACAAGCTTCAAATGCACTAAGTGCGATTTTATAAACAATATGGATGTGGAATAATTTTAAATAATTAAACCACTTCAAGCTTTAACAATAAATACAAGTATGGAAACTTGTTCAACGATAATAATTGAGTAGGGTTAGAGAACTTGCCTGTTTGCTCAGCTACAATAATTGTCTAGCTTTAACTAACTTGCTTTGAAAGACCTAACATTAATAAAGTCGGTCTAATAATTAGTACGGCGTATTTGCATAACTATACGCTTAATAATGAACTTATTTACCACATAAGTACTAACACATAAATTACATTAGTCAAAACAATATTATTAACCTTATAGACACTTAATCATTTTAGGTTAATAATTTAATAAGTTAGAAAATATTTTTCTTAAGTGTTGGACACTTATTAAACCCTTAAACAACTTATTACAATTGTTTAATTAAATCATAATTAAATTCAATTTATTTTATTAACTTAATCTCTATTTAATTACTATTTAATATTGATTAAATAGAAATTAATTAATTAACTCTAGTTATTATTTAAAATAAATAATAACTAATTGTACTTACTTATTATTTAATTATAATTAAATAATAAATAATTATAACTTAGTTTTAACCTTCTTTAATTTAATGTTAATCAACCAATAATTAACCAAGTAATTAAACTTACTTATTATTTAATTAAGGAAATTAAATAATAGTTTACTAATCTTAATCCTCTTTAATTATTATTTAATGTCAATTAAATAATAATTAATTATTTAATTAATTTTAATTATTATTTAAGGTTAAATAATAATCAAATCATTCTTATTTATTATTTAAATTAAATAATAAATTATTACTCTAATAACTTAATTTCCATTAATCGTTATTTAATGTTAATTAAATAATAATTAATTACTTAATTATCTTTATTTATTATTTAATAATATTTAAATAATAAATAATTAATTTATAAATTTTATCTCTCTTTAAATATTATTTAATAGGCATTAAATAATAATTGCTAATTTATCATCTTTATTTATTATTAACATTTAAAATAATAAATAAATAATAAATTTATTTAACCTAACCATGGTTTAGCTAACTAGATTAATATTTAAAATATTTAAATATTAAACTTTATGAAAAATATCCTCCCCAATATTATTTTTGTATTATTATTATTTTTGTTATAATTTTAAATTAATTTTTAAATATTTAAATTAATTAAAATTAACCCGAATGGCATTTTTGTAAATAAGTTGAAAAACCGGACCGAGGGCAGAATGGTAATTCTGCCAAGAAAAACACGGAGGGGCATAAATGTAATTTCCCCGGAAACAGATGCTCGCGCATTGCGCGCGTAAGCCGATGCAGGACCAAAACGGCGTCGTTTTTGAAACCCCGGAAATGGCCTCCGCGCATAACGCGCGGAGTAAAATTTCACGGACGCCAAACGACGTCGTTTGGCTCCGCGTCCTCGGTGAACAGTGGCTGCCGCGCATTGCGCGGAAAGCCTTAAATTTTTTTCTTCCCGCAGAACGTGAACAGTGACCAGAAAATACCCACTTTAATAAAAATTATACCATCAAGTAAGCTTTAAATGCTCAATAAAAATCCAAAAAAATTACCAATCATCTTATATTAATTTATAACATGAAAAATTAATTTTTTCATGATTTAATAACAATATTTTTTTTATAACAAAATTTTACATCACATAAACTACCATAAATCATAACTTTTTGTATAAAACTCCATTTTGAGTGATTCGAACTTTGTTTTTCTCATGATTTAATGTTCTATAATATTAGAACATCAAATCTAAATATTATCAAAAATTATCTTTAATCATTATATTGAGATTTATTTTCACACAACCAAATACATGTTTTTCATTCAATAAAACTCATAACACATAAGTTAAACCCATGATCAACTATATAAACATACATAGCATGATATTAACCATAGAAATTATTACACTAATATTTATACCATAACTTGAAAGAAAAGCAAGATTAGGGTTTAAAAATAACTACCTTGTTTTGATAGCTATTCTCCTCTTCTTTCCAAAATATGTTGTGAAGGAGGATGGCATGAACTAACTTAGGATTTCTTCTTCTTACTTGATCTCTCAAATATTATGCTCTCACTTAAAGTTTTCTCTCAACTCTCTCTAGCTTTCTTTTGCTTGAAAATAAAAGATGAGAAATGATTTTCAAAAACTACAAAATTGTAAGTATACTTACAATGGTTATAGATATAAAATCTATATCTATCAAATTTCCATAATGAGATAGCAAGGATACTTACACAAGCAATTTAGTCCATACATAGTTGGTGAAAAGAAGCATGGTTCATGTACTTAAAAAAAAAATAAAACAAGCAACCTTTAATTAAATAAATGGAAAATAAAATAAAAAAATCAATTTTTTTCTCTCTCCTCCATGCCATTCGGCTGATGGCTTCAAAAGTCAAAAAAAAAAAAAATTCATTTTTCTTATTTTAATTAATTAATAAGTTATTTAATTGTTTTTCCAAGTGGGCCAATCATTGGGCTTTAATTTAAAATACCAATTGGGCTTCTATTAAATTGTTTGGGCTACTAAATTGTCAAATTTTATTATTCCCCACTTGGGCTACTAATTGACCCATGTTGGGCTAATTTAATAATTTACACATTAATTATTCAATCCATGATTAAATAAATAATTAGATTGAATAAATAATTAAATAATTTAACCCATTAGTATTAAATTACTAAATGGACTTATAAATATTATTTATTAATATTTCACATTATTTACATTAATTAATAATCATATTAATTAATTTATTATATTTAATTCACTCATTATATTCAATTTAATTGAATATTTAATTAATAGGAAACTTATCAATTAATTTGATATTAAAACTTTAGGGTTTGTTCACTAATTTAATAACATATTAGTGACCCCCTTTAATTAATTTTAGTAATTAATTACATAATTATTTAATCACATAATTAATTAATCACATAAAAAGATTTAAATAATCTCGAAAAATAACTCGTTGGAAATTAAATTAATAATTTAATTAATAAAGATGTGGAAATTCTAGGACATTACAGAAATCATGTGCAAAAATTAAAAACACATGTGAAAATAGTATTCTCTTTTAAATAATAATGTTCAGAAATTAGTATGCGTAATTATTTATATAAATCTTATTCATCCATGAGTGAGAAATGAGATTCTTAGATTAAGTAATAATCATTTTAAAATAAATAGATAAATAATTAAAAGAATAAAAATTGTATGGCTACTAAAGGCTTGAATGAGAATATACCAAGAATTTTATTGTCATGAAAATTTCATAAATTTCTAATGCGTAGGAGGCCTAAAATTATGTTATAAGAACCGCTTTTTCATTTTTATTTTCCTGTTTAATAAACCAACTCACTATAATAACTCTCTCTCCTCTTTTTGTTGAACAAAAAGGCCAAAATAAAAATTATTTTGAAAAAAGAATAAGAACAACTTGTAATTGTTTATATATATATATGTGTGTGTGTGTGTGTGTGTGTAGTTAGTGATGAACTTGGGGTCAATAGCACTCAATATTTTTCGTAAAATATCACTAATTAAAAATTGTAAAATTATTATTTTCATTGCGTAAGCTTGTACTAGTAATCATTAACCATACAATTTCAACTATGGCTGCACCAAAAAAAGAACTAATAATGATATAAAAACCGGCAACCTTAATTAAGATAATGCCAACTGACCCTCTTTTTCACTTTTTTGACAATTAATTTTTTAAAATACTCTAATTTTTATTTATTTCATCTTTTAGTCCGATCCGACTCATTCACATCAGTTCCTAGAAATTAATTGGAACAAAAACTCTAATTATAATTTTGAAAAACTTAAGAGGAGTTTATTATTTTACAATAATTTTATTTTTTATAGGAGTTTTTTAGTTAATTAGTCGCACAAATTATGTCTAGGATTTTATTTTTTAGGATTTTACTCAATTTTGAACTTTAAATAACTACCCCCTCCGTTCTAAATTATTTGAACATTGATTTTTGAAATTTAATTTAAAATATTTTTAAATTTAAATTTAAAATTATTCATTAAAAACTGTGAAATAATAAAACTTATAATAAGTAATACTTTTTAGATAGTTTGTAATATTTAACGTTGTATTGATTAAAATTAAAATATTTTATGTCAGTTTTGATTTAAAAATCTCTTTAGTTGACTTTAAAAAGTCAACAATAATCAAATAATATAGAATGAGAGGAATATATATTAAGAATATAGGAAAAATTTAGGAATAAATATTAACTTATTTTCCATAACAATTTTATTCCTTATAAGAGTCATTGTAATGTCCTAGAATTTCCACATCTTTATTAATTAAATTATTAATTTAATTTCCAACGAGTTATTTTTTCGAGATTATTTAAATCTTTTTATGTGATTAATTAATTATGTGATTAAATAATTATGTAATTAATTACTAAAATTAATTAAAGGGGGTCACTAATATGTTATTAAATTAGTGAACAAACCCTAAAGTTTTAATATCAAATTAATTGATAAGTTTCCTATTAATTAAATATTCAATTAAATTGAATATAATGAGTGAATTAAATATAATAAATTAATTAATATGATTATTAATTAATGTAAATAATGTGAAATATTAATAATAATATTTATTAGTCCATTTAGTAATTTAATACTAATGGGTTAGAATATTTAATTATTTATTCAATTTAATTATTTATTTAATCATGGATTGAATAATTAATGTTTAAATTATTAAATTAGCCCAACATGGGTCAATTAGTAGCCCAAATGTAGAATAATAAAATTTGACAATTTAGTAGCCCAAACAATTTAATAGAAGCCCAATTGGTATTTTAAATTAAAGCCCAATGATTGGCCCACTTGGAAAATACTTAATTTAACTATTATTATTTAAAAAAAAATGAAAAGTGACTTGATTTTGGGACAAATCAAATGTCCATCAGCCGTGTGTAGGTGAGTGAGGAGAGAGAAAATGATTTTTTTTATTTTCTTTTATTTTTCATTTATTTAATATTAGGTTGCTTGTTTTGATTTTTGGGAAAGTCTTTTCCCACAAAATCCTCACCAACTTAGTATGGGTTAGCTAACTTGTGTAAGTATCCAATAGGTGCATGATGGGCTAAAATTATTAGATATAATTTATGTATCTAGTAATATTTCAAGTATACTTGAAATGTGAGATATACTTCATTTTATTTTTCAAGCAAAAGAAAGCTAGAGAGAGTTGAGAGAAAATTTTAAGTGAGAGCATAATATTTGAGAGATCAAGTAAGAAGAAGAAATCCTAAGTTAGTTCATGCCATCCTCCTTCACAACATATTTTGGAAAGAAGAGGAGAATAGCTATCAAAACAAGGTAGTTATTTTTAAACCCTAATCTTGCTTTTCTTTCAAGTTATAGTATAAATATTAGTGTAATAATTTCTATGGTTAATATCATGCTATGTATGTTTATATAGTTGATCATGGGTTTAACTTATGTGTTATGAGTTTTATTGAATGAAAAACATGTATTTGGTTGTGTGAAAATAAATCTCAATATAATGATTAACTATAATTTTTGATAATATTTAGATTTGATGTTCTAATATTATAGAACATTAAATCATGAGAAAAACAAAGTTTGAATCACTCAAAATGGAGTTTTATACAAAAAGTTATGATTTATGGTAGTTTATGTGATGTAAAAATTTTTATAAAAAAAATATTGATATTAAATCATGAAAAATTAATTTTTCATGTTATAAATTAATATAAGATGATTGGTAATTTTTTTGGATTTTTATTGAAGAGTTAAAGATTTATTGAAGGTATATTTTTATTTAAAATGGGTAGCCGGAAACACTGTTCACGTTCTGTCGGAAGAAAAATTTTAAGGGTTTCCGCGCAATGCGCGGACCACTGTTCACCGAGAAAACGCGGAGCCAAAACGGCGTCGTTTTGGCAGAAGGAAATTTTACTCCGCGCGTAACGCGCGGAAGCCAGCGTTCGGGGTTACAAAACGACAGCGTTTTGACCCGTAAAAACTAAAACGCGCGCAATGCGCGGTAATAATTTTTCCGGGGAAATTACTTTTATGCCCCTCCGTGTTTTTCTTGGTAAAATTACGTTTTTGCCCTCCGATCAGTTTTCTGATTATTTACAGAATTGCCATCGGTCCGGATTTTTCAACTTAATTACGAAAATGCCATTCGGGTTAATTTTAATTAATTTAAATATTTAAAAATTAATTTAAAATTATAACAAAAATAATAATAATTCAAAAATAATATTGGGGAGGATATTTTTCATTAAGTTTAATATTTAAATATTTTAAATATTAATCTAGTTAGCTAAACCATGGTTAGGTTAAATAAATTTATTATTTATTTATTATTTTAAATGTTAATAATAAATAAAGATGATAAATTAGCAATTATTATTTAATGCCTATTAAATAATATTTAAAGAGAGATAAAATTTATAAATTAATTATTTATTATTTAAATATTATTAAATAATAAATAAGGATAATTAAGTAATTAATTATTATTTAATTAACATTAAATAACGATTAATGAAAATTAAGTTATTAGAGTAATAAATTATTATTTAATTAAAATAATAAATAAGAATGATTTGATTATTATTTAACCTTAAATAATAATTAAAATTAATTAAATAATTAATTATTATTTAATTGACATTAAATAATAATTAAAGAGGATTAAGATTAGTAAACTATTATTTAATTTTCTTAATTAAATAATAAGTAAGGTTAATTACTTAGTGAATTATTGGTTGATTAACATTAAATTGAAGAAGGTTAAAACTAAGTTAATAATTATTTATTATTTAATTATAATTAAATAATAAGTAAGTACAATTAGTTATTATTTATTTTTAATAATAAGTAGAGTTAATTAATTAATTTCTATTTAATCAATATTAAATAGTAATTAAATAGAGATTGAGTTAATAAAATAAATTTAATTTAATTATGATTTAATTAAACAATTATAATAAGTTGTTTAAGGGTTTAATAAGTGTCCAACACTTAAGAAAAATATTTTCTAACTTATTAAATTATTAACCTAAAATGATTAAGTGTCTATAAGGTTAATAATATTGTTTGACTAATGTAATTTATGTGTTAGTACTTATGTGGTAAATAAGTTCGTTATTAAGCGTATAATTATGCAAATACGTCGTACTAATTATTAGACCGACTTTATTAATGTTAGGTCTTTCAAAGCAAGTTAGTTAAAGCTAGACAATTATTGTAGCTGAGCAAAAAGGCAAGTTCTCTAACCCTACTCAATTATTATCGTTGAACAAGTTTCCATACTTGTATTTATTGTTAAAGCTTGCAGTGGTTTAATTATTTAAAATTATTCCACATCCATATTGTTTATACAATCGCACTTAGTGCATTTGAAGCTTATTAGTTCTTGATTCATGAACTGTATTAAAAATGTCTTAAGCTAATAATTCAGCTAGACATTACGTTTCTAAATTCAATAACTTGAATACTTTTAAAAGCTTATCCAAACCATTGTTGGGTGCGGATTTCTTATATTAAGTCTGAGAATTGAACAACCCTAAATTAGGGGATTTTGTGTCGGGAAACCGACTTTGGGCGCCAGTGACTAAATGTAATGCATATACAGCGGGTTGAATAGGCTGATCCCCTTGAAAACCAAACAACTCAAAGGGTCAGAGGAAACTCTATTATACCCTAGTTAGTTCAGGGTCCTTAGTGACCACTCAGCATTTTAAGATTCAAATATTCTGTTTATTAAAATTTGAATCCTGTTTCTTTCACAATTGTTATATCTATTGTTGAACCATTGATGATCTTTCCCATTCATTCATGATATATTAAATCTATATGATTGTTATAAACTTGCTGAGCAAACTAGTTGCTCATTCTTGCTATATCATGAACCATTTTTCAGATAATCCTGATTGCTCCAGGAAGGATAAGGGAAAAGGAAAGGCCAAAGCTTAAGTAGCTTATGCATGCTAGTTAGATCTTTATTTATGTATTTACGGTTGTTAAACCTTTTGTAATTCCTTATGATAGGAACTGTTTTTATGTTAAGGTTGATAGACCCTGGTATTGTAACCTTTTGAAGGGAACCAATATGTATTATTCTGCGATATTTAAATGCAATGTATGTATTTAATTGTTAGTAATGTGTTGAATAGTGAGAACCAAACTCGAGGTTATGGAACCCAGATTTGGGGTCGTCACAGGTTGGTATCAGAGCCGTAGGTTAGAAACGTTAGGATTTGCGAAACCTAAGTTATAACCTTAGTATTAAACTCATATCGAGTACGTTAGGGGATGAATCGGGGAGATTCATGATGTTGTGTATTTTTGGAGATGGATTGAGAAAATCCATCGAGCCGAGATGTACATGATAAAATATCATTTCATTTCATCAATGAATATATTTTATTGCTGTACTAACGTGTGTTATTGTTTTATGTTATAGGATGGCAGAGATCGGACAGTCGAGTTGCACTGCTGAGGAGGACTATATTGATATCCATATGGATACTGCACAGCCGCTGGTGGCTGCACCCGTAGAGGAGCCAGAGTCAGATCCTGAGGAGGGGGATCGTGTGGAGCCCGTCTGGGGCGGAGTCATGAGGCCTTACAGTGAGGATGAGGCAGAGTCAGAGGAGTCTGAGGAGGAGGAGTCAGCTGATGGCATGGGCACCACTGCCGCTGACATCATAGAGGGACTGACCGATAGGAACGAGGGGCTGGAGGCAAGGGTCCAGCATCTAGAGGAGCAGAATCTGACCCACCAGCACATGGAGGATCAGTATAGGGATGCGGCTTATCAGTTCTCTGGCGAGAACGCAGAGCTGAAGGAGAGGATTGTAGGACTGGAGGATCAGGTACAGGAGTACGAGGATTCAGTGGAGCACCTTGCGGTGCTAACTCATCAGCTGGTAGAGCAGGATGTAGAGTTGCAGGCTAAATTAGCAGTGGTTGAGACTAGGTTGGCAGAGGCTGAGCTGAAGGTTCAGCAGGTTCAGGCAGAGAAGGCCGCCATCCGTGCACACTGGCAGGAGGCGATAGAGGACCGTATGGAGATGGAGAGACAGCGGGATGCCGCTTATGGTCAGATGATTGAGCTAGAGGAGGAGGTCCGCGAGAAGCGGGTGAGGACGGATAGACTTAGCTACGTCTACCGATCTTCATATGGTAGGCTTCAGAGCAGGGTGCACTACTACCCAGCTGAGGAGGGTCAGTCTATGCACACCATCAGCAGGAGCGTGGTGATGGCCATCGGGGATGAGGAGTATGACGACGCGATCCGTAGGGGGATGCGCAGTCAGTAGTAGTAGTAGTTGTTTTCTAATTTCGTATGTAAATAGATGCAGTAGAACCAAACTTTTGTTTATTAGAGGGTTAATATGTCACTAAATCCCAACTCTAGGAAGTTGTAGGATATGTCAGATCCCATCTTTTGTAGCTTCTCTGGGATTGAAGCATTTATAGCAGTATGCTTTTGATGTAAAGTGCTACGCACTACTGGTTTAGCATATAAATATAAATGCAGTCAAATTTATGTTATATGCGTGTTGAAATAATTACTTGTATGTTAGCTAAACATTGCCTAAGATACAAAATAATGAAATGAAAAAGATGTAATAAGTATAATAATGTAAATTTTTGTTTATAACAGAAAATGCCGCCACGTAGACAACCACCAAGGAACCAGGGGGTAGAAGAGTCAGTTAACAACGACGCGGGGGGTCACAATGTAGACCCTATGCAAAACTTCGTCGACATGCTAGCTGAGGCAATGCAACACAGACATCCTGTTGTAGCAAATCCACCACCACCACCACCAACTCAGTTGGCAAATTTCAAAGATTTTAAAGCGGTGGGACCGCCAGAGTTTAGGGGAACGTCGGACCCGATAGAGGCCCAGTCTTGGATAAAGGAGATAGAGAAGGCGTTCGTTATCGCAAGAGTAGCTGAGGAGCAAAAGACAGTTTTTGCTACCTACATGATGAAGGGCGAAGCCAATTTCTGGTGGGAAGCCAATCAGAATAGGGCTGGGGATGGTGTGGTGCCCTGGACAAAATTTAAGGAAATATTTGTGACGCCCCCAAATCTGGGCCCACACAGCCCATACTTGAGTCGTCAAAAGACTACAACAAAATTATTACAACAAAGCACAACGTACAACAATACAGTGTATAATAATACACAACTAAGTCTTCACTATTATTGCCACACTATTTTACAAAACGTGAAAACTATGATAACTATTCCTCGGACCCTCACTCCATTCCCCGGCTAGACCCTGTTATGTTTTCATCTCCTGTTGAAAAACAATGGAACAAAAGAAAGGGTGAGCTCAAATAGCCCAGTAAAGAATATCATGACTAAGATAATGACGAATAAATTATCATTAGTCTTCAACAGTTGAGTTCTTGATAGAATACAATAGACTACAAGGTTTATATCAAAAACTGCAGTTAAATTCTTAAACAACGTTCAGATCAATAATAGCAGCGGAATGAGTAATCTATTAGAAGAATAATGCAGACTATAATGTCCACTCGGTTCTCTTTTTAGGAAAAACATCATCAACTTTTATCATCTGAAATATCATTAGTCAAGATAATACAAATTCACAGTTCCTGATCATAATCATGCAGATCAACAGTTCATCTTTGCACTACGGGCCAAAGACATTCAATATAACACCAACGGTCATGATTATACCAGATTCAGCCTTTGGTCATAATCATACCAAACAACAGTTCATCTTTGCACTACGGGCCAAAGAGAACATTCACCACGTGCCATAAAAGACACCGAACAGATGTATCGCCTTTAACCTATTATATCGCCTTTAACCTATCATCTGTTCAACAAATATATCACATCTGTGCCCCCGGCCACAGATATTCACAACAGCTTGATTTTTTGGATGATTAGAATGATATAAATGATGAACAGAAGAAATAGGATAACAATAAGTATCGGAAGTTTACTTTGTACAGATTCAAATAATGTCCAAATTGTCAACATGATGTGGAGTGAAATTTAAAAATGATATTCAAGATCCACAGTTCAGAATAACGGTTACAATTCAATAGAAAGGTTCACGTAAATAGGAAGGTTCAGTTGAAATAATGAAGTTCAACTATTATGGAACATATAATATTTTCAGGAATTATAGAAGCAATAGTTCCATAATAAATTTCGATTTAGGAGTATGAAAGAAAATAATATCCCTTACCGTAGCAGGTTTGATTAACAAAAGGTGAAGGAAATTAATACAAAGGGTTATTCACCAACAGGCGGCAATCCGCTCCGTAAGGTTATTCCCACAATTTAATAGAATTTGAGTACAAAGAGTTATTCACCAAACAGGCGGCAATCCGCTCCGTAAGGTTATTCCCACAATTTAATAGAATTTGAGTACAAAGAGTTATTCACCAAACAGGCGGCAATCCGCTCCGTAAGGTTATTCTCAGAGATTAATAATGAATGAATACGAAAGGTTATTCACCAACAGGCGGCAATCCGCTCCGTAAGGTTATTCCCATAATTTAATACATGGAAATAAAAGGCACGTCTTATGAGTAAGGAAGAAACAATATTATTATCGAGAATCAAATAATGATAATCCCTTACCATAGTATGTTTGAATAATGGAAGATGAAAAAGATGGTATCTCTTACCGTAACACGTGACTGGATATTGATTTAAATGAGGTTGATTAACTTGAACAGTACACGTATACTTATAGATCTTCACAAATACTCAAGATGACTTAAACACACTTAGAGAGAACTTTCACAAGAAGTATTTAGAGAGAGAAAGAAAGAACAAGTAAGGAAGTTTATGAAAAATCCTTAAGTTAAGGCTTCTATTTATAGCCAAAAATCTTATCATTCATTTAATCTAAACCATTCATTTAAAGATCATCTTTTAATCTACACCATCCATTTCAAATATTATATTATCTTTAATCTACACCATTCATTTCATATCACCTAATAATCACCTAACTTTATATTATAAACAAATCAATTTAATTATTCAACAATAATTCACACTTTAATCTACACCATTCATTTCATATCACCTAATAATCACCTAACTTTATATTATAAACAAATCAATTCAATTATTCAACAATAATTCACACTTTAATCTACACCATTCATTTCATATCACCTAATAATCACCTAACTTTATATTATAAACAAATAACTTTATCAATTCAATTATTATGACTAATTGTTATAAATACAGTATAGTTAGCTCTTAGATATCAAGTCAATAAATTAATGAAATACAACTGTTTAAATAACATCATAATAGAGATAACAATAATGTAAAATAAAGCATACGTTACTGTGTAATGACAATTATTGATTCAATAATGTGAATTACTGTGCATATGTTACTGTGACAATTATTAGGTTCAATAATTTTAAAAACAGTGCAACAACAATTATTGACTCAATGATATAAAATACAGTGTAATGACAATTATTAAATCAATAATGCAAAATACTGTGTAACAACAATTATTGAATTGATAATATAAAATATTATGCAGTGACAATTATCGATGAAATGATGCGTAACAGTTACGGTGTCAATTATCAGACCAAAAATATGAGACACTATGCAATACCGTGTGTTACTGTAGAGTACCGAGTGCTACAGAAAATACCAATAACTACCGTATGCTACTATTCTTTTATCACCGGTATTTTAACAGTTCCGTTGACTATTTTTATTTAAAAAGGTTATTTCTGTCGTTTTCTATATCCGACAAATATTCCGTTGTGGGGTCCACCAATAATTTGTTATTTCGGCGCCGTCGGACCAAACGAATATTCCCCGACCAAACGAATATTCCCCGACAAAGCGAATATTGTCCGACATAATAAAATTTGCACATAACATCCTTAACTTTTAACTTTATCGATTTAACCACTTACTGTTTCAAAAAAAATATATATATGAAGAAAAATTAAATTTTGTATTTCATAAAATTCGGGGTCTTACAATATTCGACGAGAATTATTTCCCGAAAAGTATGAAAAGTAGGATGGAGGTAAGGTTTTTAGAACTGAAACAGGAGAACATGTCGGTACCGGAGTACGCGGCAAAATTTAATGAGCTGGCCAGGTTCGCTCCACATCAGGTAGACACGGAGGAACGCAAGGCCAGGAGGTTCGAGAATGGATTGAGACCTTGGATATTCAACAAGGTAGCAGTACTGCAGATTGACTCGTTCGCAACTTTGCTAGAGAAGTCAATCATTGCTGAAGGAGGAAGTGACGCGTTAACCAAGTACAACCAGGAGAGAAACAAGAAGAAAAATGAAGGGGGAAGCAAGAACAGCAACAGTGGAGGCAATAATAACAACAATAATAACAACAAGCGCAAATGGGACAACAGCAGCAACGACAAGAGCTCGGGGAATCAACAAGGAAGTGTTCAGAAAAAGCCAGCATGCAATATATGTGGAAAGAACCACTTCGGAGAGTGCAGGAAAGGGAAGAATACATGCTACAATTGTGGTCAGGTGGGACATATTTCTCCAAATTGTCCCCTCCCAAAGAAAGTGAGATGCTTTTCTTGCGGAGCATCTGACCACCTGATAAAGGATTGCCCTAAGAAGAAGAATGACGGGGGTAGCGGCTACAGGGGCAATAACAGCAAATTGGCTATCGGGGGACCGGTACCACAGAACAAGCCCACAGCCCGGACTTTCAATATGACGGTACAGGATGCCGTGGGGTCAAAAGACGTGGTGTCAGGTATTATTCCGATCAATAATATAAATGCATATGTATTGTTTGATTCGGGTGCTACCTGTTCATTTGTGTCTGATGATTTCGCTAGACGATTAGAGTTGCCTAGGGACAAACTAGAAAACTCAATGAACATAGAAGTTGCTAATAAAGAAGTGATTCCGGTAGAGTACATACATAGAAATTGTTGTGCTGAAATCAGGGGTCAGAAATTAAATGTGAATCTAATTCCAATACGTCTGGGGGAATTTGATGTAATACTTGGGATGGATTGGTTGTTTAACCACGGGGCGATAATTGATTGTCAGAAGAAGTGCATACACCTTAAGACACCAAATAAGTCTAAGGTCGTATTTTATGGCAGCAAATCGTCAAGACAGTCTTCTTGTCTGACGATGATGCAGGCCAAGAAATTATTGAAGAAAGGTTGTGTAGGGTATTTGGCTCATGTGGTTGACACACAAGTGGTGAGTCCCGAGATGGAGCAAATACCAGTAGTTAGGGAGTTTACGGATGTTTTTCCAGATGTATTGCCGGGTTTACCGCCGGACAGGGAGATAGAATTTGTGATTGATTTAGTACCGGGGACAGCACCGATATCGAAAGCACCATATAGGATGGCTCCGGTAGAACTGAAGGAATTGATGGTGCAATTGCAGGAGTTGTTAGATAATAAGTACATTCAGCCAAGTGTTTCTCCATGGGGAGCACCGGTGCTGTTTGTAAAGAAGAAGGATGGATCGATGAGATTGTGTATGGATTATAGAGAGCTGAATAAGGTGACAATTAAGAACAAGTACCCGTTACCACGAATTGACGATCTTTTCGATCAATTGAAAGGGGCGAAGTACTTTTCAAAGATTGACTTAAGGACTGGTTATCATCAGTTGAAAGTCAGGAAGGAGGATATACCCAAGACGGCATTCAGAACTCGATATGGGCATTATGAGTTTCTGGTGATGTCGTTTGGACTAACGAATGCGCCAGCCGCATTTATGGACATGATGAACAGAATATTCAAGCAATACTTGGATAAATTTGTAGTCGTGTTCATTGACGATATTCTGGTGTATTCCAAAACGGAGGAGGAGCATGCTGAACACCTAAGATTGGTGTTGGAGGTTTTACGGAAGGAGCGGTTGTACGCTAAGTTTTCAAAGTGTGAATTCTGGTTGGAAAAAGTTCAATTTTTAGGTCATGTTATTGACAAGGAGGGAGTTTCGGTTGATCCGGCGAAGGTTGAATCGGTAATGAATTGGGAACAACCAAGGACGCCGACAGAAGTAAGAAGTTTCTTAGGGTTAGCGGGTTACTATCGGAGGTTCATTCAAGACTTCTCAAAGATAGCAACACCGTTGACCAACTTAACAAGAAAGACGGTGAAATACGTGTGGACGGAGAAGTGTGAGGAAAGTTTTCAGGAGTTAAAGAAAAGACTTAGTGAAGCACCTGTATTGACCTTACCAGACGATACAGGAGGCTTTACGGTCTACAGTGATGCATCGCACAAGGGACTTGGCTGTGTGCTTATGCAAAATGGCAAAGTCGTTGCGTATGCGTCCAGGCAATTAAAAGATTATGAGAAGGGATATCCTACCCACGACTTGGAATTGGCAGCGGTAGTATTTGCCCTTAAAATTTGGAGACATTATCTGTACGGAGAAAAATGTGAGATATTCACAGACCATAAGAGTCTGAAGTATATCTTCACACAGAAGGAGCTGAATATGAGGCAACGGAGATGGTTGGAATTGATCAAAGATTATGATTGTGAAATTCTATATCATCCCGGCAAGGCCAACGTAGTAGCGGATGCTCTGAGTAGAAAGAGCAGGGAGAAATTGTTCATATTGACAGATCAAGAACAATTGGTTCAAGAGATGGCTCGAATGGAGTTGGAAGTGAGAAGTCCAAACGAGTCAATACAAGTCGAGGTGAGCCCAACCTTGTTAGATAGGGTGAAAGAGGCTCAAGACAAAGATGAGGAATGTGGCAGAATCCGGAAGAGGATGACCGATGGAGAAGAGGTCAAGTTTAAAATTGATAGCATGGGATTGCTGAGATTTGAAAATCGTGTTTGGGTACCGCTAGTGCCTGAATTACGAGAGGAAATTTTGCAAGAGGCCCACAGTACGAGATACTCGATACATCCGGGGAGTACGAAGATGTATCAAGATCTACGTCAGCATTTTTGGTGGCCGAATTTAAAGAGGGAGGTTGCAGAATGTGTCAGCCGATGCCTAACTTGTCAAAGGGTAAAGGCCGAACATCAGAGACCAAGTGGATTGTTACAGCCGTTAGAAATTCCTGAATGGAAATGGGAGCATATCACAATGGATTTTGTGGTAGGACTTCCAGCAACACAGAAGGGATATGACGCAATTTGGGTGATTGTGGATCGGCTAACAAAGTCAGCGCACTTTTTGCCGATCAAGATTAGGTTCAGTTTGGATCAGTTGTCCAAATTATACATCAAAGAGATAGTTTCAAGACATGGGGTGCCGGTATCGATTGTGTCAGACAGAGATCCGCGCTTCACGTCAAAATTTTGGAGAAGTCTTCAGGAGAGATTGGGGACACAGTTGAGAATGAGTACAGCGTATCATCCGCAGACTGATGGGCAAAGTGAGAGAACAATTCAGACATTAGAAGATATGCTCAGGGCCTGCGTGATGGATTTCAAGGGCAGTTGGGAAATCCATCTACCACTAGTTGAGTTTGCATATAACAACAGTTATCATGCGAGCATAGGTATGCCGCCTTACGAAGCTTTATATGGCAGAAAATGCAGAACACCTCTATGTTGGGATGAGGTAGGAGAACGCCGACTGTTGGGGCCAGAATTGGTTCAACAGACGGTAGAAATTATCAAGGTAATAAGAGCTCGGCTAGTAGCAGCTCAAGACCGTCAAAAGAAATACGCCGATTTACATCGACAGAAACGAGACTTCGAAGTGGGGAGTTTTGTGTTCATTAAGGTATCTCCCTGGAAAGGGAAGATCAGGTTTGGAAAGAAGGGGAAACTGAGTCCAAGGTTCATAGGACCGTTCGAGATATTGAGGAGAGTGGGTGAAGTAGCATACGAGGTAGCTTTACCTCCTGAATTGGAACATATTCACAATGTGTTTCACGTGTCAGTATTGCGGCCATACAAACCAGACTACAAGCACGTTATCTCCTATGAACCAATTCAAGTCGGGAAGGACTTATCATATGAAGAAGTTCCTGTTCAGATACTCGATAGGAAGGAACAGAAACTGAGAAATAAGATAATTCATTCTGTCAAAGTACTTTGGAGGAATCACGCCATTGAAGAAGCTACGTGGGAATTAGAGGAGGAAATGAGGGCAAATTACCCATTTTTATTTGAGTAACCTTATTTTTACAATTCCGAGGACGGAATTTTTATAAGGAGGGGAGAATGTAATGTCCTAGAATTTCCACATCTTTATTAATTAAATTATTAATTTAATTTCCAACGAGTTATTTTTTCGAGATTATTTAAATCTTTTTATGTGATTAATTAATTATGTGATTAAATAATTATGTAATTAATTACTAAAATTAATTAAAGGGGGTCACTAATATGTTATTAAATTAGTGAACAAACCCTAAAGTTTTAATATCAAATTAATTGATAAGTTTCCTATTAATTAAATATTCAATTAAATTGAATATAATGAGTGAATTAAATATAATAAATTAATTAATATGATTATTAATTAATGTAAATAATGTGAAATATTAATAATAATATTTATTAGTCCATTTAGTAATTTAATACTAATGGGTTAGAATATTTAATTATTTATTCAATTTAATTATTTATTTAATCATGGATTGAATAATTAATGTTTAAATTATTAAATTAGCCCAACATGGGTCAATTAGTAGCCCAAATGTAGAATAATAAAATTTGACAATTTAGTAGCCCAAACAATTTAATAGAAGCCCAATTGGTATTTTAAATTAAAGCCCAATGATTGGCCCACTTGGAAAATACTTAATTTAACTATTATTATTTAAAAAAAAATGAAAAGTGACTTGATTTTGGGACAAATCAAATGTCCATCAGCCGTGTGTAGGTGAGTGAGGAGAGAGAAAATGATTTTTTTTATTTTCTTTTATTTTTCATTTATTTAATATTAGGTTGCTTGTTTTGATTTTTGGGAAAGTCTTTTCCCACAAAATCCTCACCAACTTAGTATGGGTTAGCTAACTTGTGTAAGTATCCAATAGGTGCATGATGGGCTAAAATTATTAGATATAATTTATGTATCTAGTAATATTTCAAGTATACTTGAAATGTGAGAAATACTTCATTTTATTTTTCAAGCAAAAGAAAGCTAGAGAGAGTTGAGAGAAAATTTTAAGTGAGAGCATAATATTTGAGAGATCAAGTAAGAAGAAGAAATCCTAAGTTAGTTCATGCCATCCTCCTTCACAACATATTTTGGAAAGAAGAGGAGAATAGCTATCAAAACAAGGTAGTTATTTTTAAACCCTAATCTTGCTTTTCTTTCAAGTTATAGTATAAATATTAGTGTAATAATTTCTATGGTTAATATCATGCTATGTATGTTTATATAGTTGATCATGGGTTTAACTTATGTGTTATGAGTTTTATTGAATGAAAAACATGTATTTGGTTGTGTGAAAATAAATCTCAATATAATGATTAACTATAATTTTTGATAATATTTAGATTTGATGTTCTAATATTATAGAACATTAAATCATGAGAAAAACAAAGTTTGAATCACTCAAAATGGAGTTTTATACAAAAAGTTATGATTTATGGTAGTTTATGTGATGTAAAAATTTTTATAAAAAAAATATTGATATTAAATCATGAAAAATTAATTTTTCATGTTATAAATTAATATAAGATGATTGGTAATTTTTTTGGATTTTTATTGAAGAGTTAAAGATTTATTGAAGGTATATTTTTATTTAAAATGGGTAGCCGGAAACACTATTCACGTTCTGTCGGAAGAAAAATTTTAAGGGTTTCCGCGCAATGCGCGGACCACTGTTCACCGAGAAAACGCGGAGCCAAAACGGCGTCGTTTTGGCAGAAGGAAATTTTACTCCGCGCGTAACGCGCGGAAGCCAGCGTTCGGGGTTACAAAACGACAGCGTTTTGACCCGTAAAAACTAAAACGCGCGCAATGCGCGGTAATAATTTTTCCGGGAAAATTACTTTTATGCCCCTCCGTGTTTTTCTTGGTAAAATTACGTTTTTGCCCTCCGATCAGTTTTCTGATTATTTACAGAATTGCCATCGGTCCGGATTTTTCAACTTAATTACGAAAATGCCATTCGGGTTAATTTTAATTAATTTAAATATTTAAAAATTAATTTAAAATTATAACAAAAATAATAATAATTCAAAAATAATATTGGGGAGGATATTTTTCATTAAGTTTAATATTTAAATATTTTAAATATTAATCTAGTTAGCTAAACCATGGTTAGGTTAAATAAATTTATTATTTATTTATTATTTTAAATGTTAATAATAAATAAAGATGATAAATTAGCAATTATTATTTAATGCCTATTAAATAATATTTAAAGAGAGATAAAATTTATAAATTAATTATTTATTATTTAAATATTATTAAATAATAAATAAGGATAATTAAGTAATTAATTATTATTTAATTAACATTAAATAACGATTAATGGAAATTAAGTTATTAGAGTAATAAATTATTATTTAATTAAAATAATAAATAAGAATGATTTGATTATTATTTAACCTTAAATAATAATTAAAATTAATTAAATAATTAATTATTATTTAATTGACATTAAATAATAATTAAAGAGGATTAAGATTAGTAAACTATTATTTAATTTTCTTAATTAAATAATAAGTAAGGTTAATTACTTAGTGAATTATTGGTTGATTAACATTAAATTGAAGAAGGTTAAAACTAAGTTAATAATTATTTATTATTTAATTATAATTAAATAATAAGTAAGTACAATTAGTTATTATTTATTTTTAATAATAAGTAGAGTTAATTAATTAATTTCTATTTAATCAATATTAAATAGTAATTAAATAGAGATTGAGTTAATAAAATAAATTTAATTTAATTATGATTTAATTAAACAATTATAATAAGTTGTTTAAGGGTTTAATAAGTGTCCAACACTTAAGAAAAATATTTTCTAACTTATTAAATTATTAACCTAAAATGATTAAGTGTCTATAAGGTTAATAATATTGTTTTGACTAATGTAATTTATGTGTTAGTACTTATGTGGTAAATAAGTTCGTTATTAAGCGTATAATTATGCAAATACGTCGTACTAATTATTAGACCGACTTTATTAATGTTAGGTCTTTCAAAGCAAGTTAGTTAAAGCTAGACAATTATTGTAGCTGAGCAAAAAGGCAAGTTCTCTAACCCTACTCAATTATTATCGTTGAACAAGTTTCCATACTTGTATTTATTGTTAAAGCTTGCAGTGGTTTAATTATTTAAAATTATTCCACATCCATATTGTTTATACAATCGCACTTAGTGCATTTGAAGCTTATTAGTTCTTGATTCATGAACTGTATTAAAAATGTCTTAAGCTAATAATTCAGCTAGACATTACGTTTCTAAATTCAATAACTTGAATACTTTTAAAAGCTTATCCAAACCATTGTTGGGTGCGGATTTCTTATATTAAGTCTGAGAATTGAACAACCCTAAATTAGGGGATTTTGTGTCGGGAAACCGACTTTGGGCGCCAGTGACTAAATGTAATGCATATACAGCGGGTTGAATAGGCTGATCCCCTTGAAAACCAAACAACTCAAAGGGTCAGAGGAAACTCTATTATACCCTAGTTAGTTCAGGGTCCTTAGTGACCACTCAGCATTTTAAGATTCAAATATTCTGTTTATTAAAATTTGAATCCTGTTTCTTTCACAATTGTTATATCTATTGTTGAACCATTGATGATCTTTCCCATTCATTCATGATATATTAAATCTATATGATTGTTATAAACTTGCTGAGCAAACTAGTTGCTCATTCTTGCTATATCATGAACCATTTTTCAGATAATCCTGATTGCTCCAGGAAGGATAAGGGAAAAGGAAAGGCCAAAGCTTAAGTAGCTTATGCATGCTAGTTAGATCTTTATTTATGTATTTACGGTTGTTAAACCTTTTGTAATTCCTTATGATAGGAACTGTTTTTATGTTAAGGTTGATAGACCCTGGTATTGTAACCTTTTGAAGGGAACCAATATGTATTATTCCGCGATATTTAAATGCAATGTATGTATTTAATTGTTAGTAATGTGTTGAATAGTGAGAACCAAACTCGAGGTTATGGAACCCGGATTTGGGGTCGTCACAGTCATTTAGTTACTTAATCATACAAAAAATTCTAATTAGCTTAAAAATCATATTTAAAATTTTACTTTAGATTTCTATTCAACTTTGAACTCTAAATAACTATATATTACAAATATTTTTAAAAAAATATTATGAGTAAATAATAATTGATATTAATATAATTCTTATATATATTACAAAATTTATTAACGATTAAATTTTAATTATCAATTTTATTTCATATAGAAGATTTCTAGTTAATTAGTATTATAAAATCAATTCTAACTTATACATTTGTGATTAAAATTTAGATAACTTTCAAAACTAAAAATCATAATGGTAACTCATTGTTTTATAAAATTCTAATCCTAAATAACTACATATTAAAAAGATATAAAAAATATTGTGACTAAATAGTAATTAGTACTAAAAAAAACTTAAGATATATATAAAAATAAATTAATGCATGATTAAACTTTAGTTTTCAAAGATAGACAAAAATATATATTAACAATTTAGAAAAATATTGTAAGTAAATATTAACTTATTATTTTACAACAATTTTATTCTTTGTAAAAGTTATTTAGTTACTTTGTCATACAAAAAGTTCTAAATTAAAAATCATGTTTAAAATTTTACTTTTAAGTTTCTACTCAACTTTGAACTATAAATAATTACACATTTAAAATATTAGAAATTAAAATTATTATGAATAAATAATAAATAATAATTAATATTAATAAATATATAATATATATTACAAAATATATTAACGATTAAACTTCTGTTACCAATTCTATTTTATGTAGAAGTTCTTTAGTTAACTAATGTTATAAAATCAATTTAAAACTTATATATTAGTGATTAAATTTAGTTACCTGTTAAAGCTAAAATTATAATAGTAACTCATTGTTTTACAATTATATTCCTAAATTATTAAATATTAAAAATACTTAAACAGAAATATTATGACTGGATAGTAGATAGTGTCAATTTTTTTTTTATATATAATGCATGATTAAACTTTAGTTTGACATAGTATTCTAAAACAATTTTAAGATTTCTTTAACTCATTAAACATATAATAGAGTCCGACTTAAATACAAATTTAGGCTTTTAAGTTTCTACTTGATTTTGAAATCTAAAAAACTATACACAAATTAGTAGAATTGAATATTAAATTAGAAAAGCTATATAATTATGTATATATATAAAAGCTAATATTAATTAAATTAAAATATTCACAACTATATATTAAATTAAAATAACAAAAATAAAATTACTATACTTAGGTGAGTCTCCAACAATTGTATGTGGTCAATCTTTTTTGTACAAGCCGTTTTTGTATTTTTTTTCTCCCGACAGACTTGAGGAGATCGTAGAGCTTCAACGTCGGTTCCCTTCAAAGAAAATGAGAGATTGAAGGTTAATTTCCCTTATTTCAATACTTTTTAAAAAAAATTAGTGATTTACTTTAATTTATTACACGTGTGGCGTAACTAGCTTGTATAATTGTAACTTGTTTTATACTTTCCATTAATTTTATTTTTATTTTTGTCTTAGATTTATATTGTATTTAATAAAATTAAATATGAAGATTTAAAGTATTTAAACATTTAAATAATGTAGAGTATCTGTTTAGAATTGTATCTAAATAAAAAAATATTATTTCATAATTAATTTTTTCATAATGTTTAAATAATAATATTTTATTATTTTAACCTTTTGAACAGAATTTAAAATTAATTTTATAGTAAATTAGATAATGAATTAATACATAAATAGAGTATTTTTTTTATTTATATGTTAATATTATATTAATTTATTATAAAATTAATTTTATGTCAACTGAATTCTTCTGAACAATTTAAACGAAATCTGTTTGACACGAGATCATGGGATCAAACAAACAAATATAAATTAAGCGAAAAATCTCATCGGCAGCTGAGCTGTTAATAATAACATTATCATCAATAGCATTTCGAGAAAACGACAAAGTTCTAGCCAAAGCAATTCCAAATCTCGGGACAACCTATGAAGTATGAACATTACTTTGTCAACCCTCGAGCAGAATCCCCCATATCAATGTCTCAAAAAGCAAATTACAGGGGGGAGCACAAATATTTAATTACCAATAAACTTATAATATAATTAACAGCCCAAAAGCCAACACAACTGACAACTGGGTATGTATATACTTGTATAGAATTATAACATTCAAAGATTTGAATCACTGAATATTATTATTTTCCAATAAAAAATGAAATCAAAAGGGTAAAAAGTTTACCTGAATAGAAGGAAATATATACATACATGAGCAGTGTATGTATGTATGTATAAATTAAAGCAGAGGGAATTAAATCACAGCATTATTGCAAATTAGTGAGATGGGGAGAAGAAGAAGGAGAAGGGGGTGGAGCAGCGGAGCAGGTTTAAGAACAAAATTAAACTTGTTTAATCAAGTAATAAAGAACAATACAAGTAGAACGGAGATAAGGATGATTTTGTCAGGAAAAGAGAATGAAGAACACCAAATTAGCCGTTATGATGATATGACTCTTATGATCAAACGTAGCCTTCTAAAGTAATATAACATAGCTCAAAATGGCAGCGTTCCTTTTAAATGTTAAAGAAGTTAAAGTCAGTAGCGACGCCGTTTTGTTCAATTTTCTATTATTTAGCTTCGTGGTCGACGACATCGTTTCCTTTACACCTTTTAGCTTCTAGAAATGTAATAAGACACACGTACTGAGCTGATAGGATTGGGTTGTTAGAATCAGTTAGAATGAAGTAGCTTATACGTTGCGTGAGTGATGGAAGAAGGGTATAAAAAATCTAATTGAAAATTCTATTTTGCTCTTTTCATTTATGTTGTTTAATTTTTCTGTAAGTTTTCTAGTTTGTTCGTAACAAAGTGGTATCAGAGCAAACCTTGGGCTGCCATGGGGGATTCCACCCTAAAATCGAGCCTACACAAGCACGAAAAATATTTCAAAACTCTGGAAGGAAGAATTGATCAGATGCAGGAAATGATGACAACCAAATTTGAGCAGTCATCCGGACAGATCAAAGCAATGGGTACTCAGATAACCTAACTCAGTCAAAAGTTACAGAACACTAATGAAGAGATCACACAAAGGATTATAGAAGCCTTTGAAACCTTTAATCGACCAGAAAAAGGAAAGGCAATCAGTAATGAGGAACACCAACCAATTATTTCACCAGTAACATCTACCTACTCTCTGGATCCAACACTAGCTCCTCTTCGCTCACCGAATCTCATACCACCACTACAATTGGGAACATCGTCAAATGTCTATTCCACCACACTCATACCTTCATCAACTTTGAGCCCATACTCCAGACCTAACTCAGTAAACATGAACAACCATAACACTTACTCCATCTCAGACACATTCACTCAACCCTTGGTTTCATTTTCGGATCCAGCAGCGAGAACCATGGGTATGACTCTTAATGGACCAAACCACACCATAGCTGCAAAACAGTTTGTTCTATATGACAATTATAACCCACCCACATAATCAACTCATACTACTGGACCAATTATTTCAATACCACCATCACCACACATTTCACAGGTACACATGAATTCTCATACACCTCAATATTCTCAACACTTCCTTAATTCCAACTATAATCATAATCAATATTCTCTGTCATTGAATCCTGCTCAAGTGAATGCACCGCTTCATTACATAGCACCAAACCCTTATACCAGCTCCATGAACAATCCCAGTTATGTTTTTCCCCACCTGTCTCTAGGACAATTTCCCCCCATTCATAATCCCTCACCCTATCCTCAAATGAATTCAATCACAGCCTATTCCCATAATCCATTTTCATATAGTACTACCAAACCAGGAACAAATCCATGACAGCCTACACCAGAAGGAAACTATCATAAAAGCTATAATAACCATTACCCACAATACCCCATGCCCAAGCTAGATTTTCCACATTTTGAGGGAAACGACCCTAGAGGATGACTGAAGAAGAGTGGATATTTTTTCCAATTTCATCCAATGTTGGACTCCAGATTAAAGGTGTTCTACGCTGCTCTTTACTTAGAAGGTAAGACTAACATATGGTATCAGTCATTACAAGATGAGAAGTCAGGGCTGCAATGGGAAGAGTTTGCCTATTATCTATGTCACAGATTTGCCAAGGGAGGACGTGACAATTTAATTGGGCAATTGAACTAACTGATGCAAAAAGGAAAGGTGGACGAGTATATTAGGAAGTTCGAGGAGCTGAAGACTCATATAGTGGCACAGAATAAAGGCTATACTGAGGCCTATTTTACAAAAAGTTTCCTAAGTGGACTGAAGGAGGAGATAGCCAATGCCTTGTACATTGTGAGGCCACCGACTCTGAGAGAAGCTATAAATCAGGCTAGGGGCTAAGAGGTTTATCTGGAGTCACTAGACAGGAGGAATCAATCAAGCCCAAAGAGTACCAGGGATGTTCAATCATATAAATTCAAACCAACTGTTTTACCCCACAAGGACAACCTTCCTCTAAAAAGAATGGGGTACGAACAAAAATCATTCCCTATTAAAATATTAACCCTAGCAGAGATGGAAACTAGGAGGGAAAAGAGGTTGTGTTACTATTGTGATGAGGTTTACAACCCAGATCACAAGTGTAAACAGAGACATATATATATATATAATGATAACAGAAGAGGAGGAAGGTATACCTACAGAGGAACAAGGTCAGAAACTAGCAATGATCCTACAAGCAGAAAAAGAAGAGTACCTGCACATTGAAGATAATTGTGAGGTTTCAATCCATGCTATAACAGGAACCAGTGATATTCATACAATTAAACTACAAGGGCAGGTTAACAACAAAAATATTACCATGCTCTTAGATAGTGGCTCCACGCACAATTTTGTATCTCAGACCCTGGTTAAAGCTCTCAAGTTACGAACTGAACCTTGTAATCCAATCAGGGTGACAGTAGCTAATGGAGAGACCCTCACCTGTAACAAAAAGATTGTCAAGTTCAGATGAAATTTATTGCAGGGAGAATTCCAGGCTCCAGTTTATATAATTCCATTAGGGGGATACGATGCCATTCTAGGAGTGCAATGGATGTATACTGTGACTCATATCAATATGAATTTTGATAACAGGGAAATAACTATACATCGGAAGGGTAAGAGGGTGAACCTAAAGGATCAAAGAAATACTCAGCAGTATTACTCAGTGCAAGTAGCAGATAAGTTCAAATGGAAGCCCCAAGAGGAAACTTATTTCCTGGTCCAATTAATAGTCATTGAGGAGAAACCAGCAGTAGGGGAAGAAGTACTAGAAACGATAAAAGAGTTGGTTAGGCTCTCCAGTTTATATAATTCCATTTGGGGGATACGATGCCATTCTAAGAGTACAATGGATGTATACTGTGAGTCCTATCAATATAAATTTTGATAACAGGGAAATAACTATACATTGGAAGGGTAAAAGGGTGAACCTAAAGGATGAAAGAAATACTCAGCAGTATTACTTAGTGTAAGTAGCAGATAAGTTCAAATGGAAGCCCCAAGAGGAAACTTATTTCCTGGTCCAATTAATAGCCATTGAGGAGAAACCAGCAACGGGGGAATAAGTACTAGAAATGATAAAAGAGTTGGTTAGGCTATATGATGAAATATTCCAAGAACCACAGGGGTTACCTCCGAGAAGGTTACAGGACCATCACATTCCTATAATCCCTTGTTGCAGTCCTGTTAATGTTAATCCCTACAAATACCCCTACATACAAAAGACTGAGATAGAAAAGATGGTCAAAGAAATGCTGGACAATGGACTCATCAAACAAAGTACTTCACCCTATGCATCCCCAGTTTTGTTGGTTAAGAAGAAGGACAACTCTTGGAGGTTTTGTATTGATTATAGAGCCCCGAATAATATCAACATTAAGAACAAATTTCACATTCCTATCATAGAGGAGCTTTTGGATGAGTTGAAGGGGAGTAAATTCTACACTAAGCTAGACCTCAGAAGTAAGTATCATGAAATTAGAGTTAAGGCTGGAGATACACACAAAACAACCTTCAAAACCCATCAAGGACATTACGAATTTGTAGTCATGCCCTTTGGCTTGACTAATGCTCCTGCCACATTTCAGTATGTGATGAATGAGGTATTTGCTCCTTACTTGAGAAAATTTGTTCTCTTCTTCTTTGATGATATACTAATCTATAGCCCTTCATTGGAAAATCATAAGAATAATTTACAACAAGTGTTTGGGTTGTTGAAAACAAATTAGTTTTTCATTAAAAAGACAAAATGTGCTTTTGCACAAAATCAGGTGGAATACCTAGGGAATATAATCAGTGAATAGGGGGTGGCAGCAGATTAAAAGAAAGTGAAAGCAATGAAAAACTGGCCAAGACCTTAGTCCCTGAAATCCTTGAGAGGGTTCCTAGGTTTCACGAGTTACTATAGGAGATTTGTTTATCACTATGGGATCATTAGTAAGCCTCTAACTAACCTATTGAAGAAATGACCCTTTAAGTGGAATGAGGAAGCTGAACAAGCATTTCACAAACTCAAGGCAGCATTATCTTCAACCCCTGACCTAGCACTACCTAACTTTACTAAACCCTTTATGATTGAAACAGATGTGTGTCACATAGGGGTAGGGGTTTTCTTATGCAGGAAGGGAGATCCATGGCCTACTTGAGTAAGGCCCTATCTACCAAGCATATGGGATTGTCGACATATGAAAATGAGCTATTCGTTATTATAATGGCAGTCCAAAAATGGAGGACATATCTGTTGGGGTAGCAATTCATTATCAAAACAGATCATGAGGCTCTTAAGTATTTCCTAAAGTAGAAATTGACAACCCTAGTGCAGCAAAAATGGGTGTCAAACATGCTAGGATTTGATTACACCATACAACTCAAAAAGGGTAAGGAAAATTTAGTGGCAGATGCCCTTTCTAGAAAGCAAGAAATGGAATGTAAGACTACTGTAGTGCAGCAGGCTGTTCCCAGTTGGGTAAATGAAGTGGAAAACAGTGTAAAGGATGATCTAGAAGCACATGATGTGATGACACAGTTACTATTGGACCCCAATCAGTGCCCAGACTACCTATTGCAGGAAAGAATTCTAAGGAGGCAAAAAAAAGTGTACTTGGGCAACAAGGGCAACTTGAGACATCAGATTATGGCTCAAATCCACAGCAGTCCAGAAGGAGGACACTCAGGAATTATTGATTCCATCAGGAGGGCTGAGGTAATGTTCTACTAACCCACTCTTAAGAGAGACTTAACTGAACTAATTAAACAGTGTTAAACTTGTTAGAGAAATAAAGGAGAGCACATTTACACCCTTGGGCTGTTGCAGCCTATACCCATTCTTAATCAAGCTTGGGAAATAATCTCTATGGACTTCGTAGAAGGACTTCTAAAATCTGAAGGAAAGGACACAATATTAGTAGTGATTGATAAGCTAACTAAAGGGTGTCACTTGATGGCCTTTACCCACCCCTTTACAGCTACACTGGTAGCACATGTTATGCTGGACACAGTTATTAAATTACATGGAGCTCCCCAAGCAATTATCTCAGATAAGGACATGATTTTTACAAGTAATTTCTGGAAGGAATTATGCAAGGCAATGGGAATTCAAGTGAGACTTAGTTCAACCTACCATCCAAACAGATGGTCAGACAGAAAGAGTAAACCAATATATCGAAATGTATTTGAGGTGTATGACGGGCAACAAACCTACACAGTGGAGCAAGTGGTTACCAATGGCAGAGTGGTGGTCTTCATTTCATTCAGCTATAGGGATGACCCCATACAAAGCCTTATATGGTACCAACCCACCAGTTATCAATTATCATCAAGGGGAGGGCAACACTAACCCAATAGTGGCAGGGTTTGTAAAGGAAAGGGCAGTAATTCAACAACTCCTTAAAGATAATTTGGGCAAATCCCAAGAGAGAATGAAGTTTAATGCTGACAGGAAGAGAATAGAAAAGGAATTTCAAATTGGAAATGAAGTGTTCTTAAAATTACAGCCTTATCGACAAGCGTCAGTATCACAAAGGAGGAACTTTAAATTAGCGGCAAGATATTATGGCCCCTATACTGTGATTCAGAAAATTGGGAAAATTGCTTATAAGTTGCAACTTCCTTTGGGTGCTAAGATTCATAATGTTTTCCATGTTTCGCAATTAAAGAAAAAGCTTGGACAGAAAAAGGTAGTACAAACGGATTTACCACAAGCATATAATAAGGGAGAATTGAAACTAGTACCTGTAGCCATCATTGAGAGGAAATTGGAGAAGAAAGGGCATTATCCAGTCACCATGGTGTTGGTTCAATGGTCCCACAACATTCCAGAAGACGCCACTTGGGAAGATTGGAACAAGCTCAGCTCACAGTATCCAAACTTCAATCCTTGGGGACAAGGATCATCTCAAGCGGTGGGGAATTTGTCAGGAAGAGAGGAGGAAGAAGAACACCAAACTAGCTGTTATGATGATATGGCTCTTATGATCAAACGCAGCCTTCCAAAGTAATATAACAGAGCCCAAAACGACAGAGTTCCTTTTAAATGGTTAAAGAAGTTAAAGTCAACAGCGACACCATTTTGTTCAGTTTTCTATTATTTAGCTTCGTGGTTGATGACACCGTTTCCTTACACCTTTTAGCTTCTAGAAATGTAATAAGACATGCGTACTGAGCTGATAAGATTGGTTGTTAGAATCAGATAGAATGGAGTAGCTTATATGCTGCGTGAGTGATGGAAGAAGGGTATAAAAAATCTAATTAAAAATTCTATTTTGCTCCTTTAATTTCTGTTGTTTAATTTTTTTGCAAGTTTTCTAATTTGTTCGTAACAGATTTACCAGTGAAATAGAGTAGCGGAGCAACAGAGGAGGAAAACAGATTGGAGGTTGAAGAGATGAAGCGGCTAGAATCAGAGAAGAGAGAATTTAGGGTTTAAATTTTATTAGGGATATAAAAGAAATTTGTAATATTAAAGAGGTTATTTTTGTCCAAAAAATAATCAATTTTTCGGTCAGTTGTACATTTAAATAGTTTTAATTTATATTGCTCCCTAATGTACATTTAAATAGTTTGAACTTATTTTTTTGCCTTATCGATTAAGAAGTAATAAAAAATAAATAAAAATTTAATAAACAATTTTATCTTATTGAATCAAATGTGAAACTGTTAAGAGATAAACAAACACAATCTTAGAGAATATTTGTTTATCACTTAATGAGTCTGAATGCTCCTGAATCTTAATCGGTCAGTTAGTTTCTGAATGATGCACACATTCAATAAACCTAAAAAATTCAGCTGATTCGATCAGTCAATTTCTGAATTAAATTTTTACTTCAATATCCTTCCACCATTTTCAGCGCTCTAGGGTTCTACCAGGAATGGAAAACAAATTTCTCTCAGCGATAATGTTAAAATAATGGAAAACAGAGGAACATATCTGATCTGCGATTGGGTTGGGGACAAACAGCAACAGAGGAACAGATTGGATTGGGTTGGAGTATTATTATTATTGTGTATGTATGTACGTACGTATTAACTCAAAGCTTAAGAATTGGGAAAAAGACGATACGCAGCGCTACTAAAGAAATCGGAAGGAAAGGAAAAGATAAGGTGGTGGCCACAAAAGGCCAAACTACTTGTATCATGTATTATGTTGATGATAATGATTTATTATATTAGTAAAATAGATAAATATTAATTAAGATTTGGAGAAGATAATTATAGTTATTATATTATTAATATTTATTTAAATAATAAATATTGCATTATATATTGTAAGTTATTTTAATTAATTATTAAGTTAAATATTTAAATGAAATACATATTTATTTAGTTATAATTATGATAAAATAATTATTTTAATTTTACTTATATTTATAATGGAATCCAGAGAGATAAAATAGTAAAAAAATATTATTTAGATATTTTAGACATATTATTTATCAAATAATATTTTTATTTAATATTTAAAATTTAAAATTTTACTTCATTCAATTTATTCAAATTACTTAAATATTCAAAATTATTTTATTTAATTTTATCAAATAACTTACAGATAACCTGACCAAGCCAGACTTGTGGAGTACTTGGCCCTGATATCAGTATCTGTGGTACCTTCTATTTCTCTCTTTTTGGTAAGCACACTAATCACTATTCACTAGTCAATATTCACTACCCTTGGTGCCTCTAATGCAGGTTTATGATTTTAGTGCTCCAATTTCGGTATGTACAGTACTGATGAACAAGCTCTCCCATCCCCAATTCTGAGGGGTATCATTAGTTTTATTTGGCGGTCCACAGCCACCAAGTCTATCTTCTGCTCATTTTTCCCTAAAATACTCTTGAACTGTTATTTTATTTATTTATTTATTTAAATTTTCATCTTTACAAACAATTACAATTGTATGCAAATATCGTAACTCGATTCGACTCAAATTAATTTAATTCATTTACACAACTGAGTTGAGTTTTATATATGTGAGATCGACCCAACTCTATTCTCACAAATTCAAATAATTTAATCATAGTTATAATACTATTATTCAATAAACAATCATGATAATATTTAATTTTAAGCAAATAAAAATGAGCTAATTCGACGCTACTAAATTTTTTTGATGAATAACTCGTTTATTAAACAAGACGTGCTCGAACACCATATTTAGATTCAATTAAGGGTTGTCGCCGTCCAGAGCATTTGAAGTGATAGTGTTTAGAAGTCTAAACGCACCGAACTACTTTTGAAAACTTTATGATTGGACTCCAAACGTAACATTTATAAATTAAATAAATTACGTTTGAAATAATTTTTTTATAAACGAAAAAAAAATTCAACCGCATTTTGCGCGTTTAGAACATTCAAACGCATTTAACACTTGAAATACTGTTCTAAACACGGATAACAAACAAGCACTAAAATCAAATTAAACAAAACTTGACTTGTTTAGCGAACTATGTGAGGACGTACATATTATACAAAACAGTTATAAAATAATTATAAAGTATAACTAGTAGTATAATATTTCGTGACTAGTAGTATAATATTTCGTCACGGACAAAGAGCTAGAGACATTTAAAGTTGAAGAAATGGACCATTATTCGAGACCAAGGGAGTATCGACACAGCAAGTAAAGGGGGTAAAGAAGAGAGAGAAGACCAAACTAAGATGATGACATATTTATGGACAAACATGTCCAACTTTAAATGGAATATCTTTAAATAGCACTCCCTTCGTTCCTTTCCTTGCATGTTATGAAGAGCATAATAAAATACCCCACAAAGTATCCCTATCATTGGGGAAAGAAAAAGAGAGCATATAAAACAAATGAAAAGGCATCCAGATACCAAATTACCCTCTCTAGTTGCTGCAACTTGCTTTCAGCTGCAGGAGGGATTTAAAAATATCCCCTTTTTCTTCACCTGCTAAGAAAGATATTGATGGAGATACAGAGCCAGGACAATGACTATTAGTTTGCTACCTTCAAAATGTGAACCCGGCTTAATATTCATTGTGAGAGAATTTTTTTTTAGAATTATTCATTTATTAGATTTGGGAAAGTATAAATCTCATAAGAAATTCATTCTCATTTGATTTGGAAAGTACCCATTTTTAAGCCTACTAAATATTAATAAAAAATACCCTGATATTAGAAATATATATTTACATGACATATACCAATATACCATTATATCGAATTGAAACTTGTAGCATACTCTTAAATAGCGATTGGTTCAAAATAAATTAATGTAATAAATTTATAATACATCAGACTATTACATCGATTTAACATTTATTATATTTAGTTTTACTATTACATGTATTAACCTATTGCAAACGTAAAGTTATTACATCAATTTAATTTTTTTTCTTACATTCTCTAATCGTTGCATTGAATCATTACGTCCGTAATATAATAAATTATAAAAAATAAAATAATAATAATTATAATTGATTTGATATTTTAATTTATAATTTATTTTACACATTACATATAATCATATAATTTAATGAACTAAACATAATTTTGAACATAATATAATAATATTATAATTATTACACAAATATCTAACACCAATTAAATAAATATATCGTAATAAGTTATTCCTATTATATTACAACGCTATCGCAGTGCATCAAATTTCTACCACTAGTAAGGCACTAAGGCCAACCCCAACCTCTCTCCTCAAATAAAAATAAAAAATAAATAAAAGAAAACCCAAAACCAAAACAACGAATAACTCACAGGACATGTCTGATATCTCCCTCCTATCCCTAAAAAGATGGGCCTAAAACAATGTAGTAAGCAGTAGTATTAACAAATAGAGAAGAAGAGGGAGGTGGTGCCTTTATTTCTCAAAAGGGGGCTGTTAAGGTTCTATGTAGGGAGTGCCCTTTTATGGAATTATCATGTTGGGCAGGAGCTGCTGCTGCTCCTGTAAAACCCACCTGCAAAAAAACGAATATTTTCAACATACACGCGCGCACAAATCCCTTTTCCCAGTTTAATTTATTCACTTACCTTTTCTAGTTCTCTTCTCAGCTTAGCATTTTCTTTCTTTAATTCTTCCAATTCTTGCTCCAACTCGTCCGTGTACAGCTTTTTGCGCCATTGCCCAACCAAAAACAAAACATCTTAAAGTTGATCAGTAAAAAAACGAAGAAAAATAAAACCCTAGAATATTATATATATGATAATGCTTCATTTATCCAAAACTCAATAAAGGATAGTTGAAATATTAATTTTGTGGGGTAGATGTGTTTGTGTGATTGTCTAAGAAATAAAAGAGATATAGAGAGAGAAAGAGACCTGTCTTCTAGCTCTGGACCGAGCAGCAGACTCTCTGTTTTTGATCAGGCGCTTGTGCCGCCGTTCAGCGGCGGCATCATTGCCATTATTTCCGGGATGAACTCTTTTTTTGCACAAAGAAGAAGAAACAAAAGAGGGGTTTTCAGCACAGGCCAGCTGACCCTGTAACTGTGCTTGTGATTCTGAGCTTGCAGAGTACTCCTGATTTGTTTCAACAAAATGATCAAGATGCCCTGACTTCAAGCTCAAGACCGTGGCCTGAGGCGGTGAGCGACACCCGAATGGGAAGCCAGCGCCGCCGCCGTCATCATGACTATGTTGATGATGATGGGGATCATGTCTTGTATAAGGATATGGATCTTTGTGTAAGAAATCTGGGAGGTTCATGCCGCTATTAAAGGCTGAGTGGGGGGCGGGATGGTGGAGATTTGGGAGGCTGATGTGTTCCCAGACTTCTTCCATGGACTTTCTGGTTGCAGGGGTCGATGGGGTTGTTGGGATGGAAGAAGATGATGACGTCGAATATCTTGAGGTTGATTTTGATGGTTTAACTGAGCTTTCCATGCTCTTATATATGTATACGTATGTATATGTTTCTATGTTAATTATAGTAGTTGATGCCAACTGGTGTGGAAGAGAAGAGAGTGGAAGAGTAAGTCGGGGAAAAGAATGGAAGAACAAGCAAGCAAAAGACTATTGGTTCGTCTTTTCTACGTTTTTCTGAGTCACTGACCGAAAGAGTATTGTAACTTGGAACTTGTTTGCCATTATATATAGTGGTTTTGATAATTTTTCTTTTTAAAACATAAGGTAACCATTTAAAACATGAAAACAAAAGGACATACTCCAGCTAAGGGTTTTGGCATGTACCGCCGTAAATTTGAGTCAAATTATAATTATGAAGTATATTAATATTTAAAATTATAAAAGAATTTTATTTATTGCATATGTTTTTAAAAAATTCTTACTAATATTTATTTACATAATTGATAATTAAAAAATAACATATATAATTTTTCTTCCAACTAATAGTCTCAAATATAGAAATTTTTGGGAAAATATCTAACTAATATTGGTAAATTTCTATAAATACTTGTGGATCTTATCTTTGATTTTCTTTTGAGAATCTATATTATTATGATTCAATTTTAAAAATATATTTTATCTTAAGACGAGAAAGTGTCAGGAAGAAGAAACTTATCTTTTATTTTTGTAACTCCTGTTGAATTCTACCCTCATCTTACAGAAGGATAGATTCAAATCTGTAACCTTATATAGTAAAAAAAAAAAGACATTTACAGTTAGACTATAAATATTGTAAATTATTTAAAAAATAGTCATTGTGCGATATATATTGTTATAATATTTATTGAATTGTCTCAATTTTAAATTTAAAAATATCTTAACTTAAATTTTAAAAATTAATAATAATCTTATAATTTAGAGCAGATAGAATATCATTGTCAAATTTATCATCACGATACATTATTATGTTATCATTACCAAACTAAACATTATAAAAAATTAGAGTTAAATGTATTTTAAAAATATATTCTTAAAATATATAAATTTTATAAATTAAAATTTATTTTTATAGAACATAAAAGTATTATTTTATTTTCTGAAATTTCGGGGGGGAATTAATTCATTAAAATGTGGCATGTGACATATCTTGTACTTAGTTTGCATATATTTATAGCAGTATTTGACTCATTATACTCCAACCTTCACATCCTATTCCCTGCTCCTCCCAAGTCTGGAGTCCCACCCCACCCCAACCCACCCCACCCCACCCCTCACTCTTACACCCATCCCCTACCCTCACAATTACAGTCATTCTCCTCGCGTTTCATCTGTGACTCATCTTGTACTCAATTTGCACATATTTATAGCAGTATTGACTCATTCTACTCCACCCTCCACATCCAATTCCATAACTTCAATTTTCTATTATGAATGAACCTCTCCTCTCTCCCCCCTCCTCCCAGTCCGAAGTCCCACCCCACCCCACTTACACCCATCCCCTACCCACACAAAGTTACAATTGTTTGAGAATATCCAGACTCATATTATTCAAATTATATCTTAATTCAAAAGATTAATTTATTAAATGTGTGGTCGATTAGAATATATATATATTGTCAGTCTTTCTCCTTGTGTTTCAATATGATCAATCTTTCTCCTTGTGCATGTTCTAATGTGGATAATATTTTATTATCACGTAGTACCTCAATAATCTCTTCCTTAACTCGTGATCTTTCCATCCATATCAATATCAAACTCTCTCTTGAACTTTAACCATCATACTCTGTTTGAGCCTATTAGCCCATCAAATCTTCTTTTATTTGACGAGCTCATCTCTTTAATATATTTTGTTTGATCTACCGAGAGCCTCTGTCAACTCCATCATGCACGTTCTATTCTATTTAACGAACTCATATCTTAATATATCTCTTGTTTGATCTACTAAAAGTTTCTCTGAGAAAAGTTCACTACTTACTTAAAGAGTAAGTAATTCACACTAAACATCCCTAATTCATTGAATCTAGTTAACCCATCATGTCTCTTAACTGACAAGCTCACACTATCACGCCCCCTAATCCCCCTCCTCTAATAGTGGATATGGTGCTGATCGACTTTTCAACATCTTCCATATATTCTACCAATAACTTTATTGGTTTAACTAGTTTATTATAGACAATTGCAACAGTATTTATACTTCTATCCCTAGATCGCAAATGATCTCAAAGGTTCCCTCACATTTGTTATGACAACTTCCAATACCTAATACACTGGATCGTATACTTTACAATCTTCTTATTATATCTTAAAATCATTATGATTTTGATTTATTACATAAATCTTTCAATCCAACATTAAATCCTTTTGAGTGTAAATATTATAGATTTACAATCATTATTCATTTGTTCATCAAACTTACCATATGTTATGAGTTCAGAAACTTACCACAACAATATGAGTTTAGAAACTCGCCATATTGATATGAGTTTACACCACATTGATATGAGTTCCACTCAGGAACTTACCATATATCTATGGTTTATGAACTTACCATATATTATGGGTCATAAACTTACCATATAATTATGAGTCACGAATTTATATAAATTTGAGTTTTAAGAACTCGCTCATAACTTTATTACTAATAACATCTATCAACTCTAATATAGATTTTTCATCATTCATAACCTCTATTTATCCGAGATTCACAGTATCAATAATAAGATTGTTATTTTTGATCGATGAAGCTTTTCGTTAAAGATGGCATATTAATGGGGCGCAAATTAGACAACTCCAGTCTTTATCAGAACTTTTAATATTACTTAATACTCTCACTCAAATGTATAGATTTTATTAGTAATGTATTAATCTTTAACAATCTTAACATCCAATCCAAACTATCTTCAAGTATTCGTTTCACAACCTCTATTAACTTTAAAAGTAAAGCACATAACACCATTCATTCCAAAAGAATAATAATTTTATTCATAATTCAAAGTTATTACAACTTAATAAGTCATTTTGACTTAAGTGCTATTAAAAATAAAGGAACAATAACAACATGCTTCTTAATATAACTTCATCTCTTTTCCTTTATTACAAGATTCATCTGATAATCTTCCTTAATTGCAAATTAAGATTTATTTGCAAGAATGAGCACGACGGTTCAATAAGTCTAACAGATAACACATAACATATTTCACATTACAAATCAACTTCACATAACAACTGTATTTTTAACAGTTTAAATAGCACGTCGTTGCACATAGTATAAACATATATAGACAATTCATATAGCACTGAAAGAACTTGCACGTGTTCTAAAAACTTGCACATAAACATAAGTTGTAAAGACTTGCACATGTTCTGAAAAACTTGTCTGGCTTTTGATAAGTGGATTTTGTACCTATGTATTGATTATTTTTTAGCTTAATATTTTGTGAGTTCTTAAGTGTTTTATATTATTTTTAAGTGTTTTATGTGCTTTGATATTATTTTATAGGAATTAGAGTAAAGACTTGGTAGATCAAAGTTTGGAGTTGTTGTGCTTGCATTTTCAGTTTGTCATTTACGCAACAGTTGCTTCAAGCCTAATTTCGACCATGATCCAATCCGAATTTGTCAAATACTAAAACATGAAAGTTGTAGATCCACTTCTCAGTTTTCCGTAACATCTTAAATCTCTTCAATCGAAGTTCGTATGAAGAAGTTATGACCGCTTTTCCAAAAGACATTGGAACAAAAATAGAAGAGGGTCAGGGCCCTCTTTCGTAGTACAAAAACAAGGTCGGGGCCCTTGTTAGCAGAACCAAACAGCGCTGGGGGTGCTCTAAACAGGGTCGGGACTCTAGTGTCGGGCTATACTAAGTTTTTTGATGCTTTTGTGATGTTTTTGACTTCAAATTGGATTAAGTTTCCTTCCAAAGCTAAGGATTTGATATGTAACCTATAAATATATGTCAAAACTCATATTTTAGGGAGGCTAACGTAGTTTTATCATATATCAACATAGGAGAAAGAGTGGCGATAGAGATTCGAAGACAAGATTGAAGACATGTCAGACTAAGTTTTCTTATTCAGTTCTAAGGGATGTTGAACCTTATTAGTAATTAATGCTTAATTAAGTTTATATTTTCTATTCCTCTTATATGAGATTTGTTCTCGATAATCTATTTTAATTGATAAATGATATTTGTTTTGGTTAATTTGATTACGGCCACAGAGAATGATTAATTTAATTTTAGCTTTCTTTATTGTTTATGTGACGCCCCATAATCCGAGCCTACACAACTCAATTAGAGATACCAAAAGACTACAACAAAATTATTACAACCCAGTGCAAAGCACAAAAATACAGAATTTAATAATACACAACTAAGTTTTCACTATTATTGTCACACTATATACAACATGTGAAGACTACAATAGCTATCTCTCGGACCGTCACTCCATTCCCCTGTTAGAACCAGCTATTCTCTCATTTTCTGAAAAACAATGGAATAAAAGAAAGGGTGAGCTCAAATAGCCAAGTAAGAAAATACCATGACTAAGATAATGACAAATAAATTATTATTAACCTTTAACAGTTGAGTTCTTAATTGAATATAATAGACAATAAGTTTTATATCAAGAACTGCAATTAAATTCTTGAATAAAGTTCAAATCAATAATAGCAGCGGAATGAGCAATCCATTAGAAAAATAATGTAGACTATGATGTCCACTCGCTTCTCTTTTTAAGAAAAATGTCATCAACTTTTATCACCTGAAATACCACTGGTCATGTGAATACAATTTCACAGTTCCTGGTCATAATCATGCAAGTCAACAGTTCTTCTTTGCACTACGGGCCAAAGATATTCAATATATCACCAACGGTCATGATTATATCAGTATTCAGTCTTTGGTTATAATCATACCAAACAACAATTCATCTTTGCACTACGGGCCATAAATATTCAAAATATCACCTACGGTCATGATTATACCAGTATTCAGCCTTTGGTCATAATCATACCAAAGAACAGTTCTTCTTTGCCCCTGGCGAAAGAGAACATTCACCATGTGCCCTAAAAGATACAACAATTATATCGCCTTTATCCTATTATCTGTGCCCTAGGCCACAAATATTTACAACAAAATGATTCTTGATGATTAGAATAACAACAGTGATATAAATGATGACCAGAAGAAACAGGATGATCAATAAATGTTGAAAGTTTATGATTTTACTTTATACAGATTCAAATAATGTCCAAATGTTGACTCAAATTCAAGAACGATATTCAAGATGCACAATTCAGAATAACGGTTAAGGTTCAATAGAAAGATTTTGAAAAATAGGAAGGCTTAATTGAAATGATATTAGATGAAGCATAAACTATTAAAGAATTTATAATCATTTCAGAAAATTTTACCAAGAAAAGACAAACAAGAAATGAATACGAAGAGTAATTCACCAAACATGCAGTAGTCCGCGTAATCAGGTTATTCTCAGAGATTAATAAAAACTGAATACGAAAGGTTATTCACCAAACATGCGGTAGTCCGTGTAGTCAGGTTATTCCCACAAATTAATAAGGAATGAATACGAAAAGTTATTCATCAAACATGCGGTAGTCCGCGTAGTCAAGTTATTCCCACAAATTAATACATGAAAATAAATGACACATCTTATGAGTAAGAAAGAAACGATATTATTTTCAAGAATTAAAGAATGATAATCCCTTACCTTGATATTGTGAAACAAATTTATGGCTGAACAAATCCTTTCTTGTTTGTCTATGTAGCAGTAAAGAATCTGACTTTTGAGACTTCTAGAGTTTTTAAAATCTCTTTATGTTTTTAAAATAATGTTACTCTCGAAAAGATACACGGTATAGACTTAAGAATCACTCAATTTGAAGTTAATATGATTGAGTTATGAATTTTCAAAACTAAGACTGAAAATAGTGACGAAAATTAGAATAGGTTACAGTTTTTAGCATTTTAAGGCATGAAGATGATTTCAGATGACTTTTCTTCCTTTTTCAAAGTTGCAGAGGACGAAAAACTGAAGAGACATGCTTTTTCATCAAATTTTGACAAATAATGAATTTACTATGATTTTTCGAAAGAGTTATTGTACATAAGAAAATTTCACTCGGGAATTCAAAGAAGAATGCAAAAGATTTCAAAACCAGGAATGACTTAGAATATAAATATAGAACTCTAACTGATATTTACCAATCCATGAGGTATCCTAGCTTACATAGAGAGAAACTTACACTAAGAAATTTTTTAGAGAGTGGAAGAAAATGTATGTAAGAAAGTTATGAAAAATTTCTTAAGTTAAGGCCTCTAGTTATAACCAAAATTCAAGATTCCTTAATTTAATCCAAACCATTCATTTTATTATTATTAATCTATACCATTCATTTAATAAAACAACTAACAACTAACTTTATATATAAAACAACTAACTTTATATATAAATTCATTATCTTTATATATAAAACAACAAACTTTATATATAAAATAATTAACTTTATATAAATCAATTAACTTTATATATAAGATAATTAACTTTATATATAAATACATTATCTTTATATATAAAACAACAAACTTTATATATAAAATAATTAACTTTATATATAAAATAATTAACTTTATATATAAAATAATTAACTTTATATAAAGTATATAAAATAAATAACTTTATAAATTATTTTAACAATAATTCACCAATTATTCATTATTATAACTAACTGTTATAAGTGTAATGTAGTTGGCCTTCTGAATTAGAGACTCATAATATCAGCGGTAATATCAACTAATAATAAAATACAACTGTGACGCTCTCAAATCTAGGCCTACATAGCCTAATTTGAGACGTCATAAAATACATGATTTCTAATACAAACAGTACATAGAACAAAAATACAAAACTCAATAATACATAACTAAGTCTTCACTATTATTGTCACACTATATACAACATGTGAAGACTACAATAGTTATCTCTTAGACCGTCACTTCATTCCCCTGCTAGATCCAGCTATTCTCTCGTTTTCTGAAAAATAATGGAACAAAAGAAAGGGTGAGCTTAAATAGCACAGTAAGAAAATACCATAACTAAGATAATGACAAATAAATTATCATTAGCTTTCAACAGTTGAGTTCTTAATTGAATATAATAGACAATAAGCTTTATATCAAGAACTGCAGTTAAATTCTTGAATAAAGTTCAAATCAATGATAGCAGCGGAATGAGCAATCCATTATCATCATTTTTTATCATCTGAAACACCACTAGTCATGATGATACAAATTCATTGTTCCTGGTCATAATCATGCAAGTCAACAATTCATCTTTGCACTACGGGCCAAAGATATTCAATATATCATAAACGGTCATAATTATACCAGTATTCAGCCTTTGGTCATAATCATACTAAACAACAGTTCTTCTTTGCCCCTGGCCAAAGAGAACATTCACCACGTGCCTTAAAAGACACAACAATTATATTGCCTTTATCCTATCATCTGTGCCCCAGGCCAAAGATATTCACAAGAACATGGTTCTTGATGATTAGAATAACAACAGTGATATAAATGATGAATCATAAGAAACAGGATGATCAATAAATATCGAAAGTTTATGATTTTTTTTGTGCAGATTCAAATAATGTCCAAATTGCCAACATGACGTGGACTCAAATTCAAGAATGATATTCAAGATCCACAGTTCAGAATAACGGTTAAGGTTCAATAAAAAGATTTAGAAAAATAGGAAGGCTCAATTGAAATGATATTAGATGAAGCGCAAACTATTAAAGAATATATAATCATTTCAGAAAACTTTACCAACAAGAGACAAATAAGAAATGAATAAGAAAAGTAATTCACCAAACATACGGTAGTTCGCGTAGTCAGGTTATTCTCAGATATTACTAATGAATGAATATGAAAGGTTATTCACCAAACATGCGGTAGTCTGCATAGTCATGTTATTCCCACAAATGAATAAGAAAGATTATTCACCAAACATGCGGTAGTCCGCGTAGTCAGGTTATTCCCACAAATTAATACATGAAAATAAATGACACATCTTACGAGTAAGGAATAAACGATATTATTTTCGAGAATCAAAGAATAATAATCCCTTACCATAGTAAGTTTGAATAGTGGAAGATGAAAAATATGATATCCCTTACCTTAACACGTGACTGGATATGAAGTTGATCAACCTATATTTTTATAATTTAATTAGTAATTACTATATATAATTTCATGGTGTATACCAATTCGTATGAAATCATCAAAAGTGATTTAATAGAATAAAGTAGAATAACTTCAATATAGTTTTTGAAGAAGATAATATTTTAAAATAAATCTTCTAAATGAAGTTTTTCAAAATGAATCTTCTAAAGGAATAGTCTTCTAAATGAAGATTTATAAACACCGTGTGATGTGTGTGGTTACTTATATAACTTTTATAAAAAGACTTACTTGGTCAATACTCGTACACTCACAAATCTTCACAAATACTCAAGATGACTTTAGCACACTCAAAGAGAACTTATACAAAGAAATATTTGGGGAGTGAAAGAAAGAATAAGTAAGGAAGTTTTTATGAAAAATTCTTAAGTTAAGGCCTCTATTTATAGCCAAAAATCTTATCATAAACCAAGATTTTTTAATTTAATTCAAACCGTATATTTCAAGATAATATTTAATCTATACCACTCATTTCATCTTTTAAGATTTCCTTAATCTAAACTATTTATTTAAAGATCATCTTTAATCTATACCATTCAATTTACTTTATATATAAAACAACTAACTTTATATAAATCAATTAACTTTATATATAAAAACAAATAATTTTATATAATTTATTATAATAAAAACAAATAATTTTATCAATTCAATTATTTAACAATAATTCACAATTATTCATTATTATGACTAATTGTTATAAATGCAGTGTAGTTGGCTTTCTGAGTTAGATAAGTAGAGAAATTAACTAATAATAGAATACAATAGCTTAATCAACATCATAAAAGAGAATACAACAATGCCGAAAATAAATAAGAAAATTGCACGTTACTGTGTAATGACAATTATTGATTCAGTAATATGAATTACTGTGCATATGCTACTGTGACAATTATCAGCTCAATAATATAAATTATTATACATGTGACAATTATTGGTTCAATAAAGTCAATATAGTACAATCGCCACTTTATCAGTTCAATAATATGAAATACTGTGCAATACCATGAGCTACTATGTCATACCGTGTGCTATTGTGCAATACCGTATGTTACTATTCTTTTATCATCGGTTATTTTAACAGTTAAAAGTGATAGTACCATTGACTATATTTGTTTAGAAATGTTACGTATATCGCTTTCTATATCCGACAATAATTCGTTGTGGGGGTCCACTAATATTTAGTTATTTCGGCGCCGTCGTACGAATCGAATAATCCCTGACATGATAAATATTCCCCGACAAAACGAATATTCTTTGACAAGATAAATCTGTACAAACATTTCTTAATTTTTACTTTTGCCAATTTATCCATTTACCGTTTTCAGAAGAAAATATATAAAGAAAAATTAAATTTGTATTTCATAAAAGTCGGGGTCTTACAACAACAGTTAAATTAATATCATAATAATGATAACAATAATGCTGAAAATAAATAGAAGAAATAGCACGTTACTGTGTAACGACAATTAATGATTTAGTAATGTGAGTTACTGTGCATATGCTACTGTGACAATTATTGGTTCAATAAGGTCAATATTGTACAACAACCACTTTATCAGTTCAATAATATCAGTTCAATAATATAAAACATTGTGCAATACCGCGTGCTACTATGCAATACCGTATGATACTGTGCAACTATGCAATACCGTATGTTACAATGTAATACCGTGTTTTACTATTTCTTTACTACCGGTATATTAACAGTTAAGAATGATAGTACCGTTGACCATTTTTATTTAAAAAGTTTAAAGTTGTTATTTTCTATATTCGACAATAATTCGTTGTGGGGGTCCACTAATGTTTGGTTATTTTGGCGGCGTCGTTTGAATCGAATATTCTCCGACAGAACGAATATTCCTCGACAAACAAATATTCTCCAACAAGATAAAATTTGTACAAAATATTTTTAAATCTAACTTTTGTTAATTTATCCATTTACCGTTTCAGAGAAAAAATATGAGAAAAAATTTAAATTAAATTTCATAAAAATCGGGGTCTTACAGTTTACGCTAATATTTTGTGTTCTCGTATAGAGGCCTGTTTAACATATAAATACCGGTCCGAACTGGACCGATACAGAACCAGAACGGTACCAAAATTGGTCAAATTTTGGTACCGATACCAGTTGAACCGGTTTACCGGTTCGGTACGAGTTTTTACTGGATAAAAATTAAAAAATAATATATTTAATATTTTATTATTATTATTATTATTGTTATTTTTATTTATATAATAATAATTATTATTATTATTAAAAAAATAAATTAAAAAACTGATATAACCGGTCCGGTTCGGTAAATACCGAACTAATAAAACGTGGTACCGGAACCGGTACTGAAAAATCGGTATATACCGAATTTTTTATATCGGTACCGGAACTGTTCGTTTTGTACCGAGCCGATCAGTTCGGTTAGATTCAAAAAACCAAAAAACCCAGTTATACCGAATGAATTGCACAGGCCTACTTGTATTGCCTCTGTAAGACCCCAACTTTTATTGAATAAATTTAATTTTTCTTCATATATTATTCTGAAACAATAAGGTGTTAATTTGATAAAATTTAAAGTTAATGATGTTTTGTGCAAATTATAGTTTGTCGGAGAATATTCATTTTGTCAGATAATATTTGATCCGTACGACGGCGCCAAAATAACCAATCATTGGTGGACCCCACAGCGAAATATTGTCAGATATTAAAAACGACAGCATTAACCTTTTTAAATAAAAATAGTCAATGGTATTATCACTTTTAAATTTTTAAATACCGAGTGATAAAAGAATTGTTGCATACGGTATTTCATGGTATTTAATAGTAGCACACGGTATTCTACAGTAACACATTGTATTGCACACTTTTTTATATTATTGAACTGATAAAGTGACCATTGCACAATATTTCATCAATAATTGTCATTACACAGTATTTTATATTATTGAATCAATAATTGTCATTGCACAACATTCTACATTATTGAGTCAATAATCGTCATAATGCACAACATCTTATATCGTTGAACCAATAATTGTCACAGTAGTAGTCACGGGTATTAAATAATTAGACAGACTCATTATTTGAATACCACTGAATATTTAAATAATTGTGATATCAAGTCAATAATATAATAATATAAAGGATGGATAATATAATCTTTAAATGAACATTCTACATTATTGAGTCAATAATCGTCATAATGCACAACATCTTGTATCGTTGAACCAATAATTGTCACTGTAGTATTCACGGGTATTAAATAATTAGACAGACTCGTTATTTGAATACCACGTACTGAATATTTAAATAATTGTGATATTAAGTCAATTATATAATAATATAAAAGATGGATAATATAATCTTTAAATGTGTAGTGTGAAGCTTAAAAATATGAAACGTGTGATGGATGATATAGTTTAAGGTATGAATCATGTGATTTGCTAATGGATGGTGTAAATTAAGTTAGTAAAATATGTGAATAATGTGTTTTGCTAATGGATAGTGTAGATTAAGTTAGATTAAGGTGTGAATCATGTGATTAGGGTGTGAATCATGTGATTAGTTAATGGATGGTGTAGATTAAAGTGTGAAAAATAATGAATAGTTTATATTAAAAAATGTAAAAAGTATTTTTGGAATAGTTGGTTAAGTTTTAGCTATAAATATGAGGTTTAACATAAGAAATTTTCATATCATTTTTGCTTATCCTTCATTCCACTTTTTAAATATTCTTAGTGTAAGATTTCTTTGAGTGAGTTAAGGCTATCTTAAGTGTTGGTGAAAATCGATAAAAATATAAGTATTATCCAAGTAAGTTTTTTTTCTTCTATAAAAGTTATATAAGCACTCACACATGTCACATGTTATTTACAACTATTCCTTTAGAAAATTCTTCTTTTAGAAGATTTATTTTGAAAATTTTCTTTGGAAGATATTATTTTTTATTTCTCCAAAAAATTATTTTGAAGTATATTCTACTCTACTATGCAAATTTATAGTATCAAATCACTTTAATTATTTCATACGAGTTAGTATACACCATGAAATCTATATGTGATAGTGCATCATAGACAAGGAATATTTTGATAGCTTCAAGTTTTACCACATGTGCAAAGCTCTCATCACAGTCAATGCATTTTTCTTGTGAATATCATTTAACAACCAATTTAGCTTTTTTCCTTATAATCACATCATCTTCATTTATCTTATTTTTGAAAACTCAGTTAGTGTCAATTACTGTATGATCTCTTGGCCTAAGTACTAATCTTCAGACCTTACTTCTTTCGAACTGGTTCAGTCCTTTGTGCATGACTTCAATCCAACTTGAATCTTGAAGAGTTTCATCTATCTGCTTTGGTTCCACTTAAGATAATAAGTTTAAGTGAAAATATTCATTCTGTGTTGTAGATCTTGTTTTCACTCATGCATTTGGATTATCAATAATCAAATCTTGTGTGTGATCTCTTATCCTTTTTTTTTTTTCGTTAGAACATCAGTCCTTGTGACTTCTTGTTTGAGATTCATTTTGTGCAAGTAGCCTACAAGCAATGCAATATAATATAATAAATTATTTTATTTAACAATAAGACTTAGTTATATACTATATAAATATCATATTTTATTTTTAATAATAAATTGTGCAATGGTGGTGATAAACTCAATAAATACTACTATATCCATTTCAAAATATAAGATTATTATTATTAACTTTTTAAAGTCAATTTAATACATTTTTAAATTTAAAATTGACATGAATTATTTTAATTTTAGTTAATACAATGATTAATATTATAAACTATCTCAAAAAAATTACATATTGTATGAATTACTTTTTCACTATCTTTAATGAAATCTCAAATTTGAGATTAAAAATATATCAAATTTATTTTTAAAAGTTAATAATAATCTTATAATTTGAAGCAGATGAAGTATAATATACTGAGTTATTATAAGAGTGGTACAATAGATTAAGACATAGTATACTAAGTTGATGGAAAAAATGATGATTATCAGGGTATTTTTTTACTAATATACTTGATTCGATAATATATATGTATATGTAGATGGGCAAGTTTTGACCTAATGTAGAAAAATATTTTTCAACTTAAATAAGGAGAAGTACTATTGCAGGAAAAGTAATTTCTGTGAATGAAAAGAAAGGACAAAAAAAAAAGATGATGAATAAAATTATCTATTCATTTAAACTTTAAATATATATACTTCTAGCATCTACACCAGGTGCAAAAACACGGGGTCTTATTCTAAAGTTATGATACTGTAAATATTTTATTAATTTTTTTTATAAATATATTATTGGATTTATTAAGTAAAATGATTTTAATAAGAAAATATTTTTTTTCTAAAATTATATTATTTAACTTATAATAAGATTTTGCTTATATTTGAATATAACTATACTCATATTTATTTCAGGATATCAAATTCAAGTTAGGTAAGACGATTTATTTAAAAAAAATTTAATCTCAAACTATATTAGAAAATTGTATTTAATAATAATAACAAATTAATAATAGATAAGATGATCTTATGATTGTTTCCTTCTAAACTATATCACTAATTTTTATTTTTGATTCAATTGAACTAAATGGAAGGTCTTGTTATACAATTATAATATTAGTACATTACATTTTTATTTTAATAATAGTAACAATCATATTATCTAAATAATGATTAAATCGTTCTTATACTTAAAATTGTAATTATATTTATTTAATAATTGTTGCAAATGTAACTTAGGTAGATGATTTTTATGATAAAAAAATTCTTTTCAAACTATATTATCTAAGTTATAATATAATTTTATTTAAACTTGTATTATTGTATAGATATTTGAATAAAAAAATTAATTAATATTATGTAAGATGATCTTATTTTAATTATTTTTTTATAAAATTATATTAAAAATTTGTATTTTCTTATAAAACCATGATATTAATTCTAATTTTTGAATAAAAGCAACAAATTAATATTAGGTAAGATGATTTATTTTCTTATAAAACTGTATTATTAATTGTTGTTTTCTTATAAAATAATGACACTAATTTCAACTTTTGATTTGAATTGATAAATAATAAAAGGTGACTTAATTAGAAAAAGTTAGTTCGAACAAAAAAATAAAGAGGACAAACCAAACTAAAAAAAATATAGAGTTACAATGGTGTAAATATTTAATTAATTTTTTTTCAAATATATCATTGAACTTATTAGGTAAAATAATTCTTGTAAAAAATACTTTTCTTCTAAAATTAGATTAGTAATTCTAATTATTAACTTAGTTGAACTAAATGAATAGTCTTATCGTAACATTATAATGTTATCGATGTTTTAAATTTTATTTTTTTTATATTCTTATTAGATAGAATAATTAATTTTTATTATTTATTTTATAATTGATCAATTAGTATATTATATTTATATCAAATAATAGTAACACTTCAATATTAGGTAAGATAATTTTAATAAAAAAATTAGTTTATTCTAAAATTATATTATCTAACTAATAATTAAATCTTACTTATACTTGAAATTATAATTATACTTATATTTTACAAATTTTAATTGTAGTAACAAATTTAAGTTATGTAAAGATAATTTTCTTTTCTTCTCAAACTATATTATCAAAGTAGTAACACAATTGTACTTAAACTTCCAATTAGTGTTCTCAGACCTAGATTGGTCATTGAACCGAAAAGGGTACCGGGTGGATGGGTCACTGGTCGTTCAACCAGTGGTCAAACCGTTATTGAACGAGTGACTTCTTTAATATGTAATGTGACGACCCCAAATCAGGGTTCCTTTAACCTCGGATCCGGTTCAACACTAGCACTACTTTTCCTTATTGTTCATGAATTACAACAATATTATAATTGCTAAATAATCATTTATTTACAATTATATAACATCTCTTTCTATTCCAGAATCGCAATCTTTATACATTCCTAGTATGTCTTCATATCATACATGATACGACATTCTATTACAATCAATTTGAGATCATATGTATAATGACTCAATCACACCATCATATTATCCTTATTCATAAAGGACAACGTCTGAAAAATGATATTCAAATAATCTGTAAATGTTCTCTTAACAATTTAAGTTTGCTAATCTATAGCACAACAAAACATAAACTCTTCATATCTACTTACACAAGTGAATGAATTAGTCTACCGTAAGGTTTTACTACAAAAGCACCTATGCTTCAATCTTGATGACTCGTTAGTCAATCTTCATCTTTGTCTCTACCGGAGTAATCGGCTTCCTCAAGCTACTCTGTAATGTTTTGTTTTAAGCAAGGGTGAGCACGACGGCTCAGCAAGTCTAACAGTTTCACATAACACATAAACATATTTCATCATGCTTCATGCATCTCATGCTTTACAATGACTACATATCTCATGTCTGTCATGCTTTGCATTTACTCTATGATTCATGCTATTCATGCATGTCATTTACAATTTCATACAGTTCAATATATATAGAGCAATCAACTTAATCATCTAGTGCATATCAATAGTTTATTTCAACTTATTGCACAAAGGCACATTAAAACATCTTTGCACATAACCACGTATGAGTACATCTCAGTTTAATAACAAACTTATAATTCATGCACATAATACAACACGTTCTGAAAAACTTGCCTGGACTTGTATAACCAGCTTACGTTAATCTTTGACGTTCCTTGCACCACCTACACGGTATGTGAGATCAACGGTGCACAATATCAGTCAAAGTTTGACTCAATACTAAATCTTATTTTAAAGATATTTATTTCTTCTTATCATCCCCTTTATTTAATAAGGTTAATTTCATATTTTAGTCTCTCTTTGACTTGACTCAGTGTTTCATATTCAACACCATAAATCTTTTGTTCGAAACTATGCAATTCTGACATTTATTAATGTCACTGCATTAAAACTTGGACCCTATATTTATTTAGGTTGATCCACCAATTAATCACTAATGGACCATACCCTTGGTTTAACTTAATCACATTATTTATCTCGATACTTATCATAATATTACCCACCTTGGATAATATTTTAAATTTTACTATCAATTAGTAATAACTTATAATGTTATTTAATTGTTAAATAACACTTTAAATAATCATTACTATTATTAATTTATTTTTAATAATAGTTTACCTTAATCATTATTATTAATCTTTTAATAATAATTTAATTGTTTGCTAATATTATTACCCTTTAATAATATTTTAATTGACTTCTCATTATTATCAATCATTTTAATAATAATTTAATTGTTCATCAATATTATCAATCATTTAATAATATTTGAAATCCTCACGTATCATTAGTAATTATTTAATAACGATTCAACCCTTAACTATTATTACCCAATAGTTAATTACTTGTTAAACAATATTATTAATTCTTTAATAATATTCTAAATCTTTATTTATCATTATTATTTATTTAATAATGATTTAACTCTTAACTATTATTATTTAATAGTTAATTAAATACTAAATAATATTATTAATCCTTTAATAATATTTTAAATTAATTACATATCATTATTAATTATTGAATAATGATTTAATTCTTAACTATTATCATTTAATAGTTAGTCAATAATATTATCAATATATTTTAATTACTTAATAATCTTCTTTAGATTAAGTAATAATTTATTCCACTTAATTACCATTTAATTATTATTTAATATGAATTAAATAATAATTAATTAACTAATTATCCGAACTCATTATTTAATATTAATTAAATAATAATTAATTAATTAATTAACCTTACTTATTATTTAATATTAATTAAATAATAAGTAATTAGTTTATTAACCTTAATTATCCTTTAATTATTATTTAATATTAATTAAATAATAATTAATTACTTAATTAACGTTACTTATTATTTAATATTAATTAAATAATAAATAATTAGCTTTCTAACTTTAATATTCTTTAATTATTATTTAATATTAATTTAAATAATAATTATTTATTTATTTAACTTTACTTATTATTTAAATGCAATTAAATAATAAATAACTAACTTATTCATCTTAACATCCTTTAATTATTATTTAATATTCATTAAATAATAATTAATTAATTACATAACTTCATATATTATTTAATATTTATTAAATAATATTTAATTAGATTATTAGCCTATTTATACACTAATAAATAGCTAATATATAGTGAATCACTCCAAAAATTTCAAATTTTATTTTATAACACTTAACTAGCATGTCAATAGGTCAAATATTATTTTTCTGAAATTAAAAATAATTTTTCCATAATTATTAGCCATTTAGTAAGCTTTAATCCACTATTAATTCTAATAAATACCAAATTACAAAAAAATTCGGATTTTAAATTTTGATAATTTTCTTTATAAAATTATAAGCATTTTCTCTTTTGGAACCAACCCAAGAACCGGCCTAAAAATACCCGAACTGGCCCTACCTAGAAATCATGAAAAACCGAAAAAAACCGAACCGGCCGGTTTTTTTAAAAAAATAGGCAGATTACTTTTATGCTTTTTCAGACTTGGGGTCTTCGACGGGAACTTGAATAAAATGAAATCCACAAGTCCGATTAAGGCCTATTTGGTATCGATGGATTCGTAACTTCCCGAACTACATTTTTCTATCATCAAACATTAAATTTGGATTTGTTTTGGTCACAGAAATTGGCTCCAAACCGGACTGTTGTGCACAGCCCTAAAACAATGGAGTGTTTTGGTAGAAAATCCATATCTTGCTCATTTTAAATCGGATTTTAGTCATTCAACTTGGAAAATCTTCATATTTCATGGATCTATCACCCAAAATTGACGGATCATAAATCCGACTTACGGATCATGAACAGTAATTTCGTGAATGGGCTGCTACGTATTAGATTAATTTGTTTTCGTCGGTAAAAATTTATTCAATGAGTTTGATGAAATTTTTCATCATAAACACATATAAAAACCCATGTTAAACCCATATAACCCTAGATATACCAATATAGCATGGATTTATCCATTTAGACTTTGAAAATTATATTTCTACCATAAAAATTACATAATACCCAAAGAACAATGTCAAGCTAGAAGGTTTTATACCTTTTGTTGATTATCCTCTTTGTTAGAACTTTGAAAAGACTTGGATGATCAATTTTCTTACATAGATAACTTCCTCTTGAGGAGACCTCCATCTTTAAACCTTGCTCCAAGATCATCCAACCATCAATGCTCACAAGATCTAACTTTCTTTTTCTTTTTCTCTTTCTCTAGAGTTTTTCTCTATTTTCTTTCTCTCTAGCTTTTCTAGTAAAAAGACTAACAACCATATCACAAGTGTGGGAAGCACTCTATATATAGCCAAATGCTAATACTTTATTAACTCTCCTAATTCACCAACATAGTCAATTTAGAGCTTAATTGAGATTACTATAGCATGGATTGATTGACAACTTGATTGACATCCATCAAGGTTGCTTGTAAGCAACTTTTGGAGTGTAAAATAAGCAAAAATAAAGCCACACACAACATCCACATGTGCCCCCCCCCCCCCCCCCCAAATTCGGGATTTATCAATTTACTACACCATTTTAGCTTTATTTTTATATCCTATATCATTATATAAGTATCCATATGTATATACACCAATGTATATATATTGACCACCACTTTGACTACCATTTGGGCTCCACATTGGACCCTAGGATTTAATATATTTGGCTCATTCAACTAATTGATTTGGGCTCAATTTATTTACTACATTGGGCTAATATTAAATACCCTATGTTACATTTAATTAAACAATCATTGGGCTTGGTTAATTATTACATAAATCCATGTTCATATTAAATTATATGGACTACTAGGTTAAATTAATTTGACCTAGTTTAATACCTCAAATGGACTTATAATATAATCCAATTAGATTTGCTATAATTAATTCTACCACATTGGGTTACTTAATTAACCCATCCACGGTTAACTCTTAACCCCACATTTATTTATCTAACAATTAACCAATGATTGGTTAATGCTATCTCTCTTGTCAACCAACTAGGGTTATTCAATTAACTAGACACTAGTTAATTCTCTACACTCAATCAATACTTGAAATGCTTCTCCCAACCATTGACCATCATTTGACTTTTAATGGTTTGGGCTACATAACTTATTTTTTATTGGCTCTCTTATTTAATTACCCATTTCATGCAAATATCTCCATATTGGGCTTACATCTATAACAACTTATTAATTAAGTAAATTACTTAATTAATTAACTTCTTAATATTGTCCTTCTAGGCAATATTCCACTTCCCTACTTGTTACTCATAACCTTAATTCATAACTTATATAATTAATTCAATTAATTATATTACATGACTTTTCTTTTTAATCCATACTAAAACTAATTAATTTATTAGTTTTATTAAGTATTTAATTTACTTCACACATCATCTTGTTTGACTAACAAACTCAACTATAGGTGTATATATATAAATATTAATATATTCACCTTCACTTCTCAATTGAATTTCTTTCTTAAATAAATTATCTACCTGCATCATTAAAATATTCTCACATTTAATTTCTAACAAATAATTTATGTTAAAAAAAAATGTTTACCCATTTTCAACACATCTTCCTTCTCACCTTCTAGGTTTAAACCTTAACCTTTAATAAAATCAATTAAGATATTATTTAAAATCTTGAAATTATCTGGGATATTACATGTAATAAATAATAAATAATTAAATATATTAATTATTATTATATATAATATTTAGTAAATATGTAAAATTAATCAATTTATCTGCACACAAAAAAATAATTAAACCTATTTGTACAATATTTACTTTATACAATTCAAATAAAACTAAATTTATATATAAAAATAAAAGATATTAAATCTTGATTATAACTCAAAATTCAAGACTCGAGAGTGATAAAATCAAATACAAATGAACATAAACATCTCGAGGATATATTCAATCAAATTCGGTAAAAATAAATAAATCTATTTGTACAATATTTATTTTATAAAATTTAAATAAATACTAAATCTATATGAAAAGAAAGATATTAAATCATGATTATAGCTCAAAACTCAATCAATGATACATTTAATTAAGTTCAAATGCTTAAATTTATATATATATATATAAAAAAAAAGTATGGAATAAGTAAAATCGGTGACCTGATAACTGGATCATTAGGTCGACCGGACTGACCACTAGGTCATCGGGTTTTGACCAAAACTAGTTTTTTTGTTTGAATCGGATTAGAGAGCCAACCGATTCTTATTTTTTTCGGTTGGACCGGCGGTCCGATCCGGGTTTGAAAACCATGCTTGCAATATTATATGTATATATTTGAATAAAAGTAACAAATTAATATTGGATAAGATGGTCTTATTTTGATCGTTTTCTTATAAAATTGTATTACAAATTCTTGTTTTCTTATAAAATTATGTTACTAATTTTATTTTCTGATTTGGGTAAAAAAAAATAACAAAAATTGACCTAACGTAGCAAAAGTACTAAAAGGTCGAACAAACAAACAAAAAAGACAAACTAAATTCTCTATAATTTAATTATAGTATAAACAAACTCATCAATCCCGTGCGAAGCATATTATATTACTAAATGGATAAATGTTTAATTAGGATTTTGAAAAGATAATTATAGATATTAAATTTTTAAATATTTATTTAAATAATAAATATTGAATTATGTATTATAGGTATTTTTTGATCAATTATTAAACTAAACATTTCAATGCTATGCATATTTATTTAGTTATGCTTCTGAAAAAATAATTATTTGAATTAATTTTATGTAATGAAATTTTATGTTAGAGTTTATTTTGACAAAATTTGCTTAAAATTCTAATCTGAATAGAATTATGAAACTAAAGCTTTAATAAATTTTAACTTAGTTATGACAATTAGTTACTAATAAATTTACTATAAATTTTCAAATAATTATATTATGTTTTAAAAAAAATCACATAATTGATACAACTTTAAATAATACTTATACTAATATGAATAGGAAACATAAATTAATTTTATTTTAATATTTTAATTACGTGCTGACAAATAATACCATAGTTTCCTTAAATACTATACTCATGCGAAGATACAAATAATATTGGTTTACATTATAAAAGCATTGTTGACTAGTTTATGTAATATCCCAGATATTTACAAAATTTGTAAATAAGATTTTAAATATTAATTAAATGTTATGGTTTAAAACTTAGAGTTGTAGAAGTGAGATGTGTGAAAAATGGGTGAACATTTTTTTTTAACATAACGTATTTGTTAGAAATTAAATGTGAGAATATTTTAATGATGCATGTAGAGAATTTATTAATGAAATAAATTCAATTGAGAAGTGAATGTGGTTATATTAATATATAAACCTAAAGTGTGATTGTCAGCTAAATAAGAAGAGGAGTAAATTAATACTCAATAAAACTAATAAATTAATTAGTTTAAATATGAAGTAAAGAGGAAAGTCATGAAATATAATTAATTAATTTAATTATATTAGTTATTGAGTTAAAATTATAGAAGAGCTAGAATTATTGCCTAGGATGGCAATAATAAGAAGTGATTAATTAAGTAAGTATCTTAATTATTAAGTTGATGTATAGAATTAAAAAGTGAATTTAAAACAAGCCCATTATGTAATTGTTGAAAGACTTGTTGATAATTATAGAGAGGTTTAAATAAATTTAAACCTTTAACCTCATGAAGAGTCCAAGTAATTTAATTAGTGGACTAGCCCAAAATGAATTATAGATGTTAGCCTAATATGAGAATGTTTGCATGAAATGAGTAATTAAAGAAGATAGCCCAACAAAAAGTAAGCTATGTAGCCCAAACCATTAAAAGTCAAATGTTGGTCAATGTGTTGGAAAAATATTTTCAAGTATTGATTTAGTGTAGAGAATTAACTAATGTATAGTTAATTGAATAACCCTAGTTGGTAGACAAGAGAAAGCATTAACCAATCATTGGTTAATTGCTAGGTAAATAAAGGTGGTTTTGAAAATTAACTATGGATGAGTTAATTGAGTAATCCTAGGTAGTAAATAAATTAAAGATTTAACTATGCATAGGTTAGTTGTAGGAAGAATATTATAGATACAATTATGTATGTATATAATTCACCAAGGTAGAATTGGTAGGTAACCTTGGGTTGGATGTTGTAGAGAATTAACCATAAATTGGTTAATTGAGAAAATGATAAAATAGGTATATCTATTTATATGATGAGTTTAGACCATAGTTGGGTGTGTGGACCAACCTAGGTCATTTTAATGTAGAGAGTTAACCACATTGTGGTTAGTTATTGTGAGATATATAAATATGTATATATCAATAAGATGAGCCTTAACTAAGGTTGAGTATTGTGTGACCAAGGTTACATGTTGGTGAGTTTGATGATTGAGTGTTATATACTTAATTGGTTACTTGTTTTGCTAGCTTGGAAAATTTGCAAGTAACATGTCACACCGTGGTCAATCAAGCTAGTCATTCCAAATGGTCATTCATGCAATAGTAAGCTCAATTAAGCCTTAATTTCACCAACATTGGTGAATTAGGAAAGTTAATGAGGTATTAGAGGGCTATAAATAAGAGATCCCACACTTGTGCCAAGTTTGTTAGTTCATTTGCTAGAGAATTCTAGAGAGAAAAGATAAAGTTCTTTGAGAGAAGAGCAAGTAAACTCTTGTGAGTTGAAGATCTACCAAGGAAATAGGCTAGAGAATAGTCAAGGAGGAGTCCTTAGCATCTTCATGTCCAAGAGAAGAAGAACATCCATGTCCAAGAGGTTAAAAAGTGTTATAAACCCTCTTTAATTCATTTTTATAGCTTATATATGATTTGAACGGGTAAAATATATTTTTAACCGATTAAAAGTTATTTTGATATTCTAGAAGTCTAAATCTATGATATATATGTAGATTCATAGTTTAGTATGTTTAATACAAGTATTGGTATGCGTGGTATGCAAATAAATGGAAGAAAATTCCATATTGTGTTACCGGTAAAATCCTAGATGGTTCGATCTTAAATTTCTTGTCAAAACATTTTCAAAAATGTGATTGAACCATGAAATATTGTAAAACAAGAAGTTAAGAAGACAACGACACTAAGTTGGTATCATTTGGATGTGTAGAGTTTATTTTATTCAAGTTTGAACCATTAAAACCATGGATTTGTAATTTTAGTTTTCACTCTGTCCTTGTGAGCCATTTTTAGTGTAGTTCCGTTTGGAATTTGAATTTGTGATCTAAAGAGAAGTTGTAGAGGGGGAAATTATTATTAGAACTGACTCAAGAATCATTCCAAAATATTTTAAAATGAAGAAGTTATGGCTGTCGGAGGGTCGAACAGTCCATATTAGAATTTTGTGTTGAGCGCCCCGGCGCCCAAATTTGGCCTAGGTTGAGCACCCCGACTTTCAAAATAGAATGTGCAAGTTGTCCGGGTCGGATCGGTCCGGGTCGGATCGGTCCGGGTCGAATCGGTCCGGGTCGAGTTTTTAATGAAAATTTAAGTTGAAATAAGTGTTAAATGAATGAGTTTGAATACTAAACCAATATATGAAATTTATTAGTAACTAATTGGTAGCTAAATATTTAACATAAAGACTAAAGTTAACACAATAAAAAAGTTAACTATTGGTATTATTTGAAGATTATTAAAATATTATTAAATGATCAATAATATTAGTATATGATTAAAAAGTTATTGAATGATGAATAACATTTGTAAATGGTTAAAATATCATTACATGGTTAATAATATTAATAAGAGATTAAAATATTATTAAAAGGTTAATAATATTAATAAGTGGTTAAAATATTATTAAATGATTAATAATATTAATAAGTAATTAAAATATTGTTAAATGGTTAATAATATTAATAAATGATTAAAATATTATTAAATGGTTAATAATATTGGTTAATAATATTAAGAAGTGAATAAAATATTATTAAATGGTTAATAATATTATTAAGTAATTAAAATATTGTTAAATGGTTAATAATATTAATAAATGATTAAAATATTATTAAATGGTTAATAATATTAATAAGTGAATAAAATATTATTAAATAGTGAATAATATTAGTAAGTGATTAAAATATTATTATATGATTAATAATATTAAGAAGTGATTAAAATATTATTAAATGGTTAATAATATTAATAAGAGATTAAAATATTATCAAATGTGAATAATATTTGTAAATGATTAAAATTTTATTAAATGGTTAATAATATTAATAAGTGATTAAAATATTATTAAATGGTTAATAATATTTGAATGTAGTTGTATACTTGTATATTATCAAAGGTAGATGATATTTTGAGGTATTTAGTACATTATTAAATGTCCAAATCATTAAGTTATGTAAAAGAAGAAAGTTTAATTGAATTAAACCAATGTAGATAGTCCATTGTGACTAAATTTTAGACAACTTATTAAAAATGGGTCGTGCGAAGAATGTGTGGTGAATGCGTAAGTTGGTTAAGCGTACCCGACATGTCCAACTAGGTTTAGGCTAGGGTTTTTGTCCGGAACTAAAAGTTCGTGTGTCGGACATATTAAAAGTTAATAATTTAAAATTAAGGTCTTAAGTTATGACCAATTAATAGTCATTGTAACTAATGGTTATGTCGATTTTATATATAAATTGTAGGTTGAACGAAAGACGCAAAATAAGCGTAAATGGTAGAAGCGAACCAGTCAAGTTTTTTTTCCAAAACTTGCTCCTATGTGCATTAATATGCTATAATGTGATTTAAATTGATAATATGAAGATATATTGATGATATTTGTGGTAGATGAGCAGCATATGGTATGACTACATGAAAACTATGTACAAAAATGAAGCATGATTTGCTAAGTGCTAGTTGATTATTGTATGTGATGCATAAGAGGTATGAAGTATTATTAATATGAAAGGCCTGATGTAAGAATAAGATTCAAAGCATGTATATTATATGAAGCATATAATGTGTTATGTGTAACTGTTAAACTTGCTGAGCCGTCGTGCTCACTCTTGCTTAAACCAATATTTTCAGATAGTTCAAGTTATTCGAAATTTTCGATAAAGATCAAGGAACAGGAAAACATATTACTTTCACTGAAGATCTAAATGTCTGTTGTGGATATCAGTCCGAATTAGACAGGTAACTGATGGTGTAGTATAAGACTTAGTTGGTATGTTATGTGGGTGTTAAATACTCAAATTGATTGTAATAAAATGTCGTATCATGTATGATATTGGGACATACTATGATTGTATAAAGATTGCGATTCTGGAATAGAAAGAGATGTTGTAAAATTATGAATAAATGATTATTTAGCAATTATAATATTGTTGTTATTCATGAACAATAAGAAAAATGTAGTACTAGTGTTGAACCGGATCCAAGGTTAAAGTAACCCGAATTTGGGGTCGTCACAGTTTATGCTTTTAATTATATAGTTGACTAGTTGTATACCCTATTCAAAGTACAGAGTCTTATTCTTGATTTTTAAATTTCATATTTATATTTTATTAATACTTTTCTATAGTATTTTGAATAGATTAAGTAATACTCTCTCTATTCGAGTTTATTTGTCTTAATTGATTTTTTATAATCAAATTGACCAAGTTTAGGATTAATAATTGAACAAATGTATTAAAAAATTTAAAATCAAATAAGTTGACTTTAATAATATATTCGATGTACTTTTTTATGATAATAATTTTATACCTATATCTAATAAACTTAATAATAAATTTTAATTTTAAATATGATCAATTTGACAATAAAAAGTCAATCAGAACAAATAAAACTGGATGAATGGATTATTGCTTTTGACTTAACATGCTATTTTATTTTTTATATGGTAATATTTTGGCATTTTTTCAAATTCTATTTGTTAATTATTTATTTTTAATGATAAATTTTATATTTTTTAAAATTTTATTCTTTAAGTTAATTTTTTTGTACATATTTCTTATGATTTAGATTTTTTAATGTTTTTTGAGGTATCTATATTCAGATTTCTTATTTTGAAATTAAAAAAAATCTACTAATAATTATGCATTAAACATGAACGTTTTTTTTATCCTCAATTCAGAATATTTTAAGATCCCTTTCATGTGAGTAGCCTACAAATAATATAATATAATAAACTATTTTACTCAATGATAAAACTCAATTATATACTCTCTCATTTCTATTATATAAGCCGTTTAAGATATAATCATACATATTAAGAAATCTTATTAATACTAATATTAAGTAATTAATGTTAAGTTGAAATTTTATTACTACTCATACACTAATTAATTACTCATTTTCATCTCTCTCTCTCTCTCCCTCTCCCTCCCAATTACTTCATCTTTAAGGGTAAAATAGGATATGATTAGATTTTTTCTCCTAAATATATATAAAACATCTTATATTTTGAATAGAAAAAAAACTTATAAAACGACATATATAATGGAAATGAGGGAGTACTATATAAGGTATGGAGTTTTGTTTTTTATTCTTAAATTTATATTTTGTTATTAATTTTTTTATATAATATTTTGAATATAATAAGTAATATTACTTTTGACTTAATAGAATATTTTATTTTTTAGCTTTTAATATTTTGGACTATTTTCAAAATTTATTATTAATTTCTTGTTTTTAATGATAGATTTTTTATTTTTTAAAATTTTTATTCTTTAAGTTAATTTTTTGTAACAAGTTGTTTTTCTCCTCCTAAATGTTTTTATTACACTGTTCTGTTTTCGTTGTTGCTATCACTTAATTATCAATATATTAATTAATTATCAATATTAATAACAACTTTTTTTTAGTGGTGTTAAGTGTTTATGTGCCCACCAATTTACTCTTTTTGCTATATGACCAGTAACATGTTATAGCACATTTTGCAATTTATTAATTTAAACACATTTCTTAAACGTAATAAGATATTTTAACAAATTACAATATCACGTTCTAAAATAAATCATTTAAAAATTTAAAACTACTTATTATAATTATATCTCATATTTTTGTATCACTTCAATTAAAGAAGTCTGATCGTATTAAATGTGTCAATTTATTTACGACACGTATCTATATCACCCTACATCATATGTAAATCTCAACAAAAAAAATGTTAATCAAAAGTTTGAAAAAAAAAATGTCTCCCTCTTTTTTAAAGCGGAGTATTAAAATAATTTTTAATTTTAGTACGTAAGGAATATTTTCTCTATTTCACAATAAAAATTTTAGTTGATTTTTTGCGTATATTAAAAAAAAAGATAAAATTATAAAATTGTTCATATTTAAATTCTTATTTAAATGTATAACTTTTTGTACATAATTAGTGATACTCTATAAATATGCATAAAAAATAAAAATATAATAATTAATACTAAAAATATTATAAATAAATTATTATACAAAATAAATAGATATTTAACTTGAAAATAATAATTATGTACTTTTATTGGTGTAAAAATGGAATCCCTATCTATTTTTGTACTATATTCTTCCAAAGCAACTGAAAATAGGTCATGCACATGTTTATCAACAAATACCAGTAGTAGGCCTTAAAAAGGTGGCATTAAGCAATGAACGACTGTTTCAACAGAGCATTCATAGACCACCTGCACCCCATATCAACAACCCCAAATACTACCATAAGATTATCCATCAAATTTCTTGTCTTGCCTTGTCTACATCCGAGCCAAGTGTCCCCCATTTTGATCAGTAAAAGTGGCAAGAGTTATGATAATGGTGTTAACATGGGAGGGAATACAGCCATAGTCCGGATGGTAGAACACTAGAACCATTCCTTTGCATAATTAAAGGTCACGATCAAATCCTCTCTCCTCAATTGTTGTAATGACTCTTAGTGGTATATAATATTTTTTTTGATATTTTCACAAATTCATTTAATATTTTTGTAGGTGAGACTTGCAGAGAATTGATAATTTTGCAAAATTTTTTACTAAATTAAAATACAATTCACTTACAGAAATATTAAATTAAATTGTGAAAATATTAATTTTTAAAAAATGAAGATAATTATTAAATATTAAAAAGATAATTATTAAATTTTATTTAAAATAAATATTTTCCTTTAGATATGCCCAACACTTTTGCTAAAAACTTAATAATACATTTTATAAATTTCATCTCACCTTTGGTTTGTTCGCTTTACATGATAACGGTAGTAGCTTTTTGCAACTGTAACTGAAAGTGTCTCTGCAGACTGCAGTTGAAGTTACATTTACAAAATTAAAATTTTATTCGCTTACCATCAATTTATATAGTTGAAAATATAATTATTGTTCAGCTTAAATTGTAATTGTTACATTTGAAATGTTATAAAATGACTAAAAAATACATGAATTAATTTGTAAAATCATTTTTCATTTGTAATTCTATAAAATAATGATCACTATTTTACATAATAAGGAATAAACTAGCTTTATTATAATATGTTTAAGAATACTAAGGCCATCTCCAGCAACACAATCTTAGACTAAATATAGTCTAAGATTCATCTTTTTTCTTTAGTAGTTAGACTAAATATAATCTGAGACTATATTTGAAGCACCAAAAGAATTAAATCAAAGAACTTGATAGTCCATGGACTATAATTTTAATTATATTTAAATAAGAGAATGAAAGAATGATTGGAATTTTTTTTAATTTATTAATTATTTTAATTTTTTTATATTATAGTCCACGGAATAGTCTATCTGCTAGAAAGATTGAAGACTAAAGGATATTTATTGATGTCATATAAACTAAATATAGTCTATAAAATAGTCTAACTACTAGAAATGCTCTAATAACTTATTAAATATACTCATTTTTGGGAAAGAGAATATATTTTTAGATCTATATATTCTATATAGGAGTATAAAATAAGGATACATTAGATAATAATTACAAAAGGATTTGAAGGATAAGGAGAGAGAAATTGGATGAAGTTTCTGCTATTGCTGCGGAACAGGTCGCAACCCAGCTATCAAATTGCTTAATTATCAGTTCAATTGACGGCTAAAAGAGGAAGAAGAAAGCGTCAACTCAGCTGCATTTAGGTCCTTAAACGCAATTCCCCAATTTTTTGGCGTTGCGTTTCTGATGGAAAACGCAGATGACGACGCTCGTCTCATGCGTTTGGCCGGCCTTTCACGTTTATCCTGCCGAACAAAAGATTTACATCATTTACAACTCAATCGCAGCGTTCTTTGAATAGCCGAACACGCACGTTATAGGGGCAAAATACACTGTTACTACATCAAGTTTCACCCTCTCATAATTCAGCCTAAAAAATAATGGAACCTATACATCTATTACATCAATTATCTAATTTTATATAATATCCCTAAATTCAAATTTTAGCTGAAATTAATCAAAATACATAATTTTTAAGACAAATAATTTTATACGATAGGACCGTATTAACGTGTAATTTGACTTCATTAAACAATCAAATATTATTAATATTACAATATAAAAAATTAAACACAAAATTAAAATATAAACAAATTCAAACACACGCTGAAACATCAAGAACACACGCACCCTCACATCTAAATCTGAATCACCATTCAGCTATGAACCTAATACATTACATTAATATACCAAGAACACATCAAATCCCCAACTCAATCACCCCCGATCTAAGAATCAATGCTTTCTTCGCCCCTTTGACGAATTTTCCCATAAATTCTCCTCCTCTACTCATACCAATACCCTAATCCCCCATTTCCCTCTATTCTCACTCTAAAATTTATATACATATACACTCAACAATGGCTTTAGCTCCTCCATTACTCACAAAACCCATTTTTTTGCACCAAACCCACATCCCCAAAACTCCAATTTTCATGTTTTTCGACCCTAAAATCTCGGCCATTGATGGTCCGCAACTCGAATCGCCATCGCTGCTCCGGGTGCCGCCGGTGCATCGACAAAACGGTTGGCCGTGAAATTGGTGAAGGCGAGACAGATCATGGACAGCAGGGGAAATTCGACGGTGGACGTTGTAAACAAAAGAAAGTAAGAGTTCCGCCTATCTGTCAAAATGAGTGATATATAAAAATTAAAGCAGCACATGACCGTAGATAGAGTGCAACTACCATGTCGTGGAGGACGCCGAGTAGCATAGATATAGATCTGAATTAGGAGCAGATGATTTAGATCTGGTGGTGATTGAACATTATTTGGTAAAACACTAATTCTCCAAATTTATTAGTTTTTGTTAAACATTAATTATTTGGTGTAATAATTTTATATTTTTAAAGTCAATATTATTTGGGATGAATTGTAATTAAAAATATTTTAATTTAAGGTTACTTATATTTAGAAATATTTTGGTCCGAATTTAAATTTAGGGGAGACATCATGTATAATGGATGTATAAATTCGATTATTTTAAGGGTCCGATTATGAAAAGAGTGAAACTTATTGAAATAAAAGTATATTTTGCCCCACATTAATATACTCCCTCTCTCCTAAAATAGTTATATAGTTTTTAAAAAAAATTTATAGTAAGAGTGACTATTTTAAAAATAATAATTATATATATATATATATATATATATATATATATATATAATTTTAAAATTTTAAAAATTGATACTAATAGTAATTTGTATGCATTTTTTTATTTATAAATTATAATCTCTCCACTTATATTTTGTTAAAAAAATGTATAAAAATTAATTTAATTAGAGAATCAAAATCGAACATTTATTTTTAAACGGAAGAAGTAAAATTAAAAATACAACTCATAATCTCATATCCCTCAATTTGGAAGGAAGCATATTTATTTTCACGAAGGGTGGATATAATTTCACGCTAAGGTCCAAGATGTTTTGTGAAAGCAACAATTTTTTGGGACGTTGCGGTGTTCCCCTAACTACTATTATTTTTAGGGTGCGGTGAAAATAATAGTAATGTACACAATATTTCACCATTCAGCACACAAAACAATTTCATAATAAATTATGTACGAGTATTTTAAGTAAAATATTCTTAATATTATTAAATATCGAACTCATGATTTATGTCATTTATTAAGTAAGAGGTTTAATTTTTAACAACACTTATTATCGAGCATTGCAAAAAAAAAAAAAAAAAAAAACTTGCGTGACAATTTTAAAATTTAGTGGAGAAGTTGCACTTTATTTATTTTTCTCTTATATTATGTTTTTAAAAATCAATAAATATATTTTCTTAAATAATTTATTATCACGTGTATTGCTTGTGCGCGTGCATACTAGAATGTAAATCTCAACTCGAAAAAAATCACCAAACCCATGTGCCAATTGAAGGAAAAATTATTCGGTGTCTCATGAGCAAAAGAATTGTATACTCATTCTCTCTTATATAACACTGTTATGTGAAAAAGAATTGTATACTCATTCTCTCTTATATAACACTGTTATGTGAAAAAGAAGAACATACTGTTTATTTACTCCTAAAACACCGAATAATTTTTCCAATTGAGAAGAGTTTAGCAATTTTTCCTAAAAATATGGGGTGAGATTTTCTGTAATCAAATTATCTGTTTTCTATGTCGATATTTTTAGAGTCTATAACAACGGTATGTACCATCGTCATGTCCCTATTTTTTGTAAGACTACGATGACAAAACATACCATCCTTATAAACTTTAAAAACCGTCGTCATAAATCTCAATACAAATAAACATAAAATTTTAATTACGAAATATCTCATGCCTAAAAATATCAAGAAAAAAATTCTTTCACAAGTAGTTTATCTTTCACATATAACTGGCGTAAGCGCGTAACTAGCAAGCAACCTTGTATAAGCACGCCATTGACCACACAGAATCAAAGAGAAACTACAGCTGTTTTTACTTTTGTTAAAATGCAATTATTTTTTGACTTGCAAGCATTCAATTTGAGGTCTAATAAAATAAATTCACAACGGAACATAAATAGAATCAAATCTGCTACTAAACCAATTTTGTTTGCTAATTCAACCATATTATCAAACAAACAATGAAAATAACACCAATTAATATAAATACATTGGGGACATGGATACTATTCAAGATATTTAAGCACACCACACATGGACGAATCCCTAAATTAAGTTCTAATTCGATCCAACAAAATCCAGAACAAATGTCTTGAAAGGTATAAGATGTATACTAAAAGGTAGCATATATAGTAATGCTAAATGCAAAAAGGCCAATAAGTAACTGGGGTAAAGAAGAAGAAAAACAGGAGGAGAATTGAGATTTAAGGAAAACTAGAAAACAAGGGGCCTAGGAAGTACAGATAACACAATCTAGTAGAGATCACTCGTCGACCTCTTTGTGTTGCCCATCCACTCAAATAGCATGGTATTTCAGACTGTTACCTTCCCTCCAATCAAAAACCAAGCTCAACAACAGAGTGTCTAATTACCTCAAAAATTTGTTCAGGATTCTCACATCAATTCCCCAACAGTAAAAAAGAACCATCCACATCACAGCTATACAACCCAATGATCCAAAGCTCCCCTTTGTCTCTATTGCAGATAAGTTAAATTTAATATTTTACTTCTCCCTAGTTGCCGCTGGAAAAACTGCAAAATTTGGGGTTCCTCAAGGATGGAATAAAAAAAGGGCCGTACACTTTCCGCAGTGCCTTTCCTTCTCCCTTCAGATTTAAGGACCATCTAAGATACAAGGTGCACCAATCTTGACTGAATGCACAATTCTTTAATGGCATAAACTGGTCATATATAGCTTGCTTCAGTAGTATCCTCCCCAGTAGCCAGTTTTGATCCAGCAATCATTTCCTCGGATGAAAATCCACCTGGAACTACCTCTGAGTGAGCTTCCTCCATGTCTATAGCACTGATCTGGTTAGTAGTCACATCATCCAATTGGAGCTTCTCAATGGAAGTTGACAGCATGTTGTCAGTTTGTTCACTGGGAGATTGCAAGCTCTGGTCTGCGGGAAACTGGCCAGATGAGGGTATCCATTTCCTCCAATTATAACGCCTCCTTACCTTGTCACCCTGCAGTATGAGGGCAGATTATGATCATCTAGACAAAAAAGAGACTGCTAGTGTGACAGCAGCTCTTTTCTTCCAGTTTCAAAATTTTGCAGTAGTACCTCATATCACCAATGAAAAACACGTACATATTCCAATACTTCGTATAACAAATGATTTCTTGAAAATAGTCACGTAGTATGATTTGAATTATTACTGAAATGTTTCATGGTATCCTTTTTTGGGATGTCCCAAAATAATTACTCATAGAATTTCACTAAAAGTAGGGATTTAATTATTACTGATTTGCAAATTAAAGAAAAAGCCACCATTTGATTTGATTTGCACACTTAGGCTATCAGCACAATAAGGTGGTCGACTTTCTCCCCCTTAAATTGTGCCTATAGGAAATAGTAATTCACGATCAAGGGATTAGATACGTATTATTAACATTAAAACTAGATATAATGGTTATCTAGGGATATGAAAGAGCGTGTATGAGGAATCAAGTTAATTGGATATCAACCATGTATCTATACTTTAAATAGGACCCATTATCAACTATGAGAAAGAGAGTAGATTTCAAGTTTAGAATATTGTCAGTATCTTTGTCTCCAAAATATATTGTTTAGGAACTGTGTACATTCTCTTTGAGGTGTACATCTCCAAAGCTATTTTCCAGTATCACACACTGAACACAATTGATATTCTATCTCGTCCTTTATACTTCCGCTGCATATATAAATTCCAACATTGCAAGTTAACTTTGGTTCTGGGATAGATATCATGAACTTGGCTATACGAGAACATTAAAAATGTGACTTCCTTGGTTATATGAGATATTAAAGTAAACATATAAGTAAAAGATGCTTTAAGCTAGTTCAAAAAGATTATGGGAAGTTTTTCCTGTACTAGGCTAGACCTATATATTACTTTTTGGAAAAAGACCAAGAGTATAGGTAAAATAAATGCATAAGGTCTTATTTTTATGGTAGGCAGAATGTTTTTTTGATCAATGGATGAAAATGGCAACTTATTTTTAATGTTTCTGATCTCCTAGAAGTTATAACCATTAGAGCTGCAAACTTTTCTCCGTCTTTTTATTTTACAAGTATTCTCTGTCCCAATAATGGCAACACTTCATTTTGCTGATTATAGCACACAGTTCAAGGGGAGCCAAAACATATATTATATTTTAACCATATTTATATTTTTAATAGATTAGTATCATGATTAAAATAACATCTAAATAGGTTTAATATATAAAAAGAACTATATTTAAATATGGTTTTTGTGCATCATAAACTCTGTGCCACAAGCACCAAAAAGAAATGTTGCTAATAAATAGGGATAGCTGGATTATACTATTTATTCACAAAAATTGCTAATGAGAGTTCCCAAATACAAGCAGAAAGACAGCACAAGTATGCCCCAACAAGAACCTCCCTCGAACAAACTACACAGCTCTAAACTGTAATGCTAGGGGTCTCAAATACACATGTCATTATTACATTGGTTGTTCAATATCATTGCAAATCCATGCGAATCATTAGATACCATTGCAATAATGATATGTGGGGCAAATGATTACATACTAATGAAATAATGACATGTGAGCTTGAAACAAATTTCAGACTCCCTACTCTAAATAGGATTGTGCAACGGTAAAAAACTCATACCAATTCGGCCTGTACTATACGTTTGGAACGGTAATTATCAAGTGGAATACAGTAACCAGCACTAAGAAACCTGTATTTACATGAGCTTTTTTACTGGTAGTGAACCTGTATTTACTGGCTTTTTTACCGGTGCCGAACTGAGACAAATATACTGGACAGGTCATACCAAATTGGCCCGGTTTGGTAATTTACAGAATTTTTTGCACAACCCTAGCTCTAAAGCTTCACATGGCTGCAACATAAAACTATTGCCCATAGACAAAATCCTCCAAAAGTCCACAAACAAAATAACATCTCCAGGATAATCCTCATGAAACCAAAAGGATAAAGGGACTGTTTAATACTACTTTATATATCAAGTTACCAACTCATCTAAAAGCCTGTTAAAGAGAGCCCCCCACAATGTATATCATGCCAACACCACCCTCATGTGCATACATGGAGAGACAAATATATTACGTTTGCACCATCAATATCAATATTAAGGGGTAACATGCAGTGTGAATATTTGAATCCAAAACCTTGCACATCTAAAGCTTTAAATTTTTGAAATGAGTAGGTTACTTAACATGTAATCGACGTTACTTTTTCCATTTTCTTCAAGTATATACGGACAAGACATGACAAAACAAGAAAAGTTTATTTATCTTCCTTTCTTTTTTCAAATACGAGGATTTTTTAGCACAGTTTCATTAATCATCTTGTTGGATTGACTAGTGAAAATTCTCAAAATGCTACAGACCCAGTTTATGACGCTAATCTTCAAAACATGGGCTCATCTTATAAATTAATACGGTTGGTTATGGTAATCGTAGATGCAGGGATTTGTATTCTATTATTTCAATAGTTGGGGTTGATGATGAGTGTTTAAATTACCAAATTTGTATACTAATACATGCATATATATACACACACACACATATATTATATACCGATCATCAAACAAAGTTAGGGAAGGCAGAATATCTATGATACATAATGTATGATGCTTAATATGTACTAAGTTGTTCAACAAATAAAAGGTGTTTTGTTAGGTTTCATAGATGTAAAATGTACCTAAAATGTCGATCATACTTGTAAACATTTGCAAAAAATTCCATTTGTAATTTTAATAACATAAAAAATGTAGAAAGTTTAATAGTCTAGTTAAAAAGAAATCAACAGTAAATTTAATAGGAGTACAGTGTACAGAGAATGTACATTAATAAATATATAATATGTATGTATATTATGAGCGTATAAACCAATGTTATCTGGAACGTTATTTGTAGGACCGATACGGAAATGAAGCACGCTACGTAAGCTAAAACATGGTATGCTATGGGTAGCTTGATATGTTTGCTTATAGTTAGGAATTCTCTTAGAATATAAACACAATAAAGGTTAATTTTGAAAATTATTTTTAATTGCATCAAGTTTTTTGTGCTAGAAATTATTTAGTACAACTACGATGTTTGAGAAACTAATACTAAGTTAGAATATTGATATATGACCAATTAGATGTAGGAAAAAATATATATTTATATACATATTTGTGTATACAAGTACCAATATGCGATATGCTACGTCAATAATAGTATGTAGTAACGCTGGTAGAAACACCACGTACACAGAAGGGAACCAAGCTTGGATGAGGAAGTTTATTGTGTAGTTCATGTTTACTATGTGGACAACTGGATAAGGACTCTTGTTGGTCATGTAGTTATTTCACATCAGGAGGCCATCTCTCAGGACTATACGGGGTGGGGGAGAGGAAAGTAAAGGCTGGAACCCAGAACCAATTGTATTGACACAGCTCTTTCTTGAACGGTTTACATACAGTAGACCTTATTTGGCTCGAAAGAGGACTTCCTGGGATGGGAGTCCAATTGATCGAACTCTTCTAAGGAGAATTTTTGCTATTGAGGAGCCAGCGTCAGTACAAGTATAGTGTGTAAGAGGTCCAAAAGCAAAGTTTAGGACACCGCCCACCATTTCGGGACTAATGTGCCCTTGACACTCTTAAACAAACATGGAAGGCATGGCTGCCTGCAATTCTACCAATAACAGCCGTCTTGTCTTCTTTCAGATTATTACCCTGTCCCTTACAGGAACAGTTGCATATTATCCATCTTCTGTTGCCCAACTGAACAGAGAATGACAGACAAGACGCGGGAAAGATAGAAAATTCTGTAATCACTTACGGATCCGAATAGAGGGTAGCTGTGCTAAGGAGTGGTAGCAACGACGAGCTGGTCGTAAAAAGTAAATATTGTTATGAAAAAAAAAATCAATCAAACCAAGTACCAGGTGCGAGGAGCACATGATCTAACAAAGGACCATAATAATGAATTAACACAACATGATAAAACTTAACTTATCAAGAACTTAAAGTTGATACAAGTCGACCTGGTAATGCTTTATTTAAAAACCTTACTTGTACTTCCACAACTGTTGAAGCTCCCAGCGTATCCAAAATCAACTGTATGTTGCTTGTCAAATTCAAAACCTGCCAATACCATACAAAAAAAATCAACTGGACGTTGCTTGTCAAAATCAAAACCTGCCAATACCATACAAAAAGGTGATTTGCAGATCACTTTTACAAGAATAAAAGGCAAGAAGCACACCAATTGTTGATATGACAAGCATAACCAAGCAGTATCTTACAAAATATGATTTCTTCACCTTCTTTTTCACAAAACAAGGGAGTTTAAACAACACATAACAGATAGTCGTTCGTAATCAAACTCTTAAGAGAACCATAGATTGGGGAAGGCACCATCACTGGAGCAACGTTTTTCCTTCTTGCCAGCTGGCTGATATATCTTCACTTCAGCAGAATTTGTGGCCTTACAAGAGTTCAATTTAAAGAAATGCTCTGTAAAACAACGAAATATAGCTCTACAGTGCTGCAATTTGATGTCCATCTTCAAAACTCCATAGGATTCCTTCTCTTTCAAGTGTCAACTAAAATAATAAAAATGGAAAACCCACAAATTTCTATAAGCCAATCTAGAGGTAACTTGGCCCCACCCATTTTAATAATTTATCTTGTTTGATTTCCTTTTATCTCTCATTAATTTTTTTTCTTTATCTAAGGAAATTTCTTAATATTCTCATGCGGATATTGCAACTTTTTTGAGAAAATTTTGAAACAAAAACTATAAAGTATGAACTATGGGTAACCATCTCAAAATGTAAAAATTTGAAACTTCTATATATAGATCTACACACATGTAAGATTATTTAATTCACCAATTACTACAAATTGAGGAAATTTTCCAAATTGGTCATTTTATGCTGAGAAACCAAAAAGGGATAACATAGGTGGATGAAACAGAAATGTTGATTACATCTAAACAATAAGCAAGTCCATACCGAAATAAGTTAATAACAGTAGTCCTGCAAAGTAGAAGCCGTCTTCTATGCATTAGACTTTTCAAGTTACCTCAGATCACCCAAATAGAACTCCTCTAGAAAATAAAGGAAACAAATCCTTACTCCCTCACCCTTAGACTAAAGGTGCCCGGCAAAGAATATTAGGAACTACCCGCAAACAGAAATAGTATAGACTCTATGAAATTATTCTTTTCAGTAATTAGTTAAACTCTAAAAAGATTTTAGAAATGGAAATTGAGAAAATGCAACCAAAAAAAAACAGAGAGAGGGTGGGCCCGCACAATGTTTTCAAATAACAAAACCAGACAAGGGAGATGTGCTAACTGCTAACAAATTTCATGGAATGGAAAAAAAGGATACTAAACCCAATTAATTGTTTATTTGCCACAATATAACAGGAATATGTATCACTTCGTTTCCAAAATATAGCTAGAATAAGTACGAAAATATCAAATTTATTGTTTTTCACAAGTCTCAACTCATATCCTAAACAGATACGCAAAGCTGGGCAAATTAGATCATATTGGAAGTGCAAAATAAAGCATACAAACTACAAAGCAGAACATGAACAATCTACTGCATTTCATAGTTATATAATGCAGAAGAGAGCAAGAGGTTATAGAAAATGATCCAGAAACTAACACCAGGTATATGTTAGTCATGGAACCTAACACCAGGTATATGCTAGTCATGCAACATAGTTTGTGTTCTCAAGTCTATGAAATATATCCAACATTAAATTTTACCAACAAAGATGCTGCAATAGAGATTCTGACCTTTATACACACACTAAATTGTGAGTCCACTGAATACAAAAACTGAATATGAATTTCAACATTAATTACAGTCAACCATTTCGAAAGAAGTTCAAACAGGCAGAAAACAATCAGCATCATGAAACTCTATAGTTTTATTCTTTAGAGAAAAAGTCCATATCATACATACTTTAATGCAGAAACAGAATGATAATACAAAATATGGTGGCAACAGCAGATGAACAAAGTAGAAGATGAGACAAAGAAATGAAAAGGCAAAATTTTAGATTAACAGAAAAGAAGATGGATAAGATAAACAAAGGAGTACATGAACAGCAAGTCAGCAACTAACAATGGTGTTTTAACTCTGTTGCAGTAACAATGAACAGGAATTGAAGTTTTTCAGATATGATATAGCAGCCACTTTAATGGATTACCTTATGATGATGATGCAGCAGCAGAAATAGAGTAATCTGAGTAACTAGCAGTAACTAAGTAGAGATTTGCAGAAACAAAGGAAATAGAGGCGTAGAGTAAAGGGAAGTTGTACGAGACTAGGAGAAAAAGATAGATAGATATAGTGTTCTAAAAATCGTTAAGCGGATCTAGGTCGCAAAGGACGCGCCTAGGCCTCCTAGGCTTTTTTCTAGGCGGATTAGGCGTTTTATTAGACGGTCTCATTTATTTATTTTTCTATTATACATACTTGTTATACTATACAAAGAATATAGTTGAAGTAATTTTTTTAAAAAAAATTTATGCGAAACATTACCCAAAAAAAATCTTTGAATGCTTAACAAAATCATTTTAAGTATTCTAAACCTTCAAAGTAAGATCTAATTCTGCCTAAGTGGGGGCCTAGGCGCCCAAGCAAGTCGAGGCGGGAGCAGGGATTAATCGGATCTAGGTGGAGATTTTTAGAACACTAGATAGATATAGAGAGAGCTGTATATAGATATAGAGAACGATCTAGAAAAGGATAGAGAGAGTAGCCAAGCCAATTCTTCGACTAATTCATATTCAGTTGTATCTTCACACATTACATGCTTCCTATTTGTAGAACTATTATCATTTAGTAGAATGCTAAAAGCCACCATGAAGTAACTACTACCCATGTGTTTTCTACTGTAAATACTCCTAAATTAGTAATACATCCCTGAACATATTTTATTTATCGGAATGGCCCTTGGCCTCGCAATCGATTATTACTTGCCTTAGAATTCTTTAAGGCAGTAAAAGTGTTACACATTAGTGCCAGCATCTGGGGCACAAAAACTCAGTGCCTGCCAAATAGAAACAACGCCTCATAGGACACCCAGTTTAATTTAAACGACCGTCCTGCACTTTTTTTAAGTGGCCAGCTCTGAGAGGCATCCCAAACTCACCCAGATAAAATTCTCTATAACAATATTTAGCAACATCCAATAATTAGAGAGGGAACTGGCATGCTGGATGTATTAGGTTAACTTAAGAGACATTCTACTCACATAAATCAAAATCGTATGAATAAGTATACAAATAACTTAACTAAGTAGACCAAACTAAAAATAAAATCAATAAGGGAGGACAAGGGCAAGATGGGGGAAAAAGACAGCTGCAAACTCTTTCCGACAAACACATGGAAGTTCAAAGGGAAAAATAACGAGAGGGTGGGACAGAAGAATCACTAGGAAAGAAGATTATTATAAGAAGAAAGGTTGCATTTCTCCGTGAAACATTACTAATGAACATTTTATTGAAGGATACTTTCTTCATTTGATAGTCCATAAGATCACATTCCGGGTGCCTCACAAACTAGGCTACCACTTTGTTAAACAAAGGATGCCTTACAGAGAGATTTTTGTTCCTGATTGTATATCAAGAAGTGGTGACTTATAGCCAGCCACAACTTACATTCCACTTGTAGACGGCCCATAATGAGTCCCTTAATTTGCTTGCCTCCTTCCAGTTCAGAATGTTTAATGTCTATTATCTAGTTCTAGACAAGCTTAATATATAAGATACAACTTCCTATATGCATTACAAATTCGGAGGTCTTAACTAAATCATCATAAGGTGATGTTTAATAAAAATGAATAATTAATATCTGAACAGTTAGTTTATCTTAATAAATTAGATCATCTTAGTGATATAGCATATGAACCTAAAAAGTTGTAACTAAAAAGTGTAAAACATCGTAATGATACTATTTTATCATTTTAACCCTTTGAGTTGTCTAAAAAATTTATTTGATAATTTTTAATATTCAGTTTAATAAAAACGAGTAAATAATATTATTTAATTTATTTATATAAAAAAAATTATATACTAATAAATAAATATTAAACAAATCACCTAAAAAAATTAACAATAATGTATAATATGATGACTATTACATTAGATAAAAAAAATGTTTCAAGTTTAATAGAACAACAACATAATGTAATATTTCAAGAGAAGAATTATATTTTCTCCGTTTCAAAATATAAGATCATTATTGACTTCATAAAGTCAATTTAAAATATTTTTAAACTCATAACTGACTTGAATTTCTTTGATTTTAGTTTATACGATGATAAATATTGAAAAATTAATACTCATTATAAGATTAATTGTTTCATAATTTTTAATCATCTCAATTTTAAATTTGAAAATATCTCAAATTGGCTTTTTAAAAATCAATAATAATCTTAAAATTTAGAATGGCAGGAGTATAATATTTATTAAGGCTATTTTTGTCCATAGATTTAAAATTTTCATTAAGAGACAGCTCGTAATGATTTGGAGTTAATTTTCTCTCTTATCGATCTAGAGGCATTAAGAGGAATGATTTTTTTACCAAACAACTTCTACATCTTACCGAATTAGACAATGGGCTCTTAAGAGCCTTTTAAGATGTAAACAAACACAACTTAAGTCTATTTTTTGCAGGTCAGGGAGACTACATGCGCATATTTCATATTGCATTTAATCCCTTGTTATTGGGGAGTTTACTCTACAATTTTATAAAATCTTCTCAATTCATGGCTCAGAAGTTTATAAAATTTCCTCAATTCATCCTGATATTAAGCATACACTTGAGATTATAATATATCTACATTCTAGCACAGTTAAGAACTTAGATTGATCTTTATGGTAAGATAAACGTAGCTGGGTCATTCTCATCATCCCGGGAGGTCTAAGCATCTAACAAAGGTTCAAGCAAAACTGAAACATTATCAACGATTTAGAGTGACAGAAACAAGAAAACAAAATGAGAAATGAAATAAAAAGGATAATTAAGAAAGGGATCCCTTAATTTCAAAGTAAGAAGTTCTACATCGTTCACAATTCTTTCATTTAGCTTTTGCAAATACATTTAGGAAGACATGAGCTGAAATAATCACCACACAGATACAGGTACTGCCTATCACGAACTATTTCCATACATATAACAACATTTTGCAACCTTTCAACTGAATCATTTTTTTTTTGCTTCATTGTTTTTTATTTTAGACTTATTATGCTAATTCAGAATTCCGAAGAGACCACAATATATTCTAATTCTTTTGAACCCAAGTCCCTCAACGACCAACAAGAAAGTATCACTCCAGTGAAGCATTTAAGAGTATATATACTGCTGGCCAAAAAACAGAGTGCCATTTTGTTCGTTAACCTTAAGTGTGAAGTATGCTTTTTTAGATAAAATTATAATTAGAGAGAAAGAGAGATGTTAGCCTAAATGTGGTGAATATAATCTTAGAGGAGTTAGAACATCAATCCATAGATGTAGTTGTATTCTATATGCATGCAGCTTCATTGATTTTAAGCATGTTTAAGTAGACTCTCAGCTTACGCCTAAATTTTACTCCTGTAAAACATCTATGGAGTGTGGACACTTATTGCAAGTCAGCAAAGAGGACAGTCACAAAGATTCTTCAACATCTCCTAGACTTCAAAAACAGTGCTCTACTCGCAGACTAGGAACTTCAACTAAATCAATACTTGGTGATTAATGCAAATACTACTTACTCGAGGAAAACTGGCTATTAAACTGATAGGTACCCAACCCTGATCATCCATGTTTGACCTTAAGAAGCTGTCTTTTACCAAATTAGCATCACTGTACAAACAAGTAATTATATGAGCAATCGGGTTTCAGAGAAGTAAAATAAAAGGTGATAGCATCACATATTTGTCTAAGCACACCATTACAACTATGTTCACTTGCCTGAAATAATAGTCAATCTGATTGAGCAACAAAGTACACACATTAGGATCCATAACAGGGAAAAACATTGGCGGTGGTGGTGGAAGAGCAACGAGCGGAACACCCCTGAAAGATTCCGGAGGCAATGGTGGAGCATATAAAAATGGATGGACCATATCTGTAAGATATTGATGAAATTAGTTCTAAATTCACTAAAAAAAATTATGTACATATCACACAAAATAAACTTACCAAAAGCCATGTGATTGCCAAAGGGTCTCACATGCTGAGGGGGAATGAACGGAGTAGAGCCTGGCAGTGCTGGTCTAGTAAAACCCCGAGGAGGAGGCGGTGGCGGAGGAGGAGCCAACTGATGCATATGAATATCTCTAACAGTAGAATTTCGAGGAGCATTCCAGTCGCGGCCTTGATTACGCTTGCCTCCATGACCATTATGATGTACTCCGTCTCCACGGGGTTGAGACCCAAAGTTACCCCTCCTGGAAGAATGTCGATGTGAAGAGTGATCATTGCCCATGTGCGAATGAGACCCAACACCTCCAATTGGTCTAATCTCCCAATTATTGCCTTTGTATGGAGGTTCTCTAATAGGCAACTCCATCACTGGCGGTAATATATTTCCAAAAGGTATTGGAAATGGAGGTGGTAGGGGTGGTGGTGGTGGTGGCCCAGCAAAGCCACTCTGCCCTGATCCACCCCCTGCACCGCCACCTCGTTTCATTGACCTTTGTCGATGAGGTTGTTTGTGACTTGGAGTAAAATTAGGGTTGTCTGTAGCATTAGCTTGTTTCTGAGGTGCATTTGATATTACAGATCCCTGTATTTAAAGAAACATAAAAAAAAATTATATATATATATATATGTGTGTGTGTGTGTGTGTGTGTGTGTGTGTGTGTGGAATACAAGACCACACACTCAAATGCAAAACAAAAATCAAAATTCACAGTCATTGCAGAACTCAAAATAAAAATCTTCAAATCTAGTATTTTTGTACATTTACTAGACTACTACGCATATACCTATAGGATTGTCATATAGATTTTAGAGAAATAAAAGCAAGGAATTGCATTCCAATTAATATGTGACATTACAGGTCCCAGTATATAACAGATGCATTTATATATAAAACTAATAAAATGCAATCTTTTAATCATCAGAAGTGAACTTTTAACACAAATGGATATATGTAGGATGTTTATAGGTTTTAGATAAGTGAACCTGAGAAATAGATATTGATCCATCAAATACTGGTTTAGACGAATTGGATAATGATTTAGGCGAAGGCCGAGTTGACTCAGAGATAGTGGGCCAGGCAGCTCCCATCACCGGACCAGCCCCAACCTCGCCGTTTACCGCTTTCCAGGCAGACTTCTTCGAAACGCCGGCATTGCCGTCGGAAATTTCCACCTGACCCTCAGTCACCATTGGCTCACCCGGCGGCGGTGAGCTACAATCGGCAAAATTAGCTCTATCTGATGCGGATGGAGACCGAGGACTGGCCGTGTCCGGTTCGCCGCCACGTACAACCTGCGTCCACGGAGATGGAAAAGTTTTCCGATTCAGTTGAGATTTTGGACTGTTGCTAGGGGATAAATCGGCCGGCATAGCCATATAAATTAGGGCCAATTGTATTGATCAAATTCAGCAGTTAATAGAGTACATTTTGTGACTGCTGTTATCAATAAAAGATTTAAAAGAGCAGATAAAACTAGGTTTCTGGAAGTGATTAAACGTCTAACGATGAAACGAGACCGATCACGCCGTCAGAAAAGTACAGCGATCACTCTCGTTCACCAAAAAGGTGCCTAGGTTTCTTTAATTTTATTCTTAGTCACGCGGTCACACTCCGTTGTTCAATAGGTTTCTAAAAACCCTAAATGCAGTCTAATTATTAATTTACTATAATATTTGGTGTGGTCTTAAATCACTACATTTTGGAGTGTTGCGTTTAAACCATTAAATTAAAAGCAACGTTTATCAGTTAAGTAAGTTATTCATAAACGAATCACATCTTTAATTGTATTTGATGAATTTAAAATCAACGAACAAGCTTTAAAATATTTTTAAAATCTCTTATTTTTTTCTAACCAATACTTCAAAAACAAATATTTTCAAACTTGAATCGGATATCAATAAAAATATTATTAAATAAATAAATAATTAATTCAACCAATGGTAGGTCGTTATTAAGTTGATGATATCATAAATATATAAACAAATATATTATCATAGATAAATAATATTCAGAATATTAGTTTTTGATAAACTAAAAATATGATAAAATGGTGCTCCAACAAGACTAAAAGTTTTTAATTTTGTTATTAAAATAAAAGCCTTGTTACCAAAAAATAATTAAAATAATTACATAATATATTATTTTCAAAACAATATTAAATTAAGTTATCAAAAGTTATTGTTTGTATAAAAAGGAGGAGTTATAAATAATAAAAATAAAAAAGAGGAGTTATAAATAATAAAAAAAAGATAATGGTAGAAGCCTTAAATTTTAAATTTTAAATATGTCTGAAATAACATATCATCACTATAATGGGTAAGTAAATCTGTTGTGATTGCCTATATCCTTAAATATTATTAAAATATTTAATACCACATAATTTAAAACCTATTTAAGATCAAAAATTTTAAAATCCTAACATTATCACATAAAAAAAACACTCAACAAGAATAACTAATTCTATGTAAATGACTTTTTTCTATAATTAACTTGAGATATTCCATATCATTTGATAACGTTAAACCAAACTCGAACAAGTTCAACACTTTTAATTTCTTGCTTTTTGGTTTTTGTTTGGATAACAAATTATGCGAAATTCATTATATAAAATGGCTTGAGAAGTTAAAAAAAAAAAAATTAAAAACTTATGTCAATCTCTTAAGAGTAATTATGACGTTCACTTATTTTTTGTTACGATTAACTCATTTTTTTTATTTGATCTGTTAATTGTTTTGAAAGAATATATGTGTCTTCTTTGATTGCTTGTAATTTTCACATAATTGTAGTAAATTTATAGATTTAATATATTTCAATTTTTTTTCATTTTATAATAAAAAAATTAAAAAAAATTAGAAAGAAAAGGGTTCAAGCCTTTCAAAATAAGTTGGGCTTGGAGGTGCCTTGGATACTGAGGTTCCAGCCTAAGTTGTCACCCTAGGCAATGTACTAGTACTTTTTTTTTTTAAAGCTTAATGCACAGTGTACTTGATTGAACATATAAGTGTAAAAGATAAAGAACACTGTTTTAAGTAAGGAAAAGTCTAAGCGGACAGAGAATTTGGACCAAAAAATTGGACAAGTTTAATTTTTATTTTTATTCTTAAAATTTTTATAATATTTATTTTGACATAAATATTTACAGAATTTAGTGATTTATATATAATTTAAATATATATAAATAATCAGAGTTATACATTTATTTATATGTATTCAAATTACACATAAATTACTGAATTCTGTAAATATTTATTTTAAAATAAATATTATAAAATATTTAAGAGTCAAAAAGAAAAAAAATTAAAATTGGACCTGTCCAATTTTCCGGTCAAAATCTCTTGTCCGCATAGGACTACTCTTTAAGAAATTGCAATTAGAACATTTAAAAAAAAAAAGTAATATAAATTATATACGAATAATTTGTAAAATTAGAGTTTTATACCATCTAATAACAATATGATACGTAAGAAATCAGGATAAATTATATGATTTGGATTTCAATACGGTTAGTTAAACAATTTTACGATGATAAATAACAAATACAAAATGTGTATGTAATTCAAATCTCGCTACATGCTATGTTGATATTGAATGGTTTAAAACTCTAATTTTATTGACCATTTGTATATATAATTTATTCTCTTCAATAAACTCATTTTTCTAGACTTAATGCTTCTTGTTATATTAGTAATTCAATATTTTGACCATATAACTTTCACTTTCATCCAAATTGCATTTAATATTTTTAGGGTGGAAATAAATTTATATTTAAATACTAAAAAAATAAAAAATTCATAGCCTTCTTAGTTATAAATTAATTCATCTTACATAAAGCCACTTTAAATGAACAGTTTAAGGAGAAAAAAATAACTATTTTAATTTACAACTATCCCTTTAACATATATTAATAAAATTCTGTTTGCAATAAAAAATAAAATAAAAATTGTTAAAGAAAAAACTCAGTTTAATAAGTTTTGGAAAAGGGCCAATAGTTAAGGACAAGGAAAAAAGTGACATAGTAAGGCTGTATATTACTCCCTCTTTCAAAATTAAAAACTTAATTTGACTTTTAACATAAAACGATGATCTGTTAAACTTTAAAATTGATGTGAATTATAAAAGTTTAAAATAAAATAAATTTTGTGATTAATATTTTTTTTGTTATATACTATAAAATTATAATAATTTTAGCAACTAAAATTAAATAAATTTAATCCCAAAAATTAAATTATATATCTAATTTTAGATCGAAGGAATATATTTTATGCAGTACAAGGTTATTTGTTATTGGTAATGTATCACAGCCCAATACAGGTGGTCCGTTTACAATATAGTAAGAAATAATATTTAAACCTGAACCTTTGCATTGGGTCCAAAATGGAATTAAACCTGTTCCATTGTTTAAGAAGTGTTTAAATCGAGAGAGTATGGTTGGTTTTAGGGAATTTACCAGCAAATGCAATTTTTTAAACGCAAATTTATACACTTGAGGCTTAAAAATCGTCCAAATGCAGTTTCAAATTCTCCAAATACATTAAAATGAACAAACCCAAACATTACAATGAATTAGTATTCATTTTTATATATGTGTATGCTGCTGATACATTTACTTTTAATTCCTAGTTTATCATTACCAAGTGTCGAAGAACTTGCCAGATTAATATATTAAAAGAAGAAAATAAAGAACAATTGTGTTATTTAAATGGATAAATAAATTACTTAGCAAAGTGTAAGAGAAAATTAATCCAACTGAAGCTTCTGAATATGAAGGGAAGAATGAAAAAGATTTACAAGTAACAAATGTACCGACGTCATAGGATTCATCACAGAAAAATAAAGAAAATCGTTGTAGAGAATCTATACACATAATAATTAAATACTATATTAAACACTACATCTATTTATACGATTAAAAAATTAAACATAATAAGAATTTTAATATTTTACCTTATATTTTAATAATATTTAATTATAATCTGGTCATCAAAATAATTCAACTGGGACAGTCTCTGTATAACAACTAGGGGTGATCATTCGGGTAAACCCGAAAATCGAATAGTGAAAATCGAATATCGAAATTTGTAATTTTTTACTATCCGAATAATTACCTGAAATTTGAAATAACTAAATTTATAATTCGGTTATTCGGTTAATACCCAAAATTAAAATTTTCATAATTAACAACAAAATTACACAAAAGCAAAAGGAGCCTACTACTAGCCTACAAAATTACACAAAAGCAAAAGCAAATTCCTAAATCGATTATTCGGGTAATCGAAATATTCATAATCAATATCCAATCTCGAACCCAAAAACCAAAATTTAAAACGAATATAACCGAATTTTTAAAAATAATCAAAAAAACCGAAAAAAATCGATTAAAAAAATTCAATTTTTCTATTTTACTCGTTTTTTCCTCACTCCTTATAACAACTCCCACATCCCGTGATTATTCGGCCATTAGCCGACCCCTCTACCACTCGTCTATTACTGCTCTCTTTTTCCGATCTACTTTTCTCTCTCAATAGTAATAATAATAGTAAAGTAATGGCACAAACGACTCCCAATCACACACAGACTGTTTCTGGCTGGGCAGCTCATGATTCCTCCGGCATAATTACTCCTTACATCTTCAAACGGAGGTACATATATATACCTAAATCCACTTCTTTTTTTTTTTTTTTTTTTTGTATATCTGTTTAAAATTATGCTTTATTCATATGAATTCAATATATGTGGAGTATATTTTATCTTCTTTTTTGAGTATATGTACTAAAATTAATCATACGGTATAATTTTCTTTCGCAGAGAAAATGGAAATAATGATGTGACGATCAAGATCTTGTACTGCGGAATATGTCACACTGATATCCACCATGTCAAAAATGATTGGGGTATCACCAGATATCCAGTTGTTCCCGGGTAAATCTAATTCAGATGTCTTTAGCTATGCATATATATAATTCTCGGTAAGTCTGTCCCAAAATAAGAGTCGCATATTTATGACAGTCAGTCTCAAAATAACAACCTCATATTTAGAAAATAAAATAAAATAAGGGCCTCATAAAAAAGATGGCATATGTTAAGTTGTTAACTGTCTGTGGCCCCTCGTCCGTCCTAAGTAAGAATCTCATCATATTTTAATTTTTTATTTCCTGTCGGTCGGTCGGTCCCAAAATAAGAGTCTCATAAATTTTATTTTGTACACCGTAGGCATGAAATAACTGGGATAATAACAAAGGTTGGAATCAATGTATGCAAATTCAAGATAGGGGACAAAGTTGGAGTAGGGTGCTTGGCAGCGTCGTGTTTGGAGTGCGATTTTTGCAAGGAAGAAGAGGAGAACTACTGCGACCAGATCCAGCTGACCTACAATGGCATTTTCTGGGACGGCAGCATTACCTACGGTGGCTACTCCGACATGCTCGTGGCGGACCATCGGTATACTCCAATTATCAATTATTATTCCTTAACTAATCGCTTTGACTTTTACTTCTGTTTTTGTTTCTAATTTTTTTATATATATAATTATATATGCTACTTTTTTTTTTGTTGTTGTTAATTTTTAATTTTTTTTAATAATTAAAATAAATATAATATTTAAATATTATATTTAGATATATATAATACCCGAATATGCTTCTTTAAAAAAAGGTTATCAACTTATGGCAGATAAAATAATGGGCTGGTTACTTGGTTTGTGAGTTCATAATTTCATTTAGGAAATTGATTTTTTTTTTTTAATTTTTTTTTGCATTTACACTATCATAATTATTTTTTTAAGAACCTATACATTTTAATCTTAAGAGCGAAGGGGAAGTCTGAGAAAAAGACCACAAGAGAGACTAGTGGGAATCTAGACGAAATTTATTTTTAATCTCTGAAGTACTTGTTGAAATTTAATTTCTTATTATTAAGGGATAAATTTGAAACAAGTATTCTTGTACAATACTATCACCTTTGGTCTAGGAAATTGATATTTAAACATAAAAAAAAAAACATCTCTACAAAAATCTTTGTAAAATAAAGATAAAACTCACTTATTATTTATATAAAAAATATTATGTGAAAATATTAATCATCATTTACTCCATGCAACACACACACACACACACATATATATATATATAACTTTTTTTGTGAACACAAAAAATATGATTATCTACCTAGGCCTAGCCGGCATGTGAACGAGAGATTTTGTCCGCAAGTAAATTGAAGTGGCATGTGATAGCAATATAACAGCTATATATATATATATATATATATATATATATATATATTAAAAATGGAGTACGTTGACCGATGGAGAAGACTTGTGCTGTCATGTTGATAACTACTCCATAAGAAAACAAAATGTAATGAAATACTCTATTCTAATACTTATCTCCTTTTTAATACTCCTTAGAGTCCAACAGGAAAGACGAAAAATTGAAGTCCCTAACGGCATGTGTTAGATATTTAATTATCTATCTATAGAAGTATCTATAAAATCTATTATCAAGAACACTATTAAAATGTAGTGTAATGGATTGTTAAAAAAGTTTCTATAATTTTTATTCTTAGTTTTGCGTTCTTTTAATTCCATCAAGTACTCCAAATTCCAAACATAATCTAAAAGGGGTATCTTAGATTTGGAAAATATTTATAGGAATTATTTTAATAATGACATTTCTTGACATATACATATTTGATTAAAATTATTGTTACATTTATTTTGAAAATTTGTTATAAAGATTTGTAGTGAAGGTCCCCGAGACCCTACCAATGGATGCAACAGCGCCACTCTTGTGTGCCGGAATTACAGTATATAGCCCGTTTAAGGACCATAGCTTGATAGACTCGCCGGGGAAGAAAATAGGCATAGTCGGTTTGGGAGGCCTAGGGCATGTTGCTATCAAATTTGGAAAGGCATTTGGCCACCATGTAACTGTAATTAGCACATCTCCATCTAAGGAAAAGGAGGCTAAAGAGCGTTTGGGCGCAGATGATTTCATAATCAGCACTAATCCTGAACAAATGCAGGTTCGTTATTCTTTAATTGTATTTTTGTTCTACTATTTGCTAATTAGAAAATTAATATTAAACTCTAATTGAAAAGACTAAAATGTAAAACTACTGTACTTTAAAAAATATGATATCTGACATTACAATATAAAAATTTGATAGCTCGTGATATAATTATTGGTGCGAAATTATACCTCTAAAGGTATAATTAGTAATACAAAATTGACTTCAAAGATATATTTTTGAACTACTAATTTTATCACGAGGTAGCGATTTATTATATATATATATATAATGTCAAATACCATATTTTTATAAAAGGATAAACTAATGGTACAATTTTGCATTTTAGTTTGAAAAAATTATACTGTACTATACGCTTGTAATTTTGGAAAAAATTCAATTTACATTTTCATTTTTTGGTTAACAGTCAAGGTACAGAACACTAGATTTTATATTGGATACAGTATCGGCCCATCATTCTCTTGGACCCACCTTAGAGCTGCTCAAAGTCAAGGGCACATTGATGCTTGTGGGTGCTCCGGATAAGCCAGTGGACTTACCTTCTTTCCCATTGATATTTGGTTAGACCGAATACCACCATCTTTATTATTTCTCTAAATTCATATTGTGAAAGTAAAAATATCACACTTAGAACAATAAATATCACATAAAATACTAAATATTCTCGGAAGAATTATAAAAATATATATTTGCTCAGACTGTATAACTTTTACTTTGATAATACCAAGGGTCTTAAATAAATTTATTAATAATTAAAAAAAGAGAGATTAATATCTAAAATAAATTTCGCAGGCAAAAGAGCAGTGAAGGGTAGCATGACAGGAAGCATGAAAGAAACGCAAGAAATGATGGATTTATGCGGGAAGCACAACATTACATGCGATATCGAAATTGTTAAACCTGATCAAATTAACGAAGCTCTTGATCGACTAGCAAAAAACGATGTTAAGTATCGTTTCGTGATTGACATTGCTGGGAAACCATAAAAAAAAAAAAATAGAATTTTGAGGGCTTGTACTTATTAGAAATAATTCATAAGCATTCAAGCCCGTGTTATTGGTGGTGGTTGTTGTTCATCTTTTGGTTTGTATGTTTCTTATAAGATGGATAATTGAAATAATTACTATGACGCTAATGTTAAGTGGAGTATTATGCGAATTGCGCTAGGGTCAACTAATTTTTAATATGGTACTATTTTTCAGGGCCATAGAGACCTTTATCGTGTAATTGTGATTTTTTGTACTCGCTTTGAATCCTGTCCGCTTAATTTATGTTTTATATGTTCTAATACCTTATGTAGACATAATTAGGATTTTGAATTTTTCTCTCTCTCTACCTTACCACTTTGTGAATTCTTCTTGCTATTCCATCAAAATGGTCAGTGTCACTGTCTTACTTGATTCGTGGATCTCACGCTTTGATCAGCGAACAACTCAGATATATGGAGTCTTCTCAAATGGCTGGTGAATATATATATATATATATATATATATATATATATATATATATATATATATATATATAATTTAGAGGTTAATTGAATGTACAAGGAGAGGACACAAATCCCTTTACACTACCAGTATTCAAATTTCAGTCATCCAATTTTGAAAAATAACAGTAGCGGAAAAAGAGAGTTTAATATTTTTAACCCTTATTTTTACGTATATTTCAATAAGTGAACTGTCTTCGATGATGCACCTAAGAATTAAAAATAACATAACGTTTTAATTTTTTCCTTCATGAAAAAGTGGTTGGTCTAACTTTGCTTACATATTAATATTACAATTTAAATTGAAATTTAAAATTAAACTGTAGATTTACAAGTTTCCACCATTATTTTGGTGAACCGCGTTAGATGGAAAACCAAAAGAGGAGAGAGAAAGGATTAGGAAAAAATATTATAGAATTAATATTTCTTTTGTTTTAAAATTAGAGATATAATTTGACTTTTAAAGTCAAACGATGACATGTCAAATTTTAAAATTAGTATGACTCATAAAAAATTATAATGAAATAAATTTTGTAATTAATAATTTTTGTTATATACTATACAATTATAATAATTATATTAATTAAAATTAAATAAATTATATTAATTTAAAATATCGTTGTTTGATTTTAAAAATTAAATTATATTTTTAATTTTGAAAAGGGAGAGTATTTGTTTGCAAACAATATAGAAAGGGGGGAGTATTTGTTTGCAAACAAATGAAATGGTAGTCAAATATGATGGATTAACAGTTGATTTTGGGTTCAAACATTGCACCTAGTTAGGCAAGGCGGCGTACTGATTCTAATCATTTGATACGTATGTATATTTATATGCCGTGGCTGTGGATAAATTATACCATGTCCCTGGAATATGGTGAATAGTATGTTTCCTGTCATATAAGGGTGGGCTCCACACGCGGTGGAATTCGTGCCACAACGCTTGGAGCCCACTCTCATGTGAGAGTAGGAGCATACTATTTATTCATGCTCCAGGTGTAAGACCCCGAATTTTATGAAATATAAAATTTAATTTTTCTTCATATATTTTTTTCATGAAACAGTAAGTGGTTAAACTGACGAATTTGAAAGTTAAGGATGTTATGTGCAAATTTTTATTTTGTCGGACAATATTCGTTTTGTCGGGGAATATTCGTTTGGTCGGGGAATATTCGTGCCATACGACGGCGCCGAAATAACAAATTATTTGTGGACCCCACAACGGAATAATTGTCGGATATAGAAAACGACAGAAGTAACCTTTTTAAATAAAAATAGTCAACGGTGTTAACTGTTAAAATACCGGTGATAAAAGAATAGTAGCATACGGTAAATTATGGTATTTTCTGTAGCACACGGTACTCTACAGTAGCACACGGTATTGCACAGTGTCTCATATTATTGACACCATAACTGTTACGCATCATTTCATCGATAATTGTCACTGCATAATATTTTATATTATCAATTCAATTATTGTTGCTACACAGTATTTTGCATTATTGATTCAATAATTGTCATTACACTGTATTTCATATCATTGAGTCAATAATTGTTGCTGCACTGTTTTTAAAATTATTGAACCTAATAATTGTCACAGTAGCAAATATACTGTAATTTAAATTATTAAATTAATAATAATCTGTAATGTGTTTCTTACATTATTGTTGAATTAATGTTGTAGCATTATGTTATTGTATATGAAAGACCCACATAAAAAAAAATAATAAAAACAAAAAAAAAAAAAAAAAAATTTATTTTTACTATTTTAAATAGTAACCATGTGGACCCTCTGTGGGGGCCACATGAAATATAAACATGCAAATTGCTGAAGTTTGGTGATAAAGGCAGCAGCAGCAGGCGGCTGCTGAAATCTTCAACACTGGCATGCGCACGCCAGTCACCAACCACGCACAGTGCCCCTCTTTTTTCCTATAAATAGCTTGCTTAGCTGAATAGAAAAATCACACCTAAAACATAAAATTTTTCTATAAGAATTTTATGAGTTTTCTCTGAGAATAGTAAGGTTATTTTGAGTGTTGAAAGCCAAAAGGAGTGCAGAAATTTTTCAAGTAAGTCTTTTATTAAAAAGTAGAAATTTCATAAATTCCTATTTTTTTCGGTATTCACAAATCTTCCTTTAGAAGACTCTTCTATTAGAAGATTCATTTTTAAAAAGCTTTCTTTGGAAGATTTATTTTGAAATATTATTTTAAAAACTATTCTAAAGTTATTATATTATACTACAAAAATTATGTTAAATATATATAATTTTGATAGTTCATAATGTACGAGTTATCATACACTTTGAAATTTATATGTGGTAATTACTAATTTATATTATAAATATATAGGTTGATCAACCTCATTTAAATCAATATCCAGTCACGTGTTAAGGTAAGGAATATCATTCTTTTCACACTCTTAAATTATTACGGTAAGGAATACCATTCATTTCAAACTCTTAAATTTACTGTGGTAAAGAATATCATCTTCTATTATTTAAACTTACTACGGTAAGGGATATCATTCTTTTCATCATCATAAATGGATATTATTTTCTTTCTTACTTGAAGGGATTATCATTCTTTGATTCTCGAAAATAATATCGTTTCTTTCTTGTGCCATTTACTTCCATGTATTAAATTGTGGGAATAACCTTACGGCGCGGTTTACCGCCTATTGGTGAATAACCTTTTGTATTCATTCCTTATTAATCTTTGAGAATAACCTTACGGTGCGGATTATCGCCTGTTTGGTGAATAACTCTTCGTATTAAAATTGATGGGAATAACCTTACGGCGCGGATTATCGCCTGTTTGGTGAATAACTATTCGTATTCAAATTGATGGGAATAACCTTACGGCGCGGATTATCGCCTGTTTGGTGAATAACTATTCGTATTCAAATTGATGGGAATAACCTTACGGCGCGGATTACTGCCTGTTGGTGAATAACCCATTTTATTTGTCTCGTGTGGAAATAATTTGTCTACACGAATTATCACATGACACTTTTATTCCATATTCGTAAGTGATATCATTTTCCTTTATACTCATAAGGGATACCATCTTTTTCATCTTCCATTATTCAAATTTACTATGGTAAGGGATATTAATTTCCTTCACCTTTTGTTAATCAAACCTGCTACGGTAAGGGATATTATTTTCTTTCATACACCTAAATCGAAACTTATTATGGAACTATTGCTTCTATAATTCCTGAAAATATTATATGTTCCATAATAGTTGAATTTCATTATTTCAACTGAACCTTCCTATTTTCTGAACATTTTTTATTGAACTGTAATCGTTATTCTAAACTGTGGATCTTGAATATCATTTTTAAATTTCACTCCACATCATGTTGGCAATTTGGACATTATTTGAATCTGCACAAAGTAAACTTCCGATACTTATTAAGTAAACTTCCGATACTTATTATTTATCATGTTCTTCTGTTCATCATTTGTATCACTGTTATTTGTATTAATCATCAAGATTCAAACTGTTGTGAATATCTGTGGCCGAGGGCACAGATGTGATATAATTGTTGAACAGATGATAGGTTAAAGGCGATATACTAGGTTAAAGGCGATACATCTGTTCGGTGTCTTTTATGACACGTGGTGAATGTTCTCTTTGGCCCGTATTGCAAAGATGAACTATTGGTTGGTATGATTATGACCAAAGGCTGAATCTGGTATAATCATGACCGTTGGTGTTATATTGAATATATTTGGCCCGTAGTGCAAAGATGAACTGTTGATTTGCATGATTATGACCAGGAACTGTGAATTTTTATTATCATGACTAATGGTATTTCAGATGATAAAAGTTGATGATATTTTTACTAAAAAGAGAAGCGAGTGGACATTATAGTCTGCATTATTCTTCTAATAGATTGCTCATTCCGCTGCTATTATTGATCTGAACATTGTTTAAGAATTTAACTACAGTTTTTGATATAAACCTTGTAGTCTATTGTATTCAGAACTCAACTGTTGAAGGCTAATGATAATTTATTCGTCATTATCTTAGTCATGATATTTCTTACTGGGCTATTTGAGCTCACCCTTTCTTTTGTTCCATTGTTTTTCAACAGGAGATGAAAACGTAACAGGGTCTAGCCGGGGGATGGAGTGAGAGTCTGAGGAATAGCTGTCGTAGTCTTCACGTGTTGTAAAATAGTGTGGCAATAATAGTGAAGACTTAGTTGTGTATTATTATACACTGTATTGTTGTACGTTGTGCTTTGTTGTAATAATTTTGTTGTAGTCTTTTGACGACTCAAGTTTGGGCTGTGTGGGCCTAGATTTGGGGGCGTCACAGTTGGTATCAGAGCTTAGGGATATGGTCTTTAATGGAGATCTGGGGTAGAACTAGGAGGGGAGAGACGAATATGATCAGTCACTAGTGTGTCCCGCCTAAATTAGATTTTATTATCTAATGAGTTGATTTGAATATAGGGACATGAAGTGATGAGTCAGTTTATTTGAACTAACATCTATTTTGTGACCACAGTTAAGTATGGCATCTGAAAATCAGGAGGTTAACCACGGAGTACCCGAAGTGAATGTAGAGGCCACAAACAATTCTTCTACAAACTCAGAGTTGAATAATTTGCCTAAAGCAAAAATTATTTGTATCCGATCTAAAGAAGAAGAAGGTGAAAGTTCTACCGTCGTTCTTCCAAATTCGTTCTTTAAAGGATATCCGGAACTTGCGGAAATTGTTGCCTTTAATTTGCTCGACAGTTGGAAACATATCATCACCTGGTTATGCTCGATAACAAAGGATCAGAATATATGGACGTTTCATATAAGTCTTTGGGATTTATGGTGTTCGAGCTATGATTTTCAAGATTATTTAAAAATGATGTATCTATACTTTTGGGCGTTACAATTTAGAGGAATTCAGGTTAAGTTAGTCACTATCGTGGAAACTGTAGTCTATCGAAAATACTATTTTAATGGAAATCATTGGTACGCTACTACTGATGAAGTTGAAGAATCTGAGAAACAGTTCGTTAGAGAACTATTTCGTGGTATCCCCATGGTTGAAATACGTGAAGATCCGGATGAAGTATATGGGACTCGATTTGATGATGACAGCCTTGATGATCAAGAAATCGAATGAGGTGATGACCGGTAAGCTATTCATTAATTCTCGAGAAGTCTATGCCATGTTAGATATTGGCTCTATCCACTCTTTTATCTCACCTATATGTACTCAACGTTTAAATTTGACTATTGAAAACTTAAATCTTGTCTTATCAGTTGAAACCTCATTGGGAGAAATAACCATTACATTTACTGTCTATAAATCTTGCCTAGTCCAAATCAACAACCTCACACTACCTGTTGACCTTATTTCTTTGGAGATGCATGAATTTGATGTGATTCTAGGAATTGATTGGATGACTATCCATCATGCTAAAATTGATTGTTTTCATAAGATTATTAGTTTTCATATTCCTAATCAACCTGTCATGCAAATTCAAGCAACTAAACCATTGAAATCTATAACTATTATTTCTAGCCATAAAGTCATTCGTTTATTGAAAAACGGATGTCAAGCCTTTTTAGCCCATGTCATTGATTTGAACAAAAACACGTCAAACTTGAATGATATTCCTATTGTTAATGAGTTCCTGACGTTTTTCCTGAGGAACTTCCTGGCTTACCCCCAAACCGAGAAATTGAATTATGTATCGATCTTGAACCCGGTACTAAGCCCATTTCCAAAGCCCCATACCAAATGGCTCCCATAGAATGCCAAGAGTTGAAAGTTTAATTATTAGATATCGATATCATTCGTTCTAGTACAAAACTTATATCGAACGAGGAATGCGAGAAAAGTTTTCAAGAACTCAAGAGGAGACTCGTTTCAGCTTCTGTTCTGACCATTCTATTAGAATCAGGAGAATTCGTCATATAAGCGATGCTTCAGGCAAAGGTCTAGGCTGTGTCCTTATGCAACATGGAAAGGTTATAGCCTATGCCTCTCGACAACTCAAAGATTATGAGAAAAATTATCCTACTCATGCTCTAGAGTTGGCAGCAGTCGTTTTCGCATTGAAGATCTGGAGACACTACTTGTACTGTAAGACCCCGAATTTTATGAAATACAAAATTTAATTTTTCTTCATATATATATTTTTTTGAAACAGTAAGTGGTTAAATCGATAAAGTTAAAAGTTAAGGATGTTATGTGCAAATTTTATTTTGTCGGACAATATTCGCTTTGTCGGGGAATATTCGTTTGGTCGGGGAATATTCGTTTGGTCCGACGGCGCCGAAATAACAAATTATTGGTGGACCCCACAACGGAATATTTGTCGGATATAGAAAACGACAGAAATAACCTTTTTAAATAAAAATAGTCAACGGAACTGTTAAAATACCGGTGATAAAAGAATAGTAGCATACGGTAGTTATTGGTATTTTCTGTAGCACTCGGTACTCTACAGTAACACACGGTATTGCATAGTGTCTCATATTATTGGTCTGATAATTGACACCGTAACTGTTACGCATCATTTCATCGATAATTGTCACTGCATAATATTTTATATTATCAATTCAATAATTGTTGTTACACAGTATTTTGCATTATTGATTTAATAATTGTCATTACACTGTATTTTATATCATTGAGTCAATAATTGTTGTTGCACTGTTTTTAAAATTATTGAACCTAATAATTGTCACAGTAACATATGCACAGTAATTCACATTATTGAATCAATAATTGTCATTACACAGTAACGTATGCTTTATTTTACATTATTGTTATCTCTATTATGATGTTATTTAAACAGTTGTATTTCATTAATTTATTGACTTGATATCTAAGAACTAACTATACTGTATTTATAACAATTAGTCATAATAATTGAATTGATAAAGTTATTTGTTTATAATATAAAGTTAGGTGATTATTAGGTGATATGAAATGAATGGTGTAGATTAAAGTGTGAATTATTGTTGAATGATTGAATTGATTTGTTTATAATATAAAGTTAGGTGATTATTAGGTGATATGAAATGAATGGTGTAGATTAAAGTGTGAATTATTGTTGAATAATTAAATTGATTTGTTTATAATATAAAGTTAGGTGATTATTAGGTGATATGAAATGAATGGTGTAGATTAAAGATAATATAATATTTGAAATGGATGGTGTAGATTAAAAGATGATCTTTAAATGAATGGTTTAGATTAAATGAATGATAAGATTTTTGGCTATAAATAGAAGCCTTAACTTAAGGATTTTTCATAAACTTCCTTACTTGTTCTTTCTTTCTCTCTCTAAATACTTCTTGTGAAAGTTCTCTCTAAGTGTGCTTAAGTCATCTTGAGTATTTGTGAAGATCTATAAGTATACGTGTACTGTTCAAGTTAATCAACCTCATTTAAATCAATATCCAGTCACGTGTTGAGGTAAGTGATACCATCTTTTTCATCTTCCATTATTCAAACGTACTATGGTAAGGGATTATCATTATTTGATTATCGATAATAATATTGTTTCTTCCTTACTCATAAGACGTGCCTTTTATTTCCATGTATTAAATTGTGGGAATAACCTTACGGAGCGGATTGCCGCCTGTTGGTGAATAACCTTTCGTATTCATTCATTATTAATCTCTGAGAATAACCTTACGGAGCGGATTGCCGTCTGTTTGGTGAATAACTCTTTGTACTCAAATTCTATTAAATTGTGGGAATAACCTTACGGAGCGGATTGCCGCCTGTTGGTGAATAACCCTTTGTATTAATTTCCTTCACCTTTTGTTAATCAAACCTGCTACGGTAAGGGATATTATTTTCTTTCATACTCCTAAATCGAAATTTATTATGGAACTATTGCTTCTATAATTCCTGAAAATATTATATGTTCCATAATAGTTGAACTTCATTATTTCAACTGAACCTTCCTATTTACGTGAACCTTTCTATTGAATTGTAACCGTTATTCTGAACTGTGGATCTTGAATATCATTTTTAAATTTCACTCCACATCATGTTGACAATTTGGACATTATTTGAATCTGTACAAAGTAAACTTCCGATACTTATTGTTATCCTATTTCTTCTGTTCATCATTTATATCATTCTAATCATCTAAAAATCAAGCTGTTGTGAATATCTGTGGCCGGGGGCACAGATGTGATATATTTGTTGAACAGATGATAGGTTAAAGGCGATATAATAGGTTAAAGGCGATACATATGTTCGGTGTCTTTTATGGCACGTGGTGAATGTTCTCTTTGGCCCGTAGTGCAAAGATGAACTGTTGTTTGGTATGATTATGACCAAAGGCTGAATCTGGTATAATCATGACCGTTGGTGCTATATTGAATATCTTTGGCCCGTAGTGCAAAGATGAACTGTTGATGTGCATGATTATGATCAGGAACTGTGAATTTATATTATCATGACTAATGGTATTTCAGATGATAAAAGTTGATGATGTTTTTACGAAAAAGAGAAGCGAGTGGACATTATAGTCTGTATTATTCTTCTAATAGATTGCTCATTCCGCTGCTATTATTGATCTGAACATTGTTTAAGAATTTAACTGCAGTTTTTGATATAAACCTTGTATTCTATTGTATTCTAGCAAGAACTCAACTGTTGAAGGCTAATGATAATTTATTCGTCATTATCTTAGTCATGATATTTCTTACTGGGCTATTTGAGCTCACCCTTTCTTTTGTTCCATTGTTTTTCAACAGGAGATGAAAACATAACAGGGTCTAGCCGGGGAATGGAGTGAGGGTCCGAGGAATAGTTATCATAGTCTTCACGTTTTGTAAAATAGTGTGGCAATAATAGTGAAGACTTAGTTGTGTATTATTATACACTGTATTGTTGTACGTTGTGCTTTGTTGTAATAATTTTGTTGTAGTCTTTTGACGACTCAAGTTTGGGCTGTGTGGGCCCAGATTTGGGGGCGTCACATGTACGGAGAAAAAGTGGATATCTATACGGATCATAAAAGTCTCAAGTATTTCTTCACCCAGATGGAACTCAACATGCGACAACGACGTTGGCTTGAGCTGTTGAAGGATTACGACCACACAATCCAGTATCACCCGGGAAAGGCGAACGTTGTAGCTGACGCTTTGAGCAGAAAATCTTATGCGAGTACAAGTGCACTGCTGACAACACAAAAACGTATTTTGTACGACTTGCAAAAGATGGAGATAGAGCTAAAGACACTAGGGACCCACTCGAAGATTGCTCACGTGCGAGTAGAACCGGCTTTAATCGATAAAATTAAAGTTGTTCAAGCTACCGATCCGGAACTGATGAACATGATGAAGAAAGTATAAGAAGGTGTCATTCCCGGAGCAAGAATCGACGAGAAAGGAATACTTCGAGTCAACTCTCGACTCTGTGTTCCTAACGATCCTGAATTGAAGCATAAAATCATGATGGAGGCACACAACACGCCGTTTGCAATCCACCCAGGAGGTACCAAGATGTATCGAGATCTTCGACATACATTTTGGTGGAACAATATGAAAAGAGAGATTGCAGAGTTTATCTCAAGGTGCCTAATTTGTCAACGTGTCAAGGCAGAGCATCAAACACCTAAGTGTCCATTACAACCACTTGAGGTTCCCGAATGGAAGTGGGAACACATCAATATGTATTTCGTGACGGGTCTTCCCAAAGTTTCTCAAGGCTTAGATGAAATTTGGGTGATCGTAGATAGATTGACCAAATCTGCTCATTTCTTGCCTATACGAGAAAACTTTTCACTTGAACGTCTTGCCGGTATGTACATAAATGAGATTGTGAGATTGCATGGCATGCCAGTTTCCATAGTTTCTGATCGAGATCCTAGATTCACTTCACGCTTTTGGATCAGTCTACAAAAAGTTATGGGCACCAAGCTACGATTCAGTTCTGCATACCATCCTTAAACGGACGGACAATCGGAAAGGACGATCCAAACCCTCGAAGATCTTTTGAGACTTTGCGTACTCGACTTCAAAGGAAGTTGGGATAAGTTCTTGCCATTGGTGGAATTTTCCTACAACAATAGTTACCAAGCAAGTATAGGCATGACTCCATTCGAGGCTTTATATGGACGCAAGTGTCGCTCTCCAATATGTTGGAATGAGGTAGGAGAAGCAAAATTGTTGGGACCCGAGTTGGTACGCTTGACGACCGAAAAGATCCAAATGATCCGACAACGAATACAGACAGCGCAAGAACGACAAAAGAGTTATGCTGATCTTCATCGGAGAGACGAAAGTTTCAACGTCGGAGATCATGTATTCTTACGTGTTTCTCCATGGAAAGGGGTTACGAGATTCGGAAAGAGAGGAAAGCTCAACCCTCGATTTATTGGCCCATTTGAAATCCTCGATCGAGTAGGAACCGTAGCCTACAGACTAGCTTTACCACCAAGTATGTCTCGCATCCATAATGTTTTTCACATATCTACGTTACGTAAATATGTGAAAGACCCAAACCACGTCATTGAGTTAGAAGCAGACGTTATAGCAGAAGATTTAACGTATGAGGAGGTACCTGTTAAGATCCTAGATAAGAAGGAGCAGATTCTACGCTCAAAGGTTATACCTCAAGTTAAGGTTTTATGGAGGAACCAAGATATTAAGGATATGACCTGGGAGCTAGAATCCGAGATGAAATCTAAATATCCTTACCTCTTCGAAATGCCAGGTACGTCAATTTCGGGGACGAAATTTCATAAGGAGGGGAGGTTGTAAGACCCCGAATTTTATGAAATATAAAATTTAATTTTTCTTCATATATTTTTTTCATGAAACAGTAAGTGGTTAAACTGACGAATTTGAAAGTTAAGGATGTTATGTGCAAATTTTTATTTTGTCGGACAATATTCGTTTTGTCGGGGAATATTCGTTTGGTCGGGGAATATTCGTGCCGTACGACGGCGCCGAAATAACAAATTATTTGTGGACCCCACAACGGAATAATTGTCGAATATAGAAAACGACAGAAGTAACATTTTTAAATAAAAATAGTCAACGGTGTTAACTGTTAAAATACCGGTGATAAAAGAATAGTAGCATACGGTAAATTATGGTATTTTCTGTAGCACACGGTACTCTACAGTAGCACACGGTATTGCACAGTGTCTCATATTATTGACACCATAACTGTTACGCATCATTTCATCGATAATTGTCACTGCATAATATTTTATATTATCAATTCAATTATTGTTGCTACACAGTATTTTGTATTATTGATTCAATAATTGTCATTACACTGTTTTTCATATCATTGAGTCAATAATTGTTGCTGCACTGTTTTTAAAATTATTGAACCTAATAATTGTCACAGTAGCAAATATACTGTAATTTAAATTATTAAATTAATAATAATCTGTAATGTGTTTCTTACATTATTGTTGAATTAATGTTGTAGCATTATGTTATTATATATGAAAGACCCACATAAAAAAAAAATAATAAATAAATAAAAAATAAAAAAATTATTTTTACTATTTTAAATAGTAACCATGTGGACCCTATGTGGGGGCCATATGAAATATAAATATGCAAATTGCTGAAGTTTGGTGATAAAGGCAGCAGCAAGCGGCTGCTGAAATCTTCAACACTGGCATGCGCACGCCAGTCACCAACCACGCACAGTGCCCCTCTTTTCTCCTATAAATAGCTTGCTCAGCTGAATAGAAAAATCACACCTAAAACATAAAAATTTTCTATAAGAATTTTATGAGTTTTCTCTGAGAATAGTAAGGTTATTTTGAGAGTTGAAAGCCAAAAGGAGTGCAGAAATTTTTCAAGTAAGTCTTTTATTAAAAAGTAGAAATTTCATAAATTCCTATTTTTTTCGGTATTCACAAATCTTCCTTTAGAAGACTCTTCTATTAGAAGAATCATTTTTAAAAAGCTTTCTTTGGAAGATTTATTTTAAAATATTATTTTAAAAACTATTCTAAAGTTATTATATTATACTACAAAAATTATGTTAAATATATATAATTTTGATAGTTCATAATGTACGAGTTATCATACACTTTGAAATTTATATGTGGTAATTACTAATTTATATTATAAATATATAGGTTGATCAACCTCATTTAAATCAATATCCAGTCACGTGTTAAGGTAAGAAATATCATTCTTTTCACACTCTTAAATTATTACGGTAAGGAATACCATTCATTTCAAACTCTTAAATTTACTGTGGTAAAGAATATCATCTTCTATTATTTAAACTTACTACGGTAAGGGATATCACTCTTTTCATCATCATAAATGGATATTATTTTCTTTCTTACTTGAAGGGATTATCATTCTTTGATTCTCGAAATAATATCGTTTCTTTCTTGTGCCATTTACTTCCATGTATTAAATTGTGGGAATAACCTTACGGCGCGGTTTACCGCCTATTGGTGAATAACCTTTTGTATTCATTCCTTATTAATCTTTGAGAATAACCTTACGGTGCGGATTATCGCCTGTTTGGTGAATAACTCTTCGTATTAAAATTGATGGGAATAACCTTACGGCGCGGATTATCGCCTGTTTGGTGAATAACTATTCGTATTCAAATTGATGGGAATAACCTTACGGCGCGGATTACTGCCTGTTGGTGAATAACTCATTTTATTTGTCTCGTGTGGAAATAATTTGTCTACACGAATTATCACATGACACTTTTATTCCATATTCGTAAGTGATATCATTTTCCTTTATACTCATAAGGGATACCATCTTTTTCATCTTCCATTATTCAAACTTACTATGGTAAGGGATATTAATTTCCTTCACCTTTTGTTAATCAAATCTGCTACGGTAAGGGATATTATTTTCTTTCATACACCTAAATCGAAACTTATTATGGAACTATTGCTTCTATAATTCCTGAAAATATTATATGTTCCATAATAGTTGAATTTCATTATTTCAACTGAACCTTCCTATTTTCTGAACATTTTTTATTGAACTGTAATCGTTATTCTGAACTGTGGATCTTGAATATCATTTTTAAATTTCACTCCACATCATGTTGGCAATTTGGATATTATTTGAATCTGCACAAAGTAAACTTCTGATACTTATTATTTATCCTGTTCTTCTGTTCATCATTTGTATCTGTTGAGCGGAATCGGCACCTATAAAAAGTACGCGATTCCGAATTCGTTTGAATGAATGCAACGCGCAAGTATACGCGGTCAACAAGTAATAAAGTGAAAGTAAGTTATCGATCCCACGAGGAGTTATGAATAATATAAACGAAGTAACTAATGTAAATCAACTTAATTTTAATTAACAAAGTGGTTTTTGGGTTTTTGGTGTGAAGAAATTTAATTAACAATTAATTAACTAATACCGACTGGAATTCAATAGGATACAAGCTAGGATTGCAATTTCCCCCAAAGTTATATTCAATCTCATAAATCTCTCTTGAATTAAATGAACATAGTGAATAGCTAACCGAGAATTCATTATAGTGTTTATATGTCTCTTTCGATAACATATAAATATATCCCTTCTAAATCTGTCAATTCAGAAAGGAACACCCAATCAAAGTAATTCACTATATGTCTATGAGAATTAACAATAGTAAGGATTTCAAGCACAGATTCTCTCGTTGGCTACACATGGCACAAAGGTATATGTCTATCCTTTATACAAATTATGCATTTAATCCTAAGAACAAATAGCATAACATATGTCATCATATTTTTGGCCAACACACTATATTCCATCTATCAATTTCATATACGTTACCAAATTAATTACTATGTCTAGCAATTAATACATGAAGAACTAAATATGACAAACCATCCACAAATGCCAAACAATCATCCAAGAGAGATATAATCAATTAAAACTACACAATGGGTTTCATTACAATCCTAGAATGGAAATCTAGTTCATTACAAATAAACAAAATCCCATCAACAATGTATTCATCAATTCATAAAAAGCAAAATTAAAGGAAAAGAAAGGAGAGAGAAAACCCATTTGGAATCCAATCTTCAAGCTTAATCCTCCAACCCAAGCCCTTCAATCCTTGATTTGGACTTGTTCTTGAGGTCCCAACAAGCTTCCAAGCCGCCTCCCTCCCTCTCTTTAAGAGAGAATGAAAAGATATCCAAGATTTGGGCTCAAAATGACTTTAAAAAGGCTAAAAATCGCGAACTGGTCGGGTCCGGGCGCTGCCCTGGAGCGCTGCGGCGCTCAAACACACTGATTTGGCAGTCCCCAGGACCGCTGCGGCGGTGGAAACCACCGCTGCGGCGGTAGGCTTAATTTTGGTTTTTGGACTGCTGCAGCATCCTTCCGTGTTTTGGGCATATCTTCTTCATACGAACTCCGATTGAGGTGATTCAAGATGTTCTGGAAAGTAGACTCGTAGACCTACAACTTTCGTTCTTAACAAAATTGAAGATTCGGAAATGATCAAGACCAAAATTGGACGTTAATTGGCTGCTGCGTAAACGGAGCGCAGAAAATGCGAACCGGGCAATTCCAAGCCTTGATCCACCAAGCCCTTATTATAATTCCTACAAAATGAAATAGAAACACATAAAAACAATACAACACCACATCCTATACAATGTGATACAAAAACACATACAACTAAACAAACCATTAACATATAAATTACGAATAAATTACAGAAAACGACTTAGAATACATAAAATACTTAAACATGATCTAAAACACCATATTATACAATAACATACAAACACATATAAAATCACCTAAAACACTTAAAGATCCACAAATTATCAAGCTTAAATGTATTCAATTCATAGGTATAAAACCCACTCATCAAATACCCCCAAACTTAAACATTTGCTTGTCCTCAAGCAAAACAAAGACCCACTAAATAAAGCAAAATAACTAAATAAGTAGACAAAATAAAAAAAAATTCTACTAGTTAAAAATCACAGGAAATTACTTAAAGAATCACAAATTATCAAAGTCAGGAGTACTTTAAGGAAACATATAACATTAAATAACCAAAATACCTCCAAACTTAAACATTTGCTTGTCCTCAAGTAAAACAAAGACAAACTAAATAAACAAAAACAATAAACTTGAGCAAAGAGTTAATAAGACAACCAAATTTGGCCTAATGGATTATTTCAAGTTATAATTACAAGAAAATTTTAAAACATTGCAAAGTCTAGAATTTTAACTCACATATTAGACATACTATACTAATGACCCCCGTGTGTATGTGAACCATTTACAACAAACTAATCATCACCCAGAGGGGTTCTTGTAGACAAATTTCCTTAATAAAGAAATCTAAAACTTAAAACAACATGCATAATGCATCACTCTATACTAGTCCCAGCAGATAAGTCAAAACAAAATTAATCTTGACATGTGCAATGTCTCGTTCCATTAGGCTATACAGAGTTACCCATTTAACGAGCGTTTGGCTAATGACTCCCAAACCAGTTGACTTTAGGGCATTAGGTGTAAAGACACCCCTAAGAGCCTATTAACTCGAGCAACAAATGCCACAAAACTAGACTAGTCAAGTAATTTATTCTATTTATTAACATCTTTGTTTTGTTTTGTTTTTTTTTTCTCTTTTTTTTTTTTTTAAAAATAAAAAATAAAAATGTGAGTGCGTTTTACGCTCCATCTCACGCTATAGACAAATCAAACATGAGAAATCGTTTCAAGTGATGCATATACGAGTTTTAAAGTAAAAGATTATCTCAATAAGCATGCAGTCAAATACACCGCCTCTAAGCAAATAATCAATTCATTATAAACGGATATGTGCTCAAAGAAAAAGGGATCACAAGTAATGTAAAAATCAACAGTAAGTCAAGCACACAGACGAAGCGACACTAATCAATTTTCTATGAGTTATAACTCAAATAATCACTTGCCTGATCCTTGATTATGGTTCAACAAAATTAACACCATGCTCAAGAGACTCACAAATATACTATAACGACTCAAAAACAAAAACAAAAACAAAACAACATATATTAAACAACACATAAACGAACCCAATTTCGTATGGAATACGATTGCACTTAGCATGTGCAACAAGCCGTTAAACCCCGAGATTGCCCAAGAGGACGAGTTTTGTCTCGTGAGGGTTTGCAGAGAATATACCCACAAAATTCAAAATAGAAAAATTAACAAAAATCTTTTTAGCATTTTTTTATTTTTTTTATTATTATTATTTTTATTTTTATTTTTTCCAAACATGCATACTTAATTAACAAATTAAACTATCATGTAACAAAAATTAACTATCATGCAATCCTAGTCCAGACAACAAGAAAAACATCAATGCAGAATAAGCATGCAACTACCCCCAAACTTAAACTCCACATTGTTCGCAATGTAAGATAAGGAAATACAAAATAGAGGAACTTCCCTGAACATGACTCAGGCATGGACCTCATCATCAGGAGAGTCTGGAGGATAGTCAGGAGAAAGCATAAGTCGCTCCGAGATTAAAGCTTTGTTGGCCTCATTGTTGCCAAAACGCCAACGATCATAAGTTGGTGCCGCCCGAGAACTTTCATCCATCCTTGCTCTTTTTGGTCCCATTTCGATGCACTGTACTCCTAAGAAGATATCCCAAGTGATGATTGAAGAAATCTATAGGCAACCCAAATTTTTCTCTTTGAGGAATTTTGTCAAACACTTGGCGTACGATCTAAATTTGCACAAATTGGACATGACCTCTCCCAAACATGAATTAGCCACCCAAATTGAGGGTTTATCAATACTGCACAAAGCCCACAACAACTTCCCCAATCCACAGTCAAAACAACCACATAAAATGACACAATTGAGAAGAGAGAATAAATGGTGGTTTGGATCCTCAATGTGGCTTGGGATTGGAAGGTATTGCAATTGGGTGCAAAAATCAGATGGGAGTGATGGTTGGAAGAGTTTAAGGAAGCAAGGCTTTTGAGAGGGAATGCCGAGCAAGCTGGTTGCGTTCATGCTGCTAGGAAATAAACCCCGACTAGGGTTTATAAAAAAAAAATTCTGAGTTTTTGAACGACCGCTGCGGCGGTAGCAGGGCACCGCTGCGGCGGTGAAACATTCTGCTTAACAAAAAATTAACTCCTGAAGACAACCGCTGCGGCGGTAGCAGGGTACCGCTGCGGCGGTCAAAGCTGCTGCCAGAAATTTTTTCCTGTTAACCTGATTCCACATTGAGGCATTGCTTTGATAGTACCTGAAAGTTTTACATAGATTTATCAAAAACTAGATAACTAATCACACTTTTAACTCAAAAACATAGAAACTGCAATTAGTAATAAAGCTAATTTAAATTATTTTTTTTTTAAATATAAATATAATTATACTAATATACTATATCAAAAGTATTTAGCCCATCAAACTAAAGCAAAAATGACTAAATATAAAAAATAATAACATGAATTAAATTAAACATTTGGGGTGCCTCCCAAACAGCGCTTGAGTTATAGTCCTCAGCCGGACTACTCCCTGTTCAATCCGGATTACGCGCGAAGATGGTCACATCATGCCGCCTTTTAGTTATTTCCTTTCGTTCGTCGGCGTGTGTGTATGATTTAAGCCCTCCGAACTTGAATTTTGTCAGGTCCTCCTCTTCTTCCGCGAATTCAATCCGGAAGCATTCCACAAAATTTTTAATAGGATGCAAGAACTGCACAAGAGGCACACTCGAGCCTTGCATCAAAACAATAGACTCCCTTGCTTGATCATCACCATCCAATTTTTCTTTTCCCACGTCATCTTCCATAACCGGATGCGAACACATCTCATCATCACCAACTTCAACGTGAAACTCCTCACCACCTTCTAGTAAATCATCCCAACACTCCTCTTTACCCACTATTTCAAGGTTAGACTCTACGACGCAAGGTAAAGCATCTTGTGGGCTACAATTGATAGTGCTTGTGAGTTGTTCCACATGCTTAGTAAGAATTTGAATTGATGAATCTCGATTGCTCATTCTCATCTCAATTTTTTCTATGTAGTTGACAAAGAGCTCCTCCAACTTAGATTCATCCTCTTCTTGTGGTGAAGGTTGAGATGAGAGCATATGTGTGTTCATTGCCATCTCGTCTTGCTCAATGGTTGTGGTAAGGTTTTCCTCAAATCTCAAATATTCTTCTTCTTGTTGTCTCTTTTCATTTTTCTCTATCAATGCGGCAATAAGACTCTCCACATTAGAATATTGCTCTTGCGGTGGTGGAGGCTCATATGAGACTTCAGGTTGGTTTGAAATCCATGGATCAAACGGTTGGACATGATTGTTGTTGTCCCATGAAGAGTCTGGATGATAATGCGATTCTCGATGATAATAGCTTGGGGAGTAATTGGACTCCTGTTGATTGTAAGCATTTTGAATAGGTTGACCACCGAAAGGATCAACCGTACCTGTAAAAGTCTCAACTCGTGCAGCCATTAGTTCCATAAGTGCATCCATATCAAGCAAATGAAATAAAAACAATAAACAAAAGAAAAATCGCCTAAATTAAAACTAAGAAGACAAAAATTAATATTTACAAAATATTATTCAATAACTCCCCAGCAACGGCGCCAAAAACTTGTTGAGCGGAATCGGCACCTATAAAAAGTACGCGATTCCGAATTCGTTTGAATGAATGCAACGCGCAAGTATACGCGGTCAACAAGTAATAAAGTGAAAGTAAGTTATCGATCCCACGAGGAGTTATGAATAATATAAACGAAGTAACTAATGTAAATCAACTTAATTTTAATTAACAAAGTGGTTTTTGGGTTTTTGGTGTGAAGAAATTTAATTAACAATTAATTAACTAATACCGACTGGAATTCAATAGGATACAAGCTAGGATTGCAATTTCCCCCAAAGTTATATTCAATCTCATAAATCTCTCTTGAATTAAATGAACATAGTGAATAGCTAATCGAGAATTCATTATAGTGTTTATATGTCTCTTTCGATAACATATAAACATATCCCTTCTAAATCTGTCAATTCAGAAAGGAACACCCAATCAAAGTAATTCACTATATGTCTATGAGAATTAACAATAGTAAGGATTTCAAGCACAGATTCTCTCGTTGGCTACACATGGCACAAAGGTATATGTCTATCCTTTATACAAATTATGCATTTAATCCTAAGAACAAATAGCATAACATATGTCATCATATTTTTGGCCAACACACTATATTCCATCTATCAATTTCATATAGGTTACCAAATTAATTACTATGTCTAGCAATTAATACATGAAGAACTAAATATGACAAACCATCCACAAATGTCAAGCAATCATCCAAGAGAGATATAATCAATTAAAACTACACAATGAGTTTCATTACAATCCTAGAATGGAAATCTAGTTCATTACAAATAAACAAAATCCCATCAACAATGTATTCATCAATTCATAAAAAGCAAAATTAAAGGAAAAGAAAGGAGAGAGAAAACCCATTTGGAATCCAATCTTCAAGCTTAATCCTCCAACCCAAGCCCTTCAATCCTTGATTTGGACTTGTTCTTGAGGTCCCAACCAGCTTCCAAGCCGCCTCCCTCCCTCTCTTTAAGAGAGAATGAAAAGATATCCAAGATTTGGGCTCAAAATGACTTTAAAAAGGCTAAAAATCGCGAACTGGTCGGGTCCGGGCGCTGCCCTGGAGCGCTGCGGCGCTCAAACACACTGATTTGGCAGTCCCCAGGACCGCTGCGGCGGTGGAAACCACCGCTGCGGCGGTAGGCTTAATTTTGGTTTTTGGACTGCTGCAGCCTCCTTCCGTGTTTTGGGCATATCTTCTTCATACGAACTCCGATTGAGGTGATTCAAGATGTTCTGGAAAGTATACTCGTAGACCTACAACTTTCGTTCTTAACAAAATTGAAGATTCAGAAATGATCAAGGCCAAAATTGGACGTTAATTGGCTGCTGCGTAAACGGAGCGCAGAAAATGCGAACCGGGCAATTCCAAGCCTTGATCCACCAAGCCCTTATTATAATTCCTACAAAATGAAATAGAAACACATAAAAACAATACAACACCACATCCTATACAATGTGATACAAAAACACATACAACTAAACAAACCATTAACATATAAATTACGAATAAATTACAGAAAACGACTTAGAATACATAAAATACTTAAACATGATCTAAAACACCATATTATACAATAACATACAAACACATATAAAATCACCTAAAACACTTAAAGATCCACAAATTATCAAGCTTAAATGTATTCAATTCATAGGTATAAAACCCACTCATCAGTATCACTGTTATTTGTATTAATCATCAAGAATCAAGCTGTTGTGAATATCTGTGGCCGGGGGCACAGATGTGATATAATTGTTGAATAGATGATAGGTTAAAGGCGATATACTAGGTTAAAGGCGATACATCTGTTCGGTGTCTTTTATGACACGTGGTGAATGTTCTCTTTGGCCCGTAGTGCAAAGATGAACTGTTGGTTAGTATGATTATGACCAAAGGTTGAATCTGGTATAATCATGACCGTTGGTGTTATATTGAATATATTTGGCCCGTAGTGCAAAGATGAACTGTTGATTTGCATGATTATGACCAGGAACTGTGAATTTTTATTATCATGACTAATGGTATTTCAGATGATAAAAGTTGATGATGTAAGACCCCGAATTTCATGAAATACAAAATTTAATTTTTCTTCATATATATTTTTTTTGAAACAGTAAGTGGTTAAATTAACAAAATTGAAAGTTAAGGATGTTATGTGCAAATTTTATTTTGTCGGACAATATTCGCTTTGTCGGGGAATATTCGTGCCGTACGACGGCGCCGAAATAATAAATTATTGGTGGACCCCACAACGGAATATTTGTCGGATATAGAAAACGACAGAAGTAACCTTTTTAAATAAAAATAGTCAACGGAACTGTTAAAATACCGGTGATAAAAGAATAGTAGCATACGGTAGTTATTGGTATTTTCTGTAGCACTCGGTACTCTACAGTAACACACGGTATTGCATAGTGTCTCATATTATTGGTCTGATAATTGACACCGTAACTGTTACGCATCATTTCATCGATAATTGTCACTGCATAATATTTTATATTATCAATTCAATAATTGTTGTTACACAGTATTTTGCATTATTGATTTAATAATTGTCATTACACTGTATTTTATATCATTGAGTCAATAATTGTTGTTGCACTGTTTTTAAAATTATTGAACCTAATAATTGTCACAGTAACATATGCACAGTAATTCACATTATTGAATCAATAATTGTCATTACACAGTAACGTATGCTTTATTTTACATTATTGTTATCTCTATTATGATGTTATTTAAACAGTTGTATTTCATTAATTTATTGACTTGATATCTAAGAGCTAACTATACTGTATTTATAACAATTAGTCATAATAATTGAATTGATAAAGTTATTTGTTTATAATATAAAGTTAGGTGATTATTAGGTGATATGAAATGAATGGTGTAGATTAAAGTGTGAATTATTGTTGAATAATTGAATTGATTTGTTTATAATATAAAGTTAGGTGATTATTAGGTGATATGAAATGAATGGTGTAGATTAAAGTGTGAATTATTGTTGAATAATTAAATTGATTTGTTTATAATATAAAGTTAGGTGATTATTAGGTGATATGAAATGAATGGTGTAGATTAAAGATAATATAATATTTGAAATGGATGGTGTAGATTAAAAGATGATCTTTAAATGAATGGTTTAGATTAAATGAATGATAAGATTTTTGGCTATAAATAGAAGCCTTAACTTAAGGATTTTTCATAAACTTCCTTACTTGTTCTTTCTTTCTCTCTCTAAATACTTCTTGTGAAAGTTCTCTCTAAGTGTGCTTAAGTCATCTTGAGTATTTGTGAAGATCTATAAGTATACGTGTACTGTTCAAGTTAATCAACCTCATTTAAATCAATATCCAGTCACGTGTTGAGGTAAGGGATACCATCTTTTTCATCTTCCATTCTTCAAACATACTATGGTAAGGGATACCATCTTTTTCATCTTCCATTATTCAAACATACTATGGTAAGGGATTATCATTATTTGATTCTCGATAATAATATTGTTTCTTCCTTACTCATAAGACGTGCCTTTTATTTCCATGTATTAAATTGTGGGAATAACCTTACGGAGCGGATTGCCGCCTGTTGGTGAATAACCTTTCGTATTCATTCATTATTAATCTCTGAGAATAACCTTACGGAGCGGATTGCCGCCTGTTTGGTGAATAACTCTTTGTACTCAAATTCTATTAAATTGTGGGAATAACCTTACGGAGCGGATTGCCGTCTGTTGGTGAATAACCCTTTGTATTAATTTCCTTCACCTTTTGTTAATCAAACCTGCTACGGTAAGGGATATTATTTTCTTTCATACTCCTAAATCGAAATTTATTATGGAACTATTGCTTCTATAATTCCTGAAAATATTATATGTTCCATAATAGTTGAACTTCATTATTTCAACTGAACCTTCCTATTTACGTGAACCTTTCTATTGAATTGTAACCGTTATTCTGAACTGTGGATCTTGAATATCATTTTTAAATTTCACTCCACATCATGTTGACAATTTGGACATTATTTGAATCTGTACAAAGTAAACTTCCGATACTTATTGTTATCCTAATTCTTCTGTTCATCATTTATATCATTCTAATCATCCAAAAATCAAGCTGTTGTGAATATCTGTGGCCGGGGGCACAGATGTGATATATTTGTTGAACAGATGATAGGTTAAAGGCGATATAATAGGTTAAAGGCGATACATCTGTTCGGTGTCTTTTATGGCACGTGGTGAATGTTCTCTTTGGCCCGTAGTGCAAAGATGAACTGTTGTTTGGTATGATTATGACCAAAGGCTGAATCTGGTATAATCATGACCGTTGGTGCTATATTGAATATCTTTGGCCCGTAGTACAAAGATGAACTGTTGATGTGCATGATTATGATCAGGAACTGTGAATTTGTATTATCTTGACTAATGATATTTCAGATGATAAAAGTTGATGATGTTTTTTCTAAAAAGAGAACCGAGTGGACATTATAGTCTGCATTATTCTTCTAATAGATTACTCATTCCGCTGCTATTATTGATCTGAACGTTGTTTAAGAATTTAACTGCAGTTTTTGATATAAACCTTGTAGTCTATTGTATTCTATCAAGAACTCAACTGTTGAAGACTAATGATAATTTATTCGTCATTATCTTAGTCATGATATTCTTTACTGGGCTATTTGAGCTCACCCTTTCTTTTGTTCCATTGTTTTTCAACAGGAGATGAAAACATAACAGGGTCTAGCCGGGGAATGGAGTGAGGGTCCGAGGAATAGTTATCATAGTCTTCACGTTTTGTAAAATAGTGTGGCAATAATAGTGAAGACTTAGTTGTGTATTATTATACACTGTATTGTTGTACGTTGTGCTTTGTTGTAATAATTTTGTTGTAGTCTTTTGACGACTCAAGTTTGGGCTGTGTGGGCCCAGATTTGGGGGCGTCACAGATGATATTTTTACTAAAAAGAGAAGCGAGTGGACATTATAGTCTGCATTATTCTTCTAATAGATTGCTCATTCCGCTGCTATTATTGATCTGAACATTGTTTAAGAATTTAACTACAGTTTTTGATATAAACCTTGTAGTCTATTGTATTCAGAACTCAACTGTTGAAGGCTAATGATAATTTATTCGTCATTGTCTTAGTCATGATATTTCTTACTGGGCTATTTGAGCTCACCCTTTCTTTTGTTCCATTGTTTTTCAACAGGAGATGAAAACGTAACAAGGTCTAGCCGGGGGATGAAGTGAGAGTATGAGGAATAGCTGTCGTAGTCTTCACGTGTTGTAAAATAGTGTGGCAATAATAGTGAAGACTTAGTTGTGTATTATTATACACTGTATTGTTGTACGTTGTGCTTTGTTGTAATAATTTTGTTGTAGTTTTTTGACGACTCAAGTTTGGGCTGTGTGGGCCTAGATTTGGGGGCGTCACACCAGGGACATAGAATAATCACTCGTGGACGTGAGATTAAGAAGTGAAAGCAAGAATGTCTAACATTTTCTATTAAAGAAAAGGGTCATTTTAATGTGTCTTAAGGGTATATGTTAAGTGCAAAAATCGAGAGACGATACTTATTAAATATTATTTGTTTATATATATACACTGAATTCAATACATGGGGTCCATTAATATATTATTTTTTATATATTGAATTCAGTGCAAATACATAAATAAAATAATATTTAATGAGTCTCGTCTCTCGATTTCCGCACTTAGCATGTGCCCCAAGAGCACGTGTCAAGAAAACCCTTAAAGAAAAGCCACTGTTCTCCGTTTCAAATTTTTTGTCTTCACCTTTGTCTCTGTTGGTTCAAAAGTAAGTTTTTTCTTAATGATGTTTTAATTTTTTTTTTTTTTAAATTAATTTAATTAGAAAAGTTTTCATTAGATTTTGAAAGTTGATATTTTATGCAACGCTAGGAGTGTGGTCCGTCCACAAATCTTCCTAATTTTATTTCTCATTTGAATTCATTTTTCACTACTTCTTACGCGATTTATCTTGATTTTCTATTGATTTTTTACGTCCGATCAGGTTTTATGTGCTCTAGCTCTTGTGACACATGCATTATGTGTGTAACTGATGAGATGATCAAATATTTGTTTTTATTAATTTAGACAATATTATTAAAATATAAGAAATTATAACTTAAGGAGAAAATAATATATATATATATATATATATATATATATATATATATATATATATATATATATATATATATATTTTAAAGAAACCAGGCCGTGCAAGCCAACAATTTATATATGTGCCGAAGGGGAAATTTGAAAACATGGCCGCTTCAGGATAAACGAGTAGCATTCTTTGCTGCATCATGACTCGAGTGATCTTTTCCTTTTTGGCAAACTGCAAAAAATGACATTATAACTGAAGGAGTCCTAAAAGCAATATATAGTCTGAACTTTGTTGCATACCCACAACAACAGAAGAAACACTGAAACATCCAAAAAGAGATACATAAACAAAAGCATCAACAATATGAAACAAAATCTAGAAAAAAGAGGTCCCTGTTGCATCACACCGTTGAGCAGTTACCTACTTACCTCTTGAATGTTTTGCACTACAGCCCTTCAACAGACGTAGGGTTGATTGAAGATTGCATCATTGCGAGACAGCCAGCCATGCATATGATCCACATACATAGTCAAATCTTTGATAAAATAATTCTATTGAAAAAACATCTGCACTGTAGAAGATGATTGAATCCCTCCCTACCCACGAATAGAATAAACGACAGACCATACTCTCCAAGACCATGGACAAACAACTAGAATATGACTATATATGATGGATCTAAATTCATGCCTCTAGCTAGAGATAAGAAATTCCTTCACCGGAATACATCATCCTTGAACCGCCATCCACAAAAAATACGGCACCTTCGATGGAATTGCACCACACCAAACAGTTTTAATCCATGGCATGTTGGCCTTTTTTTTAATTTCTTCCAATCTTTGGCAGCCTCTTTTAACAGAAAACATGCCTCCGGAATCCACTTTCCATAGAATTTTATCTTCACATAAAGGGTCCAATATTGTTTGACCCAAAACAAGCATTCGATCATTCAACTGTGCAGTTAATTTCCCATGCTCGTTCTAAGATCCCTTCTGAAGGTAATTTTTTAGCTACACAAATCCCCATTTTGAATACAAAACTCATAAAGCTAGCAATCCTTCCTTGCTAACAGATAATAGAAAGAGATTTGGAAATAAGTCCTTCAAAGCTCCCTTTAGCCGCCACCTATCCTTCCAAAATTTAATAGTCTTTCCATTACCAATTTTCCATTCCCAAGCTTCTGATCCTACCAAATTTTTTCATGTTTGGCCGACTCCATAAAAACACAATGTCCCTCCACACAGGGGACCGTGTACTTTTACTCTTTACAGACCCCTCCCTCGTAAGCAACGAATCATAACTCCAATCATACTTCTCGCAAATAACAGCCCTCCACAAACTATTGTTCTCATCCTGATTAAATTTCCTCCGCCACTTGCTCAACAAAGCCAAATTCTTTTCCATAATTGATACTATGCCTGGTGTTGGGTTGCATATTTTTTAATATTAATGGATTGTCTTCATTAGGCCTTACTCCCAATCGGTTAGCCTATTATTTTCTAAACGCCTATCAGTCGAGACACCATACAGTTACCAATTACCATATCAATTATTATCTCTTAGATGATACTTACTTTTTTCAATAGGGTTTCCGTGTATCCTATAAATACAAGGTAGACAATTGAGGTACATATAACATAATATCATGGCCTACTAAATATCTTCTGCCTCTACTGTTAACCTACTTTTATTACCGAAATTATTCCCCGACGGCTTAAGTCATCAAGTGGTGGTTCTCTCTTTACAGGTTCACGTTCAAAACGTATGGAACACCCAGCCCCCATTTTCTTTGCTTCGGCATATTTTCTCCAACTTAATCTACACAGACTTCATTCCAGATTGATTACACAATAAAAAATTACGTCTCAGCTGCTCTAATTTACGTTTCACCCTGCTCGGAATTTTAAAGAAAGTAAGAAATGTAAAGGAAGATTAGAAAGCAGTGCTTTTACCAACAATAGTCTCCCACCCAACAAAATTAATTTCCTTTTCCATCCATTTAATCTTGATTGAAATTTTTCGATAATCGGCTTCCATGTTCCATATCTCCTTGGATTTGTAGGCCCTATTGGCAGACCCAGATACAAGAAAGGCAGCACCCCCTAAACTGCACCCAAAGTAGCTAGCTTGCCAAATTTATACCCTCCTCTTCGGACATTCCAAAGATAAATAGTTGACATCTAATTTCAGGCCTGAATTCCTCTGGAACTCCCGAATAACTTATATATTTATACTCCTTTATTTCGTACGTTCACACTGCCTGCCTTCCTCAAAAATAATAGTTGTGTCATCTGCGAACTGAGCGTGTGTGACTCTAGTGATCTTCATAAGGGCTTTGAAAAATTAAAGAAAAACAATTCTACTTTTCCTGTCCAAGATTATCTTTGGCTTTTATTATTATTCTTTACACACGTATACATTTTGGCTGAAAAACACACGTTTATATATTATTCTTTTCAATGCGTTTTATTCTATATATTATCAATTTTGGTCCTATATATAACAATGCTACTAACAAAAATTAATGGAAAAAAATTATGTATAAACATAATATTCTTAAATTTGTCACTTATAATTTTATCATCAGACTATAACTACTTATAAATTAATAACTCATTATTATAGGGGTAAAACTAGAACAATAATAAATTATTAATATTCATAAATTTTAAAATATAACTTTTTGTGAGATGGAGTGTGTATTTATTTGAGTTGGGTGACCTCGTATGATTAGTTCAATTACAAAACACTAAAAATAACGGATTCGGTTACGGTTATAGTGAAGTTGAAAATTAATTTTACAATAGTAAGTTATAAATTTTTTTATTACATTATTATCAATACACTTTTAATGTAGTAAAAAAATTTATAATTTACTGTGATGAAGTTGATTTTCAACTTGAGAGAGAGAAGAAAGTTAGGAGGGGGTGAGGTGGTCTTGCAACCGTAGACTCCAAGGAATTGAACAAACACTTCATCTCTATTTACAACCAATTATAATTATATTACTTCCAGAAACCGTGTAGTAAATTTTCGGTATTATTTTTCGGAACATATTTAACCAATATTTCATTTCTCTTTATTAATTTAGAACTTAATTCTCAACGTCTTGAGAAAGATTAGTGCATAATTGTCAGAATCTCCGAACAAGATGATATTTAAAACGCAACATATATATTTGCGAAAGTCTAAATTAAGATGATATTAGAAACACTGACTTGGTTCGGAGATGTTAATAGATGGTTGTGAATATATTTGTGAGTTATATTATGTTTTTGCAGTAATATTTCCTTGATATTTGAACAAATAAAGATTATTTTATATATATATATATATATGTATGTATGTATGTATATGTATGTATGTATATTAAAATAATCTTAATTAATATCATAAGAAATAGTCCAAAGTTAAATAGATACTAAGAGATCACGTTGACACGAACAAGGATTTATTCAATAAGACGTGCTCTTCCGTAACAAGAATAGGTCACATAATTAAATTTTGCCAATTTTAAAGGGTGTCTAGACAAGTTTGCACTTGAATTTGCCCGATACACAACTTTTGTAGGAGAATGTGTACTTGGTGAGATTAATTAGTTAGATGCTTTAAAAAGTTTTTTGCTACTAGAAAAAAATAAAAATAAAACAAGAACAGTGTATTTACATTTTGCATATTCTCATGCACTCAAACTTTGTAAAATCAGACCAAAGGTGATAACTTGGTGCTAAATGTCTCTCTTTTTACTGTACAATATCAAATATTGAAATATATGTTTTTCGTAAGTTCTCCCTAATTTCTTTTCTGCCCGTTTCTCAGACTTTTCCTAAGCCCCTAAAATTAAAATATATTCCTAAATTTACTACATTATATTTGTGTAGGTTCTAAAAAAAAACTTTGTAAAGCCATTTCCCTTTATGAAAATGTTAATTTTGAAGACTACTAGTTTACGCTTTAAAAAGTTAGATTAATTTTTTATATTTCAGAATAGAGAAATTAAGTATTATAAATAAAATATAATTAATAAAAATAAGGGTACAAGTAAAAGTATTAAAAAATGGGACCGGCCCTTGTGTATATATATACTTTAATAAGTTATTTAGTGTCCAGAAGCTTTAACAATTACAGGTGGCCTTGGTCCTTAGAGCAGCAAAACGTGTGAAGGAAGTTGTCGTGTGAAAAAAGCCAAAATTAACCAATTTCACCCGCTTCTTCTTAATTATCGCCAACTGCTTAAATTATTCTCTCTCTCTATATATATATACACACACAGACACATATCTAAGAAGTTGCTTCTTCGATCTTTTTGATCATTAGTTTACTTGTTTTAACATGTGGTCTGAGCTTAAAAAGAAGGTCTGGTGGTCCAAGTCATCGAAGTTGCCTTGCCGGATACCAGGTTAGTAAATTTTCAAAATTTTAATTTCACTTGGATCCATCCATCTATTTCTCATTTATTTCTTAGAAATTTCTTCAATTTCAATCAAATTATGTCTTGGTTTTCAATTCCTTCATCTTGACAGAGATCTTCTTCAGTGGTTGATTATAATCCTAGTTGATAAGAAGATTCCATTCATTCTTTTGGGTTTGTCATATATATATATATATGCATTTCATTAAGGGAGAAAATTAAAGAAGCCTAATTCCTCTATTCAATCGATGAGCTAGTGTAAATTGAGTAGTATAAATATATTTCCATATGCTTTATTTCCATCAAAATGGAATATAATATCATATATATAGATTATATTCTTATATCATGAAGTTTTATTCCTAATTATCTATGTTCTCAAATGATTTTTTCAGGTACGCATAACAAAGAATGTGATAATAGCTTGGTGAACAAGTTAAATGTTAATGAAGAGTACAAGGAAACCTTTAGAACAAAATCATACATTGAAATCTACAGTAAAGTTCAGGATCACCTCCAGGGAAATAAATGCATGGATACACCGTCTACTTCCATCCCTCTATACCTTCATGATCTCTCCCAATCCATACTAGAACCGCTTCAAGAAACCCTAGCCCACATAATTGAAGGCTATAATATTAATCTTCATCCCCTCCTCCTTGATTACTTCAAAATCACCATAGAAGCATGCAATCTATGTGAACTACTTCTTTTAAACATCCATCAAACTCGAGCTAATTACCATATAATCAAAAGGGTAATGAAGCTAACCAAAAGGGTGCCTAATGGCGTCAACTATAGCACTAATGATCAATGCAATGCTATATTTCAAGATCTAGCTTTATTTGCCTCCATTAGAAACCCTTTATCAACTATCAGTCCTCTTGAATTTTGCAATGCACAAAATTGTCGTCACGTTTTGTTTCATCGATTAAGGTTACAATGTAAGGAAATTAGAAGGAGAATAAAGCTAAGAAAATGTATTAAGAAGGTTGTGGGGTGTACAATTGTAGTTGCTTACACTGCACTTGTGGTTACATTGTTAGCCTTGGCTTTTCATACAGTTGTTGGCATTGTAACGGCGCCTGCGTTGCTTATTTGCTCTTTAGGAATTTTCAAGAAGCAAAACAAGCCCAGAAAATTACAAGTACAGCTTGATGTTGCTGCAAAAGGGGTTTACATATTAATTAATGACTTTAATACAATGAGTCGGATCATGAGGAGGTTAAATGATGAGATAGAACACAGCAAAGCCATGGCGGATATGTGTGTTAGAAATAATGGGAAGATCGAGGTTTTGAAGGAGGTTGTGAGGGAGTTTAGAATTGAGGAGTCTTGGTTTTTTGAGCAGTTAGAAGAGCTTGAAGAGCATATTTACTTGTGTTTTCTCACCATAAATAGATCGAGAAGGTTAATTGTACAAGAACTAATGCATGGTGCATGCTGCTATCAAAAACCTGATGAACTGTAAATTAATACAATTGTAATAATAATTGATTGACGGGTCTACTCATAATAAAAATCGATATATTTTCTCTTTTTTCTTTTCTCTTTTTTCTTTTCTCTTTTTGTGTGTGTGATGTGTGTATACAGATCTGCTAGCCTGCTACTACTATTTATGTTTAGGCTTCGGTTGGAGCATATGATTGTTGAAGTACATGATTGGCTAGTAGACTAAATTTAGGAATGCACAATGGGCCCAAACCCGGAAGCGCGGCTTGGTCTGGCATGAAAAAGTCCGGTTTCCTTCGAGTTTGAGCCTAAGTTGAGGCCTTAAATAGGTCAATTATTTTACTTAACAGACTGGTCTGAAGTCTAAAAAAGCCCGGTCTAAACCCTTGGCCAGAAGAGGATGGAACATAGGGCTGGTAGGACCAACAACCACTTCTGGGTTGATCTTTTAAACAAATGGGTTTTTGCCAAAATAAACAATTACTCCTGTCCAAAAATCAGTGTCTCAAATATAGAATTATTTTTCAAGGACAAATTTTAGTTTAAAAACTTGATAAACTGTTTAAATAAAATGATCCAAGTATTTGCATAGCAAACCTAAATATATTTAAATTTTAAAAATATTAAGTAAGGCTCTCATTCCTGGTCTGAAGAGGGATTATTAAATAAAAAATGGAACAAGAATAAAAGCAAAAACTAGTGCAACAATGCTGGCTGCCATTGCCATTTGATTAGCTTCTTGCGCTAATCAAATGAAGTTTAGAGAGATGGTAATTGATTAATGGAGTGGCTGTACCAATCAACCTAAAAATATATAGAGAGAGAATGTATTTGGTGGATAGAGTTCAAGCAATACAAATTAGAGTCGAGGAACAAGGTTGATCACATTTGGTCTCAACTTTTTTCTAATAATCATTTGCTCCATGTTGCAAATGGGGAAAACATATCAGAAACAGTAATTACAAGTAACAGATCTCAAAATAAGAATATAATGACACATTCATTCATATAAAAGCTTATGAGAAAAGATGGAAAAGTAAAGTATACGTAGGCTAGCATAATGGCACCAGTTTTGGTGGATCAAGAGCTTTCAGCGTTGGCTATCCTAGTTCTTCTGAAACACAAACAAGAATATGTCTAGAGTTCATGGAGTCACCGTGCAGTTTTTTTTTGTAAAAATACAAAAATTTGGCGGGCTGCTTGACTAAAATAGTGAACACGCCCCTGCCTATGAAACCCGAAACCTTGAACCCTAAAGCCATTTTCAGCTTAGAATTTTACGGAGCTTGAAAATGTCTGACCAAATCGCCAACTGGATGACACAATGTTGTTAAAAATCCGGGTGACTCCATCTGTAGTTGTGACCTTGAAGGATAAAGACTGGCCGTTGAGATATGCATTCGACTGCCAGTTTGCTCCCCAGTTCCTCGACATTGCCATCCAATTAGTTCGCGTGCCCTTGATTTGAACCGATTGAATTGATCCAGCTCCTCCAACATTGCTTATTAACACAAGCTCAAAGTAGTCCCTCCCATTGACAGTGAATCTAACTCCACCACTTTTAATGCAGGGAACCCTGAATTAAGAACGAGAACAAGAATGTACGAAAAAGTATTAACCACCAGTTATAGAAAAGACACATTAATTAAGAACAAGAATAAGAATGTATGAAAAAGTATTCACCATCCGTTGTAGAAAAGACGCGTTAATTAACAAGAACAAGAATGTACGGAAGTGTGAAAAATACTACCTTTGGAACGTTACAGGAACGATTCCGCCTTTGTAGATACCAATCTTTTCCCAAGCGGGTTGAGCCATATCGAAATGCTGGAGTGGAGGGTTGCACCAACCTCCAGCATTGCTAGGCTGATCAAAGTTTGGTGGGCAAAAGTTTGTAGCAGTAATAGTCACAGATGTTCCTTTCCTGCACCATTTGGGGTCTGCGTTATAATCACACATAATCCTGTAACATTGCCCACATGATGCTCCGTCGTTGAAAAGTGCAGTGCTTAAAGCAGCAGTATTAGTTCCATATCCAGCCGAGTACAAGTTACCATAACCACAAGCACCACCTGTACCCAAGTAAGTCATTAGTTTGATTCGTTCACTTATAATACAAGTATTAAAAAAAAAGCAGGGTATATAAATTTACAGAATTCAAGGAGTTTAAGTTGACATACCCATTGTTCCTGAAGCGTCGCTACCTCCATAGAAAGTAGCATGAGCTTTTGTCCATCCAGAAGCCACAAATGCATTGACATTGACAAGAAGACAGCAAATACCAACCAGAAGCACAAGTGAAGGAATGCTATGGTTCGTCATTTCTTCAGCAGGAAAATCAAAAGAAGAGAGGCTGAGGAAGAAGATAGGAGGAGGTTGAGAAATTAATGGAACTGTATCCACATTCAATTAACACAAGAATGGTAGTTAAATAGGGACCAAACTTCTTAAATGCAACAACCTCACATGTGACCTCTGCAAGTAGACAACTTAAATTCTAATATTTTAATTAAATGATCCCTGCGAGTCTGAAAAATTCTGTATCTCATTCAATTATTCTCACGTTCTCTCACAATAGTATCAAACAACACCCACATGGTTTTCCAAACATAAGAGCAGTGAATCAAATTGTTCATTTTTTCAGTTCTTTAATCAATTGGTTGTTGCTATGTGAAGGGAAATATAATAATATATTCAATGGCGATGTGATAGAAAATTCTGCAAATATCATCTGATATGAAGCTCACATGGCTCGCACTTGACCTTATATGGATGAAATCCCATTATTCGCACATGCTTTTTCATCTTATATCATCTTAATAATTATATGTGTATATATATATATATATATATATATATATATACATATATACATATGTCGTTTTACCGTAATTTATTTCTGATCAAATGTACAAACAGTCAAACACCGAAAGAAAACATAAAGCCCTCTTGACTTCCTCAGATTGTTTACCCAGTGTGCTGCTGGATACACATGGATAAGGGGTGACACCTGTCCAGTGTACTAATAATATGTTAGCTGGAAAAGAAGGAAGACAAACCCTAGGTGGATACAGAAGGAATGGAAGAACCACCAAAAATAAAATGGCTAATTGACTTGTATCCCCCAATATTATCAACCTTTGTTGCTTAATTGAATGATTGGTCGGTACACCGACACCACCTTCCCCATTTTAATTGACTATTTCTTCCTTATTTTCCGTTATGTACAGCAGAAGAAGCAATTTTATTTATTATAACTTGTTTTGTAAACAAAAGTATAAACAAACATAAATATGATTTTCCTCTTCTTATTTGATGAGTGTGGCCATGTGGTTATAACACCATCGACCAAAGGCAAGAGAATTTTTTTTGTTATGGAAGTTCAATTATATAAAGAAACGTGCACATTAGGACATTGATTATGATCATTCCAGAATCAATTTACCAGGACCACTTTGGTCTCAAAAACGTACCAACACAAAGGGTTTGTACAACAAATCTAAATACTTCCAATAAAGTCATATGAGTGAACTTCAATAAGATCAATCTCAAAAAAGAAGTTGGGCATTCTGGATTATTACTATAAAATATGAATGATTCTGTGAAAGGTAAGTCTAAATGGTTGCAGTTAAGGTCATGCACAAGAGAGAAATTTATCATTAGCAGTATCCAACAATTTCCTAACAATGAAGATTAAAAATATCAAATAAAAAAAAATTGAAAAAAAAATCAGGTAATCTTTTTGGTTCAATCTTTTCCCAGTAAAACATAGTTAACTTGGTCGTGAAGATATCTACCCACTATGAGTGCAGCCTTATTAAGGTTTTTATTTTGAAAATGCTTTACAGGCCAACCCCACATTCTAGCACACGAAGCTTCCGTACAAGTACAACACCAAAGTATAATTTGTCCTAAAGGAACCCTTACCAAAATATAATTATCTGATCATATGTCTTCTAATAAGTCACATCTTTCTACATTGTGAGCCACATCAAACATCTTTCTACGAACATGATTGAACTTAGATGAAATGAAAACCTAGCAGTGCTGTCTCCAAGCTCTTGGCCCTCAAAACAGAACCCTCTAAACCCCGAGGTACCCTGAACTTATATTCATTAAATTTTGGGATATCTAAGAATGTAGGCTGATTGGCTGGTGGTAGGCAGTTTATGAACGAAAAGGAATAAAGGATTCATGAATGTCTATCCAGCTAAATGCAAAAGAAATCAGAATATTCCAAACATAAGAGAATTGTTGGGCCACCAGTTGCAATGAAATTTAATTTATATCTGAAGGGAAAGAAATCAAGCATGGATTACCCAGCTAAACAGAGTATCATCAAGCCTTGTGGTCTCTGCGAAATCTCTAAACCCCTAGGAAACATTTTGTCATGACATTTCTAGAGACAGCCCCCACACAGTGATTTCCAGTAAGTTTTAATATATTCACTGTACTGAAACAATCAGTATAAGCCCTAAGCACTTCTTATTTCAGTGGAGCATAAGTAGGACTAACTAATCTAATACTCAATTTAAATTCATTAATTATTATTTTTTTAGATGATTTGTGGAGGCATAGCCCCCAGACAATTGTCTTCTAGTTAGTTTTTATATTCCTCATTGTACCAAAACAATAAATATAATCCCTTAGCCCTTCTTTATCGGCGCATCACTAGGACTAACTAATCAAATACTCAAATAGTTATATTCTTCTTTTGTTTTTTCAGACGACTAACAATATCTTAAATCACTTGGTTGGGTCCACTGCCATGTATACAATCTTTTGCTGCTTCTCTTCTCATACATATACTGGGGCGGCAATCAAAACTACCATTAGGGGATTAAGTGTAGGCTTGAAACAATATTTTGATACAAGGTATCTTTTAGAAAGGTACAGATTAAGCATATGTTACAAAAATAATTGATATTTTTTCCCTAGTAAGGGTATTTTACACCCCCTTGACAAATAAACAAGGAACAAAAGAAGCTCACTTGCTCAGTGTGTTTCATATTAATTGAGAAAATTTAAGATTTACCTCACTTCTCTATGTGAATCCGTTAGCTGAGGTGCACAGCTCTGAAGGTCCTTCACGACTTAATACGATTATATTAGAAGCAGAACAATGACTGATAGTGTCTTGGCGACTCCTTCCATGGAGATTCAAGTAACAAATGTCACCACTCACAATGATATTCCAGGATTCCGGCTGCAACACAACAGGATAAGTTTAAGCTTTAAATAATAGTTTGGTTCCTCTTCTATGGCTCATGATTAGATGTCAGGATGAGGGCATATAAGGAATCAACAGCTTTTCAGATTCAATGTTGGATAGCATAATCTATTGCTGAAAACAGTTGCTACATCTTCTTTTGCAATTAGTACACTATATGGGACAGAGTTTGCAAGAATACCTGCGATACTCTAAAGACAAGGTGAGACCTACAATCGCAGGTCCCGTCATTACAAATTTTGCAGTGTTCCTATGTGACATTTGTATGCTCATGGGCAAGGAGATACAAATCTACTAAGGGCAAGGAGATACAAATCTACTAAGGGCAAGGAGATACAAATCTAATAAGGGCAAGGAGATATAAATCAACTAAGGGGATAAGTATCCCTCCAGAATTCAGTTTCTTGTTTCCACTGTTTAATGTATACAGCTGCATCGCATCCTTGAGCTGCTTCATTTTTGCTCATATTGGTGAAAAATAGAAGAAAAGAAAAACCTTTAGCAGGACCAGGTAGCATCAATGAGAATACGAGTGAAAACATGTATAAACTTAGCCAGTCCTTGATAGGCTGTTAGCCAAACCTCCCAGACAATCCTTTCTTGGACATTATACATCATCACCATCTTGTTTGACAGTGTCATATAAATAGTATGAGCTAAGCAAGTTATTTGTTGGTTTGTTAATATGAAGCAGTACAACATGAACTGGTAAATGAAATTCCTAAAGGGACAAATTATATTGACATCAACAATATAAGCTGCACTAATGAGGCATCAGCAGTAAATCCAACAAAACACAATATGACCCCTACTGATAAGAAGAAAAACAGGGGAAAGGATAACATAGTAGAAGTCTACAAATTATCGCAGCAAGATTTTCATACTTATGTTGGGCAATATACAGAATCAAGTGTCATAACTCATATGCCACCCAAGTTTATAATCAAAAATTCAAAAGGGGAAGAGTGGGGGAAGAAGCATTGCAGGAATCTCTCTCTCTCTCTCTCTCGCTCTCTCTCTCCCTCTCTCTCTCACACACAGACACACACACACACACACACATCTAGCTCTTGACCCACGATATTCCCGACTATCCCTAATTGCTATAGTTCGACATCCAACACTATAAAAAGAAGAACTTGAATGCGCACACAAATCCTGCTCCTTCATTTTTGTCCTGTGTAGGTCTTCAAAATAACAATTGTCACTGAAGTTTTAATAGAAACTCCTAACACCCTTTGATAAACACTATCATCCAAGACTTGAACACTTGGAGGCCCTTGTCCATATAACCCTTCATTTTGATTGGCGCAAGGAGCTTAGGTATCTTTAGTAGAAGTGTAGAACCAACTCAAATTTATTAAATCCAACCTGTTAAGTGGTGAATCAGTAAAAAACTATGCATGTGTATATAGTAGCAGGAAGTAGAACAAACGCAAACATAAGACATGAATGAACACGCAACAAGGCATGGACATGCCAATAGAAATACAATCATAAAAAAGGTTAACCAAGGACATGACAGTATAAAATAAAATTATGTTATATCCATATAAAAACTTGATATGTAGTAGGCGGGCATATGCTATCAATATTTCTATGTCCTTCAAAAAGCAAACTACAAGGTACAATTTGGAGTGACCTCATTCCGTATTTAAGAATATTAGGTATAAAATGAAGAGTCCTACATTGGTTAGTTAGCAGTCTAAAGGGGTCGGGAATGATGAGTCCCACATCGGTTAGTGAGGATGACCTTGGGTGTTATATATATGGGTTTGCAAACCTCCCCTTATGAGCTAGCTTTTAAGGTGGAGTTAGGCAGGTTCATATCATTTGGTATCAGAGTTATTCTTCGTTTGGTCGGTGGGCCATGTACAAAGGTTCTCTACATGAGGACGCGCAATCTAAATGGGTCAGGAATGATGAGTCACACATCGGTTAGTTAGCAGTCTAAAGGGAGCGGGAATGATGAGTGCCACATCGATTAGTTAGTAGTTTAAAGGAGTCACGAATGATGAGTCTCACATCGGTTAATGAGGATGGTCTTGGATGTTATATATATAGGTTTGCAAACCTCCCCTTATGAGCTAGCTTCTGAGGTGGAGTTAGACAGGTTCATATCATAAAACTTAATAGAAAATTGTTTTAGCACATAGGTTATGTGTTGAGAAGTGTCTGAGAGGTATGCAAGAAATGTTAGACATGTTGTTAAAAGTGATGGGAAAGTGTTAGTATCTACCGTGTGCCCAAAAAAGAAGGCAGATCGTCCCTTGAAGTGTGCAATGCCACTTAGAATTAGTAACAGAGAGTAGCACAAGGATCCAAATCTCATAAAGAAGGAAATTATTAAGCAATGGTAGCAAATAGACATGGTTCCAAGGTAATCCAGTGGTGTGGTAAGTGAAGAGATTTAGAGTTTCTTAGGTTTCATGCAGCAATAAGAGCTTTAAATAACACTCCCTCCGTCCCACAATTATTGAAACACTTTTTTTGGTGTGTGACACCAAGTTTTAGATGAACCAAAAACATATTTAGGCTGTGTTTGTTTGAGACTGAATGGCTGAATCGGTCAACCATTCAGTACGTTTGTTTTGAATAAAAATTATCTGAATGGCTGAATCGGTCAGTACTTTAGGCTGAATGATTAAGTCTAATTTTTTTGGGCTGAATGATTAAGTCTAATTTTTTTGGCTGAATGAATAAGTCACAGCTGAATGAAGTAAAAAAATTAGAATTAAAATTTAAAAAATAAAAAATAAATATTAACTATTATATTAAGTAATATTAAATAAATTTACAACAATTTTGAATTTTTTCATAGCGGTAAAATAGTAAAAATCTGTTATTCAGATATTTCAGACATGTTTATTATCAAACAATTTTTTTCATTCAGTATTTAGAATTATGTTTCATTCAGCTCATTCAGATTGCTTAAGCATTTAGAACTGTTTCATTCAGTTTTAAACAAACACCCCCTTAGACATTATATTTAAATGTTCTATTTATATTACATTTTTTTTTAATTATATAATATATAAATATAATTTTGGCATGTCTTAAAATCCGTGTCACCCATACTAAAAAAAGTGTTTCAGTAATTGTGGGACAGAGGAAGTAGTAGCAACAACAGTATTTGGCTGTTGCAAGTCTCCTTAGGAGCTTGAAGACCATGTTCTTTCCCCATGTCCTCTTCCACAACACAAAAAATAAAAGGAAAAAAATAAATAATAACAATAGTGTGAGTGCTCAAACTATACACCAAGGGGAAAAAAGGGTTTGTTCTAATGTTTCAGAAACCAATAAACCAATTGTGAACTTTGGTCATGGTGTTCATGTGAATCATGTGGCTAAAAAATTGAAGTTTAGGAAGAAATAAAATGTTTGAAGTTAGTGAATCACTGCAAAAACATATGATAGAGTTCGGTTTTCTCACGTTTAGTTTCAATACAAATGATAAAGATAGCCCTTCCAGTATGCTGCATAGACTCCATCAAGCATCCAGTTTTGGCGGCCTCCACACTACAAATATTTGCAACATAGACCTCGTCAAGCATCCATAGTAATAAACCATAAGATTCAGTCACCAATAGTCCCCACATGAACAAACCCCACTTTTGAAGTGATGAAAGCGATTCGTATCTCTGACAAATATTTCCCTCTTTTCATAGTTGGATATGAATTTTATAACAGCGTGGCAATCCCCACAAATTCTAAGATTCTTCATTACTTGAAGAGGAGTCCCCGGAAGAGTGTTCAGAAGTCCAAACACTACTGCAAGCTTCTCACTGTGCCCACACAAAATGTGCTCCTTTTCCTGGTCTTCAACATCTTGCAGCACAAAGTCTGTGATTGGAGAATAACCTGATTTCTTCATTTCCACGCTCAATTTATCCATCTTTTCAATAATTTGGGTCATCTGAGGATGTGATTTATCTCCTGCTAAAAGCATGTACACCTTATTCTTCACCTCAATCCAACTGCATCCAGGGTTCTTCCTCAATCCCATACACTTCATCATATCCCTTACCTTATCCACTTCATGCCATTTCCCTTTAGAAGCATAAATATTAGACAGAAGAATGTAGTTCCCAGGATTACTCGGTTCTAGCTGAAATAGTTCATTAGCAGCAGCCACAGCCAAACTCATATTATGGTGAATTCTACAAGAACTTAGTAAAGCTCCCCAAACACAAGCATCCGGCTTAAACGGCATTTTCCTGATGATGGAATAAGCCTCATCTAGCTTTCCTGCACGACCAAGGAGGTTCACCATGCACGCATAATGCTCCACTCTAGCTTCAACCCCATGCTCTCTCGACATGCTTTCAAAGTAATACCTCCCTTCTTCTGTAAGGCCACTGTGGCTACATGCAGATAATATACAAGTGAAACTAATGAAGTCGGGCTTCTGCTTAGTCCTCTGCATCAAATGGAAGATATCCACAACTTCCTTAGCCTTTCCATGCATTGCATATCCACTCATCATAGCGTTCCAACAAACCAAGTTACGGTTAGGCATCCCGTCAAAACAACGCCGAGCCACTTGAATCCTTCCACAGTTGGCATACATGTCAATTAGTGCACTACCCACATAAACATCATCAGAAATCCCTCTTCGTAATGAGAAGCCATGAGCTGCCTTACCATTCATCAATGCTGCAATATTGCCACAAGCAGGAAGCAAGCAGGGGATGGTCACCAAATTTGGCTTCACTCCAGCAGTCTGCATCTCTTTGAAAAGCTCTAAAGCCTCGAGATCTTTACCATGTTGTGAGCAACAAGCTATCATTGAGGTCCAAGACACGACATTCAACTCCATCCCTTGGCCTTTGAATTTCTTAAACACACTCAATGCTTTATCAGTAAAACCATTTCTTGAAAACCCCGTTATCAGAGCATTACAAGCACCTAAGTCCATTTCAGCCATTTCATCAAACACTATTGACATCTCAAATGTACACGAACACTTACCATACATATCTATTAGTGCACTGAGAACACATTTATCTAATACAAGACCCTTCTTGATCACGTAACCATGAATCTGAATGCCCATTTCAAAATCCTCTAAGTCCCCTACAGCAGACAAAACACTGGAAACACTAGTACCATCAGGCTCAAAACCCAGTAAATGCATCTTTTGAAACACCGAAACAGCCTCCAAAAAATGTCCACTCTGATTGAACCCCGCAACCATACCATTCCACGAAACTGAATTCGGTTCAATCCCTGATTTTCCCATCTTATCAAACACCGCCTTTGTTTCACTTACATTCCCTTGTCGAGCATAACCCGCAACCAAAGCACTCCAAGCAAAAACGTCTTGTTCAGGCATTAAATCAAGCAGTTTCTGAGCATCAGTTAATTGATTGCATTTAACATAAAAATGAACCAAAGAGGATTGAACAAATGAATCTGAAGCAAACCCAAATGCTGAAGCTAACCCATGAACTTGTTGCCCAGCTCTGACAACTAATAATCCGGAGCAAGCCTTGACGGCACAGGGGAAAACACGGGCATCGGGCACCAGGCCTTGAGATAGCATTTTCGAAAACAAACGGAGGGATTCATGGAAACGACTAAGTTTTGAACAAGCGTAAATGAGAGTAGAGAAGGAGGAAATATCTGGTTGTGGGACTGAATCGAGGACGAGGTTAGCATCATTAAAGCAGAGGTGGTTGGCGTAGAGGGAGAGGAGTTTGGTGGTGATATGGTTTTCACTAAAGTGGCCGGCTTTGAGGATGTGAGCATGAGCTTGTCGTGTTTGTGAGAGAGAAGATGTGGTTGAATTTAGGCAGCTAAGAATGGTGCTTGGAAAACTATCGAACAGGTGGTGAGCTTGCCTTGACATGGCTTTTGTTCTTCCTCATGTTACTGCTCAGGTTATGGACTTCGGTTCTGTACTTGGGAGTATTTCATTACTGAGCATTATGAAATCGTAAGGAATTACATAATGATACAATGTACATTATTAATTATTCGACTTATAATAAAATTTGATAGCGATAAATTACAGCTTCAAAATATCGTATGGATCATGGTGATATTCCCATTTATTAGATCCCCAAGATTTTGAGTAATAATTTGATGCACCTGTATACCTTTCCTCTTCAAGTTGGAGTAAAAGAATGACCTAAAAGATGTTATGAGCCTTTGTGAGTTTATGTTTTTCGAATTTTGTATATATCAATTAAAATACAAATAATAGCTTTTTTAAACACCACCGCAAGAGGTTTAAATAAGTAATATTAAGTTGCATTTTGGATTTAGGTACTGGAAACAAAACGCTTCTGTTTCAGAACACTAGAATTAACCAAGTACCTACATAAAAAAAAGATAAATTTTTTCTCTATTTTCTCCAAGGGTGTGGATAGTGCAATTTTGTGTGATTACAAAATATATTCGTAACCAAAACAGTTAATTTTATAGAAGTAATCGCGGTTAACCAAACTGTTCGGTTACTAACTATTTTAATTATTTTTTTATTTCATTAAAATGCTATTCAAGGAATGAAAAAAGTAAATAACCAAACTAATAATAAAAGGAGTTCAAAAATTCAAACTACAACTATTACCTACTATTAATATTGTTACTAATGGATTTATAAATTTATTAAAACTTAGAAGCAACATTTAGAAGCAACATTGTGCTATAAAAAAAAGTTATGAATACTCCCCAAAAATTTATGTATGATATTGACTAAGAGAAGAAAAATTATATAAGTAATTAAAAAACTAGCAACACTTCAGATAATTAATTTATTTATGGATGCACTTTTTACTATTAAGTTAGTAATCATAACCTAAAGTTTTATCATACCTATGTGTGTGTATTAATTTCGGTTCGATTAGTGTCATTTTTTGCTAGTAAAAATTATTGTACTCCAGTTTAATTTTTTTTAATTTCAGTTTATTAAACTTTTTTTATTTGTTACATTTTTTTCGGTTTGATTATAGGATTTTTTTCCTCATTTTTTCTGTTTTCCATTTTTTTTTTGGCTCACCCCTAGTTCTCCTTCCCAAATTTCCTGTAGGCTCTTGGATAAAATTTATCCCTTAGAAGCGACTTTTAATAAATAAATAAATAATTATATATACATATATTCAGAAACCTCATCACCCCCACCAACTTATTTCCTCTTCATAACCTTTCCTCATATTCAACATACAGCTCCAACTGAGATAATTCCATCAACACCTATACCGAAGGTTAAATCCACCACCAGAAATCCTACTCACCACAGATACTCCAGAATGCCAGGCAAGCTGAATTGCATTCATTTGACAAAGTATGTTCCTCAATTCATTGAACAAACTAAGGTTTGCCAGCAGATTTGGAAGATGTATTTGCACATACCCCAAACTAAAAGAAGGTTCCTCTGTATAAATAATAAATGAACCATCCAAAGAACATGAACAGAGAAATAAATTGATCACCAAACATTGATTTGACACCAGAAAACTCTCCAACCACATACATAAAAGAATGTGCTGCTCACTGAAAAAGTTACAGTTGATCAAGCACTTGACCTAATTCTACAAAAAGGGGAAATGGGAAAAATTAATGAAATTACAGAAAAGATCACCGCATAGAGCCACTGTCCCAAGCTTCTAAAATTAGTCTACAAAGTTACAGATAGTTGTCCTACGATTAATTTAGTAACTGAAAGAAAAGTAAAACATAGAAATGGAGCAGCCATCCAACACAGCATATAACATTTAACTCTGCAACGCACCCAAGCTGGATCAGCTAAGCATCCCCATCAGCTGCATGGATCGGCCCGTTAGATCTAAATCCACTACCCCTACCACGGGTTCCCCTCCCACGGCCACGACCTACAACAGTACTCATCACAATCAGTTATCATGTAAACAAAGAAAAGTTTAATGAGCCAAATCAATAAACCATTCCACGAGTTCAAAATAAAAAATGTCATCATTCCAGAGGCATACATGTAACAAGCATGTAACCACTTTTACATTGGAATATAAGTTCCATTTTACTTACGATGTTGCCTTCCCACATTCCCTAAAGTCAAAACCAGAGAAAGAACCAGAAAAAAAGTAACGCATACACAGTTGCACACTCATTATCTTAATGTAAGCTAGCCAACTGATGAGGTATTGATTCTTACAACAAATCAAGGAATCATCGTAAACATATGACCAGTCAAATGTCCATATAGGCCTGAACTACAGTTTGGATTGTGGTTCAGTTTTGCATCAATAAAAAACTATGACCAGTCAAATGTCCATATAGGCCTGCAATACAGTTTGGATTGTGGTTCAGTTTTGCATCAATCAAAAACTAAAACCTCCCATCCATCAGACCATCATTGCAAATGCAATCTTATCGTCCAACAGAGTCGAAGAAAACTGAAGTGTATTAGTTTGCAACCAAAACCACCCCTTACAAGAATACTTGGTGCCCGTCTGTTTCAGTTTAAAATAATAACTGAAAATTTGATTCTGCTTGAATTATAATTATAAGTGATTGCTGAAATAATCAGGAAAATGCTGAATTGTTCCTAAAAATTGTTTTTTCCCCTGCATATATAAGTATTAAAAAAAATGGTATTAACATTATTTAGGGGTGCTCATATTAAAATCATCATTTTTAAGGTAGAATCTAAAATATGAGCCCAAAAAAGTGATTTTAATATAATAATCACTTAATAAACCAGCTCTTAAAGGGAAGAAATTTTGTGACAAAAGTATATGAACACATTCACAACCAATTTAAGGAAACACTAATTAAAAAAATGTTGCGCAATACCTCGGCCCTGAACAGGTGCTTCTTGATTGTAGCCTCCTGTGTCTTGCTGAGCATCCATCTGAGGACCATTGTAACCTCCCCTTCCGCGGCCACGGAAATTACGGCCTCTCCCTCTCCCTCTACCCCTAGCATAGCCTCGAGGACGATCCCAACCTCCATCCTCAAACTCTGCAAAGCCATTTCCTGTGATAAAATATCACGATCACTTCTGAAAACATGTGCAATGCTACAGCATATATAGCCAACAGCTGATATTCCAAATCGGTCTACTCAATTTTAGCGAAATGTATACTATTATGATAAAGCAATTACGAGCCTCTAGGATAACCTCCAAATCATGAATCTTTAATTATATAACTTCAAATCCAACAAAAAGTGAAAGAATAATAAAGACAATTCCCAATGAACAGGGTCTTTTACAATAAAATTATCCAGAGCAGGTGCTCTATCCTTTAAAGTTCTCCGGTTGTCCCTTATTATCCAGTGACCCTCTCCTCTCTCCACAAGGTGAGGATTAGTTGGTAACCAACCTTCTACCAAAGAATAAAGTCAACAGTATAACATCTGGGACATTCCTAACACTTGCAACATCAATTCGAAGCCTCCATGTCTGATATCTCACCAAATGAATTAAGCCTTTAAAAGGGACCACTGATTTATATAATACATTGATTATTAGACTAGGGAATTATATTTCCCCTTAATTAATAAGAATCACCCATCTGACCATCCATGAAATCAGCGTCACCTCAATTCAACTCAACAATGCCTTTTATCCCAAACTAGTTGGAGTAGACTGAAAATGAATCCCATAGAAGAGCGTAAAAGTAAAAATGAAAAGATAAGAATTTATAAAAATAAAAAATAAAAATAAATAAAAGAAATAGATCAAACAAATAAAAAAGAAAGAAAATACATAAACAAAATTCAGAATTAATTAAGAAAACCATATTTGAAGTACATACATACATGCATATAGGTAAAAAACTAAAATATCGTATAGATTCATTTTTACAAGAATTACTATTTTTTGTATAGCAACACAATCCTCCTCCTTTTCCTGGCTTGGGACAGGCTATACAAGAAGGCAGAAGCACAGACGGCAACCATATATCAAAGAAATGAAGGAAACACAGAAACACAAAGACTCAAACAGAATTCCTTTTAATAAGTAAAATCAGAACTTACCAGCTACAGCTCTAGGTCTTCCCCTCCCCCTGCCACCACGGCCCCTGCCTCGATTAGTGGGTGATCCCTCTGCATGAACAACATGTGTTACAGTAACTGCTGTTGTTGGCTGAAAATTTAAGGTAAGTAATATATGTTATGAAAGATAATACTACCTCTTTCATAATCGAATTCGGGTGATGCCTTCACCTGGTCAGCAGGCAATGGAGGCTGGTACCTGCAAGCAAATTAATTGCATGTAAGTTGAATGGTTTATAACTCACGAAAAATTAAAAGTGGAGCGGGGCAACCAAACTCAAGAAGCGTCTTTTACACCAAACAACTTGAGTTTGACTCTTATTGGCTATCATCATTGAGCTGAGTCAGAAAAACACTAATATAAGAGTGCTTTTGTGATTGAACAAGTAAATAATGAAGAATTCCTAAGCAATCTATAGAAAATTCTCACATCTAGAAACTTCAGGTTAAAAATAATATATCATCAACAAATTTCTGAGCATCCAAAGACTCAATGCTCATAGAAAATATGATCACATATATCACAAACCAAAATCAATTGAGAAATCCATGTTCCTGCTTCGCCCGAAATTAAGTTTGGTCAATCTTAAAGAGATCGGTCCACAAAATTAAGAAAGAAGTGTCCCCGTTAGTATTAAACAACCACGTAAAACTATCATAAATGTCATGCATACAACATTACTCAACCAGCAAGACATTACTCATGAAGAAAGAAGTACAAAGACTAGGCACTGGAAAAACAGACAAGGAACAAAACTAACTCACCCAGCAGCTGATGTATTCAGCTCCTGTTTCGAGAGCGTTATTGTGATCATTGAAACATGCCTTGTGGTTTCCAGACTGCGGTGACAAAAAACAACATTGCCAAACCAATAAAAATAGAAAGGTCACGTTTTGTAACATCTAGACATCCTTATCAAATAAACAAATGACTGTCAAAAAAGTATATATATGCTAGTTCAGAATTGAATTTGCAGTGATCTTACGGAAGGAGGCCTTCTTCTAGGGGTTCCCATGTATCCGTAATGTCAGTGGATCCAATAGATGTAATTTGATGAAGGCCGACAATTCTCCTCTGCGTTACACGCACAATAACCATATCCAGAACGTCAACAGGGCACAATCTTAATAGTAAGGTACAAAAAAATATTAGGCCAGGGAAAAACCTTTATTAACTCCACAATTGTTACAGTCTTGTTTATAGCTCTGCCCATTGCCTTGAAAACAATTTCTGTAGAACCTTTTTCCTACAACATATACAATCAGAGAAAAACTTAGAGGAGCTGAACGTCAAACAATATCACAGATTTGAAAAAAATCACAAGTACCCATGTACACCATATCTTCTTAAGGGATGCCATGAATGTTATAATTCCCTTTAAAAAGGTTAAATTTATAAACTGCAACTCACAATATCTTGCACAATACTAGCTATTATATGTTACAGCCTACCTAAGAGTCTAAGACAGAAATATAAGAAGATGATAATATGTGTTATCATCTACAGGAGGATTTTATGATTTTCAAATTTTAAACTGATTTTCATGGCTTTAAAGAAATTTATCCAATCATACAGAACACCATCAAACCTTGTTATCTCTAAAGGAAACATCACCTAAAGACTTAATTTTTGACTCTAAGGAGATAGCAAAACTAAGACTTAATTTTGAAAGTAAGCTCATGCTGGAAATTGGAACAAGAAAAACAAACAAACAAAAGTAAAGAAAGGGAAAATAGATTTAATTTCCTCCAAACAAAGAAAACAAACCTGAAGCAGAGTCATGGCATAAGTAATATAGCTTCGCATCCTGCCCTGACTTGTAATCCTAATTTCATTCTCATCAATTGGCGTCTCTTGTCTTGGCTTCTCCACCTTCTGGTACCGATCCATCTACAAAAAAATCGCCAATACCAACTTCAATGGTGAAAATAGTAACAAAGCAAAGTTGCACCAAGAAAAAGACCGGACAAAAAAAATTAGAACATAGCAGTAAAGCTAGGGTTTCCATAGTTGTTTAATTTAATTGAAAATCAAGTAACATAAATCTAGGGTTTTGATTGCTTATACCTTCGGGAATCTAGGTTTAATTCATAAAGCACAGTTAGGAAGAAAGACAATTAAATTACGTCTTTCTGAATCTAAAAGGATTATTAATTTGATACCTTAACGAATAAAAGGATAAAGATGCTTGTATGCTCTACGAACGAAAAGCCCTCTTCTCCGGCTTCGTTTCTTCGTTTATGCCCTAACCGCTCGACAGTGAAGTTCCTGACTATTTATATCGCCGTATTCAAAGCTGCCCTAACTTCCAGTCCTCTATCCGGTTTATTTTAGAAGTATAATCCAATTGGGATCCGGATTTTTTGATTCGGATTGGGACTTAACTTATCCTGGAGTAGGATATCCCCTCCTTTCTATATCCATGATTATGATATGCTTTTGATCTTTTCTTTTCTTAATCTTCTCCGAAACACTTTTCTTTTCTTTTCTTAATCTTCTACAAAACACACACAATATATATATATATATATATATATATATATCTTTGATAAAATCAAAGGATAGTTTAGAAATAAGATCTTTTTTGTCATGCCTAAATATAAATTAGTACCCTGAACTTTTAACGTTTTTCCACTTTGGGTTGAACTCTTAATTTTTTCAATTGAGTGATTAAACTTTTAATTTTTTTCACTTTGGGGACTGACTTATCTGTTTTTTCAATTAGGGGATTGAACTTTTAATTTTTTTTACTTTGGGGATTGTCTTCTCAATTTTTTTTAATAATAATAATAGTAATAACAATAATAGTAATAATAATAATAATAATAATAATAGTAATAATGATAATAATAATAGTAATAACAATAATAGTAATAATAGTAATAATAATAATAGTAATAATAATAATAATAATAATAATAATAAAAGTATTTTTTTCAATTTGGGGACTGACTTATCTGTTTTTTCAATTAGGGGATTGAACTTTTAATTTTTTCTACTTTGGGGATTGTCTTCTCAATTTTTTTTAATAATAATAATAGTAATAACAATAATAGTTATTACTATTATTGTTATTACTATTATTATTATCATTATTACTATTGTTGTTATTACTATTATTATTATTATCATTATTACTATTATTATTATGATTATTATTACTATTATTGTTATTACTATTATTATTATCATTATTACTATTATTATTATTATTATTATTATTATTATTACTATTATTGTTATTACTATTATTGTTATTACTATTATTATTATCATTATTACTATTATTATTATTATTATTATTATTATTACTATTATTGTTATTACTATTATTATTATTAAAAAAAATTGAGAAGACAATCCCCAAAGTAGAAAAAATTAAAAGTTCAATCCCCTAATTGAAAAAACAGATAAGTCAGTCCCCAAAGTGGAAAAAATTAAAAGTTTAATCACTCAATTGAAAAAATTAAGAGTTCAATCCCCAAAGTGGAAAAACGTTAAAAGTTCAGGGTAGTAATTTATATTTAGGCCTTTTTGTTATAAAGTCGTATGTTCGAATTTATCTCAAACAAAATTAGAAATAACACAAATGCTACATTAAGAAGGTAAGTTTTTCTTAGGTTTTAATTCTCCTTCATAAAAACTGGATTAAATTTTTAAAAGAATATATTTTTTTAATATTTTTGGTTGCTCATAATTAACATTCGATGCAGAGAACATATAAATTGCAAAGGAAATGGTATTATGGTGTCCAAACAGAAAGAATAATGATGATTAAATAATGATTACTAAAAATATATACGAAACGATATATATAGTTAGGATTAGTTAGAATTGTTGAGTCATTAATTAATTACAATTTGATATATCATTTTGTGAACTAATGTTTGTATGATTTTTTTTGCATGTTACCATATTCAAGAGAATATATAGTTTGTACTCCATTTTATAATAGGGAAATATTTCTAACTTAATCCTTTTTAGGAAAAAAAGAAGTAACCAAAATAACAACACCAAAGCAATCAAAATAAATAAAGGTATGTTGCCAAATGGTGCATTGATGAGTTTTATTGGAACTCAAACATTCAATTATTTGATCATTTTTCTCTCTCTTTCTTAATTTGTCTGTAATTTGGAACACTAGATTAAACCTTCTTTCATTTATCCCACTGCAAGTATCAGTTGTTGATTATAGTTTAAGGTGACCAAAAATGTGGTAGTGTAAACATAACCTTGACCTGGAAAATATTAATGTAGCAACTTCCCATCAACCTTGACCTGAAATTGTTTCAGTTCAATTTTCTTGGCATGGCTTGGATTTTGGTAACAGCCCTAACCCGGAAAATATTAATGCAGCAACTTCCCATCAACTTCAGGGAGTGACATTATTTGTCAGGCCAATTTTTGTACAGAAGTTATTTTTATTTCAGCTCCATCAACAATACTGTACTTGAATGGAGCTTCGACATAATATTTTCGAGCCTTTAGACCCTAATAGTAGAAAAAGTTAAGACACGTTACGCCCTAATAGTAGAAAAAGTTAAGACACGTTACGGATAGATTTCACAAGATCAAACTCTTCATCAAAAGAAATGTACAAGCTCCTGCTTCTTCATCCCCTGATTGTCAACCAGTGGATCAATGATGCTTCTCCATGTTTTGTAGTCAACGGATGAGCCCGGATTAGGTAATGCAAATCCATTAACAAAGAAAAAAGGTGTCCCAAGCACTCCTCTTGAACAACCATACTGTAAAACATAAAGTTCAGATACGAGAATGAAGAGGTGATTGTAAACATCTATACAAGAGTCGCATTTCACTTTCATCCATTTGGTAAATCTTTCTTACCATACAACAAATGAATGTTCATACTCATAGTTTTAAAAGGAAAACGACGAGTGAGCCTACTGATTGAATAATTTTAGAACTAAATGGTCGTGCATACATCTACAAACAACTTGTCCAACGATGCACAAATAGATTAATGTCCAATCTTACCTTGAAAGAGACCCTTGTTGCAAGATCTGTTGTCCTGTCTTTAAAACCAGTTTGAATAGCAGAAAAATACGAGTTCCCAGCTACCCTGGCTGCAAAATTCGTCACAAGATCTACAACCGATGCCCTTGACATGTTGAATGTCCGTGCATTGTAGAACTCTTCCTGTCAAAATTTCAACAAGTTTAGCCAATTGAGTCTCCAATAACTACAATCTCACATGGATTCTACTCTACCAAATAAGCGGAATGGTAATGAAACACTATATTTGTAGAGTTAAGTACAACAAAAGTACGTTTTCTAAGAATGATTATAGCAAAAAAATAATAACCTTTCATATCCACATTTGGCTGTGGTATATAGAGTAGAGATTATTTACAGTGGAGAAACGATCTCTGTATAGTAAGTCACATTTTATGATAACCTAAAGTTTTATTTAGGGAAATAATATTTCCGCTCTAATTTTTATCACTAGTGCTACATCCTAGTTTCTAGAGTGCAGCAAATAACAGATTAATCCCTCACATGTAGAAGACAAATTATCATTTGCTTTAAAATACACGAGAGGTTGGTATGTCATTTGTCTTATTCTAAACTGTAGATGGGAGCACAAATGGTAAAAATTGGAGCACTAATATCACCTTCTTTCATTTATCATATAAAATGTGCGTGCAGAAATATTATGAAGGCATGTATGCTTGGAGAAAGGTGATCCATACCAAAATCATATAATCATCTTATTACTTCAGTAATTATGCTTAAATGTTAGTTTTAGTCAATGCCATTTATCAGTGTCTCAAGAATTTAAACATAATTTCATGATGAAAAATAACAATAATTTAAAAAGTAAATAATCAATTTTGGACATTAATGACAGGGATTGCCACGTTCAGGTTGATGGATTTGGGTTCGCCCAGTGCTCAATCAAGTTTATTATGGAGTAGTATTTTCCACAAATGAGATAAGTTAGACATTAACAAACAGACTGTTTGCCATACTCAAAGGAGGGATAAGGTAGGGAATATTAATGTGCAAGTGTGCCTCACCTGGTGCTCAAAGAACATTTGCAACAAGCAAAATGTAGCAGAACTGTTCAACTTATCTACAATATGCAGAGCACGAGAAGTAACAAAAGCATTGTCATGGTAACTGCAGAATCAAGAACCAGAAGTATTAGACATTCTTCAGCATTATAATATGATTTCAGCATAATAGTAAATATTACCATTAAAATTATCAGAATAAAAGTAGAAAAATAGTACATGTCAAGTAACTCGATAAAAATCTTCATCCAAACAATTTGGCTTGTCATGTAAAACCTTTCCCCTGCATGGCTAATCCAGGGCCTTATCGCTAAAGACCGCTACGATTTCATTCTGCTTTGACATAGAAAATTTACTGCACCACGACTAGTTTGGGATAAAAGGCGTTGTTGAGTTGAGTTGAGTTGAGAATTTGCTAATCACAAGTACCTAGTTTCTCAGGGCTCAAACTGAGAGTCCGAAAAAGACGACACTGAATTAGACATAATTGGTATTTTATTTTATTTTAATAGGAATAGTAACAAACTTCATATATATTTACCTATGAGGTCTGATTTGGAACCTTGGTGTTTACTTTTATTCTAATAGGAATAGTAACAAATTTCGTATATATTTTACCTACAGGTCTGAATTTGAAACCTAATGAACGCACTATATAAAATATAAGCTGGTAAATCTGAAGAATAAGTGTTGGTAGCTGTGTAGGATACTTTGACAATAAGGTAGTACTTCCATGTTAACCTTTTGATCAGCAACAGACTGAATTTACGGAAATGTACCTAATCTGGATACGGATTAGGGGAAGGGGCAACATCTAACAAATGCATTTTACCAAACTATGAATTGATGGAAATTGTGAAGCGAACCAATCTAGCACCTACTCTAATTCTAGAACAAGTCAAATATCTTCTGGTTGAAAAAAATTATTATCACAACTGATCCTGTTATTCATCCAATACCGGGGGTCCAGGCTCTAACGACATTAATAATGATGACAAGAACGGAAGGATAAGTTAATTTAGCAACAAAAAAAAAAGGATTAGTCCAGCAAAAAAGAATTACCACTAACTAAAAAAAGAAATGACCAACAGTCGACCACTTTCTTTACTGTTTATAACAGGATCGTTTAATCTGACCACATCTCTTTATAGATAGAAGCTTCAACCAACAATACAGTACAACTAGATACTCTACATTAGTTAGCATAATCCAAAGTATGGCAATTGGCATCCATCCCATAATAAAATCCTTCAATGAGTGAAAAACTGGAAATTGTTCGAAAAATAGATTCACAAAGACTGCTGAATTAGGCAAATAAAAAAAAAAAAAAAAAATGGTCCCGACAGTTACAATAATTTTTTGCTTTTTATATAATTCTGACAGCAAAGGGCAACTGTGGGTTAGATTATTACTCAGAGACGAGCTAGAAACCCAAAAAAATAAAATAAAAACAACACTAAATCTCGATTCCACACAATTACAAGGACAACAAAGAGATGAAAGAAATTTTATAGGATCATGTTTCTAAATAGATGGTTTTGGGCTGTCTATTGGGCAGTCAGCCGTGTAGAAGTGAGTTACATTTGATAGCCACTTATAGAACAAAGAGCGCCTAAATGCAACTCTATCTAACTATATCAATGCATGCAACTAATTCCTATGTCGGCTCAAAACCAACTGGCTGGAAATCTGGAATCCAAATTCAATTTTATATTCCTCGCGGCAAAACTCAATAGGACAAAACCAGGATAATAATTGAGAATTAAAGCAATAAATTTAGAGGCAGAGAGTACTAACGGTAAAGCGAAGGGGTGGACTACAAGAACAATAGAATCGCCGTAGTGATCAAGAGCTTGTTTGAGTGGAGCCCACGAGTCCCTGCTGTCGGGGCAAACCGGGTCGAGAAAGGCATCGATTACGATGAAATCTGGACTGGCCGGGTGGGAGTAAACGAACCCATCGTTTTTAGCCGGAATCGAAACCTGGGCTTTAATGATCGGAGCAAATAAGAAGGAGAGAAAGCTGAGAGCTAGTAGTAGGGATATGTGTTGTATGCTCTCCATGTTTGTTGACTTAGTTTGGAGCTCAAGCTGACGAATTTTTGTTGGCGACGAATAAGCACCACGAGTTTAAATGCAACGACAAAACGGTGAAGAGGATGATTCCCGGTTGTTGGGATTGTGGGCACTTTCAAGTATATGGAGGTAAAACCGTAAAAGTAAAACTGACCCGCACGTATAGCCGGCAACTGAAAGTGAAAGCTACTATAGTCAAAATTATGATTTTTAATATTTATGTTGTAATTTTGAAACTTGGTCTTTTTATTTTATTTTAAGAATATATAGTTATTACAATTCAATCAAAAGAATATATCTCATCTGGAGTCCAGAGTTCTCAGAAAGAGAACTAGAGAAAATTTACCTTAAATTTTTATAACATTTATTGATTTTGCTTGAACGATAAATTTTATTTTAATTTTAATCTTATACAGTAAAAAAAAAGACATTTATCGTCTTTAATATAAAAGTTAATTAAATGACTTGACATTTAATCTTAAATAATTACTTTTTTAAGTAACTTGTGAATTGGGTTATTCAAAATCTATCCAAATCTTAGTTGGGATGATATTATCATGAATAATAAAATGATTAATTTTTTTTTCTTAAGTAACTACATATATCAAGAAACTTTTTTTCGTTGGATCAAGAAATAACGAATAACAAACCAACACAATATAGGTGTAAGTCATTTGAAACAGTTTAAAAGACATAAATTTATTTATTAATTTTAAACGTCATTTACAGTAAATAGAAGAACACTAGAATATACTTCCTCTAACCAGAAATTAAGAGGTTCATACGTCTAAATTTGCATTTATTTTCATGATACTAGTGCAAAATGCCTGTTTAATTGACATAGAAAAATACACAATTTTACTATTCATATATATATATATATATATATATATGAATAGTACAGGTTTCGTTCCGCCCCTTCATGCCCTGTGTTTAACAGCCAATGGGTCAATTATGGTTCTCCAATGCCTGTAGTCAATAACCGAGTCCCCACCAGGTAATGGAATTCCGTTAACGAAGAAAAATGGTGTCCCATATACTCCTCTTGAACAACCATACTGCACCCAAAAAATAGAATAAGAAAATTGCACGATTATGCTACTTTCTCAAGTGATCTGCACTTCAAAGCAAATGGTTTCAAAATTAGAAATATATTTTTCTTTTTATTAGTTTTATAATTAGAGATACATTTAAATGACATGAAATTCTTAGTAGACCATTACTTTTGTTTCTAGTTGACTGAGTACTATTATGCCACCATTATTATATTTTTACCAGATAAATATTAAGTTTATATTAATTAAAAAATAAACAAAGTTTGTCGCTTTTTACAAATAATATCTCCAATTTTGAACCTAAGAATTGGACAATCTTACCTTGAAAGAGATCCTTGTTGCAAGATCAGTTTCAATATCAGTAAAGCCAGATTGAAGAGCAGAGTAATAAGAGTTCCCAACTGTCTTGGCTGCAAACTTAGTGATTTGAGTAATAGTAGACGCCCTAGATAGGTTAAATGTTCGCGCTCCGTGGAACAACTCCTGTCCAAAATAACCAACCAATGTACCATATGAGATTCCTATAATTACGATTTGAAAGATTAAAACGCAATCAATAATCAACTAAAATACGTCAATCAGTCAAATGAGACTCGACGGAAATACAGATGAAGTCGATACGAGGTAATATAGTTTCACATAAATAGAAAAATCACACTTCTAAAAATTTTGTATTAAAGCTGGGACCAGAACATTAAAGATAGGGTTTAAAAAATTCTTTGATAAAGCTTGGGACCAGAACATTAGGGAGAATAATGTGCAAGGGTGCCTGAAATACCTGGTGGTGAAAGAACTTTTCCAACAAGCCATATGTAGAAGAGCTGTTTAATCTATTTACAATGTGCAGAGCACGAGAAGTAGCAAAAGCATTGTCATGGTAGCTGCATATTTTAGAATGAGGAGTATTAGCTATTCTTCTTCATCAGTATAATGATATTATTTCAATATAAAACAAAAAATTGCTTTCAAAGTTGCAATCAATAATAAAAAAAAAGGTAATCTTTCAAGCAGCTCGACAAAAAACTAGAATCCAAACAATTTGTGTGGTTAAATTAACATGTGGGTCCAATTTAATATTTTCACAAGTTAATTTGATATTTCTCCAATTTTATGAAAATATCAAATTAATTTGTGAAAATATCAATTTTATTAAACAAAACCTTTAATCTTATACCCTAAAGAATAAGTATAAACACACAACAATCAAGTACTATATCAAATACTATATCTATTTATATTATTAAAAAGTGGAGTATGACATTGAAATCCGTGTTATACTTCACTTTTTAATGACAAAGATGGATGTAATATTTGATTGTTGTGTGTGTAGACTTGTCCTACTCTAAATTCTTTTATAACTTCATTATATATGACACATTAAGGAAGTTGACATTTCCTGCACTAAATTTACTTGATGCAATAAATAGTAGTGTACTTAAACTGGGGCCGATCATCGAACCGGAGAAGGTACCGGGTGGATGGGGTCACTGGTCCAACTAGTAGTCGAACTGTTATCGAACCGATGACGTCATTAATATATAATAAATAATAAATAATTAAATATATTAATTATTATATATTATATATAATATTTAGTAAATATGTACAATTAATCAATTTATCTACACACCAAAAAAAAAAACATATTTGTACAATGTTTACTTTATACAATTCAAATAAATATTAAATCTATATAAAAAGAAATATATTAAATTATTATCATAACTCAAAACTCAAGAGTGATAAAATCAAACAAAAAATAACATAAAAATCTCTAGGATATATTCAATTAAAGTTGGTAAAAAAAACTAAATCTATTTGTTCAATGTTTACTTTATACAATTCAAATAAATACTAAATCTATATGAAAAGAAAGATTTTAAACTATGATCATAATTCAAAACTCAATCAAGGATACATTCAATCAAAATTAAAGGCTTAAATAAAAAAAATTTAAAAAAAAAGGGTAAAGAACTGATAAAATCGGTTACCGGGTCACCGGTTCGACTGCCGGGTTTGACCGAATTTTGACCAAAATTGATTTTTTTATTTGAACAGGATCGGAGTGCCAACCGGTTTCTATTTTTATCGGCCGAACCAACATTTCGGTCCGAATTTAATAACCATGATAAATAGCTACATACAATGAAAAGGTACTTAAGTATAGGATGGGGTTAATTCACCCTACTGAATTTATTTTTTTATATAATTTATGAAAAAAAAATATTGTGATTATATAAATTGATCCCGCTGAAATTTTATAAATATTGTAATATAAGAAATAAAATTAAAAATTTATAACTTTCTCAATTAAATCTCATTCTCATACCACTCTTACCTTCTCTGTATATACATCTCTCTCTAATATTCTTATATTAATTAATAATATGATTTATATTATTATCTGAAACAATTATGAAATCAATTATTTATAAACAGATTAATAAAAAGACATATTATAAGTCAATAGGGTGTATACACAAAATATATATGGACAGTGATTTATAGCAAATACTTATTATGGAACAATCTATTGTAAGGACAAACGACTAAGATTAAAAAATTAAAATCCGTCGTCCGCTACTAATAATAACGGATGACTAAAATATTCATCTGCTACTAATAATAACGGACGATAATGAGTTACGTCTATTAATATTAATAGCGGCCACTGAATTAAAATAATAACGGATACTGAAAAAATTTAATTCTCTCATCCGCTATTAATTTATAATTTTAATTTCGATCATTGCTTTATATATTGAATGCTATTGATGGTGTTTATCTAATTTTATTTCATAACAAATACTTATTATAAATCATTCATATATATATATATATATATATATATAAAGTTACCATTTTATATATACATATACATATGTAATAATGTTATCATTTATTTATAATGATTTTATATATGCAAGCCGAGAGTGCAAATTTTTTATTCTACAAATTAAGCAATAAAGTAGAGAGTATTGAAAATAGACACACTCACGGTAAAGCGAAGGGATGAACAATGAGAGAAACAGAAGGGCCATAATATGCAAGAGCTTCTTTAAGAGGGGGCCAAGAGTCCCTGCTGTCGGGGCAAATCGGGTCAAAAAATGCCTCGATCACAACCGTATCGGTGCTAGCCGCACGGTCCTTGTAGAAGAACCCATCGTACTTGGCCGGAATCGGAATCTGCGCTTCAATGATCGGAGCCCCAAACAAGAAAAAGAAGACAAAAGAGAGAGCTAATATAATTGTTGTGGGAGTAGAACGTTTTGGGCTCGCCATTGATATATGTAATTATGGGAGTAAGAATATATATATATATATATATATATCAATTATAAAGTAACGAATCAAGAATACAAATTAAGATCAATAGAATAGAATATATATAGACTCAAATATAAAAGAATAGAATTCATTGGCCACTCGGGCGCCGAATAATCCAACTTAGCTACGTCAGCAGATACCCAATGATTTTTTTACGTCTAGATACATCTGAACAAATAATTTGTCTGGATGTATTTAGACATGTTTTGTTTAAATACGTAGCAGTACTTTTTTTAAAAATAATTAGTATTTTTAAATTATATGATTATTATTAATTTTTAAAAATTAATTTAAAATATTTTTAAATTTAAAACTACTCATTAAAAATTATAAAATAATAAAATTTATAATAAATAATATCTTTTAAATAATTTACACTATTCATCATTATTTTGATTAAAATTAAAAGAAATTATATCAATTTTAAATTTAAGAATTTTTTAAATTGATTTTAATAATGAAATAAAATGGAACAGATGGAATTAAGTTTCTCTATTTTTTGATTGGAAGATAATCATTCAATTATCCTGCCTTTGATGGTAAAAGATGCCAGTAATTACTAAAATCTTCAAGTCTTTTGCCTGTTTCAAGAAAATAAGAATGGACTCGTGCCCGTATCTTATTAGACAATATAGCTATTTAAATTAGGACAAATAATTAAAAACACGGTAATTAATATGGCTCTGCCAATATTTTATTAAATTAAACAATGAAATTATATAAACTCGAACCAAAGAAATAGTTTTATTTGGATGAATTACTTAGAATATGATTATAGTTAGTAACTATGTCGGTTGATCTTGACCTAATAGTACTAACTGCATCTGGATTGTTTTATGCGCTAGAAACATAATTAGGTTTTAATCGAATTATTAATAAATTAAAGATCATAACATAATAATAAATATTTTTTTTAATTATACAATATCACATATTCGAGTTTATCGTACCCGTCACCAAAAAGTTATTCTTCTCCTCAACTTAAAGTCAGTGCTGATCCCTTCCCCATAATTCCTTAAGGCTCAAAGCCTTGAGATGAAATATATTTTTATAAATGAATTGTAATTACATAGATTTTTCAAAAAATAAAATAAAATAAAATTTTTACTTAAACAAGAAATTGAGTCGACTCAACTTGAACTATTGAAGGAACCATTTTGGCATATTATGAAGTTGTATAATTATGTATAAAAATAATAGTAAATTTAAAGAAAAATATTAAAATAAATAAGAGAGATATATATGTAACAAGTGAGGAGATTTTTTACTGAGAGACTACAGAGGGTGAGGGTCCATAGGAGCATGACCTCCATCCTTGTATGTCAACAATTTCTTCAAATTTGGATCAAAAGTGAGAAATATTTTCCTTTTTTAATATTTAAAGTACTAATAATGAAGAAAATAAATAAGGATAGGAAGAGGATGTCATTCTCTTTCTAGATAATGTTAAGGGTCTAAAAAAATATTCTCAAAAAATGTGTAATTAGTATATTACTTAGACAAATCTCTTATGATTCGCTATATTATCATAAAATATTATTAAACTATGGAGTTATATTAAATTTTTTGTACTTGTACCGAATCAAAACTTATATATTGATCCTTAAACTTAAAAAAAATTACAAACATGTGTTTATGCTTAAATTTTCTTTCAAATTAGAACTTGAACTAAAAAAAATATTTCATTCCGTTAAAAAAACTAACAATTCTAACAGAAAAATCATGCGTGAATTTTCTGCCTATGTAGCTCCAACATGGAGATGATGTAGATGTTGACATGGACATGTGAGGTTATGGATATTAGGATAGAGAAAATACTATATTACGAATGAATTAGGTTAAATATAACATCACAATTTATTTAAATTTTAAGATCAAAAGCATAAGGGTTTAATTCTTTCAAACATTCATCACAACTCAAAAATTTACAAACTTTCTTCTTTAATCTCTTCTTATTCCCTCATCCTCGTCACTCAACCCATTAAATTCCATCTCCAAAAGCAATTCCCAATCTAATTAAGCCCACCTAAGAGCATATGATTTTATCACCCCCATTTACATCTCGTCGTCGAAGAAATTTCTATCAATAGCAGATCGTAACCTCACAAGCAGAGAAAATAAAGGGAGCAAATGTTATTCATTATTTATAAAAAAAAATTGAATATTTTTTTTTTTTAACAATTTCCTGATTTGAATTTCTTGAAAAATGGGTGGCAATGAGAAGGTAATGGTGGCGGGGATGATAAGTTCATGTTTTTGGTAAAGAAGGCGAAAAAAGTATTTAAACCCTATGATTGATCTTTAAAGTAAGGAAAAAAAATTGAGTCTTTGTTTAATCCAACTCACACGCTTAAAAAAAAAATAGTAAAAATTTTCAATTTTAACGGATTAATATTTTTTTCCCGTACTCGTTTGTGATCTTTTTAAATTAGGGAACCTATTTGTAGGTCGTGCCCCATTACAAACATTGAAACTTGATATAATTCTTAAAATATTTAATATTATATTATTTGACAGTCTCTTAAAATTTAATATTTGAGACATACAACATTATTCTTTCTTATGAAGTATCCCGAAGGAGGTCACATTTTCCTAGAGAAATTTTGATATTGCCATTTAAGTAATTAAGTAGAGTAGCGCTAACTTACTAACTTGGAGTAGGATTTTATTTTTATTTCTTGGGCCAGGGCGAGAAGAAAAAAAAGAAAAAGAGGAACGTAGTAGTGACCATTCACTCACATTTGAATGCCATCTTCCCAAAATGGGCCGAAATTATAGCCCAAATCCACATCATCCTAACCACAACCGTCTTGTCGTACTGGATTGAAAAATGATTCTTTTAATTTGGGCTTTGTTTGCTCTGAATTTACCACCAGCATAATTTATTTATTTTTTTTAACCTTTTTTGCATTCAAACTCATGTTAATTATTACTATGTGCATTTCAAAATTAGATATTCAATTTAATAAGACGACGACCTTAAAGAATTTTGTTTTTTCACATTTGTATTTATTTGTTAGAAATATAGTAATGATGACATAATTGTACTCAATTAACTAAGAGTAAGAATAATGGCATATTAAAATTTTTATGCCACTTTATAATTAAATATATCTCTGATTTTGAATGGTCAAAAAAGAAAAATATATCTCTATTTTTTAGCAGAAGGAGTAATATTCTACCCATATCATTTGGACACTAATACATTATTAAGAAAAATACAAACCTACACATAATTTGTTAAATGATATATAAATATCGGTTTCAAGATTAAAACTTCTTTATGAGAAAAATAATATTACCGTTGTTTCAAACTATAAGATAATTATTAACTTTTTGAAGACAACTTAAAATATTTTTAAACTCATAATCGACATAGATTCTTTTCACAAGTCATTGCAATGATGAGAATATTATAAATTATCTAAAAAATATTACTCATGTAAGATTTATTATTTCTTAATTTTTATTAAATCATCGAAATTTTGAGTTTAAAAATGTTTTAAATTAATTTTTAAAAATTAATAATAATCTTATAATTTAAAATAAAGAGAATATTTGCAGTTATGTGCTTAGAGTTATAAAATAGATACCTCAATACAGGGTGTATACAAGTTTAGGGTAAGAATTGTATAGTTGAATTTAGCTAGCGGGCTAATATGGCCTTAAGTCCAACATTTGGTATGGTCTGGAAGTTGATTTATTTGTTTCTTGGTGAGCCCAAATGTTGCAAGTTCATGTATTTACGAAAAAAGTTACAATCTCCATTATATATATATATATATATATATATATATATATATATATATATTGTCTTTTCAGACTCGACGAAGCATATTTGCTCCATAGATGTTCAGAATAAATTCACTTGACTTTTTTTACCGACATAAGTCTCAAAATTAGTACAAGAAAATATTTAAGCAAAATAAATAAGAGAATTGATATTTATACAAGAAAAATTAATGTTTTTATAAAGCTCTACTTGCATGAAGATAGATTCATTTACTATTTATGTGAATAGAGAGTCTTGCAAAAATATTAATTTTTTTTGTAAAAATATAATCTTTAAATTAAATTCAAATTGAATTATGTGAGAATATTTATTATATAATGGGAGAAGGGTATGGTGAGATCAGCCTTGAGATTGTCATAAATTTTCATTCTCTTTTGCTTCTGCAAGTTCGGTTGTCATACAATTTTGTCTTTTTTAATTTTATTATCTAATTTAAAAAAATTACAATTATATCTTCAAAGTAATTACACACGCAATGCGTGTGTCACTCGAACTAATATATTCTTATGCCGGAAATATTCAAGGAAACTCACTCTCAAATTAGTAACTAAAGGGCCACAAAAGAAATTGAAAATATAGATTCAAATGTCATAACTATTCAAACAAAAATAAAAATTCAATTTTTTTTCGAAATTTAAAAAGCACAGACAAATTAGTGAAACAATATTAAAATGGCCATTAATATATAAATAAATTAGCAATTGAAATTATTTAAATTTATTATCTTGTTCACTTATATAATTATACATTAAGCCAAATCATAAAACAGGGGGTGAGTAATTAGAAGACACAAAAGATTCTTCATTAAAGAACTATTTATTGAACAAAATCAAAGAAAATCTAAAACATAAAAAAAGCAAATGAAAAATGCCTCTTTTATTAATTGGTACAAATTTCCACAACCATTACGTATGGTCTCGCAATGCAAGTGTATTTATGACAATTTTGTTGTTTTTTTTAAAAAAAAATTAAGTGAAAAATTTGTTATTTTCAAAATTAAAATTTGATATTTTCATAATTTCTCTCTTAATATAAAACAAATTTACTACTCATGTAAACTTTTTTTATAAAATTATTAATTTTACTTATAAAAATATCAGTTCTCTTAAATTATTACTTTTTTAAAAATATATTCAATACATAACTGTACGTGATCAAGGAAAGTCGCAAAATAAATGAATCTCACACAATAATTAGTGTGTAGATTTTTACTAGAAAAAGCTCCAAGAAAACTAACTTAGCAATTGTAATTATTTAAGTCATGTGTCACCATTGTTCACATATACGACTATATATTACACAAAATTGTTTAGAAAATAACAATCCAAAGCATAGATCCAACGAGTGCGTTAGGACAGGGCAAGACAAATTAGTTCTTAGAGAAAGGTTCTAGGAAAGATCATGAATAATTACTAAATATTACATCTCAGAATAAATTTATTTATTTATTTTAAATAGCCCCAAATTAAATATTTATTTATTTATTTTAAATAGTCTATTTTATATAATAATTTGTTTATAATATCTTTAGTATTAATTGTTATATTTCTATTCTTTATGCATATTTATGAAGAATTACTAGTCATTTGTGAAAAATTATACAATTAAATAAAAAATTTAATATAAAATTTTTTGTTATTATTTTTTTTTAATATAAATAAAAAGTCAATGAGAACTTTTATTTCGCAACGGAGGGAGTATTAAGTATAATAGTTCATTTTTTTGTCTTTCATTACATTATAATGAATAAGAATAAATTGCAAGTAACTGTCTAGAACTTGTCGTAAGGAATTACAAAATATAGAATATTTTGTATTTTTGTGGTGAGCGATATTTTATCTTTGATTAAATTGTAATGCATAAGGACAAGTCGTGAGTAATTTAATTACCTACCCTTTTTTTTTTGATGAATTAATTACTTACTTGATATAGAAATTCAATGACGGACGGACAGACAGACAGAATAATTACAAAATATAGAAAATTCCTTAATTAGCTGAATTAATAATTAAAATAAAATTACATAAATGGAGAAAGAATAAATAAAAGTGGATGAACAACTTTGTCATGAGTACGAGCATAGTCATTTCGTGACACAATTTAAGATTGCCTCCTTAATTAAGATACAAATTTCCACAATCATTATTGATAGTAATTTATCGCTATATATAAAAGGTTCTAGGTCATAATTGATATTTTGTGATGAATAATAATTCCTCCATATGGAAAATTTTCTATGAATAAATTTCATAATAGAGAGGATTCTCTATTTAACTGATCTCTATATTAATTAAAAATAAAATCTGTAGAGGGGGAAGAATAAATAAGACTATATAAAACAAATTTGCCATGAATATGACCATATTCATTGTCTAACAAATGAAAATTGCCTCTTTATAAAAAGAATTATTATTTTTATAAATAAAAAACTAATATTTATGTAAAATCTTAGTTATATAAATGTAGATTCTATTTAATAAATGTTCAAATGGAGGAGTCTTGTGTAACTATTAAATTTATTTACGGAAATTTTAGTTCCCTTAATTAATTAAAATATAGATATCAACGATCATTATTGCTGATCTCCCGGTAGCAAGTGTATTAATTATATAATTTATTATAAATGGTTAAAAATGCAACAATTTCTGTTCATAATCCATTCACATTACCTTTTTAGTTTTTAGAAACAAAAGTCTTAAAAGTGCCAGAAAAAAATATCTAAGCAAAATAAATGAATCCACCCAACGACACGATTTCAAATTATCTCAATTATTAAAAAATTAAATTTAATACGAATTTTTATATTAAATTTATTTTTTAATAATTAAAATATTTACTGTGTTTAAAGTTATATTACAAAATAATTAATTTAGGCTTATTCATAATTCATATGCTCTCACAGAGCGCCCACAGCCGTCCGTCCATAAGAAAACACACGGTTACAAGCTGTAAAACGCAGACAGCAAGTGCCCTTTTGTTTCCTTTTCCTTATTCTTCACGAAACTCGCCACTGTCCCAAACAGTGAACAAATAAAAACCCTATTTTCTGTTCTGTTTCTGCGCTGTTTGGCTTCCCAATAATAGCCGTTACTACCCTGATATAAATACACGTCATTTCCTCCATACCCCACCACCTTAACAACTTCACTCCTTTCCACATCATTCTTTTTATTCCGTCCAGCCAAACAGCACTTAAGTGGTCTCTCCTATTTCTCTCCATTGTGTATAAAGTCTAGAAATTTCACAGAACCCAGTATTGTGTTCTCAATTTCGTACAAAATAAACAATTTTCATTTTCGATAATAATAAAAAAGAAATGTTGCTGTCGGTATTCCTTGCGCTTTTTCTCCCGTGCGCCGGAATGAGCGTAGTGTTTTTAGTCTACATATGTCTGTTATGGTTCGCGGCCGGTACGGTTGATAATCAGGGAGAGTTCCGGTTGCCGGAAAAGACGACGGCGGAGGAAGGGTTGTCGGCGGCGGAACTAGAGAAGCTTCCGAAGATGACCGGGAAGGATTTGGTGATGGGGAGTGAATGTGCGGTGTGCTTGGAGGAAATTGGCGGGGAGCAACCGGCTCGGCTGGTTCCCGGTTGTAATCATGGGTTTCATTTGCAATGCGCGGATACTTGGTTATCAAAGAAGCCTGTTTGCCCTGTTTGTAGGGGCAAGCTTGATCCTGATTATTTCAATCCTCCTGAAAGCAATCCATGTTGATTTACAAAAAAACAGAGTCCTCAGTGTTGAGTTCTTTTTTGGGTAGCTGCTGAAATGGGTGTTGTTTTGATTCATTAGCTTACATTAATATAAAGCTTTTATTTGTATAGAATTTTGGTTTTAATACTTTTATCCCTTAATTATGATTTTTGGCATTGATCTAACTAATGTGGTGGAGTAAGAGGGGCACCTCTTTAGAGTAATGCTTGACACAATTACTGAACTAGCGCACACGTGTTCGAGAATGGCTTATTTTTTAAAATCAAAACAAATATTAAAAATCAAAGAGCCCAAAAATAACTGATCCTCTTGCTTCATTAATAGTATAGATTTACACTACAATTACAATGAATATTTTTGCAAAAATTCATTAAATATATTGACGTAAATAAAAATAATATTGTCAAAATAAATATACAATAACGACAGTCTTACAATATTTTAACAGCACTTACATATTTTATTATGACAATATCAATTATCAATATCTTAAATCTTAGACTTAAGGACTCTTCTTGGCAATTTTATGCTAATCCATGAATAGAAAATGGAATTTAAATATTACAAAAGTGAAATATATATTTCTTTTAGCATGATATTTCTACAAGTATTATGGGAAAAAAGAAAGAAAGATGTCAAATAAGGCGAAAGAACGGTGAGAGCGGTTTGCCCTTTGCAGGTGGTAATGCAACGCAACGATTGGTTAGCAGATGCGGCACCAACTCCCAATTGTGGTCTACGGGAGACCATTTCCATGTTACATTTGCATGGCATGGCATGACAGCAGCATTCATCACTACAAATATCTTCTCAGCGCTATATGTCACTGTTTGTCCAACAACTATATTTATTCTTTCTTCGTTTAAACGGCGGTGCGTTTCAATTTCCAATAATTGATATGCAATCCGTACGTTAGCTGTTACCATCGTACTCTCCCCAAAATACCAAAATATTTTCATATTTAATTTAAATGTACCTCACTCAGTCACTCCGCCTAATCGTCGGCCAACCCGTTATAACATCTCTAGTAATAAATTTTTAAATTAAATATAATTTAAGATATAATTTTTTTCTCGAGTAGATATATTAAATATAGTTTCGGATTATTTTTAAAATTTTTAAAAAACTAAATCTAAGAACTAGATAGTCTATGAATAATAAATTTAATTATATTTAAATGAAAGAGTAAAAAGATGATAAGAATTTTTTTTAATTTATTGATTACTTTAATTTTTTTATATTATAATTCACGGAATAATCTATTTACTAGAACAATTGAAGATTAAAAAATATTTATTAATATCATATAAACTAAATATAATCTATAGAATAATTCATCCGTCGAAGATGGTCTTAGTCCCTTCATTACATAAAACAGAATCCCTTGATTTTGTTCGAGTTGGTTCAATAATAAATGATCTTCGTTTAAGTCATATGAGTTCAAGTCTTTTACGTAACTCTTAAGAGATGGACATTTAAAGTTATTTTCCTATGCCCTACCCTGCCGTGACGCAGCCTACTATGACAAATTATATGTACCCAAAAAAAAGAGGGAATGGATTGATTTTTTTCTAAATCAATTTCCGAATTCAAAATTATAGTGGATTTTGTTGATATTGATTACTATTTTAGTTAATACTGTAAATTACTTATAAAATATACCTGATTGCAAAATTATTATCTTAAAATTAAAATAAATTCACATCATAATTTAAATTTCATAAGTTTGCAAATTAATAGGATTCAAACGAAAAAAATTATGGAATGAAGAGAATTTTTTTTTAGTGTCACGCGGCCACTGCAGAATCCTTAAATAAAAAATTAAGGACAATTTCAATTTTGGAATGATAGAAGTATTAAGAACTCTTGTTAAGAATTGTTGGTTAATATATCCGAACCGGAGCGCCCATAGAACGTAGAACCCGATGAGTGTAATCACATGGTTCATTATCTAGATACAATAAACATCTATGTAAATCTCTCTCTTTATGCTCTTGGGAGTTGCATATTCTTGGGAGTTATATGTTCGTGAGAGTTACATTCTCTTTTAGAGTTACATACAACTTGGGAATTATATATATTAAACACGGGAGTTTACATTGTAATTAGTGTAATTAATTTAGGAGTTACAAATGAATAACATAATTATCAATATTAATTCTTGTTTAATACTCTCTCTTTTTCATTATATGAGTTGTTTTAGAAGTTTTTTTTCTTTTAAAAATATAAGATTTTTACATATATCTAGGAGAAAAAAATATAATCATTTCCTACTTTACCCTTAAAGATTAAGAAATTAAGGGAGGGAGGGAGGGAGAAAGAATAATTAATTAGTGTATAGGTAGAAATGAAATTTTAAACCAAAAATAATTACATAACATTAGTATTAATGAGATTTCTTAATATATGCGATTATATTTTAAACGACCTATATAATGAAAAAAAGCGAGTATATGTATGTTACACTTCATAGAGTTTAGTATAAAAGGAGAGTGTTGCTGATCTTTTGCAGCAACATAAACAGACTGAGAGTAAGAGAGAGTTTTCTATAAGTCATTAGAAGTCATTCGTGAAATTTATAAATTTGTAACTTTTTGAATTGTGAAAAATATATTTAGTACTCATAATAACATAGTCTAAATTATCACAGAGAGTATTATTCATAGAGCATGTGATGCTAACCGTTTGTAATTCTGGACTTACGCTTCAAAAGATAATTGAATTTTTTTATAAAAAAATAATTAATTTATATTCACTGCATGTATGCTTAATTTTATTATAAAAATTCTGTATAAGTTAGTGTCACATTTTTCTCAAGAAAGAATTAAGTTTTGAGAATTATATATCTTTCCTCAATGAATATTGCTAATTTGCTATGATGGCTAATGTTTGCGTAGTGTGTAATGATGTTATAATAATTAAAATGAAAATGTGGACAACTAGAGAATTTTATTTTCCAATACTTATCATGACATATTTTTGGGCCAATCAGGACGAATGTGAAGACAAGGAATTTGGCACGTAGATTTAGCAGTTTCCATTATTGGTGTGATACAATTTAATTTTGGGATAATAACACTTGGTATGGTGATTATTAGTTTCAAATATTGGCTTGACAATACTTCGAGATTTGAGTAATTTTGCTGGTACCCATTACGTGCAAACTAGTGCTCAAACATTATTACCTTACGTATCACATAGAAAAATAAAAAAATTTTTATCAACAATTTAAATTGTATATTTTATATTATATTTTCACTTTATTTATGTACCACTGCTTAATTTCTACATATAAAATTACCTTTTTGAGATTATATTTAAAAAATTGATCTCAAAAAGTGTATTATTATTATATTAATTAAATAAATTTATATAATTAATTATATCGTAATATATTATAAAATATTTAACAGACCCTAGCATAACCCGTCTATATATACCAGGACAAGTAATTTCGTACAAGCGTATCAATTTTCCAATATTGGTGTGAATTTTTCGCTGGATAACTAAAACGAATATATGGACAAGTAATTCGGTATGGAAAATTTTTCTTTCCAATAATTGAAATATGTAATGTCTCTCTCTCTCACTTTCCACCTCTGCTTATTAGATTTATGGCAGTATCAATAATTTCAAAACTGAATTTCATGGATTTTCTGATGTGTTATTTAGACCCCATTTGGAGGAAATTTTAAATGGACTAAAAATACTTCAAAATTAAAAACTAAAATATTTTAATGTTCGGAAACTCCTGAAAGTACGTTTAAAGAGCGAAAATTTTAGTTTAAAAATATTTCTAACTAAATCGGAAAATTTATAATTTTGACGAAAACACAGAGTATAAAATTATCTTTATTTTTTACAAAAGAAAATAAAATCTAATATCACACAATTATTTAAACTTGTCATTAATATTTTTAAAAACACTTTTACAATTAAGTAACCAAATAAAATATAAATTTTCTTTGAAAAATATTTTTGTCAAAAAAATTAAATTTAAAAGTATTTTATCATTGCACCACACTGCAAAACTCCGCCAAACAAACAGATTTGTTCAAATGAAAATATAAAGCATGTCCATGTTATTTTATCCTAGGAAATGGAAATAAAAAGAAATATGAGGGATATTTGCATGATTTATCCCTATAAACAATTCATTTATATACGTATGCTAATGATTGATTCACACTCCATTAACAAGTGGAGCGAATGAATTCATTCATTCAAGCTTCAACGTTATCATATCCTTATCCGCAACAAAGGGCATCAATTATAAAATAAAAACAAAACATCCGTACGTAATCCAATATTATTCCAAACTTTTAAATTGTTTTTATGTTGGTCCACATCTTAATCAAATGATCAGGTCCACATCTTAAATCAAATGATCAACCTTTTCTCCTTCAATCAGGCAAAGTAATAAGTTAATGGAAGGAAGCTAATCCTATCTCCTTTTAGATCTGCTTTCATCATTGATTGTGTTGAGGTTAGCTTGTTAGGATTTTTATTTTTTCATTTTTGATAAATTTAGAGCCCATATGTAATCACCAAACATCATAAATAAACACAGTATATATAGAGAGAATCAAAACCCCCAAAAGGAAGGGGGAAAAGACTCCTACAACATTGAAGAAAGAACGATCCGACTCTAAATTAGGAGAAAGAATTATCTAATCTAAAATTAAGAGAAAAAAAAAATCTCACATGACTGAAAAGCAAACTTATATAAGAGAAACCAATAATAAATAATAATAAAAACATATATAATAAGAAGATATGAGAGAGAATATTTTAAATATATATATATATATATATATATATATATATATATAATGATCCTCCTCAAGTATGAGTTTGAAATTTTAGAGGCGATAGAAGAAGAGATAAGAGTGTAGCTTCAAGCTTGTTAGGATAACCAAGCTAATGACGGACGTGGAATCAACCCAACATATTATCGGCAAGCTTGAGCACGCATTAATAGCAGAAGACAGGACATAATCAACTAAGCCCTATTTTATTACGTACTTTAGTTTGGCTCATTTTCTCGATGATCCATTTTAACGCTCTATTTTTAACTCAAAAAGTTTGTGAAAATAAAAAAAATAAATAGTAGGACTGCAAACGATTCGATTTGAGCTTTGTCGAACTCGAACATGTTTGTATAATATAATCGAACCAACACACGTGTGTGTGCGTATTCAGTTCGTTAACTATTCTCAAACAGTTCACAAATATAATTAAATAATATCATGTTCGCGAAGATCTAAATGTTCGCGAACGCAAATTTGTTCGTGAACATTTAAACGTTCACGAACGCAAAATACTATTTTCAAGTAACTCAAAAAAAGGAAGATATTACTACTTCCATAATTAATTAATTATTTTCATATTTTTGCTTTTAGGTGAAACAAAAGGGGGAAAAAATACTCCATCTATTTAATTAAATAACCAACTATTTGTGTTTAGAATTAAAAAATATTAAATATGTAAGAAATATAATTCAAACTCGAACATTTCACGAACTACTCATGAACCAATCGAACCGAATCACATCACACATGAACTGTTTATGAAGAAAGTCGAACCGAACCACATGGTTCGCGAACATATTCAATCAAGCAATCAAACGTGATACAATATGCGAACTCGACTCGATAAGTTAATTAAATCGAACTTGAACCGAATCAAACCAAACCTATTCGTAAATGATTTGGTTCGTTTACAAGCCTAATAAATAGAAATAATAAGAAGATATGAACTACTAAATGGTCCACTAGATTTGGTTTTAGCATTATACTTGACATGCTATATCCATTCACAAAAATAGAGTAAAAGATACTTTTATATATTCATTTCGTTTTAAATTATAAGATTAATATTGACTTTTAAAAAGTTAATTTTAAATATTTTTAAATTCAAAATTTACATGATTCATTTAAATTTTGAAAATAATAAAATTTACAACTAATAGTACTTTTTAGGTAATTTATAATATTCATAATATTATTAATATAAATGAAATAAATTCATATTAATTTTGAGTTTCAAAATATTTAAAATTGACTTTTAAAAAATTAATATTAATCTTATAATTCAGAACAAAGGAATTAATTGGTTAAGTTTTAAAATAAATAAATTTTATAACTAGTAGTTATTTAAAATATTATTTACTATTTTAATGATTAAACTTATTTGAATGATATTAATTTTTTAAAGTTTAAATATCATAAATTAACTTTAAAAGATTAAAATGAGACGAAAGGAGGGATTATTATTTTGAAAGTAATGATTATATTCCTTAAAGCTGCCCTAGCTTGCAAATTGCAATACAACTACGGGGGGTACGGACTACACAAGTCCGTAATGATAGAGGTGAGTGGGCTTATTATAACAAATATTGATATCAAATACTGAAGTTCCCCAATGGAAAACTACTAGACTTCCTAAGAAGTAGAGTTTAGCCTGTTAAACTTTAAAGCCCAATTCTCTTACACACTGCGAGTATATTTGGTATTTCCGTGCAGGCAGAATCCAATATTGTACTACCACCATGTACTTTAATCGTAAAATTCTCTCTTTTTATTGTATGAAATTTTACATCTGAAATTATTTTTTAATAAAAATCAGAATTTAACAAACATTATTGTATCAATTTTTTCGTAATTTGAAATTCTACCGATCTTAAAAAATCTTGAACCGAAATAACACTTGATTAACAATAGTTTAAGATTTTTTTACACTAAAATTACACCAGTTAGTTTATATTTTGAATCGCACAATATTAATTTAAATCGGTCAAAAAATAATAATTAAAAAATATATATTTCTTAAATATAAATAATTAATGCTATTATTTATAAACTATATTAACTATAATCAAGTTTATTCATGTTAATTTTAAGATTCCGTTTGTTTCACGGAAAACTTTTGTCAGAAAATAATTTCTAATATTTTCTGAGGAAATTGTTTTGAATGAAAATGACTTATTTTTCTTTGTTTGGTTGTTAAACTAAAAATGAGATAGAAAAGATCACCATCTTCTGTACTCGTATTAATTAAATAATTTTTTTAGTACATATATATATATATAACGGATTTAAAATATACTTTTTAAATAATATATATTTTTTAAAATTACGTCATTTTAAATATTTTTTTTAAAAAAATAATAATATTAAAAGAAAATATAACATGGTGTGATATTCTGGAATCCCACTTGTTTTCTTTTTATTTACAAAAATATAAAGAATCTTCAAAACGATTTCATTTTGATAAATATATGCTACTTAAAGAGGTATACTATGTAAGAGATATATTTTGGAATTGTCATCTCTCTCTCTCTCTCTCTCTCTCTCTCTCTCTCTCTCTATATATATATATATATATATATATATATATATATATATTAATTTACTTAAAAAATGAAAAAATAAAAAGCGAATAAAAATTTAAATTTATTATTAGGAGACATAAGTGAACAATTTTTTTTAAAAATAATTTATAAATCTCAAATCCGCAAATCATTTTTCTAAGAAAAAGTGAGAGCTTTTCGTTGACAAATTCAAGTTCCACAACAAATTTGAGAGGGATGTTGATATAATTAAGATCTTGATTTAAATTATGAAATAGAAAGATTCCAAATCCCAAGTAGACTATTTATAACTTGTACTTACTCTAAAGTTAAGTATTAAGGTCTACATTTAAAGTGTATAATTAAGCTAATTGTATTCATATTTATATATATATATATATATATAGATATTCATCTACTTTTTTACATGACTGTGAAATTCAAATCCATTCGTACGGATTTGAAAGAGCTACCTAGATTACTTTTCCAGGCCTGGCCTTATAAACTTCTTTTTCCACGACCCGAAATTTCCCAGGCCTTGTAGAAGAAGAGGTGAGAAAAGAAAGGAGGATATGTACACGTCAGCATAATAATAATAGCGATGCCTGAATAGGGACCTTAAAATGGGACACGTTTGCTTTATGGATGTGATCGAGTCCCATCAACCATCAGTCTCCGGAAACTTGAACGATACGTGGACCTTAAAAATGGGACACGTTAGCATCTTCCTCTTTCTGTTGGACCCGGCATCGTACTAGTGGGCCATCTTGTTTGGGTTCTGTTCCTGACAACGTGGCCCTTGGAAATTCGGCTTACATCTAACTGGGGACCACCTTAGATTTCAAATTAAGAATTATTGTCTACTATCCCACCTAAATCTGACGATGAGATGAGTGTGTGTATAATTTATGATTGCGAGATTTAATAATATTTGAATAAAAAGTTTTGGCATTGATAAAAATAAATTATACTAATTTATAGTTAAATTTTATAATTATTATAATTTAAAATTTAATAATATTTGAAGAAAAAATTTAAAAGTTTATAGAAATATATTATGTTAAATTTTTTTTTAAAATAATATAGAGTGAAATAGAAAAAAGAAAGTTAAAAAATAAGACTAAATAACATATAGCTTTCGCTAAAAGACATAATTAATTATTATTTTTTATGTTCAAAATTATTTAAAAAAAGGTTACTAAAACCTCATACTTTATTAATAGAGACTAGTTTTACAAAAGCGTTCTCTGTATAATTATTGTAAAAAAAAGTATACTAGAAGTTTTATTAAATTTTAATAAAAAATATATAATTTAATAAAATTAAATTTGCACGAGACAAAAAAAAAGAAGAAATTATAACAATCTCAAAACAAAAAAAATCTCTCTTAATAATATTATATATATTTATTCAAGAGGAATGTGGAAGAACGAAGCCAATTAAGAAATGGAGGTGTTACCCTAATTAGGCAGTTGCCCCTTAATTTCACACACCTCAAAGGTTTTTCAAGACAACAAACTCACTAATCGGTTCTCTATATCTCTTATTTGATAGTCAATTTTATAATTAAAGATAACTTAATGTTAAAATATTTTTTACTGCTCATAATTACAATTTTGAGTCTATTATTAATTATAATTTCAATGAAAATAATTTTCTCTTAATTAATTAATTACATAATTATTCTTCTGACCCATTCGCCCGTGTTATTCAAATAAAAAATTATATCTTTAAAATTAAATTATAATAATATAAAATTTTCAAAAAAATTGTCAGCTTGGTAGAATCTGAGTTTTACCCATAGGTCAACAATTTCTTAACTTCTATTACAAAAGGGTCGCTTGGTATAATAATTATGTCACAATTTTTTTTTTCCTCTTTCAATTTTATAAATTTTATTATTATTTTACTTTTATTATTTAATTTTTAAAATTTAAAAATTTTTTTTATTTTATCCTATATAATTTATACATGCTAACTCAGTAAGACTCAAATGAATGTGAGGTTGGTAAAATGTAACATCTTGATAGAGGCGGTCGGATGATACGTACTGAGAGTAATAATGTTGATGGGGATGCACAGTGTGTGGTATTGGTGATATACGAAAAAGAATACGGTTCTATGTAATAATTAACTAGTATTTCTTGGTCTATTAATTTATAGATTTTTTGGGACATTTAGACATACACGAAAATTTTATTGAGTCAATTTTTCTTTTTTTTATTAGATGTTAACATGATATTATTATTTTAATTTAACTGTTAAGACTTTCAAAAATGACAATTTTTATGGTGATAAATTAAACACGTTAAATACTAATAGTTGATCATCTATCTAATATATAAAATTTTATATATAAAATTTTAATCTTATTAATTTTACATAATTTACGCATGCACCACTTATAAGCCCCAGAAAAGAAAAGAAAAAAAAAACAATACCTACTACTACGCAGTGGATATATATTTATGTATCATCTCTTCATCCGTTTGGATACTAGTCTACACTTCAGAGAGCGCGAGGGAGAAGAAGAGATCGATCTATCTACATAGGAAGAGAAAGAAATGAAAGAGGCAAAGGAGGTACTGTCTACCACCACATATCTCTCTCTCTTGGCTTCTCAAGATCGTGATTTTCTGCTCTCCCCTAACGGCACTCAGGTTTTATCTCTCTCTCACACTCCACACACTTATTTTTGTTTTGCTACATGTGATCTATCTCTCTTCTTATCTACTGCCTATTGTGGCTAGCTCTCTCCTTTAATTTAATCATCTATCCGATCTAAAATAATAAGTAAATAAATACAGAATTAATATCTATTTTGCATGCTGATGTATAACAAGTTTATTTGATACGTAGCTTGCAAGTTCATGCTAAAATATAGGATTACTAATGAATTAATTAAGGTTTTTTGAGTAGAATTTTAATTCTTTTCGCAAAAGATTCATCATTTTTACAAACAAAACATAGCATGTAAGTATTTTAAGGCAATACAAAAGCGAAAAACACCACATCATTAGAAACTTAAATCTACGAACTAGACTGTTAATTTATATATGTTATTCGTATTAATTTATTATCGTTTTATCTCATAATTAATCTGTTATTTAATTATAAAAATATTTTTGACCAGATCATTTGATAGATCAAAAGATGAAAAAGAGAATTATATAATATATACCACCTTTTATGATATGAGATTAAATAATAGATTAATAATAAAATAAATAGTCTACAACAATAATAAATTAGTATAAATAATTTTTTTTGCGCCTTTGTTCGTAATATTTCATTATTAATTATTAAGTAGTTTTCTATGGAATACTAGTTACCGGCATATCAACGTGCTTATGTTTTTAGATTAATGTCCTCATCTATAGTTTAGTTTTCACAAAAGCAATCTTTTAGGTTACCATCTTTGCGGTCATTTAATTTGAACCCCACTGTCTAGGGGTGTGCAAAATTTTCGGTTTTTCCGGTTTTTCGTACCGGTCCGAACCGGTCGGTTCGGTATAAAAAAAACCGGTTCGGTACCAGTACAAAAAAACCGGTATATACCGGTTCCGGTACCACCTTTTTGTGGTTCGGTAAATACCGAACCGAACCGGTATACCGGTTTTTTTATTTTTTATTTATATTATTATTAATAAATAATTAATAAAATTCTAAAAATAATACTAAAAATAATTATAATAATAATAATAATAATAATATTAACAAAAATAATAATTATAATAAAAATAATACTAATATTAATAATAAAAATAATAATAATACTAATAAAAATAATAAAATAATAATTATATTAAGTTTCGGTTTTTTTCGGTTTTTACCGGTACCGAACCGGTATCGAACCGGTAAAACCGGTTCGGTATACCGGTCCAATTAGTACCGATTTCGATATCCAAAATTTCTATTTTTCGGTTTCGGTTCGGTACGGACCGATAATTACCGGTTGAACACCCCTACCACTGTGCAGCGTACTCGGACATATCTCCCGCCTTATGTTTTTGTAAGGTCATGACGATGGTATATAACTGTAGACTCAAAAAATTATTGTCATAAAATAATAAGTTATTTGAAAATAATCAAGTCTTTTACCAATATTGCAATGAACAGTGCAATATTTATTAATCTGCAAAAAAGCTCTCGTAACTATCGTGTTATTGATCGTCTTCTTTTGTTATATATTCTTCTAATTGCCCTTTGAGTTGGGTTTGAATAATTAAGAGAGTTATCTTCCCTACCATTTGCCTTACCTTCTGATATGCTTTTGTTTCCCATACTCCCAGAGACCAAGCCACGTGGTTGTGAGCGGTTCAATTGACCTTACTAAAAAAAAAGGGTTGTTTTATAATATATAATAAATTTTTTAAAAAAATTGGGTATAATATATAAATTGATTCGACTAAAATTTATAATTTTTTTTAATGTATATGATCAAATTGAAACTTTTATAATTTTACAAGTTCTATTTCACTCTTACTCTTTTATATATGTATCTTTTTTATTTTTTTAAAAATAAATGATAATCTAATTTATATTATTTTTAAAAATAATTAAAGAATCAAATATTAATGAAAAAAATTATGATTTGAAATACATATTAAGAATTAATAAAGTATATATAGTAATGATATTATTTATTATATTATTATTATAATTAAATAGTATATATTTTATATATGCCAATAACAAATTCGTTCGGGGCACGGCCCTGAATTCCCACCAATTGTTTTTTAAGGCTCATAATATTAATGGCCCCACTAGACTAACATCTTGGCTCGTTACTGCATACTCCAGGTCTCCACCCCACCCCCCTTGAGTGCGGTGGGGTCTTATATTATTTGATCCTTCACATTCTTGGTTTGTTGAGATACATACACATGGCAAACGCACAAATGTTCTTTATTTTTTCACTTTCATTTAGTAGGGTCCATTCCACCTCATGGACGAGCAAGCCAAAATGACTTGCATGCGTGTCACCTTTCAGACGTTTATTGCCTTGGATAGCTTCATAGATTCATGCTCAATGCTAAACAACTAAAGGCTACTAAATTACAATCAACGGTACCCCCATCCTTTTCAAACTTCTGCATCATGTACCTTCTTCCACTTTATTTATTGCCGCCCTTATAGGAATGGTGGATGATTGTGATTTCAATTATATACTACTTGTCATCCCATGAGAATTAATCTCAAGACTAATCAAGTTAATGCTAGAAAAAACTTATTGTGGGACGTTATGTAACCTCACGATGGACTTCAAATTCACACATAGTCAATGACGTTATCGTGATACTTGAGTTTCATATTGAAATATAAATGCGAGATGCATTGAAGGATTATGTGGTATTGAAATATAAATGCAAAATTCATTGAAGGTTTATGTGAGATAGATTGAATTGTATATAATTAACATTATTGCAATACTAATAACTTGTCGTGTACTTTTTTATTTTTTGGGTTGGAGTGGGGTGAGCGTGTCTGGAGAAGAGTTGATTGATCCTTATTCTGGACTTGAATTGTTACAAATGATTGTTGGGACGTGAATTGAGTCTTATTTTGAACACAATTTAAACCAAGTTGTTATAATTATTATTTTATTTTTTAAAATAAATTAATTGCAGACTTCTTGTAATTAGCAAAATCTATTAATTATAATCGTTAGAAGGGACAAAAGATTTGATTAGAAGACAAATTATCCTATATATCTTTTTTTCATCTGGATTATGGCTTTAATTTGTCATCCTTAATGCAGGTAAAAATATCTGAACTTGAAGGCAAGGTTATTGGCATTTACTTTTCAGCCAATTGGTATCCACCGTGTCAAAGCTTCAACCAGGTTTTAATCAATACTTACGAACAACTTAAGAGCTGTAAATCCGAATTTGAAATTGTATTTGTGTCAACTGATGAAGATTTGAATGCCTTTAATAATTTCACCGCAAGAATGCCTTGGCTAGCAATTCCATTTTCAGATTTGGATACCAAAAAAGCCTTGAATCGAAGATTTGACGTTGAAGGAATTCCTTGCCTAATTGTTCTACAACCAAACAACAACAAAGATGAACCCACATTACGCGATGGAGTTGAGCTCGTTTATCGGTATGGAATTCGAGCCTTCCCGTTTAGTAAAGAGAGGTTAGAGGAATTGCTAGAGGAGGATAGAGAGAAACAAGAAAGCCAGACCTTGTTAAATTTGCTCATAAACAATGATAGGGACTTTCTCTTGGCTCATTCCAACCCCATTCAGGTCCGTCCTCACAATGCTTCACTTTAATAATTATTTGTCTAGAGTGATGCTGTCTCGTGCTTTATTAAGGAATTATACATAATTAAGTAATACTTTTATGAGAAATCAATTCAATTATATGTTACATTAGACTAATTATAAAATCGTAAATATATGGCATGTAAAGGTCCCCCCGCGCCCCCGCCCCCGCCCCTGTGCTTTATTAAGGAATTATACATAATTAAGTAATACTTTTACGATAAACCAATTCAATTATATGTTACATTAGACTAATTATAAAATCGTAAATATATGGCATGTGAAGGTCCCCCCGCGCCCCCGCCCCCGCCCCCTGCCCCCTGCCCCCTGCCCCCTGCCCCTGTGCTTTATTAAGGAATTATACATAATTAAGTAATACTTTTACGATAAACCAATTCAATTATATGTTACATTAGACTAATTATAAAATCGTAAATATATGGCATGTGAAGGTCCCTGCCCCCCCCCCCCCCCCCCCCCAATTCAATTATATGTTACATTAGACTAATTATAAAATCGTAAATATATGGCATGTGAAGGTCCCTGGCCCCCCCCCCCCCCACACACACACAATGTATTTATAACTATAATATGTGTGGTGAAAATATGAGGATCATTACCCTTAGTGGATCACTTATGAATAATCCACTAAAGTTTTCATTGTAAACTTCAAGGAGAAACCATTGAATGTAATTTTTTTTTTAAATCTGAAATACTGATCATCTAAGATTTAAAATAAAATAAAAAAATCAAATGCCAAAAAGTAGGGGACATTTTTTATATATTTATAATGTTGAGGAATTTGCCGAGGAGCTTAAGGGATATATCTCATGTGTAGGTGCCAGTTGCTTCGTTAATGGGTAAAACAATTGGGCTTTACTTCTCAAGCCAATGGTGCATTCCAGGTATGAAGTTCACTCCCAAGCTGATTTCCATATACAAGAAGATAAAAGAAATGCTGACCGAAGATGGCGATGATCAAGACTTTGAAATTATTTACGTGTCAAGTGACCGCGACGAAATTGAATTTAATTTGCAATTTGATGGTATGCCATGGCTAGCATTGCCATTTGGAGACACTACTATAAAAAATCTGGCCAAGTATTTTGATATTCGAGGAATTCCTAGCTTGGTTATTTTGGGCCCAAATGGTAAAACTGTGACAAAAAATGGGAGGAACCTTATAAATCTGTACCAACAAAAGGCCTACCCTTTTACTGAGGCTAGAGTGGAGTTACTAGAGAAGGAAATGGACGAGGCGGCAAAAAGCCTGCCGACATTTGAGTTCCATGCCGGCCATCGGCATAAGCTGAAGTTGGTGTCGCAAGGATCTGGAGGAGGACCCTTTATATGTTGTGACTGTGATGAACAAGGGGGTGGATGGGCTTATCAGTGCATCCAATGTGGGTATGAAGTCCACCCCAAATGCGTGAGGGCTGTTGGTCCTGACTGATAGTTGACTCTGCGGGGCTACTTATTCAACCGTTTAAATGTATCTAAGTGGGCTACGTTGGTAGGTGCTTTGAAACTTGATGGGTACGTAGATATGAACACCGTGAAATTTAGCGGACATGTGAGGGTAAGATTTTCAGTCTGTGTGTACATACATGTTTTACGATTGTTTATCAATTTTTTAACTTCTCACTAGTACAAGCATAAAATTTCAAAATATAGACATAAATTCTCAAAATATACTAGAAATGGCACGAGGAAGCAAATATATATATACAGTTGTGTAGTGCACAGTCGGTTATGAGGACGGTTAAATTGTCGTCGTAATTTAAAATAATTGTCATTATATATAACTGACAGTGCATTACATAGTTATGTATATATATATTTTTAAATAATATCTTTATATTATATTTTATTTTTTATTAAACATTATTTTTGAATGCATTTGCGCGAGAATTACAACAAAAATAAATAAATACAGCCCTTCATTCTTTTAATTTTCTGCCTTCATGACATTGTTTCATAATCATAAATGATAATAGAGGAAACTGAAAATTCATAGTATATTTCTTGTAAATTATTAAATTTATCAACTGAACAGGGAGGAAAGACAAACCTAAGCAGGGTTATTCCCTCGACATATACTACAAAATTCTCCATAAGAAATTCCCATTTCTTTCGCTGATTACATAATTATTATGATGGAGAAACTTATAATTTGCAAAGGCTTATATAGATAGATACTCGTACTAATAATGAATGATCAGATACGTGCATGTGTCACAAATGTAACTCACCCAGTGGCTCTACTGTAGTGTTTACATTGACATCTAAAGTTCTTATAACATATGTAGTATATTTAAAAATACTTTCATTATATGTGTAAGTTTCTTATGAAAATTTAAAACATTGCCTCAAATTTTTACAAAATTCAAAGATTCTCAACCAAAATGAGAACTGATAGGTCGATCAAGCTCGAAACCGGATTGTTCGCTCCATTAAAAACTCACTTGAATTTTATTTGGGAGTGAGTCGAGTTGAGCTTGGACAAAAATTCAAGCCCAAAGTTAAATTCGGATTGCTTGGTCATAGGTTGTTTGGTCTATTATATGCCCTGAATTATAGTATTAAAAATGTGTCAAATATATAGACTATTTATAGGGTTAAATTATTATTTTTCTATTGAACTGAAAACCGATTTACATATACTTCACGAAATTAATTTTTTCTCATTTTAAGTATAATCTTAATAATAAAACTCACGGAAACTATTATATCAACATGTACCACTGAAACGTCTAAAGTCAATGTCACGTGACTTGCACTGTTTTGAAAGATGACACTCAGATTGAGATGGAAAAATATTAATAAGCCTAATTTAATAGCAATTATGGACAACATATAGAAGGCGAGCATACAAGTTCAGTATAAATTATTAACCAAGCAGAGCTTGGCTGCTTGCTTGGTCATATTGCGTGAAGAGGTAAGAGTATGTAGTGAATAAAGTCACAAACGATTAAGATGAATCAAGAAGTATACATTAGAACGTAAAACAAAACAAAGATAAAATAAAGTTTGTACATGGCCATATATATGCAGACACATGCATATGCAAGCAGACAGAAACAAAAACAAGAACATATATATACCAGTAGTTGATAATTATGTAAATTCTATAAATATGAAGAGAGAGATACTTGGTTATTGGGAGCTAAACATATCATGAGACCGTTCTTCTATCACTGCATCCGACAAGCACAAATGGTTATGGTCACAATGTGGTACCTCCTGTGCAGTACACAACAACAAGAGGCAGATAAAAATGCAAACCTAAGCTAGTCTTTGGGATTGCATAAAGTGGTTGCACTCAAAAATTATAATCAAACTTGTGTTGGTGCACTTAAACAGCTGCAACACAAATATGGAGGGGAAAGTCGCACAAATTATGGTCCTGTTGATGTCCTATAATACGGGTCCTATCGTCCTACCTTAAAGCACTCTCCCCAACTTGCACAAGTCGATAAGCTCTGCAAAAAATTGGCTGAGCCACAATAATAAAACTCATCAATAAAGTTCATTGTATCACAAGTCTTACAAGAACACAACAATCTAAAATGTATATCTATAATATTTATTCACTCAATATTAATGGGAATCAATTAACTTAAATGTCAATCAATTTTAGTCATACTTCGTGCTCTAAAAAGATAAACGCATACCAGCATAATAACTTTGTCTGTACAAGCCATTTTTACAGAAACGAAAATTCCCAACTTTTTGTGGAGAAATTCTTTAGTGGTTCTGGGGCACCGCATGGCCATGCTCCAGGGCCATAAAATATTTTTTTCTTTTAGTGACATATATATATATATATATATATATATACATATATATATATATATATATATATATATATATATCATCTTCCATCGCCAGATGCACAAAATGCCCCCCAACCACACACAGTGTAAGACCCCGAATTTTATGAAATATAAAAATTAATTTTTCTTCATATATATTTTTCCTGAAACAGTAAGTGGTTAAATTAACGAAATTGAAAGTTAAGGATGTTATGTGTAAATTTTATTTTGTCGGACAATATTCGTTTTGTCGGGGAATATTCGTTTTGTCGGGGAATATTCGAGTCGTACGACGGCGCCGAAATAACTAATTATTGGTGGACCCCACAACGGAATATTTATCGGATATAGAAAACGACAGAAGTAACCTTTTTAAATAAAAATAGTCAACGGTGTTAACTGTTAAAATACCGGTGATAAAAGAATAGTAGCATACGGTAATTTATGGTATTTTATTGTGGCACACGGTATTGCACAGTGTCTCATATTATTGACACCGTAACTGTTACGCATCATTTCATCAATAATTGTCACTGCATAATATTTTATATTATCAATTCAATTATTGTTGCTACACAGTATTTTGCATTATTGATTCAATAATTGTCATTACACTGTATTTCATATCATCGAGTCAATAATTGTTGGTGCACTGTAGTTTAAAATTATTGAATCTAATAATTGTCACAGTAGCAAATATACTGTAATTTATATTATTAAATTAATAAAAATATGTAACGTGTTTCTTACATTAGTATGGTAACATTATTTTATATGTTGGACTCACAGGAAGAATAAATAAATAAATAAAAAAATAAAATAATTAATTTTACTATTTGAAATAGTAACGTGAATAGTAACGTGAATAGTGACGTGAATAGTAACGTGAATAGTAAGTGAATAGTAAGAAACATGTGGGACCCACTGTGGGGCCCACACGAAATGTGAGAAATGTGTTTGCTGGGAATGGGTTGGTGGAGGCTGCGCAGCAGCCTCTGCTGAATTTTTTTTCTGTTCACCTACCACGCATAGTGCCTTATTTTCTCTTATAAATAGCTTGTTCAGCTAAATAGAAAAATCACACCTAAAACATAAAAATTTTCTATAAGAATTTTATGAGTTTTCTCTGAGAATAGTAAGGTTATTTTGAGAGTTTGAAAGCCAAAAGGAGTGCAGGAATTTTTCAAGTAAGTCTTTTATTAAAGAGTTGTAATTTTATAAATTCCTATTTTTCACGGTATTCACAAATCTTCCTTTAGAAGACTCTTCTTTAAGAAGATTCATTTTTAAAAACTTTCTTTGGAAGATTTATTTTGAAATATTATTTTAAAAACTATTTTAAAGTTGTTATATTATACTACAAAAATTATGTTAAATATATATAATTTTGATAGTTCATAATATATGAATTATCATACACTTTGAAATTTATATGTGGTAATTACTAATTTATATTATAAATATATAGGTTGATCAACCTCATTTAAATCAATATCCAGTCACGTGTTAAGGTAAGGAATATCATTCTTTTCACACTCTTAAATTTATTACGGTAAGGGGTATCATTCTTTTCATCATCATAAATGGATATTATTTTCTTTCTTACTTGAAGGGATTATCATTCTTTGATTCTCGAAAATAATATCGTTTCTTTCTTGTGCCATTTACTTCCATGTATTAAATTGTGGGAATAACCTTACGGCGCGGTTTACCGCCTGTTGGTGAATAACCTTTTGTATTCATTCCTTATTAATCTTTGAGAATAACCTTACGGTGCGGATTATCGCCTGTTTGGTGAATAACTATTCGTATTCAAATTGATGGGAATAACCTTACGGTGCGGATTATCGCCTGTTGGTGAATAACCCTTTTTATTTGTCTCGTGTGGAAATAATTTGTCTACACGAATTATCACATGACACTTTTATTCCATATTCGTAAGTGATATCATTTTCCTTTATACACATAAGGGATACCATCTTTTTCATCTTCCATTATTCAAACTTACTATGGTAAGGGATATTAATTTCCTTCACCGTTTGTTAATCAAACCTGCTACGGTAAGGGATATTATTTTCTTTCATACTCCTAAATCGAAACTTATTATGGAACTATTGCTTCTACAATTCCTGAAAATATTATATGTTCCATAATAGTTGAACTTCATTATTTCAACTGAACCTTCCTATTTACGTGAACCTTTCTATTGAACTGTAACCGTTATTCTGAACTGTGGATCTTGAATATCATTTTTAAATTTCACTCCACATCATGTTGGCAATTTGGACATTATTTGAATCTGCACAAAGTAAACTTCTGATACTTATTGTTTATCCTGTTCTTCTGTTCATCATTTGTATCACTGTTATTTGTATTAATCATCAAGAATCAAGCTGTTGTGAATATCTGTGGCCGGGGGCACAGATGTGATATAATTGTTGAACAGATGATAGGTTAAAGGCGATATACTAGGTTAAAGGCGATACGTCTGTTCGGTGTCTTTTATGGCACGTGGTGAATGTTCTCTTTGGCCCGTAGTGCAAAGATGAACTGTTGATTGGTATGATTATGACCAAAGGCTGAATCTGGTATAATCATGACCGTTGGTGTTATATTAAATGTCTTTGGCCCGTAGTGCAAATATGAACTGTTGATTTGCATGATTATGACCAGGAACTGTGAATTTGTATTATCTTGACTAATGGTATTTCAGATGATAAAAGTTGATGATGTTTTTACGAAAAAGAGAAACGCGTGGACATTATAGTCTACATTATTCTTCTAATAGATTGCTCATTCAGCCGCTATTATTGATCTGAACATTGTTCAAGAATTTAACTGCAGTTTTTGATATACACCTTGTATTATGTTGTATTCTATCAAGAACTCACCTGTTGAAGGCTAATGATAATTTATTCGTCATTATCTTAGTTATGATATTTCTTACTGGGCTATTTGAGCTCACCCTTTTGTTCCATTATTTTTCAACAGGATATGAGAACGTAGCTGGGTCTAGCCGGGGAATGGAGTGGGAGTCCGAGGGATATCTATTATAGTCTTCACGTGTTGTAAAATAGTGTGGCAATAATAGTGAAGACTTAGTTGTGTATTATTATACACGGTATTGTTGTACGTTGTGCTTTGTTGTAATAATTTTGTTGTAGTCTTTTGACGACTCAAGTTTGGGCTGTGTGGGCCTAGATTTGGGGGCGTCACAGTTGGTATCAGAGCCATATAACGAAGAGCCCCGAGCCTCTCGCTGGTGACTTCCTAGGGAAAGGGGCTGCACCGAAGCCAGACTCTCCGTAGGGGACGCCTATAGTACAGGTGGCAAACTGATAGGTACCACTGTGAGGTGTTGTCCCTATGGTGGGATGAGAGTCACAGTTGGCATCAGAGTTTAGGGATATGGTCTTTAATGGAGATCTGGGGTTAAAACTAGGAGGGGAGATACGGATAGAATACGTCACTAGTGTGTCCTACCTAAATTAGATTTTGTTATCTAACGAGTTGATTTGAATATAGGGACATGAAGTGATGAGTCAGTTTGTTTGAACTAACAATTATTTTGTGACCACAGTTAAGTATGGCATCTGGAAATCAGGAGGATAACTTTGAAATGCCCGGTACGTCAATTTCGGGGACGAAATTTCATAAGGAGGGGAGGTTGTAAGACCCCGAATTTTATGAAATATAAAAATTAATTTTTCTTCATATATATTTTTCCTGAAACAGTAAGTGGTTAAATTAACGAAATTGAAAGTTAAGGATGTTATGTGTAAATTTTATTTTGTCGGACAATATTCGTTTTGTCGGGGAATATTCGTTTTGTCGGGGAATATTCGGGCCGTACGACGGCGCCGAAATAACTAATTATTGGTGGACCCCACAACGGAATATTTGTCGGATATAGAAAACGACAGAAGTAACCTTTTTAAATAAAAATAGTCAACGGTGTTAACTGTTAAAATACCGGTGATAAAAGAATAGTAGCATACGGTAATTTATGGTATTTTATTGTGGCACACGGTATTGCACAGTGTCTCATATTATTGACACCGTAACTGTTACGCATCATTTCATCAATAATTGTCACTGCATAATATTTTATATTATCAATTCAATTATTGTTGCTACACAGTATTTTGCATTATTGATTCAATAATTGTCATTACACTGTATTTCATATCATCGAGTCAATAATTGTTGGTGCACTGTAGTTTAAAATTATTGAATCTAATAATTGTCACAGTAGCAAATATACTGTAATTTATATTATTAAATTAATAAAAATATGTAACGTGTTTCTTACATTAGTATGGTAACATTATTTTATATGTTGGACTCACAGGAAGAATAAATAAATAAATAAAAAAATAAAATAATTAATTTTACTATTTGAAATAGTAACGTGAATAGTGACGTGAATAGTAACGTGAATAGTAAGTGAATAGTAAGAAACATGTGGGACCCACTGTGGGGCCCACACGAAATGTGAGAAATGTGTTTGCTGGGAATGGGTTGGTGGAGGCTGCGCAGCAGCCTCTGCTGAATTTTTTTTCTGTTCACCTACCACGCATAGTGCCTTATTTTCTCCTATAAATAGCTTGGTCAGCTAAATAATAAAATCACACCTAAAACATAAAATTTTTCTATAAGAATTTTATGAGTTTTCTCTGAGAATAGTAAGGTTATTTTGAGAGTTTGAAAGCCAAAAGGAGTGCAGGAATTTTTCAAGTAAGTCTTTTATTAAAGAGTTGTAATTTTATAAATTCCTATTTTTCACGGTATTCACAAATCTTCCTTTAGAAGACTCTTCTTTAAGAAGATTCATTTTTAAAAACTTTCTTTGGAAGATTTATTTTGAAATATTATTTTAAAAACTATTTTAAAGTTGTTATATTATACTACAAAAATTATGTTAAATATATATAATTTTGATAGTTCATAATATATGAATTATCATACACTTTGAAATTTATATGTGGTAATTACTAATTTATATTATAAATATATAGGTTGATCAACCTCATTTAAATCAATATCCAGTCACGTGTTAAGGTAAGGAATATCATTCTTTTCACACTCTTAAATTTATTACGGTAAGGGGTATCATTCTTTTCATCATCATAAATGGATATTATTTTCTTTCTTACTTGAAGGGATTATCATTCTTTGATTCTCGAAAATAATATCGTTTCTTTCTTGTGCCATTTACTTCCATGTATTAAATTGTGGGAATAACCTTACGGCGCGGTTTACCGCCTGTTGGTGAATAACCTTTTGTATTCATTCCTTATTAATCTTTGAGAATAACCTTACGGTGCGGATTATCGCCTGTTTGGTGAATAACTCTTCGTATTCAAATTGATGGGAATAACCTTACGGCGCGGATTATCGCCTGTTTGGTGAATAACTATTCGTATTCAAATTGATGGGAATAACCTTACGGTGCGGATTATCGCCTGTTGGTGAATAACCCTTTTTATTTGTCTCGTGTGGAAATAATTTGTCTACACGAATTATCACATGACACTTTTATTCCATATTCGTAAGTGATATCATTTTCCTTTATACACATAAGGGATACCATCTTTTTCATCTTCCATTATTCAAACTTACTATGGTAAGGGATATTAATTTCCTTCACCGTTTGTTAATCAAACCTGCTACGGTAAGGGATATTATTTTCTTTCATACTCCTAAATCGAAACTTATTATGGAACTATTGCTTCTATAATTCCTGAAAATATTATATGTTCCATAATAGTTGAACTTCATTATTTCAACTGAACCTTCCTATTTACGTGAACCTTTCTATTGAACTGTAACCGTTATTCTGAACTGTGGATCTTGAATATCATTTTTAAATTTCACTCTACATCATGTTGGCAATTTGGACATTATTTGAATCTGCACAAAGTAAACTTCTGATACTTATTGTTTATCCTGTTATTCTGTTCATCATTTGTATCACTGTTATTTGTATTAATCATCAAGAATCAAGCTGTTGTGAATATCTGTGGCCGGGGGCACAGATGTGATATAATTGTTGAACAGATGATAGGTTAAAGGCGATATACTAGGTTAAAGGCGATACGTCTGTTCGGTGTCTTTTATGGCACGTGGTGAATGTTCTCTTTGGCCCGTAGTGCAAAGATGAACTGTTGATTGGTATGATTATGACCAAAGGCTGAATCTGGTATAATCATGACCGTTGGTGTTATATTAAATGTCTTTGGCCCGTAGTGCAAATATGAACTGTTGATTTGCATGATTATGACCAGGAACTGTGAATTTGTATTATCTTGACTAATGGTATTTCAGATGATAAAAGTTGATGATGTTTTTACGAAAAAGAGAAACGCGTGGACATTATAGTCTACATTATTCTTCTAATAGATTGCTCATTCCGCCGCTATTATTGATCTGAACATTGTTCAAGAATTTAACTGCAGTTTTTGATATACACCTTGTATTATGTTGTATTCTATCAAGAACTCACCTGTTGAAGGCTAATGATAATTTATTCGTCATTATCTTAGTCATGATATTTCTTACTGGGCTATTTGAGCTCACCCTTTTGTTCCATTATTTTTCAACAGGATATGAGAACGTAGCTGGGTCTAGCCGGGGAATGGAGTGGGAGTCCGAGGGATATCTATTATAGTCTTCACGTGTTGTAAAATAGTGTGGCAATAATAGTGAAGACTTAGTTGTGTATTATTATACACGGTATTGTTGTACGTTGTGCTTTGTTGTAATAATTTTGTTGTAGTCTTTTGACGACTCAAGTTTGGGCTGTGTGGGCCTAGATTTGGGGGCGTCACAGTTGGTATCAGAGCCATATAACGAAGAGCCCCGAGCCTCTCGCTGGTGACTTCCTAGGGAAAGGGGATGCACCGAAGCCAGACTCTCCGTAGGGGACGCCTATAGTACAGGTGGCAAACTGATAGGTACCACTGTGAGGTGTTGTCCCTATGGTGGGATGAGAGTCACAGTTGGCATCAGAGTTTAGGGATATGGTCTTTAATGGAGATCTGGGGTTAAAACTAGGAGGGGAGATACGGATAGAATACGTCACTAGTGTGTCCTACCTAAATTAGATTTTGTTATCTAACGAGTTGATTTGAATATAGGGACATGAAGTGATGAGTCAGTTTGTTTGAACTAACAATTATTTTGTGACCACAGTTAAGTATGGCATCTGGAAATCAGGAGGATAACTTTGAAATGCCCGGTACGTAAATTTCGGGGACGAAATTTCATAAGGAGGGGAGGTTGTAAGACCCCGAATTTTATGAAATATAAAAATTAATTTTTCTTCATATATATTTTTCCTGAAACAGTAAGTGGTTAAATTAACGAAATTGAAAGTTAAGGATGTTATGTGTAAATTTTATTTTGTCGGACAATATTCGTTTTGTCGGGGAATATTCGTTTTGTCGGGGAATATTCGGGCCGTACGACGGCGCCGAAATAACTAATTATTGGTGGACCCCACAACGGAATATTTGTCGGATATAGAAAACGACAGAAGTAACCTTTTTAAATAAAAATAGTCAACGGTGTTAACTGTTAAAATACCGGTGATAAAAGAATAGTAGCATACGGTAATTTATGGTATTTTATTGTGGCACACGGTATTGCACAGTGTCTCATATTATTGACACCATAACTGTTACGCATCATTTCATCAATAATTGTCACTGCATAATATTTTATATTATCAATTCAATTATTGTTGCTACACAGTATTTTGCATTATTGATTCAATAATTGTCATTACACTGTATTTCATATCATCGAGTCAATAATTGTTGGTGCACTGTAGTTTAAAATTATTGAATCTAATAATTGTCACAGTAGCAAATATACTGTAATTTATATTATTAAATTAATAAAAATATGTAACGTGTTTCTTACATTAGTATGGTAACATTATTTTATATGTTGGACTCACAGGAAGAATAAATAAATAAATAAAAAAATAAAATAATTAATTTTACTATTTGAAATAGTAACGTGAATAGTAACGTGAATAGTGACGTGAATAGTAACGTGAATAGTAAGTGAATAGTAAGAAACATGTGGGACCCACTGTGGGGCCCACACGAAATGTGAGAAATGTGTTTGCTGGGAATGGGTTGGTGGAGGCTGCGCAGCAGCCTCTGCTGAATTTTTTTTCTGTTCACCTACCACGCATAGTGCCTTATTTTCTCCTATAAATAGCTTGTTCAGCTAAATAGAAAAATCACACCTAAAACATAAAAATTTTCTATAAGAATTTTATGAGTTTTCTCTGAGAATAGTAAGGTTATTTTGAGAGTTTGAAAGCCAAAAGGAGTGCAGGAATTTTTCAAGTAAGTCTTTTATTAAAGAGTTGTAATTTTATAAATTCCTATTTTTCACGGTATTCACAAATCTTCCTTTAGAAGACTCTTCTTTAAGAAGATTCATTTTTAAAAACTTTCTTTGGAAGATTTATTTTGAAATATTATTTTAAAAACTATTTTAAAGTTGTTATATTATACTACAAAAATTATGTTAAATATATATAATTTTGATAGTTCATAATATATGAATTATCATACACTTTGAAATTTATATGTGGTAATTACTAATTTATATTATAAATATATAGGTTGATCAACCTCATTTAAATCAATATCCAGTCACGTGTTAAGGTAAGGAATATCATTCTTTTCACACTCTTAAATTTATTACGGTAAGGGGTATCATTCTTTTCATCATCATAAATGGATATTATTTTCTTTCTTACTTGAAGGGATTATCATTCTTTGATTCTCGAAAATAATATCGTTTCTTTCTTGTGCCATTTACTTCCATGTATTAAATTGTGGGAATAACCTTACGGCGCGGTTTACCGCCTGTTGGTGAATAACCTTTTGTATTCATTCCTTATTAATCTTTGAGAATAACCTTACGGTGCGGATTATCGCCTGTTTGGTGAATAACTCTTCGTATTCAAATTGATGGGAATAACCTTACGGCGCGGATTATCGCCTGTTTGGTGAATAACTATTCGTATTCAAATTGATGGGAATAACCTTACGGTGCGGATTATCGCCTGTTGGTGAATAACCCTTTTTATTTGTCTCGTGTGGAAATAATTTGTCTACACGAATTATCACATGACACTTTTATTCCATATTCGTAAGTGATATCATTTTCCTTTATACACATAAGGGATACCATCTTTTTCATCTTCCATTATTCAAACTTACTATGGTAAGGGATATTAATTTCCTTCACCGTTTGTTAATCAAACCTGCTACGGTAAGGGATATTATTTTCTTTCATACTCCTAAATCGAAACTTATTATGGAACTATTGCTTCTATAATTCCTGAAAATATTATATGTTCCATAATAGTTGAACTTCATTATTTCAACTGAACCTTCCTATTTACGTGAACCTTTCTATTGAACTGTAACCGTTATTCTGAACTGTGGATCTTGAATATCATTTTTAAATTTCACTCCACATCATGTTGGCAATTTGGACATTATTTGAATCTGCACAAAGTAAACTTCTGATACTTATTGTTTATCCTGTTCTTCTGTTCATCATTTGTATCACTGTTATTTGTATTAATCATCAAGAATCAAGCTGTTGTGAATATCTGTGGCCGGGGGCACAGATGTGATATAATTGTTGAACAGATGATAGGTTAAAGGCGATATACTAGGTTAAAGGCGATACGTCTGTTCGGTGTCTTTTATGGCACGTGGTGAATGTTCTCTTTGGCCCGTAGTGCAAAGATGAACTGTTGATTGGTATGATTATGACCAAAGGCTGAATCTGGTATAATCATGACCGTTGGTGTTATATTGAATGTCTTTGGCCCGTAGTGCAAAGATGAACTGTTGATTGGTATGATTATGACCAAAGGCTGAATCTGGTATAATCATGACCGTTGGTGTTATATTAAATGTCTTTGGCCCGTAGTGCAAATATGAACTGTTGATTTGCATGATTATGACCAGGAACTGTGAATTTGTATTATCTTGACTAATGGTATTTCAGATGATAAAAGTTGATGATGTTTTTACGAAAAAGAGAAACGCGTGGACATTATAGTCTACATTATTCTTCTAATAGATTGCTCATTCCGCCGCTATTATTGATGTAAGACCCCGAATTTTATGAAATACAAAATTTAATTTTTCTTCATATAGATATTTTTTTTAAACAGTAAGTGATTAAATAGATAAAGTTAAAAGTTAAGGATGTTATGTGCAAATTTTATTTTGTCGGACAATATTCGCTTTGTCGGGGAATATTCGTTTGGTCGGGGAATATTCGTTTGGTCCGACGGCGCCGAAATAACAAATTATTGGTGGACCCCACAACGGAATATTTGTCGGATATAGAAAACGACAGAAATAACCTTTTTAAATAAAAATAGTCAACGGAACTGTTAAAATACCGGTGATAAAAGAATAGTAGCATACGGTAGTTATTGGTATTTTCTGTAGCACTCGGTACTCTACAGTAACACACGGTATTGCATAGTGGCTCATATTTTTGGTCTGATAATTGACACCGTAACTGTTACGCATCATTTCATCGATAATTGTCACTGCATAATATTTTATATTATCAATTCAATAATTGTTGTTACACAGTATTTTGCATTATTGATTTAATAATTGTCATTACACTGTATTTTATATCATTGAGTCAATAATTGTTGTTGCACTGTTTTTAAAATTATTGAACCTAATAATTGTCACAGTAACATATGCACAGTAATTCACATTATTGAATCAATAATTGTCATTACACAGTAACGTATGCTTTATTTTACATTATTGTTATCTCTATTATGATGTTATTTAAACAGTTGTATTTCATTAATTTATTGACTTGATATCTAAGAGCTAACTATACTGTATTTATAACAATTAGTCATAATAATTAAATTGATAAAGTTATTTGTTTATAATATAAAGTTAGGTGATTATTAGGTGATATGAAATGAATGGTGTAGATTAAAGTGTGAATTATTATTGAATAATTGAATTGATTTGTTTATAATATAAAGTTAGGTGATTATTAGGTGATATGAAATGAATGGTGTAGATTAAAGTGTGAATTATTGTTGAATAATTAAATTGATTTGTTTATAATATAAAGTTAGGTGATTATTAGGTGATATGAAATGAATGGTGTAGATTAAAGATAATATAATATTTGAAATGGATGGTGTAGATTAAAAGATGATCTTTAAATGAATGGTTTAGATTAAATGAATGATAAGATTTTTGGCTATAAATAGAAGCCTTAACTTAAGGATTTTTCATAAACTTCCTTACTTGTTCTTTCTTTCTCTCTCTAAATACTTCTTGTGAAAGTTCTCTCTAAGTGTGCTTAAGTCATCTTGAGTATTTGTGAAGATCTATAAGTATACGTATACTGTTCAAGTTAATCAACCTCATTTAAATCAATATCCAGTCACGTGTTGAGGTAAGGGATACCATCTTTTTCATCTTCCATTATTCAAACGTACTATGGTAAGAGATTATCATTATTTGATTCTCGATAATAATATTGTTTCTTCCTTACTCATAAGACGTGCCTTTTATTTCCATGTATTAAATTGTGGGAATAACCTTACGGAGCGGATTGCCGCCTGTTGGTGAATAACCTTTCGTATTCATTCATTATTAATCTCTGAGAATAACCTTACGGAGCGGATTGCCGCCTGTTTGGTGAATAACTCTTTGTACTCAAATTCTATTAAATTGTGGGAATAACCTTACGGAGCGGATTGCCGCCTGTTGGTGAATAACCCTTTGTATTAATTTCTTTCACCTTTTGTTAATCAAACCTGCTACGGTAAGGGATATTATTTTCTTTCATACTCCTAAATCGAAATTTATTATGGAACTATTGCTTCTATAATTCCTGAAAATATTATATGTTCCATAATAGTTGAACTTCATTATTTCAACTGAACCTTCCTATTTACGTGAACCTTTCTATAGAATTGTAACCGTTATTCTGAACTGTGGATCTTGAATTTCACTCCACATCATGTTGACAATTTGGACATTTTTTGAATCTGTACAAAGTAAACTTCCGATACTTATTGTTATCCTATTTCTTCTGTTCATCATTTATATCATTCTAATCATCCAAAAATCAAGCTGTTGTGAATATCTGTGGCCGGGGGCACAGATGTGATATATTTGTTGAACAGATGATAGGTTAAAGGCGATATAATAGGTTAAAGGCGATACATCTGTTCGGTGTCTTTTATGGCACGTGGTGAATGTTCTTTTTGGCCCGTAGTGCAAAGATGAACTGTTGTTTGGTATGATTATGACCAAAGGCTGAATCTGGTATAATCATGACCGTTGGTGCTATATTGAATATCTTTGGCCCGTAGTACAAAGATGAACTGTTGATGTGCATGATTATGATCAGGAACTGTGAATTTGTATTATCTTGACTAATGATATTTCAGATGATAAAAGTTGATGATGTTTTTCCTAAAAAGAGAACCGAGTGGACATTATTGTCAGACCCCGAATTTTATGAAATACAAAATTTAATTTTTCTTCATATATATATTTTTTTTTTTTTTTTTTTTTTTTGAAACAGTAAGTGGTTAAATTAACAAAATTGAAAGTTAAGGATGTTATGTGCAAATTTTATTTTGTCGGACAATATTCGCTTTGTCGGGGAATATTCGTTTGGTCGGGGAATATTCGTGCCGTACGACGGCGCCGAAATAATAAATTATTGGTGGACCCCACAACGGAATATTTGTCGGATATAGAAAACGACAGAAGTAACCTTTTTAAATAAAAATAGTCAACGGAACTGTTAAAATACCGGTGATAAAAGAATAGTAGCATACGGTAGTTTATGGTATTTTCTGTAGCACACGGTACTCTACAGTAACACACGGTATTGCATAGTGTCTCATATTATTGGTCTGATAATTGACACCGTAACTGTTACGCATCATTTCATCGATAATTGTCACTGCATAATATTTTATATTATCAATTCAATAATTGTTGTTACACAGTATTTTGCATTATTGATTTAATAATTGTCATTACACTGTATTTTATATCATTGAGTCAATAATTGTTGTTGCACTGTTTTTAAAATTATTGAACCTAATAATTGTCACAGTAACATATGCACAGTAATTCACATTATTGAATCAATAATTGTCATTACACAGTAACGTATGCTTTATTTTACATTATTGTTATCTCTATTATGATGTTATTTAAACAGTTGTATTTCATTAATTTATTGACTTGATATCTAAGAGCTAACTATACTGTATTTATAACAATTAGTCATAATAATTGAATTGATAAAGTTATTTGTTTATAATATAAAGTTAGGTGATTATTAGGTGATATGAAATGAATGGTGTAGATTAAAGTTGAATAATTGAATTGATTTGTTTATAATATAAAGTTAGGTGATTATTAGGTAATATGAAATGAATGGTGTAGATTAAAGTGTGAATTATTGTTGAATAATTAAATTGATTTGTTTATAATATAAAGTTAGGTGATTATTAGGTGATATGAAATGAATGGTGTAGATTAAAGATAATATAATATTTGAAATGGATGGTGTAGATTAAAAGATGATCTTTAAATGAATGGTTTAGATTAAATGAATGATGAGATTTTTGGCTATAAATAGAAGCCTTAACTTAAGGATTTTTCATAAACTTCCTTACTTGTTCTTTCTTTCTCTCTCTAAATACTTCTTGTGAAAGTTCTCTCTAAGTGTGCTTAAGTCATCTTGAGTATTTGTGAAGATCTATAAGTATACGTGTACTGTTCAAGTTAATCAACCTCATTTAAATCAATATCCAGTCACGTGTTACGGTAAGGGATACCATCTTTTTCATCTTCCATTATTCAAACATACTATGGTAAGGGATTATCATTATTTGATTCTCGATAATAATATTGTTTCTTCCTTACTCATAAGACGTGCCTTTTATTTCCATGTATTAAATTGTGGGAATAACCTTACGGAGCGGATTGCCGCCTGTTGGTGAATAACCTTTCGTATTCATTCATTATTAATCTCTGAGAATAACCTTACGGAGCGGATTGCCGCCTGTTTGGTGAATAACTCTTTGTACTCAAATTCTATTAAATTGTGGGAATAACCTTACGGAGCGGATTGCCGCCTGTTGGTGAATAACCTTTCGTATTCATTTATTATTAATCTCTGAGAATAACCTTACGGAGCGGATTGCCGCCTGTTTGGTGAATAACTCTTTGTACTCAAATTATATTAAATTGTGGGAATAACCTTACGGAGCGGATTGCCGTCTGTTGGTGAATAACCCTTTGTATTAATTTCCTTCACCTTTTGTTAATCAAACCTGCTACGGTAAGGGATATTATTTTCTTTCATACTCCTAAATCGAAATTTATTATGGAACTATTGCTTCTATAATTCCTGAAAATATTATATGTTCCATAATAGTTGAACTTCATTATTTCAACTGAACCTTCCTATTTACGTGAACCTTTCTATTGAATTGTAACCGTTATTCTGAACTGTGGATCTTGAATATCATTTTTAAATTTCACTCCACATTATGTTGACAATTTGGACATTATTTGAATCTGTACAAAGTAAACTTTCGATACTTATTGTTATCCTATTTCTTCTGTTCATCATTTATATCATTCTAATCATCCAAAAATCAAGCTGTTGTGAATATCTGTGGCCGGGGGCACAGATGTGATATATTTGTTGAACAGATGATAGGTTAAAGGCGATATAATAGGTTAAAGGCGATACATCTGTTCGGTGTCTTTTATGGCATGTGGTGAATGTTCTCTTTGGCCCGTAGTGCAAAGATGAATTGTTGTTTGGTATGATTATGACCAAAGGCTGAATCTGGTATAATCATGACCGTTGGTGTTATATTGAATGTCTTTGGCCCGTAGTGCAAAGATGAACTGTTGATCTGCATGATTATGATCAGGAACTGTGAATTTGTATTATCTTGACTAATGATATTTCAGATGATAAAAGTTGATGATGTTTTTCCTAAAAAGAGAACCGAGTGGACATTATAGTCTGCATTATTCTTCTAATAGATTACTCATTCCGCTGCTATTATTGATCTGAACGTTGTTTAAGAATTTAACTGCAGTTTTTGATATAAACCTTGTAGTCTATTGTATTCTATCAAGAACTCAATTGTTGAAGACTAATGATAATTTATTCATCATTATCTTAGTCATGATATTCTTTACTGGGCTATTTGAGCTCACCCTTTCTTTTGTTCCATTGTTTTTCAACAGGAGATGGAAACATAACAGGGTCTAGCCGGGGAATGGAGTGAGGGTCCGAGGAATAGTTATCATAGTTTTCACGTTTTGTAAAATAGTGTGGCAATAATAGTGAAGACTTAGTAGTGTATTATTATACACTGTATTGTTGTACGTTGTGCTTTGTTGTAATAATTTTGTTGTAGTATTTTGACGACTCAAGTTTGGGCTGTGTGGGCCCAGATTTGGGGGCGTCACAGTTGGCATCAGAGCTTAGGGATATGGTCTTTAATGGAGATCTGGGGTAGAACTAGGAGGGGAGAGACGAATAGAATCAGTCACTAGTGTGTCCTACCTAAAATAGATTTTATTATCTAATGAGTCGATTTGAATGTAGGAACATGAAGTGATGAGTCAGTTTATTTGAACTAACATTTATTTTGTGACCACAGTTTAGTATGGCATCTGGAAATCAAGAGGTTAACTATGGAATGCCTGAAGCAAATGTAGCCGAGAATCAAGAGGCCCCAAACAATCCTCCTGCCAACTCAGGAAATAATGTTCCTGATAAAATGATGAACGATGGATTCTTTAGGAATTTCATGCAGTTCATACAGAATCAAGGAAGAGGAAATCCAGTCAATAATAACGGTAGAAACGCTGGCAATTTGAGGATGGTCACTGTTAAGCAATTTAAAGAATTAGGACCACCTGAATTCCACGGGAAGCCTGACCCACTCAAAGCGGAGGCATGGCTGAAGCAGACGACAAAAATACTTGATGTCTTACAATGCGCTGATGATCAGAAGGTGCCATTTGCCACTTTTATGTTACGAGGTGAGGCAGACCATTGGTGGGAAGCGGTAAAACGTATCCAACCTTCAGCACTCGAAATGTCTTGGACAGAATTCGAAGAACTGTTTAACGAGAAGTACTTCCCAGAAAGCATCCGCCATATGAAGGAAGTGGAATTCATTAAGCTGGAGCAGGGAACATGACAGTCTCCCAATATGAAGCTAAGTTTGCCGAGTTATCTCGCTTTGCCACCCATCTTGTGGATGACGAAGCACGAATGAGTCGGATGTTCCTAAGAGGTTTGAGATTCAAAATTCGTCAACAACTTAGCTCTCATAAATTTAGTTTGTATTCAGATGTTGTGGATAGGGCTCAAAGGGTGGAGCAAACAGATGAAACATTGCAGCCAAGAGTTAATGATCAGCATAGAGAAAGGAGTGACAACAACCACAGGAACGAGAACCATCGAGGAGGTAACCAACACTTCGGTGGTAATTCCATACCAAATAACAGAAGAGGAGAATCTAGTGGAAACAATTTCAAAAGAAAGAGATTCCATAATAATTATGGAAGGGCACCAGCACCAGTACCAACACCAGCACCGACCCCAGTTTCAAGGGGAGAAGATCGACCACCAGTGAGATGCTATAGGTGTGGTCAGGAAGGTCACATCAGCCCAAACTGTACACTGCAGTCCAAAAAGTGCTACAGTTGTGGGAAAGAGGGTCATCTTGCGCGGTTTTGTCCTGCCACAAAATCAAGTCCAGCTGCAATGATGATACCAAAAGCTAGCGCGGATAAAGGAAAATCTGTAGTTCAAGGGAGAGCTTTTGTTGTGACATCCCAAATGGCACGAAACTCGAACGAGGTGATAACCGGTAAGCTATTCATAAATTCTCGTGAAGTCTACGCTTTGTTAGATACTGGCTCTGCCCATTCTTTTATCTCACCTGCATGTGCTCAGCGTTTAAACTTAACTCCTGAAAACTTGGACTTTGACTTATCAGTTGAAACCCCATTAGGAGAAATGACCATTACATCTACTGTCTATAAATCTTGCCTAGTTCAAATCAACAACCTCACATTATCTGTTGACCTTATTTCTTTGGAGATGCGTGAATTTGATGTGATTTTAGGAATTGATTGGTTGACTACCCATCATGCTAAAATTGATTGTTTTCATAAGATTATTAGTTTTCATATTCCTAATCAACCTGTCATGCAAATTCAAGCAACTAAACCATTGAAATCTATAACTGTTATTTCTAGCCATAAAGCCATTCGTTTATTGAAAAACGGATGTCAAGCCTTTTTAGCTCATGTCACTGATTTGAACAAAAATACGTCAAACTTGAATGATATTCCCATTGTTAATGAGTTTCCTGACGTTTTTCCTGAAGAACTTCCTGGCTTACCCCCAAACCGTGAAATTGATTTTTATATTGATCTTGAACCCGGTACCAAGCCCATTTCCAAAGCTCCCTACCGAATGGCCCCCATTGAACTTCAAGAGTTAAAAGTCCAACTACAGGAATTGTTGGATACCGGTTTCATTCGTCCGAGTGCATCACCTTGGGGTGCTCCTGTTCTATTTGTGAAGAAGAAAGACGGGAGTATGAGATTGTGCATTGACTACCGAGAATTGAACCATGTCACCATCAAGAACAGGTACCCGTTACCTCGGATTGATGACATGTTTGATCAATTGCAAGGCGCTCAACATTTCTCAAAGATTGATCTCCGTTCTGGATATCATCAGTTAAAGGTTAAAGCTGAGGACATTCCAAAGACTGCTTTCAGAACTCGTTATGGGCATTATGAGTTCTTAGTCATGCCTTTTGGACTAACTAATGCTCCTGCAGCTTTCATGGACTTGATGAACCGGATATTCAAGGAACATTTGGATCATTTTGTGGTTGTCTTTATTGATGACATCCTCATATACTCCAAGAGTCGCGAGGATCATGAACAACACCTGAGATTGATACTACAAAAGCTCCGTGAAAATAAATTATATGCCAAGTTGAAGAAATGTGAGTTCTGGCTTGAGGAGGTCGCGTTTCTTGGGCATGTGATTTCTAGTCAAGGAATATCAGTCGATCCTGCGAAGATTGAAACGGTACTAAATTGGGAACAACCCAAAACAGTAACCGAAGTCCGAAGTTTTCTGGGTCTAGCTGGTTATTATCGGAGATTCGTAGAAGGATTTTCTCGAATCGCCACTCCATTAACGCAGCTTACTCGGAAAAGCACAAAATTCATATGGAGCGATGAATGCGAGAAAAGTTTCCAAGAACTCAAGAAGAGACTGGTTTCAGCTCCTGTTCTGACCATACCATCAGGATCAGGAGAATTTGTTATCTACAGCGATGCTTCTGGCAAAGGTCTAGGCTGTGTCCTTATGCAACATGGAAAGGTTATAGCCTACGCCTCTCGACAACTCAAAGATTATGAGAAAAATTATCCTACTCATGATCTAGAGTTGGCAGCAGTCGTTTTCGCGTTGAAGATCTGGAGACACTACTTGTACGGAGAAAAAGTGGATATCTATACGGATCATAAAAGTCTCAAGTATTTCTTCACCCAGAAGGAACTCAACATGCGACAACGACGTTGGCTTGAGCTGTTAAAGGATTATGACCACACAATCCAGTATCACCCGGGAAAGGCGAACGTTGTAGCTGACGCTTTGAGCAGAAAATCTTATGCAAGTACAAGTGCACTGCTGACAACACAAAAGTGTATTTTGTACGACTTGCAAAAGATGGAGATAGAGCTAAAGACACCAGGGACCCACTCGAAGATTGCTCACGTGCGAGTAGAACCAACTTTAATCGATAAAATTAAAGCTGCTCAAGCTACCGATCCGGAACTGATAAACATGATAAAGAAAGTACAAGAAGGTGCCATTTCCGAAGCAAGAATCGACGAGAAATGAATACTTCGAGTCAACTCTCGACTCTGTGTTCCTAACGATCCTGAATTAAAGCATAAAATCATGATGAAGGCACACAACACGCCGTTTGCAATCCACCCAGGAGGTACCAAGATGTATCGAGATCTTCGACATACATTTTGGTGGAACAATATGAAAAGAGAGATTGCGGAGTTTATCTCAAGGTGCCTAACTTGTCAACGTGTCAAGGCAGAGCATCAAGTTCCTAAAGGTCCATTACAATCACTTGAAGTTCCCGAATGGAAGTGGGAACACATCAATATGGACTTCGTGACGGGTCTTCCAAAAGTTTCTCAAGGCTTAGATGCAATTTGGGTGATCGTAGATAGATTGACCAAATCTACTCATTTCTTGCCTATACGAGAAAACTTTTCACTTGAACGTCTTGCCGGTATGTACATAAATGAGATCGTGAGATTGCATGGCATGCCAGTTTCCATAGTTTCTGATCGAGATCCTAGATTCACTTCACGCTTCTGGATCAGTCTACAAAAAGCTATGGGCACTGAACTACGTTTTAGTTCTGCATACCATCCTCAAACGGACGGACAATCGGAAAGGACGATCCAGACCCTCGAAGATCTTTTGAGACTTTGTGTATTAGACTTCAAAGGAAGTTGGGATAAGTACTTGCCGTTGGTGGAATTTTCTTACAACAACAGTTACCAAGCAAGCATAGGCATGGCTCCATTCGAGGCATTGTATGGAAGGAAGTGTCGCTCTCCAATATGTTGGAATGAGGTAAGAGAAGCAAAATTGTTGGGACCCGAGTTGGTACGCTTGACGACCGAAAAGATCCAAATGATCCGACAACGAATACAGACCGCACAAGAACGACAAAAGAGTTATGCTGATCTTCATCGGAGAGACGAAAGTTTCAACGTCGGAGATCATGTATTCTTACGTGTTTCTCCATGGAAAGGGGTTACGAGATTCGGAAAGAGAGGAAAGCTCAACCCTCGATTTATTGGCCCATTTGAAATCCTCGATCGAATAGGAACCGTAGCCTACAGACTAGCCCTACCACCAAGTATGTCTCGCATCCATAACGTTTTTCACATATCTATGTTACGTAAATATGTGAAGGACCCAAACCACGTCATTGAGTTAGAACCAGACGTTATAGCAGAGGATTTAACATACGAGGAGGTACCTGTTAAGATCCTGGATAAGAAGGAGCAGATCCTACGCTCAAAGGTTATACCTCAAGTTAAGGTTTTATGGAGGAACCAAGATACTGAGGAAATGACCTGGGAGCTAGAATCTGAGATGAAATCTAAGTATCCTTACCTTTTCGATATGTCAGGTACGTCAATTTCGGGGACGAAATTTCATAAGGAGGGGAGGTTGTAAGACCCCGAATTTTATGAAATACAAAATTTAATTTTTCTTCATATATATATTTTTTTTTTTTTTTTTTTTTTTGAAACAGTAAGTGGTTAAATTAACAAAATTGAAAGTTAAGGATGTTATGTGCAAATTTTATTTTGTCGGACAATATTCGCTTTGTCGGGGAATATTCGTTTGGTCGGGGAATATTCGTGCCGTACGACGGCGCCGAAATAATAAATTATTGGTGGACCCCACAACGGAATATTTGTCGGATATAGAAAACGACAGAAGTAACCTTTTTAAATAAAAATAGTCAACGGAACTGTTAAAATACCGGTGATAAAAGAATAGTAGCATACGGTAGTTTATGGTATTTTCTGTAGCACACGGTACTCTACAGTAACACACGGTATTGCATAGTGTCTCATATTATTGGTCTGATAATTGACACCGTAACTGTTACGCATCATTTCATCGATAATTGTCACTGCATAATATTTTATATTATCAATTCAATAATTGTTGTTACACAGTATTTTGCATTATTGATTTAATAATTGTCATTACACTGTATTTTATATCATTGAGTCAATAATTGTTGTTGCACTGTTTTTAAAATTATTGAACCTAATAATTGTCACAGTAACATATGCACAGTAATTCACATTATTGAATCAATAATTGTCATTACACAGTAACGTATGCTTTATTTTACATTATTGTTATCTCTATTATGATGTTATTTAAACAGTTGTATTTCATTAATTTATTGACTTGATATCTAAGAGCTAACTATACTGTATTTATAACAATTAGTCATAATAATTGAATTGATAAAGTTATTTGTTTATAATATAAAGTTAGGTGATTATTAGGTGATATGAAATGAATGGTGTAGATTAAAGTTGAATAATTGAATTGATTTGTTTATAATATAAAGTTAGGTGATTATTAGGTAATATGAAATGAATGGTGTAGATTAAAGTGTGAATTATTGTTGAATAATTAAATTGATTTGTTTATAATATAAAGTTAGGTGATTATTAGGTGATATGAAATGAATGGTGTAGATTAAAGATAATATAATATTTGAAATGGATGGTGTAGATTAAAAGATGATCTTTAAATGAATGGTTTAGATTAAATGAATGATGAGATTTTTGGCTATAAATAGAAGCCTTAACTTAAGGATTTTTCATAAACTTCCTTACTTGTTCTTTCTTTCTCTCTCTAAATACTTCTTGTGAAAGTTCTCTCTAAGTGTGCTTAAGTCATCTTGAGTATTTGTGAAGATCTATAAGTATACGTGTACTGTTCAAGTTAATCAACCTCATTTAAATCAATATCCAGTCACGTGTTACGGTAAGGGATACCATCTTTTTCATCTTCCATTATTCAAACATACTATGGTAAGGGATTATCATTATTTGATTCTCGATAATAATATTGTTTCTTCCTTACTCATAAGACGTGCCTTTTATTTCCATGTATTAAATTGTGGGAATAACCTTACGGAGCGGATTGCCGCCTGTTGGTGAATAACCTTTCGTATTCATTCATTATTAATCTCTGAGAATAACCTTATGGAGCGGATTGCCACCTGTTTGGTGAATAACTCTTTGTACTCAAATTCTATTAAATTGTGGGAATAACCTTACGGAGCGGATTGCCGCCTGTTGGTGAATAACCTTTCGTATTCATTTATTATTAATCTCTGAGAATAACCTTACGGAGCGGATTGCCGCCTGTTTGGTGAATAACTCTTTGTACTCAAATTATATTAAATTGTGGGAATAACCTTACGGAGCGGATTGCCGTCTGTTGGTGAATAACCCTTTGTATTAATTTCCTTCACCTTTTGTTAATCAAACCTGCTACGGTAAGGGATATTATTTTCTTTCATACTCCTAAATCGAAATTTATTATGGAACTATTGCTTCTATAATTCCTGAAAATATTATATGTTCCATAATAGTTGAACTTCATTATTTCAACTGAACCTTCCTATTTACGTGAACCTTTCTATTGAATTGTAACCGTTATTCTGAACTGTGGATCTTGAATATCATTTTTAAATTTCACTCCACATCATGTTGACAATTTGGACATTATTTGAATCTGTACAAAGTAAACTTTCGATACTTATTGTTATCCTATTTCTTCTGTTCATCATTTATATCATTCTAATCATCCAAAAATCAAGCTGTTGTGAATATCTGTGGCCGGGGGCACAGATGTGATATATTTGTTGAACAGATGATAGGTTAAAGGCGATATAATAGGTTAAAGGCGATACATCTGTTCGGTGTCTTTTATGGCATGTGGTGAATGTTCTCTTTGGCCCGTAGTGCAAAGATGAATTGTTGTTTGGTATGATTATGACCAAAGGCTGAATCTGGTATAATCATGACCGTTGGTGTTATATTGAATGTCTTTGGCCCGTAGTGCAAAGATGAACTGTTGATCTGCATGATTATGATCAGGAACTGTGAATTTGTATTATCTTGACTAATGATATTTCAGATGATAAAAGTTGATGATATTTTTCCTAAAAAGAGAACCGAGTGGACATTATAGTCTGCATTATTCTTCTAATAGATTACTCATTCCGCTGCTATTATTGATCTGAACGTTGTTTAAGAATTTAACTGCAGTTTTTGATATAAACCTTGTAGTCTATTGTATTCTATCAAGAACTCAATTGTTGAAGACTAATGATAATTTATTCATCATTATCTTAGTCATGATATTCTTTACTGGGCTATTTGAGCTCACCCTTTCTTTTGTTCCATTGTTTTTCAACAGGAGATGGAAACATAACAGGGTCTAGCCGGGGAATGGAGTGAGGGTCCGAGGAATAGTTATCATAGTTTTCACGTTTTGTAAAATAGTGTGGCAATAATAGTGAAGACTTAGTAGTGTATTATTATACACTGTATTGTTGTACGTTGTGCTTTGTTGTAATAATTTTGTTGTAGTATTTTGACGACTCAAGTTTGGGCTGTGTGGGCCCAGATTTGGGGGCGTCACAATTATAGTCTGCATTATTCTTCTAATAGATTACTCATTCCGCTGCTATTATTGATCTGAACGTTGTTTAAGAATTTAACTGCAGTTTTTGATATAAACCTTGTAGTCTATTGTATTCTATCAAGAACTCAACTGTTGAAGACTAATGATAATTTATTCGTCATTATCTTAGTCATGATATTCTTTACTGGGCTATTTGAGCTCACCCTTTCTTTTGTTCCATTGTTTTTCAACAGGAGATGAAAACATAACAGGGTCTAGCCGGGGAATGGAGTGAGGGTCCGAGGAATAGTTATCATAGTCTTCACGTTTTGTAAAATAGTGTGGCAATAATAGTGAAGACTTAGTTGTGTATTATTATACATTGTATTGTTGTACGTTGTGCTTTGTTGTAATAATTGTGTTGTAGTATTTTGACGACATCAAGTTTGGGCTGTGTGGGCCCAGATTTGGGGGCGTCACAGTTGGTATCAGAGCTTAGGGATATGGTCTTTAATGGAGATCTGGGGTAGAACTAGGAGGGGAGAGACGAATAGAATCAGTCACTAGTGTGTCCTACCTAAAATAGATTTTATTATCTAATGAGTCGATTTGAATGTAGGAACATGAAGTGATGAGTCAGTTTATTTGAACTAACATTTATTTTGTGACCACAGTTAAGTATGGCATCTGAAAATCAAGAGGTTAACTATGGACTACCCGAAGCAAATGTAGGCGAGAATCAAGAGGCCCCAAACAATCCTCCTGCCAACTCAGGAAATAATGTTCCTGATAACATGATGAACGATGGATTCTTTAGGAATTTCATGCAGTTCATACAGAATCAAGGAAGAGGAAATCCAGTCAATAATAACGGTAGAAACGCTGGCAATTTGAGGATGGTCACTGTTAAGCAATTTAAAGAATTAGGACCACCTGAATTCCACGGGAAGCCTGACCCACTCAAAGCGGAGGCATGGCTGAAGCAGACGACAAAAATACTTGATGTCTTACAATGCGCTGATGATCAGAAGGTGCCATTTGCCACTTTTATGTTACGAGGTGAGGCGGACCATTGGTGGGAAGCGGTAAAACGTATCCAACCTTCAGCACTCGAAATGTCTTGGACAGAATTCGAAGAACTGTTTAACGAGAAGTACTTCCCAGAAAGCATCCGCCATATGAAGGAAGTGGAATTCATTAAGCTGGAGCAGGGAAACATGACAGTTTCTCAATATGAAGCTAAGTTTGCTGAACTGTCTCGTTTTGCGACTCATCTAGTAGATGACGAAGCACGAATGAGTCGAATGTTCCTGAGAGGTTTGAGACTCAAAATTCGTCAACAACTTAGTTCTCATAAATTCAGTTTGTATTCAGATGTTGTAGATAGGGCTCAAAGGGTGGAGCAAACAGATGAAACATTGCAGCCAAGAGTTAATGATCAGCATAGAGAAATGAGTGACAACAACCACAGGAACGAGAACCATCGAGGAGGTAACCAACACTTCGGTGGTAATTCCACACCAAATAACAGAAGAGGAGAATCTAGTGGGAACAATTTCAAAAGAAAGAGATTCCATAATAATTATGGAAGGGCACCAGCACCAGTACCAACACCAGCACCGACCCCAGTTTCAAGGGGAGAAGATCGACCACCAGTGAGATGCTATAGGTGTGGTCAGGAAGGTCACATCAGCCCAAACTGTACACTGCAGTCCAAAAAGTGCTACAGTTGTGGGAAAGAGGGTCATCTTGCGCGGTTTTGTCCTGCCACAAAATCAAGTCCAGCTGCAATGATGATACCAAAAGCTAGCGCGGATAAAGGAAAATCTGTAGTTCAAGGGAGAGCTTTTGTTGTGACATCCCAAATGGCACGAAACTCGAACGAGGTGATAACCGGTAAGCTATTCATAAATTCTCGTGAAGTCTACGCTTTGTTAGATACTGGCTCTACCCATTCTTTTATCTCACCTGCATGTGCTCAGCGTTTAAACTTAACTCCTGAAAATTTGGACTTTGACTTATCAGTTGAAACCCCATTAGGAGAAATGACCATTACATCTACTGTCTATAAATCTTGCCTAGTTCAAATCAACAACCTCACATTACCTGTTGACCTTATTTCTTTGGAGATGCATGAATTTGATGTGATTTTAGGAATTGATTGGTTGACTACCCATCATGCTAAAATTGATTATTTTCATAAGATTATTAGTTTTCATATTCCTAATCAACCTGTCATGCAAATTCAAGCAACTAAACCATTGAAATCTATAACTGTTATTTCTAGCCATAAAACCATTCGTTTATTGAAAAACGGATGTCAAGCCTTTTTAGCTCATGTCACTGATTTGAACAAAAATACGTCAAACTTGAATGATATTCCCATTGTTAATGAGTTTCCTGACGTTTTTCCTGAAGAACTTCCTGGCTTACCCCCAAACCGTGAAATTGATTTTTATATTGATCTTGAACCCGGGTACCAAGCCCATTTCCAAAGCTCCCTACCGAATGGCTCCCATTGAACTTCAAGAGTTAAAAGTCCAACTACAGGAATTGTTGGATACCGGTTTCATTCGTCCGAGTGCATCACCTTGGGGTGCTCCTGTTCTATTTGTGAAGAAGAAAGACGGGAGTATGAGATTGTGCATTGACTACCGAGAATTGAACCATGTCACCATCAAGAACAGGTACCCGTTACCTCGGATTGATGACATGTTTGATCAATTGCAAGGCGCTCAACATTTCTCAAAGATTGATCTCCGTTCTGGATATCATCAGTTAAAGGTTAAAGCTGAGGACATTCCAAAGACTGCTTTCAGAACTCGTTATGGGCATTATGAGTTCTTAGTCATGCCTTTTGGACTAACTAATGCTCCTGCAGCTTTCATGGACATGATGAACCGGATATTCAAGGAACATTTGGATCATTTTGTGGTTGTCTTTATTGATGACATCCTCATATACTCCAAGAGTCGCGAGGATCATGAACAACACCTGAGATTGATACTACAAAAGCTCCGTGAAAACAAATTATATGCCAAGTTGAAGAAATGTGAGTTCTGGCTTGAGGAGGTCGCGTTTCTTGGGCATGTGATTTCTAGTCAAGGAATATCAGTCGATCCTGCGAAGATTGAAACGGTACTAAATTGGGAACAACCCAAAACAGTAACCGAAGTCCGAAGTTTTCTGGGTCTAGCTGGTTATTATCGGAGATTCGTAGAAGGATTTTCTCGAATCGCCACTCCATTAACGCAGCTTACTCGGAAAAGCACAAAATTCATATGGAGCGAGGAATGCGAGAAAAGTTTCCAAGAACTCAAGAAGAGACTGGTTTCAGCTCCTGTTCTGACCATACCATCAGGATCAGGAGAATTTGTTATCTACAGCGATGCTTCTGGCAAAGGTCTAGGCTGTGTCCTTATGCAACATGGAAAGGTTATAGCCTACGCCTCTCGACAACTCAAAGATTATGAGAAAAATTATCCTACTCATGATCTAGAGTTGGCAGCAGTCGTTTTCGCGTTGAAGATCTGGAGACACTACTTGTACGGAGAAAAAGTGGATATCTATACGGATCATAAAAGTCTCAAGTATTTCTTCACCCAGAAGGAACTCAATATGCGACAACGACGTTGGCTTGAGCTGTTAAAGGATTATGACCACACAATCCAGTATCACCCGGGAAAGGCGAACGTTGTAGCTGACGCTTTGAGCAGAAAATCTTATGCAAGTACAAGTGCACTGCTGACAACACAAAAGTGTATTTTGTACGACTTGCAAAAGATGGAGATAGAGCTAAAGACACCAGGGACCCGCTCGAAGATTGCTCACGTGCGAGTAGAACCAACTTTAATCGATTAAATTAAAGCTGCTCAAGCTACCGATCCGGAACTGATAAACATGATAAAGAAAGTACAAGAAGGTGCCATTCCCGAAGCAAGAATCGACGAGAAAGGAATACTTCGAGTCAACTCTCGACTCTGTGTTCCTAACGATTCTGAATTAAAGCATAAAATCATGATGGAGGCACACAACACGCCGTTTGCAATCCACCCAGGAGGTACCAAGATGTATCGAGATCTTCGACATACATTTTGGTGGAACAATATGAAAAGAGAGATTGCGGAGTTTATCTCAAGGTGCCTAACTTGTCAACGTGTCAAGGCAGAACATCAAGTTCCTAAAGGTCCATTACAATCACTTGAAGTTCCCGAATGGAAGTGGGAACACATCAATATGGACTTCGTGACGGGTCTTCCAAAAGTTTCTCAAGGCTTAGATGCAATTTGGGTGATCGTAGATAGATTGACCAAATCTGCTCATTTCTTGCCTATACGAGAAAACTTTTCACTTGAACGTCTTGCCGGTATGTACATAAATGAGATCGTGAGATTGCATGGCATGCCAGTTTCCATAGTTTCTGATCGAGATCCTAGATTCACTTCACGCTTTTGGATCAGTCTACAAAAAGCTATGGGCACTGAACTACGTTTTAGTTCTGCATACCATCCTCAAACGGACGGACAATCGGAAAGGACGATCCAGACCCTCGAAGATCTTTTGAGACTTTGTGTATTAGACTTCAAAGGAAGTTGGGATAAGTACTTGCCGTTGGTGGAATTTTCTTACAACAACAGTTACCAAGCAAGCATAGGCATGGCTCCATTCGAGGCATTGTATGGAAGGAAGTGTCGCTCTCCAATATGTTGGAATGAGGTAGGAGAAGCAAAATTGTTGGGACCCGAGTTGGTACGCTTGACGACCGAAAAGATCCAAATGATCCGACAACGAATACAGACCGCACAAGAACGACAAAAGAGTTATGCTGATCTTCATCGGAGAGACGAAAGTTTCAACGTCGGAGATCATGTATTCTTACGTGTTTCTCCATGGAAAGGGGTTACGAGATTCGGAAAGAGAGGAAAGCTCAACCCTCGATTTATTGGCCCATTTGAAATCCTCGATCGAATAGGAACCGTAGCCTACAGACTAGCCCTACCACCAAGTATGTCTCGCATCCATAACGTTTTTCACATATCTATGTTACGTAAATATGTGAAGGACCCAAACCACGTCATTGAGTTAGAACCAGACGTTATAGCAGAGGATTTAACATACGAGGAAGTACCTGTTAAGATCCTGGATAAGAAGGAGCAGATCCTACGCTCAAAGGTTATACCTCAAGTTAAGGTTTTATGGAGGAACCAAGATACTGAGGAAATGACCTGGGAGCTAGAATCTGAGATGAAATCTAAGTATCCTTACCTCTTCGATATGTCAGGTACGTCAATTTCGGGGACGAAATTTCATAAGGAGGGGAGGTTGTAAGACCCGGAATTTTATGAAATACAAAATTTAATATTTCTTCATATAGATATTTTTTTTAAACAGTAAGTGGTTAAATCGATAAAGTTAAAAGTTAAGGATGTTATGTGCAAATTTTATTTTGTCGGACAATATTCGCTTTGTCGGGGAATATTCGTTTGGTCGGGGAATATTCGTTTGGTCCGACGGCGCCGAAATAACAAATTATTGGTGGACCCCACAACGGAATATTTGTCGGATATAGAAAACGACAGAAATAACCTTTTTAAATAAAAATAGTCAACGGAACTGTTAAAATACCGGTGATAAAAGAATAGTAGCATACGGTAGTTATTGGTATTTTCTGTAGCACTCGGTACTCTACAGTAACACACGGTATTGCATAGTGTCTCATATTTTTGGTCTGATAATTGACACCGTAACTGTTACGCATCATTTCATCGATAATTGTCACTGCATAATATTTTATATTATCAATTCAATAATTGTTGTTACACAGTATTTTGCATTATTGATTTAATAATTGTCATTACACTGTATTTTATATCATTGAGTCAATAATTGTTGTTGCACTGTTTTTAAAATTATTGAACCTAATAATTGTCACAGTAACATATGCACAGTAATTCACATTATTGAATCAATAATTGTCATTACACAGTAACGTATGCTTTATTTTACATTATTGTTATCTCTATTATGATGTTATTTAAACAGTTGTATTTCATTAATTTATTGACTTGATATCTAAGAGCTAACTATACTGTATTTATAACAATTAGTCATAATAATTGAATTGATAAAGTTATTTGTTTATAATATAAAGTTAGGTGATTATTAGGTGATATGAAATGAATGGTGTAGATTAAAGTGTGAATTATTATTGAATAATTGAATTGATTTGTTTATAATATAAAGTTAGGTGATTATTAGGTGATATGAAATGAATGGTGTAGATTAAAGTGTGAATTATTGTTGAATAATTAAATTGATTTGTTTATAATATAAAGTTAGGTGATTATTAGGTGATATGAAATGAATGGTGTAGATTAAAGATAATATAATATTTGAAATGGATGGTGTAGATTAAAAGATGATCTTTAAATGAATGGTTTAGATTAAATGAATGATAAGATTTTTGGCTATAAATAGAAGCCTTAACTTAAGGATTTTTCATAAACTTCCTTACTTGTTCTTTCTTTCTCTCTCTAAATACTTCTTGTGAAAGTTCTCTCTAAGTGTGCTTAAGTCATCTTGAGTATTTGTGAAGATCTATAAGTATACGTATACTGTTCAAGTTAATCAACCTCATTTAAATCAATATCCAGTCACGTGTTGAGGTAAGGGATACCATCTTTTTCATCTTCCATTATTCAAACGTACTATGGTAAGAGATTATCGTTATTTGATTCTCGATAATAATATTGTTTCTTCCTTACTCATAAGACGTGCCTTTTATTTCCATGTATTAAATTGTGGGAATAACCTTACGGAGCGGATTGTCGCCTGTTGGTGAATAACCTTTCGTATTCATTCATTATTAATCTCTGAGAATAACCTTACGGAGCGGATTGCCGCCTGTTTGGTGAATAACTCTTTGTACTCAAATTCTATTAAATTGTGGGAATAACCTTACGGAGCGGATTGCCGCCTGTTGGTGAATAACCCTTTGTATTAATTTCTTTCACCTTTTGTTAATCAAACCTGCTACGGTAAGGGATATTATTTTCTTTCATACTCCTAAATCGAAATTTATTATGGAACTATTGCTTCTATAATTCCTGAAAATATTATATGTTCCATAATAGTTGAACTTCATTATTTCAACTGAACCTTCCTATTTACGTGAACCTTTCTATTGAATTGTAACCGTTATTCTGAACTGTGGATCTTGAATTTCACTCCACATCATGTTGACAATTTGGACATTATTTGAATCTGTACAAAGTAAACTTCCGATACTTATTGTTATCCTATTTCTTCTGTTCATCATTTATATCATTCTAATCATCCAAAAATCAAGCTGTTGTGAATATCTGTGGCCGGGGGCACAGATGTGATATATTTGTTGAACAGATGATAGGTTAAAGGCGATATAATAGGTTAAAGGCGATACATCTGTTCGGTGTCTTTTATGGCACGTGGTGAATGTTCTCTTTGGCCCGTAGTGCAAAGATGAACTGTTGTTTGGTATGATTATGACCAAAGGCTGAATCTGGTATAATCATGACCGTTGGTGCTATATTGAATATCTTTGGCCCGTAGTACAAAGATGAACTGTTGATGTGCATGATTATGATCAGGAACTGTGAATTTGTATTATCTTGACTAATGATATTTCAGATGATAAAAGTTGATGATGTTTTTCCTAAAAAGAGAACCGAGTGGACATTATAGTCTGCATTATTCTTCTAATAGATTACTCATTCCGCTGCTATTATTGATCTGAACGTTGTTTAAGAATTTAACTGCAGTTTTTGATATAAACCTTGTAGTCTATTGTATTCTATCAAGAACTCAACTGTTGAAGACTAATGATAATTTATTCGTCATTATCTTAGTCATGATATTCTTTACTGGGCTATTTGAGCTCACCCTTTCTTTTGTTCCATTGTTTTTCAACAGGAGATGAAAACATAACAGGGTCTAGCCGGGGAATGGAGTGAGGGTCCGAGGAATAGTTATCATAGTCTTCACGTTTTGTAAAATAGTGTGGCAATAATAGTGAAGACTTAGTTGTGTATTATTATACACTGTATTGTTGTACGTTGTGCTTTGTTGTAATAATTTTGTTGTAGTATTTTGACGACATCAAGTTTGGGCTGTGTGGGCCCAGATTTGGGGGCGTCACAATTGATCTGAACATTGTTCAAGAATTTAACTGCAGTTTTTGATATACACCTTGTATTATGTTGTATTCTATCAAGAACTCACCTGTTGAAGGCTAATGATAATTTATTCGTCATTATCTTAGTCATGATATTTCTTACTGGGCTATTTGAGCTCACCCTTTTGTTCCATTATTTTTCAACAGGATATGAGAACGTAGCTGGGTCTAGCCGGGGAATGGAGTGGGAGTCCGAGGGATATCTATTATAGTCTTCACGTGTTGTAAAATAGTGTGGCAATAATAGTGAAGACTTAGTTGTGTATTATTATACACGGTATTGTTGTACGTTGTGCTTTGTTGTAATAATTTTGTTGTAGTCTTTTGACGACTCAAGTTTGGGCTGTGTGGGCCTAGATTTGGGGGCGTCACACACAGGGTAATAGTAATCTATACCCGAGTGATCAAAATTCACAATGAAAATAGAATATTTTTTGTTAGAAAAATTCTCTCTATTATTCTTCATGGCTATATGTGGCTAGATTATTTTCTTAGATTTAAGTGACTGAAACCATTAAGATTAATACACTGTAAGATATAATTTGTTTTAACTGTTTAATTTATATTTTGAGTATTGGATATTCTTCTGTGCTTAATTTTTATAATCGATTCATTTAATTGTTAAGATGCGTACTAGTTTATTATTCACATTAATATAATGCTATTTGTGAAGAAACTAAGATTAATAATTATTTTATAAATCAAAATATTATTGTATCTTTGGAAGAATTTTTATATAAATTAAATGAAACCGCGTGGCTTGTGTTGTTTAGTTCAACGATCTATCTAATTTTTAAAGATGTTATTAAATTAAATCTTTAGGGCATGCCGGAGATTGTTTAATGGTAATAGTTATTTAGATCGCGTGATTCTACTTAACTAAAAATAAGAAGAGATAGAAAAATTATTTCATGATGAATATTCAAAATATTAATTGATTTATACTTGAAATAATGATCAGTTATAAATTCTTGATGGTGGATATTAACTTAAATCAAGACTTGTTCTTCTAATTTATTTTATTAAATTACATGCGTATTTGTTTATTTTAGTTAACATTATTTAAATTATTTCTTTAATTAAAAACCCTTCATTTTGGTTTACAAAACACAAAATTAAATTCATCATTCTCTACGAGATCGATTTTTATTTACACTACTACATAAATATTTTTTCAAAGTAAATTTTTATTTTTTGTTGCCTACGACAGCACACCAATAGCTAATCTTTCTTCTTTCTCCCTCTTCTTCAGGTGAAATCAGACATTGAAATTTCAGGATGAAGTGGTGTCGTAGCGGTTTGGCTGAACAGAAGTAGTTTAGGTTGTGACCCGATCTAGCTAAAGGTCACATTTCCTTGTAGGCCTTGCCCAATATTAATTTAACCATTAAGTGTGACGCCTCCAAATTTGAGACATCATAAAATAAACGATAACTAATACAAACAGTACAAAGGACGAAAATACATAACTCAATAACATACAACTAAGTTTTTACTATTATTGCCACACTATATATACAACATGTGAAGACTGCTACAGCTATCTCTTGTACCTTCACTCAATTTTTTCGCTAGACCCAGCTATTCTCTCATTTCCTGAAGAATAATGGAACAAAAAAAAAAGGGCAAACTCAAATAGCCAGTAAAAAATATCATGCCTAAGATAATAATGAGTAAATTATCATTAACCTTCAACAGTTGAGTTCTTGATATAATACAATAAACAACAAGTTTTAAATCAATAATAGCAGTGAAATGAGCAATCCATTAGAAGAATTATGTAGATTATGATGTCCACTAACTTTTCTTTTTAAGAAAAATATCATCAACTTTTATCATCTTAAACACCACTAGTCATGATAATATAAATTCACAGTTCCTGATCATAATCATGCAAGTCAACAGTTCATCTTTGCACTACGAGCCAAAGATATTCAAATATAACACCAATGGTCATGATCATACTAGTCTTCAGCCTTTGGTTATAATCATACCAAATAATAGTTCTTCTTTGCCCTAAGCCAAAGAGAACATTCATCACGTACCCTAAAAGACACAACAATTATATCGCATTTATCCTATCATCTGTGTCCTAGGCCACATAAATTCACAACAACAATGATATAATTGATGAACAGAAGAAACTAAATGATCAATAAATATTGAAAGTTTATGATTTTACTTTGTGCAGATTCAAATAATGTCCAAATTGTCAACATGATGTGGACTCAAATTCAAGAATGATATTCAAGATCCACAATTTAGAATAGCGGTTAAATTTCAATAGAAAGATTTAGAAAAATAGGAAGGTTCAATTGAAATGATATTAGATGAAGTGCAAATTATTAAGGAACATATAATCATTTCAATAAACTTTACCAAATGGTACTTACCATAGTAAGTTAAAAGTATGAAAAGAATGATACCTCTTACCTTAACACGTGATTGGATATTGATTTAAATGAAGTTGATCAATCTATATATTTATAATTTAAATAGTAACTATCACATATAATTTCACGGTATATACCAATTCGTATGAAATCAACAAAAGTGATTTGATAGAATAAAGTAGAATAATTTCAATATAATTTTTGAAAGAAATAATATTTCAAAATAAAACTTCCAATTAAAGTTTTTCAAAAAAATCTTCTAAAGGAAGATTTATAAACACCGTGTGACATGTGTGGTTGCTTATATAAGTTTTATAAAAAGACTTACTTGAACAATATTCGTACACTTACAGATCTTCACAAATACTCAAGATGACTTTAGCACACTCAAAGAAAACTTACACAAAGTAATATTTAGAGAGTGAAAGAAAGAATAAGCAAGAAAATTTTATGAATTTTTTTTAAGTTAAGGCCTCTATTTATAGCCAAAAATCTTATCATAAACCAAAATTTCCTAATTTAATCTAAACCGTATATTTCAAGATAATGTTTAATCCATACCGCTCATTTTATCTTTTAAGATTTTCTTAATCTAAACCATTCATTTAAAGATCATCTTTAATCTACACCGTTCATTTCAAATTTTATAATTATTACATTATCTTTAATCTATACCATTCATTTTAGATTTTCTTTAATCTATGACATTCAATTAACTTTATATATAAAACTACTAACTTTATATATAAAACTACTAACTTTATATATAAAACTACTAACTTTATCAATTCAATTATTCAACAATAATTCATAATTATTCATTATTATGACTAATTGTTATAAATACAGTGTAGTTAGTTTTCTGAGTTAGATAAGAAGAAAAATCAACTAATAATTGAATACAACAATTTAATCAACATCATAATATAAATATCAATAATGTAGAAAATAAGTAAAAGAAAGAGCACATTACTGTGTAATGACAATTATTGATTCAGTAATGTGAATTATTGTGCATGTGTTACTATGACAATTATAAGTTCAATAATATTAATTATTGTGCATGTGACAATTATTAATTCAATAAAGTCAATATAGTACAATAGTCACTTTATCAGTTCAATAATATAAAATATTGTGCAATACCGTGTGCTACTGTGTAATACCGTGTGCTATTGTACAATACCGTATGTTACTATTCCTTTACCACAGGGTATTTTAACAGTTTAAAGTGACAGTACCGTTGACTATTTTTATTTAGAAAAATTACATATGTCGTTTTCTATATCCGATAATATTTCGTTGTGGGGGGTCGACCAATATTATTTTGGCGCCGTATCGAATATTCCCCAACAGAACGAATATTTCCGATAAAATGAATATTCTCCGACAAGATAAAATTTGTACAAATATTTCTTAATTTTTTGCTTTTGTCAATTTATTCATTTATCATTTCAGAAGAAAATATATAAAGAAAAATTAAATTTGTATTTCATAAAAGTCGGGGTTTTACATTTAGAGTATGTTCGAGATGACTTTTTTTAAAATAATTTATAAGTTAAAATATAAAATAATTTATAAATTATTTTAAATGGTGACTTATTGATAAAAGTGTTTGACATTATTTCGACTTATAAGTTATAAATTAAATTAAAATAAAACGTGAAAGTATTTTACTAAACTAACTTATAAGTTAAAATAAGTTGTAAAGAGTACTAAAATAAAAGTAAAAGAGTTTTTATATTTAGTCAAACTTTGTTATTTTAAAATAACTTATAAATCATTTTTTTAGAAGTAAAAAGTTATTATTTATAAAAAAATACTTATAAGTTAATTTATAAATTCAAAAATAAATGATAACTAAACACTTGAATAATAAAACATAACTTATAAATTAATCTGACCACGTTATAATCGAACATACTTTAGTCCATTGGACCAGTGTAAATGATTATGGTTTAAAAATTGGTTACCATATATAATTTTGGAGAAAAAGTGACCATTGCTACACATCACGAATTTTTTGTAGACACCGTGTTGCGAATTACATGGCGATTAGTAGTAATAAGTTGTATTTAACAAAGAGAGACCCACTATAATCTTTATCCTAACACTTGAGTTAACACATTATATCACACATAAATTGCAATACACAATCGGTACAAACTTGATATGCCAAGACATAAGTGTGTGAGTGTGTTTAATTTCGGTCTAAATTCGTAAAAATAAATAAATTTGAAAAGTGTTTTTTATTGATACTGGTATAAAATGACATATTCTTTTAAATTTGTTGTCATAATTTTATTAGCATATATCATTATTATTATTAAATTAATAATCTATTAATTTTAGAGAAATTATTCTTAATATTTGTTTTTACAATAAAGCAACTGTACAGCAGGCTAGGGGGAAATTCCATTTGAGCATCCATAATGGATTCAGCGGGTTGTAGATGGAGCGGGTTGTAGATGGAATCGCTCTCGTAATCTTAACGGTGTCCTTCGAATAGAAAGTAGAGACAATAATTTCCACATCTTAATACTGAAGAAGTGTAAAAAGTGATTTTGAGAAAATCATGATCGAGATCTAAACAGTGAAGAGGGTTATGAAAATTAAATACTCGATTCGTTTATGATTTAAATTATTTAAATTCTCAATCATAATTCTATATATACTCGAGTCAGCTCGAATTCTAGTAATGAAAATTAAAATCCAATAAAATTTAAGTAATTTTTTTAAAATATAATTCAAATTCGAATAAGAATTTAACCTTAAGAGTAAAATTCGATTAGTTCTTTGTTCGGATAAATTCGATTCATTTATATCCTTACTTATGCTACATGTTTTATTGACTAATGATTAAAAACTTTGGTGGAGGGAATAAGCCTTTGAGATAGAAGCAACTTTCTTATGAAATTTCATAATTGAGAATTAGTAAATAGAGCACAATGAGCTTATTGGGAAAAAAATTAGAATTTTGAAAGAAGAAACTTCCACTCAATTTTATATTTTTCATTATTTTGGCGATTTGACATAAAATTATGCTGACGAATTTGAGTTTATTTATATATTGCGTCAACTTATATTATTATAACAAATGAAGCAAAATATTAACATTTTTGTTAATTTTTTTTGAAACATAATATGTTGAAAATGTGCTTTTTGACGCTCTACAAGCATGGTAGAATTGATGAGTTAATATTTTTCGAACTTTGTTATGTACAATAATTTTGTCAATGATTTATATATTTATCTTTGTAAAAAATGATAGGATCCACCACTTACATGATGGATCTCATCATTTTTTATATAAATTATTACATAAATTATTATAAAATATCATTACTCATATTTTTTTTCATATTTTTCGTAAAAAATACTACTAGTAATTTTTGGAAAGTCACTAACATGCGAGTAGCAAAAGTTAAAAGTGTTATTTTACCAGCATTGAGTCTTCTAGTCAACCATTTGACGACCATATGAACGAGATCATTGCGAACGAAGAGCTAGGGTAGTAATACGAGTTTCTCGGCCTATAAATATGCGCCACATCCCTCATTTCCGCTTTCATTTCTCTCCTCTCCCGACAGCGGGCGAGTCAGATTAAGCTTATTGAATCCCCCTTTTCTGTTAATTTAACCGTTAAATTTGAAAGAAACAAAACTAAAATCAGAAACAAAACTAAAATCATTTCTATTGTCTTATCCAGTTCAAAAATCATAACTTTACTTCAGTCGATTTCAAAACCCTAATTTTTTGTTTACTATATAGTTTCAATTGTAATCTTCAACGATCTGAAGCAGCTATGGATATGCGATTTCCATACTCGCCTGCCGAGGTTGCCAAAGTTCGTAGGGTTCAGTTCGGCATACTCAGCCCCGATGAGATCGTAAATTCTCTCTCCTTTTTTTACAATTTCAGAATTTTGCTGGGAAATGATTGGGTTTTTAGGGTTGAAGGGATTCCAAGTTGGGAATTTGAGTTTTTAATGGTTGATATTTTTATTGTGCAGAGGCAAATGTCTGTGGTGCACATCGAGCATGGGGAGACAACGGAGCGAGGGAAACCGAAGCCAAGTGGTCTAAGTGATCCTAGGCTTGGGACTATTGACCGGAAGATGAAGTGTGAGACGTGTATGGCTAATATGGCTGAGTGCCCTGGTCATTTCGGTCACCTTGAGCTGGCTAAACCCATGTACCATATCGGGTTTCTCAAAACTGTACTCAGTATCATGCGTTGCGTTTGCTTCAATTGCTCCAAAATCCTCGCAGATGAGGTACCCTTTTGGATCAATTATTTCAGGGATCATAAAGTTTTTGTCTTTGTGACTTCTGATTGAGTTAGTATACTGGAAATTAGGTAGGAACTAATGGATGCATTAGAATTTCGTATTAATACATATCAAGTATACATATCGGGTATCGGACTTGCGTTTTTTTTCTTTGATAGTAGTATAGAGCATGGGTATTAAAAACCTTCTTTTTGCGTGGATAGAATTTTAGAAACTTCACTTGTTTGATTCTTTATCAGTTCCCTCCGCATGAAGAGTTCAACTGAAACTGCACTAAATTTTTCCTGCGGTATAAGGGGCTATTGAATTCTTATCCTTTTAAAATGGCTTGAGTTTTCACCCTAGTAAAGTGTATCTATGTTTTCATGTTTGGATTGGGTTAATTGTTAAACATCCAAAATATGCTTTACTCCTGGGTGGATAACCTTTTACAATGTTACCCGTTCTTCTTATCATAAACCTCATGTTCTTAACATGACTGCAATTATTTCCTCAACTTTCTTTCCTTTACCATTAATCAGAATATTCTTTTGAATGTTATCATTCTTATTTACTCCCTAATTTTCTAGGAGGATTACAAATTTAAGCAAGCTCAGAAAATAAGGAATCCAAAAAATAGACTTAAAAAGATTTTGGATTCCTGCAAGAGTAAAACCAAATGTGAAGGTGGTGATGAAATAGAGTCGCAAGACCAAGATACTGATGAACCAGTAAAGAAGAGCAGAGGGGGTTGTGGCGCTCAACAGCCAAAGATTACTATTGAAGGTATGAAAATGATTGCTGAATACAAAATTCAGAAAAAGAAAAATGATGACCCAGAACAGCTACCTGAGCCTGTCGAAAGAAAACAGCAGCTTTCTGCTGAGAGGGTAACTTCATTTAAAATACTTTCACAATCCTTATATTTCCTCCATTTTCACATCTTCTGGCTCTCCGTATCTTCAAATTTTTTGTTATTGGACGTTTTCCATAGGTGCTAAATGTCCTGAAGCGGATAAGCGATGAAGACTGCCTGTTGTTGGGCTTGAATCCTAAATATGCCCGTCCAGATTGGATGATCCTGCAGGTTCTTCCAATTCCTCCACCTCCGGTGAGACCTTCTGTGATGATGGATACTTCTGCACGAAGTGAGGTAAGTCTTTTGTGTTTCTTTAACTCTTTTATGATGGGTCCAGCACTTGAAATCTAAGAATCCTGTCTTAATCTTTATGAGGTTTTTTGGCTTGCATTACCTTTTTTGATTTTGAAAATTTGAAAAGAACCTTTCCACTACATACAATATCTGTATGAAGTGTTCAGTGAGCTGATAGACGACAGTTGTCAGCTTGAGAATTTGGTATTCATATTCTAAGTGGAAAGTTTTTAGATTAGTGCAAGCTGTTTTCTTTATCATTACAAACTAAATGTTAATACCCTAAACCTCTCCCTCTCGCTGATTAAAACAGGATGATTTAACTCATCAATTGGCAATGATCATTAGACATAATGAGAATTTAAGGAGGCAGGAGAGAAATGGAGCTCCTGCACACATAATTTCTGAATTTGCTCAGCTATTGCAGTTCCATGTTGCTACATATTTTGACAATGAGCTTCCTGGGCAGCCAAGGGTGTGTGAACATTTTCATGCTTTGAATTTACATTAAGGTTACTATATTGGGTCTCACTCAAATTCCTTTCATACTCTTTGTTCAGGCTACACAGAGGTCAGGGCGTCCGATTAAATCAATTTGCAGTAGGCTTAAGGCCAAGGAGGGTCGAATTAGAGGTAATTTGATGGGGAAGCGTGTTGATTTCTCGGCAAGGACAGTTATCACACCTGATCCAACTATTAACATTGATCAACTTGGAGTACCGTGGAGTATTGCTTTAAATTTAACTTATCCAGAGACCGTCACTCCTTATAATATTGAAAGGTAATAAATGTTCTTTGTTATACTCGTTATAAGCCTGGATATGTTTTGTAAACATGATCTCCCTTCCTGGCTAGGTTGAAGGAGCTTGTTGAATATGGCCCTCATCCTCCCCCGGGGAAAACTGGAGCCAAGTACATCATTAGAGAAGATGGTCAGAGGCTTGATCTTCGTTATTTGAAGAAAAGCAGTGATCATCATCTGGAACTTGGATACAAGGCAATTATCCTTTTACCTTAGCTAGCTACAGCTGATTTAGTTTTCATTTGCACTTATATTATGCTTCATTTTTGTTGCAGGTTGAGCGACACTTAAATGATGGGGACTTTGTTCTATTTAACCGGCAACCGAGTCTTCATAAGATGTCTATCATGGGGCATAGAATCAAAATCATGCCATATTCAACCTTCCGGTTGAATCTATCTGTCACTTCCCCTTACAATGCAGATTTTGATGGAGATGAAATGAACATGCATGTTCCTCAGTCATTTGAAACAAGAGCAGAAGTTCTGGAATTAATGATGGTACCTAAATGCATTGTGTCCCCTCAGGCAAATCGACCAGTAATGGGTATTGTGCAGGATACACTCTTGGGTTGCCGAAAGATTACTAAAAGAGATACCTTTATTGAGAAGGTACATTGTTTTGGTTAACATTTAAGAAGTATGTTTCATTTCCGTACGCTTGAATTTTCTGCTGGTTTCATCTTGCAGAGTTGAAGCCTAAATCTCTGTTTGTTTTTGTAGGATGTTTTCATGAACATTCTCATGTGGTGGGAGGATTTTGATGGGAAAGTACCTGCTCCTGCAATTTTGAAGCCTAGGCCTCTTTGGACAGGAAAGCAAGTGTTTAATCTTATAATCCCAAAACAGATAAATCTCATGAGGCAATCAGCCTGGCATTCTGATAATGAAACTGGACATATCACACCTGGAGACACTCAGGTTCGAATAGAAAAAGGGGAAGTCATTACTGGTACTCTTTGCAAGAAAACCCTTGGTGCATCGACTGGGAGTCTTATTCATGTCATTTGGTAAGTTTGTTAAGTAAATATCCTAGGATGATATTTCTTTGATTCATACTAATAGTTATTTAAGGAATTTCATTATTTATGTTTGCTTGTAGGGAGGAGGTTGGCCCTGATGCTGCTCGCAAATTCCTAGGACATACCCAGTGGCTTGTTAACTATTGGCTTTTGCAGCAGGGTTTCAGCATTGGTATTGGAGACACAATAGCAGATGCATCAACCATGGAAAAAATTAATGAAACTATCTCTTCTGCAAAGAATGCTGTCAAAGAACTTATCAGATCTGCACAAGATAAGGATTTAGAGCCAGAGCCCGGTCGTACTATGATGGAATCTTTTGAGAATAAAGTTAATCAGGTGGAAGAATATGAAATGTTTTTATGAAAGGTCAATACTTCATGCTGTTGTGTTTACTAACACTATTTATTCCACAGGTATTGAACAAGGCTCGTGATGATGCTGGAAGTAGTGCTGAGAAAAGTTTATCAGAGAGTAATAACCTCAAGGCAATGGTTACGGCTGGGTCAAAAGGAAGTTTCATTAATATATCGCAAATGACTGCTTGCGTGGGGCAGCAGAATGTTGAGGGAAAGCGAATACCATACGGCTTCATTGATCGGACTCTTCCTCATTTCACCAAGGATGACTATGGACCTGAAAGTCGTGGCTTTGTAGAGAACTCTTATCTACGAGGGTTAACCCCTCAAGAATTCTTTTTTCATGCTATGGGTGGTAGAGAAGGTTTGATTGACACAGCAGTCAAAACATCTGAGACTGGCTATATCCAGCGGCGACTAGTGAAAGCTATGGAAGATATTATGGTCAAGTATGACGGTACTGTCAGGAACTCACTAGGGGATGTTATCCAGTTTCTTTATGGTGAGGATGGTATGGATGCTGTTTGGATTGAATCACAGAAGCTGGATTCCCTTAAAATGAAGAAGGATGAATTTGATAAGGTTTTCAAGTATGAGATTGATGATGGGTACTGGAATCCAAGTTACATGCTACCAGAACATGTAGAGGATTTGAAAACTATTCGGGAGTTCCGCAATGTGTTCGATGCCGAAGTCCAGAAGCTTGAAGCAGATAGATTACAGCTTGGAACAGAGATTACAACAACCGGTGATAACACTTGGCCTATGCCTGTGAATCTTAAGAGGCTTATTTGGAATGCACAGAAGACGTTCAAGGTTGATTTGAGAAGACCTTCTGATATGCATCCAATGGAGATTGTGGAAGCAGTCGATAAGCTTCAGGAAAGGCTGAAGGTTGTACCAGGTGATGATTTAATGAGCATGGAAGCTCAGAAAAATGCCACCCTTTTCTTTAACATCCTTCTCCGTAGCACATTTGCGAGTAAGAGAGTGTTGCAGGAGTACAGGCTTACTCGGGAGGCGTTTGAGTGGGTTATTGGTGAGATAGAATCACGTTTTCTGCAGTCACTTGTAGCGCCTGGAGAAATGATTGGCTGTGTTGCAGCTCAGTCCATTGGTGAGCCTGCCACTCAGATGACTCTTAACACCTTCCACTATGCTGGTGTGAGTGCAAAGAATGTCACTCTTGGTGTTCCTAGGTTGCGGGAAATCATTAATGTTGCCAAAAAAATCAAAACCCCTTCTCTATCTGTCTATTTGAAGCCTCACGTTAGTTCTTCAAAAGAAAAAGCCAAGAATGTGCAGTGTGCTTTGGAGTACACTACTCTACGGAGTGTAACACAAGCTACTGAAGTATGGTATGATCCAGATCCGATGAGCACCATTATAGAAGAGGATGTTGATTTTGTCAAGTCTTACTATGAGATGCCGGATGAAGAAATTGACCCGGATAAAATTTCTCCCTGGCTACTTCGTGTAGAGTTGAATCGGGAAATGATGATCGATAAGAAATTAAGCATGGCTGATATTGCTGAGAAAATCAATCTCGAGTTTGATGATGATCTAACCTGCATATTTAATGATGATAATGCTGATAAGTTGATTCTGCGCATACGCATTATGAATGATGAGGCTCCTAAAGGTGAGTTGCAAGATGAATCTGCAGAAGATGACGTTTTTCTCAAGAAGATTGAAAGCAATATGCTGACTGAAATGGCCCTTCGCGGCATCCCAGATATAAACAAAGTGTTCATCAAACAGCAGAAAACCAACAGATTTAATGAGATTAATGGATTTGTGTCAGAGTCTGAATGGATGCTTGATACTGAAGGTGTGAATCTTTTGGCTGTAATATGTCACGAAGATGTTGATGCAAGAAGGACGACTAGCAATCACTTGATCGAAGTGATTGAAGTTCTTGGAATTGAAGCAGTTCGTCGGTCCTTACTGGATGAGTTGCGAGTGGTGATATCATTTGATGGATCATATGTGAACTACAGGCACTTGGCTATATTGTGTGACACTATGACATACCGTGGACACTTGATGGCCATCACTCGTCATGGTATTAATAGGAACGACACAGGTCCAATGATGAGATGCTCCTTTGAGGAAACAGTAGACATTCTTCTTGATGCTGCTGTTTATGCAGAAACAGATTACCTGCGGGGTGTCACTGAAAATATTATGTTGGGTCAGCTTGCACCAATTGGTACTGGAGATTGTTCTTTGTATTTGAACGAGCAGATGCTTCAACAAGCTATTGATATCCAGCTTCCTAGTTACATGGAAGGTCTGGACTTCGGCATGACACCTGCCCGCTCACCAATCTCGGGCACCCCATATCATGATGGGATGATGTCTCCTAATTACCTGTTGAGCCCAAATCTTCGATTATCACCCATTACAGATGCACAATTTTCTCCTTATGTTGGCGGTATGGGATTCTCTCCCACATCTTCCCCAGGATACAGTCCCTCCTCTCCAGGATACAGTCCCTCCTCTCCTGGATATAGCCCTACCTCTCCCGGTTATAGCCCAACTTCTCCTGGATATAGCCCCACGTCACCAGGTTACAGCCCCACTTCACCGACATATAGTCCAAGCTCTCCAGGTTATAGTCCAACAAGCCCCACATATTCTCCCACAAGTCCATCTTACTCCCCAACTTCACCTAGTTATAGTCCAACATCACCCAGCTACAGTCCTACCTCTCCTAGTTATAGCCCTACATCTCCCAGTTACAGTCCAACTTCTCCAAGCTACAGCCCCACTTCACCAGCATACAGCCCCACGTCTCCAGCATACAGCCCTACATCTCCTGCATATAGCCCCACTTCACCATCCTATAGCCCGACCTCTCCATCCTACAGTCCTACTTCACCATCTTACAGCCCAACATCACCATCATACAGCCCGACATCACCTTCTTACAGTCCAACTTCTCCATCGTACAGCCCTACTTCTCCTGCCTATAGCCCAACTTCTCCAGGTTATAGTCCAACTTCTCCAAGCTATAGTCCAACATCTCCTAGCTACAGCCCTACATCACCTAGTTACAATCCTTCATCAGCAAAATACAGCCCATCCCTAGCATATTCCCCGAGCAGTCCAAGACTGTCTCCAGCCAGCCCATACAGCCCAACGTCCCCCAATTACAGGTAACTGGCAACTCCTTACAACTGCATGCTTTATTCAATTGGTTGTGCTTATGAATTGTCAGATATCTAAAGTTGACAATCGCTAATACAGCCAACTTTATCTACCTTTGCTACATATATTCTTCTTTCCTGATTTTAGATGTGAAATTGGAACTGTTGGCTAAACTGGTGTCTACTAAGCAGTAGTTTTGAACATTATTTTTTCTTGCAGCCCAACATCACCATCATATTCACCGACATCTCCATCTTATTCCCCTTCAAGTCCAACATACAGTCCCAGCAGGTAAATCTATTTGTCATAATATTATGCGGAATCTCAATGTTTATAGTCTTGTTGTTTGTTTGCTTGTTCCTTTTCCTTTCTAAATTACTCCCTCCATTCTAAAATATAAGATCATTATTGACTTTTTGAAGTCAACTTAAGACACTTTCAAATTCAAAATTAACATAGATTCCATCACAGTGATGATTATCGTAAATTATCTAAAAAGTATTACTCATTATAAAATTTATTTTTTCAGAATTTTTAATGAAGAATCTCAATTTTGAGTTTGAAAATGTCTTGGATTGACTTTCAAAACTCAATATTGATCTTATAATTTGGAAGGGAGGGGACATAGTTTTTATGATCTGTAAATATACTCAATGGGATCTGATTTTATTTATCTGAATATTAGAATTTAAGGCAGACACATGATGAACACTAATTGTTTCTACATTGAATTCGTGAGTTGAGCGAATGGAATGGAACATTATGACATAGTATAGCTTACTCCTTAATCTACTTGCATTAAGTGATAACTTTAAATTTTATATATGCTACATGATCAAATAATATGCTGATTTCTTTTTGTTTTTCAGTTCAGTTAGGAGAGCTATTTTCTTTTCCCTCCATCTTACAACCTGAATATGTTTCTGCTGCTTAATAATCATTATTGGCTATTTATGATAATATTTATATGCTACATGATTAATGTATTAAAGAGGTTGAACCCTTCATCCCCAGAAAAAAAAAAAATAGAAAAAGGAATGATGTAGAGTGGCCATCCAAGTGGTGATTGATTTCAGTTTCCTTCCGATTGTTGTCATTTGAAAATTGGTTGGTCCTGTTCCTCAAAATGCGTGATATATCATATATCCATAATGTAAGAAAACATAAATCTGGATTCTGGCTTCTGGCTTCTCAAAAACGACTTGCTTTTGAAGCTGATTTTTTGAAAAGGCTGCATTTCCTCTATTGTTGCATCACCAAACTTTTGTTTTTATTTGTAATTTGATTGCACTCTAAAATGATTGCATTCATATGTTGCATTTTGCAGTCCTTATAACTCTGGTGTGAGCCCAGATTATAGCCCGAGTTCACCACAATACAGGTGAGTTAAATCTTTTTTTATCTGGAGTCAAAAAGTTCTATTTTGGGGGGTTTATTTTTGATTTCCTTGTTTCTTCATGATGGTTTGAGAATTGAGATGATGGTTTTATTGATCTCTTTTCCTTTGTGCTTGTCCAGTCCAAGTGCTGGGTACTCACCAAGTGCACCCGGATATTCACCGTCCTCCACCAGCCAGTATACTCCCCAAATGAGCAACAAGGACAATGGAACTAAGAATTGAAGCGACAGAGATTCTAGACAGAGATTCTATATAGAAGGAGTACTCGTGTAAAACTTGTTGCGACACACTTGTTGCGAGACTGGAAGACGGGGATGCTATCTACCTACAGACTCGGCTTTGTTTGTTGTTAAAGGGCTAGGCTGTGTGTTGTAAGACCAGACTTTTCGGAAACATGTATCTTGTTTTGTACTACCAAGAACTTGTTACACATAACTAGGGGAGGGAGAGTGTGACTTAAAACTCATCTAACTCTCAGTTGTGATATTTGCAACATTTGCGTTATTGTAGAATATAGAACTCTGCCCCTGTTGCGAATTAAAATAATTTACTTAAATATTATTTACACTTTCGATACAAATTAAAGTTCACTCTAATACACTATTTAGTGTAAAAATCTGCTAAAGTCGAAAAATGCCATAAAAAATGAAATTTGATGATTTTCATGTTGTTTTTTATATTTTTTATCCTTTAGTTATAACTATTTGCTCGTCACTATTGTATTATCTACTGCACCCGTTGACCGAAGTTGCCGTGAACTCTTTTGATCATTAGCGGCGGATACAAGGGAAGTATCACCTGGGGTGATTTATTAAACGGGCTTAAGAAAATTCAAACCATTTATTTATGTATGCATTACTCCCTTTTTCCCTTTATGTATTAAGTTTAGCACATAATTTCACAAATTAAGAAATTTCAATATTAGGTAATTAATTTGGTTAAATTTTATTTTTATCCACTAATACTCTTCTCTCTTTCTCTCAATTACTCCCGGTTTGTTTAATTTCGTGAACCAAACATGCAACTTTTCACTTTCTCTTTCATTTTTTCCATAATTCACTCGTTAATTTTTCATCTTATGTTTCTTAACATTCTCAATATCATTTTACTCCATAACCTTTTCTCATCTCCTTCCAAAATTTTCTTTTAAATTTTAAACACATCTCTCCATGTCAAATTTGTAGATTTTGAAACCTCCTAGTTTGAATTTTTTTACTTATAATTTGCAGAAATCTTCCCTCTATTTTCTCTCTCTATAAAATAGCTATGGAGGAAGGTATAAAGTGAAAGAATTCATTGATGGAGTAATAATATATTGACAACCCACAGAAAAAAAAAACAATTGAATGAGGAGAAATTGAAGAGGTTTTTGGAGAAAAAAAGAGTGAAAAATCTGATGTGAGTACTCTGAGAGTGATGTAATATTTATTTAAGAGATAAGAAATAACTAAAAACTAAGATTATTGGATTGATTAGATTTTTTAGGAAAAAAATAGAAAAAAATTAAAAAAATTCTCTTAAATACGTGAAAAACGTCTTATATTAAGAGAATTTTTTTTCTCTAAAACGACTTGTATGATAAAAAGGAGGGAGTATATTCCTAAATTCCAAGTATGATTCTGGCCGTCGCTTTAGCCTAAAATTTATCTCACTTGTTGATTTGGAGAGGCCAATTCGACAAGTACAAGGCGGCGGGACTCAAATGCTGACTTCTCGGATCAAATACGCTTCTTTGGTTATCCATCTATTTGCGCAGTAGTAGTATGTGAACATACTGCGCAAATGCCGAGAAATCTAAGCCTATAGACAGACGAATATTCAAGGTCGGCTTCGGTTTAACAGAGAAAGGCTCGGTTAAGAAATTACGAAATACTCCTTCTCCTCAAAATTATAAGGTCATTATTTATTTTTTTCCGATAAAATTATTAGGTTATTATCGATTTTTTGAAATCAATTTAAGATATTTTAAAATTCAAAATTGACATGAATTGCTTTAATTTCTGCCTTAGGATGATGAATCTTATAAATTATCTAAAAACTATTAATTATTGTAGAACTTATTGTTTTATAATTTTTGATGAATTATCTCAATTTTAAATTTAAAAATATCTCAAATTAATTTTTAAAATTAATAATAAATGTATATTTTAAAATGAAGATAATAAACAAAAATAATGAACAATAAAAATGGCTAACATTAATCCGGATGTAACTTTAATTACAACAACGTAACTTAAATAATCAAATAATAAAAATATCATACCAACATAATAGATTATTCCATCACATCATAATGACATTACATGAACATGACTCTAACCAAACAACAGTTGACTAATTACAAGTCGCCGTTTTCATTTTTTTTATAATAAAAAATGGTATGCAGGGTGATTACTTATTCATTTAGTAATTATTGCTGAGAAAATACCCCACCCGCCACAACTGCCACAAAAAACGCCCAATAAAATCCTCAAGTTTTGACGTGCTGGGAATACGCCTCCCTCCGTAAAACAAGAAGTCGTAGTCTTTTTCTTTTTTTTCTTGAGATGTCAAAACTCGATCTTTTAACTTCATAATTATTATGAATTGAATAATACCGTTCGGACAATTTTTTTTGAATAAAAGTAATTAAGATATAAATATAATATGACATTATAAGTTGCTTGAATTAAAAAGTTACAAGTATGTTATTTCTGATAGATTATATGTAATTATTCTTATTATTATTGTAAATATTTTATATTTACATTAGGAGATTATTCTGTTGTAAATTAAAATTGTTTCCTTATTCTTAGCCTAACTTGTAGGCATAATATTTATCTACAAGTTAGGCTAAGAATAAGGAAACAGTTTTAATTTACACCAAAATAATCTCTTAATGTAAATATAAAATATTTACAATAATAATAAGAATAATTACATATAATCTATCAATTTCGAATCAATTTTTCAAATTCTTATTTAGTGAATACAATGATTAATATTTTAAATTATTTAAAAAGTACTACTAATTAATTAATTTATTGATTTGTAATTTAAAAAGTATCTGTATCAATTTTACATTTAAAAATATTTTAAATTAATTTTTAAAAAGTCAAAACTGAGGGATTATATAAGTATATATATTTATATATATATAAGTGGGCTGAAGTGATCAATTCTCAACTACTGTATATGGACGATTTCCTTTTCTTTTATATATATATATATATATATATATATATATATATATTTGGGCTGAAGTGATCAATTCTCAAGTATTGTATTAGGACGATTTCCTTTTCTTTATATATAAGTATATATATTCATATATAAGTGGGCTGAAGTGATCAATTCTCAAGTATTATATGGGGATGATTTCCTTTTCTTTATAGATTTAAACAAACAAAAATTACAAGTTGGTTATGGTTCAATTTGATTAATTTTTGTTTGTGCAAACAGTAGATTAATCGTTTCATTCATTATGGATTTGTTGTTATATATTCATGGTTTTATTAGCCTTTTAGCAAGTAGGTATTTTAATTTTTATTTTAGCATAATAAAAAAGAAAAAATATGATTAATCCTAATATTAAATCAACATTTTCACCATCACTCCCTCCTGGAAAAAGATTCTAATATATGTTTTATGGACGACTTTAGGTGCACAACATTTTGTGCACAACATGTGCACAACACTCATCCACACCATTCAATGGTGGGGCCTGATACGGATTTCCGTGTCAGACCCTACCATTGAATGGTGTAGATGAAAGTGCACAACATGTTGTGCACAAAAATGTTGTGCACTTATACTTTTCCATGTTTTATAAATTACAGCAAGATAAATAAATGGTACTTCCTCCATAATAAATTATATAATTATTATTAATTTTTAAAAATTAATTAAATTATTTTTAAATTAAAAATTATAAAAAACTAAAACTTAAAATAAATAATATTTTTAAAATAATTTATAATTATATTAATTAAAATTAAATAAACATATATTAATTTTAAATTTAAAAATTTATAATAATATGTCCCCCGGAGACATTTGATAAAATATGACATCATAGAAAAGAGTAACCTGGTCCTGCCAACTGCCAAGAATGATACACACATATCGACAAATGTCAGCAATTTTTTTTTTACTCCGTAGTACTATTTACAGAGGACATAAACAATGCAATGTCCATTACAGTACGCCAATCATGTGGCACATTTTTTATTTTTTATTTTTATTTTTTTTTACTTTTACACACTCTTTCTTATTACCACCAAAAATCAAACTCTCACTCTCATGTTTTCACATGAATCAGTCGTACTACTGGACAAAAGACCACTCGGTGTGGCATACTCCTTCCATTTCATAGGAATAATAATTGTTATTTTTTTTCTCAACAAAATAAGTAATTTTTTTTATTAATATAATAAAATGACACAATTTTCAAATTTATAGTAATCATATTATTATCATATAATTATTATTAAACAAAAGAAATAATAAATATCATTTAAAGTATTAAACGCTGTTAAAATAATTGTAAAATACAACATAATTTTTATTTTAACACTTTTTAAAATTTATGTGAGAAGGAAACTATTATTTTAATTTGAAAAACTATATTATTATTATTATTATTATTGTATGATAATTTTTATTATGTTAATCTTATCTACCCACGTGTTAACCGCTCACACTGGTACTAAACGATAAATTAAGACTCAAAGCACATTCAACGCAACGTTTTATTATTGACAAAATGCTTTGATCACCAAAATTAATTAGATTTAAATATTGGAAAAATAAACAGGGTACAAAGTATGACCACCAACGCAAGCCAAGCTGTAATATTAAATACATGTGTACAAAAATGGCCAAGTCATTAATTTCCCCATTTGACTTATAAACCACCCTCTCTTTCCCTCCCTCTTCCTTTTTTCTTGATAATGTCAACAAAACAAAGCTTAAGCTAGCTAGATCCTCCCCTTTGTTCCAATCTCCCCCTGTTCTCTTCTTCCTATATATATATATATATATATATATATATATATATATATAGAGAGAGAGAGAGAGAGAGAGAGAGAGAAATTATAGAGAGATAACGAGTAGTGAAAAAATCATATAAGCATACTATTAATTTTGTTATTTATTTAAATTTTCTTTCTATTTGTTGTTTGGCAATGGAGAAATCATCTGTTAAGCCCAAAAACAGGCTCCTAAAATTGGCAGCCTCAGCTGTTACATTTCAAAACCCACCATTCAGCCCAAGTAAGGAAAAGAGATCATCAGATGCTGCGCACAAAATCAGAAAAGGATTTTCCGGCCCGATGATATCCATAATTCCGGCGGAAGCCCGATATAAATCAAGAAGCACAAGAAGCTTTGAGGCCCGTGAACCGACCTCGCCCAAAATCTCGTGTATGGGCCAAATCAAGCACAAGAAGAAAATGTGCAGTTTAAAAAAGCAAAATCACAATTCGTTACCGCCTCGGGATCAACAATTCATTTCCCATTCAACTCCTCTCGAGCAAGTCAATAATCCAAAAAAGGCCAAGGTTCTCAAATCTACGCAATCTTTTACCCAGGTTAAGAAAACGAATCACCGTGTTCTTAAATCGGCGCAGTCTTTTAATGAGGAGGAGGAGAAGAAGAAATCTTTTGTGATTCGGAATATATTTGCGAAACCGGCGGTTAAAAAAGGTGATAATTCCGTTGATAGAGCGCCCAGTTTGGGGCAGATGCAGCGGTTTTCGAGCGGCCGGAATTCGTTGTCGGATTTTGATTGGACGGCGGTTCAGATTGCTCCGGTGGGGGCGGAACATGACCGGAATTATCATTCCGATGAGGAGAGAGAAAGTGATAGAGAAGAGGAAGAGGATTGTAAAATTGCTTTTTCTGCACCTATACTGATTGGTGGAGGTGAAGGGGTGAAATTGGAGCCAAGGAAAGAAATTAATTTGTGGAAAAGGAGAACTATGGCTCAACCTAAGCCTCTTCAAGTTAATACTCTGGTGATATGATGATCTTATATCAAGTTTGTTCGATTCTACTCTTTTTATTTTTGCTAAAAAGAATTCCATGTTGTTTGGATTTTCTTAAATATTGGACAAATTAAGATTGATGTACATGAAACCACCCAGAAATTCAGACATTTCGTCTTCTTTGTTTATTTCATGTTCTCTACGTTCAAAAATATAGGTACGTTTTTGTTTTGGAAACTAATATATTTACATGTAAAAATGATAATTATACGTGAGTTTTTTTTTATTTAAATATAGAATTTATTAATTATTTATGAGAATTTTTTTTTATAAAAATATTATTTTTTTATGTAAAAATATCAGTTTTTTTTTATTTTTAATCCGTTTTTAAAAAAAGAGATAAATTTATTTTCTAAAACTAATGATGCGACGTGTTTTTCTTAATTTGTTATTATTTTATTATAACTGTTTTTAACATTATTTATCGTTAAATTTTTAGTTAATATTAAAAATTATTATATTTAAAAATAAAAAATTATTTTTAAAATATATTTAATTTTGAATTTTTGAGTATATATGTTTTGAATATTGTTTATATTTGTTATGATGCACCAACTAGTCAATAACTATTAGAGACGTTTTGATCCGGTAAGCTAGAAAGAAAGTCTAAATACTCCAAATAAATTTACGCAAGTACGTGTACAAAATGTTTTCAAGTCATATTGTTCAAACAAAGTAGACATGTTGTTTCGTTTTTGGGTATTGTAGTGGGCATGTGGCACGTAGACAGGCGAAATTTGACGGCTTGAAGTTTAATTTTTTTTTGAATATTTTAATTTATTATAATAATTTATTCTTATCTAAAAAAATAAGTGTAAATAGAGAAGAAGATAACTTAAGTTAAATACTTAATGATGCAACGACAAATAACAATAAATATTCAAATTTTTATATATTTAAACATAAGTGAAAATTTAATATATTTTGTATATTTTTATTTATTAGTTAAAAAAATTCAATAGTTTCATTTATATTTTACCCGTTATGTTTGAGCTTTGATTTTTATAATTTTATTTAATTTTAGGTTTTAATTTTTTTTCCCAATTAATTGTATGAAAGTAGTTTAAAATTATAAATATATTATCTTAAGGTTTTATGAGATAGAATATTTGATAATTATATAAATTTTTCTTTGAGAGTTTTTATCTTTCTTGTAGATTCAAGGCATTTATCTCATTAGCGTTAGTATGATAACTAATTATTTACATTTGTTTTAGAACATTACAGTCTAATTATTATTTTACTGTGTCAATTGGTATCAGAGCTTGAATAATTGTACTCGAATTAGGCAATAACTTATTGTACCTTGTGTGTTATTTCGAGAATTTTTTAATTTTTGATAAAAAATGAATTCTAAAATTAAAAATTACGTAACTCTTATATCGAGGGAGCGCATAATTTTAGTTTTTATTTGAAAAAAAAAAGATGCGTTGGTTTTCATCTCACCGCACCCTACTCTTTTTTAAGCATCACAACTTCTGCAAAACCTTCATTCGGGTCTTCAATTTTATTGTGATTGGTGCCAACAAAAGAGAGGTGCGGTCTGAACTAGAGATATACACATTTTTGGTAATGAATTAATTTTGACAACTACAACTTGAACTCCCTAGTTTGTTACCTCTTGTATTGGTATCCCGAAAGTTCTGGCCAACTGTTTATTAACCCATAACACTTAATAAAGTTTCTGAAACAGCCCCATAGTTTAATCAAACTTACAATTCAGCCCTATTTTTTTTTTATTTTATAGATTATCAATTTAATTGGTTCTTGAATAGTTTGTTTGTTGAATTTTAATACTCTTACAATGGTGGGAAATATTTTTATTCCTAAAGTGCTTCAAAGCAATGACTCACAATGTAACGCTCCCAAATCTAGGTCTATATAACTCAATTTGAGACACTAAAAATATATAGTAACTATTATAAAACAGTACATTATACAAAAATATGGATTTCAATAATATACAACTAAGTCTTCACTATTATTGTCATATTATTTTACAACATGTGAAGACTATTACAACTATCACTTAAATTTTCACTCTATCATCCAGCTAGACCCAAATACTCTATCATTTTTTGAAGAATAATGAAACAAACAAAAGGATGAGCTCAAATAGCCCAGTAAATAAATATCATGACTAAGATAACAATGAGTAAATTATTATTAGCCTTCAACAGTTGAATTCTTGATTGAAGATAATAAACAATAAGTTTTCAATCAATAATAGCAGCGGAATGAACAATTCATTAGAAGAATCATGTAGACTATAGTGTCCACTAACTTCTCTTTTTTAGAAAAATATCATCAATTTTTATCATCTGAAACACCACTGATCATGATCATACCGACAACAGTTCTTTTTTGTCTCAGGTAAAAGAGAACATTCATCACGTGCCATAAAAGACACATTATCAGTATATTGTCTTTATCCTATCATCTATACCATAGGCCACAGATATTCGCAACAACTCGATTATGATGATTAGAATAATAATAAAGATATAAATGATGAACAAAAGAAATAGAATAACAGGATAAACAATAACTATTGAAAATTTATAATTTTATTTTGTCCAGAGTCAAATAATGTTTAAATTATCAATATGATATGAACTCAAATTCAAGATATACAGTTCAAAATAACGGTTAAAGTTAAATAGAAAGGTTCACGTGAAATGATATTAAATGAAGCGCAAACTACTAAGGAGCATATAATCATTTCAGAAAATTTTATAGAACAATACTTACCAAAGTAAGTTTAAGAGTATGAAAGAAAATAATATCTCTTACCTTAACAATATTGATTTAAATGAAGTTAATCAACCTATATATTTATAATTTAATTAGTAATTATCACATATAATTTTATGGTGTATATTAATTCGTATGAAATCATTAAAAGTGATTTGATAGTAAAAATTTATGTAGTATATAGAATAAAGTATAATAAACTTCAAAATAGTTTTTGAAAATATTATTTCAAAAGAATCTTCAAGAGAAAGTTTTTCAAAATGAATCTTCTAAAGAAAAATTTATAAACACCATGTGATGTGTGTGGTTACTTTACTAACTATTCTGAAAAGACTTACTTGAACAATACTTGTATTTTTACTAATCTTCACAAATACTCACGATAACATAAGCACACACAGAGAAAACTTATATAAAGTAATATTTTAGAGAGTAATAGAAAGAATAAACAAGAAAGTTATGAAAATTTCTTAAGTTAAAACATCTATTTATAGCCCAAAAATCTTATCATAAATTAAGATTTTTTAAATTAATTTGAACCGTTCATTTCAAGATAATATTTAATCTGTATCACACATTTCATCTTTTAAAATTTCTTTAATCTATATCATTCATTCAAATTTCTTTTAATCCATACCGTTCATTTCATATCTTGATAAAATAATTAATTTTATATATAAAATAACTAACTTTATATAAATCAATTAACTTTATATATAAAATAATTAACTTTATATATAAAATAATTACCTTTATATAAATCAATTAACTTTATATATAAAACAATTAACTTTATATAAAGTATATAAAACAACTAACTTTATAAATTCAATTATTTAACAATAATTCACCAATTATTCACAATTATTCATTATTATAACTAATTATTGTAAATGCAGTGTAGTTGACTTTCTGAATTAAATACTCACAATACAAGCAAAAATACTAACTAATAATGAAATACAACACTTAAATCAACATCATAATAGTGATAACAATAATGCAAAAAATAAATAAAAGAAAAAACGTTATTGTATAATGACAATTATTGATTCAGTAATGTAAATTACTATGCATATGCTACTGTGACAATTATCTGTTCCATAATATGAATTATTGTGCATGTGACAATTATTGGTTCAATAGTCACTTTATCAGTTTAATAATATAAAATATTGTGCAATACCGTGTGCTCCTATTCCTTTACCACCGGGTATTTTAATAGTTAATAGTGATAGTACCGTTTAACATTTTTATTTAAAATAGTTACTTATGTCATTTTTTATATCCAACAATATTTTATTGTGGGGTCCACCAATGTTTGGCTATTTCGACACCGTCGTACGAATCAAATATTCTCCGACATAACGAATATTTTCCTACAAAATGAATATTATTCGACAAGATAAAATTTGTATAAAATATTTTTTTAACTTTAACTTTTGTCAATTTATTCACTTACTATTTTAGAAGAAAATATATATAAAAAAATTTAATTTGTATTTCATAAAAGTCGGGGTCTTACACATGACCTGAATCTACTTTCCATATATAATTATGTTTATTGCAAGTTAAATGTTTGTAAACTTGTTTGCATATTTGTATTTATTAGTTAGAAATTTTTGGTACTTTAATTTATATAGAAAATTTTGGTACTTTAATTTATATTTGCCCCATTATGTTTGAGGTTTGGTTTTTCTAATTTTATTTAGTTTTAGGTTTTAATTAATTTTTTTTTTCAGTTGGTCGTAGAGTTTAGTAATATGAATATGTTATTTTATGATTTTATGAGATAAAATCTTTGACAATTATATAAAAAAAAAATTGAATTTTTTTTATCTTCCATGTCAATTCAAGACATTTATCTCATTGAAATTAGTACGTTAACTAACTAGTAACTATTCACGTTTGTATTAGAATATTACAATCTAACAATTACTTTGTTGTGTCAATTATTGTCTAATTAATGCATTTCGATCTCTCTTGTTTAATTAGCACTTTAGTCCAAAATATTACAGAATTTTTTGTGTTAGTTGACTCTATTTTTTTATCTATAGCGATAATTTTAAAACTGTCGTTATATATTTATGATTATACTTTATTTGTTAAAATTGTTATTATAAATTTATTACGACACTTTATATACAAAAAATATCGTTATATATCTATAACGACGATTTTAAAATAATCGTTATAAATACAGAATATTTCCAATAGAAAAAGGGCTCATAAGTCATAATATCTAATTTTAATATCCGCAGCCATCAAAACCAACACCCGACATGAAACTACAACCACTCGTAAGGACCAGCTATTTCTCTCATATGATGCTCATTTGCGCAAATAATGTGTATAATATTTAAAAAATAATAATCAGAGCCCTATTGCAGAAGGAAAGTGCAGGTAGCAAAAGGTCGTTTCTTTCTCTCTCTTCGGTTTCAGTTCTCTAATGGAGACTTTTACATCTTCTGCAACTATCGTCTCTTCCCCTTCTTACCTTCCAATCTTTTCTCCCAAATCTAAGGACTCGTCTTCTTCCAGCAGAAGGATTCTTCGATTCTCCATCTCTCCCAAGAGTAAGATCTATCAGTTTCCTTATTTTCCTGATCCAATTTCTGTTGATAATTTTCTAACAAGCCCACTTTTTTTCTCCTCTTCTGATTCAGATAATGGCAACGAATCGGAGCTTCGATCGGACTCTAATGATTCAAGTCTCGTTCCAATCCTCAGCAATCGTACCCTCTCCAAGGTAATTTACAATTTGTTTTTCTATGATTAATTTTTTGGGTAATTGATATTTATGTTTTGAGTTTGATATTGGGAATTAGGGTTTTTATATGCATATTTGTGGGAAATTTTAGGATGCGGCGATGGGATTGGTTCTGAGTGCAGCTAACGTTAGAGGTTGGACTACCGGTTCGGGCATGGAAGGCCCTCCAGTTCCCGCCGGTTCAGAGTCGGAATCCAGCACGGAGAAAATCTCCACCTTCCCCTGGTCCCTCTTCACCAAGTCGCCACGGCGTCGTATGCGTGTTGCCTTCACTTGCAACGTCTGTGGTCAGCGAACTACGCGTGCAATCAATCCCCATGCTTATACCGATGGTACTGTTTTTGTTCAGGTATTGGGCCTTGATAATTTATGGAATGCAGCTAATTATGATAGTATGTTAATGCCATAGAAATTACAAGTTGTATAATGTATAACACATGGTTCAGTGACTTTGTTCAACATTGAGTTTGGCATTATTAACATTTAACAGATTAATAAATTCCAATGGTGCTCCCTTCTTCCCGAATGAGAATGCACTTTCTAAATTCATGCATTTTGATAAAAGTTGTCAATTGGGAACATTATGTAAATTATACTCAAATTCAAGAAACTTGACTCCAATATTTAAAAGTTGGAAAATGGGAAGATGCATTCTTCTTTGGGGGCAGAGGGCCTATTATTATTCTGTGGTAATAAGTTTCTTTTGTTTTTGGGATGTTGTTGTAGTGTTGTGGCTGCCACGTATTTCATAAGCTGGTGGATAATTTGAACCTGTTTCATGAGATGAAATGCTATGTGAACCCGAGCTTCAATTATAGAGATCCTAAGGGCGATGTGAGCTTCAAGTATTTAGATATGGAGGATGACAACAATGATATCTTTCCTCTTATATAAAAAGGTGAATTGTCAATTTGCACATTGTTTATATTCCATTTCTCATACTTGGAGAAGTACTTCTTTTCATGCTTGTAAATAGATTTGCAAACTTTGTGTTTGATGAATAATGTTAAAGTTGGGATATATATGAGATTAGTTAGTTTATACCGTAGTGCTTTGTTTAGTTTCTGTTTTACTTGTTATGAAGTGTTTGAACCACTGGCCCACTTCCTTTGGAAGAATCTTAAGTCTCACAGCTGCTATTGCTAGAAGCGTTGTATAATGGACAAGAACCGACGTTTGTTTTTTATAGTGGCCATTTCTTTTCTAACCATGCTAGCACTGCTGCATCTTATTAATGGGTTATAATATTTCTATAGTTATGTTGACTGGCGAAGGGATTGTAGCAATCAGATATTTCCAACGATGTAATATCACCAACCATGTTTAGTTCTTACACTGAACTTTGTTGGTAATAATAGATTGCAAACACTGTGTGCTTAGTCAATAATGATAGTTTTGATATGTATGTAGTTGTTGGTCAATTTATACTAACAGTCATTATGTTTGTTATGGCTCAAGACGAGTCTTTGCACAAGTTGGTGTGTTTGGTTTTTTGTTTGTTTTTAACAGTCCAAATGACTGAAATATATTGGAATTGTAATCTGTTCTTTGCACAAGATTTTGGGACTCTTGAAAATGCTTCAAATGGGGAAGATATTCTAAGAATGCAGTATATCCTAATTAAGTTATCTTCTTGTTATATTATTACTTGGCAACCAGTTGGCCCTTATGTTATTTTTGAATCAGAGAGATTTATGGAATTATGGTGATCCTTCATAACACTTATGTGGGAAAATTTCTTCCTGGTGCTACACCTCCTAGATAATTAATATAGTGTTCCTTATCCAATAAAGTTTGGTTAAAACTTTTCTGACATCTTTATGTTTGGGTTGCACCCTCCTTGTTGCACATGAAGTGTTTAACTCCATCTATCCTTTCCATATGAAGAATCAGAAGTATATCCCTGTGTAAATTTACCAACTACAATTGTACAGATATTTATAATGAATGCTGTTCTGTTTCCAAGCTAACTTATTCAAAATGAACGAATGTGAACCCAGGTGACCACAAATTTCCTGATGTAAATTTGTCCCTTTGCAAACCTTTTATTCTCAAACTTTTTGATCTCCCCTGCATCTTTATTCTGCTCATGGCCCAATTTACTTCTGTACAAGAAATATAGTAACGACTGTATTATAGTAACCATGAGTGATGCTAGTCTGTTATTGCTGGGGTGGCTTCATTTTTTCCAGTTGTAGGTGTTAAGTTCTCGGACCAGCTTCATTAGCATTACAAAAATTTCCTCAAAGCCGCATTTTCTCTGCTGGATTACTGTGGTTGGAGATAAAATAAAGTAATACTCCTTGTGTTTCACAAAGAGTATCTCATTTGCAAAATTTGCGAACTTAATGATATTTTTTTCCCCATTTTTATCCTTGAATACAATGAGTTTTTAGTTTAGTAGTACTGACATAATAGTGAATTTGTGTTATATGTGGGACTTTATGCCAATTTATACCTATCAAAAGAGGACTCTTTTTGTTGAATAATTTATTATTTCAACATGGAACTCTTTTTATGGAATGAAGAAAGTAAGTTATTTGAAAGGGGACGTCCAGTTCATATGCAGGTACAACACCTCAAGTTACTTGCTTACCTCAAGTAACTTGCTTATTCGGTTTTGCACATACCTAGATGATTGTTTGGTAAAAAACTGATTGTCTTTGTAAGCCTCAATTTCAGAAATTGGATGGGAGAGAGGAACATTTGAATACCTTATTACGCGAATACTTTCGTAGATTTAAAAAAATTACTTCTCATATATTTTTTCTTCTCTAATTTTAAACGGAGAGACCATCACAACGTCCTTCTCCGTTCTGTTCTGATGAAAGTTCTTCCTCTAGTCTCACATCTCTTGTATAAGCATAAAGTTGCAATAATGATCAGATTTCCCTTTCTTGATTCGTAGAAGTTGAATGTGGAAGAAATTGATTCTTCTAAACCCCTTGCTTATTCTTAATTGCATACGGCAATACAGCACATTTTGTTCTCAGTTCAATTTGGTCTTTCTAGATGAATAGTTATACTGTATATATGGTAAGGAAACGTGTTAAAGTTTTATAAAGTTCATTTAATTATAAAATTTCAAAATTATATTTTATTCTTTAATTACATAATAAATATTTTTTTGAGTAAAATTGATATTTTGAGTGTATATCATAATTTTTTCATAAAAATGTTTGAATTATTCAAAATAATATACTAAATTAAATTAATAAAATACTGTTATGATATTTTAGAAAGATTAATTATCAAATAGCTTTTCTTAATTTTGTCTCTATTTTAAACGGACGCTATATTACACAAACCTCTAAGTTATGCCGATGTGGCCCTTAACTGCCAAAGGTACTTACAAGTTCTATTGTGGGTGGTCAAGTCACAGTCAATTGATTAATTGTATGGATATAAATAACCATCTCTCATTTTATTTGTGTTTAATTTATTCTATTCTTTTGGGTGTTGGAAAAGTTAATTATTGATATTAGCAACTGTACTACAGTTTCTTACATATTCACAATTGTAGATTTCTGCAAGAGGTCTTCAAGTTATGCACAATATCCCTGCAGAAAACGGACAGTAATCACTGGTGAATATTTAATAAATTTATAAAGACACATAGGGATAGATGAAGGAATTAGCACCTCATAATATTTTAAAAAAAAGGAACAATATACAGTTTCTTTGAGTAGTTCATTGAGTCGCAAGTACATATAATGCCATTTGCCTCTGCTGTCATGACTTCTCACTTATATTTACAATTTTTACTCGGTGAACAACACAATCTTGGGGTATAAGGTTTGATCAGCGCTTCTACGCTTCTATGTACCATTTTCAAAGTTCCTCGTCCAAGACATGGAAGCCGGTAGAGGCAACTTAGCCTGGAAAGGTGGCTCCAAAGACCGGTTGAGCGAGACTATGTGGTCAAAGCATTAGGGAGGGTGGTCGGAGCACCTAGTACCTTACCACCACAATCTGGGAAAATTTCATGTCCAGGTAAGGGGCTTACCTTCCCATGAGCCTCTACTTCAATTGGGTATTTAAGAAGACGACCTTGCAGTGAGTGAACTCTTCAGCCCTGTAGTTCTTCCAGTTATCCTCAGCAATCTTGTTTATAGTGTCTACGCAAATTAAGCTTTCTGGCTCCCTGAAGCAGTCGTCTATCTTTCCCAAGTGCTCTGCCCAAAGTGACGTTCTATATCCGTATACCTGCAAATACATATCATAAAGTTTTAATAACCTTCTTAACAGCTACTTAACTACCAATTAGTACAACGCATTTCCAGCAATAATCAACTGACATTCACTAGTTACTACCATACTCAAATATGCAAGCATGCGCGTATACCTGCAAATACTTATCATCAAGTTTTAATAACCTTCTTAACAGTTACTTAAATACCAATTAATACCAAGCATTCCAGCAAAAATCAATTGACAGTCACGAGTTACCACCATACTCAAATATGCAAGCATGCACATTTGTCTGGACGCCTCAAGGGCCAATATAATTTTAAACCGCATATCATCTGGGTAAGGCACCTTCGGTTCAGTCAAGAAGGTGGCAAAGCTCTTAACTATGTGACACATGACCAAATAAACACTATCAACAAAAATAACAATACTAACCTCGCCCTGTAGATGCTTTTTCTTGCTAACCCATGTGTGATGGGGTTGATATGCGGCCACGGCTCAGTATCTCTTGAACCAGCCATTGATCGTTGGTTGATATTGGCAGACCCCAAAATTACATATTCATCATCCACTATCATTCCCTTGGCGTGTACATATATCATAAATCGTCCCGGTTTTTGTGAAGCCGACACCTGAAAGTTAATTAGAAGGTATTCCTCAATGCTCACAACAACAAACACAGTTTTTTTTAAATTTTTTTTATCATCAACAAGAAGTAATACGAGTGACAGATGCAAAAGGTTTGGACTGGGTCACAGATTGTTTACATAACATAGATATGCTCTAACCAAGCACAACGATTACAAAGTACCAAGCCTCTTTGGTACAATGGTTAAGTCCACTTCTGAAGAATTAAGAGGTCTTGGGATCCAACGTTAAATTCGGCTCAACATAGCTAAAAAAAAAACAATTACAAAGTTGTGACGTATTCTCATAGACCTCATTTGAATTCCATTGCTATTGTAAAATCTACACAGTTGATTTGTTCAGATCACGAGTTTAATAGCATTTTGAGGTTGTGAAACCTTCGAAAAGCAATCAAACTCTGGAAAAACACATCGCTACTTTTGAAAGTGAAATTTAACACTGTCATACTCAGATTTATACATCTCAGAGTGAGAGAACAAAATGTAATGACACTTTGAGAGGGACGAGTGAGGATGGCAACTTTACGGCCAACCAGAAAGCTAATGATTGTTTGTGTAGCTAAAGAACTATATTATGTAAATTCACATAATACCAAAGACGACTTCAGAGGGAACTATATCAAGAAACCCCATCCACTTTTTAGATATTCGATTTTTGTGCTAATTTGGTGAAGCTAGAAAAGAATATTAAAAATAATGAAAATAACAATGATAATAAAAATAACAAAGGGCGAAGACCTAATCAATGACTTTCAGATGGTAAATTTTAAAGTATACTTAAATCTTCCACCATTATTAATCAAGACATTATTAACCCAAGATAAATGTCAGTAAACTATAATCAAATCAAAAGGCAAAAAATTATCAACATTGAATGCAATCACCAACGTATTAAGCGAATTCCAGTTAAAGGAGTCCGGCTTGATTTTGAAGTACCTGAAAGACCAAGATCTTTCACAATTCCAATGAAGAAATACATTAACATCAATGACATAGAAACATATGAAGAACATTTATAGAACTAAGCTAGCAGAATATAGCTGCATAATTACCACAGTGCCAGTATAAGAAGGTTGACTGGTTGAGTTTGGTTCGTCCTCGCCATATTCTTCACGATTACCAAGACAGTAAAAATTCAGGTAGTCTTGGGGATGTGAGTTCTCAAGATTTGCACATTTTAGCTCTTGAGTAAGAATTTCATACATATCATCTTCATAGTTTCTCCCTGCAAATACAGATACACAAAAGTTGAACCAAGTTTACATAGTCAACCTGCGACATGATAACATTGTAATAATATTGGACATATTTATATATATAATGATGACTACTGGATCTTTTCTCAGAATTTTAATATCTTCACCAGTATATATTTAAGATGTCGTACAGCTAATATATGATTCTATATGTTGATATTTTATTTTTGCAAGTAATATACGGTTGCAAAGTCAATATGTAAATTATGTCTTGTGTGTCATTATTTTTCTTTCAATTCTTCTTTACTTGTTTTTGCTGCATTGTTATTCTTGACAAGTTAATACTCCAATTACATGAGAGAAACGCACCTACTCCTTATCAAGGAGATACTATCACTAAAAGAAGGCGTTATCTTGAAGAGTTGGGGATTGCTAAGGAACCCTTGTCTAAAAGAGCTTCATTCTCTGTTTCCTTCCCGGAAATGCTGACACCGGCAATTGACTCCGGCAGGAAAATTCTCATGTATACTACTGCAATCACTGCCACTGTCGCAGCAACCTAATTCATCAAATCATTTAGAACACACATCAAATATATATACATATGTAGAGATAGAGAAAGAGGAGAGAGAATTGAACCTGGAAAGTGGATGAAATAGAGATGAAGCAAGTAGCCAGATTTCCGCGTACAAACGCACGTGATGTAATGCCTGACAATATCCCAAAAGCTGATGCCCTTTGCTTTCCTGATATATTATCAGCCTGTAACCCCAAATTCAATTCTCATAAATTGCTTATACATTCGTCAGTTTTTGGTTGTTTGCTCCGACGAGCCACTCGGTGTTTGCTAGTAGAACTCTATATAGTATATTCCGGGACTCGAACAAACCTATATTAGAAACCAATGCTCACTCGGTCACTAGTATAGTACGAGACTAGACATGCACAGTAGGTCGGACTGGTCCGGTCTGATACGCTTTGGCCGTTGACCAGGTCAGGCCAAGTTTTGACTTTTGGACCTGTAGGCCGGACCAGACCAGACTTTTCGATCAAAGTCTGGCCTTTTGAGTAGGGGTGAAAATGATCCCGAGTTGATCCGAACACTCTGATACTCAAGCTCGACTCGGATCAAAAAATTTGTGTTCAGGTTCGACTCGAATTCGAAATAATAATTTCTAAGGCTGCTCAAGTTCGACTCGATGAATTACTCGATACTACTCGGCTCAAAGTTACTCGACTCGTTTTCACAACGAGTAATTCGCGAGCCTCTATTCGAGCTCGAATTTGAGATGGATCACACCAAAATGAGACATAAAAATAAAAACTTAGAAAAGCTTCAATTTTATTTATATATAAAAATACAAGTTACAAAAATTACAATGATAAATTTATAATATTAATTATACTATAATACAATTTCTAGTAACATCATTATATTTATCAAATGTCATACATCGAACCCCTAAACGAGTAGGGTTCATTGAGTAAGGATCGAGTATGGATCAGATGAAGGCAGTGTACTCGAACCCTAAAACGAGCGAACAGTGTGCTGCTCAGATTCGAATTCAGTATTATAATCCCATAAACGAGCTTGGCTCATATTCGGCTCAGATGCCTACCGAATCTGAGCCTCGGATCATATTCTCGAGTCGAATCCGAGTCGGGTACCGAGTAACTCGGACCGATTTTCACCCCTACTTTTGAGGCCTGTAGGCCGGGCCGGGCCAGGCCTGTAGGCTAGGCCAGGCCAGACTTTGGGTCAGGTCAGGTCAGTCCTTAGGTCGGGCCGGGCCAGGCTAGGCCTAAAAATATAATCAACTAATTTTTAATGTGAAATATAAATATTAAATAAACTAACTACTATATTAATTAAATGTATTGACAAAAAATTAAAAATGAGTAATTAATCAATAATAAATAATGAGTCGGTTACAAATATTTTGCTTCAAAATATTTTTAAAATGTTTTCAAAATTCAAATATTCAAAAAAAAATTAACTTTTTTGAAAGTTATAACCACAAATTGTGATAAAAAAATATCCCACAAATCACTACCATAAAAAGTTGTCCCATTGGCAAGACCATACTTGTATGTAATCTTTTTTTATTTTATTTTTCTGGTGAGCATGAAAAAGAAAAATATGTATGTACATTGATCACCAGTAAAAACGTATCCATATTCTTGGTATTTGTATGAGACTGTCATAGAAAAATTCAAATTCATTCTGTACCACACCAACATGAGGTCATAAACAAAGAGATTCTGTACCACACCAACATGAGGTCATAAACATAGTTTATAGTTAAAACGAATTAGCTAGGCTGAGTCGGTCATCTGCCTAGGTTGGACTTGACTTTTGCATAGGTCGGGCCAAGCTGGTCTTTTTCGTAGGTCGGGTCAGACCGGACTTTTACGTCAAAATAGCAGCCTGTTCAAAGAATGTAGGCCGGACCGGTCCGATCTGGACTTTGACCAGGTCAATCTTTGACCAGGCCGGACTCAGATCAGGCCAAGCCGGCCTGTAAGCCATAAGCTTTTTATGCATCTCTATATGAGACCATGACTTACTTTTATTTATAATATAGAGGTTAATGTTTGAAAGAAAGACAAATTATAAATTATTTTAATAAATTAAAATATTAAAAAGAAATTTATATTATTAATTAGTGATAATTTTTTTTATAAATAATTTTATTTTATGAATAAACGATGTAATAAATCTAGTAACTATAGATCATTCAAATATAAATTTGAAATTCTAAACGGATGACCAATATTATTATTTTGCAAAGAAATACTTAACCAACCCCACTAAAAAATGTTTGCAAGATTAACATATATTTTTGTCATATATTTATTATTTAATATATTAAGTGATTTACTTTTTAATGACATAAAAAAAATTATAATAATAAAGTTGAAGATATTGTGTTATTTTATATTATTATCAATAAAAAAAACCTCTTATTTTGAAAATGAAAATAAAGTAAAATAAGATTTTTATCATGGAAAAAAAAGAGTGTTATTAATTAAGAATATAATTTGTAATATCTCAAATACGAAATTCGAGCGATGTTAAGGGTAATAAATTTAGGGACAAAATAAGAGAAAATATGATGATGTATTATATTACTTGAGAGAATTGATATTTTCATTAAAAAAATTGATATTTTTATAAAAAAAAATTAATACTTTTGTAATATCTCACTTATATGAAGGTGAACTCTACTTACTATTCATATAAGAAATGCCTTACAAAAATATCAATTACCTTTATAAAAATATCAATTCTCTTAATTAATTGACTTTAAGCGTATATACTACAATTAACATATTCATTTATTATCCAAGTTAAGACATTAAATTTGTCATTACCCTTGACATCCTTTAAAAAATTATGGGTCACCTTTTTGGGTGTTTTATTTTTTCTTGATTTATGGAGGGATTATTGATGTTACGTGTCCCAAAATTAAAGCAGTCAAAAGGGTAACAAGATTGACAAAGTTTACTACCACATAAGCTAGCCCAAGGCAGAAGACACTTCCTTCACAAACCATGGAAGTGAGAGTTTTGAGCGCAAAGTAGGCATAGACGAAATAGTTGGTCCTGCTCTAAGCCAATATGGTTAGCATCGCTTGCATAATCGTTATGCTTTGTTTACAATTTAAATCAAAATAAATAAAAAAATCTCACTCTCTTTGTTACACAAAAAAAATCTCATTTAAAATATATATTTTTTTTAAAAAATCTTTTTTTCCGGATATGCCTATGAATCACTTTACTTTGATATCCCTTTACTAACAAAAAAAATTAAATAAGTATAAGTACACAACATTCAAATACAACATATATTTTAACTATTAAAAAATAGATCATGGTATTAAAATTTGTGTCATACTCTATTTTTTAATAATTAAAATAAATATAATATTTAATTTTATATTTAAATATTGTATACATAAATTTATCAAAAAAAATTTCAAAAATCAAAAGAGAACACTTGCCCTGGCCCTTTGGATCCCCCCCTAACAAACAACCAGGACTTTACGACACCAAGACACGAACCACTATTTTGCCCTATAGTAGTAGTACCTCACCAACCGAAAAAGAAAAAAAAAAGAAAAAGAAAAATGAATAAGAAAAAGAGTAGCACAAAAGTCAAAAAGAAAAGGGAATGTTTTGAATGCTTTGTTGCTCCTTTTCCTCCAACTTTTTTACGTTAAATGTTTTTGAAGACATGCTTGAATCCGCTTATTATACGTCCACTTTTATATACATAAGTTTCTCGGACACACATTTATGTATGTATGTGTTAATTGTTAATAATTAAAAGTAATAAGATAAAAAAAAATGTAAGTAATGGAAGAAACTAGGGATAATAAAAAGAGGGGGGGGAAATTAAGTAGACAAATGGGAGTAGAAAGTGGAAGTAGTTGAGAGAAATTATAAGAAATTAAATAAATAATAGGATGTTTATTTTAAAAGTTGTGAATTTTATCCAAAAGAACAAATCGGTCATTATATAAAACAGCCTTAAATTACGTTAATAATCATAAAATTATAAAAAAAAATTAATTAAAAAAAGAGTATATAATTGAGATTATAAAATAAGGACACTAATAGACCAAAAATCTTGTTCTCCTGTTATAATATAGATAAACAGTGACTGATCACCTGGTATTTTGGAAATTGTTGTCCCAAAATCAAACATCAATACTATAGGCTCATCAACCATTAGGAAATATACACGGACATGTCCAACATCATAAAAGGGACCCCCGACTCCACATCCCCACCAAAACTAAAATGCATGTTAAAATCCAAGTTTTCCACGTTAATTGTGCCCCTAAATTAAATATACATTGTAATACCCGGTTTCTTTTTCATTTTTGTCCCACATCGCTAATTTTGAAAGTCATCCTTCCTTTCCTTAGTTATATATAGGAGTCTACCCCCTTCCCATTTTAATACCTAAACATTAAGGTTTTACCCAATTTGAGGAAACCTTTTTGTGCGAGGACCTTTTTAGTAAGGACCTCCCTAGTTAAAAATTTTGGTGTCGAGGACGTGGGCGGACTGCGAACCTCATAATTTCGGGTACGTCTCTTTTTCTTTCTTTGTGTAATTATTTAATTTTCTGTATTAGTTATAATTTTGTAGTTTTAATTTTTGTATGCTATTTAGTTTGTTAGTTAATATATTTTGGTATATCTTTGTTAGTAATTAGCATTTTAGAATATTAAATTAATATTTTTGTAACTTTAAAGTTTTGAAAGAAAATAATAATAATAATAATAATAATAATAATAATAATAATAATAATATTTGTTTGTTTGTAATAGAATTAAAAAAAATGGAAAGAATACTTTGTAAATATTTTTATATGTATTTCGGAAGATCAAGAAAGCTATTATTTATTAATATATACGTTACCATGATTAGAATATTTATGTATGTATAACTTTAGGTAGAAGTTTGTTTATAAAGGAAGAATTTTGGATTCGCCTAAGAGAAAGAAATTGTAAAGTTTAATCAATTAATTAACTATTTATTTATTTGTTCCTTTATTAGTTTCAACGGAGGGAATTTAACGAGTCGTTTTTGGAATATAATTTTGGGTATTACATTGCGTATTCCAGGTACGGATTTCGTACTCTTTCAACGATATTCCTTTGATTTTAATTTGTTTGTTTTGTTCCTCATTAGAATTTGGTTATTATTTTGATATATTGTTCATAGTCAAATGCATATGATAGTTTTGTTTGGGTTTAGATATTCGCAACTTAGTTTGTACTCTTTAGACTTATTAAGCATGTCTAGTCTTTATTTTGATTCTATAGAAACGTACATGCTAGTATAATTGGGAGACTTTGTGTCGATTTGTTTCGGTTTAGCATGTGCGTATTAGAACCCCTTTTGTGATATTGTGTCGCATTCGTTGTGATATGATATTTTTATTAGAAAGTACCGTAGGGTATACCTGAGCTATAAGTACCTGTGGGGGTACCACAAGCATGTCTCAGGGCACTGAGGCATGACACTTCCGTGGCGGTGTGATCAGTCCACGTCGTCTCCATTTTGTGTTTCGGTGGGCATTGGTGTTTTGTTGTGGGAGGCGTATGGGTCGACCCTAGCTATTTGTTCTGTTCTGTTCTGCGGTTTGGTGTTGTTTGTGCCGAACACACCTTCCGATTTTGCATGCATTTGGATCTGCAGTCCAATGTGTGCCTGCCTGTGTGGCAGTATTTTGACTTGTCTTTGTGACAAGTTATATTCTGTTTTGTTCTGAGCTCGGTATGAAATAAACACAACCATTCAATTCAGCCTTTTTGTGTTGTTCAGTAAATCAGTTCAGTTCAGTGGGTCAGTTTCAGTTCAGTAAATTAGTTTCAGTTCAGTAAATCAGTTCAGTTCAGTGGGTCAGTTTCAGTTCAGTAAATCAGTTCAGTTCAGTAGATTAGTTCAGTAAGATAAAATTATTCAGTTCAGTTGATTTTGTTAATCTCAGTTTGATTCAGTTGATTTTGTTATTCAATTTCAGTTCTTATTTGTGCACTCTTTATCCGTACTAGGCATTTGGCTCATGCTGTGTTTTTCTTCCGGCAGGTTTACAAGGGGATTCAAGGGCAAGTGTGAGGAGAGTTTCCTTTTTGTTTTGACATTCTGTTTAGAATTCGTTCGTGCGTAGCCTCCCTTTCCACTAGTCGGGAAGGGGGTGTTACAGAGTTGGTATCAGAGTTAGGGTTCTTTCTTGTAGAAAACCTATTTAGGTTTGACCTGTGAGTTATGGGTAGATATCTGTGATAGGTTTTTATTTTGTTTAAAAAAAATTTCAACTATCATATGAGTTTGTATTCGAATTTGCCTTAAATCAGTTTCGCTTTCGTCCATTTTGTTTTGTCAAGGGCTCGTAAAACCACTAGAGGTGGTGAAGGCGGTGATAATGGTGACAATGTTGGTCGGTATGACGGAGGACGTGTGTTCGTCTTGTCATATAATTAGATGATAGATGCGCAATATTCTATTTCGGCACTCTTTTAGTTGGCAGTCGTGAAACTTTTATTGATTTCGACTCTACTCATTCGATTGTTTCGTATTCTTTTGTTCGGCATCTTGGTGTGTCATCTCAGTTCTTAGATTCTGCTATGTCTATTGCTGCTCCGATGAGAAATTTTTTGTTCTCTGATTTGTACCGTAATTGTTTCTATTAGTTTTGGAAATAAAGATTCGTGGGACTAATTTTCGGTCGATGCGTATGTACGACTTTGATATGATTCTTGGGATGGACTGTCAGAGCTTAGGTTATGATTATGTAGATTGTCTTTAGGCTTGATCTATGAGTTATAGATAAATCACTAGGCAGACATATAAGTTTATTTCGATTTGGTTCTCTGTTTGGTTGATCTTGATTTTGACCAAATGTTAATCTGTTTTGATTTGTAGTTGATATGAGGAAAGTGAGATAATTTGTCAAGGTTATTATTGTTATACAATGGAGTAAGGATATTAGTGAAGCATTGTGATTTGAGGATTAAGGAAAATAAAGTTATATTTTGTACAGTTAAGAAATGATCATATATGTAATATGGTTATGATATGAGTATTTGTATCAGCAAGTATATTTGATTTTGGAGAATTAATCGTTAGAGTTCTTTTAGTAATAATCTGTTATGATCTTAGACATAAGGATTTGATATAGGTCGTGTTGGATTTGTGTTAAGCTCGTGGATGATGTGAGGTATGTGTATTGATGGGACAATATGATAAGTGAAAACTATTTGGTATTTATAGATGATCTCTTGTAAACTTGAGTTCTAGATATTTGAGGTAATTAGATTAATCATTGAGGCTAATGATCAATTTTGCAGCTATTTTTGGAGTTTTGTTGAATGACGAGTAATAGTATGAGAAGATCTTGGAAATTGTTGGACTAAGGTTTGCACTAAGAGATGATTGATTTATTTAAATGGTTTTATATTAAGTGATGAGATTCAATAAATTTTGAGAGACATTGAATAGTTTAGAGTAGACAATTTACTTATGCAGATAATGGAATGTGACTTGGAGTTTAATATGGTGATTTCAATATTTTAGTGGTATATTATTTTGAGTAATAATATTTGAGAACTAATTCGAAAAGAGATTGTGATATTTTGAAGTGTTTAAGGTGCTAGGGAAACTACTCAGTCTGTGTTTTATTGTCCCATTTGAGATTTTAGAAAGGGTTGACAAAGTTACATTTCAGTTAGTTTTGCCTTCATAGTCAGCTCATGTGCATAATGTATTTCTTGTCTTAGTGCTGAAGAGTTATCATTATCATCTGTTGCACATGGTGCACTATCCGTTTTGATAAGATTTCGGAGGAAAACTATTTCGTTTGTTTTGTGAAAAATTCTATTCGAGTAAAGTTTTTGCATCTTTTGATAATTAAGTTCGTCCCATTTTATTTTTTTGATTCCAGGGACGGAATCCTTTTTAAGGGGGAGGTAATGTAATACCCGGTTCCTTTTTCATTTTTGTCCCACATCGCTAGCTTTGAAAGCCATCCTTCCTTTCCTTAGTTATATATAGGAGTCTACCCCCTTCCCATTTTAATACCTAAACATTAAGGTTTTACCCAATTTGAGGAAACCTTTTTGTGCGAGGATCTTTTTAGTAAGGACCTCCCTAGTTAAAAATTTTGGTGTCGAGGACGTGGGCGGACTGCGAACCTCATAATTTCGGGTACGTCTCTTTTTCTTTCTTTGTGTAATTATTTAATTTTCTGTATTAGTTATAATTTTGTAGTTTTAATTTTTATATGCTATTTAGTTTGTTAGTTAATATATTTTGGTATATCTTTGTTAGTAATTAGCATTTTAGAATATTAAATTAATATTTTTGTAACTTTAAAGTTTTGAAAGAAAATAATAATAATAATAATAATAATAATAATAATAATAATATTTGTTTGTTTGTAATAGAATTAAAAAAAATGGAAAGAATACTTTGTAAATATTTTTATATGTATTTCGGAAGATCAAGAAAGCTATTATTTATTAATATATACGTTACCATGATTAGAATATTTATGTATGTATAACTTTAGGTAGAAGTTTGTTTATAAAGGAAGAATTTTGGATTCGCCTAAGAGAAAGAAATTGTAAAGTTTAATCAATTAATTAACTATTTATTTATTTGTTCCTTTATTAGTTTCGACGGAGGGAATTTAACGAGTCGTTTTTGGAATATAATTTTGGGTATTACATTGCGTATTCCAGGTACGGATTCCGTACTCTTTCAACGATATTCCTTTGATTTTAATTTGTTTGTTTTGTTCCTCATTAGAATTTGGTTATTATTTTGATATATTGTTCATAGTCAAATGCATATGATAGTTTTGTTTGGGTTTAGATATTCGCAACTTAGTTTGTACTCTTTAGACTTATTAAGCATGTCTAGTCTTTATTTTGATTCTATAGAAACGTACATGCTAGTATAATTGGGAGACTTTGTGTCGATTTGTTTCGGTTTAGCGTGTGCGTATTAGAACCCCTTTTGTGATATTGTGTCGCATTCGTTGTGATATGATATTTTTATTAGAAAGTACCGTAGGGTATACCTGAGTTATAACTACCTGTGGGGGTACCACAAGCATGTCTCTGGGCACTGAGGCATGACACTTCCGTGGCGGTGTAATCAGTCCACGGCGTCTCCATTTTGTGTTTCGGTGGGCATTGGTGTTTTGTTATGGGAGACGTATGGGTCGACCCTAGCTATTTGTTCTGTTCTGTTCTGCGGTTTGGTGTTGTTTGTGCCGAACACACCTTCCGATTTTGCATGCATTTGGATCTGCAGTCCAATGTGTGCCTGCCTGTGTGGCAGTATTTTGACTTGTCTTTGTGACAAGTTATATTCTGTTTTGTTCTGAGCTCGGTATGAAATAAACACAACCATTCAATTCAGCCTTTTTGTGTTGTTCAGTAAATCAGTTCAGTTCAGTGGGTCAGTTTCAGTTCAGTAAATTAGTTTCAGTTCAGTAAATCAGTTCAGTTCAGTGGGTCAGTTTCAGTTCAGTAAATCAATTTAGTTCAGTAAGATAAAATTATTCAGTTCAGTTGATTTTGTTAATCTCAGTTTGATTCAGTTGATTTTGTTATTCAATTTCAGTTCTTATTTGTGCACTCTTTATCCGTACTGGGCATTTGGCTCATGCTGTGTTTTTCTTCCGGCAGGTTTGCAAGGGGATTCAAGGGCAAGTGTGAGGAGAGTTTCCTTTTTGTTTTGACATTCTGTTTAGAATTCGTTCGTGCGTAACCTCCCTTTCCACTAGTCGGGAAGAGAGTGTTACATACATCCTAACGCATCGTCTCTGGTAATATATTTTTGAAGTTTCTTTTTCTTTGCATTGTATATATGCAACTCAAAATGGTGATCATAATGTATGTACTATTGAGCCATTGGCAGGATGATAGCACCAGACCCCCTCTGCACAGCAGAGATCGTGTGATCAAATTCTATACCCTCTATTCCAATATTAAAATATAATCTTAATAGTATCAAAAAATGGTGAGAATATAATGGTAAAAAAACATTAGAAGGCAAATTAATGAATTATTACTAGAAGGAACAAATTAAAGGATATAAATACATACCTAAGGGAGAAATTGAGAGAACCATTGGAGCAGTGAGCATGACTTTCCTCCCATAAGTGTCTGAGAGATTTCCTATAAGAGGCATCATCACTAATGTTCCCAACCCTGTAATCTGCACTTTCAATACCCCAAGAGTTAGCAGGCTCACAGATTTAAGGACACTTGTTAAGAATTATATTAACCTACAATCTTGGTATTATATTGTGTTTAATTACAAATATTAAGATTCGGATAGAATACTAGTACACAATCTTTTTTAATAATTAATATTAGTCAATAAAATGACACGTATCCTTTGGGGGACCCTTGGTAGTTGGTACCATACTTGTGCGTCGACATTTGTCCTAAGAGTCCTTAATTAGTTCGAACAGGAAGGTACTTGAAATTGTTATATAAGTTGAAAATATTTACAGATAAATGTTAATAATTTCAAATTTTTTGTATTTACTCAAATGATGTGACAAAGAATTTAAACCCCAAAGAATTTAATTAGTGGGTAAGTTATTATATAAAGAGTCCTTCAAAAGGAATCTAGATGAGAGATACTGCTAAGCTAACAAATGCATGCTAACTAAGAAAGGGGGGAAAAATCCGTGACAAAATAAAATGAGTAAATTCTACTCTGAAACCCTATGTGCCAATAATTTTGTATTCTCTCTTATTTTATAAAAAATGTCTTAAGTACATCTTTCACATAATTTAAAAAAAAACGAAAATAGATGAAAGAGAATAAATAAGTTTTTATTTTATTCATAATGAATAGTACGTTAAAAGTTTTCTTTTTAAAAAAAAAATGAAGAATAGTGAAATCTACTTAAATATTTTTGCCGTTAAATGACTTTGTACGTAAGTCATCTTTTATGAGATTGGAGAAATATTTTTTAAGATAATTAATTTTTTATTGTATCACAATATATAAAGAGTGGATCCTGCAGTACAGATACGCTGAAGATATAGTAAGATCCCCAGATATGTAACCCAATATTTTGGTGAACAATATGATTTTATGTCTTGTGTGTAGTTTTTTTGTTCTCTCTTTGCTAGTAAAATATGTTCACTGTGTTAATTTGCTAGCACTAAGTATGCAATGGAACACTCGTTAACATGATAACATAAATTAATATGATTAACGTAAATAATTAAGTTAAGGTTTAATGAGCTAGAGAAGATATATACCGCTTGCACAACTCCGGTAATGTAAATGGCCAAGGAACACTCGTCTTTTCCGGGACAAATAGACGACATGGTAATATCAGTAATGGCCGGAATCCCCATGAATGTGGAGAAGCTGTATAAAAACACCGTCACGAAAAGGTGGCTCAGCCGCAACAGCTTTTCCATCTCTCTCCAAGGATTCCATTGAAAGAACAGAAAGATGGGTGAAGAAAAATCAGCACACGACTACTACTATACTCCCTCCATAGGAATCCTAATATTTATACACTTAAAAAAAGGTTGAATTGCAAATATTGCTCTTCAAGTTATCACTCAATTTCAAATTAGCCCTTTAAATTGTGAAAATTTTCAATTGAGTCATTAAAGTGGTCAATTTGATTTAATACAGTCCTTTATGTCAAAAATCTCAATTGACCACTTGAAGAATTCAATTGAGATTTTTGTAATTTAAAGGGCCAAATTGAAGTTGAGTAACAAATTAAAGGTGAGTGACAACTTGAAGGAATACTTTTATAATTTGGCCATTAAAATTAAGATAATTAAATTAAAGAACATAGATTTAAAGCACAAGTTTTTTGTCTCTATTATAATGGCTTTATTTTCAAATGATCCTGGAGTATTTTCTCTTGATATAGTGCCTGTTTGGTTAAAGGGTATTTGCTGTATTAGGAATATAGGAATATCAAACACATTTTGAAATTTTATTTGTCTAAAAAAAATATATTTTAAATATAATTTATTTAATTCATAAACATCAGTGTGTGAGCTTGTAAGTTAATGCAAGGTATAATAAATCAGTGTGAGCTCACAAGTGCGATCTAATTAATTTAATATCTTTATTGAATGCCTTGGTAGCGTACTTGATTTAGTTACGCTTTGTGGCGTACAAGACTACAAGTTTTGATAAGTTAGGTTAGGCCCGCTGGCTAAGTTTATTTGAGAAACAATGTACGTTGGCTCCTTGGCTGTGCATGGTAGCCAAAATTTACTCCTCCTTTCAAAATATAAGCACAAATTAAAAATTAGTATAAGATATTTTTGGCATCAATTTTCTTCTACCTAAGGGACCATCCTCCCTTATAGTATAAATTCTAGCAAGAAATTTAAAATTTATTTGGTTTATTTAACTTTTAAAAATAATTAATTTTGTAACTAAAGTAGTATTTTTTGAATAGTTTATAATTTTTATAAATATGTCGTCTAAAATTAAATAAATTCATATCAATTTTGAGTATGAAAATATATTAAAAAAAATACAAAAAGTCAAAATTGGCCCTATATTTTATAACCGAGGGATGTAATACCCACTAAATAATTATAATATTTAAAATAATTTATTTAGACTTTATTTTATATTTGGGTCAAATTTATATGAGCTAATAATAAATAACAGATAATATTAATTAGGTCAAATTGGGTCTTAAAATTAATTGGATCTAATTTGTATTTGTGTAATTTAAATCTCATTAAAATTAGAAAAGTTGCTAAAATAAATAAATAATTAATTAAAACCTAATCTTCCTTATAAAAACACTATACGTAACTAAAGGAAAAGAAAAGAGGAACAACTGCGGCTGAAGAAAAGAAACGGAGGAAACCTGTTACTAAGGAAGAAGGAAAACATGCAAGATTTTATCAATTTTCTATTATAAGTTATTTTCTCTTTTTTATTATATATGTCGTTTTAGATTTTATTTTTTTAATATAAAATATTTTATATATATTTAAGAGAAAAAATTTAATTATTTTTTATTTTACTCTTAAAATTTGAGTAATTGAGAGATAAAAGGATGAATAATTAATTAGTGGATGGGTAGTAATAAAATTTTAAATTAATATTAGTTATCTAATATCAATATTAATAAAGAAAATTTTTATATATATAATTATATATTAAACTATTTATATAATAAAAAGGAAAAAGTAATTAAGTTATGCCAAAATTAATGGTGTGCCTCTCTAGATCCAACCGTGAATGACATGCTTCTCTAGTTGATGTCGGTGCTCCTTTTGTAATGAAATTTTGTTTTACCTGTTGAAAAAAAATATTAACAAATAAACATTGGTTTATGCACTGTCGCACTATTTGAAGAAATTACGCATGCCTACTGACTTATTGACTGCTTACTATTTGTAGAAGGAAAAATTATTTATGTTCGCACGGTAAATAATATATTCTTTTTCTCATATATATATATATATATATATATATATATATATATATATATATATATATATATATAATTTTTTGTGATGAAACTCATAAAAAATTCACATACATATATAAAAAAAAAAAACAAATTATTTACTATCCTTCAGGAATATGGCGAAGTTATGAATGCTTCCTGGCTTACTTAGTAGCTTACTTAGTGGCTTGCCTAGGAGATGACTATCACCTAGTAGACCTAGTTTGTTTAAATAATTTAATTAACTTATTATTATATTACATAATTACAATTGTAATAAGTTATGGAACGAAAGTGATTAGTTAGGTATTGGAGGTTTAAAGGTTTGCAGAACATAATAATAATAATAATAATAATAATAATAATAATAATAATATGAGTCTAAAAAGGAAAGAGAAATTAGTAATTAGTAATTTAGCATATAATTTATTAATTTATTTATCTATGTATTTATTTATTTATTTTATTTGTGTAATTAGTTCAGACAGAGAAAATTTAGCGAATTATAATTGTAATATAATTTTTGGGTATTACATTACTTAATTCAAGTACAGATTCCGTACTTCTTCAGCGATATTTTTTAAATTTTATTTGTTTGTTTTGCTTCTTGTTTCGAATTCGGATATTATTTCATATGAATGTTGTTTCTTAAATTCATATGATAGCTCCATTTTCGCGGTAACATTTAGAACTCATATTTGTACTCATTGCACTAATTTATTATGCTTAGTGTTTATTTTAATTCGGCAAAAACATATATGTTAATATATTTTTAGAGGCTTTGTGTTGATTCGTTTCAATTTAACATGTACACTTAAAATTCATTTTTATTGATATTGTGTCGTATGTGTTTTAACATTATATTTTTGTTAAATTATATCGTAAGGTATACTTGAACTATAACCACTTATGAGGGTACTACATACATGTCATCTGGACACTTAGGCATAAACCGCATGATACCTTCCATGGCGGTGTGATCAGTCCACGACGTCTTTGTTTTGTGCTCCGATAGGAATTAGTCATTTAGTGTTTTGTTATAGGTGTTTTGTTATGAGATGCGTATAGGTTGGCCCTAGCTATCAGTTATGTTCTGTTATGCAATTTGGTGTTGTTTGTAGTGCCAAACATACCTTTTAATTTTGCATGCATTTAGATTCGCGGTCCAATATGTGATTTGCCTACGTGACATTATTTTGCCCATGTGACGTTATTTTGTCTGTGTAGCAGTATTTTGACTTACCTATGTAGAAAGATATATTTTAAAATCAGTATTCAACCTTTTATTTTGTTTCGATTAATTTTATTGACTTAACTATATTTTTGTTCAGTCTTTAGTATTTTCGTTTTTCGCTTATGATGTGTTTTTCTTTCGGCATGTTTGCAAGGGGATTCAATGACAAGTATAACAAGAGCTCCCTCATATCTTAATGGTTTAGATATTTTGTTTAAGTTTTTGATATTATTTTATCATTCCATTGTGTTTTGTATGTAACCTTCTTTTTTATTTCGGGAAGAGAGTGTTAGAGTTTAATATATCGATAATGCTTTGGCAACTAAATAGGAGTTACTAAAGAGATATACAAACTAATGTGGTTGATTGTGCTTTCTTAGTTGGTTGTTATCAATAAGCCCTCCCATGTATAGTGGATCAATCATCAATTAATTACACTTCGTTATATCATTTTATAAATTTATTTTGTCATTTTAGCAATACTCCTAATTCATAAAGAAACTTATTACATTTGTTTGAAAAAATAGTAATCCCTCTATCCCACAAAAAAAAAATCATATATATTACTTATTAATTCTTCTAATAACACAAATAACGTTTTATTGTATTGTGACACCCCCAAATCTGGGCCCATACAGCCCAAACTTAAGTTGTCAAAATACATAACAACTATTACAATACAACGTACAACGTATCACCGTACAGTATTCAAAAAAATACACAACTATGTATTTATTATTATTGTCACACTATTTTACAACACGTGAAGACTACGATAGTTATCCCTTGGACTCTTACTCCAACCCCCGACTAGACCCAGCTACTGTAAGACCCCGAATTTTATGAAATATAAAAATTAATTTTTCTTCATATATATTTTTCCTGAAACAGTAAGTGGTTAAATTAACGAAATTGAAAGTTAAGGATGTTATGTGTAAATTTTATTTTGTCGGAGAATATTCGTTTTGTCGGGGAATATTCGGGCCGTACGACGGCGCCGAAATAACTAATTATTGGTGGACCCCACAACGGAATATTTGTCGGATATAGAAAACGACAGAAGTAACCTTTTTAAATAAAAATAGTCAACGGTGTTAACTGTTAAAATACCGGTGATAAAAGAATAGTAGCATACGGTAATTTATGGTATTTTCTGTAGCACACGGTACTCTACAGTAGCACGCGGTATTGCACAGTGTCTCATACTATTGTTCTGATAATTGACACCGTAACTGTTACGCATCATTTCATCAATAATTGTCACTGCATAATATTTTATGTTATTAATTCAATAATTGTTGTTACACAGTATTTTGCATTATTGATTTAATAATTGTCATTACACTGTATTTTATATCATTGAGTCAATAATTGTTGCTGCACTGTTTTTAAAATTATTGAACCTAATAATTGTCACAGTTACAAATATACTGTAATTTATATTATTAAATTAATAATAATCTGTAACGTGTTTATTACATTATTGTTGAATTATTGTTGTAGCATTATTTTATTTTATATGTTGGACCTACGGGAAGAATAAATATAAATATAAAAATAAAATAAAATAAAATAAATGTTACTATTTGAAATAGTAACGTGAATAGTGACGTGAATAGTAACGTGAATAGTGACGTGAATAGTACGTGAATAGTAAGAAACATGTGGGACCCATCGTGGGGCCCACATGAAATGTGAGAAATGTGATTTTGGTTGCTGAGAGTTGGCGGAGGCTGCGCAGCAGCCTCTGCTGAAAAATTTTCTGCTCACCTACCACGCATAGTAACTTCTTTTCTCCTATAAATAGTTTGTTCAGCTGAATAGAAAAATCACACCTAAAACATAAAATTTTTCTATAAGAATTTTATGAGTTTTCTCTGATAATAGTAAGGCTATTTTGAGAGTTTGAAAGCCAAAAGAAGTGCAGGAATTTTTCATGTAAGTCTTTTATTAAAGAGTAGTTATTTCATAAATTCCTATTTTCACGGTATTCACAAATCTTCCTTTAAAAGACTTTTTTTGGAAGACTTTATTTTGAAAAATTATATATTTTTATATACTGTGAATAGTAACGCCGTGAATGATATTTCAGATGATAAAAGTTGATGATGTTTTTACTAAAAAGAGAAGCGAGTGGACATTATGGTCTACATTATTCTTCTAATAGATTGCTCATTCCGCTGCTATTATTGATCTGAACATTGTTTAAGAATTTAACTACAGTTTTTGATATAAACCTTGTAGTCTATTGTATTCAGAACTCAACTGTTGAAGACTAATGATAATTTATTCGTCATTATCTTAGTCATGATATTTCTTACTGGGCTATTTGAGCTCACCCTTTCTTTTCGTTCCATTGTTTTTCAACAGGAGATGAGAACGTAACGGGGTCTAGCCGGGGAATGGAGTGAGAGTGCGGGGATAGCTATCATAGTCTTCACGTGTTATAAAATAGTGTGGCAATAATAGTGAAGACTTAGTTGTGTTGTATTATCCACTGTATTGTTGTACGATGTGATGTGTTGTAATAATTTGGTTGTAGTCTTTTGACGACTCAAGTTTGGGCTGTGTGGGCTCAGATTTTGGGGCGTCACAGTTGGCATCAGAGCTTAGGGATATGGTCTTTAATGGAGATCTGGGGTAGAACTAGGAGGGGAGAGACGAATATAATCAGTCACTAGTGTGTTCCACCTAAATTAGATTTTATTATCTAATGAGTTGATTTGAATATAGGGACATGAATGATGAGTCAGTTTGTTTGAACTAACAATTATTTTGTGACCACAGTTAAGTATGGCATCTGGAAATCAAGAGGTTAACTATGGAATACCCGAAGCAAATGTAGCCGAGAATCAGGAGGCCCCAAACAATCCTCCTGCCAACTCAGGAAATAATGTTCCTGATAACATGATGAACGATGGATTCTTTAAGAATTTCATGCAGTTCATACAGAATCAAGTAAGAGGAAATCCAGTCAATAATAACGGTAGAAACGCTGGTAATTTGAGGATGGTCACTGTCAAGCAATTTAAAGAAATGGGGACCACCTGAATTACACGGGAAGCCTGACCCACTCAAAGAGGAGGCATGGCTGAAGCAGACGACAAAAATACTTGATGTCTTACAATGCGCTGATGATCAAAGGGTGTCATTTGCCACTTTTATGTTACGAGGTGAGGCGGACCATTGGTGGGAAGCGGTAAAACGTATCCAACCTTCAGCACTCGAAATGTCTTGGACAGAATTCTAAGAACTGTTTAACGAGAAGTATTTCCCAGAAAGCATCCGCCATATGAAAGAGGTGGAATTCATTAAGCTGGAGCAGGGAAACATGACAGTCTCCCAATATGAAGCTAAGTTCGCCTAGTTATCTCGTTTTGCCACCCATCTAGTGGATGACGAAGCACGAATGAGTCGGATGTTCCTAAGAGGTTTGAGACTCAAAATTCGTCAACAACTTAGCTCTCATAAATTCAGTTTGTATTCAGATGTTGTGGATAGGGCTCAAAGGGTGGAGCAAACAGATGAAACATTGCAGCCAAGACTTAATGATCAGCATAGAGAAAGGAATGACAACAACCACAGGAACGAGAACCATCGAGGAGGTAACCAACACTTCGGTGGTAATTCCACATTAAATAACAGAAGAGGAGAATCCAGCGGGAACAATTTCAAAAGAAAGAGATTCCATAATAATTATGAAAGGGCACCAGCACCAGTACCAGCACCAGCACCGACCCTAGTTTCAAGGGGAGAAGATCGACCACCAGTGAGATGTTATAGGTGTGGTCAGGAAGGTCACATCAGTCCAAACTGTACACAGCAGTCCAAAAAGTGTTACAGTTGTGGGAAAGAGGGTCATCTTGCGCGGTTTTGTCCTGCCACAAAATCGAGTCCAGCTGCAATGATGATACCAAAAGCTAGTGCGGATAAGGGAAAATCTGTAGTTCAAGGGAGAGCTTTTGTTGTGACATCCCAAATGGCACGAAACTCGAACGAGGTGATGACCGGTAAGCTATTCATCAATTCTCGAGAAGTCTATGCCATGTTAGATACTGGCTCTATCCACTCTTTCATCTCACCTATATGTACTCAACGTTTAAATTTGACTATTGAAAACTTAAATCTTATCTTATCAGTTGAAACCTCATTGGGAGAAATACCTATTACATTTACTATCTGTAAATCTTGCCTAGTTCAAATCAACAACCTCACATTACCTGTTGACCTTATTTCTTTGGAGATGCATGAATTTGATGTGATTTTAGGAATTAATTGGTTGACTACCCATCATGCTAAAATTGATTGTTTTCATATTCCTAATCAACCCGTCATGCAAATTCAAGCAACTAAACCATTGAAATCTATAACTATTATTTCTAGCCATAAAGGCATTCGTTTATTGAAAAACGGATGTCAAGCCTTTTTAGCCCATGTCATTGATTTGAACAAAAACACGTCAAACTTGAATGATATTCCTATTGTTAATGAGTTCCTGACGTTTTTCCTGAGGAACTTTCTGGCTTATCCCCAAACTGAGAAATTGAATTCTGTATCGATCTTGAACCGATACTAAGCCATTTTCCAAAGCCCAATACCAAATGGCTCCCATAGAACGCCAAGAGATGAAAGTTTGATTATTAGATATCGGTATCATTCGAGCGAGGAATGCGAGAAGAGTTTTCAAGAACTCAAGAGTAGACTTGTTTCAGCTCCTGTTCTGACCATTCCATCAGGATCAAGAAAATTCGTCATATATAGCGATGCTTCAGGCAAAGGTCTAGGTTGTGTTCTTATGCAACATGGAAAGGTTATAGCTTATGCCTCTCGACAACTCAAAGATTATGAGAAAAATTATCCTACTCATGATCTAGAGTTGGCAGCAGTCGTTTTCGCGTTGAAGATCTGGAGACACTACTTGTACGGAGAAAAAGTGGATATCTATACGGATCATAAAAGTCTCAAGTATTTCTTCACCCAAAAGGAACTCAACATGCGACAACGACGTTGGCTTGAGCTATTGAAGGATTACGACCGCACAATCCAGTATCACCCGGGAAAGGCAAACGTTGTAGCTGACGCTTTGAGCAGAAGATCTTATGCGAGTACAAGTGCACTGCTGACAACACAAAAGTGTATTTTGTACGACTTGCAAAAGATGGAGATACAGCTAAAGACACCAGGGACCCACTCGAAGATTGCTCACGTGCGAGAAGAACCGGCTTTAATCGATAAAATTAAAGCTGTTCAAGCTATCGATCCAAAACTGATAAACATGATAAAGAAAGTACAAGAATGTGTCATTCCCGAAGCAAGAATCAACGAGAAAGGAATACTTCGAGTCAACTCTCGACTCTGTGTTCCTAACGATCCTGAATTAAAGCATAAAATCATTATGGAGGCACACAACACGCCGTTTGCAATCCACCAGGAGGTACCAAGATGTATCGAGATCTTCGACATACATTTTGGTGGAACAATATGAAAAGAGAGATTGCAGAGCTTATCTCAAGGTGCCTAACTTGTCAACGTGTCAAGGCAGAACATCAAGTACCTAAGGGTCCATTACAACCACTTGAGGTTCCCGAATGGAAGTGGGAACACATCAATATGGATTTCGTGACGGGTCTTCCCAAAGTTTCTCAAGGCTTAGATGCAATTTGGGTTATCGTAGATAGATTGACCAAATCCGCTCATTTCTTGCCTATACGAGAAAACTTTTCACTTGAACGTCTTGTCGGTATGTACATAAATGAGATCGTGAGATTGCATGGCATGCCAGTTTCCATAGTTTCTGATCGAGATCCTAGATTCACTTCACGCTTTTGGATCAGTCTACAAAAAGCTATGGGCACTGAACTACGTTTTAGTTCTGCATACCATCCTCAAACGGACGGACAATCGGAAAGGACGATCCAAACCCTCGAAGATCTTTTGAGACTTTGCGTACTCGACTTCAAAGGAAGTTGGGATAAGTACTTGCCATTGGTGGAATTTTCCTACAACAACAGTTACCAAGCAAGCATAGGCATGGCTCCATTCGAGGCTTTGTATGGAAGGAAGTGTCGCTCTCCAATATGTTGGAATGAGGTAGGAGAAGCAAAATTGTTGGGACCCGAGTTGGTACGCTTGACGACCGAAAAGATCCAAATGATCCGACAACGAATACAGACAGCGCAAGAACGACAAAAGAGTTATGTTGATCTTCATCGGAGAGACGAAAGTTTCAACGTCGGAGATCATGTATTCTTACGTGTTTCTCCATGGAAAGGGGTTACGAGATTCAGAAAGAGAGGAAAGCTTAACCCTCGATTTGTTGGCCCATTTGAAATTCTCGATCGAGTAGGAACCGTAGCCTACAGACTAGCCCTACCACCAAGTATGTCTCGCATCCATAATGTTTTTCACATATCTATGTTACGTAAATATGTGAAGGACCCAAACCACGTCATTGAGTTAGAACCGGACGTTATAGAAGAGGATTTAACGTACGAGGAGGTACTTGTTAAGATCCTAGATAAGAAGGAGCAGATTCTACGCTCAAAGGTTATACCTCAAGTTAAGGTTTTATGGAGGAACCAAGATATGGAAGAAATGACCTGGGAGCTAGAATCTGAGATGAAATCTAAGTATCCTTACCTCTTCGAAATGTCAGGTACGTCAATTTCGGGGACGAAATTTCATAAGGAGGGGAGGTTGTAAGACCCCAAATTTTATGAAATATAAAATTTAATTTTTCTTCATATATATTTTTTCATGAAACAGTAAGTGGTTAAATTGACGAAATTGAAAGTTAAGGACGTTATGTGCAAATTTTTATTTTGTCGGACAATATTCGTTTTGTCGGGGAATATTCGAGCCGTACGACGGCGCCGAAATAACTAATTATTGGTGGACCCCACAACGGAATATTTGTCGGATATAGAAAACGACAGAAGTAACCTTTTTAAATAAAAATAGTCAACGGTGTTAACTGTTAAAATACCGATGACAAAAGAATAGTAGCATACGGTAAATTATAGTATTTTCTGTAGCACACGGTACTCTACAGTAGCACACGGTATTGCACAGTGTCTCATATTATTGGTCTGATAATTGACACCGTAACTGTTACGCATCATTTCATCGATAATTGTTACTGCATAATATTTTATATTATCAATTCAATAATTGTTGTTACACAGTATTTTGCATTATTGATTCAATAATTATCATTACACTGTATTTTATATCATTGAGTCAATAATTATTGCTGCACTGTTTTTAAAATTATTGAACCTAATAATTGTCACAGTAGCAAATATACTGTAATTTATATTATTAAATTAATAATAATCTGTAACGTGTTTATTACATTATTGTTGTAGCATATTTTATTATATATGTTGGACTCACAGGAAGAATAAATAAATAAATAATAATAATAAAAAAAAAATTAAAAAAATATATAATATAATAAATTACTATTTGAAATAGTAACGTGAATAGTAACATGTGGACCCTATGTGGGGGCCACATGAAAAAAATAAACATGCAAAACATTTGCTGGGAAAGCTTGGTATTTGGCAGCTGACTGTGCTGCCAATTTAGAAAATGTACGCAGGCGCCTGTTGTCACCTACCGCGCATAGTGCCCTTATTTCTCCTATAAATAGCTTGCTCAGCTGAATAGAAAAATCACACCTAAAACATAAAATTTTTCTATAAGAATTTTATGAGTTTTCTCTGAGAATAGTAAGGTTATTTTGAGAGTTTGAAAGCTAAAAGGAGTGCATAAATTTTTCAAGTAAGTCTTTTATTAAAGAGTAGTAATTTCATAAATTCCTATATTTCACGGTATTCACAAATCTTCCTTTAGAAGACTCTTCTATTAGAAGATTCATTTTTAAAAGCTTTCTTTGGAAGATTTATTTTGAAATATTATTTTAAAAAACTATTCTAAAGTTATTATATTATACTACAAAAATTATGTTAAATATATATAATTTTGATAGTTCATAATATACGAGTTATCATACACTTTGAAATTTATATGTGGTAATTACTAATTTTATTATAAATATATAGGTTGATCAACCTCATTTAAATCAATATCCAGTCACGTGTTAAGGTAAGGGGTATCACTCTTTTCATCATCATAAATGGATATTGTTTTCTTTCTTACTTGAAGGGATTATCATTCTTTGATTCTCGAAAATAATATCGTTTCTTTCTTGTGCCATTTACTTCCATGTATTAAATTGTGGGAATAACCTTATGGCGCGGTTGACCGCCTGTTGGTGAATAACCTTTTGTATTCATTCCTTATTAATCTTTGAGAATAACCTTACGGTGCGGATTATCGCATGTTTGGTGAATAACTCTTCGTATTCAAATTGATGGGAATAACCTTACGGCGCAGATTATCGCATGTTTGGTGAATAACTCTTCGTATACAAATTGATGGGAATAACCTTACGGCGCGGATTACCGCCTGTTGGTGAATAACTCTTTTTATTTGTCTCGTGTGGAAATAATTTGTCTACACGAATTATCACTTGACACTTTTATTCCATATTCGTAAGTGATATCATTTTCCTTTATACTCATAAGGGATACCATCTTTTTCATCTTCCATTATTCAAAATTACTATGATAAGGGATATTAATTTCTTTCACCTTTTGTTAATCAAACCTGCTACGGTAAGGGATATTATTTTCTTTCATACACCTAAATCGAAACTTATTATGGAACTATTGCTTCTATAATTCTTGAAAATATTATATGTTCCATAATAGTTGAATTTCATTATTTCAACTGAACCTTCCTATTTTCAGAACATTTCTATTGAACTGTAACCGTTATTCTGAACTGTGGATCTTGAATATCATTTTTAAATTTCACTACACATCATGTTGGCAATTTGGACATTATTTGAATCTGCACAAAGTAAACTTCCGATACTTATTGTTTACCCTGTTCTTCTGTTCATCATTTGTATCACTGTTATTTATATTAATCATCAAGAATCAAGCTGTTGTGAATATCTGTGGCCGGGGGCACAGATGTGATATAACTGTTGAACAGATGATAGGTTAAAGGCGGTATACTAGGTTAAAGGCGATACATCTGTTCGGTGTCTTTTATGGCACGTGGTGAATGTTCTCTTTGGCCCGTAGTGCAAAGATGAACTGTTGGTTGGTATGGTTATGACCAAAGGCTGAATCTGGTATAATAATGACCGTTGGTGCTTTATTGAATATCTTTGGCCCGTAGTGCAAAGATGAACTGTTGATTTGCATGATTATGACCAGGAACTGTGAATTTTTATTATCATGACTAATGGTATTTCAGATGATAAAAGTTGATGATGTTTTTACTAAAAAGAGAAGCGAGTGGACATTATGGTCTACATTATTCTTCTAATAGATTGCTCATTCCGCTGCTATTATTGATCTGAACATTGTTTAAGAATTTAACTACAGTTTTTGATATAAACCTTGTAGTCTATTGTATTCAGAACTCAACTGTTGAAGACTAATGATAATTTATTCGTCATTATCTTAGTCATGATATTTCTTACTGGGCTATTTGAGCTCACCCTTTCTTTTCGTTCCATTGTTTTTCAACAGGAGATGAGAACGTAACGGGGTCTAGCCGGGGAATGGAGTGAGAGTGCGGGGATAGCTATCATAGTCTTCACGTGTTATAAAATAGTGTGGCAATAATAGTGAAGACTTAGTTGTGTTGTATTATCCACTGTATTGTTGTACGATGTGTTGTGTTGTAATAATTTGGTTGTGGTCTTTTGACGACTCAAGTTTGGGCTGTGTGAGCTCAGATTTTGGGGCGTCACATTTCATTGTTGATTTTTTTAAATTTGCTGAGCAAACTAGTTGCTCATTCTTGCTATATCATGGAATATTTGCAGTTAGGCCAGAGAGCTCTGATAAAGATAAGGACAAGGGGAAGGCAAAGGAGTAGCTGCTTGTTATTTAAATAATTGTCTTTATTATGATATCTTCTATTTAACCAAACATGTAAATTTGGTAGTACTTCATGTTGTTTATGTTTAAGGTTTTACCTTGGAAGTTTAGTACGTCTTATGTAATAAACAATATATGTTTATTTATTTTCGCATTAATATTATAGATTGTTTATATATTGATGGATGTTTAGATCGTGAGTACTGAGTCTAAGGTAGAAGTACTCGAATTTGGGGGCGTCACATGACTCATGAAATTATATTTGAATTTAATTGGATGATATTTTTATTTTTATTATATTTGTATTATCTCATAAGATATAAATGAGAATTGGTAGATTTTTCTCTTTATAGACAACTCAACGTATATGTAAATTAGTAGTTTTCTCTCTATTTGTAGGCATGTAATAATGTATTAGACATTCATTTAGCTTTTTTAATTATTATTCTTCCTTGTTTTTATTTATTTTATATTTTATTTTGTCTTGATAAGCCAAGGTGTTTTACTAAACACTAAAAACAAATATGAATATTATTGATGAGTAAGATTATGTGTCTAACTATTTAAATAAATAATGATTAAAATAATATTTTAAAGTCACTTTATATAGAATTTTTTCTGTTTTAAAATTACAGAAATATTTTTTTTTTAGTTCGGTCCAAAATGAAAGATACATTTTTATTTTAGAACAATAAAGTAACATGATAGTCTTAATTTATCATTATTTTTTACTATATTTACAGCATCATGCTACCATTACTTAATATTAAGAGTACATTTAATAATATAAATTATAATTAATAAATAAAATACAATTGTAATTCATGTGCTTGGCTTAGGACACCAAGCTAGTTTGCCAAATAACAGAAGAGTCTCATTTCTTTTGATAATAGTGTGAAATGACACAATATTTTTAAGTTTATTATAATAACAAGTTTGACAGTTCGTGCGAGGTATGAGCTAGTTTATATCATTTTTTTCACAAATATTTAATAATTTTTTATTAATATTTATTTATTATTTTTCATTGACATAATACATATATAATATTGAAGATAATTAGAGTCAACATCATATTTACAATTGTTATAACTTATAATACATTAAACATAAATAAATAAGTAAGAGGCATGAATGAACACTTCATATTCTACCACAATTAAAATGAATTTAATTATTTTTATTATTTAGTGATTAAAAATTATAAATTAATTGTCAAGAAAAAATTTTAAAATTACAAATAACTTTTAATATTTTAAGAAAAAACTTTTTATATTATTCATCTATAATTTAAGAGAAATTAATTGTAATCATTAATTGACATATTGCATGTAATAACGACTGTCCGATTTTAACTCACTAATTAGTTATTAATTAAAATGAGTTAACTCAAATAATCATAAAATAAGATTGTTAGAGGAATTTTTATATGAGTATAGATTTTATTATCATATCATTACATCATTATTAAACTGAATACTCAGTAAATTTAAGAGCGTACTTGGAAGTTAAAACAAGAATATATCTTTAAATTTAAATTTTGTAAGTACTAATTCTTTTGTTGAATGAATGGACAACTACTTTACTAGTTTAAGTGTTTATAAATAAGTTCATCTTGCAAAGTTTTATTGAATTGAACCCAATTTATATATATATATATATATATATATATATATATATATATATATATATATTATTATTAAATTATTGTTTTTTAAATTTTTTTTATAAAAATTATTAATTTAAATGAAATAAAAAACATGTGAGAATAAACTATCCCTTCGCGTAATAGATTTATCCATGTGCCATCTTTTCAAGTAAGAACCATTCCAGTTGATAATTAGTTATAGAAAAATTTTAAATTTATTCATAAATTTTATCTGATGTATTTATTTGTAAAAAATATAAAATAATATAATTCTATTTTTAATTATTATAATAAATATAATAGAGCCATATTTTATTTTATTTTATAAATAAATGTAGAAAGACTCTTAGGTATATCTTTCTCTCTCCATCTCCATTCCCATCTCAGCAATCGCATACCACCACTTCTACACCATTGTAGCCGGTAGTAGTAACACCCGGCTATACCGAAACCTCATCAGATCATCATGCTTTTAAAAAATTTATGGCTAATTGACTACCCATTTGTCTCTCTTTATACATATCAAAATTTTCTCTAGTTTGTAATTCTATCTTCTTCTTTTTCCCTTTCACTACTCATTTCTCTCTCTGCATAGACATGTTCAAAAAATGAAATTGCATATTAGAGAGAGTTGTAAAAACTAGCAATCTCACCATGGCTCTCAAAATTAGAGCTTCAAGGCTCTCATTTTCGTGTCTTCTCTACAATTCCTGGTACATAGACGGGTTTGGTTTGACTCTTCTTCTTCGTACCCTCCGATCTGTTGTACAACTTGTTTGATTAATCTTTTTCGCAGCTAGATCCATCTCCCCTTTCCCACTTTCTTTCGTCGCAAATAAAGATCTATGGCAGATAAAGATGAGAGAGAGGATGAACAAGTTATCATTGTCGTCCAATATTTAATAGGTGGAATAATCAGTAAGTAATTATGTCAATATGTCGTTAAATTTTAATATTTTTAAATAAAAAATTAGAGAAAATCCGTGCCTACGGCACTATGAATACTCGTGTAATTATTTAGTACATAAAGATAAATCTAAATAAAAAATGTGAGTTGACAATGGAAAAAGAGGAGTTATTTGATGAAAAATAAAAAATTTCGTATATGTTTGATGAAAAGTAAAAAACGTCTAATGAAGATAGACCTCTTACCCAAAATGTTAAGTAAAATAAGTTAGTATTTTGTGCAACTATCTTGAGCAATATTAGCATCATCAAATGCAACTGCTACCAATGCCGATTGAAAGATAAAGATGAGGAATTAGAGGAATGACAAAATGAGGAATGATTATTCAACTTTTGCAAATTAGAGAAATGACCAAATGAGAAAGCAGTATAACAAAGGCATAGAAAGTAGGCGCTAAGAATTGTTACCAAGGACGACATGGAGTTTCAATTTACCAAAAGCCTCGCCTGCGATAAAGACAATATTTGGCGATGGTGTGTTTTCAGAGGTGGTTGAAGAGGTAGTGAAGTCCTGCGTTTTCCTAAAGTGGCGTCCCCAAAGTTGAAGAAATAATAGGAAAAGTCTTGGACGACCCAGAATTAGGGCATCCCAGCACACTTTCGATCAATTCCCATCACTGCAAAGCAAATCTGTAGCTTACCTCTGTCTTCGATTTTCGATCGTTTCTCGCGTCTCCGTCTGCGAACTCTTGTGAAAGTGCCGAAAGATGGGAAAATGAGAGTTATAGATTGTGTTTTGTTATTATAGATTTTAGTTAATACCCAAAAGTTTCTTTTCTAATATGCATACCTTAACTCATTTAGGAGTCCTGGTCATCTATGACTAATATGCACACTTCCTTTACCATGGGCCTTAGGAGAAACATAAAAAAGAAAGAAAAGAAATTATTTAGATTAACGTGATTGATAAATGCACTCCAGAAATCATATGCTATATTAACTTCTTTTTTACAGGTATTCATGTATTGTTAACAGAAGAATATGCTAAAATGACTTATATCCAATTGGCATAATACAAACATTGTAGTTCAAACCTAACTATAATTATCAAAAAAATTAAAAATTTCAAGGGGATGTCATATCCCATAACAGCTCGTGATAAGGACATTGCTCATATTAAACATGCAAAACCTGCTTCTGGTTTAGTATGATGTTGTTTGGTTGTAAAAAAAGAGTAGTTATTTACTACTAAAAATTTGGTGGTTAAGCAAGATCATGATGTCATCAGGAAAACAAAAATCCATCAGAAAACACAAATGAATTCAGAAGCTGATGAACCAAAAAAAAAACAAAGAAAAAGTTATTGCTGAACTTTATTAAGCGGACTTGGTCTAAATTTACACAGAACATAAAGAATAAAAGAGTTAGAGAGGGGGAAGAGAGAGAGAACCTTCGAGTTTGCTGGAACTTTCTATTAGACTTTCTTGACTGCCATCCAAAATTTCTGCATTGCAAGTTTTCCTGACCTCTGGACCACACTGATTATTTGTATTATCAACTTGCCTCATGATCCATGGGCCTAGTAGTCCTTGAATATAATAACTTCATATGCAAAACCAGTCTTAAACTACACTCTAGCCAGACAGGCATGACTAATTATAAATTGAAAAGAATCATGACAAACTAATTATCAGAACAAATTCAAAATGACTTCTAGAAACCTGGACAAACCCGCATCTCCAATATCCCACAACTTTATAGTTCCATCTCTGCCCTGGCTGCATAATCAGAATACAAATAGTCAATCCTCAGTCTAACAAATTAACCACTTAGTTTTAATTTGATATGGTGCAACAACAGTTTCACATAGCCGGCCCGAAGTTCAAGGATACAAACCAAACCAGCAAAAAGTATCTGACAACTTTGTTGTCTCCAACCAAATCAACAGAGAGGATCCCATGCTTCCCACTGTGCACCCTAAAACATTTTCAAAATAATAGAAGCATTCAATAGTTATATCAACAAATGATCACTCCACTTATTTTGAACAAATACAGTTCTAAACTACAATGGGCTAGAATAAAAAATTATAATTAACATTCCAATAATTTTGACAAATCTATACTACCACGCAGATGATATAGTCCGATGTTGTATGGTATCCCAAATGCGCAACTCACTGTCAGAAGAACTGCAATGTATCCTTTTTAGTACACACATAATCATTCTACTTATAAACAAACAAAAGCACACTAAGATTCATCCATATGTATGCAAATTTTCCAAACTAACCGAATAGAAGAAGCAAAACAAAGATGTGTGGTAAGGGCACAATGGAATTGCACCACACATTACCAAACATGTATTGAATCATTGTTGTGAAATAGGAAAAATCACAGCGGTTCTTAAACTGATAATTCTAGAAGATATGTTATATATAGAGTCTTAATTTAACATTGTCACTACCATAAGATATACTAAAACAATTTGTAGACAAATAAAGTAGGTATGAAATATTTTCTTAAAAAATGAACTCAACGGTACTGAACTTTCATCAAAAACTTGAAATGCACCCCTCAAATATACTTGGTTCAATATGCCATCGACTTTATAAAAATGTCAATATTTACGATACTAAATATGATATCATTATGTGAGGAAATAGAATAAATTTCCTAATAAATAAAAACGAACAATCAATAAAACCATATTTGGAGGTAATATATGTAGCCAATGATAATTTCAAGCCAATGCAAATATGTGTGTCTATATACCCAAACATATATATTGTATTTGGATCTAAACATTTTTACCCAAGGATTGAGCGGAGAATATAGAAGAAGTTGTGGACTGCCGATCCTGTCTTCTTCACGAAGTTGAGCGAAGGGGGGGGGGGGGGGGGGGGAGTGTCAACATATCTCTGCAGAAGACATGCTTCTTATCATATTAGACTTTGCCAATCGTCAAAAACAGATTCATAAAATTTTCTACAACAGATTACACAACTCAATCAAATACATTACACAAATTAAGGCCAAGAGATTCATAAACTTTTTCTGTAAAGACAAACAATATACATTAACTGTTTTCCCTCAACAAACTGAAACTAACTTAATCAAGGTAACTTTCTGTTTACATAATTACAAACTCAACAAAATTTGAGATAATTTTCTGTTAACATAATTACGATATTACAATATATTAAAAGCAGTTGATGGTAAAAGAAAAAAAAGCATTAGACAACAAACTCAAATATTGCCTGTGTATTTTTTTTTTTAAATCAATTTGAGATAATTTTCTGTTAACAAAATATAAAACCAAGATATTTATAGCAAAAACAGAATCTCAACAAAATATAAAACCAAAATTCAAAATAGAGATATACATAAAGGGAATTGATATTTCCACAAAAGAAATTGATATTTCCACAAGGTCTCACTCACATAAGATGGGCCCCACTTATTATTCATGTGAGGAGAGCCTTGTGGAAATATCAATTTTCCTTGTGAAAATATCAATTCCCTACATAAATCGCAAAAGCAGTATAGCAAAAGCAGAAAATCAGTATGGCGATGACTTTTCAACTGTAAATACCAACTGTAAATCTAATATAACACTCAAGAAATAAACCACAAAATTATACATGTGTGTGTAGCTTATTGAGGATAATTCAAGGTATAAAATAGAGCAAAAGAATCAAGTTCAACACTCACATTGTGCTGCATATTAACATTTGGAACTTGCATCCTTCTTGCACGGCCTATTCCAGAATGAGGAACATCTCCATCACCTCCAATCTCATTAGAAGTGTCTATTATTACCACTCGTTTCTTGCGCTCATCTGACAGCATTCTAGCTATTTCTCTGCATAAGCAAAATCTCATTAGATGAATGAAATGTTTTGCAGAAAAGTACAATCAAAATGCTAGAAAAAAATCATTTATAAATTATAATATGAATGCCTACAGAAGCTTTGAAGTTTGGAGAAACTCAATAAATAAGTTTTGCCTACTGATAAATACTTCTTTTAAAGAATTGCCAATGAATATAAAGAAAAAACTCCACATATAGGATACCCCATATAGACTAAATTAAAGCTTCTCAAAAAATATATACCTGATTAAGGTTGTTTTGCCTACTCCCGGAGGTCCTATAACCAAGATGGAACCACCCCCTTCAATCAAGTCCGGTATAATTTCAGAACTTCCTGACACAGCTCGACCTACCCGGCAAGTGAGGCCTATAATCAGAATGTTACCGGAGAACCGGGTAAGGCTACGGTGAGCACATCGGCGGCGTGGAGGTCGCCGGCGGTTCGAAACCAGGGGAATGAGGTCGCCGTCGCCGCCGTTGAGTCCGGTGACAGGCGGATTTGTCTGTGGCGTGCCAGGCGAAGGGTAAGGAGAAGGGGGTGCCGGTTTTCGTGATGATGCCGGTGGACAGTGTGACGATGGGGAATACGGTGAATGAAAATCCGGGTGAGCTTTTGGAGATGGCACGGGGTGGAGGGGTTCGGTGGAGAGAGAAAATCCGAGTGAGCTTTTGGAGATGGCACGGCTTAAAGGGACTTGGGTTCTTAAGAAGAAAGAACGTACGGTTAGATTTATTCCATTTTTTGAACGGTCCGGATCAAATTTTAAGAGATGAGCGGGAGTTTTTTTTATTCAAAATCATTTGTGTTTTGTTATTATAGATTTAAATTTTATAAAATAAAATTAATTTAATAATATATTTATAAAAAATAATAATTTAATAATACATATATAAATTAAAATAACTTAACTCTCTTGCAAATAGTGGTCCAGAACTGCCCGATTCATGATAACAAAAGAATACGTGGCCTTGCAATGAATTCCTAGGCCTATAGCCACAGACCAAGCCCATATCACTTATGGGAAAGTCCAGCTGCTTTTTGTTTTGGAAGAATTATATTTACTAATACATTTTTAAAACATATTATAATAAAAATGCATAGATAAAATATTTATAAAATTAGTGTATTTTTAATATTTAATTTTTAAATTAGTGTATTGTTACTCTTTTAATTTAGTTAGGTGATTTAATAAAACTGCTTCAAAATTTCAAAATTAAAATTTTAAATTACTTAAAAAATTGAATGAAAAGTCAAACAAACTATCCATAAAAATGGATCCAATTAAACTGGACCTTTCAAATTCCTCTCTCTTCTCAGTGTTTTTCTTTCAAATAAACCAGCCAACCACGGCGAAAATCAGCTGCAGGTAGTCAAACACTAGTATGGAGGTAACCAAACACTATTATGAAAGTAACCAAACACTGTTATGATGATTTTTTATTGCAGTAAATATAGGTAATCAAACACTAGTATGGAAGTTGACGTAATTCTTCGGCGCCAACCCCACTATCTCTGCCACATTCCTCTGCAACCAGTTCGTCGTCGTCTCCAATCGCTTCAACGACACCGATTACGCCATTGATTCCACTTACCTCATATTCTCCTCCTACCTCGTCTTCTTTATGTAGCTCGGCTTCGCTATGCTTTACGCCGGCTCCGTCCACGCCAAAAATACCATGAACATCATGCTCACCAACAACCTCGACGTTGTCGCCGGCGGCGGCCTCTTCTACTTCCTTTTCGGCTTCGCCTTTGCCTTCGGCACCCCCTCCAATGCCTTCGTATTCATACTTATGGTGGCGTCAATGGAGTCTTCACGTTTATGGTTGGATTTCTAGATTTTTCTAGATAACCAAACACTAGTATGGATATAACCAAACATTATTATGGAAGTAACCAAACATTATTATGGCGATTTTTTGTTGCAATAAATTTATGTAACCAAACACTAGTGTAAGACCCCGAATTTTATGAAATATAAAAATTAATTTTTCTTCATATATATTTTTCCTGAAACAGTAAGTGGTTAAATTAACAAAATTGAAAGTTAAGGATATTATGTGCAAATTTTATTTTGTCGGGGAATATTCGTTTTGTCGGGAAATATTCGGGCCGTACGACGGCGCCGAAATAACTAATTATTGGTGGACCCCACAACGGAATATTTGTCGGATATAGAAAACGACAGAAGTAACCTTTTTAAATAAAAATAGTCAACGGTGTTAACTGTTAAAATACCGGTGATAAAAGAATAGTAGCATACGGTAATTTATGGTATTTTCTGTAGCACACGGTACTCTACAGTAGCACGCGGTATTGCACAGTGTCTCATACTATTGTTCTGATAATTGACACCGTAACTGTTACGCATCATTTCATCGATAATTGTCACTGCATAATATTTTATATTATCAATTCAATTATTGTTGCTACACAGTATTTTGCATTATTGATTTAATAATTGTCACTGAGTCAATAATTGTTGCTGCACTGTTTTTAAAATTATTGAACCAAATAATTGTCACGGTTGCAAATATACTGTAATTTATATTATTAAATTAATAATAATCTGTAACGTGTTTCTTACATTATTGTGGTAACATTATTTTATATGTTGGACTCACAGGAAGAATAAATAAATAAATAAATAAATAAATAAAAAATAAAAAAAAAATTAATTTTACTATTTGAAATAGTAACGTGAATAGTGACGTGAATAGTAACGTGAATAGTAAGTGAATAGTAAGAAACATGTGGGACCCACTGTGGGGCCCACATGAAATGTGAGAAATGTGTTTTGGGAAATGCTTGGTGAAGGCTGCTACGCAGCCTTTGCTGAAGAAATTTTTTTTTCTGTTCACCTACCACGCATAGTAACTTCTTTTCTCCTATAAATAGATTGTTCAGCTGAATAGAAAAATCACACCTAAAACATAAAATTTTTCTATAAGAATTTTATGAGTTTTCTCTGATAATAGTAAGGCTATTTTGAGAGTTTGAAAGCCAAAAGGAGTGCAGGAATTTTTCAAGTAAGTCTTTTATTAAAGAGTAGTTATTTCATAAATTCCTATTTTCACGGTATTCACAAATCTTCCTTTAAAAGACTTTTTTTGGAAGACTTTATTTTGAAAAATTATATATTTTTATATACTGTGAATAGTAACGCCGTGAATGAATAGTAACCTCGGGATGAATAGTAACTCCGGGATGAATAGTAACCCGCGAGTGAACAGTAACCCCTGAATAGTAACTTCGAGAATAGTAATTTAATTTTAAGTTTTTATTATTTTGTTATTATATTATACTATTTGATCAAATCACTTTTAACAAATTTATAATATACGAGTTAGTACGCACCATGAATTTTTATATGTGATATTTACTGATTATATTAAAAATATATAGGTTGATCAACCTCATTTAAATCAATATCCAGTCACGTGTTAAGGTAAGAAATGTCATTTTTTTTTACACTCTTGAACTTGCTACGGTAAGGGATATTATTTTCTTTCATACTCCTGAATCGAAACTTATTATGGAACTATTGCTTCTATAATTCCTGAAAATATTATATGTTCCATAATAGTTGAACTTCATTATTTCAACTGAACCTTCCTATTTTCTGAATCTTTCTATTGAACTGTAACCGTTATTCTGAACTGAGAATCTTGAATAACATTTTTAAATTTCACTCCACATCATGTTGACAATTTGGACATTATTTGAATCTGCACAAAGTAAACTTCCGATACTTATTGTTTATCCTGTTTCTTCTGTTCATCAATTGTATCACTATTATTTGTACTAATCATCAAGAATCAAGCTGTTGTGAATATCTGTGGCCGGGGGCACAGATGTGATATATTTGTTGAACAAATGATAGGTTAAAGGCGATATATTAGGTTAAAGGCGATACATCTGTTCGGTGTCTTTTATGGCACGTGGTGAAAGTTCTCTTTGGCCCGTAGTGCATAGATGAACTGTTGTTTGGTATGATTATGACCAAAGGCTGAATCTGGTATAATCGTGACCGTTGTTGTTATATTGAAAGTTCTCTTTGGCCCGTAGTGCATAGATGAACTGTTGTTTGGTATGATTATGACCAAAGGCTGAATCTGGTATAATCATGACCGCTGGTGCTATATTGAATGTTCTCTTTGGCCCGTAATGCATAGATGAACTGTTGATTTGCATGATTATGACCAGGAACTGTGAATTTGTATTATCTTGACTAATGGTATTTCAGATGATAAAAGTTGATGATGTTTTTACGAAAAAGAGAAGCGCGTGGACATTATAGTCTACATTATTCTTCTAATAGATTGCTCATTCCGCCGTTATTATTGATCTGAACATTGTTCAAGAATTTAACTGCAGTTTTTGATATACACCTTGTATTCTGTTGTATTCTATCAAGAACTCACCTGTTGAAGGCTAATGATAATTTATTCGTCATTATCTTAGTCATGATATTTCTTACTGGGCTATTTGAGCTCACCCTTTTGTTCCATTATTTTTCAACAGGATATGAGAACGTAGCTGGGTCTAGCCGAGGAATGGAGTGGGAGTCCGAGGGATATATATTATAGTCTTCACGTGTTGTAAAATAGTGTGACAATAATAGTGAAGACTTAGTTGTGTATTATTATACACGGTATTGTTGTACGTTGTGCTTTGTTGTAATAATTTTGTTGTAGTCTTTTGACGACTCAAGTTTGGGCTGTGTGGGCCTAGATTTGGGGGCGTCACAACTAGTATAGAGGTAACCAATTCATGAATGTGTAGTAACTAGTTTTTTCGTGCAGTGACTTTAGGTAACTAAACACAGTTGGTAACCAAACTTTCATATCAAGGTAACCAAATTTTCATGCTAAGATAACCAAAATCTGGACTGCCGGCGATTTGTAGCAAAGGATGATGTAGCGGCGGCGCAACCAAAGACTACTAGAGATTTGCGGCGGAGGAGGATGATAAAGGGGATGCAGATGAAGAGAATGATGAAGGGGAGGTAGCGGCAGAGGAGGATGATGAAGATAATGATGAAGGTGAGACGGCAGAGAGGGTGATGAAGGGAAGACAGAGATTCGCGGCGAAGGAGGATGATGAAGGGGAGGCAGATGAAGAGAATGATGAATGGGAGGTAGCAGCAGAGGAGGATGATGAAGATAACGATGAAGGTGAGATGGCAGAGAAGGTGATGAAGGGAAGACAGAGATTCGCGACGGAGACGGTAATGAAAAGGGTGAGGAGACGGCGGTGGAAGATGATGAGGAAGATGAAGATTATGATAGGTAAGATAATTTTTTTATTTTTCATTCCTTTTAATTTGAATTTTGTATTATGGATTTATTTTTGTTGTTAGATCCTAAAGATTTGAATTTGAATTATTAATTATGACAGTTATTTGTCTTTGGTTTTAGGTTTTCTTATTAATGTGAAATTAAATGGTTTGAATTTATTGCCCTCTTTTTGTAATTATTTTATGAATGTACTAATGATGTAATTACTTTCTAATTGTTGTATATTTCTCTAAATAACCCTTTTGTTTTTATTACAACATTAGGCCCACATACCACATTATAAGAAGAAGGGTAATCGAAGCTCAAAATTTCTTACCCCAAAAATAGACGGCTGTTATAAAATATGCTTGTAATAAATAAGTAAAAATTTAAATAAAAAAAAGTTATGGGGAGAGATTTTTGAGATTGAACGGTTCATTCAAAAAATAATAATTAAAGATATTAATAATAGCGGTTTAAATTATCATGTGAGATTGAGACATTAGAGTATAATAGTATATGTCCTATTTATATAAATAGAATACATGAGTTAAATAAATTGAACAAATGGTTTTAGTTCAAAATAGAGATCAACCGAGGAAGTATGCATTGGGATAATTGCCCAATATTTTACAACAATAGCATTTCCGTTTGCCATATTTTTAAATTGTGCATAAATAAGTGTTTCTTTTTTTGTCAAAAGCAAGTCAGAATATAGAATAATAATGCAACGAAGCCCTTCTATATTCATACATGATTAAAATTTAATATGAATAAATAAAAATTATCAGTTTCTATTTTTTTTTCCATAGATTCATATACTAATATTTTTTGGTATATTTTTCTAATATTGATTTTAAATACAAATATGTTGCTTTATCAGCAAAAAAAATATAATCTGTATGTAGGGCTAAGCAAGAAATTGATTTGCCTCCGAAACCGCATTAAAAATTGCACAAATCGTACCAATTAAAACCGCACTAACGGTTCCGGCGTACGTGGCGGTTTTAGGTAAGGTTGAAAAATCGAATTTAATGTTTAAGTTTAATTTCTGGACAAAACTGCATTTAAAAAATCACATTGCACCATCACCCATGGTTTCCTGCTCGTCGATGCACAGGTTCTTAACCTTTTGTCTCTTTGTTTTGGTTTTTTACTTAATAGACATATATATAAATTGTGCTTGTTGAATTTGGTTTACGAATTTGCTTTTAATAGATAAGACATTTATTCACTTGCTAAATATAAAACTTGAAACTTGAGAACATTATTATCTGGCAATTAACAACCTTTCATTTTACTCATAAATTTATAAAAAAATTGTGAAATTTTATTAAACTTTATTGGTGGCATTCTACTCTTAGTGTGTATATTTTTTTATGGGAGGAGAAAGGACAATGAATATTTATATAACATTGAATAATTGAATTCGTACCATGGGTTATAATTACTTTGTCAGGCTTGAGGTAGACATTGTCTATATTAGTGACTATATTTATTTATCAAGTTGTTAATCTTTAGACAAATTACATTTTATCAGTTTATATTATAAGAGTTACTGAGCTTGAACAGTCATTACTACACAATGTAACATTTTTAATTCCTTATATTCACCGTAAAGTACAATAAATATTTTTATTGCCTTTAATTTTTGTAATAGAAAAAATATTTTTTAATATATATATATATTTAATTGGTTTTAAAATTAAAATTGCATTGCATTTTTTAAAATTATACCTTATAATTTTATATGCGATTTTAAATTTATCAAATCGTATTTAAGTAATTTTAAGTGTAATTGAAATTTTAAATCGCATTAAACTGTGCCGTAGTCTGCCCGATCTGTATGCATATATGAAGAAATTTAATATGAATAAATAAAAATTAAAGGTGTTGTCAGACTGAAGTTCCTGAACATGTCTGAAAACTCAATAAAATCGTTTAAATTATGTCAACAATGTGAAAATTGAATTCAATTGGAATTTATTTAAAGTCCGGTCGATACCTATTGGCCCACCAATAGGGTACCAGATACTTCATTTGGATGGAAATATTGAAGAATCATTTTGCTCATTACAGTGACATATAGAAAGAGAAATATGGTTACTAATACCTCATCTTCGTATGAATCATTTATAAAAATAAATTACAATTATATAAAATTTGTACGATAACTCTTTATTATACCAGTGCAAATTCTAAGGTTTTATACAGACAGCATAAAGTCCATTTCGAACTGTCAAGAATTAAGATGTCATTTGTCAATCTTATTCTACATATTTATTTTTATTTACATATTAATAACTTGATAAATTTTTGGGTCAATAAGTATATTATATCACTTTCTTACCCAAAAAATTAATTTATTAAGTTGAAACTCTATTATACTTATTAATCCATCAACACTCTTGAATTTATTAAATGTAAGATTCATGTGAAATATCTCGATATCTCTACCTTTTACTTGAATACCTATCACAAGTACACACACTAGAGTAGTCACACTCTAACATTACTTCACCAGGTCGGAGACAAACGTGAGAGTAAAAACTTACTTCTTGTAAACTTTTCACCCTGAACAACTTCACGGAACCAATGTGATACATGCGCCCTGCGAATGCTCCACCTTGGAGAACCAACATGATACTTGGGGCTATTGAACCATGAGTTTTGATATCACTTGAAGGTTTTGATACCATTTGAAGGGAATTGACCAGGTCGGAGACAAACGTGAGAGTACAAACTCACTCCTTGTAAACCTTTCACCCTAAGCAGTTTCACGAAAACGTGATACATGCGACCTGCGAATGCTCCACCTTGGAAAACCAACGTGATACTTTGGCCCATCAAACCATGAGTTTTGATACCACTTGAAGGGAATTGAACGATCTATCCCACATCAATTTATTATCAATGCAGCACACACCTATGTAGACTGGGCAATAAGCACATTGAATCATCTCTTTACCCAAAAGACTAACCTATTAGGTTAAGACTTCACTATACTTAATAATCCATTTATACTCTTGAATTTACCCGATGTGAGATTCATGTTAAATGTCTCAACAATTTTTACAAGTCCATTGCACTTACATTTGGACCGAATTTCAAGAATTATTTGTAGATAACGAGTACGATGTAGAATTGTCACTAACCACTCATATTGGAGCATAATTAAATTCAAATTTTGAGTGAGATAAGGGTCTTGACATACAGAAAGAGAAATATAATTTTACTATCAACTCATTGAATAAGTATAAATACACAAACACCAACTATAAAATTGATCTTGATCATTAAAAAATAGAATTTTATATTAAAATTTGTATCATATCCCATTTTTTAATAATTAAAATAAACATAATGATTAATTTTATTATTAGATGTTATGTATATAGACTTAGGGGGTATTTGATAAAAATTGAATAAAATAGTTCTGAATGCTTAAGTAATCTGAATGAGCTGAATGAAATAGATTTCTGAATACTGAACGAAAAAAATTGTTTAATAAGTGACATGTCTGAAATATCTGAATAACATATTTTTACTATTTTACCTATTTGAAAAAATTCAAAATTATTGTAAATTTATTTAATATTACTTAATATAATATTTAATATTTTAAAAAAAAATTACTTTATTTAACTGGGACTTAATCTTTCAGTCAAAAAAATTAAACTTAATCATTCAATCTAAAAATATAACCGATTTAACTATTCAACCTCATTTAACTTTAAACAAACGTACTAAATTCAATCATTTAATTCTATTTAAGTCTAAACAAACAGTCGCTTATTCAAACTCATCATCATTGGTGGGTCTAATTCTGCATACTAATTTTTATTGAGTATTATATAACAATAATTATGTTTTTTATTGAGTATTATATAACAATAATTATGTAGCAGGTTTGAGTGGAATATGAGACAAGGAAGAGCAACCTAATTGGATAAGCCTAAAGTTGGTGGAATATTCTAATAGATAGATTAAATATTTTGGAACTTGAATTGGATATGGTTAATTAAAGAATCTTCTACATAAAAATAATACAGTAATACGGGTGATATAAGCAAAGGAAGCAGGCCTTGTTTGAATCCACGTCAGTACGCAGCTGATGGGTGATGGGTGCGCATTACACCACATACCGTCATCCCCAAGCGGCATTTCTACTATTTCTCTTTCATGCAATATCCCTCACACTTTCCTCCTCTCTACTTTTATATATACAGTATACATATACATATATTATATATTATATATGTGTATGTATATACAGAAATTCTTCGCTCAGTTCGCTCAGTTCGTCTCTTTGTTCTTTGTAATTTACGATTCACGTGAAATTCAAGTGGTTGAGTTTTGTTTGTTCCTTCAATTTCGCTTTCGGATGTGATTTTGATTGCATTTTCAAAATTGTTGTCTTCTTATTCTTACTTATCCTGTGTTAGTTGATTCGATTATTCCCTTGCGATGTGAGAATGGAAGATACTGAGAGTTGCAGTAGCAGAGCTTTAGATTCACTGCCGGCGCAGACTCGGAAGCGGAAACAGAAGGTTGAGGTTTATCACGAAGTTCTTCGCCGACTTAAGGAGTCTCAAAATGAAGAGGCTAGCCAGCCAGGGTTTGATGATGAGCTTTGGGCTCATTTTAATCGACTTCCGGTTAGGTACTATATATATGTGCTTAAGCCCTGGCTAGTTGATTCTAAATTAGTCTTTTGTTCCTTTAATTTGTCATTTGTTTGGTCTTCATATTGTATCTGTTTATGTAATCAGCGATATGAATCTGATTGGAAATTTAAAAGACGGAGTGAATCAATATCTATTTGCAGCAAGGAACAGAAACTATTGAGTAGACTGAGTTCGTAGTGTGGTTTTATGTTGCTGCTTCTGTAGTACGATTTGGTGCTCTTACACTCTGTTTATGAGTTTTAAAATGGAAAGATAAGAAAATAAATGGGCGGAAAAGTTAAGTTTTCTATAAAAGGAAAAAAAACAAATGGATAGAAAACTTGGCCACTTTTCGTGCCAAAGTTTTTCATCCAAAATTAGCATGATTTGGATGGAAAATAAATTGGGATAAGTAATATTTTTATAATTCCTATATTATCCTCAATAAATTTTAAGTTATAACCCATGTACCTAATTTTTTTTGTACAGCAGTGTGTTTCGTAACTTATTGTAGTGATAAGAAAGATGCAGAGCCTAACATCAAATCTTACATAGTAAGGACCATAACAGTTAACAATGGTGGTTTCCTGAGTCCCATCCCCCTGTAGAGCCTCCCCTCAAATAACATTATACTGTGATCTACTGGTGCCGAAGAGTTGGGAGTGTTCCGAACAATGATGTACCCATAGTTCAAATGACAGATAACATTAATATTTTCTGTTTTTGACAGTGAGAGAAATTGTGCCCCGTGAGTCACCATCATTATTCAACATGAATTATATTAGAAAGTGATGGGGTGAAGTCACTGCTTAGCTAGTGATAACAACATTTAGGCTCCTGACTTTTTTGATATTGTCAGCCATTAACTTGAGAAATGAAACGAAGTTCTACAATTTCATTTATGCTATCAAGTCGTAAACAAATGGGTACATCACTTGACTTAGTTTTGAGCTCGGACTCACTAGGTGCTCAACTTGACAGTTGACTAGCTAAGCTTGTGTAGGCTCAATAAAATAAAATTATAACATCTATTATACAAAATATATACAAATATTATATTTTACTTTATATGCTCCATAAGATCTCAAACACGGAGCTCGACTAGCGAATTAAATGTACGGAGTTTGAACACAACAGAATGAGCTCGACTTGAACACAACAGAATCAGCTAGAAAGTATCGTGTAAGATTTCGATGGTTGATTCCACTTTGTATTTATACCATTTTTATTGCAGGTATGCATTGGATGTGAATGTTGAGAGGGCAGAAGATGTTCTCGTGCACAAGAAGCTGTTGCATATGGCGCACGACCCTAATACTAGAATTGCATTTACAATTCGCCTTCTGCAGGTAAATCATATGAGAAGCTCCCATTGAAAATAATTTATAAGAACTTAGTTTTCGCCTCTTCGGTTGATTTTGATGGTAGGATAGTTGCGATTGCTTGTGATATGGTTTGCGATATTTAATGTTGATGACTTGGCATTCTTAAATTGACCCTAATCATCATAAATGACTTGCCTTATATTTGTTATGTAAATATTATGTTTGAAATCATTTCTTGTTAAGAAGGGGACATGTTCTCGTCACTTCAATGCAGTTCATAACACAGCTTCTTTATTATAATTAGAATCAGAGCAGATCTGGTAATTTGAGAAGCAAGCCACTCGCTAATTAGTGTTTAAACTCAAAACTAAGAATCCAACTCTAAAGCAGTGTTATTAAAAAATTTTGATTTAAAAATAACCACTAATTAAAATTTTATCTTGCTTAAGTATGATGATGTTTGATAGATAAATTTTAAAGTGTACTATCAATTTGGAATGGAGGGAGTATTAGGTTTAACTTGAATTAAATGCTACGGAGTTCAAAACATGTACTTGGTTCACTCTATGTAACCATTTAGTTTAAAATTTTGAAGTTTTGAACTGATTAATGGTGTTTCAAGTTGTAGTTTCTTGCATTAGAAGTTAATTGCAGAGGCCAAACTGGAGGTAAGATCCTAACCCTATTGCAGTTACTTTCTCCAAGGAATTTTGCCAACTCACAATTATGTTCGTAACTCTGGAGAACTTAACTTAACTTAAGTGCGAAGTTGGTAGATTGATAAATGTTATGGTGCTTATATTCTCAAATATCAAGAAATGTGCAAAATTTGGTTGTGTTCTATTTCAGTTGTGGAATTAGATGCAGAGGCCTCAATTGAAGTTCTGTTATTCATATTTGCTTCGTCAGTATAACTTCTCATACCATTGTAGGGCAGGGGCAGATGCATGAATTTCATCAAGAGGGGGCACCCTTGTAATTAAATAATAAGTAGTAAAATTACTCCATTTAATATATTAATATATGCAAATATTATTGTTGTATTTTTTTTAATAATATATATTTACCATTAAATATTATGAGTTATTAGTTTAATTTACCATTAATATTTTAGTTATTAATATATGCAAATATTATTGTCATTTTATATTACTATCAATAAGAAGAGAACTCTTTATGTGAAACAAAAATAATTGACAAATGAGACTCTTTTTTGTGAAACAAAGGGACTAATAAAATTCACCAAATATAGATTATTTATTTATTTTTATTTTTTTACATAAAAATCACTACAAAATCATTCTTTAAAGCTTTATTTCTTGAAGTCACCAAATCTTTTTTCTAAGAGGGGTCACTTTACTTTAATACCCCTATACTAACAAAGAATTACAAAAACTCAAGGGTAGTCAAGTGCTCCCCTTCCCCTATTGTGCATCCTCCATTGCTGTAGCCTGTAGGGTTATGGTGTTTTTTCATTTCATAATTCTTGAGAACATTTTCCTTGCACATTGTTGTTGGAAGATGTTGCAGATTCCTATTTTTGAGAGTATCTGAAGACATGACCTTATAGTATGTGGTTATCCTGTTGTCGTTGATGATGATAAGTATTGATCTCAAGTGGGGATTGTCAGCTACGAGTCTTTTTCAGCATATTTTCTATATCAAGTTAACAGTTCTTATTACCAGTTATCACATTTGGTTTCAAGTTTACATCTGATAGGGGATGGATAGATAAAACCTAAACTGTTGATACTTTTTGCCTGTTTTGATGCTCATGGATACTCAATGTTGAATGAGGTCTGAGCAATTTCTTTCTTATGAAGGTTCATCCAATCAGCGATGAAAATTGCAGCGATTTTCTGCATTCAAACTTTACAAAGGAGGGTGATCCTCAAACTTCTGATTACCCAGTCAGGCAGAGGTATGCCATACATATTGGACTCCTACCTCTTTGTTTACCAGAGTCATCATAATGGTTACCAGGAAACTCTTATTACCCTATGCTCTACGTACCGGGTACTATCGTTCCGAATCGTGGTACAAGAGCTTATATGCCTTACACATTACCATAGGTAGTGTTCCTCGTATCCAATTTCGTTCCGCGTACCCAACCGATCAGCTTTCCTGGTAGCCATTGTAATATATTTATAATAGTTGTATGTTCGCATAATTTGCAGCATTCATCCACCACCTGCATTTGGTTTATCACTGAGTCTCGAACTTGCACTTGAAGCCAGGATATCTCAAGTTCCAGATGGAAGCAGCTCTATGAGTGCCAATCTGCACTTATTTCGGTAAATTTTCTGGAAGGTTTGCGCCTATTTGAGCTTGTTTTAGTTGCTTGACAGTGTAACATTTTAGCTAGCTATTACTGTTCTCTTTTTCATTAAGCAGAGTATTTTAAGCATCAGTCCATACTAAAATTTGACATTATATTCATCCTATAAGTTCATATCAGAAGATATTAAGCAAAACTATCTCAAGTGCTATGTGAGATTAATCATATTGTCTGACCAAGAGATAATATAACTAAAAGGTGCAAGGGGTGCTTAAACATGTGTGCATGCAAGTTGCGACATATTCAGTGCAATGAAAGTGCATAACAAATTAACTCCTGCATGAATCTAAGTCGACCAGGAAATAACCTGGTAATCACAGGAATTTCAAAAACTGTGGAGCAAATAATAAATGGGAGAGTTGAAACCTCAACGGGCGCGGAGTCATGGCCCTTGTATTGGTGTCAAGCAAAAAGGGATACAACCTAATCAAGTCTTTATTATATGAGTGCATGCAGCATGTAAGGAGAAGGGGTAAGGCTGATTTAGGAAAAAGGAAAGCAAGAGTATTAAGGAAGGACGAGCAGGCTGTATAAACAGTAATCTCTATGCTGAGAAGTATCCACTATAACCTATCCAACAAAAGAAAAGGAAAAAGAAATAAAGAACTATTAGCATCCACCGTATCCAAGGACATGTAAAAGTATGCATCACATGCGTGAATGGAGGACCATTATTTTGAGTCCAAAAGCTTAATGAAATTGAGTCGGCAGATCTATCACAATTTGTAGGCAGCAGAAGGTTTGAAACATGTGCAAGCTCATTTCGCAGAATACAAATCTTCCATTCCAGTTACATATTTAATTGGATCCTGAATTTGATCTTGCTTAGTCTGACACATGAAAGCGGGGTGCAGGACCACTGGACCAGGCACCTGGTCTAATAAACTTGACTTTGATCCTTTATTATTACAAGAGTAGGTCCCAGTGGGTTTTTTTCTTTTTTGAGGGGGGGGGGGAGGGGGTTGTTTGCATCCGGCTATAAACCTACCATGACAAATCAATTGATTTAGTGTAGGCATCGCTTTTTCAGTTGTCCTCCCCCCAATTTTCTCAGCACCCAAAGAAATCATTTTCGACCTTGCCTGATAATCATTTCCAATATTTGGTGCATAGTAGACATGACTTTGGGAAATTCATTTTTTCCTGTTTCTACAAAAGAGACCTTACATCAGGTATTGCAAGCGAGCTGTGCACCAATTGGTGTACTTTGTACTACATCCAATGCTTCATTACAGGATGCAAATTGTCATCTTAGTCAAATCTCTCTTTCTCTCTCCTCTCTCCCCTCTCTTTGATCAGTGAAATAACTATTTCTTACACCATCTCTTATGTTAATCTCGGAAATAGTTGTTTTTAAATTCTAACCTCTGTAAGAATTCTCTATCTTCCATCATAAACTTTCTTTTTTCTAGTCATTATTCCAAGAATCTTATTATTATCAGTAGCATTAGATTGTTATGTTTCTGACAAGACCTGAACTTGGTGGTATATTACAGTTGTATCTTATTCATGGTATTTGTATTTAGACTTTATACTGAGTTATTCACACTTGATGTTACCAATTTCTTGTTCTCACTGGCATAGTGCTGAGCAGATTTTTGTAACAGACTGGTGTGGCTTAGTAGTCCCTCACTGTCGGAACAAATGAAACATGAAACTTCTGAAATTCATAGTTGCTAATTCCACATGAAACTTCTGAATTTCATAGTTGCTAATTCCACATTATTTTGTACAAGTATCGACAAAATTTTGTATGTTGATTGAAACAACCTGGGTCGCATCTCAAGTCCGAAACAAATCTTGGGTCAAATAAGGTCCAAAGCACTTTTCCATTAATATCTTTTTGGGTTATCTTAACCCACTATAGGCTCACCCAAAAGGTCATGACTGAAGATATTAATGATAGCAACTTGAGTTTTTATATACACATCTAAGTATCCCACATGTTACGATGTGGGACTGGGGTGTTACAGATTCCCCTACTTAAATATCCGACGTTCTTGTTAGGCTGAACACAGTCACACATATAGTCCATAGATTTTTGTCTCTCTAGCCATTATGGGTTATATCGGCCGACTTCGTGTCCTCACCTCCGAAACCTCTCTCCGTTGTGGGATAATACCACCAATGTTTCATATTCCCACCTTCGGTAATGTGATCGGATAACCAGACCCGAGCTTTCGAGAATCAGCTCTGATACCATATATAACAATTTGGGTTAAATCTTGAGTCTAGAACAAATCTTGGGTCAAATAAAACCCAAACCCAAAACTCTTTCTCATTAATATCTTCTTGGGTTATCTTAGCCCACCACAGGCTCACCTAAAAGGTTATGACTGAAGGTATTAATGATAGTTGATTGAGTCCTTATATACACATTTGAGTATCCCGTATGTTACGACATGGAACTAGGGTGTTACAAATATGCAACAACTTGAGTCAAATCCAAAGTTTGAATCGAATCATAACATAATAAGGTTCAATGCACTCTCTCAATAATATCTTCTTGGGTCATCTTAAGCCACCACGTGCTCATTCAAAAGGTTATGATTGAAGGTATTAGTGATGGCAACTTGAATCCTTATATACATATCCAAATATCTCGCATGCAAGAATGTGGGACTGAGGTGTTATATTGACATTTCCATCTCAATATTTACATGTCTTATCCTAAAGAAATCAACTCAACCAAACTTTAAAATACAAATCTGTGTGTATCAGTGTATACACTAGCGAAAATGATTGTTACAACTTCTAAACTAGTAGAATTATTTATTTATTTGAATTTTTTTAATTCATCAGTTTCTTGTGGAATGAGTGGTTCTGTTGGAATAATTTGATTGCCAAAACGTTATTTATTCTTCACCAGCCAACATTGTAATGCTTTCAACTCTGTAGGCCTTTGCACGAGATAACTATTTCAACCCTTGACAAGCCAAAACTCCTCAGCCAGGTAACTAAATTTTGGTTTTTGTTGCACATAATGTATTTTTCGCTCCTTTATATAAATGCTGTATTTCCTGAATATTGCATGTGGCATCACAAGCATTTCCCAAAATTTGACTAATTTCAAGGTTTAACTGATGGTAGTTAGCCTCTCTCCAACTTTGCATTTTTCACTTTCTAATTGGTGGTTTGAGTTTTACCCGTATCCTTGTTGTCCCAAACTCCAGGACCTGATACAAAACTCTTAGACAAGTAAATCTGGTTTAACTAAATAACAATTTTCCTTTCTTTAAGTCATAAATCATGACTCAAGCAATGTTCTAACTGTAGTGATAAAAACTTTATTATTGATGCTATTCATGCACCCCTGTTCTGAATATACATGAATAAATTTGTAGTACCAGGAAAAGATATTTTGGTACTTAATAACAACCACCATAGTTTTCCTGTCTATTTTGTAACATTCCTTTATGCTAAATTTTCAGTTGACTTCCTTACTCTCCGAGATTGGGCTGAATATTCAAGAAGCTCATGCTTTTTCAACAATAGATGGTTACTCCTTGGATGTGTTTGTTGTTGATGGCTGGGACTTTGAGGTACTCTGCTCTTTCTTATATTTTGTACAGTATCACAAATAGCCCATGGAAGCGGAATAGGTCTCACACTAATGATGTTTACGATTTTGGTTATTTGAGAATGTTAAATCCTTCATTCTATTTAGCAATGGAAACTGCTTTCTTTTGTTCTTTTTATTTTCTTTTTGTGTGTGTACTTATTGCATGGACATTGTCTCTGTCTTTGTGTTTGTATTTGTTTGTGGTGAATTTTGAAATCCTGTTGCGTAGTGGTTATTTATATTAAACTGCAATATCATGTACAGAGTCTTGGTTTTATGAAAATAGCCTCATGTTATGAGGAGTGGTATAATCATCCAATCATAGACATATTTGACCAATAATCTTTAAGTTGGGTACGAGTTCTAAATCTAGTTACACGTGTTTCCTCCATGTTGGATTGATCAAACATTTACTCTGTCAGTCTACCACGAGGTTACATTATTGGCTATCAAAGAGTTTCTGAATTCCTTAAACTTGTATTTCCATGAATGCTATTAAGAATTACTGATTCTCTTTTCGTGCAACTGGCTGGTTGGCTTTATGGATCACCGGAAACTACTAGGAAACTGAGCAGCTTAGAAGTGTACTAGAAAAGGAAATTTCAAAGATTGAGGTACCCAGTTACATGCTCCTTGTTTGTTGCGATGCATTTATCTATTTTTTGATATTCCGAATTCTACTGCAGAGGAAATTGTGGTCAAAAAATCATACGTCTGCGGATTTAGGGAAATCCGGGATCATGCTTATGCCAGACCAAGTAAACATACCCATTGATGGGACTGATGTGTGGGAAATTGATTCCAAGCTGTTAAAATTTGAACATAAGATTGCTGCTGGATCATTGGGGAACTTGTGAGTTTCATTTTCAATTTTTATTTCTTTAATTTAAGACAATCTGATTATCTACACTGTATGTTTGATATATTATCATGATTGTACATTGGCACAGGTATAAAGGCACATTACATAGTCAGGACGTGGCTATTAAATGTCTTAAGGCTGAGTATCTAAATGCAGGTGTCCAGAGAGAGTTTGCTCAGGAAGTCTATATTTTGAGGTTGTTGCATAACATGCTTGTCAATTCCATTTTGCTTCACATTTTAAAAATCCTAACTAATTCCTTTGAAAATATTTTGTAATATTATTTGTTTTCCTTAAACTGCTATTTTGATTTATCATTAATTTCTAAAATTCCACTTGTATGGTTATGATGTCATTCAAGAATGTGTAGTTAAAGTTTTTAATTGATTCAAATGGTAGTTGTTGTCCATGTGGGGGCATTCTACACCATGACCAGGAAATCTAAATGGCCTTGCAGGTGCATATACTAATTGTTCAAAACTAGTTCCATGATTTGGTTGAGACAACTTAAATTGCAAAATGCAGGAACAAGAAATTTGACTTAATTAAAAACTGAGAGTTTCGTATTATTATTTTAAATCAGTTATGTGCAACCAACTGGCAGGAGATTGTACATCTTAGAAAATTCTAAACACCGTGTATGGAATTAGCAAAAACATATTGCATCAAGTAAGTCATGCACAGGTCACAATAGTGGTGATTCAGTGTATAATTGATTTGATCTAGTGTGTCCGTGGGTGGTCACATTTCTTAATTGGCACTGTGAAATTACTCTTGTTTATAGTTGTAGTTGTTCGATCTCATGTTCATATTTCTTGTAACATGTTTTTCATAGTTAAGAGAGAGAGAGAGAGACCTCAAATCCACACATAATCAGCTGCTATGGCCTTGGGTTGTTTCTAAATTACATTATGAATTTTTTTTGCTGAAATAGTATAATAGATTATGTTTCAAAACAATTAGGCAGTGCTATACATTTTACACCAAGGAAGAAGTATGTACTTTATTTCTCAATTAAACATTAACCTTGCTATTCTTTCTGCATAATGGAATGTCACCTATCTATAAAAAGTTGATTAAGTTTGAACAATAGGCTTTTGTCTGCTTGTTACTGACCATCCTAGGTAGACAGCCTGATTTTATGAAACTTGCAGGAAAGTTCGACACAAGAATGTGGTGCAATTTATTGGTGCATGTACAAGACCTCCCAACCTATATATAGTGACTGGTACTTCTAAACACTTTCTCTTACATCTAATGCCCTATGCACTACTATGTTTTTTTTCCCTTCCACCCTTTCCCTCATTATATGTTATGTTTGTTCTCTGACTTGTAACTTAGATGTCTTTTCTTGCTCATTTTTTCTTCTTTTTGGCTACCCTTCTAGAATTTATGGCTGGTGGAAGCGTGTATGACTTTCTGCATAAGCAAAAGGGATTCTTCAAGCTCCCAGCCATGCTCAAAGTAGGAATAGAGGTTTCGAAGGGAATGAACTATTTGCACCAAAATAATATAATCCACAGGGATCTCAAAGCTGCCAATCTTTTGATGGATGAAAATGAAGTAAGAATTTTCAGTTTTTGTGCATAGCTTGTTTGTTTTATCATTTATTGCTTATTTTTAATTATTATAATACATGGTGCTGTTGCTGCATTTTTATACGACAACTCCTATTGTTGTTTGTCTCTTCATTTTGTGAAAATGTTGTAAGACTTATTTTCTAACCTTCTGGTGAGATCTACACCAAGACCAGAATTAGATTGCCTGTCCCTCTTAAGCAGATCATGAATGTCATATATGTTACTTGACCTGGTATACATGGCCATAAGATTCATTTCTTCTCTATTTGAACACTTTAAAGAAGAAGAAAAGGAAGGTCTGACTGGGAATAAAATTTGAAAAGAGCAGGTCATTAAATTAACTATATGTGCGAAGCCAGTTGGATTAGGCAAGTAATGGAAGTAAATGCTTCAAAATATATGTCTGGATATGGTAATGAAGGCTGTGACATTAACATTTCTCCTGCCAGCTGTAATTTGATAATGCCTCCACTCCCCTTTCAGTGTCATGCAATGCTTTCCTTTTTGGCAATTCCAAATGATTTTATTTTCTAAAACGAATGGAATATTGTAGGGTACTTGATTAGTTGATTTAGTTTATTTCATGGACCCCACCAGCCCTGTTAAAGAGTAATTTGCTTTGTAAAAGAAATAATTGGTCAATATTATTTCCCTAAAATCATTGTGCCAATTTGACCATGATATTGAAAGTGGAACGGAGGGATTCCGATGTCTTTGTACTGTGGTGCTTTCCATACATGTCCACAGTCAACCTGGCATTTCATTGTTGGTGGATGAAGTATTTTAGATTCTTCCTTGATGCTTTTTAATACACCTGAGCTCAAGTATTACTTTAGTTTTTTCCCTATCCTATTTCAAATGCATACTGGATGCTAATCAAAGTTTAAAATGTTGAAATTGATTATATATCTCGTTATGTTTTACAATCAGCTTCTTACTGCTTGCTTCTGAGTACAACTTTGGCATTATACTTATCTGGGCAGTAATTTTCAGATCCATGTCCTTCGTCTTTTCGCGTGTTCTTATATAATCTCTATCAAGTACTGTGGAATACGATATATTATTGTCATCATGCTTAATCTAATTTGGTATGTATCTAATATATGAAGTTCCATCCTACAGGTTGTTAAGGTTGCTGACTTTGGTGTTGCTAGAGTGCAAACTCAGTCTGGAGTGATGACTGCAGAGACGGGAACCTACCGTTGGATGGCTCCAGAGGTAGGTATTTTTTCATACTCGTACATTAGGAATTTGACCAAGTAAATGTAGTCCTTACAAATCTCTACGAGGGGAATTCATTTAAAAGTCACTGAATAATATGTTAATTTCTTCTACTTCATAATTGCATTTGTCAATTCAGTGCCCCCTATCAAATCTACAATATTATGTTTCTAATATCATTGCCAGTGTATGGCTTAAATTGTTCTTGAAAATCTTGAACCTCAGCTATATGTGCACATGTAGTTATGAATACCTAGAAGATATGTTACTCCCACTTCTGACTTCTGCTTCTCTTGTTGTGATACTTGAAAGGTTATCGAACATAGGCCATACGATCACAAGGCTGACATTTTTAGCTTTGGGATTGTCTTATGGGAGCTGCTAACAGGAAAGGTTGTTTAATGTTGCAATCTAATTCTTTTTCTTATAAAATATTTTACCATTATTTTTTCTGCAATATCGTTTTATTTGATTCTTCAAACTTGAGCCTGCTAATAATCTTTTATTTTGGCTAATCTTCCAGCTTCCTTATGAAAACTTGACTCCACTGCAGGCAGCTATAGGTGTGGTTCAGAAGGTATTTATGTATAACTTGGTGAAATATGCTATTTTCATTGAATGATCTGCAAAAATCTTTTTACTTTTTGGCTGGGGTAGGGGAGGGGAGAGGGGAGAGAGAGAGAGAGAACATTGGAAGATCTGAAGTTTGTTTGCTCTTACGAATAGAGACATATCTAACATTGCATATGAACTACCTAGTTTATCCTCTGTGTGTTATAATGAAGTCACAGGTGGGTGCTTGTAGATGACAATTGGCAGACAATGTGCATTTGTGTTGAAATTCTTCCTAGAGAGTCACGATGGGTGTTGATGTAAAATAATGGGAAGAACTAAACATTTGTAGTTTTTATGTGATACATTCATTACAAATTCATGCTATTAAAAATTTGTTATTTCTTTCAAAATGTATGATCACTCTTGAAATCCTTAGGTCAAAAACTAGTAAACTACATTAGAATATCAGATTATATTCCTTCTTGGGGATATTTTATCCCCTCAAGCTCTTTCTAGGATCACTAGGCAGAGGGTAGGGGAAATATAGGTATATCAAAATACCCCAAAGGATCTAATTGATTGTGTTGCCATGGATTTATAGGGTCTAAGGCCAACCATACCAAGAGACACACATCCAAAGATTGTGGAATTGCTTGAGATATGTTGGCAGCAAGACCCTTCTTTGAGGCCAGACTTCTCAGAAATCATCCAGATCTTGCACCACATAGCAAAGGCGGTATAGAAAATGAGACGAGTCTTTTTAATTCCCGTTCTTTTTAAGAAATTTGATATGAGCTTGGTTCTTGAAATAGGTTGCAGAAGAAGAGAGGCCTGGCAAAAGGCGGAATCATGTAGGAAAATTCTCTCAGATCCCAGAAGGGAGCTCGATAAAGAGGGAGGAGAATGAGGGCGATGTCTGATACTTTGCATTGATTTAATCATCTCAATTCTCAGGTGTCATAATTCGATTAAGGCAATGAGACTTGTACAAGTGAAGGGAAAGGTCTTTATGTGTGAGAAATCTGTGATGTCTGATGAAGAGATGCTATCAAAATTTTAAACTCGTCTCTGCAAGGTACACTTGAAAATGGCGAAGTACTACCCACCAATGGGGTGGCAGAGTTTTTTGAGTTTGACGCTAAACCTGTTCGTACACAAATGTATTATATCCATCCCTGTTGTACAGGCGGAAATAGCCGAACTCTGGCTTAGAACTTTCCTGCATGAAATTTTGGATATGCATTTGTAGCTATCAGTGCCTCTAGTACCTTAAGCCTCAAATCAAGCAATAAAATGTTTTTGATGCCCTCTGAAATTTCCACGTACACAATCTGAGATAAATGTATATATTGCATTACATATTTTACAACACCTCCCCCAAGTTTTAGGCCGGTGATTATTCCAATGATAAGCGGCACGTTTCTGAAGAGAATTTTGCCTGCAGGACTGCACTCAGCTGCTTCCTCCTGTGCGTTTCTTTGCTCTGCCGTCTATCTATCGAAAAACCGAAAAATTATTAGAAGTTTCTGGGTACTTGTCACGTGGTGGGTTATTTCAGCACATGAATGGTAATTTCGGTACATGAATGGTGTGAGGTAAATGTTCCAATATCACTGGATAATTACTTCTATCTACCTCTGTGGGCTTAAGTGCTGTCTGGGACTGGTTGGGAGAAATAGAAAGGGGAGAGTGCTAAAAGAAGAGTAGTTTTTTAAATCATCAAGTTATCTTCCATTACATGGTAGTAGATGCTTTTATCTAGGCTCTAAAGAAATAATTATAATTATTTGAATCTAACATTTTATTACATTGGAAATTTGGTTGATATTAAATGATAAAAATGCATCAATTCTACAAAAAAATTTATTTTCAATATATTAATTAGTTGCCTTGGATTTCTATATCAGCGGATATTGATTCATAACAGCAATTAAAAAAAAAAAGTTTGACTAATGTTGCCACATTTATTGATCCCGTCTTATGTCCAAAAATATGCATCAAAATAAGTTATTATTGTTGATCAATTAACTTGTTTGTAGAGGTTTTCCCACAAATGAGGTGAATCATCGATACAGGTTTAAAATTTTGAAAATAGCTTCTGAAGCTATTTTTAAAATAAAATATTACTCCTTCCGTCTCAAAATAATTGCTCAATTTGATTATTTTTAAAAGTAATAATAAATATATATAAATGCATTTTGAAATTATAAAAATTGAGCTTAATAGTAAATTTTATTTAATTTTTTATGATTATAATCCTTTCCCAAAGCTTTGAATGTGTTAATGACATATTGATAATTACAAACCGAAACTTAAGAATTTAACGTGAAATAAAAATCTTGGGAAGAAATCTCAAAATTTTACTATAAAAACTATTGGAGATTACAACTCGATGTGTCACCCTACTTTGTGGCTGAACTGCCGCTAATCAATAGGGCAAAAAACCTCAAGGTCCTACACTAAACATTGTAGGCCCAAGGCGATTAGTTGGGCTTTATCACAAGTTTGGGCCTATTGAGTCATTTTGAAGTCAGCATTTTGGCCCAGAAAGCTTCCTTATCTTTGAGCAAAAGCCTAATATTCTTGCCCATGCCATGAAACAACTTAGTAGCAGACTGAAGATCTTTTGCTTTTGGTCTTAATATATCATTAAAAAGTTCAATTCAAGAATTGGCCAGGCCAGGGCGGTTTAATTCTGCAACTTGCAATTGCTAAGACTTTGATTACCCTTTGGCTGATGAGAGCTGGACTAATTAAACTAAAGTTTAGGCTCATTTATAAGACCTTAATATTCACTTTTTTATCCGGCAAATTACAAGCATCAACATCTTTATTTAACACGCATAATTATGCATGTGAACAAATACCTCCTGGGAGGGACCAGGAGTCTCCCTCAATATGTAACCTGTACTTGTTTTTTTACCAGCATTTGAAATGTTTGGTACATTTATAAGTTCCAAACGCATTAAATTCGTCTTAAAATTTTGTTTGTCTAATATTATTTTATTGCAAACGTAACTTATTTAACCCAAAAGCGTAACGTTTGAGCTCAAATGTAACACACCCAAATGATGCAATGAATTTAAATTCAGACATACTATAATGCTATTATTAGGATGTGGTCCCCAACTTGGGGTTGGCTCTCGATGTGGAAGACGAGACAGGCTTAGGGCGCTAATCCTAGTCCTAAGATCAAGAGGCCCAAGTTGTGATCCATGCCCTAGCAGTTACACCTATGTACTTAGTTGCACATCAACCCTTGGACCAACAACGCATCAATACAATCCGTCAACAATCCGCAATCCATAGACGCTCTATACTCGATGCCTTATGCCCCGTATCAGATAAGAGGTTGGACGCAGCGCTAATATCAAGCGTCAAGACAGCCCAGATCATGAAAACTAAATAGTTGGAGCGAGCCCAGCGCACTACATATAATGTCTCAAGGACCTCTATTTTATAGACTCGAGCCACAGTGTCAACAATTTTCACTATTTCACTTACTATCGCCTCAATATTGTAATTGCCTGAATAGTAATTTACTCTCGTATCGAAGACGACTTTAATGTTGAATTGAAAAAATAAAATAGGTAAAAAAATAAAATAATAATAAAATAAATAGTGAAATGATTCATTCTATTCTGACTGAAATGAATCATTCTATTTGGGAGAAATATAAATGGTCTTTCAATTCCAATAGAACAATTAAATATAATTTTTTTCTTTTTATAAGAATAAATTATTACATTCTCACCTTCATTCTTCCAATTCAAACGTAATATAAAGTTTTATAAGAATAAATTATTACATTCTCACCTTCATTCTTCCAATTCAAACGTAATATAAAGACAGGGTGTAAATAAATCGAATCGAGTCAAATATTGAGTTGTTCAGATTTAATTCATAAAATTTATTTAGTATAAAATAAAATTTGATTGAGATTCGTTTAGCTATCGAGTCAGATACGATCTTAAATCGAGTCCGAACAGTTTGAACGTTTTTAGAGAATATGATCCGAACACTCAAAAAAAATTATGATTTAAAAAGATTTAAGTAATTTATTAAATTTTAAACTTTACTTATTTATATTTTAAATCAAATTTTTAATTAAATAAATACGAATTAAATTCAAACCGCTTGATTTATTTTATAATGTTAGCTACCATACTATGTTACCGAAAGTCATGGTTGCCCGTATGAATGTTTGTTTAGCAAATGTCATGGTCATCTTTTTAATAACAACCTATTTCGTATGATTAGATGATTACAATTGTTTTGTCTTGTTGAAGATGTGAAAGAGTTGGTTGTGGTAATGGAACCCAATCTTACTTTACGTGTGCGTATCTTGCATTTGGTCTCCAACAAATTACAAATAGTCAAGTTCAGAGTTCGGCGTGGGACCCACCCACGACAACAAATCAACAACTACGTTCCAGCTAATTAAACTTCTTTGACTGTCGCACTCTGTTTGTGGTCCCACTCTAGCGTGGCTGGTTGTCAACGTACTACTACTGGTAACAACTCGTGGACACGTGCTGCTGGGTGGCACCGTCATTGGTGTTTAGCTGTTTATTCAATTATTCTTACTCTCCTCGCTTAAGACTAATTACTTGTAGCATCTTTTTTTAATATTTTAAAATATATAAATAATATTTCATTCATTTTTTAAAATGAGTTGAATTTATGTTTTTAATTAGAAGTTAAAATTATTAAGAATTCTCAACTCTTGATTCAAAAAATTAATCTATTAAATCTAAAACTTACAAAATTGGTTGAAACCCTACGACTGACCCGACCCATCTCAAAAAATAGACTTTGGACATTAATGTTTTAGCCCATGAAAATTTGGACCAATTTAACTTGTCTTATTTTTGGCCCGGCTCGTCAATTAATTTTTTTATTTTATTTTAATAAACTCAATTTTATAAAAAATTAAAATCATTAAATATTTTCTTACAACTAAAAGTCCCATTGGTTATGTGTAGATACATGTTACAAAATAAGATTTGTGACGCCCCCAAATCTAGGCCCACACAGCCCAAACTTGAGTCGTCAAAAGACTACAACAAAATTATTCCAACAAAGCACAACGTACAACAATACCGTGTATAATAATACACAACTAAGTCTTCACTATTATTGCCACACTATTTTACAACACGTGAAGACTATAATAGATATCCCTCGGACTCTCACTCCATTCCCCGGCTAGACCCAGCTACGTTCTCATATCCTGTTGAAAAATAATGGAACAAAAGGGTGAGCTCAAATAGCCCAGTAAGAAATATCACGACTAAGATAATGACGAATAAATTATCATTAGCCTTCAACAGGTGAGTTCTTGATAGAATACAACAGAATACAAGGTGTATATCAAAAACTGCAGTTAAATTCTTGAACAATGTTCAGATCAATAATAGCGGCGGAATGAGCAATCTATTAGAAGAATAATGTAGACTATAATGTCCACGCGCTTCTCTTTTTCATAAAAACATCATCAACTTTTATCATCTGAAATACCATTAGTCAAGATAATACAAATTCACAGTTCCTGGTCATAATCATGCAAATCAACAGTTCATCTATGCACTACGGGCCAAAGAGAACATTCAATATAGCACCAGCGGTCATGATTATACCAGATTCAGCCTTTGGTCATAATCATACCAAACAACAGTTCATCTATGCACTACGGGCCAAAGAGAACTTTCAATATAACACCAACGGTCATGATTATACCAGATTCAGCCTTTGGTCATAATCATACCAAACAACAGTTCATCTATGCACTACGGGCCAAAGAGAACTTTCACCACGTGTCATAAAAGACACCGAACAAATGTATCGCCTTTAACCTATTATATCGCCTTTAACCTATCATCTGTTCAACAAATATATCACATCTGTGCCCCCGACCACAGATATTCACAACAGCTTGATTCTTGATGATTAGTACAAATAATAGTGATACAATTGATGAACAGAAGAAACAGGATAAACAATAAGTATCGGAAGTTTACTTTGTGCAAATTCAAATAATGTCCAAATTGTCAACATGATGTGGAGTGAAATTTAAAAATATTATTCAAGATTCTCAGTTCAGAATAACGGTTACAGTTCAATAGAAAGATTCAGAAAATAGGAAGGTTCAGTTGAAATAATGAAGTTCAACTATTATGGAACATATAATATTTTCAGGAATTATAGAAGCAATAGTTCCATAATAAGTTTCGATTCAGGAGTATGAAAGAAAATAATATCCCTTACCGTAGCAAGTTCAAGAGTGTAAAAAAAATGACATTTCTTACCTTAACACGTGACTGGATATTGATTTAAATGAGATTGATCAACCTATATATTTATAATAAAATTAGTAATTACAACATGTAAACTTCAAAGTGTATGATAACTCATATATTATGAACTATCAAAATTATATATATTTAACATAATTTTTGTAGTATAAAATACCAACTTTTAAAATAGTTTTAAAAATAATATTTCAAAATAAATCTTCCAAATAAAACTTTTAAAAATGAATCTTCTCAAAGAAGAGTCTTCTAAAGGAAGATTTGTGAATACCGTGAAAAATAGGAATTTATAAAATTACTACTCTTTAATAAAAGACTTACTTGAAAAATTCCTGCACTCCTTTTGGCTTTCAAACACTCAAAATAGCCTTACTATTCTCAGAGAAAACTCATAAAATTCTTATAGAAAATTTTATGTTTTAGGTGTGATTTTTCTATTCAGCTGAACAAGCTATTTATAGGAGAAAAGAGGTTACTATGCGTGGTAGGTGAACTAAAAAAAAATTCAGCAGAGGCTGCGCAAACGTTTTTAAAAATTTTCAATACTTGCACAGTAACTTTGCACAGTAACTTTAAAATTTTCAAAAAGTGAACAGTAATGAACAGTAACTTTTGTCGGCAGATGAACAGTAACTTTCCCGAGATGAACAGTAACTTCCGTCAGTGAATAGTAACTTTTCCGGGAATGAATAGTAAATTCCGGGAGTGAATAGTAACTTTTGAAAAATAAAAATTTTTATTTTTCCTGTGGGTCCAACATATAAAATAAAATAATGCTACAACAATAATGTAATAAATACGTTACAGATTATTATTAATTTAATAATATAAATTACAGTATATTTGCAACTGTGACAATTATTAGGTTCAATAATTTTAAAAAAAACAGTGCAGCAACAATTATTGAGTCAATGATATGAAATACAGTGTAATGACAATTATTGAATCAATAATGCAAAATACTGTGTAGCAACAATAATTGAATTTATAATATAAAATATTATGTAGTGACAATTATCGATGAAATGATGCGTAACAGTTACGGTGTCAATAATATGAGACACTGTGCAATACCGTGTGCTACTGTAGAGTACCGCATGCTACAGTAAAATACCATAAATTACCGTATGCTACTATTCTTTTATCACCGGTATTTTAACAGTTAACACCGTTGACTATTTTTATTTAAAAAGGTTACTTATGTCGTTTTCTATATCCGACAAATATTCCGTTGTGGGGTCCACCAATAATTTGTTATTTAGGCGCCGTCGTACGGCACGAATATTCCCCGACCAAACGAATATTCCCCGACAAAGCGAATATTGTCCGACAAAATAAAATTTGCAGATAACATCCTTAACTTTTAACTTGATCGATTTAACCACTTACTGTTTCAAAAAAATATATATAAAGAAAAAATTAAATTTTATATTTCATAAAATTCGGGGTCTTACAAGATTAGACATAAAAAACGAAATGCAACAAAGCCTGTGCTTGCTTTTGTTGGGTCATGTATCAAGGTTAAGAAGAGCATAAAAATACTCTACATTATGGAGGAGGAAATATTCAAAAGAAAAATGAATCCAAAGAAAATATTCCGACATGCATCTGGATTTTCTAAGAACTACGAATGCACTACATGATACATGTACGGAATGAATTTATTTATTTAAAATAAATATAAATATATAACAATTAAATATTATATCAAATATTACATATTTTATATAATTTAGACACGTATGTTCCTAATATCATTTATTTTCAATGGAATTTGGCATTATACTAAAAGTCCTTCTCGTAAATAATACTATTTAGAAACAAAAGATACCCCATGAGAATGCTGTCTAAATCAAGGATTAAAAAAATACTTAAATGATTTAACTAGTTATAAATAATTCTATTCATGCAACATAATCGGAGACAAACATAACCTAACAGATTTAAATATTCTAATTTTTTGTAAAATTGAGTTTATTAAAAAAATAAAAATTCTAAAAAATAAAAATAAAAATTGACATGCGGGTGTTTCACCAGTTCACTCACGTACAACTTAGACATGCATGCCCCAAGCACATTAAGAACATTGACATAACACACGAACATTGTGCATTCCAACCCACACACAACTCGAACATACACGACACTTACTAAGGACAGGACATAACACGTTAATAACATGGCGGTTACTACCAAGTTTGAATGTTACGTTCTTTTTCAAAGCATTTCCAACGTTCACACTTGAGGCTACTCACTGGATTTATTTATTTATTTAAAATAAAATAAAATTATATAAGAACGTCCAAATTAGATAATAGTTTTTCCATGCAAAAAGCTAAACTTTAAACGTTTGAACAAATGTTGTTGAACTCAGATCATGTACTAGTAGTGTTTTAGAACAAAAGAAAAAATATATGTTCAACAAAATATTTATTTTAATATTTACAATCTTGTTCCACAAAAATATAACTTCTTAAAATCTTTTTTAAAAATAAATAAATCAATATTGATAAAATATTTAATTTTAGTTAATACGATTATAAGCTATATAAATATATTATTATTTATAAAATTTATTGTGTTCAAAATTTACATGAATAATAATAACATAGTTAAATTTTAATAACTCATAAATTCGCTTTAAAAAATCAAAGATAACACCTTTTTATGTTAGAATAGAGGAAACACTAATTAGGGAAAAGCAAAAAGGAAATAAAATTAGTAGGGCAACTATTCTTTCACTTTGTATCAGTTTCACAATCCTATATATTTTGAGTTGAATAAATAAATAACTAAAATTGATAATATAAAATTCTTTTCGTAGTAACTTTCGTTTTTCTTAATTTTGTCAATTTATTAGAGACATGTTAGAAAATACTAACTTATAAGTTGATTAAATTAATTTATAAATTAATTTTTACTATTTGAGTATTTGTAAATTATTTATTTTTTTATTTTATAAATTAACTTATAAATATATTTTTTTAAAATAACAATTTTGTAGTTACTCCCGTTAGAAAAAAAAATCCCACAATATTTTCCTTCAATGTATCGTCCGTTTGGGAGAACACAAATTTCCACCTTTTGACCGGAAAAAAGGAACAACAGTCCACCGTAATTCTTGGCGACAGCCAAACAAGGAGTCTACATCACTCGTAAGAACAACTCAACCTCAACTGGAAGCCGCATATTCATTGACACGTGTACGGCTTCGATACCGATATTCGATTATCATAACCGATAACCTAATAAAACTCTTTCTTCTTCAGAATCCTGGTCCATCTTTGTCTGAATAAAAAGCCCATTCCCATTGGCGCTAATGGCGGTGCCCATACCCATGTTCTTTCTCCTCTCTCTTCACCCACTTCAATAATTAGAAAAATAATCATTTTTTCATAGTGACTCACCATCTTTTTAATTTTTGTTAAAACCCCCATTTTTACTTCTTTAATGGAAATTCTCAGAAAGTCCTTCAAGTCACCTGGGGATCCCCAAATTCAAAAACTCAACCAAACCCATTCTGAAGAAGAACGCCAAATCCTATTACACCAGCAGAAGCAACTAGAAAGTACTGATCTCATGTCTGCACCCGCATCAGCTGCATCAGCAGCCCAATCCTCCTCCGTTGATAATGAAGAAATAGTCATCAAAATCAACGGCCAAAACAACCCAAGAGAAACTGAACTCACTTCTAAGAATGGCGATAATGCAGCAGCAGCTAACAAGATATGGAGAGGCAGTAGCTATGATTTCTCAAATGACACAACGAATAAAGATTTCGACTTTATTACTGAATCTCCTGTTTCTCAAGGTTCGCCCCTTCCGAGGATTGTGGAAAGTCCGAATCGCGGGCAGGTTTCACCCAAGGAAGTTAGGGTTTCGTTTAATGAAAATATGCGGCGGCGCTCCGGTGCTAGCGACCGCGGCGGAGGCGGTGGCGCCGGAGATGGGGAGGAGGTGGTGACTTGCAATTCAAATTCGTTGTTTGCGGCGAAATCGAGCTTGATGAGGACGAAGACTAAGTCGAGGTTATTGGACACGCCGGAGCAAGATGGGAGATCTCAGAGATTGGTGAAATCTGGGTTTATTGGGAAAGGGAGTGAAATTGATGAAGATGACCCTTTTTTGGAGGAAGATTTACCGGAAGAGTATAAAAAGATGAAGTTTAGTAAGTGGACTGTGCTTCAGTTTTTAAGTTTGATTTTAATAATTGCTGCATTTGTTTGTAGTCTTACTATTAATGTTCTTAAGGAGAAGAATTTGTATGGACTTGAATTGTGGAAATGGGATCTTATGGTTTTGGTTTTGATATGTGGGAGATTGGTTTCGGGTTGGGGGATTCGGGTTATCGTGTTCTTTATTGAGCGTAATTTTCTGTTGCGAAAACGGGTTTTGTATTTTGTGTATGGGTTGAGAAATTCTGTTCAGAATTGTGTTTGGTTGGCGTTGGTTTTGATTGCTTGGCAATGTATTTTTGATAAGAGAGTTGAGAGGGCGACTCATGGGAAGGTTTTGCCTTATGTGACTAAAATTTGGGTTTGTTTGTTGGTGGGTACTCTGATATGGCTTGTGAAGACACTGCTTGTAAAGGTTCTTGCTTCATCGTTTCATGTTAGCACGTTTTTTGATCGAATTCAGGAGTCTTTGTTTAATCAATATGTGATTGAGACACTTTCGGGGCAACCCTTGATTGAGATTCAACACGAACAGGAAGAGGAGGAGAGGGTTATGGTTGAGGTCCAGAAGTTTCAGAATGCTGGGGCTACTGTGCCTCCTGAGCTTAAGGCAACTATTTTCCCAAGGAGTGGGAAAGTGATTGGGGCCACACCCCGAAAGAGCTTCGTGGCAGGAAAGAGTCCTAGATTTTCTACGCCTTCGGTACTGGCTAAGAAGGAAGATGAGGGCATTACTATTGATCACTTGCACAGGTTGAATCAAAAGAACATATCAGCTTGGAACATGAAGAGATTAATGAATATTATTCGAAAAGGGACTCTGTCAACTTTAGATGAGCAATTGCAGGATTCAACCGGTGAGGACGAATCTGCAGTGCAAATCACAAGTGAAGTTCAGGCAAAAGCTGCAGCCAAGAAGATATTTGGCAATGTGGCTAAGCCAGGCTCCAAGTAAGTTTTTATTTCTTTATCCATGACTTTAACACATTTAAATAGATATCTTGTCACTTAAATAATGGAGCTCCATCAGTATGATTGGTTAATGCATGGATGCAATTCTAGTTCTTCCATGGATTACACATACGAGATAAGTATTTTTCTCTATTATATTATATTACTGGAATGAGTTTCAAAAGTAGAAATTAGGCAGTGCCAATTACCAATTGAAGAGTCAGACAGTACAGTATAAAGCCCTCGATCATGCTCTTGCCAGTGAAATATAAGCCACTATCCACTATGAGTTTACTTCATGGACTTGTGTGTGTGTGTGTGTATATATATATATATATATATATATATATATATATACCTAAGTATATAATATTATGTACAAAATATGTGGACTTTCTTACTTTTCGTGGAGGATTAGATCCCTTAACTGCCGTTCAAAGTGTTTAGAGCTGTCCTGTAATTGCTATTAGCAAACAGAATTTCTTATTGATCTGAACCTGAAATTTTGACATCTTTTTGATCTATATATACTTTTCAACTTTAGATTTCATTAGTTTGTGCATGTTATCAGATACATCTACCAGGAAGATTTGATGCGATTTATGAGAGAAGATGAAGCATTAAAGACAATCGATCTCTTTGAAGGAGCAAGTGACAGCAAAGGAATTAGCAGGAGAGCTCTAAAGAATTGGGTGGTAAATATTTTTGTCAAATTCCCCGTACTTATTGTCACGTGTTGTAGTATTAACTAAGATCTAATTTATCTATATAATTTTTTAAAGAAGCCTAGAGCTTTGAGATGACACATTATGGTAAAAGATCTACTTGTATGTGTATAAAAATAAGTTGCAGATCAATACTACAAACATAAAATAAATTATTTTCTTTTTTTTGTTTTTTTTTGCGGGGGGTGGGGTGTTAGGAGCTCCTAAAATTTCTGGTGCACAAAATATTTTTGTTGATTAATGAAAGGGATGCCATGCAATCAGAGATTGTATGACCACAAGTATCCATCTTCTTGTGAGTTGTTAGTTATGTGCTTGATTGCTGTTGATTGAAATAGAACTATATTGAGTTGAACCACCTCCTGATTCAACCCAGTTGTCAAGTCATCAAATTGATTCTATAATTGATCTGTCTTTAAATACTGCAGGTTAATGCATTCAGAGACCGAAGAGCACTGGCGTTATCTCTCAATGATACAAAAACAGCTGTGAACAAACTCCATCAAATGTTGAATCTCTTTGTTGGAATCATTGTGGTGGTTATCTGGCTTCTTATACTCAAAGTTGCAACTACCCATTTCTTTGTCTTTATAAGCTCCCAGCTTCTTTTGGTTGTCTTTGTGTTTGGGAACACATGCAAGACAACATTTGAGGCAATCATCTTCTTATTTGTGATGCACCCATTTGACGTCGGTGATCGTTGTGAAGTGGATGGTGTTCAGGTAATATAATAGAAAAAAATAAATTGCATAAAACTGTAGGGGTATTCATTTTATATGCTTACACACTTGCAACATACCTTTTGATGATTGAGGTTGTATCTGTCTTCTGTTTTTGGTTTCAGTTGATTGTTGAAGAGATGAATATATTAACTACAATCTTTTTGAGGTTTGATAACCAAAAGATCATATATCCAAATAGTGTTTTAGCTACCAAGCCCATCAGTAATTACTACCGTAGCCCAGATATGGGAGACGCTATTGATTTCTGTATCCATATTTCAACTCCAGTAGAAAAGATTGCTCTGATGAAAGAGAGGATCACAAGGTATATTTGCTTACAAATTATATGTCGAATGTAGGATTCCTCTGTGTCTGACTGCTGTTTGTTATGGTTATCGCAATTGCAGCTTTATTGAGAGCAAGAGTGATCACTGGTACCCAGCTCCAATGATCGTTCTGCGTGACATGGAGGACATGAACAGGCTAAAGATATCAATATGGCTTTCACACCGAATGAACTTTCAGGACATGGGTGAAAGGTGGGTAAGGAGAGCTCTTTTGGTTGAAGAGATGATTAAAGTTTTCAGAGAGCTCGACATTGAATATCGCATGCTGCCCCTTGACGTGAACGTCCGCAACATGCCAGCCATGGCCTCAAACAGAGTTCCCTCCAATTGGATATCTTGTGCTAACTGATTGATTGCCCATGAAGATTCGGACCTTTCAAACAATGGTGGGCATTTAGCGCCATTCCTACACCAGCAGAGGTAAATAATGGAACAGGTAGTTCCCTAAAGAATGTGCAAATTAGGAAATTCGGAGTAATTTAGAGAAACTTGTTCTCCTGATATGGAAAAGAGGTAATACTAGTGTTGCACATTCCAAATGGCAGACAAGTGGTTTGAAGTCGATAGTCATGTATATATTAATACACAGTAGCTTATGGTAGACCTAGCAGTAGCAATAAATCTAAGTAACTATTTCAAAGCATGCTTCTAAATTCTTGTAATCTAGTTTCATTGTGGTTCCTTAACAATATTATGCCGTCGAGTTATGACTTTTTGGGAGTGGTTATATTGCTGCCTGGAATGTCATGGTATTTGTTCTGTGTACGTACTTTGAGTGGTTTGATTTACACGGCTGGCTTTGCCGACTCATGGTTATAGTTCCTTTATAATATAGGGCATGCAGTGCGTTGCATATTTGACCTATAATAGTTAGTCATACTCCCTCCACCCACCCTCCCGACTTGCAAAAGATAATTGAAGTCTTACAAAAGATGTCTGAAGTATATATATTTTAAATGTAAAAAATCTTCCAAAATTACTTAAATAGGGTTTACAACTTTTAGGAAAAAGAGAAAAAAAATAATGTACTTATGTGGTGTTTATTGTGGGCGAAATAAGAAGTTATTTATACTCTCTTTCATCTATTTTTAATTTTTTTAATTTGAACAAAAAATGTACTCAAGACATTTTCGACAAAATTATAACTTGTGAGAGGAAGGGTGTAATAAAAATTATTGATTATCCGATTTAAAACGTTTGAATTGAACAAAATTACTCCTAAGTAATAGTACATCCTTCCTATGATATAAGGGTTTTTTTTTTAATTCAAAATTGATATGAAAATTAATTTAAATTAATACAATATGAATATAGAAATTATCTAAAAGATTAAAAAAGATATTTTAGAAAATTATAAATAAATCGTATCAATTTAAAATGCCTCAAATGGATTTCATTAACTCAAATGGATTTCATTAATCCAAATTGCACTTAAAAATTCAAATTTCACTTATATTTCATAACCGGATGGAATATTATGACATCTTTATTAATCGACTAATACTACAGTGATAAAAAAATGTTTACAAAAAGATGAACATAAAATAATATATCGAATTATAATTTGTGAATATTGGTGAGTTTAATAATTACCGTACACATCCTTCTTTTGTATGTACCCAAAATTAATCATAATATTCATTTCTCATGCGCAACGCAATTGTAAAGTAGGAGCGGAGTTGGACCTAAAAGGTCTTTTAGGCATGGACTATGTATCTTGGGCCAATACATGCTTTTCGGGGCCCTCTATTTATACTAAATGGATCCATTCTATAATTCCTTCCGATAACTCAGGTGTGAAAATCATCATGACCCAACTCAATGTTCTTCAAATTGGCCGTCAGATAATCGGTTTGCAATATTAACGTCTGAATATTCGATTTCGAATGATGCCGGGACATGATAAAATTACCTTATTATTCCAAAACTGTCATTCATATAAAACATCAAGCTCATATTCTACACACTTTCAGTAGCCGACTAATATTTTGCTATACTTCTCACTCTCAATCCACAAATTCAGTTCAAATTCTTCAGTCTGTCCTTTCTAATGTAACCACTTATCCTTCAAGAAATTGTTGCCGGGTAATCCATGCTCGAGTGATTAAATCTTTAAGTTACAGAGATGGGTTCATCGGTGACCGTTTGGTGTCCTTGTATTCAAAATTGGGTTGTTTTGTGGATGCAGAGAATCTATTTGAGGAAATGCCTGATAAGGATTTGGTTTCCTGGAATTCATTGATTAGTGTGTTTTTGCGAGGTGGGTATTTGTGTAAGAGCTTGAATGCATTTCGTAGGATGAGATCAGAGATGGGTGTGGAACCAAATGAGGTAACCCTTATATCTATAATTTCTGCTTGTACTGATGTGGGGGCTTTTGATGAAGGAATTTATATTCATGGATTTGCATTAAAGTTGGGTTTGTTGTCTGAAGTTAAGGTAGTTAATTCCCTTATTAACTTGTACGGGAAGTTTGGTTATTTAGCATCAGCTTGTAATTTGTTTGAGAATGTGATGGTGCCAAATTTGGTATCGTGGAATTCTATTGTTAAGATTCATGTTCAAAATGGGTTTGATGAGGAAGGTATTGGCCTTGTTAAAGTTATGAAAAGGGCTGGGATTAATCCGGACCAAGCTACTATGGTGACATTACTTAAGGGGTGTGGCGATATAGGCTTTGGAAATCTAGCGGATGCCTTTCATGGTTATATCATCGCAGTTGGTTTTGATGAAGATGTTACTATTATGACTGCATTATTAAGTGTGTATATGAAATCAGGAAGATTAAATGCTTCACGTGAGGTTTTCAGAGGGATGAAAGATCCTGATAGTATAGCTTGGACTGCAATGCTGGCAGGCTGTGCAGTGCATGGTTATGGAAGAGAAGCAATTGAGCTGTTTGATGTCATGGTTAAGAAAGGCAAGGAGCCTGATCATGTTACTTTCACTCATCTATTAAGTGCTTGTAGTCATTCAGGGCTTGTTGAGGAGGGGAAGAGATACTTTGAGATTATGTCTTGTGTTTATGGCGTGGAACCTAGGTTAGATCATTATTCGTGCATGGTTGATCTCTTGGGACGATCAGGGAATTTAAGAGATGCACATGCGTTGATACAGAGCATGCCTATGGAGCCGAATTCTGGTGTTTGGGGTGCTCTTCTTAATGCTTGTAAGGTTTATGGTAACATAGAGCTTGGGAAGGAAGTAGCCGAAAGATTATTTTCTCTAAACCCATCAGACTCTAGGAACTACATTATGCTATCAAATATATACTCTGCCGCTGGTCAGTGGCGTGATGCTTCAAAGACAAGGATATTGATGAAAGAAAAACGTATAAAAAGAACTGCCGGTTGCAGCTTTATTGAACATGGACACAAGATTCATCGCTTTGTCGTGGGTGATCAATTACATCCTGACAAAGAGAGAATATATACAAAGTTGGAAGAACTTTTCAAGAAAATTCAGAAGGCTGGATATGTTCCCAAAACGGAATTTGTTCTACATGACCTTGATAAGGAAGTCAAAGAGGATGTGATCAACAAGCATAGTGAAAAATTGGCCATTGCATTTGGTCTTCTGGTTATTGATGCAGGCCTGCCGCTGATTATTATTAAAAACCTGAGGATATGTGGTGATTGTCACAGCATGGCGAAGTTTGTATCACTTACTGAGAATCGTATGATCATCATTCGAGATGTAAAGCGGTTTCACCATTTTGCTGATGGATCATGCTCTTGTGGAGATTACTGGTAATCCTCTTCTTTTTCATGCTGATATTGAACATATTAATGCATGACCATGAAGGTGGTACTCTTTCAATCCGTAAAAATTAAAATGCTTCAATACAGAGCTTAGTGCAAGCAGGATTGAGTTTGGTGCCTCATCTTAGTTCAAAGTGATAATTATTATACTAGTGGTAGCATTCATATCTTATTTTTACCAGACTTGTCTCTTAGTCCTTAGACTCCATACTAGAGAAGTGGTGAAACTTGTTTGGTTTTGGAGGTTCATTGCTATGTAGTTGTTGGATCCAAAAATAGTGTTCTAAATTGTGTATGGTTTAAGCTACTAATATGTGTTTGTGAAGTGTTCATTTTATCGGTAAATTACATTGTTAGGATAAAAAGATTTAAAAAAGATAGAGAAGCGCAATGTATATATCTTTCATGGGGAAGACTTTTTACTTATATATGAAGTACTGAAACTGCAATAATATGACTTGATGGAGTATATTATGTGTCAACACGCAGACAATATTCCCACTTAAAAGAACCCCGGAGGGGGAATTCTACAAGAAACTAAGAAATATTTGCTTAGGCATCTTGACGATGTGTTCTGAACAGAGTACAACCACCCAAGAAATTTGAAATCAGTGCAATTCCAAAACTATAATCCAGAGGCTTAAAGTAACAATTTGATTTTTGTACTGCAACTTGATGACTCATTTCTTGCTTTATTTTATTCTACTTCCTGCACATAATCCCCTTTCCACATTAGCACTTTCACAATCAATGATCATGTGCCTCCCATCATCTTACCCCTCATTTCTCAGTCTGAAGCTTGATACAGCAGAGTCAGTTGCAAAGAGATGAGAAGAGGAAAACTTATTTTTCCCTCCCATTATTGGCATGGCTGCTGCCATTTTGACTCGACGACTGTGATAATTTGGTTTATAGATCTGTCCCAAGACTCCATCCACTGCTTTAGTTAGAGACTCAAACTTAAAATTTAGCTCCAAATGCGCAAAACAATCTTCTTTTTCTACATCATAGACATGGACAGATGATTCCTCAGGAGTAATGGGAATGACACGTGCAACTATTTCAAATAACTGATCCACTTTGACTTCCACCTTGTTTGTTTCTGCTAAATGTCTCAGCATCAACCCCTTTTTCTGGTGATTCCCATGCCTTTCTCTCACCAGTTGGTACCACGATCTCTCCTCCATTCAAATGGATTAACAGACTGTCCACTGATTCCTTCACCTATGTATAGTTGATGTATGTGGTCTGAATAAGATACCGATAGACTGGACCCAAGTGAAATTTCTCCCTTTCTTACTTTTCTTGCCAATGAAATGAGCATTTATATGAATTTTAGAGTCGGTCACTAGGCAGAAGTTTTTTCCCCTTCTGCCATGAAAATAAAACATGATACCATCACCACCAATAAATCATGGGTCCTGGCACACAGCTCCTGGCTTATCACAACTCACAAGCTGTATTGGGTATAGTAGTATGAATAAAATTAAGAAACGAGTTAGAAATCTAAAGACAGCAAATGAAAACAGAATAGATTTGAAATCGATTAGAAACTACAGAGCAACTCTATCAAATAGTGTAATGTCCTTAACACATGCGCGCGCACACACACTATGTTAAACAGACAGGAAGAGGAAATGGAATGAAATGCAAAAAGATTTTACTACCATACCACAGTAAGGCTTGCTGAGCCTGCAGTCAACCTCACAAACTCTAGGGCAACTGGCGGGACAATTGTGATGGATTCCATAGCAACTGCCATACATTGGATTGTGATAAGCGGCTTTCCCATTACTCTTGCTGAAGAGGATGAAACTAAAGCAGAGGATTTGCAAAAGATTCAATGCTGCTCTCATCTTTAGTGTTTTTACTTCTGCTGCTGGTACTTCTATTTTATTCACTGAACTGAAAATAGCTTACATGTAAATGTATAAACCTAGTTTCTGTTTAGAGTTCCTGAACCTTTTTTTTGTCAACCCAAATTGGTCTTCTAACTACTATGTAGTAAGACAAAGCAGTCAGGTGTTTGATTCATTAGAAAATGAACCAGGTCAACACCTCATATGAAGTACTAATAAAAAGACATATTATAGTTTTTTTAAAACCTAGCTGCCACACCATAGTTCTTTCAGGACCTAGCTGTAAATGGGGAGGAACCTCGTCCTGAGGGGGAAGCATAACAGGGGGAAAGGCCTATGCGCACGCCTCCTCTACATTAACCTTTTTGAGAGAAAACAAAGAAACGGAAAAGAAAAGGAAAAGGGAGGAAAGACAATGCTTTGAAACCCGAACCAGACCGACTCTTTCAATGTCCGGTTCGGTTTGGCCTGGTTTAATTAATTTTGTTAAAATTTGGTAGAACCGGTTGATCACTGGTTCGACCAATGGTTCAACTGGTAAAACCTGTTGGTTGAACCGGTTTTAAATTGTTTTTCAATATTTTTCTTGTACAAAAATATTTTTATTTTTAAAATTATATATTTGTAATAATATTATAACATAATTTTATTATATTTTAGCTTACAAAAAATTAAATATTTTAAAATTTTATTAATTATTAATAATATATATTTATGATGTTGCCGGTTTAATAACGGTTCGACAACTGTTTGAATCAGTAATCCATCCATCCGACACCCTTTCCGGTTTCACCATACATATGACATCAAGCCCACAATAATATTAAACTAAGAGGCTATTGCTCTAATTTTTGCAAGAAGAAATGAAAATGAGATGGGTTCATTTATTATGGCAGTAGAACCATGAAATTTTGTGCGTACTTTCTTTTCTCCTGGAGTAAACAACTAGGGGAGATGTACGGGAAACTTCAATTATGGGACCCTAGCAAAATGGTGGGATTACTATAACTCCTGCCCTTTCCCAGAACGAATTGAAGAAGAATTTGACATAGTTAATGTGTTGAAGAATGCACAAGGACCTCTTAATTTAGTGCCACTCACCAGTTTTTAGGTTAAGAGGGATATGGAGCACTTGGTTGTTTGGCCGGCAGGCTTTCTCAAGGGAGCATATAATAATAATAATAATAATAATAATAATAATAATAATTCATTTGCCTAATATTGAAGGATTCAATGAGCAAGCAAATAAAAAGAATTAATCATGCAAATTATGGTACGGTGTTTACAACATGAAGTCGTCCTAGAACATGTGAACAAATTCACCTTTTTTAAGATACAACTGTATTTTACAAATTTCAAGGACTGTAAAAAGTACCCTTGGAAGGCCACCCCATCAAATGATGATCTGAACTCGGTATCCAACTTCGAAAGGAGGAACTGAAAACACACAAGGAGCCGCAGCATAAGAAAACACAAATAAGAGAGCCACCAAATTTCTATCAAGACATAACTAAACAAGGATAAATTAGGATTGTTGCAATATATCTTTTGGTATTCCAAGTGTCACAAATACCATGAAATTTGTTTTTAGCAAGGAAGAAAACGAAATTCATCTCAATATTATTTGAATTCGAAGTTCTATAACGAGACACATAAATATGGAAAACACAGTGATAACGTAAGTGTCTCATGAGCACCACCTGTCCCCTAAAATAAATTGTCAATGCCAACCTGAAAATCTTGCCAGAGCAAGTTTTGCAACGTGCTAAAACTTGTGGATGTTCCAACTACTTCCACACAGAGAACCAAGAATACACGTGTTCACATTAATCATTTCAACTTTTTAACTTAGTACTACTAATTTCTTCTATCCTTGCCTGACTTGCGAGTTAACCTGCTGCACAATAGAATAACCAACCTACGATGAACTTCTGGCACGGACAGAAGCTGACTAACAAACTAGCTCCCAAAAGCTTATTCCTAGTGATGAAAAAGGTCGGTGGGAATGCGTTACCACCCTTAATTCTGCAGTCAACCAATTGATTAATGAGTTGATAGTGCTGAGAATATGATCACTACTAACATTCTCATCTATCCAAAGTGTTCACACACCACAACAGACCAAACAATGACATCTCTACTAGAAGGGAGGATATAAGGTTGGAAAACATGCTTATGCCTGAAACTAAAGCCCATAACAAACTACCAAATCAAGTTCAGGTTACCTAATGAGCTTATCATGCCACCCAAATGTCTTTGCTTTCCCCTTAAAGTTCAATGGGAGCATGTCCAGGTAGAACCAATTTTGAGTGTTTCTACAGGTTAGTGTCTACAAAAGACGGACAAAATTCATTTCAATTTCAGTTTTCCTATTCGTTACAGTTAATTGATTTCTGGCCAAAGTCAAAACTCCCACGAAATTTAATGCTCTTAGTCTGCTCCACACAAATATTAGAATACGGTGAGAAGCTAAGGAGGACCCAAATAGACAGCGGAAGTTACCAGGCACCGAGTAATTACACAAGGTACATCGAGGTATTGAAACTGCAATGAGAGGATCAGGGTCCATTTATAAAATCAAAATTGAAATTTAAGATCTCTTCATATGTCAATTGGTTTGAAGTTATCATGTCTGAAGTTTTTTTATTCGCTAGTTATCAAACAGTTTGGAATAGCAACTAGCAAGTCTAATTCTTGACTGGTATAATCACATAATTTTATAGCACTTTATCAGTCCTTTTTAAGTAGATAAATCAAAAGTAAGGACCATGTTCTTGCAAATCATTCATCTAATGAATATAAAGAACGAGGAAGAAAGAACACGGTTCTGTTCAGTAACATGATATCATTCGATTAACCTCACCACTTCATCATAAAACAACAAAGGCTTGCCTTATTTATCCTGCATACACAACATTAGCATTATAACAGCATATTTGCGGCACAAAAAGATTCTTACATAGCAACATCCACAGAGAACACATGCTTGAAGATTTCTAATTTTTTTTACTTTGTCGTTTGGTGAAGAAAGTACATAAACATATGTAAGAAACATAGATATGATCATAACAACATAAACTGAACACTTACATGCTTAACATTGGGTTCGGAGTAATCCAAATAGGTGGGGGCCAACAATTGCGCGGATAACAAGGCAAAGCTTCAATACTCCCTTCTTCCAAGTTGTAAACACCCAAATCATGATCCCCATTAACACCATCATAATTCCGCTCCGAATAATCATCTGTAAAATAAATTTGATTCCCTTTACACTGGGGAAAATCAGAAGTCGATAATGCCAATGAAGAATTTTCCCCCACAAACAGCACCTGATCATACAAGCTAGGCACACTCCCACGTCGGCACTTTCAAATTCTTTCAAATTCAACATAAACCCTTGAAATTCAGTCATCCTAGTCCTATAAATAATATCAAGTTGAAGTGAATCAACATCAAGTTCAAGCTCCAAATACCGCGGCACCAACAACAATTCATTCCTGCAACTCACCATATATTGCATATCGCCACCAACCTGACGAGGCGTATTAATAAATGAAACCCCAGGGGAATCACCATTAACATCACACAACGCTATTCCACCGTATTTATTCACAGCATAAAACATTCCGTCAAAATAAATAGCATCCTCACAATAACCCCGTGCATCATCTATAAATTTCCAACAAAAATCACCTTTTTTACAATAAGCAAGATCCTCTGTCTGATTCAGAATAGCTAAGGCAATGTATTTGGACCCATCACCAGGAGGCCCCGAAAGGATTACCTTTTTAATAAAAGAATCACGCATTTCCTTCAAATTACAGGTGTAAACGTCGCCATGTAAGGTCTTCAGGGTATACTCACGTCCGACATCGTAATAGTCGAAATTGAGGATGGTTGGGAACGAGGATAAAGGGGGAGATTAACAATTGATCGGGAAATAGGGTTTAGGAGGAAAATCGAAGGGGATTACTCGAGGATAGTGAGTCAGCCGTGGGAGGAACCGCAACGGTGGTGCCGGTGAGAGGCTTCCGGTAGGGTTAGGGAGTGAAACTTGTTATTACAGAGGCTGAAGAAGCGGCTAGTAGAGATATTCAGTTGCTCAGTTGCAAGACTTAGTCTTTCATCAGTTGCTCATCAGTTGCTAGACTTGGTCTTTCATATCAGATTGTTGTATTCAAATGCAGTTAGCTGTCATCCATATATATAGGAGTTTGTTTGTAACCTTCTTAGGCAACCAAGGGCTCATTATGCTTCCCATAATCCCAGCCACACATCTTGGCTCCTGGACAGTGGAGCATCTCACCATGTTACAGCTGATCTACAGAATCTCTCCATGCATGCTCTATACAATGGCTCGGATGACATTATGATTCGTGATAGTTCGGGTCTCTCTATTACTCATACTGGTTCTTCCTCTCTCCACACAACTCATAACACTTTTCAATTGAACAATGTCCTCTGTGTTCCTACTATGAAAAAGAATCTCATTTCAATTTCTCAATTTTGTACCTCAAATAATGTCTCCATTGAATTCTTACCAATTGCTTTTCTTGTAAAGGACATTCACACGGGGGCAACACTACTGAAGGGCAAAACTAAAGACGGTGTTTATGAGTGGCCGGTGTCTCCTCCCTTGCTCGCATTTTCCAGCATCAAAACAACCTTATCCGAGTGGCACCAAAGATTAGGACACCCAGCTTTCCCCATTCTGAAACAGATTGTTTCCAAAAATAAACTAGATTTATCTTCTTCATTATCCAATAATTTTTCATTTAATGCTTGTCTAAGTAATAAAAGTCATAAATTGTCATTCTCTCAATCCACAATTCTCTCTTCTCAACCCCTTGAAACTATCTTTTCTGATGTTTGGACATCTCCAATTATATCATCTAATGAATTTAAATACTATGTCATTTTTGTGGATCATTTCACCAGATATATTTGGTTCTATCCTCTTAAACAAAAGTCAGAAGTCAAAGATATTTTTATTAGATTTAAAGCCATTGTTGAAAAGCACTTTGATAAAACCATTAAAACACTTTACTCTGACAATGGTGGTGAATATATTGCACTTGCCCATTTTCTTTCAACAAATGACATTTCTCATCTCACTACGCCACCTCACACACCTGAACACAATGGTTTTTCTGAACGTAGACATCTTCATATTGTAGAAACTGGATTAGCATTACTCTCTCATGCCTCTCTTCCTTTATGTTATTGGACTTATGCCTTAGCCAGAACTGTTTATTTAATAAATCGCATGCCAACACCCACACTAAACCTTTCTTCTCCTTATGATTTTTTTTTTACAACAGCTCCCAATTACTCAAAAGTCAAAACTCAAAATTTTTGGCTGTTTATGCTATCCCTGGCTTAGGCCATATACAACCAACAAACTAGACATTCGCTCCAAACCATGTGTCTTCCTTGGATACTCGTTAACACATAGTGCCTACTACTGCCTTGATCCATCCATTTCCAAAATAATCTACGTCTCTAGGCATGTTAGATTTGTTGAGTCTGTACTTCCCTTCAATCATCTCTCTGCTTCTTCCTCTTGTCCTCAATCAGATTCCATTGCTACTTGGATTCCACCACCACTTCGAATTCCCACCTTGCCTTCGGTACCACCACTCAATCCGCCATCTGCAGTGGATGCTCAACAACAATCCCCCAGTGAAGCTTCACCAACACCAGACTTAGTCACCACATCTCTTGCCCCACCATCGCCACATATAAGTCCACTTGAGCCTCAGCCACAATCCACCCACACCATGACTACTAGAGCCAAAAACAATATTCGGAAACCCATCACCAAAATGAATCTTCACACCCAATTAACTAACGGTGATGACCATGAACCATCCACATTGAACCAAGCTCTCAAAGATCATAAATGGCGTTGAGCTAGTATGATGCTTTAGTAAAGAATGGCACATGGGCTCTAGTTCCACCAGATAAAAGTCAAAATCTAGTTGGATGTAAGTGGATTTTTAGAACTAAACGCAAATCTGACGGTTTTGTTGACATGTTCAAGGCCCGATTAGTTGCAAAAGGCTTTCATCTACGTCCTGGAATAGACCACCAAGACACATTCAGTCCAGTTGTAAAACCAACTACTGTCCGAATTGTTCTCAGTATAGTAGTCAGTCCTGGCTGGTCTTTAAGGTAACTTGATGTAAACAATGCATTTCTTCAAGGACATCTATCAGAGAATGTATACATGTCACAGCCACCGGGATTTGTTGATAAAGACAACCCCTCTTATGTTTGCAAACTGAAAAAAGCAATATATGGCCTGAAACAAGCCCCTCGGGCGTGGTACCATGAGCTTAGAACATTCCTTCTATAGTTTGGTTTTCAGAATTCATATGCTGATACATCACTCTTTGTCTTTCATGCTGATAGCCATGCTATGTATCTCCTTGTTTATGTTGATGATTTAATTCTCACAGGAGACAATGATACCACAGTTAATCACTTCATTAACATTCTTGCTCAGCGATTTTCACTCAAAGACCTTGGCTTACTAACTTACTTTCTGGGTGTAGAAGTTGTCCCAAACAAACTTGGCTTGTTGCTCTCACAAAGGCGATATATTTTGGATCTCCTCACTCAAACTAAGATGCAAGATGCCAAGACTGTTCTTACTCCCATGCCAACCAGTCCGACTCTCATGTTAACCTCAGGTTCTTCTCTGTCTAACCCAACTGAATATCGTCAGGTAGTTGGGAGTCTCCAATATTTGCTAATAACAAGACCAGACATCGCCTTTGCTGTCAACAAATTGTCCCAATACATGCACTGCCCAACAACTGAACATTGGTCTTTTGTCAAACGGCTACTACGTTATCTTCTTGGCACCATTTTGATGATGGTTTACAACTCTACAAAGACTCTACCTTCAGGTTGCATGCTTTCTCAGACACTTCTCTTAGTTTACAAGCCTTTTCTGATGCTGATTGGGCAGGAGACAAGGACAATTTTATGCTCAACCAGTGCTTATGTTGTTTATCTTGGTAAAAAGCCGATCTCCTGGAGTTCTAAAAAGTAACGGACTGTTGCTAGATCGTCTACTGAAACAGAGTATCGCTCAGTTGCAAATACAGCTGCTGAACTTAATTTCATTTGTTATCTCGACTGATCTTGGAATCTCGCTTCCTTACTGCCCTGTCATTTACTGTGATAATATAGGGGCAACTCAGCTCTGTTCCAATCCAATTTTTCATTCCCGAAATGAAGCATGTTGCAATAGATTTTCATTTTATCCGGGATCAAGTTCAAAATGGTGCTCTTTGTGTAGCTCATGTCTCTTCTGAAGATCAGCTTGCTGATGCTCTTACCAAACCACTTCCATGACAACGGTTTCTTCAACTTAAACACAAGATTGGACTTCTCTCCCGAGCTCCATCTTGAGGGGGCATAATAGAGATATTCAGTTGCTCAGTTGCAAGACTTGGTCTTTCATCAGTTGCTCATCAGTTGCTAGACTTGGTCTTTCATATCAGATTGTAGTATTCAAATGCAGTTAGCTGTCATCCATAGATATAGGAGTTAGTTTGTAACCTTCCTAGTTTGTAGGTTCTTCAACAACTTTTCTTTGTTATCTTCGTGTGTATTTATACAGTACTTTGATGAATAAGAGAAAAAAAATAAAATTGGCAACTCTGTTAGCTGCGCCGGTGGGGATGTTTGTGGGAATGGCTCTGAGGGAGCATCAGCCATGGGAGCTGACAAGGGATTGATTGGGGTTTTGGGGGTTGAATTTCGCCGATTGATGCAAACGGCGCGGAATCGGATCCGATCGGCGAGGATTTTGAGCTTGTTGGCTATTGAGTCGAGTAATTCCGGCGGCAATTTGGACCGGCCAACGGCCATGGATGATTATGGCCGGACCGATTTCGTATCTTAGGGGGTTTAAGTCCTCGTTCATTGAGGGGAGTTTCGTATGGAAATTTAGCAAATGAGGAGAGAGAGAGAGAGAGAGAATAGAACTCGTCCCTGTTGATATTAAGATGAATTGAAAACGATGGAAATAATTTGATGACGCAAGTGCCGGGTAAATTACTAATTTGGGAAGGTAGTTAATAAAATAAGAGGGGAATATTGTGAGTAAAATATGATAGTATATTTATCATTATTTTTCTAGTTGTTCTACTAACACTCGAGTAATACCTTAAATAACACTTTTTTATTTCTATCATGTTCATTACTAGTACTCTCCCCACACCACTAAATTATTAAGTTTTAATTGGAAGTTAAAAATAATCAAAAAAAGATTTTAATTAAGAAAAATAATATTTTTATATATATTTTTAATATTTCTGCAAGACACTGCACATAAGAAAAAAAAAACTTTATCAAGATTTAAAGAATATTAGCGCTCGTATAACTATTTTATCAACTACACCATTGTTTGATAGAATGCTGCAGCTTGGTCATTTGTGATCAACTTGGTAAAAATAGCTTGGTACCTTCCATGCATGTTCAAGTGCTGTAACTTCAAATTGGTAATGTTCTACACTAGAGAATATTTTGGAGGCAGGAACAACTAAAAGGGTAGAACATCATAAACGAGGAACTACTAAAATTATGGAAGGGCTATACCTAAAACACGCAGCAGTACTAAAAAGGATAACTTACGCGTTAGCAGCAGCGTTATGAAGGCAGAAACTGCTAAAATTCCGGAAGGGCTGAACCTGCTGGCTACGCAACAACTAGACTTCAACTTCCGAACTGTAAACCCAGTTTCTGATGTTTCCAGACACTGCTCAACTTAGTAAACGCTTCCATCACTTTACAAACCACATTCAGTTTCAAATGATGCCTATCCTCGCTATCATATCTCACGCTTCACAGCTCCTTCAATGTAATAGAGGCCATGATGCTGGTAGTGCATGTTTATCCCAAATTTTTGGATTTTTTCCCCTTGTTCTTTTATGAAAAGAAATCAATCCTACCCTGCACCAGTCTCATGCAGGGTTCGCATGCAAACCCCATATATACTCAAACCACTCACAAGGCATGCATATTAGTTAGCCCAGGTGTTTCTGTGCCCTGTGAGAGTCGAACCCTTTGACAGATGCTTTGCTCGAATGAGCAAGCATTTTATGTTCCCAATCAAACCACTGTGTTTCCAAAATTATGCGTATAACTGGCTCATGAGATACTTCAACGCTACAAATACATATAAATTCATAAAAAAATGATATAGACGTTATAAATTTCTCCACCAAAAGGTTACATATTACCAAAAGTGATGATAGTTTCAAAAGATGCCTAAAATAACAAGGATGACAATCATCCCACGATGACAGAGAAAAGCTAAAAGTTTCAATAGCAAAATATAATAAGTACATCTATGAAGATTTCTGCTTATTAACAGTGGATATACGGAAGAGGAATTCCAAATTCTTATGCAGAGAGACTGCACGTAGAACACATTATGAGAAATGTTGAAGTTTCCCTAGCCAACCAGAGTCTTATGATGACAATAAGCACATTTGCCACTAAAAGTCAGCTTTAGACTAGAATTTACATTTCAAAGGCTACATGATCCAGAAGAACCTATTTATTCAAATGTTCCTGAATGAAAATGCAAGCAATCAAGAGTATTTGAAATCATGGCATAGACTCAGACAAATGACTTGCACTGAACTGTCAAAGCTCTCTCTCTTTCAACTAGAACAAACTCATTTTTTCCGTTTCCTTTTCTCTTTCTTTTTAACGAGTAGCTTGAACCAAATCAAATTATTTCACAGCCACACATTAATGGCTTTCCAACACTTAAACCATCTAAACATTCACATATCCAATGATAAGAATTCACAACCCCTCTGAGAAATGCTCATGTTTCATATTAACTTCAAATAAAATTTACAAGCCAATTCACTCGGTCATTTAGAAAAAAAGCTCCGTTGCATGCTTAAGTGCATCTATAAAAATTTGCACCACAGCCCCTGACCAAATTCCTAACTAAAATTTTCTTCCTAAGAATGAAAAAAATAGCATATTGAATATAATCACATCACATATCATATACAGGATTTTACAGAAAGACACAACCACATCGCATCTCATAATTGATGATGCCGTTGCTTCAGATAAACTGAAACCTCCTCCTATCGTAAGATAATACGATAAAGTAGTAACTATGCTCTATATACAAGAAACCCAAATATCATTAGAACAGTGCTTTTAGATGCAAACTTCCACTGCAGAAATAAGAAGATGCATTGAAAAAAATGTTCAGCATTTCTCTTGCTGCATAAAGCTTAAGAGTTCACGAGAGGTAAATGCAAGAACTGACAACACTATGCAATCTTCTTTATATGATCAGAACCATAAAACAGAAGGCAACATTACAAAGTTCAGCAGCCTTGAAACCAGATGACCAATCTTACACTACTTACTCAGCCATGACTTCAGCTTCAGCACTCTTTGCATCAGGTGTGACCTCGTATTCACCACTCTTCACATCAGTTGTGACCTCAACTTCAGCACTCTTCACATTAGTTGGGATCTCAACTTCAGCACTCTTCACTCCAGTTGTAATCTCAACTTCAGCAATCTTCACATCAGTTGTAATCTCAACTTCCGTACTCTGTGTAATCTCAACTTCAGCACTCTTCATATCAGTGGTCTTACCATTGGTCACAACACATAAATCAGGATAATTTCGGCAGTTTAGAGAATGCAACCAAACAGCAACAGCTCCTTCTTTTTGTTCGGTTGCGGCAATATGAGAGTATATATGCTTCATTTTGAAGTCCTCAGCCTCCTCCTCATAATCTTTCATAGACACTTCTTCGTGAGTGTCTTTCCATTTCTTGTTATATGACGTGAAGAAGCACTCATCCAAATATAATCCAACCTCAGGAGCTGTAGGCACGGTAAGATTAATATCCCTACATTTTTATTTAGCTAATATTAGACAATTAAATATTCAAGTCAAGTGGTGCTGAAGCCAAAAGACAGAGAAAATAAATTGATGGAAGCACTCACTTTTGGAGAGCTGTTTCAATAAATAATTCAGGAGTGCAATTCCTCATAATTGCAACTGCTACACCAATCATCTTCCGAATTTGATGAAGCATGAAGCTCTGTCCTACAACCTCACACTTGACAAATTCAATACCATCAATACTAACCGTGTTGTTAGCACTAAACGAAACAATGAATCTCTGAGCAGAGGGGTCCTCGGCTTTTATTCTAGTAGTAAAATTGTGAAAATTGTGGGTTCCCTCGTAACTTTTCAAAATTCTATTAAACCTCTCTTTTTCCTTCTCACCATAACAAAACCCACTCCCATTCAATTCACCCACAATCTTCTTAACCTCAATCACTGACTCAGAATGCAAAACATTGCTCTTATTTTGGTCACCCCCGTTTTCTAATTCCTTAACCGGCTCAGTAAAAAGATTATCAACGTTGCCATTAACTAAAGGAATCAATTTCCCCTCTTTAATCTCCGAGCTTAATAATTCAGTTCCATTGTTCGATGAAATGTCTGACTCAACTGATATACCATCAGAAACAGATTTTGAATCGAAGCAGCGCTTGCCCGTTACTTCAATTACTTTACGGCCTCTTTCCGAGCACTCCAAACACTTAACAACCTCACTATCAGAACCCAAACTAGCTAACACACTCTCTCTATCACGATGGGAACTCGGATCAAGAGCAAAAACAGGCATCAAATAAACATACCTTCGTCGATCACAGAACTTTTTCGCATTGAAAGACGCCGTCACGCGCTTGTACCCGAATATCCGTAACTGAGGCGAGAGATTGGAGTGTAGCCGATCAATTAACCCAGGTGGGTCAACGTAGAAGCGACCGGAGACGACTTGGCCAACAGCGCTGACGCCCTTATCGGTTCGGGCGGAGCGGGCCCAATCAAACCGCTTAGGGTGGCCCCGATCGTGTTCGGGTACGGCACCGGATAGATAAAGTGCTTCTTCGAGGTCGCCTTCGATGGTTTTGGCCCCGGGATTTTTTTGCATTCCTTGGAAACCGACGCCGCAATAGGCGAAGAATATGGCGATTTTGCGGCGCTTGTATCTAGGCTTTTTCTCGGTGGTGGCGGCACAGTGTTCGTCGTCGGAGGTGGAGGAAGACATTTTGAGTTTTTTAGGGTTCGGTTCTTGTGGGGTTGATGGAGCTGGGTTTTCCATGCTTAGTTGTGATACGAGTTATCCATTCGATAGCTGTGCCCCCTGGGTTATTGGCTATCTATTTCTCTCTCCCCTGCTAAAACCCAAGGAACGGTGCTTTCCAGATCTGATTAGAATAAACTTAATTTTATGATAAATTAAATAATAAATTAATATACAGAAAAAGAACACTTTTCAATTTATATGTCAATATTATATTTGTCTATTATCAAATTTATTTTAAATTTAATTTTATACTAATCGAATCCTTGCTTTTCCTTGACTGTACCTTATAATAGTGTAATTTTTGTCCTTTCTTTGTTGGCCTATGGCCATGATGTAGGAATTTTTTTAGAATCCATTTTATATTTGAATTTGTAGCTTCAAAACGAAAAAAATAAAATTTACAAATTAGATTGGTCTAATTACATATTCTAGTATTTTTTATGAAAAAATTATAATAAAAGTATATTAAAAACATATTTACAAAAAAAGTGCATTTTTAATCTTTTATTTACATAATAAATACAATTAGTTTTAGTTTAAATTAATTGGAGTGATGATGTGGCCATGATCCCTTTAATTTAGTTGGGTAATTTCAAAATTTAAAATTCTAATTAAATTCACTTATCTTTCTCTTTCTTCCATTTTCTCTTCTTCCGCCATTTTTATCTTCTCCATCTTTCTCTTTCTTCCATTTTCTCTTCTTCCTCCATTTTCATCTTCTCCATCTTTCTCTTTCCTCCATTTTTCGTTTTCTCTTTCCTCCATTTTCATCTTCTCTATCTTCTTCCGCCATTTTCTCCGCCGTTTTTTTTTTAATCTTTCACATTCATGGTGGTAATTTTGGCGGAGGAAGAAGATAGTGGTGGTTGTGGCAGAGGAAGAAAATTGTGGTGGTTATGGCGGAGGAAGAAGATGGTAGTAGAGGCGGAAGAAGATGGTGGTGGTTGTGGCGGAGGAAGAAGATGGTGGTGGTGGTGGTTGTGGCGGAGGAATACCTTTGTATTAAAGGTTGGTTACCCCTGTATTAAGGTTTGATTACCTTTGTATTAAGGGTTGGTTACCTTTGTATTAAAGTTTTCGTTTAGTAAATTTAGGTAACCAAACAATAGTATATAGGTAACCAAACACTAGTATGGAGGTAACTAATTCCTGAATGTGTAGTAACTAGTTTTGGTTACCTTCGTATTTAGGTTGGTTACCCTTGTATTAAGGTTTGATTACTTTTGTATTAAGAGTTGATTACCTTTATATTAAAGTTTGGTTACCTTTGTATTAAAAGTTGGTGTTTGGTTACCTTTGTATTTAAGTTTGGTTACCTTTGTATTAAAAGTTGGTTACTGGTTATCTTTTGCAGACTTCGGCGAGGAAGAATGTGGAGTTAAAGTAAGAGAGAGAGATGGAGAAATTGAATTGAAGTAATTTAATTTACTTCTCCTTGATTTAAAGAATTTGTAGAATTTAATTTAATTTTTCTTGATTTAAGGGATTTGTGTAATTTAATCTACTTCTCCTTAATTTAAGGGATTTGTAAAATTGAATAATTAATGTGATTATTGTATTTGCACTCTTTTTGTAATTATTTTGTAAATGTATTATTCTTGTAATTATTTTTTAAAAGTTGTATATTTCTGTAAAGAACCCAATTAGATTTTCACTAGTTTGGGCTTTTCAAGGGGTTAGTTGTTGAACTGGCATATGTCGATCATCAAAACAAGTATACTTTCGTGCAAGGTTATTAAATTCGGACCGAATTAATTATTTGATCGGTAAAAATTAAAATTAATCGAGATTTAGGTCTGATTTGACTCAAAAAATCAAATTTTAATTGAAATGGTCAAAATTCGGTTTGAACCGGTTGACCATTGATCAAACCGGTAGTTCTATCGGTAAAACTGGTTAAGTTGACGTAGTGAATCGGTTTTAAAATATTTTTTTATATAAAAATATTTTAATTTTTAAAATTATATATTTTTAGTAATATTGTTACATAATTTTATTATATTTTAACTTATAAAAAATTAGATGTTTTATAATTTTATCAATTATTAATAATATTTTTTTATGCATTTATGACGTCATTGATTTAATAACAATTCGACCATTCGTTGAATCAGTTATCCATCTATCACTTTTTTCACTTAAATAATCGGTCCGGGTTTAAAAACATTACTTTCATATCACATCTTTATTTTGCGGTCATACAAAACACAATTTCGTGAATAAATCAATTACTACTCAAGTATATTACTACAAGAACAAAGAGTTTTGGCCTAATAGTTATCTTCATTCAAAAGGGTAGGATTTTAAACTTTGATACGGTGGAGTATGTAGCTTTTGCAATAGCCAATAGGTATCAAATATAATTATCAATTTTATAACCCCAAGGATCTGAAGATGCAAAGACATGCTTCCCAACATTACAAGTAAATGATATTCCATTTGAAATGGATAAAGAATTTGAAACAATTGATTACCAATGATGCATTGGATTCTTATAATCTCTGTACTTCAACTCTGTTTTCACTAGAAAATTAATAAATTGTATTTTTTTTGGAATTGAAAATGTAAATATGTCTTAATTTGAACAACAAGAAGGTCATGGAAGAAGAAGAATAAAACATAATGTAGACATCTCGAATTCAACTGGTAGATGTTGAAATCTTTGTATTTGATACCTATTGTCGTCTAAAAAAGCTAGTGGCAAATATGCCACTCCTCCTGTTTTATAGGGTAATGCTAAAGTTCTTAATTCTTTTTTTTGTTTTTAATATATTAAATAGTGATTCAATTAATGTGGTAATAAATAAAATAAATAATATTTTTTAATCAATCAATATAATGATACTATATTATTTGAGACAAGATAAAAAAAATTGAGATTCCCTAAATTATTCTTTTGATTGACTTTCTTAAAATAAAACACATAATTTTAAAAATATAACTAATATTTTGCCTAATTAATTAAATTCAATATCAAAATCAACATTCTAAAATTTATTGAAAAGATTTACAAACAATTTATACTCCTTATGTTCTAAGTTATAAGATTAATATAGATTTTTTAAAAATTAATTTAAATTTTTAAAAATAATTTTAAATTCAGTATTATAATTGAGAATCAAGTGAATATATATATATATATATACACACACACACACACACGGAGAATGATTCATAATATATAATTGCTATGAGTATTATTTTAGTAAACTAATTTTAAGTCGTTCATATATAGATATAATGGTGCAAAAGAAGAAAAAAAAAATTGGCCATCCATTAATAATAGCAACTAATTAGAATTTTTTTTGGTCAGCACCAACTCCTAATAATGACTAATCAAAACAACGACGTTTTAACTATTCTCGTCCGCACTATTTTCGGCCGCTACCGACGTTATAGGGAGTAAATCAATCACGAATACATTTGAGTGGTAGCGTTCATGTTTTTGCGGATATGATTGTTCTGAATTCTGAGTTGACCCAATTGGGACACAAAATGATCCAGGTGTTGTTGATTATGCACAAGTGATCGTCGTGCTGATTCGCAATTAGATACCATCCTCTTTCGCTTTCTTTGATCTGCCAAAGATTCGTGATTGATTTACTCACTACTATTATGGTGGAACTCAAATAATTTTATTTCGTCAAGTAAAAAATGTCCGCAATTTTCTTATACAGTCGGTTTAGCGGTTGGGTTAAAAAAAAAATCTGACCAACAATTTTTTTTCTGCTTTTCCACAGTTAGATCTCCTCCATATGAATCATATGGTATAAAATCACTATCCATAAAAATCATATGACCAGTAGTAACAGATATTTAAAAATAAATAAATTATTCACTAATAATAATAGCGGACAAACTTTTAATAATAAACGTCTTTATTATTATTTAAATATCCGCTATTAATAATAACAAACGTATATTTTTTATTTTTAATAATAGTGTATGTCCTATCACTCCTCTGTGTGTGTATATATATATATATATATATATATATATATATAATTACAAAGCTTCAACTCCAACCGTCCATAACTCCATTTGATTGAGCAAATTGGAGTGCGCCATTCTTTTAATTTGTGTGAAAAATGCGAACGTCCATATGAAACTCATCAACGAAATCGAGTGGTAAAGCAATGGGATGTGATCAAACATGAGCAGTCCCTCCAAAAAGTCGAATCAAAATCTGAAGAAAAGCGGCCGCCCTTTTCTCTATGCTTTGGAATCTCTCCTCCTAATTTGCGCACCAGCCGTGAACCGCTGTATGTGGTCACCCAAGAACAAATTAAAAAACGAATCGTTTTTTAATTTTCGCAGTGGATGCAACGTCATGATTTCTATTGCAAAAGGTATCAATCGAATTTTCCAGCTTTTATGTCTTCTCCCTATTTATACTCGGTGCATTGGAAGGTATTACACACGCTGCTGTCGGTTATTGAAAGAAAATAAATACGGTACTGGTCAGTTCCATTTTCTCCAAATTTGAAATTTTAAGGCTTCTGTGCAATTTTTACATGATACGACACTGTTAGCATTTTTGTATTGCATATTTGGATTAGTTGTAATCTTTCGACATTTTCAGTAATTATTTGTGCTCAGCCTGTTGAATTTGTGCATTGCTCTCTTTCAAGGAAATTATGTTGATTAGCTTTTGAATAAGTTCGATTAACTTAACATAGGATTGTCCCATCCCAAAACCCTTTTGAATCTCTTCAATGGTAGTGCCATTTCTGTATAGTTCTGTGTAGCTTAAATTGGTTCTATTTTTCCCTCTCTTATTTGTTACCTCAGATAAAAAAGTATCGACAATGTAAAATGATTAAAATGTAAGTCATCCACAAGCTATAGACTTCATTGTTGATGCAGGTCATTCAGTTCTTACTTCTTTTGACCGAGCATCAAATTTTGAACATCATCTCAAGTGATCTGATATGGGTTACCTGAGCAATGTAAGTGTCCTGCCCTCCTACTTCATTTTCTCTCTTTGGTTTCCTATTATTGAGACTATAAGTTTACAGATTGTAAACAGACTTCATTTGTTGATGAACCTCTTAAACGTAGACGGCTGACCTGCTTGTAACCTTTTTGTTTACTTTTTCTGATATAACCATTCATTAAATTGCAGGAGCTTGAGCAGGACGATCCTGGTATGCCTTTTCCCTTTTCACTTGAACATCCATTGTCCTTATTGACTTGTTGTAGGAGTTTGATGATTCAATAAAGACCATTTTATGTGCATTATAGTGGGGTATTTTGTCAGCTTGTCCAGTGCCATTTAGTTTTTTTTTTATTGGCTAGATATCGGGCTTTGATTATCTTATTACTGCAGCTTATATAGTTTATTGTATATGGGCATGGAATGTGTTTTTCTTCCAACATACAAGAAAGATAATTTGGACTTAGTGTTTATATAATATCACTAAACCAAGTTTTTTTTTTTGGTAATTTAAGCAGAATTTAACATTCTTGCCTTTGGCAAGAATGGATCCCCCAACCTCTAGTTCCCATATAGTGAGCCTTTACCACCTGAGCCGCTAGGGTGAGGTAACCAAGTTTATTATGACCAGACATTCATCATCAAACTTTATTACCTTTCTCTTTACTTACTAGGAATTTACGATTCCCTATCAATTTCTTCTTTTATAATGAATATCTTCTCTCTTAAGCCAAGACAATATAATAGATGATTGGAACATTTTTATGGAAATCTGGTGGATAGGTAACAGGGGATTAGGACTTTGGGAACATCCGTATATTTTTATATACAAGATGGGTGATGTGCGTTGTGTGTTGATAAAGGACCGTACATCTTTTTATTGAGAGTTTATTGTTGAGCCTTCCCCATCAGCTAGTTAAAGAGGACATTTTCCTCATACAAAACATGCCCGTAATAGTAGTTCTCTAAAGTGAAAAAGTAGGTTCCATGTTTGATAGGAGTATTTGAGTTTCAAGAAAATTAAAAAAAAAAACTTTTAATATGAAGTAATACCTTGTATTGCCAAGTGTCGCATACAAAAAGCATTTTGTGTAAGTAACATGCATAATTGCACATCTATTGACAAATTGCTTTAATACACAGCGTAGATTAAAAGCCTATGACGAATACTTCATAATGTATTTAAAAACTCAAGACTAGGCTATCTTATCATCGCCTTTCATTCCCAAGCAATAAGAAATCCTAACTTGGTTTGCTACACCATATCGAAAATAATTATTAGCATAAGTGGCTTGGGAAGCATGTATCATGTATTCTTGTTTCAAATTTTCTTTTTTGTTGGGCTAATATTTGTTAATTATGGTGGTTGAAGTGTGTTTTGAATTATTTGCAGTTGCAGTTATACGGAATGGAAAAGAAATCTTGTTGCAGGTAAATTAAATATGCACTTTTACTTAAGAATTGGAAAGTAATATACTTAATGTACATAATATGAAATAGACTCATATTCAGTTTAGGTGATTGTTGCCATAATTTAGGTTTTGTACTCCCTAGTGTTTATATAAAAAGCTGCAGGACCTGAAATCTTCTGCATACTTAACATGTGAGTTGTTTAATAGGCTTTCAACTGGGAGTCTCACAAACATGATTGGTGGAGAAATTTGGATAATAAGCTACCCGATATCGCAAAGTCTGGGTTTACATCTGCCTGGTTGCCACCACCAAGCAACTCCTTCTCATCTGAAGGTTGGGATAAATGAACATTGTCAAAGCTTAGATGGATGAATTGTTTTGCATACACTTGCCTCAATAGGATTTCTTATTTCTTATTTCTTTTATCCAAATTTTTGTTTAATTATAGGTTACCTTCCACAGAATCTTTATTCTCTCAATTCTGCATATGGTTCCGAGGGCGTATTAAAGGCTTTACTTCAAAAGATGAAACAGTTCAAAGTTAGACCAATGGCTGACATAGTCATCAATCATCGCATTGGAACTACCAAAGGACATGGTGGAAGATACAACCGCTATGACGGAATTCCATTATCATGGGATGAACACGCAGTTACATCTTGTACTGGTGGATTGGTAAGGATTTTATGATGGTCAACCATCCACTTTCAGATTGATCAAGTGTGAGAAAAGGCTTAAATATATGAATTAATCCTCATAAAAGGTCGCTGATGTTCGCTGATGTTGGTAACCACAGATTTTGTGAATTCCTTGGCCCATGATCTGTTGTTCTAATTAACTAGGACTACGTACTCTTTTTTCTAATAAAACCTGCATCCTGAATTGCTAGTTTGGGTTCTTTTTTATGTGATACAGAAGTTTCTCAATGAACTTTCCATTATCCTTTTATGTGGAACATACTTGTAATTATCATCCTATAACATGATATGTGTGCATAACCATTGGTGTTTTTTAAAAAACTAAGAGTTAAATGGTTTGAATCTACACCACTGGCTTGTTGTGTTTGTTTCTAAAAGGACCAGTGGTCTGAGTTGTAGGGTTGTTCCTTCATGCGTTATTTCCATGTAAGTGATCCTGATAGAAATAAACAGCTCAATCTTAATTTGCTTCTTTCTTCATTTTATTTCACATGTTAGGGTAATCAGAGTACTGGAGACATCTTCGGTGGGGTTCCAAATATTGATCATTCGCAACACTTCGTTCGAAAAGATATTATTGAATGGCTAAGATGGTTACGCACTACTGTTGGCTTCCAAGATTTTCGTTTTGATTTTGCAAAAGGGTAAATTTGTTATGCAGTTCTTTGTTTTATGTTTTTAATTTGCAATATTTTTTGTCTTCATATAGTTATCGTTAATTGTATCCTTCATCATTGAATATAGTTATTCAGCAAAATATGTAAAGGAATATATTGAAGGTGCTAAGCCAATATTTTCCGTTGGGGAGTACTGGGACTCTTGCAACTACCACGGTCACTGCTTGGATTACAACCAAGGTATGATGCTTCTGCTATATTATTATCTTGCACCAGCCAATTGATATGCATAGGTAGGAAAGTTGATCTTTGAGTGAGATTCCTAATATGAAGTATGAAATGAGTTCTTTATCTTGTGAACTCAGCCCACCAGGATAATGCTCACATCATATGATAGAAAAGAATTAAGGCCATTTATTGTCAAGTTGAATTTTTGGGATTACCCTATTTTACGTGTTAATTGTTTTTTTAATGATTGGTTATTAGACCTATGGTATGCAAATCAATAGCTTGTGAAACTTCAGCTGACATATGTAAAGCATAGTTCCCTTCACTGTCTCAACAAAGCGATTACCTAATTACTTTTTGTTGTAAGAAGTTTCACATTATTTACTATGTGGCTTTAATGTGATTTCAGCATAAATACATGCTTACCTCGATCATATATGCCCTTGTCTTTCCTGAAATGCACTCATTTCTGTTTAACATTGAGATGTAGAGATGAACACTGAGTTAACATCAGTTAATGTCAGCATATAGTTTGACTTCTCGACGACTCCTTTACCCCTTCCCCCAAAGCTATCCCCATTATGTTTTTTAGCTGCTAGGTAATTGCAATACTTACATTTATGAAAACAAATTGATGTTTGTTAGACAACTTTTGAAGCAATTTCTGTTTAATTCATTTCCTTGTTGAGTTTCATGAGATTATTAGTGGTCATTTTATTGTTTCAGTTGAAAACGTATTTACCTAAGTTTTTAAACACTTCCGTATAGATGACAATTTTATCATTCTCCTAATCTATTTTTCCTTTCTCAATAAATTCTACATGCAGATAGTCATAGGCAACGAATTATAAATTGGATTGATGGGGCAGGGCAGTTTTCAACGGCCTTTGACTTCACAACAAAAGGAATTCTTCAGGTATTTTTATATTTAACTGCCAGTAAATTTCATTTTTCTCTGAGTCTTAACCTTTCTGTTATCATACATCTACACATTGCATGTAGGAAGCTGTGAAGGGGGAATTATGGCGTCTGCGTGATCCTGCAGGGAAACCACCTGGTGTGATGGGTTGGTGGCCTTCAAAAGCTGTTACTTTCATTGATAACCATGATTCAGGCTCAACTCAGGTACTTGTTTAGCTGGTTAACTTTTACAATAGTAGTCTAAGAGTGTTACAGAAGGCTGTCATTCTTGGTTCTGATCTATGCACTGCATGTATTTTTGGCGTCAGCCTTTGTATATGGATATACTTCTTTTGAAAAAATATTTTTTCGTAGCATCTTCTGATCATATTGAAATTAAGTAATTGTTTTTTAAAAAGGGGAACTAAGTTGATTCTCAATCCAATATGATATTTATTTGTCTATTTTGAATCTTAGATTCTCGCATAATAACAATAATGTTATATCTGTTTGGTATGTAGTTTACTCTTGTAGTATGCAGTCTGATGATTATGGCAGAACTAAATCCAAAATTGTATCATTTTGCAGGCACATTGGCCTTTTCCTGCAAATCATATAATGGAGGTACATATATTTCTCTTTGTTTAGATTGGTTTCCGAATGTGGAGATTATGTTCTACTTTTTTCTTTATTCCTTTTTTTTTTTTTATAAAAAAAACTACTTGGAAATCTTGTTTCCATATATCATACTTCTCATACATTGGAAATGGAACATATCTCACATATTTGGGTATTAGATTATATATTATTTTCAGTCTTGTGTTCTAATTTAATTTCTGGTCACATGGTACCCTCCAGGGCTATGCATATATACTCACACATCCGGGGATGCCAGCAGTTTTCTATGATCACTTTTATGATTGGGGTAGTTCCATTCATGACCAAATCGTGAAGCTGGTATGCTACTCTACAAACAATCATCATCTTTTCATTTTTTTATTTTTCTTATACCTTTCTAAACTCTAAAATTTAAAATTGAATGTGTAGATGAATATTAGGAAGAATCAAGACATTCACAGCCGCTCGTCTATCAGGATTCTCGAGGCCCAGCCTAATGTTTATGCTGCTGTAATTGGGGAGAAATTGTGCTTGAAGATTGGTGAGGGTTCATGGTGCCCGCCTGGCAAGGAGTGGAAACTTGCTACTAGTGGCAACAGATACGCAGTCTGGCTGAAGTAATTCTCAGAGGTCTCTCAAATTTTGTCTTGCCATGCTATAGTAGTCAACTAATCATCCCTGAATAAGGCTTCTAAGTTCCAATTTTCCGGTGAAAATCATTCTTTCACTTCGCATTTTTGTAATATAATTAAATAAATATTATAGGGAAGCTATTTATGGTAATTATATAGATGAATTTTTTGAAACAAATTTGTAATGGGGTTGTCCTTGTAAGAATTGACGTCTAGTTTCTGTAAACCCGTGAAGGGGTCCGTCCTCTGGGGTGGCTTGACAATGTTTGTAATAACATGATCATCTAATTTATTAAGAGAGAGGAAATTAATTTTTAAACTATTTCTCGAAATTGTGTAACATTTCAATTTACCAGTGTATATATATTTACTTCAATCGCTATATGGAGAAGTGACTTGGTTAAAATTAACTTCTTCTTTTTTCATTCTATATTTGCTTTTAGATTTGCTTTTAGATGAACATATATAGGCCAGATATTCTCAACAATAATAATATCACATTTTCTATTCGAGATTCCATTTTAGAGGTTTTAGTCTGTCGAACTTGATTATAATTATTATTATTATTATTTTTTGGGGATAGACATCTTGTTTTCTAATGTATGCTAATTGATAATATTATTTGAGCCGTTTGATTTTTTTTGTTATATATTTTTAAAGTTCTAATTAAAGAATTATTTGTTAATAAACTATATATATATAACCTTAAATGAAACTCGAAACTACAATAGTAGTAAAGTTGTAAAGTGGCAGCGTACAGCAGAAAGGTGAGGAAGGAATAAAAAGGTTGGTTCCATTTCATGGAGTATTTGTGTGGATGTGGAAGAGAGACTAGGCGTGCACAAACAGGCTGCCTGGCCTGGCCCGGTTCAGGCCTGCCGGGCTTTGACCGTTGACCAGGCCAGGCCAGGCCGAATTTATCGACAAAAATGGTGATCCGAACAGGCCTGCCGGCCAGGCCAGGTCAGGCCAACCCACACAAATATCACTACCATCTCCAGCCATAACACAAATAAGTTCCAAACGTAGCAAATAAAATTGATTTGAACAAAATAAAAACAAGAAATAGAGCAAATAAAATTGGGTCCCAATTCTCACCAACGAATTTGTCATCGCCGATCTCCGTGCATCCAACCTGTGGGAGTGATACGGCACCGTCTCATGTTGATGACGCTGCTGACTACCGGGCACATTCTTATGCAAACTACACCGGAATGAACCAGGATGTGTTGTCGGCGAGCACATACACGTCTTCTTCTGTCCTCTAATTAAAGACGACTCTTTGTTGTTATTATTTTTCTTCTGCTTATGGTTCGAAAAGGTAAACGAACGGCTCAGAGAAGTTGAGAAACAAATTGAGGATGAGGATGAGGATAAGGATGAGGATGGCGAAACAGATCCGCGAAGGATGAACCGACTGTGCGACGACAAGGATTGAGGTGAACTGCATATTGAATTGAAGAGAGAGAGTTTCTTTTGGGTTAGAGTGTTAGACTTTAGAGGAAGAGAGAGAGAGAGCGTCTTTTGTCTTGGTTAGAGTGTTGACTGGGAAGTGGGAACATCAATATTAGTTTTATATATATGTCATCCGTTGCCAGGCATCAATGTAGTATGTGTAATGTAATATATATATATATATTATATATATATAAATGAGCAATACTATTAACAAGTTGGGTTGGACACTTGGACAGTAGTTGGACTTGCAACAGGCCTGCGGGCCGGGCCATTTTAGGCCACAGGCCAGGCCAGGTCGGGCCTTTTTTCAGGCCAGGCCAGGCCAGGCTACATGATAAAAAAGGAGGCCTTTTTGAGGACTTCGGGCCGGGCTTTTTCAGGCCGGGCCTAGTGTAAGACCCCGAATTTTATGAAATACAAAATTTAATTTTTCTTCATATATATTTTTTTTGAAACAGTAAGTGGTTAAATCGATAAAGTTAAAAGTTAAGGATGTTATGTGCAAATTTTATTTTGTCGGACAATATTCGCTTTGTCGGGGAATATTCGTTTGGTCGGGGAATATTCGTGCCGTACGACGGCGCCGAAATAACAAATTATTGGTGGACCCCACAACGGAATATTTGTCGGATATAGAAAACGACAGAAATAACCTTTTTAAATAAAAATAGTCAACGGAACTGTTAAAATACCGGTGATAAAAGAATAGTGGCATACGGTAGTTATTGGTATTTTCTGTAGCACTCGGTACTCTACAGTAACACACGGTATTGCATAGTGTCTCATATTTTTGGTCTGATAATTGACACCGTAACTGTTACGCATCATTTCATCGATAATTGTCACTGCATAATATTTTATATTATCAATTCAATAATTGTTGTTACACAGTATTTTGCATTATTGATTTAATAATTGTCATTACACTGTATTTTATATCATTGAGTCAATAATTGTTGTTGCACTGTGTTTAAAATTATTGAACCTAATAATTGTCACAGTAACATATGCACAGTAATTCACATTATTGAATCAATAATTGTCATTACACAGTAACGTATGCTTTATTTTACATTATTGTTATCTCTATTATGATGTTATTTAAACAGTTGTATTTCATTAATTTATTGACTTGATATCTAAGAGCTAACTATACTGTATTTATAACAATTAGTCATAATAATTGAATTGATAAAGTTATTTGTTTATAATATAAAGTTAGGTGATTATTAGGTGATATGAAAGGAATGGTGTAGATTAAAGTGTGAATTATTGTTGAATAATTGAATTGATTTGTTTATAATATAAAGTTAGGTGATTATTAGGTGATATGAAATGAATGGTGTAGATTAAAGTGTGAATTATTGTTGAATAATTGAATTGATTTGTTTATAATATAAAGTTAGGTGATTATTAGGTGATATGAAATGAATGGTGTAGATTAAAGATAATATAATATTTGAAATGGATGGTGTAGATTAAAAGATGATCTTTAAATGAATGGTTTAGATTAAATGAATGATAAGATTTTTGGCTATAAATAGAAGCCTTAACTTAAGGATTTTTTCATAAACTTCCTTACTTGTTCTTTCTTTCTCTCTCTAAATACTTTTTGTGTAAGTTCTCTCTAAGTGTTCTTAAGTCATTCCTAGTTTTGAAATCTTTTGCATTCTTCTTTGAATTCCCGAGTAGAATTTTCTTATGTACAACAACTCTTTCGAAAAATCGTAGTAAATTCATTATTTGTCAGAATTTAATGAATTAAAAGCCTGTCTCTTCAGTTTTTCGTCCTCTACAACTTTGAAGAAGGAAGAAAAGTCATCTGAAATCATCTTCATGCCTTAAAATACTAAAAACCGTAACCTATTCTGATTTTCGTCACTATTTTCAGTCTTAGTTTTGAAAATTCATAACTCATTCATATTAACTCCGAATTGAGTGATTCTTGAGTCTATGCCGTCTATCTTTCCGAGAGTAACATTATTTTAAAAACATAAAGAGATTTTAAAAACTCTAGAAGACTCAAAAGTCAGATTCTTTACTGCTACAAACAAGGAAGGATTTGTTCGGTATAAACTTGTTTCACAATATCAAGGTAAGGAATGTCATCTTTTTTCATCTTCTATTATTCAAACGTACTATGGTAAGGAATATCATTCTTTTTACACTCTTAAATTTATTATGGTAAGGAATATCATTCTTTTCACACTCTTAAATTTATTACGGTAAGGAATGTCATTTTCTTTTCTTACTTGTAAGAAATATCATTTTCTTTCATACTCTTAACCTTATTATGGTAAGGGATGTCATTTTTTTTTCATACTCTCAAATTTACTATAGTAAGGGATACCATCTTTTTCATGTTCCATTATTCAAACTTACTACGGTAAGGAATATCATATTCTTTCATATTCTATTATTCAAACTTGCTACAGTAAGGGATGTCATTTTCTTTCATACTCTTAAATTTACTACTCGTAAGGAATATCATTCTTTTCACACTCTTAAATTTATTACGGTAAGGAATGTCATTTTCTTTTCTTACTTGTAAGAAATATCATTTTCTTTCATACTCTTAACCTTATTATGGTAAGGGATGTCATTTTTTTTTCATACTCTCAAATTTACTATAGTAAGGGATACCATCTTTTTCATGTTCCATTATTCAAACTTACTACGGTAAGGAATATCATATTCTTTCATATTCTATTATTCAAACTTGCTACAGTAAGGAATGTCATCTTTTTTCATCTTCTATTATTCAAACGTACTATGGTAAGGAATATCATTCTTTTCACACTCTTAAATTTATTACGGTAAGGAATATCATTCTTTTCACACTCTTAAATTTATTACGGTAAGGAATATCATTCTTTTCACACTCTTAAATTTATTACGGTAAGGAATATCATTCTTTTCACACTCTTAAATTTATTACGGTAAGGAATGTCATTTTCTTTCATCTTCTATTATTAAAATTACTACTCGTAAGGGATACCATCTTTTTCATCTTCCATTATTCAAACATACTATGGTAAGGGATTATCATTATTTGATTCTCGATAATAATATTGTTTCTTCCTTACTCATAAGACGTGCCTTTTATTTCCATGTATTAAATTGTGGGAATAACCTTACGGAGCGGATTGCCGCCTGTTGGTGAATAACCTTTCGTATTCATTCATTATTAATCTCTGAGAATAACCTTACGGAGCGGATTGCCGCCTGTTTGGTGAATAACTCTTTGTACTCAAATTCTATTAAATTGTGGGAATAACCTTACGGAGCGGATTGCCGCCTGTTGGTGAATAACCTTTCGTATTCATTCATTATTAATCTCTGAGAATAACCTTACGGAGCGGATTGCCGCCTGTTTGGTGAATAACTCTTTGTACTCAAATTCTATTAAATTGTGGGAATAACCTTACGGAGCGGATTGCCGCCTGTTGGTGAATAACCCTTTGTATTAATTTCTTTCACCTTTTGTTAATCAAACCTGCTACGGTAAGGGATATTATTTTCTTTCATACTCCTAAATCGAAATTTATTATGGAACTATTGCTTCTATAATTCCTGAAAATATTATATGTTTCATAATAGTTGAACTTCATTATTTCAACTGAACCTTCCTATTTTCTGAACCTTTCTATTGAACTGTATCCGTTATTCTGAACTGTGGATCTTGAATATCATTTTTAAATTTTACTCCACATCATGTTGACAATTTGGATATTATTTGAATCTGCACAAAGTAAACTTTCGATATTTATTGTTCATCCTATTTCTTCTGTTCATCAATTGTCTCACTATCATTTGAACTAATCTTCAAGAATCAAGCTGTTGTGAACATCTGTGGCCGGGGGCACAGATGTGATATATTTGTTGAACAGATGATAGGTTAAAGGCGATATAATAGGTTAAAGGCGATACATCTGTTCAGTGTCTTTTATGGCACGTGGTGAATGTTCTCTTTGGCCCGTAGTGCAAAGATGAACTGTTGTTTGGTATGATTATGACCAAAGGCTGAATCTGGTATAATCATGATCGTTGGTGCTATATTGAATATCTTTGGCCGTAGTGCAAAGATGAACTGTTGTTTGGTATGATTATGACCAAAGGCTGAATCTGGTATAATCATGACCGTTGGTGCTATATTGAATATCTTTGGCCCGTAGTGCAAAGATGAACTGTTGATGTGCATGATTATGATCAGGAACTGTGAATTTATATTATCATGACTAATGGTATTTCAGATGATAAAAGTTAATGATGTTTTTACGAAAAAGAGAAGCGAGTGGACATTATAGTCTGCATTATTCTTCTAATAGATTGCTCATTCCGCTGCTATTATTGATCTGAACATTGTTTAAGAATTTAACTGCAGTTTTTGATATAAACCTTGTATTCTATTGTATTCTATCAAGAACTCAACTGTTGAAGGCTAATGATAATTTATTCATCATTATCTTAGTCATGATATTTCCTACTGGGCTATTTGAGCTCACCCTTTCTTTTGTTCCATTGTTTTTCAACAGGAGATGAAAACATAACAGGGTCTAGCCGGGGAATGGAGTGAGGGTCCGAGGAATAGTTATCATAGTCTTCACGTTTTGTAAAATAGTGTGGCAATAATAGTGAAGACTTAGTTGTGTATTATTATACACTGTATTGTTGTACGTTGTGCTTTGTTGTAATAATTTTGTTGTAGTTTTTTGACGACTTAAGTTTGGGCTGTATGGGCCCAGATTTGGGGGCGTCACAGTTGGCATCAGAGCTTAGGGATATGGTCTTTAATGGCGATCTGGGGTAGAACTAGGAGGGGAGAGACGAATAGAATCAGTCACTAGTGTGTCCTACCTAAAATAGATTTTATTATCTAATGAGTCGATTTGAATGTAGGAACATGAAGTGATGAGTCAGTTTGTTTGAACTAACAATTATTTTGTGACCACAGTTTAGTATGACATCTGAAAATCAGGAGGATAACTATGAAATGCTCGGTACGTCAATTTCGGGGACGAAATTTCATAAGGAGGGGAGGTTGTAAGACCCCGAATTTTATGAAATACAAAATTTAATTTTTCTTCATATATATTTTTTTTGAAACAGTAAGTGGTTAAATCGATAAAGTTAAAAGTTAAGGATGTTATGTGCAAATTTTATTTTGTCGGACAATATTCGCTTTGTCGGGGAATATTCGTTTGGTCGGGGAATATTCGTGCCGTACGACGGCGCCGAAATAACAAATTATTGGTGGACCCCACAACGGAATATTTGTCGGATATAGAAAACGACAGAAATAACCTTTTTAAATAAAAATAGTCAACGGAACTGTTAAAATACCGGTGATAAAAGAATAGTGGCATACGGTAGTTATTGGTATTTTCTGTAGCACTCGGTACTCTACAGTAACACACGGTATTGCATAGTGTCTCATATTTTTGGTCTGATAATTGACACCGTAACTGTTACGCATCATTTCATCGATAATTGTCACTGCATAATATTTTATATTATCAATTCAATAATTGTTGTTACACAGTATTTTGCATTATTGATTTAATAATTGTCATTACACTGTATTTTATATCATTGAGTCAATAATTGTTGTTGCACTGTGTTTAAAATTATTGAACCTAATAATTGTCACAGTAACATATGCACAGTAATTCACATTATTGAATCAATAATTGTCATTACACAGTAACGTATGCTTTATTTTACATTATTGTTATCTCTATTATGATGTTATTTAAACAGTTGTATTTCATTAATTTATTGACTTGATATCTAAGAGCTAACTATACTGTATTTATAACAATTAGTCATAATAATTGAATTGATAAAGTTATTTGTTTATAATATAAAGTTAGGTGATTATTAGGTGATATGAAGGGAATGGTGTAGATTAAAGTGTGAATTATTGTTGAATAATTGAATTGATTTGTTTATAATATAAAGTTAGGTGATTATTAGGTGATATGAAATGAATGGTGTAGATTAAAGTGTGAATTATTGTTGAATAATTGAATTGATTTGTTTATAATATAAAGTTAGGTGATTATTAGGTGATATGAAATGAATGGTGTAGATTAAAGATAATATAATATTTGAAATGGATGGTGTAGATTAAAAGATGATCTTTAAATGAATGGTTTAGATTAAATGAATGATAAGATTTTTGGCTATAAATAGAAGCCTTAACTTAAGGATTTTTTCATAAACTTCCTTACTTGTTCTTTCTTTCTCTCTCTAAATACTTTTTGTGTAAGTTCTCTCTAAGTGTTCTTAAGTCATTCCTAGTTTTGAAATCTTTTGCATTCTTCTTTGAATTCCCGAGTAGAATTTTCTTATGTACAACAACTCTTTCGAAAAATCGTAGTAAATTCATTATTTGTCAGAATTTAATGAATTAAAAGCCTGTCTCTTCAGTTTTTCGTCCTCTACAACTTTGAAGAAGGAAGAAAAGTCATCTGAAATCATCTTCATGCCTTAAAATACTAAAAACCGTAACCTATTCTGATTTTCGTCACTATTTTCAGTCTTAGTTTTGAAAATTCATAACTCATTCATATTAACTCCGAATTGAGTGATTCTTGAGTCTATGCCGTCTATCTTTCCGAGAGTAACATTATTTTAAAAACATAAAGAGATTTTAAAAACTCTAGAAGACTCAAAAGTCAGATTCTTTACTGCTACAAACAAGGAAGGATTTGTTCGGTATAAACTTGTTTCACAATATCAAGGTAAGGAATGTCATCTTTTTTCATCTTCTATTATTCAAACGTACTATGGTAAGGAATATCATTCTTTTTACACTCTTAAATTTATTATGGTAAGGAATATCATTCTTTTCACACTCTTAAATTTATTACGGTAAGGAATGTCATTTTCTTTTCTTACTTGTAAGAAATATCATTTTCTTTCATACTCTTAACCTTATTATGGTAAGGGATGTCATTTTTTTTTCATACTCTCAAATTTACTATAGTAAGGGATACCATCTTTTTCATGTTCCATTATTCAAACTTACTACGGTAAGGAATATCATATTCTTTCATATTCTATTATTCAAACTTGCTACAGTAAGGGATGTCATTTTCTTTCATACTCTTAAATTTACTACTCGTAAGGAATATCATTCTTTTCACACTCTTAAATTTATTACGGTAAGGAATGTCATTTTCTTTTCTTACTTGTAAGAAATATCATTTTCTTTCATACTCTTAACCTTATTATGGTAAGGGATGTCATTTTTTTTTCATACTCTCAAATTTACTATAGTAAGGGATACCATCTTTTTCATGTTCCATTATTCAAACTTACTACGGTAAGGAATATCATATTCTTTCATATTCTATTATTCAAACTTGCTACAGTAAGGAATGTCATCTTTTTTCATCTTCTATTATTCAAACGTACTATGGTAAGGAATATCATTCTTTTCACACTCTTAAATTTATTACGGTAAGGAATATCATTCTTTTCACACTCTTAAATTTATTACGGTAAGGAATATCATTCTTTTCACACTCTTAAATTTATTACGGTAAGGAATATCATTCTTTTCACACTCTTAAATTTATTACGGTAAGGAATGTCATTTTCTTTCATCTTCTATTATTAAAATTACTACTCGTAAGGGATACCATCTTTTTCATCTTCCATTATTCAAACATACTATGGTAAGGGATTATCATTATTTGATTCTCGATAATAATATTGTTTCTTCCTTACTCATAAGACGTGCCTTTTATTTCCATGTATTAAATTGTGGGAATAACCTTACGGAGCGGATTGCCGCCTGTTGGTGAATAACCTTTCGTATTCATTCATTATTAATCTCTGAGAATAACCTTACGGAGCGGATTGCCGCCTGTTTGGTGAATAACTCTTTGTACTCAAATTCTATTAAATTGTGGGAATAACCTTACGGAGCGGATTGCCGCCTGTTGGTGAATAACCTTTCGTATTCATTCATTATTAATCTCTGAGAATAACCTTACGGAGCGGATTGCCGCCTGTTTGGTGAATAACTCTTTGTACTCAAATTCTATTAAATTGTGGGAATAACCTTACGGAGCGGATTGCCGCCTGTTGGTGAATAACCCTTTGTATTAATTTCTTTCACCTTTTGTTAATCAAACCTGCTACGGTAAGGGATATTATTTTCTTTCATACTCCTAAATCGAAATTTATTATGGAACTATTGCTTCTATAATTCCTGAAAATATTATATGTTTCATAATAGTTGAACTTCATTATTTCAACTGAACCTTCCTATTTTCTGAACCTTTCTATTGAACTGTATCCGTTATTCTGAACTGTGGATCTTGAATATCATTTTTAAATTTTACTCCACATCATGTTGACAATTTGGATATTATTTGAATCTGCACAAAGTAAACTTTCGATATTTATTGTTCATCCTATTTCTTCTGTTCATCAATTGTCTCACTATCATTTGAACTAATCTTCAAGAATCAAGCTGTTGTGAACATCTGTGGCCGGGGGCACAGATGTGATATATTTGTTGAACAGATGATAGGTTAAAGGCGATATAATAGGTTAAAGGCGATACATCTGTTCAGTGTCTTTTATGGCACGTGGTGAATGTTCTCTTTGGCCCGTAGTGCAAAGATGAACTGTTGTTTGGTATGATTATGACCAAAGGCTGAATCTGGTATAATCATGATCGTTGGTGCTATATTGAATATCTTTGGCCGTAGTGCAAAGATGAACTGTTGTTTGGTATGATTATGACCAAAGGCTGAATCTGGTATAATCATGACCGTTGGTGCTATATTGAATATCTTTGGCCCGTAGTGCAAAGATGAACTGTTGATGTGCATGATTATGATCAGGAACTGTGAATTTATATTATCATGACTAATGGTATTTCAGATGATAAAAGTTAATGATGTTTTTACGAAAAAGAGAAGCGAGTGGACATTATAGTCTGCATTATTCTTCTAATAGATTGCTCATTCCGCTGCTATTATTGATCTGAACATTGTTTAAGAATTTAACTGCAGTTTTTGATATAAACCTTGTATTCTATTGTATTCTATCAAGAACTCAACTGTTGAAGGCTAATGATAATTTATTCATCATTATCTTAGTCATGATATTTCCTACTGGGCTATTTGAGCTCACCCTTTCTTTTGTTCCATTGTTTTTCAACAGGAGATGAAAACATAACAGGGTCTAGCCGGGGAATGGAGTGAGGGTCCGAGGAATAGTTATCATAGTCTTCACGTTTTGTAAAATAGTGTGGCAATAATAGTGAAGACTTAGTTGTGTATTATTATACACTGTATTGTTGTACGTTGTGCTTTGTTGTAATAATTTTGTTGTAGTTTTTTGACGACTTAAGTTTGGGCTGTATGGGCCCAGATTTGGGGGCGTCACACCTAGGCCGGGCCAAGGCCAGGCCTCAGGCCTTTTGTTCATCTCTAAGAGAGGCAGGTGTGCCATATTTTCAGTAGACCCATTTATACATAAAAAATTATTTCATGTTTTTTAGTGTAAGTGATTAGTATGTTTCATCGAGTGGTCTTTGACCTGGCACGACCAATTCATGTGAAAATATAAGGTTGAGAGTTCGATCCTTGGTAACAGCAAAAAAGAGGGTGCGTGTGTGTAAAAATAGCAACAACAAAAAAAAGAATATGTTTCTCTCTCTCATATATTCTCACACACCTGTAAATCCCATCACAAATAGACTTTATACATAAGAAAGAGAGTATATTATTCACTTATTTTAAAAATAATATGAAATAATCTCTTCTTATACATCGGTTGTGTTTAACCCTTGATTATTTCATGGATCCAAAAGTTAAAGCCTAGACAGACCAGTGATAATATCCGTTTTTTGCAATGACATGTTGGCATTTTACTTCATAGAGGTGGCGTTAAACTCTATAATATATTTGCCTTATATTATTTTTATTTGTACTCCGTTGAAAGATCATATATATATATATATATATATATATGGGGAATTTATCTATAATAATCGATTGCTCCCATCACATTTGGCCCAAGCTCTAGCGGTAGATATTATTTTTATAAAATTGACCTTGTCACTAGAGTTTGTAGTAGAAGGGCCAAATGTGATAGCTTACAGTAATCGGTTGCTATGAATATATATAGGATAGTAATTCATAATAAATGATTGTTACACATATTATTTCAACAAATCTATCTCCAACCATTTAATGTGATATTCAATGCTTAAAAATCATGTTTGTCGTTGCTAGGAGTAGCGACATGTAATTTTTTTTTTCATCCTACAGTTACTCTTAGTAGAGGTATGGAGGAATTTCCTAAATACCCTTACTTTAATTAGACTTAAATAACTTTAATATATTTACTTGTAATGTAATTTATATTAATTAAATCAAATTGTATTATAATATGGAGTTTAAAATTTAAATAATCAAATTGTCATGATAATTGACAATATTAAATTTTATTATTTAATAATTATTTATACAAATAAATACAATGAATATAATTGACAATGTTAAATGTTATTACTTAAAAAATTATTTATAAAAATAAATATATTTAATATAATTGACAATGTTAAATTTTATTACTTAAGAAATTATTTATACAAATAAATGTATTGAAGTTATTTAAATATAATTAAAGTAGGGGTATTTAAGATATTTTTTCATGCCTCCACTAAGAGTAGCGGTGGGAGGAAATTAATTTTTACCTACTGCTAATATTAGGCATGCATGTTGTTTAAGTGTTGGATCTCATGTTGGACGGTTGAAGATGAATTTGTTAAAATAATGTCTATAAAAACCATAGTAATTATATGTGGAGAATGATCCATAACAATTGGTTGCTATGAATACTATTCTAATAAATGCAGTCTACACCCTCCACAAGTAAATCGAACGTCTCAAAATATGGACTTTTTTCTCTTATATGCTAAAAGGAGTAATGACAATTACTCTGTCGCCGATAAGGGAAAAAAGTCTAGCCACTACTTTTTTTGATGATAATTACTGTCTTGCAACCATCGACAATCATCAATGGCTACACCGTGCATCAACAACAAGTATCAGCATCCATCAACAAACATCAATAATTGTCAATGCCAGTTGATGACTATCACAAGTTGCCGCTAGAAGAAATAGTGACAAAAAATTTTTATCTTGCTACTACTCTTTTTGATGACATAGTAGTCTACTGTTACTTCTTCTAATAATTAGGAGAAAAAAAGTTTCTATTTTAAATTGTTAAATCTATTTATAAAAATTATAAAATACATTTACTTAAATAAAATTTATAATAATTATTTATTATGAATTATTTTCTATATATATTATTCATTCTATATCACAATCATGATAATTAAAAAGAATAAAGTCATCGGCTTCACGATTCATGTCTTGAAATTCAACCCAACACTTTTCCCACCACTTCTTCCCCTTTATGCCTCTCCCTTTAACCAAACACACGTCAACGCTTCCATTACCTTCCTTGATAGTTTAGACTATCATTATCACCCTCTTTATTTCTTTCTCACGTGACACACTACTGTTCCATCACCCTTGATCATTCACCACTGAACATTTAAAAAATAAAAATAATCTCCAATATTTCTTTTACTAACTTCTTGTCCTTCCTTTTCATTCCAGCCTCAATCAACTTTCTTTTGTTCTATCCCACGTTCCCTTCTCTCTCTATCTCTATAACTTGCAATTCCTCCTCCCTAAAACTAAAATTGCATTTGAATTTTCAAATAAATTTATCCCATGATAATAAATAAAGTCTTATATAAGAACACAAAGGAGAAATATTAATTAATTAATAATCTATATGTTTATAGGTTAAGATATTTGATAAATTATCTACTCTTTGAGTAGGGGGTGAACTCTAACTTCTCAATTTTTGATCAAGATACCTACTTTTTTCATTGAGACTCATTTAAATGGACGTAACAAATATTTTTTAATAAATTAAACAAGAGATATTAAAAAAATTAATCCTGTGTATGGGCGATGTTCCTAACATCTTACACATTTTAGTCTACTTAATAACACATTTCCGCAAGAAATATTAAGACAAGTGCAGCTAATAAGACGTTTTAATAGCATTAATATGCACCAAGATAGTTCAACTTCAAATACTCAATTGGTACTTTCATACTCAATTTGTACTTTCATACTCGGTGGTAGGCCGGGTTGAGCGGTATCTAATGTTTTGGAGTAAACAAGTGATGCACGTATCTCAGTATATATAATACCATTCCTAGTCACACATATTCTTGTATAATCTTGATTTTTCTTTATCAATACCTATTTTATAAGGCTAAAATTTAGGGTTAATTATATATCGGACTCCAAAATATACACTACTTTACACTTTTTATTCCAAGATTTAAAAGCTCACATTTTATTACCTAAAGTACCATTAAGTAACTATTACGGAATCTTTTCAGATTTATATTCATATATTTTGCCAAAAAATAATCACGTATCATAATATTATTGGCCAAAAATCTAAAAAAAGTCTGTAATTACTTAATGATACGTTAGATAGTGGAATACGAATTTTTAAATTTCAAAATACAAAATATAAAAAAAATATAATTCGGAGTTTAATATACAATTAACCGTAAAATTTAATATGGAGTGTCAATTTCCAATTCTTATTCCACATTCAATCATGCTAAACAAATTAACTCAACTTTAATCATCAAGTACATATGGAAATTGTCTTTTTCCTGCACGTCAACAGTTGCCTTCCACTCTTACCCTCTCATGTTAATCATAGTATTACATACTGGCTTCAACTTTCTTGAGAACAAAAAAAAAAGAAAAAAGGTTTTTAAAGTCAAATGAGCTAAAGATTTCAATGTAATGCCAGTATATATACAGGGTCCTCTTAATATGTGTCTTAAAAATATATATTAAGTATAAAAAATAAGAGATAAGACCCGTTAAATATTATTTATTTATATATTTGCACTGAATTCAATATATAGGATTCACTAATATATTAATTTTTTATATATTGAATTCAGTATAAATATATAAATAAATAATATTTAATAAATCTTATCTCTTATTTTTTACACATAACATATATCTTTAAGACTTATTTTTTACACATAACATATATCTTTAAGACATATATTAAAAAAACCCATATATATAATATGAGGTTGAGCTCAATTCGTGACCTTCATAACTTTAAATAATCATTTCATATTATTTTTGTGTAGGGCAATGAACAATTTTGTCTATCTACTGCCAAGCAATTTGTCAGTTCTATATATGTACGTTGTATAGACTTTTCATAATTACAGACCGGATCAATACTCAAGAGGGTTGACAAGATTAAACCTACAACAGAATATATCTATAGTATTAACTTGAGTTATGTTGACCCATTATTAATCTTTAAAAAATCAATTTATTTATGTGTTTTAAAGTGAGACAGAATATTACATACTCTAATAAACTTTTGAGGTATATATATATATAATATGTCTGTCTACCTGCACTCCAATAAGAGACTAGTAATCATGAAAGGAGAACGTGAAAGATGATTTAAAAGTATCATGCTGCATGGAGAAGTGCTAGATGGATGATTTAAATGTATCATTTATCTGTCCTGATCATCTTTATATGCTACTACTACATATAATATATATTCCCCAGTCCCCGGCATAATTAATACCAGCATCCATTTTAAGGCCAAAATTAAGCATGGCAAGTTTGATTATTGCTGTCTTTGGTAAGGGTGGCAGAGAACGGAACGGAAGATTTTCTTTTTCTTTCCTTGTAATTTCCTACTATGGAAGAGAAAAGAACGGCAGGCTTAAATACTTATTGATCTGACGCTTATTGTTACTCGGATAAAATCAATCGCCTTGACACGAATATAAATAAAACAACGAGTATAGCCAAACCTTTTTGATTAAAATCGAAAAGGTGGTATGATTTTATAAAACATGTGTTGTGACCAGAATCTGTAGTTAATTTTTATTTTCAATAGGGACAATTGACAATGGAATTCAACCTTTTTTATATTTTCATATTTATAACAGTGCGCACCCAACTCCTTATTGTTCAAAAGAAAATTAAGAATACTAGGTCAAAAGGTTTTAGTACTGTTTAATAGAATTACATTGCTTTGCCATAATATACAAACAAATTAGCAAAAAAAATAAAATGATTCCACCAAGTTTATATTGTGCTCCAATTCCACGTTTATTAGTCCAGCTTATACATCAAAATTATACTATAACGAGCAATTTGGTTGTACGAAATTATTTTAGAACGGAACGGAATGATGATGGAAATTGAAATTAAATCATAATAAAATCAAAATCAAACAATTTATTTATGTGTTTGATACGTTACTTAAAAATATTGAAATAGAATAAATTAGAATATAATAACCAAAATATCTCTCTCTCTCTCTCTCTCTCTATATATATATATATAGGAAAATTTTCAAAAGCGAACTTTAAAAAGCGAATTAAAGACGAACCTTCGTCTTTGGTATCTATGGCGACGGTTCGATCCGTCGTCATAGAGTGCATGACTATGGCGACGGGTCGAACCGTCGCCATAGATACCAAAGACGACGGTTCGTCTTACGGTTCGTCTTTGGTTCGTTTTTTAAGGTTCGCTGGAGAAGGGGACTAATATAGAAAAATTTTCAAAAGCGAACTTTAGGAATATATATATATATATATATATATATATATATATATATATATATATATATATTTGGGTGAGGGTTTTTTTTTGTCTTCACACTTTTTTCATTCTTTTTCTCATTGGAGTCACGATTCTTTAGGGTCTGGGGATAAGAAATGGTGATTCTAATTTATAAAAGAAATACGATTCCATCAAAATTCTGACCAAAGTTAACCTATCAGACGTTGAAAAAAATACTTAGGGGGTGTTTGATAAAAATTGAATGAGCTGAATCTGAATCTGAATGAGCTGAATCTGAATGAGCTGAATCTGAATCTGAATGAAAAAAGTTGTTTGATAATTAACATATCTGAAAGATCTGAATGACATATTTTTAATATTTTACCCCTCTGAAAAAATTCAAAGTTGTTGTAAATTTATTTAATATTACATAATATAATTTTTTTTATTTATTTTTTATTTTTTTTAATTTTTTATTTATTTTTTTTAATTTTTTTTTCTCCATTCAGCCACCATTCAGCTCATTCAGCCACAAATTCTGACCTTAACCATTCAGCCGCGCCATCTGACCGATTCAGCCATTCAGACGAAACAAACGCACTTAACCATTCAGCCACTTACCGATTCAGATTCAGACCCCCATTCAGCCACTAACAAACAGCCCCTTATTCGAAATGACTATTATTTTTCGCACTCAATTCTTTCAAACCAAGTGGCTCATAAAATCATGCACATACTCAACCAACTTAATTGCTCTAGTTGGTTAATTTTTCAAATCCTTGTGGGTGAATATGTGTTAAAAATTGTAGAATAAGAAATAAATGTTATACTCTATTGGTTTCAAATTATACATTCAAACCAAACGGCTCATAAAGTCGTGCACCTACTCACCAACTTAATTGTTTTGGTTGGTTAATTTTTGTAGGCCTTATGTGTGCATGTGCATTACAAATTATAGAATAACAAGTAAATTTTATGTTCTATTTGTTTTAAATTATAAAATTATTATTGAGTTTTAAAAATTAATTTAATTATTTTTTAAATTTAAATTTAAAATAATCCATTAATAAATAATAAATCTCACAAGAAACAATCTTTTTATATAATTTGCAATAGTCAGTATTGTATTGACTAAAATTATACGAATTGATGTTAATTTTGAATTTAAAAATATTTTTAGTTAATTTAAAAAATTAATAATAATCTTATAATTTGAATGAAAATAATATTATGGGTGTTGTAAACCTTAACAAGAACACTGTAATTGTAATACCCAATAAAAAAAATAATAAATAAATAATTAAATAAAAATTATATATATATAGAGAGAGAGAGTCCGAGTTCGTTAATGAACCGACTATAGCGATGATTTTGTTCGTCGCTATAACATAAAAAGCTGACATCATAATTATGACGACGGTTCATACCGTCGCTATAACTCAAAAATGTCAACTTTTTATGATTTAGCGATGAACGAATCTACGCTATAGTCGGTTCACCTTTGATTTGCTTTTTTTTGTTCGTCGGATATATATATATATATATATATATATATATATATATATATATATATATATTAAAACATATTAATTGGACTATATCTTTTATTTGGGTCAAATTACTTATTAAATTACATGGGTTAATAGGTATTATTAATTTAGTAAAAAGTTGGGCCTTGAAACTAATTGAGTATAATTTATATTTGTGTAATTTTAAATTTTATTAAAATTAGAAGAATTACTACAATAAATAAGTAATTAAGATTTATAATTAATATTCTAGATTTTGATTTTAAGTTGATTTGACATTTATTATGGTTAGACTTGTATAATTTATTAATTATTTAAATCATTCATTTGTGAAATAAGTTATTTATTTATTTTATAAATTTTATTTGTGCATAACCTCCCTTTTTATTTCAAAAAAATAGTGTTCCGTTAAATTCCCCAAATGAAAGTCCTGTTTTTCCAATATCACTATTTGAATTTGAGACTGTGACGTAATTATTAATTCTATTTTTTTTTCCAGTTTGTGATAACAGTTTATTTTCATTTATTGTTTGTTTTTTAGCACTAAAATGTACTCTTTTTATCTAAAAGATTTGGTGATACAATGCCTTTTTTTTAATTAATTTATTTGGGTGCAATTATTGAAGTAACTTAATAACTAAAATAAAAAATAAATCGTAATATTAAACCCACAGTCCAACACAACCAAATTACACATTGATACCAAAAAAATAGGAAAAATTAAAAAATGACATCAAAGCTCCAAAGCTAAAGGTCGTAATAGAACCTGCATAGTTAACTCTTGAGAAATCCTGGTTGCAACACTTATAAATAATAAGAGTTTCGTTATAGATTGTGAAAAATTTATCTTGAATTATAATCGTGATATATATATTAATATATAAAATTAGTTTATTATATTAAATATATTATTAAAATATTATTATTAATTATAATTATTTACGTAATTTATATAAAAAAAATTAAAATATATATCATATTTTAAAAATAATAAAATAAAATAAAATAATCGTACTTAGAAAAGTGGTAAGCAAATAAATCTGAATACTCTAAACTTGTCCGAGTGTCCCAATGATTCAATCATGGCACTGACAGAAACTCAGTAGTGACAACTGTGGGGCGGTTCTGTACCTCAGCGAGACTAATGAAACGTGAGGCCGTGAGGGTAAGAAAGATGGCCAGTAAAATTATATTTTCAAGATAAATAGTGTAACGAAATTATGTAATATTTTATACTTTTATTGAAAATGTAGTTTCAGTACCAAAAATATTTATTTTTCGAATAATTTCAGTCACACAATAAAGTTACTACCCCAAATCCAATACTTCTACTATTAGCCTATTACTACTATACCTCTACGTGGGATTCTTATTTTTTGGTTTTGATCATTGGGGGGGGGGGGGGGGGGGGGGGGGGGGGGGGTAGAGTTGAAGCAATAAATGGATTCCGCCTGTGGTGGGTTGCTAGTAATTGCCACTACCTACTATACTATGGTATCGGTATGCTATCCTAGTAGTATACATATAGTACTACTGCATGTTAACGCGGTATTACAATAAATACAGAAGACGACCCATGCATACACCATAAATACAAAACCTGCTTATTCGTGGTAGTTTTGAACTGCAGGTTTGAAGGAAGTTATTGCTGTTAAGTATTCTCTCTTTTAAAAAAAAGCTCTATTCGTAAAGAACACACACACACACACATATATATATATATATATCAATGTGCACACTTGGTTCACACTCAAAGGTAAAATACTGATAATAAATTAAAAAAAAGAGAAAATATTGAACAAAGAAGATATAGAGGGAAATATTTTTATTATTATTTTATTTTTAAACGTGTCTTTAAGTGTGTAACTGATTGTGCACGAAGATATACTCATTTGTAAATTTATAAATATTAAACTAAATATATAATAATACTAATTAGAAAAAAAATCATGTCATTTTATATTAACCTTCCTTTAATAACATAAATACTTATAATTTTCTTTAGCAATATTGTGCCATTTTTGTTATTTTACTATTTCATTAATTAAAACAACGTCGGTGTTAGATGATACTAAAGTTAGCCACATATTTTTTTATATGTATAAAATAAATTATGTGGTTTTAAATTGATTGTCAACTAACCGTACAGTAACAACACTCACGATTACGATTACAATTACATAGGTATGGGGGGAGCTAGCGTGTGTTGTGAGCATGATGAGTGCGACATTTCCTTCGACAAAAGGTAGTCAAGGAACGAAGAAAGAAAATTATGTAACTACTACTGTTGTAGTAGTAGTAGTAGGATGAGTCTCTCTCTCTTCTCTCTCTCTCTCTCAATCTCTAATAGGAGGAGTATTTGAGTATTTCTCTGTTTCTGGGTTAGGTTTCTTGGAAAAGTTGGTGACATGAGAGATCACTGCTATGGGAATCATTGAAACAATTTGACCTAGCTAGCTAGTTGGTATTTATTTATTTAATTTTTTTTTTGAGCTGAGTACAACTTTTCTAATACTCACTACTATTTGCCTACTCTTATTCATTATTAACTCTACCTCAGTCTCAAAAGTCAGAAGTCATTACTCCTTCTACATTTTTAAGTTTCTTTCTTCTAGCCTTTAAATTTAATGGAAGGGAGAAGGTGGAGTAGTTTACCGCTTTGGATGCTGTCTTTATTTTGGTGGTGGAGAGGAGGTCCCACCAATATTGACATTAATTTGGCTCCATTCCTTAAAAAAAGTACTAAAAGAAATAAAAATTAAATACTTTTTCTTGTCATGCTGCGAACTAATGCGAGAGAGGATGATGCATGGAATAAACAACTCTGTTTATCCTCCATAAAATTGAAAATAATACTACTAGTTTATTAAGTATTTGGTTGTTTGAGTTCTTGTTACAATGGCATTCCCCCGCAACGCACAAAAAGAAAACTGATATTCTTACAAAAAATTAAATTTGATATATATATATATATATATATTTTTTTGTATATTTTTATATATAAAACAATATTTTTATACTTCACTTTTGTCTCATTAATAATAAATAGAATTTACATTAAAAAACTTTTATAAAAAGGTTATAGTTTCACGCGTAAATAGCAGTTTAGTGAAATAAAAAAAGAAGAGGAGAAACCCTAATACTAATGGGATATGATACAACAAATTAAATTTGTGTTTGATAAAATTAAATAATTAAGATCTAAATAGTTAGTTTATCTTAATAAATTAAATTATTTGAGTAAAATAATATCTGAGTTTAAAAAACTGTTTGATAATTAAAAAGTGAATTCTTTCTTAATAATATTATTTTATCATTTTAAATGATTAAATTTTATTTAATAATTTTAAATATTCAATTTAATAGAATTGAGTGGATAATATTATTGAATGAATTTATATATAAAAAAATTATTATAAATTTTTTATTAAGAGATAATTATTAATAATTTAAATTTTATTTTACCTCTTAACGATTAAAAAAAATTAAAAATCAACTAAAATTTTAACAAATATTTTTTGTCGATTCAGATATAAATTTATAAAAACACATTTAGACCTAAAAAAACATAACTTATTATGTATATCCTGGTTGGCGTTGTTACTATAAAGCGTAATGAATAAATAAATGGACGATCTCGTTCGGTGTTGCCAAATATTCCGTTCGATAGTTTTGGGCATCAATTGCGAATTGACTAGCGTAGCGACGGACGGAGTAAATTAATTTACAAAGCTTTGATAGTTGGGTATCTATCGGTACAACCCACCCACCCACTGAGCCCCCACCACCTACAATTATTATATTATGGATTGAGCAGTCAATTCTTTCATCCTCATTTCTCAATTTCTATTTAATTATTATTTAATATATTATGATTAAATGTATATAATATTATATTTATAAATTAAAAAAATTATTAATAAATGAAAAAAATTATCAAAATGAACCAAACGCTGGTTAAACCAAGCATATATATATATACATTTTGTGGTTTTAGATTTTTTGACCATAAATGCATTTGAAATCTTGGTACCATAGATATTAGTTATTTTAAATGTAACGCATTTAATTATGAAATAGAGTTTAAATATTATCAAAATGCAAGTGCGCTGCCTAACACCTAAATACTCCATGTTTTAAGAAATTAGGGATGAACAACCGTCGATTTGATCAGTTTAGTAGGTAAAAAAATAATCAAATTATTTAAATCGATTATAAAAAATTAAAAATCAAAATTGTCTAAATTTTTACTCTGTAATCAGTTATTGATTTATTTGATTATCAGTTTAATCGGTCGGTTTAATCGGTTTAGCCGATTGTTAAAACTTAAGTACAAAAGATAAAATTAGTATGTCAACAAATTTTAAAACTATGTATTATTGGATAACAAAGAATTAAAATGTCACCAAATTATAAAAAAGATATATAATGAATATATAATTATACAAAATAAATAATTATTAGAAAAATATATAAATTATATTACAATATTAAGGCGTTCGGTCGATTCGATCGGTTTTGATTTTTTAATAAACTAAACTGAAATCGACTAATATAATTTCGATTTTTTAGTTTTACAAGTTTCGATTTTTCGATTCTATAATTTTCGGTTTAATTTGTTAACGATTTAGTTTGGTACAATAGATTTTTTAGTTATTTTTAATTTTGTGTATACCCCTATAAAAAATAGTGGGACTTAAGACTTGGTAAATGAAATAGTATTCATTTAGTTTTAGAACTAGAAATAAATTTGAACTTTTTAATGTGTGTGTTCACGTAGTTAAGCTAAACCCTAGGAATAAGTCTAGTTATACAAATAATTAAATACAAATATTAAATATAAATTTTATTTTATTATTAAAAAATAGAGTTTTATAAAAATTTATGTCAAATTTTATTTTTTATTAATTAAAATAAAATTTATATAAAAATTTATATTTAATATTTGTACGTGCAGAGTTCTCCAAACCCTAAAAGTCTATTAAATTCTACTTCAATTTCTAAGAGAGAGAACCATTACGGATGGAGAGAGAGAGAGAGAGGTATGAGGTATGGGGTATGGATGGCATCAGAACTGAGGTGGACTCTGGTGGAGGAGGAAAAAGGAATTAGGAAAGGTAAGAAAAGACTAATAATGAATAGAGGGATGAGGGGTTTTTCCTTCACAAGAATCGAGGATGGGGAGGAATAAGTATGATGATGATGATGTGATCCCTTTCCTTCTAAATATGCCCTCCTTAATCTCTCTCTCTCTCTCTTAAATCCCTAATTATGGTTGATACCACTCTCTCTTCACTCTCTCTTATTTACTCTATTAGCTAGCGTCGGCGCCTAGCCTAATCTCACCTCACAAGCTCACATATTAAATAGTAGTAGTAGTACCACCCAGCTGCCCCATCATCAATCTCTCCGCTCTCTTTATCTCTCTCTTATACAAGTCATTACTAGTGTTCTCTCTGTGTGTGTTTTGGTGATGCGTGGTGAAAAAAATTAATATGCAAGAAGTAAAGAAAGTAAAGGAAAGGAGGTTCATGGGGAGGTTTAACAAAGGGCTTCTTACCGAGTTTATTGGCATTCTGTCCACCTCCTCCCAACCCATATATATACATAAATGTTCAAAAAAAATAGTCGATAATATATCAAAGTATACTACTAATACATCTATATATACATATTTCAACCACAATCTATATATCTCAATCTCAATTTCAATTTGAGTTTCATATATATGTATATATAGATATAGAAATGGAGGTGGGCATGCTGCCAAAGGAGCTCTGTTGGTCTCTCTTTGCAAAACCCTATCTCATCATTAATTTCGATCGCTTATATGTAGAATCAATTCATTCTATATTTATACTGCCTATATATAATTAACAAAGATCTATATTTATACTGCCTATATATAATTAACAAAGATCTAGCTAGGTGATTAAGTGGCAGCTTGTATGACTAATAAGTGCCTTAATCCCCTTTTGTTTTATTAATTTTTACGTGAGAAATTGTTGCTAGATAGTTTGCCCTTGGTTGTATATACTTGATCATATCCCTACATATATAATTTCTGTTAATTAGTTCCTACGAACTTCTTCTTTAATCAAAATTTTATACACGTATGTATGTTCCTACTTCTGTTTAATAGATCATTATCAGTTTATAACCCCATAGTGAGTGAGAAACATGTTGAATGATCCCGTTGGTAAACCCTAATATCTGCTCCAAGGTTACTATTTAATAATTTATATTGTTGGTTATAATTTTTATCTTTGTGTTGTACTACCTTTTTGTAACGACAAGGCTTTTGCTTCGTGAGATAAACCGTAATAAAATCTTGTTTCTGATCATGTAAATTCTATTAGTACTATTTATTCATATTGTTGGTTTCTTTTTCATTTTCTATTCCTTGTGCAGAGTTTTTAGATCTGATCTTTGTGTGTGTGTATATATATATGCATGTTCTCTATGACCCAAGGTTGGAGAAAACAGGTAAAGATGAGATTTTATTTTATTTTTCTTGATCAGAAGTATCAACGGCAAAGATGTACCAGTTCGGGTCCGTTAGTTGATAGCTCGAATTTAAGGGATTTTCTTTATGAAGTTGTGTCATATAGGTGACTTCTATTACGCGAAGAGGGTGTTTGATTGAAATTTAATATATTTGAATTAGATTTTTGAGGTGAGTGATTAATTATAATTTTTTTAATTAGACAACTAAGTCTTAGCTAAATAAAATATTTTTTTTAAATATTAAATAATATTATAATAATTTTAAATTTTTTTAGAGAGATAAAATAGTAAAAATATATTATTTAAATAATTTAGTGTTGTTATTTATTAAATAATATTTATTATTAAGTATTAAAAAATATATTTTATTTAGTTCATTTAGAATTATTTTATTCAATTTTTATTAAATATTCTCTAAGTTATGAATAAGTATAAATGTATAATATTTAAATATTATATTTATTTAAACTATTAAAAGATGGGTTATATACTTATATTATTAAAATTTATGTTATATATTATTTTTTAATAATTAAGATAGATGTAATATATAATTTTATATTTAAATTTTTTTATCTCTAGTACTTGCTTTACAACCAAAATTGCCCAAGTGCATATGGTACTTCCTGATTCAGGACCGAAAATGCTTTCTGGCTTACACTACCAGTACTAGTCCTATAATTATATATGTACAAGGGTAACTGGGTAATTAATGCTACTACATACTAAACTAGGCAATCTATATTTGCTTAAGGGTCTTCTCACGATAACGCGGGTCCTATTCATTATTAATTTATGAGCGAATAATTAAGTGGAAATGTCGGTTTTCTCCTAAAACCAATAATGAGTATAGGTTTGAGCCAAACAGCATCATATCCATCCTCGAGTCTGTCCCGGCAAATATCCATCTAGCTAGAGGTAATCAAAACGGAACCATTGAGCTGCCCTAAGTAAGTGGTTCATTGCCCTATGCAATAACTTCCCAGCTGCTACAACTTTTCAATTTGTGATGTTTTGCGGTGAGAAGGTTCTTTCTGATATTTACAGTGCATACAGTCTTACCAAAGTGATACGCTCCCTCTCTTGTAAAATATAATATCATTATTAATTTTTTTTAAATTAATTTATAATATTTTTAAATTTAAAATCGATATAGACGTAATTATCTCAAATGTACTGCATTGTAATACTCATTGTAAGATTATTATTATTTTTGCTGATTATTGTAAGATTGCTTTTTCATAATTTTTAAAGAAATATTTTAATTTTAAATTTTAAAATGTATTAAAATAATTTTTAAAATTTAATAATAATATTATAATTTAAAACGAAAAGAGTAGTAATTGTCTATCAAGTGCCTTGGCCTATGGAGAACATAAATTCACTAGTACTGACCAATCCCAAATTAGAGATTTTTCATTCTTCTTAGATTAAACTAATACTCAAGCTAATACACTTGCTCACAATAACTCAACAAATGGTTCCTTATAGGGGTATTGTGGTAATAATATTTCGTCGTTAATAAATGTCTATTCTAGGTTTGCTGAGTATTTGGGTTGTGGATAAAGTTGATGGTAAAACAGAACTACACATCATTTGACTCTGTTGGTTGTTGTAATTACTCTTAAAAAAACATAATTTAAGTTTGGGATAAGAGATTCTCCCTAGAAGAAAATGTGACAACAATCATTCCCCTCGGTGGCATGCATGGGTGCAACTCTGTAAAAGAGCTGATTTTTAGATAAAATCTGCTACTGTTTTATTCCAAGATTAATTTTTGATTGTTTTGATAGTCTTATTAAGAAATTCCATGTTCACAAAATTAAATAGGTGTTTATTATTACATATTTAGCAGGGAGTTATGATTATGCGATAGGACTAGGCTGTATTGAATAATCGAAATTTAACCGAAAATGAAGTTGATATCGGAACCGAAGGGAGTTGAAAGTGATTCAAAATTTGTAGCCGAACGTATTAATTTACAATATAAGCGAGTGCGTGCTAAAACGTACTTGATAATTTTGTTTGTTTCAAACTCTAGAATATAAATTTAAATGTAGCTCATTAAATTTACACAGTATTAAACTAAATGTAACGTGTATATATATATATAGGAGATGTGTTTCATTTCAAACATTGTAATCAAAACTATTAGCACTCTAAAAATTTGTTAGATTATTAGCATTTACATGTTAAACATATAGTAATATTTTTTGTCGCGTTTGGTGGCTAAATATTATGTTTGTATGTTATATATATTATGTTCAAATTCTAAACGTTGTATTTATAGATTAAATAGGTTATGAAATAAATTGTCGTTAAATAAACGAGATATTTAAAGGTATTTTGTACTTTTAGTTTTTATATATAAGCACGCGTAGTACAAAACTAATTAAACAAAATGTGAATTTTGTAAAGGATAAGTATAAGTGTACAATATTAAATATAACATTTTGATCTTAATTATTGAAAGATGAGGCCTGATACGAAAATTCCTATCAAGTTTTATTTTTTAATAGTTAAAATATATGTAATATTTGGTATAGTATTTAGTTATAATATATGTAAAATTGTTTTTTTGAAAATAAGTCCATCCGTTCCAAAAGCCACTTTATGTTTTGCCGCAGTTGAAACTGAAAAATCGAACTTTGATTGCACCAAAATCCACGACATAAAGTGTTGGAATATTTTACAATTCCAATAGAAAAGAATTAATTGGCAGCAGGCAGGCCGCAGGGGTGGATCATATTATTACGAAAGCTGGCGTGTTGGGGTCCTTCGAAAATTTTGTTGCCATTTAGATGCAAAGCGAGAGCTGCTTTCATTTTCCTCATGTGCAACTGCATGATAAAGTACGTACGTACACTCATCACTCTTCTGCCATTCAAATGCTCTCCAATTTACCATCCATCAATGTCTCTTCTCTAAGGAGGAGTATGTGTATGCTAGAATTTTTGTTCTCCCACGCTTCCTTAATTCCTTTCTGTCATCTTGTCCGCTTATGTGTTTAGTAGCAATGCAAACAACATCCTATAAAGAAAGAATTTGAAGTTCACTTAAGAAACAAACCACGCAATGGCCCAATTAAGCCATAAAAGCACAAGAATCAAAGATTCTAATGTAGAAATGCATCATGTTGTGGTTCAAATCAAGTTGACAGAAGGATCTTATAAACATGATAGAAAATACATGATTGTAGAGTATTTTTATGGCAGAACAATAATTCCAAAGTATCAGATCGATGGTAGATCTCAAGCAGGGGGTATGCTATGCAGTCAAATATTGCATAGACTGAAAGCAGAATGGATAGTGGACCCCATAATGGTCAACATTTGTTAAAAAAATAAATAAAAATAAAAACATAACATAATCCTACTAATTGATCATCTTTCGAGGGACAGCTCGAGTATTAAATTGACTTCTTATAAGTTTAAGAAAAACATTATTTCTGATTATTTTGAAGTTCTTCTACCATAGTATTGCTTGCTTTCCCGAAGTATATTTCTACATCATTTTCTAAAAAAATGAGAAAAAAAAAAACTGCAAAGGCACATGTTTTGGATTTAAAAAAATCTCAACTGAAATAATAGAAAGATTTTACCTTTTCTTTTCTTTATTTTTACTTGTGAATATAATGTGAACTAGTTTCTTCAACACATAGTTTCAAAAGAAAGATATTCATCTCTCTATATATATATATTGTTGGGATATTAGTTCTATCAAGTCTCTCTACCAGAAGGGTCCACCACCATTTGCTCAATAAATTATTTTTGTCCGTCATGAATCTGGTCCAAGACTATTTAATCTTAAAATTAATAATCCATCCCGTGGAAGATCATAATCTCAATATTATAATATTTACAGACAAACATGACCTTAGAATATATATAGATAAGTAACCACCACCTGAGAGTGAATTATGATTCTGTCCAGTTCCAAAAAATGGACCCCGCCCCACACGTGGGTAGTATAAATATTATGCCAGTCTGAGTAAGTTGTGCATCTCCAAATGCAGTAACAATAAAAGGACCGTGTGCTGCTGGAGTTGGGGATCCTCCTTTGTCTAATCAAGGAGAGATGGATTTGCTATCAATTGGGATTTTCGACCAAGAATAATAATTACCTTTGATAAGATTGTAATTCAAAAGTGTAAGTGATCCTCCATTACATTTTATATGTTCTTCTTCGGTAAGTACAATTGATTTGTCGCTGACCGTAAATGTAACTCCAATCTTTCCACAAACCACGCAAATTTGTGAATATTTTTTTTTTCTTTTGATTTTTGTATTATTGTTTTGACTGTGTAATTATTTGGTAACGCGACTATAGAGACTTGTTCAATGGAGAAATGTGGAAAACCAATCCGCCTTACCGGGCTGTTATAGCAGTTTATCACGGACATATAGATTCATGGTCTACTGCAACCTCCTTTGAGAGGCTTTAACTTGTAACCATATATTTTGATTAATAATAATAATAATAACTTCCATGAAAATATTACCGTCATATATTTTTCTACCAAATGAACCAAAAATTTCACTTTAATATATCCAATAATCAATTCGGATGCATGAAATCATCAAAAGATTATGTATCCACCTGTACAATTAATAAAAACTTTGAGATTTTAGGGAGCTTTTGTCGTGTAACAACAAATTAATTAGGATGTGCAATTAATAATAAAATAAATAAAAATTACATAAATCCTCTCCAAATTTAAATTTGTGATTTGATCCCAATATTTTGAAAAATTAAGGTTTAAGCAAAAGTTCAGGCATATAAAACAATCAAATTAGTACGTGCAGCTTGTTTGTATCACATGTAATCCAGTAGCATCATCTATGCAGTAAAAATTGGCACTACGTAATTTGTGCTTTCTCAATTCAGCACATGGTCATCATGTAATGATCATGATGATTCATGTTTTGACTACCTGAAGGCAGACTACTCAGATTCCGTCGGCCAGGAAGCAGTCCATTTTTACGTCTGTGACATCAAGTTGCAGTATCTCTGCTCTGCATCCCAGAATTGAACCAATACTGCAAAATCAAAGTTTTTATTTATTTTAATTCACTAAACTACATAATAAATTAAGAGCTCTACACTGTTTTTTATGTCAAACTAGAGGAAAAGTTGATTTTAAGGAGTTATTCAATAATTTTTAGATGTCATTTGAGACTTAACCATGCTAATTAATCTGCACAAAGCCCTCAGAGCAGTGGCATCATACTTTTTATTCAGACATAAAAAAACCATTGGCAGGAAACCAGAAGGCCAAAAGAAATTCGGAGTTGATCTCACCCAAATAAAATATATCCAATAATATACAGATTGAATACAAACAAAAATTACAGAACGGCTTCATACCTAGGATGTGTGCGTCCAAGATCTCCGTGAACAAATTCCTTGATATATGTCCCAGCCTGCCATCAAATAAGTTTGCGTTCTGATTAGTAAAAATGAAGTTGACGAAGCGGAAATTTAGTTAGTTTAACATACTAACACAAACGTGGGGATTAGATAATATTCTAATGCCGACGAAAGAATAAACCTTAATAAAATCTTGAATTAACAAGGAAGACAAATAATTTTTCAAGAGAAACAATAAGTGTATTATATGAATTAATGAATATGAAGTCCCAAGACAACCTATATTTATAGAACTAGGTACTCTCCTACATATACTTTGAAAATGATAATAAATCACTCTCCTAATCTATTTTGAAAAAGATAATAAAAATTAACTTTTTCTACAAGTAGTTGAAAACTATTAAAATAAAAAATAATACAAACTTTAAATCCTATTTTAAATCCGATTCTGAACTGGAATCTATCACTATTCCCACTTGAAAAGAGCTCGTCCACAAGGTATGATCAGGATAATCAAGAGACACCGGAGGATAATAAATATGCAGATCAGAAACACTGAAAGTCAGAGAAACACCACCTATGTCAGGTGGAAGATCTAGAACACAAGTATTGTCATTAATATTGTGCACAATCCGGAATGGTCCATATTTCTTCTGTTGTAGCTTATGATGTCGACCAGGTGGAATCTTTCCTTTTGCAACCATCACTTCTTCTCCAACTTGGAATAGCTTGGCTCTGCGTCACTTATTAGCGTCTTCCTTGTATTTGGTGTTGGATGCTACCAACTTGGCTCGAACTTCAGCTTGGACATCGTGAACCTCTTCAGCCATTGTTGAAGCGGCACCACTAGAACCTGCTAGCTTTGGCAAGGAACCCAAATCCAAAACATGTTTAGGAACTTTGCGATATAGTACAAAAAAAGGAGACATACCAAGAGACTTATGGACAACACTGTTTTGGGCAAACTCAGCCCATCCAATAGCTAGCTCCCATTTTCAAGTGTGTCAAAATGCTTCCACAAATTAGTCTAGAAGGAAGCAAGAAATGTAGAATCACGAATGGAAACAACAGACTTAGGTACTCCATGTAAGCGGCTAAGCGCACCACTTTTTGAAAAAATAATCTACCAACTTGAACTACATATAATTCCTGCTCATAGGTAGACCATTTTTGCCTCGCCTCATTGAGTGTCTCACTGAAAAATGCAATAGGACGACCAGCTTGAGATGACACATCTCCAACTCCTACACCGCTAGCATCACATTCAATTTCTAAAACTTTAGAAAAATCTGGCTATGCAAGAACTGGGGTTGTAGTCAATTTCTTTTTAATACTGGGGTTGTAGTCAATTTCTTTTTAATCTTAGCGAAAAACTTAATTCCCTTCATGCAGTTTGTGATAGGAGCCAAGATAGTGCTGAAGTTTCGTATAACCCAATGATATAAACTTTCTAATCCAAAAAAACTTCGTGTCTCAGCTATGGTTTGGGGAACGGGCCAATCACTTATTACATCAACTTTTCCTTCATCAACCAGAATACCATCTGCACCTACTAAAAATCCCAAGAAAAGAAGTTTGCTATCCAGAAAAACGCACTTCTTCAGGTTAATGTACAATTTATTCTCCAACAATACCCCAAAAACTAATCTCAAATGCTTTAAATGATCCAATTCGCAGGTACTATAGATCAATATATCATAAAAATAAACCACCACAACCTTATTAATGAAAGGTTTTAATACCCGAGTCATCAATCGCATAAAGGTGCTACGAGCATTTGATAGGCTAAATGGCATAACAAGCAACTCATACAATCCTTGGTTTTGAATGCCATCTTCCACTCGTCCTCATACCTCTAATTTGAATATGAAGATAACCACTACGCAAATCAATCTTTGAAAACACTTTCGCACCACCTAATCTGTCAATAGCCCTGCTGTCCACACACATTCGCCATGAACCGTCTTTATTTGGAGTTAACAAAGCTGGAACTGCACAAGTACTAATGCTTTTTCTAATATGACTGATGGGGATCAAGATCAAGTTATTAAGTATTTATTTATAGATTTAATGTTTTTTATTTATTTATGGAATTGTTGTAATTTTAGGAGATAGATAGTATTTTATTAGTTAGGGTACTTTTAATATTTTAAATGTTTTATTTAATTAGTAGGGTAGTTTTGTCATTTAATAATTTTAGGGTAATTAAGGTTTGTGTCCTAATTGAATTAGGATTTGTTCCTATTTAAAGGTTGATGTACTCTCAGATAAAGGACGCTATTGATTATTTTGATTATTCAGTTATTCCAATTATCGCAGAGATAATTCTCTTTCTAAGGTAATAGACGCAGAGTTGAACCCTAAATCCCTAGTGGTTTATGAGTAGATCTAAACCTTAGGTTTCTGTTACTGCTATTGCTATCTAATATACAATCCACCATAATTTGTCCTACATCAATGACACTCCGCAATAAATCTTAAACCCGCTCCCTTAACATGTCACTCTCCTTCAGATTCATTCTGTATTAGGAAGACTTCCTCCAAGAATAAGATCAATTTGATGATGGGTATCTCTCATAAGAGGCAACTCTTTTGGGAACCAACACAAACGTGGGATTAGATAATGTTCTAATATCAATGGAGGAATAAAACTTAATAATACCTTAAATTAACAAGGAAGATAGAGAATTCTCCAAGAGAAACAATAAGTATATTATATGAGTTGAATGAATAATAAATCTCAAGACAACCTATATTTATAGGCATAAGTACTCTTCTACATATATTTTGGAAAGGATAATAAATAACTCTCATAATCTATTTGGAAAGAATAATAAAACTACTAATTAACTTTTCCTACAAGTAGTAGGAAACTATTAAAATAAAAATAATATTAAATTTAAATCCTATTCTAAATCCGATTTTGAACTGAAATATGCCACTACATCAGAAGTTCAAGAATTACTTTTCCATGAAACACATGTAGGGTTCAAGATAGGTGATTCTCTAGCCCTCCAAGCTATTCATACTTTTCTCCAATTAGATTTCCTAGTTTCCCAACCACCGTAAGTCGGTAAGTTCATAAAAGTGTCTCTACATCCAGAAGTTTGGGCAGGGGCGAGAGAAATAAAAGAGGGGCCAGGGGATAACAGCTGTTCTTAAGACACCACTTTCACATCTCACTAAGGATCCTCAATTCTCAGCCCAACAGAAATTTCAGGATTTATTTATTATTACTACTGCCATTCCAAAATATAAGATCACTTGCACTAAAGCAAAAAATATTTCCCCAATCGGTGGTTGAAACACAATATTAATTGACATTAGGATATAAATGCAATAAAAGAATAAGATTGAACCTGGGTACATAGATGCAAGAGAAAATACTGAGAACTTGCAGCAATCCTCTCAATTTTCATCCTGATTTCAAAGAATTGTTCCAATCAGTCATTCATATATATTAATAGAGCTCGATAACATCACCCTAAATATAACTGAAATGTTAATACCAATGTATAATTTTTTCACGCTCTAATGGACTTCGACGATGGAGAACCCTTACTGGCGTTCTCTGCAAAATTTTCTGCAAAACAATAAACGAGGAAACAAGTGATGGATAAGAGGAGAACCATTTAAACATGCCTAGCAAGCATAAATTCACCAATATCCCATCAAGAGAAATGCTCAAAGCATAGTTCATGGTGATTCCAGTGACGTAGGAAAACAGAAAACAAGAAATGCAAGTGTCAAACAGAAACTATACATGAGGGAACCCAAAAAAATCCTTTGGGAACCAAAAGATATGCTACATCTGAGTGGTGATAAAGCTGTTTGCAAGCCTAAGCTGTTATATGCCTGCATGAATAATATGTGCCTTAACTTATCTGGTGACTGAAATTGGTGAAACTACACAAATACTTGAACAGACAGCCTAAAACGACATGGTTCTGGTTGACACAGTTAGCTGTGGCAACAGTCTAAAACGACATAGTTTTTTATTAATGAAATGATGCAATGACAGATCATTGCCAATAGCAAATTAGCTGTGGCAACCAGAGTCATTTTTTCGTATATATATATTTCTCTGACAAATTAAACATTATTACATAGTACGAGTGTTTGGAAAACAGGTAGGAATTGAGGTCATATTTATAAAAACAAAATCAAGCCATAAGCTAAAACAGTAAATCAATGCAGAGCATCAGAAAGACAGTAGAAGTAATTAACTATTTTATTAAGGGAGGTTTGAGCTTGCATAATAACTAACCAAGTCTTTGAGTGAAGATATATTCTGCAAATCATCATCGTCGGGAGAGCGAGAAATCCACACTAATGCAGCATATTGTTTCTGTGTGAAATACATAGGATACAAGTTGAAGGGCCCGTCGAAGGACTAGATATATTTCTACAAAAATATGGCAGCCCGACTACTTGACTGGAAAAAATAAATGCTCACCTGCTTTTCTGCTTCTCCTTCTCGCATCAAGGTCCATGCTTCACTGCCTAAAACTTTTAGATTTTTCACCATAACCTGAGGGCAGAATGCGATCATTACATGCAATAATAAATGCGGACTAACAAAGATACAAAGATTTGAATGTGTAATTTAACTCACTAATTTGTTTTCCAGGCTATTTATTTTGCTTTCTATTTCCTTTATAGATGCATCAGAAGGAACATGGCACGCATTTTGTATCTCAATCAGGAAAGGGCGACCTGAACCCAACATCCGGACCTGAAAGAGAAATTCAGCATTCATATTGTCATCCATCTAACAGGAAAATGCATTTACAAGAGAAAGATTTTATACATCGATATCCTCTCTGCCAGCTGCATGAAATTTGTAGATGTCGCCCCGGCACATAGGAAGGATGTTGCCACCAATTATTTCCTACAGGGAAACCAACCAAGTTGAATTAATTAATTTTCCAATATATATTCCACAATACTTATGAGATAATAATTAGCTAAAAAAATATAACAGTACCTCAACAGACGCGTCTCCCATTCTCTCATCATCAATAATCCAGCGAGTCTGACTCACATTTCGCGAAAACTGAAATAGAAAAAGAGTACAAGTACATAATCTGCAAATTACAGAAAGACGCTACACATATGTACTCTCCATCAAGTTCAAACCTAAGGTACTACATATTGTCAACTTATAATATGCAGCCATGCAACAATACATAACGTATTTCATGAAGATTTCTCTCTCTTCTTATTGGATAAGTAAAGATAGTTCATGAGGACAGAATCACCAAAATTATGATTAATCAGAATTGCGAAGAGAATTTGTTAAAATGAGCAAACAAGATGTTGAATGGATGCCTTCACCAATGTGTATGACTTCGAGTTACCAGATACTCTTTTTGACCAAACGAACTGCGTATTGGTACCTGCGTACAAAAATATGGTACTCTTGTGTACCAATACTCTATATTTAGTGTACCAAGATATTTCTTTGTTGTTAACCTTTACTTGCACAAATATTCATATTCTAACTTAGTATTAGATACTCAAACATCACATTTGTCCTAAACTAGTTATAGAACAATTAAATTGTTGATTCAATTAAAAAAATCTATAAAACATGGTTTTATTGCATTTATTCTAATAGACTTCTTAACTATAAGCAGTCATATATTTGATACACAGACTTTTTAACATGTTTCCGGAAAGAATAGGAAAATAGATGCACGGAGATTTCATAACATATTATGCACTTCATGGTTTCAAAACCTATTAAAACCTTATCACTAGTACAAAGTCTGATAATACAAAGGAGTTTGGACCATCAACAAACCACCTCCTTGAACAGCATGAGAGAGATGCTCGCATTCTAGAAGTTCAAAAAATTGCTTAAGTCAATTTAATTCAAGAATAGATTCTGAAAAAGGTTAACATACCTTCAAGTATCTCCCACCAATGTATATAGGAGTCCTACAGTAAAGCAATGCCAAGTGACAGGGTTGGTTGACCTGAAAGCAAAAGAGCCACAGAAAAGGAGCTACATCATATGAACATACAATATTCAAGTTAATTACACAACAAACAAAATGGGTTGATAAAATATTTAAGTTAATTACATGACAGTAACCAATGGAGCAGTGGTGTCAAAAATTGAAGATCTTTCAATTTGATGACTTGTATGAAATCATACCTTCTCTGAATGGCAGTCAGCAATTTCACGATCTTGCAAACCATTGGAAGAATTTTTGGTGGATTCATATTTTTCATTAGAACATAAATTTGAGCTATCAATGTCACCACTAAACAACATATAATTGGAGCCCACATCATCATCCGCACCTTTTCAAGAAACCAGCATTTAGTTGACCATCAAATTTTTTAAGGTAAACAAGATAAACATATAGACTGAAGTCATGGAATAAACAAGAACTGGTGATAAATTTGATAGAACTTAATGAATAACAAACTGGAGGACGATTTTTTTGACAATGTCACTACCTAATGGTGGATCAGAAACTTCAAAAGTCGAAACAACCATCATATCTTAAATATAATGCTATAGAAATTGTATTAGCCTACAGGAACTACATTTCAAGTTTGTTTGGAGTTTGTGTATATACCAACTCTAGACCTTTATTCTTGTTATTTTGGATCTTTAAACATGAAAATGCTTGGGATGATGTATATACACACAACTCACAAGAGTTCAACTGTATATGTATTTTCCTGTAAAGGTTTTAAAAAAAGTGGTATCCTTCCTTCAAATTATGAGGCTATTTCTGGTATGAAAGTTGATCTTTCAATCGTAGGTAGCTTGGCAGTCCACAGAGTTGGTTTGTTTATCCTTCAAGCTTCAAGTGTCTTCTTGGATAGCTAGAGCAGTCCATAGACGTGTAGCCTCACTAGTGTCAATATTCAGGAGAATGTAGCTTCCTATGCTTTCTTGGTTGGGCGTGAGATTAAGTCTTACCCCATGCTTTATTTAGGTGTCCTTTTCGAGGTATCTGACTTTCTTGACTTGACTTTCTAATACCCACATCCGTATTTGAATTTCTTGGCTCTTTCCCTCCCCATTATTTCCTTACACATTCTACCTTTTTTTTTTTTTTGTTGCTAATATTCTACCTTTCTTCCAATAACTTCATCAATATTTTTCACTTATTTATCTTACTGAGTTTCATGCTAATTAATTGCAATAATATTAGGTTTGAGGTTTGAAAGAAGAACAATAAATCATGAAAAATCAATTCAAAACAGGACTCGTGATATGTGTTCACTGAATATAATTCACGAAATCTATTTTGGACGGGCCATAAGTTAATGTCTAAACAGACACCTAGAGATCAAATTTATGCCAAACAGACCCTTATTCAAACACAAAAGTTAAAAACTAAGTCAAATATATAACAAGGATGGAAAAAGGGAAGCAAGTCTTAGAAATTATGATTATAATAAAAAATAGCTCATGAGGTTTGTATAAGAGAAAAAGAGGGGGGGGGGGGGGGGGGGGGGGGGGGGGGGAATACCTGTTTTCCTTCTCTTACTGCATTGATTTTTCTCAGCAATATTTTTTACAGTCATTGAAGCATTAAGATGGGTGTATGTCAAACGAATTCGGAAAGAGCTCACACCAGATTTAACACCCTGCAGAACTTTAAATTACATTAAGAATCAGTTTGCCAATTTTTTGCTTGGCATCTGTATATATCAGCTCAGGATAAAAACAACACTTCACTTTTGTTCCTCAGAGCACTTTCTTCTTAAGAAATCAAAAATAATGAAAGCAACAAAATTGGGGAGAGAGTTTCAAATTACCAATAATGTTTCAAGGGGATTTGTTAAAGACAACTTCAAGACTTCCTTGATCGAAATGAGTTCAGATCTAACAATTTTTTGATACCATAGTTCAGAGTGGTACTTCTTTTTAATATGTGACCTGAAAAAAAGTGGAAATGACCAAAAATGTTTACCACATATACCGATACAAATCCTTTTGACGAGGAGGCTAAAAAGCATGAAATGAAAAGAAAGTTAAGAACTTTATAAAAAGCAAATAAGTGATTACTAAGAGCAAAATATAAACTTCCTTAAGATTGTAAAAATGTTAACACAAGACAGTGATGATTAAGTTCTATAATCCAATTCTATATATTTAACAAGAGAAGGTGTGTTTGTCACGTATTCTCGCCAAGACAACAAAAAATCCGCCAACATATCGAAACCTCTCATTTACTTTAGCTATTTTCTCATTCAGATAATACGATCTGGTACTAGAATTAAACATCTCTTATCATCTGACACCTATTTCAGTTACAACTTACCAAATTGCTACGTTGGGTAAATCCAATCAAAATTGTCAAGAAAACAAAAAAAAAAACAACTTACCAAACTGATTCTTCATTTTCCATGACAAACGGTGGTAAGGAGACTTCAAGAGAAAAGTTATCAATTAGATGGCCATCTTGCTTTATAACATCAGCAATTGTCGAAGCAAAGTCACTCACACAATCCCTTTTCACCAACACATCTAGTTGGTCGTAATACATGAATTGCAATATACCTAAGCAGATTCTACAGATGTCTGCATCAATTTTTAACTTTGGAGAAGAGTGCAGACTAATTGAATCTTTATCTACTTGAGAACCACTGACCGTCGGATCTCCTTTCAACTCTGTTGCGTTTACAAGAATAGAACCCAGGAGTGATGGTGAGAGCAAGGCACAAGAATATAGTCGCTCATGAACACCAAATATCCGGAAGATGCATCTAACACATACCTGAATAATAGTCAACTATATTGAGAGTTCCATAAATCATCATAGATGTAAGGAACATGAAGTATGATCTATAAAAATAATCAAGTAACTAGATACAAAGCTCAACTGACCATTCAGTTGACTCTGGCTGTGTAAAGTTTCTAGTCATAATTGCGAATAGTGTACAACATAAATCAACTAACACAAAATGAAGCCATAAGAAAAAGGGAATATCTTGGAACTTTTACTTCATTAAAAGTATAAAATAAAATAATGTCGCAAACAGTACAGAATTAATAACAAACTTCCACATATATATTAAGGTTAGAGTATTTTCATTTTACTTTTTAAGCAAAATTTGTTTGTCCAAATGCACCATATATGTATGTATAGAAGTATAATTTCCCTTTTATAGGAAAATATTTAACAAAACAATGATAACATCCTAAATTAGTTATACAACGAAACAAACCTAATGCTATAAAGCAAACATGCTTCCGAATTTGTGTAAGTTGTCTATAGCACACAATTCCTAAAACTTGTGTTTGATAGGAGTAGATTATTTGATTCCGAAAGTTATTGATTTTACTATTGAAGTCGCTTTCTAATGAATTTGGAAATAAACAAAAACAAAACCAAAACCAAAGAGAGAGCGAAAGAAACAAAGCCTTTAAAGAGATGGAAGTAAAGAACGTACCCCAATGGATAACAGCTCTTTCACCGCGTGTTCAGGCAGCGCTTGGACGGCGTCAGTTATAAGCTTCAGCTCATCCGCGCCGGCGCCGGCGATAAGGTCCGCCTTGTCGTGGCCGTTGATAGCCTGCTCAGTGGCCGTGTCGATCGTCATATTCGATTCGAAGCTCACCGGTTCAGTTCAGCTTGCAATGTGACGGCACTCTTTTTTCGTTAGTACTAAATTGCGATTACAGGGAAGAAATATTATGGGCCTGGCCTGTTTACAAAATAATCGATAATAAGAATTCGAGAGTAATATTTTCACATGTTTTTTTATATTTTTATATAATTTTTTTATATAAAAATAAGATTCACTTTATATTCATATTAGAGAATAATATAAAAATATCAAAAATATATGTGAAAATATTAATTCCCTAAGAATGAATGGTAAACCGTTAAAAGACTCAAAGTTAGGAATCTGATTGATTGGTTTTATTTCCAACTCCAAAATAAAGTGTTTTATTTTAAAAATTATTTTGTGAAAAGCTAATGTGAATTTATTTAAATTTTAAAATTATATATATATATATTGAATAAAAATTTGATGGAAAACGAAATTGATGATAAATTATGTTTAATTTGTTATACGATGATGAAATTTTGATGGTAAAGTGTGGTTTGTAAAATAGATTATCAAAATGAAAATGAGTAGATATGGATTATGCATTTTCCCCTCATGTAATTCTAAAAATTGTTTTAACACTCTAAATTATGTTTGATGTGTTGTGAATAAGGATACTTGAAAAAAAAAATTATAAGAAAAAAAGAAGTTGCAAACATGGGATTTCAAAGTAATCCTATTATTTTCTCAAATTTAAAACCTCAATAAACAATGTGTAACTGAGAATGGAGAATTTGATCACATCAATATATGAATAAATATCATTTAGCTTAGTTATGACTTGTTTGGCCAGCCTTACACCAGAAGGCAAAAAATTTAGTTCTCATTAAAAGCCGCCTTATTGAGTTCGGCTAGGCCTATAACTAGATAAGCACAACATATTACAAGCAAGATTATTACGAAGCACCACTCAACGAAGATACTAAGCAAGTGCTTTGAGATCAACCGGCTCTCACTTCTCATTGCACACGCGGGAATCTCCGAAAAGAAATAGAAATAAGAAAAGATAACAGCCAATGCTTAAAGAAACATCAATACTATATTTAGCATCTATGCAAAAGACAAGTCAAAATAAAAGCTCTCATACACTAATTTATTCGAGCATACAACTAGAAAAATATAATTCCTTATTAACAATCTAATACTTTTAAGAATCTCCTGATCGAAACAGACGTTAAAGGAACAAAGCCTCCACTTATATGAGCAGCAAAATGTTTCACAAAGACGAACTTGGACGAGTGAGACCCACAACACCAGCAAGGACAGTCTTATTTCGTTCTTTCACCATCACCTGATATAGAACTCTGCACATTCAAACTCGTTATACGTCTTGAAAGCCTATATAGAATTTACTTCATCAGAAATTGAACACAGTAGGGTACCTCGTGCCTTCTAACCACATTTCTGTGATTAATGTTTCACCAGGGTATACATGTAAAAGTAATCGGCTTGATATGCTTTTGACCATGTCTGGGTCGCCTCTGCATATGCATTTGATAATAGCTCTGACTGCAAAACCAAGTGTGCCCAGCCCGTGCAGTATAGGGCGAGAAAATCTTGACAACGAAAAAAGTAATAGAGTTAGAGCAAAACAAAGCATAGTTGTGGCGGGTTACCAATCTAATTTGATATGATCTAGTACATAAAACCAAAGTGCAGATGATTATTGCGAATTGAGTGAAAGGATTTTCATCATTTTCTTCGTATTTATTTGTGTTTTATTTGGGGAGAAAAGAGGGGGGAGGGGGAGAGATTAGTACCGTGGAATTGCTGTATACTCTATCAAAAGGATACACAAGATACAACTTGAAATATAGGTAAGATTTTATCTAAGAAGTTATGCGAATTTATTTGCAAACAAAAGAAGAGAATTACTCAGTTATGCACTTGGTCAATGATTTAAGGCACTAACCCTGCTATTGCTGCAAATGCTGGATCGGAGTGCAAAGGGTTATAGTCACCAGAGAGCCTGTATAGCAATGCCTGCACAACAGCACTGCAAGAAGTCAGGATTGGTAGAAAACTCGCTACTCGTACATAAGCAAACACAAAACATATTCTTCAATTAATGCATAAAATGTTGGTTTCTGTATAAGAAAAGAAAATTTGTCCATCGTATAAGCACGTGTACAAGTTCAAAAACTCATACTAATCACCAAAGGTCTGACATTCGCACAAAATTTGATAGTCTGAGCCATCGGAATGGAGTACAAAGACAACATAGAAATACACTCAGAAAGGTTGGACTTCGGTAATTAACGTATTCATAAGTAGCAGGCCTCAACTTCAACAAATCTCCAGTACTGATTGCATCTTTCATGAGGAACAGTATTGCATTCCGGCTATTTGAGGGCCATCCTATTCCACACCTATGGTACGCCTCACACATCGTTTCAAAAATGTATAGCAGCGGTCAAATCAGTGCACAAAGTTTCCAGGGTGCCAAGGCTGGCCACCCCCAAGATTGTTTCAAAATATCATGTACATGGCTCTTCACTTGCAACATGCAAGTCATGAAACTCTTTGACGTACGCCTCACAACCGTTTCAAAAACGAATAGCACTAGTCAAATCAGTTGCACAAAGTTATTAGGGTGTCAAGGCTAGTCATGACCTCCCCACCCCCGACGTTTCGAAGTTATTACATACATGGCTCTTCATTTGCAATATGCAAGCCATGAAACTCTTATAGGTTAGGGAGACAATCAAATATCTAATTAAGAAAAAAAAAAACTTATGGAAACTTCTAACTAACTATGTCGTGGTCTCACTCCCGTATCTAAACAGAAAGAAAAAGTTACTCTTTAGTTGAGACAATCAGCTTCTCCTTTTTTTCCAAGTGTTTTTTCAATAGAGTTGACACTATTCTTTTTAAATATAAAAAAATAATAATGGCCTTCCAAAAGGCCAACTCCATAAAAGGGAGTGGATATTATTAAAAGAGCTTTACTCTCGAAATAAATTTTTAAGAGTTGTTACCCATAAGAGAGAGAGAGAGAGAGAGAGGGAGGGAGGAGGGAGGGAGGGAGGGAGTTTCAAGAGCCAAAGGTTTGGAAAGGAACACGGCATGGATACTGGCAACTTAAAAATGGATCAACAAATTTCTGTCAAAGCTGTTCAAGAAACCAAAAAGTAATGCTCCCAATTCTATTGAATATAAACACATTAGATGAGGAGGGATTTCCTATCATGCTTCATATAAGAATTGCCTTGTTAGTGACCCTGTCATTTTGTTCAAAGAAAAGGTTAATTTCCAAACATCAGAATCATTTCCTGACACTTATTCAATAATTCAAATGGATAATGTGGAACATGAAGCAATCTAAGCCAATGTCAATATTAACGGTCCACCTCATCTATTCCAAATGTCAAAAACAAAGAATTAAAGATCAGTGGTTTAACAAACCCATAACAGTTAGAGATAAAATGGTTGAGTAATAAAAAATATCAAAGCATAATAAAAAATGCTACATGCCTGGGAGGGTTGAGTACATTCTTCATAAACTGCAAATGGTTGACTTTTAGGATGTTTAAAAGCTAAGATCCTATTGGTGGGATACTTCGAATAGGAATATGGGTGCGATGATTTTGAGAAGCCACCTGCACCCCGCAAAAAAATAGTCATCCTGCAGAGAAATAAGATATTTACTTAGTCAACTGCATATAAATCAAATCTATATCAATCACTTGCTTGGTAACTTACTGGTTCACGCAGAGCGGTTCAGCAGACTCCTTCTCATAACTTGTAATTTCAATTTCAATTATGGCTGCTTTTCCTAAAAATCAAAAGCTACATCGTTAATAAGAAGAAAAGGAAAGTTATTTCACCAATCAAGGAATATTAAAAGTAAGAAAATAAACTACTTGTGCATGTTGGACAAAAAGAAAACATCTATTTTGCAAGACAATAAACAGGAAAATAGGAAAGGCAACTATTCCTTATTGCAACTAAATTCCTATGCTAAAAAGATTTCTAGCTAGGATAGTATATTGTTTTTTCTACATCGTTTTTTGTTTTAACTCGTTTGTTATATCCAGACTTTGAATAAACCAACATACAATAAAGATATTCATAACCAGTGATGTTTCTCCTTTAACAAACCTTTATCATGCAATCCAACAACGCTTGCTTTATTTTGTATCTGCACCAATAACAATGTCGAGAATAGGAAAGAAAAATATTAGAGTTATGAACCGAAAAGGATGACCAAAATATAGATTAGCAGGTCATAAAAGTTGAAAGTTCCTAACCAGAGTATTATCAAATTTGTGTATGCAATAATTTTAAAGGAGTTTAGGTGAAAATACCATTAAAATAACAAAGAGGTAAACATGCATTCAATTAGAAGCACGAAATGTGAATCATTCAGAACTTGTAGTCAAGAACCTTACACAACCATGAGTAGGCAAAGGCCTGTATATTTCTATGAACTGTTGTCCATGCAATAAAAGACGTGGATCAAATCTGGCAACATATAAGAGTCAGACTGTAAATTAATAAATTTTCTATGATTCAATGGTAAAATACAGACAAGGAATGAGACTGACTGAAAAATGTAATACAAATACTTACGACAACCCAGGTATTTCCGAAATATGTGTTCCATAAGAAAATATGGCAGCAAAAGTTGGCAAGACCTAGGAAGTTGATATAAAAATGAAAAGAGTATTCCTCTTTTTTTAAGTAAAAATCATCACTGAAACATTCTTATTACTTTAAGTCAAAAGCATCTCTAAAAAAGCATAACTGAGAATTGACTGTACAAATTTCGAAGCAGATAAAAAGACAAGTAACTCAAAATTCGCGCGCCCGCGCGGGGGGGGGGGGGCCCAGCTAAACCAATTTGAAGCACCTGAATGAATTTCTGCCCATCTTCATGGTAAACATATTTGAGCTCTTTATCATCTAAGGCATTTCTTGCACATGCTCCAACACCAAGGGCATACAGCGTAGCATCTCTATTCCAAATAGAAATAGTTAAATAAACTTGGGGTAAAGATAAATTTCTATACATAATAAATATGAGAAAGAAATACTGAAAAACTATGACAGATTGCACGTGTTCATTCAAAGCAATTTCTTCTACCAAGAAAAACTACATGTGCTGCTCTAAGGGTTTACCTCTCAGTGTAAGTGTATGTCCTCTGCAGTCCATCCCATACATGCAACAAAAATTATACAAAATTATTACCAATCTCACTAAAATGAAATGTAACTATTCAATCTTACAAGCATCTCGATAATGAATGAACGATAAACAGGTAGCTGCAATTCAGAAAGAGCAAATATACTACCAGATATCTCAGGAAATTTCAAAGAATTCATCAAACGATTTATGTGCTTATGAGGTTGAAGAGAAAGATATCGATGGGAAATAATTCCAATCCAAACTTCATGAAATGCTATAAAAGCATCTTTAAACAACATGGGAATACTATTGGCCTAGCAGCTGGGAAGAAGTGGAAGAATTTAACTGATTAATTAATTAATTTCCCAAATTTCAACTCCAATTTAAGGACTTTCAGGACTGATAACTACTGCAAACAGGCAACATAATTACTAGATAAAGAGAGTAAACAGATAGACTATCTCTTCACTAGTTAAAAAAACAAAGAATTATGCTACAGCCACTGAAAGGTTTGTATAAAGATAATTAACAATCAAAACAATATACAAAATTAAGATTCGGGAGAAAGAAAACTTGTACCTCAGGGAATTCGTAGGATACCGCACGCTCAGGATCGATCACAGAACTGTCCCCCATGAGAGCCTACAAGAATTCACAGCAAAAACCTTCACGGAATGAAAGGAAACAGCAGCTTAATGCTGGAGGGAAAGAAATGACGGAATAAACGTAAACTATCAGATATAAATAAATAAATGTAATGAAAAATAGTGTATTAAATAATTATTTTAAGTAAAATAAAATTTTATTTTATTTTCATTTTCATTTTTGATCTCATTTACCTCTTACTTATATATATATATATATATATATATATATATATATATATATTAAGTTGCCTTAGTTTTACTTTTGTCATCTAAATTGTCCTTTTTTTTTCTTTTTCTTTATTTTAGTTTCTTACTCCTTCAAAATGTTTACTATTAAAAATATATGAATTATAGTGATAGTGATATTTCTGAAAATATCTCCCAATCTCATTTCATTTTTGGTCTCATTTATCTCTTACTTATTAGCATATATATATATATTGTCCTTTGTCATCTAAATTGTCCTTTTTTTTCTTTTTCTTTGTTTTAGTTTGTTACTCCATCAAAATGTTGACTATTGAAAATATATGAATTATAGTGATAGTGATATTTCTGAATATCACTATCACTGTAATTCATATAATATTTTGAAGGAGTAACAAACTAAAACAAAGAATAAGGACAATTTAGATGACAAAGAAAAAGTTAGGGCTACTTAATATATATATGGGTTATATATATATACACCGTTGTATAGTGTACAATTGGTTATGACGATGATTTCTTGAGCTATGACGACGGTTCAACCGTTGTCATAGATCAAAAATAGTTATGACGACAGTTGATCCATCGACATAGCTCAAAAAAACCGTCGCAATAGCCAACTGTGCGCTACACAGTTGTGTATATATTTTTTTACTTATATATATATATATATATATAAAAAGTAGTTTTAACACAAAAATATGTCTTATATAACATTTTTTTCATAAATTTATTGACCACCAATTTGGACTGCTTCGATTTATTGCTTAAATTTATTTGATTAGATAAATGTAATTAGCTTAATAATACATTATCAGTATTTCTCCTTATCATTTTCTATGATAACTAAATTACATTTCTTCTCAATTTTCACTCACATCACCAAAACTACTTGTTGTAACTCTCTCATATCCGTATGTGTTGATTTTCTTAAACTTTTTTGAATTGCGCACACAGATTACTGAATGCCACGACCAGTAGAGTGATTGTAAAAATGCCTTTCCTAAAGTCTCAAGACCGAGGCATATGTGAGTCTTCGGGAAGTTCAACTGAAACAGAATAAATACCTGAAATTGAAAATTAAGGCATTTTAAGCTGGTTTAAAAGTTATAATATTTTCTTCGTTTCACAAAAATGTTCGATTTGTAAAATTACAAAAAGCGCAAATTGAAGTAATAAATTCAAATTATCATCCTTATATTAATATGTTATCGTTATTAATTTTAAAGATAAATATACAATAAAAATATATTATTAATAATTATAAATTTTAAATTAGACGGACGACGTAGCTATCAAAAGAGCTAAGCTTGAGTTGTAAACTGCAAACCCTGATGCGTGGACAATTTATTTACTGTATAGAGTGAGAATATTTTTGTCTTAATATTTTTTTTTCATTAAAATATCGATTCTCCATTATAATGTATAAAAGAATTGCAATTCAGTCGAAAAGATCATTACGATCAAACTTACATACTCAACACCCATTCCATCCAACCAAACACCTCATTAGGCCTCTTTTGATATCTCGATTGCACCGCTAATATTTTTAGACTTTTCCTACGTGGAGGCAACAATACATGAAAAGCATTGTAATAACTAGGAGGCGGTGCAACAAATACAGTAAAATAAGAGAGGAGCCAAAGCCTTTAATTAGATTATAACTATATCTGTTGAGTTAAATGCACTTTGATTCTCCAAATTTATCTTATTTTGTACATTATATTTTATACTTTAAAACGTAATACTTTATATCTTGCACTTTTAACAAATCAGCACATAAATGCAAAATTCGTCGTTAAAAATGGGTTAATTCTAAAAGTGACGGATTTTACACTTTTAGTGACGAATTTTGAGTTATAAGGTATTATGGGTTAATTCTAAACGCGACAGATTTTACATTTTTAGTGACAAATTTTGGGTTGTAAAGTGTTATGTGCCCAATGGGTTGAAAGGCGTTACATGCCAGTTCACTAAAAGTACAAAAAACAGCAAAGTGTCACGTTCTAAAATATAAAGTATAATATGCAAAATGAATTAAACTCAAAAGATACAAAGCACATTTAACTGCATATTTTGGCGATAACACGTTTCTAGTGCCTTAAAAAAACATGTGCCTGCTTAATAAAGAAAATATTACTCCTCCATTCGAAAAATATAAGATATTTTTATTTTTTTAAATTAATTTGAGATAATTTCAAATTCATAAGTGACATACATTGATATAGTTTTAGTCAAACAATCTTTCTAAAAAATATTACAACCTATAAAATTTATTTTATAATTTTTAATGAATCTAATCAATTTTAAATTCCAAAATGAACTTATAATTTGAAACCAATAAAGTTTGCAAAAGTCGAAATAACCTCTCACCCAAACCCCTACGCTAGTTAATCATGCCTTGATTTCACTATATATTAAACAACGCAATAAAATGAAAATCGCACAGCAGCCTCAGCCTACCATTAACCCTCCTAAGAAGCATATATAGAAAATGCATCTCAAAAAAGTAAAACAATTACAAAACACCACACATTTCTTAATGTTCGTTCCAAAACATGCAACCCCGTCGTAAATGTTTGATCATAGACTAGCTTGTTGCATTACAACAGTCGTTATCTGGCCCTGTTTTTCTACCGTCTTCTCACATTCTATCTTCTCTCCTCCTTGGGGCACAAGTGATGATTTCGTCAACTCTGAGAATCATCTCAGCGGCTTCAGTTGCAGAAAGCAATACAGCCTGCTTGACCTTGAACGCCTCGCATATTCCCAATGCTGCCATATCTCCAACCTGAAAAAAAAAAAAAACCAATAATGAGATAAAACAGTACATATTTCAAAATATCCAATTATAAACAACAACAAAATAATCATTGCCATGCTGTATAAGAACAGCTATCAAGGAAATCCCCAACCAGCTGAATATTACAGCTGGCCACTTTAAGCAAGATGAAAAGGCCACGGTTAGCAAAGTAAATTGAACTTTTCCATAATGAATTTTTAAAAATTAGAATTTCAAGTAAAAACATATTCACATGAGCTGGTTGGAAAGAGTCTTATATAGTGCTTATTATAAGGAAAACATAATTCCCAAAGATCAAGCATGGGGCACATTAATGCAGTGTGCAACTATGCATAATGCCGTTACTGTCAGAAACTAGGCAAACACTTCTATATACCGCTCAAATTAAAAATCTGCTACTTACGGATCCAGAAATGACGTCAATCCCTGCATTGCTTTCCTCCTTGTGGTGCTCTGCACGGAGTTGTGCAATCATCTCAGCGCTGTCCAATCCCGCATTGTCCGCAATTGTTGTTGGAATTGCAATAAGTGCCCGTGAGTAAGCATCAATAGCATGAGACTTCTTCCCAGGAGTCTTCCGCGCCAACTCATCAACTGCCTTTGCCATCACCATCTCAGGCCATCCACCTCCAAGCAAAACCCTGCTGTCATTTACCATCTGAGACAGCACACACAAGGCATCGTGCAAAGATCTTTCTGCTTCATCAAGCACATGAAAGCTGCAAATGGAAAAAATCACATCATGATGTAACACCTTTTAAAAATAAAGAGAAGAGAGAGGTGTCTAAATCCAAATATCTTATAGGTAATGACTATAAATCAAATCACAAAAAATGGGCTGAAACAGTGTACAAATGCTCTTAATCCATATTTGCGGCAACCTAAGTATTAAGAGAAGTGAGAACAAAAGTATCCAAGATCAGATACAGTTAAACAAGTCGTATAATGCACAAGTCTAGCACGGCTATAAATTCCAAAATACTTATAAAATAATTAAATAGTAAGATAGTTGGGCTTTGCCAAAAAAGTAAATGTAATACAAACTGAAACTCGTCAGTTAACATGTGCATTGATTACAGCCATAGGTTGTGCCTTGCAACATGATTACACAATTCAAAACATCAGAGTTAAGTACAAACTAATTGTCATTCCATGCCCATGGATGTGGAACATAAGAACATGTCACCAGTTGTAGGAGAGAGGACACAACAGTTTCATGAAAAGAAAAGGTGCTGAGTGCTGACTTGTATTAATGCTTCCATTTATGTTCACTCCAATCAAAGTTGACATGAAGGAAAGTGAGGTAGTTATCAAATGAAGCTTTTGCCTTTTAGTCTTTTCAAATGGCACACACTTTCTTGCTTCTTTTCTTCCAGTTTTTCATTCCAAGTGTGTGCAAAAACCCTATATCTTTTTTCATCAATACATAAAATCTTGGAAAACAGACCAATCAGCATTACACTTGGTGACGTATCAAAGTTAATGCATGCACTAATGTGGAAATTAATTTGTAGTATTGTGTGCATGTATACAGTCTAATTTTATACATGAAAAACTAAAGCTCAAATATTCTACATAGAATTCCAAACTCATTTGGCTGAAAATTTAGGAAACCATTTATGAGACACCCCTCTGTCCTTAAAGGACGTCACTTTTTAATAAATGGAATAGTTAAGAAGAAATAACCTTTTGCTTTGAATATTCAAGCTTTATGAATCAAGTTTGAAAAAGCTCACGGTATTTTGATCTTATTGTGGTTTGATTAGTCGAATAAAATATGAGACAGGCAAATTAGTATGTTAAGGTATGTAAAAATATAAACCTTTCAAATAGTGAAATTTCCCAGAGGGATGGGAACAAACAATAAAGGAGGCAAAATCACATCCCTATATGGACAAAGGAAATGTATGGTACTAATGCACTAAGATCATGATAAAAGTAGCACAACTATTAAAATTAAGAAAATAATAGAAAAAACAGTCAAAATAGCGTACCTTGCCCCTCTCAATACTATGGTACATGCCTGACCCATTTCAACACCTGAAAAGTGGATTAATTTGTCTTCACCAATCATAATTTCCTCAATGAGCTTGCAGTGCCCAAGCTTAACCGACTCTGGATTGTCAAAGGTAGATGCAATTTCACCACCAGTAACTAGTCCCAGGCGCTCAATGCCATCAAAATCAGCATGCTCAATTGCAAGTATTCCAGCATCAGCAAAAAGTTCTTCTGGGAAGTTGTAGATTAACTGTCGGTTAACAAAGCAATTAATCCCATGAGCTATTATCTTTTGCACCTTCTCCTTCATTTTTTCCTTTTCGGCACCTTCAATCTCAGCAACCCTCGACATTGAATCAACACGAACACGTGCTCCATAAATTTTCACTTTGTCCGTATCCATTGCAGTATTTGCCACTAAGATTTTAGCATTCTCTATGCGTTTTGGCTGGCCAATACCAATTTTTTTATCCAGAATAAATCTGCAAATAGAATACAATACACTTCAAGAACAGAAAAACAAATTTTGGATGAAGAATTTAGGCATTAGGTTGCTAGGCATACAGGTAAGAGACGATTGCAAGTTTCTCATTGTTATAGTTTTTTTGTTCTAAGAGATTTTGATGGATTTGGTCTGATATTGTTTTTCCTGACAAACAAGGAACCCAATCATACAAGACCTTACTTTGCTTCTTTCTAGACATAACTTATAAGGTAAAACACCAGTTTATAATGAAAGACTGATCATATATGGCACAGCAAGAGTAATTTTGTCTTCTTACATTTTTCTATAGGAATTAGGATTTAATATCAGAGCTAAAATTCCAGGTAAATGATAATAAATGAAATAAACTGGGATTTTCAACACACTCCAAGTTTTGCCCTTTTCCCAAATAACTGTATGAAAACCAGACAAATTAGGAAAAATATCAACCCAACAGATCTAAACAGGCACTTAGGTTATGTTTAAATGGAGATGGCAATATACAAATGACATATCATTTGTTTCTCTTTATTAAGTTTGATCTTTTTATGCAACCTAGGGAGCATTTAAGCACTAAAATACCTCTGCAATTGTATGGGTATGGAAAAAAGCTTAAAGAGCTAAAAAGACATGAAGAAACTTTTTTAAAAAATTAAAAGATTTATCTGCAGTATTGTCGACTTGTAATGGTTAATGTTTGAACAATGATAGACTATATCATAGTGAAGGCAGCTCCTCTTTGATAGATATGCATTTGCATTGCTAACTTGAATTGCATGCTAGAATTTCCACAATATTAGTTAACGCACCCTTCATCTAGAAAAGAATCCTTCAGTGATCCTCCAGGCTTCTTTATGATCTGGATGGACTCCAAGTTTGTGCTGCCCTGCCATTTCAAAAGATATTATCAGACACATGCCCAGGACATGCCAATTGCAAATGTCAACCATAATATGTGGTCACCGGGTATAAAATTGACAGAGCTGCTGCTCAGAAGGTATAACAGAAAAGAACTTATCATAAACAAATAGAGGTACAACACAAAAGAGAATACATTAATGATAAGAAGTTCTGTTTTTATAAAGGTAAGAATGGCTATTGTTTCTCAAAGTAAATTATTCTATTTTGTTTAAATTAAAATATTATGTTTCAAATAAGAAGAAATATTAAACAAACAAACAAATGGATAGAGACTTGGATACTAGCTCTTGTCCAGAAAATTCACCATACAAACAGATAGCTTTTTGCTAAATATGAGTTTTGATGCATCAGTTTGGTATATTTCACTTAATCCTTATTCACAGCTGCACTACCAAATGTTTCATAACAAAACTGATACCAGATCACTTCATGCACAAACACAAAATACGAACAAACTTCTTACTTTTAGCCTCATAACAGCATCGACAGCCAGCTTAGCAAAATGTTCCTTGTCCTGAGAGAGGATTTTTGAACTTAATGTAGTCATTGCAATCTTCATCAAGTCTGTCCTGAATTTCTCTGTACAGGCAGAATTTAAAGCATTAGACATGTACAAGCTACAACACACTTGAAACTAGAAAAACGACTCCACCCCTTTATGCTTGGAAGCTCTATTTCAGATTTGAAGTAGCCCACTAGAAGAAGAAACTAAGTTACTCCACATATCATCAACCACATTCAAACACACAAGATAATGCCGTGAAGGTGGAAAAACACCTGAGTGATGATGCCACAGAACTCAAAATGGCTTAGGAATGAAACAGTGACTATTGAAAAGTAAGAGCAAAACTAATCAAAGAAAAAAACAAACTGATATTTGAAAGTGATAAGCTAACAATCAGTACCTGCATCAAGCTTATTATCCATGACTTTCTCCAGCAGTGCATTACGAGCACATTCAGCTGCCATCCGATAACCTGAAAACAAGCAAGTACAGAAATGACATATTATAATTCCTAAAATTAAGAAATAAGATAGACAGAATACATACCAAAAATGTCCACATACAAAGGCACATTGAGGCACATAGTTCAAGTAACAAGAACACTCCACTAGTATGTTGTATAGACTCAGAAATGCCAAGGAAGAAAGAGAAGGCTATTTTATAGTTTAAAGTGAGGATACAATAATCAAAAGGAAAAATGAAAACTAGTAATTAAAATTAAACTACTTAAAAAGAATGAGGCGCAATACAACTAGACATTGAATGTTTCTATTACATGTCAACTATGGCCGGACAAAGAAGGAGAAATTCGGGAGCGCAAGCAAAGCTTGTACAAAATTAAGTTTATAAATGATCAAAATAAAGAGCATGCACTTACTCAGCCCCAAAAGGGGTAAGAAAGTAAAAGCGATAACAAGATGCAGTCTGCACAACCAACCCATATAGAAACAGAAACTACATCCATAGTAACTTAATTAAGTAACAAAGCATATAACATATAATAATTCTGAGACTAGCTTCCAATAGGCAAAGGCAAATTAGAGTCTACTCTAACACAGTTGAATGTGCACCACTGCTGTTTAAGTGTTTATTGAATTTTTAGACATCAGGACTGGAAAACTCATTGGAATCTTTCCTACAAAACTGCTGCTATTGTAAACCAAGTTTTAGCAGACATGCTGAATTTTAACGAGCTACTGATTCTAAAGTTTCATTGAAGTCTTAACTATTTTAGAACAAGAACTAGGAAGCTAATGATATCTAAAATGTCAGGCAACCAGATGAATTATCATTGAAAAACTTACAATGACTACACAGCCAACTTTTATACAATTAGAGTAACCAATACCAATTAGATTCATGACCTAAGTAATGAGCTTGACTGCACTTTTTTCTTTTAGTTATGTAAAACCATGCGGGTACTAAACGAAGATGAGATACAATTTTTAGTATGCTAGGACTAAGCATCAAAAGCATTCTACCAACACCCAAGTAGCACAAAACATGTTACGCATAGGTACCATCTGTGTTAATATATAGAAAAATTGGTGCAAGTCCATGTTGATGAACATTAAGCATTTCGCATCTGGTATATAGAATTTTTCATAGAATCAGGAAACAATTCTGCAAACTACATAATGAAAAAAAAAATAAAGAAAAAACCTGAAATAATTGTCATTGGATGAATCTTTGTAGCTATCAGCTTCTCTGCCTCCCTTAAAAGTTCCCCAGAAAAAACTACTACAGAAGTAGTCCCATCGCCAACTTCATCGTCTTGAACTTTGGATATATCTAAATTAAGATTAAGGATGACACTCATGAATCAGATGAGAAACAAAATTTTCTGTTGTGAATCTCTTGCAGAAATTCTCTGTTACTCGATCTCCAATTATGTTTTTCTTTTTTTTCAACCCAACTCTTGCTTAAGTCCGCATGCACCTATGCTACTCTAACCGTGCAGTCGTAGTAAACCTAAAATCTTTTGCAGAATTTCTCTGTCACTCGACTCCAATTATGTTTTTCTGTTTTTTCAACCAACTCTTGCTTAAGTCCACATGCACCTATGCTACTCTAACCGTGCAGTCGTAGTAAACCTTACCTCAATTAATATAATATAATAAACCTTTTGCAATATCGTCATCTTTAAATTTGTTTCACCAGCAAACATAAAGCACCAATGATTTAAAATTTCAATGATAACAATAATAAAATGGAGGATGCCGTACAAGCACATTCATATATCTAATAGATAAATCACGGCCCAGTAACATCAAGCACAAGAAGACCGATAGTATGAAGGATACCAACAAGGACTTTAGCAGCTGGGTTGTCAATATTTAGGGACTTTAAAATGGTGGCACCATCATTTGTCACAGTAACACTGTGTCCTCTACCAGTTGATTGCAATATTTTATCCTGCAAAAACAAAGTATATTTAAAAGCAGGAAATATTTAAAGCCTTAAATGCAGCTAATATTTAATTAGTATTATCAATGTGCAATACACAAAGGAAGGATTGGTACTTCACCATTCCCTTTGGCCCTAAGGTTGTCTTCACCAAATCAGCAATGGCCATAGCTCCAACAAAGGATGACTACAACATAATAAATAAGTAAGAATGCAAGTTAGAGTTTGAACCTTAAGCTAACAACTCCATTAATCAATGAAATGCTTGGGCTGTCAATATATAATAAATATTATACAACTACATATGAATGCCGTAAAATTGTTTTTTTTTTATTTGAATAAAGCAGATATGTGTCCATTAGAAAGTCTAAGAAAGCAGGACTCACCATCCTAGCTCGGTCACCCTTTTCTTCAGTAGCTTCATCTTTAAAAAGTCTTTCAACCTAAGAAACACACCAAGTCAGTACACAAGCTAATAAGGAAAAAAAAATAGAATATATGGAACTTGAAATGTCAGTGCCTTTACATACCGCCATCAGAAAGTAAGCATATAAATCTGAAACCCAAATGCTCAACTAGAATCTGAAACAAAAGAATCCATGATAATTATCATACATTAAAAGTACAATATCTAGAACAATAACCACAATACACATGGATCCATTAGCTGTATAATTTTTTTGCCAGTATTAACTAAAACGAACACAAGTTAGATTTTAAAATAGTGCAGTCGTGATCATAATAACTTCATGTGCTCATGAGTACTCTTTCACAATTCAATCATTGTTTGCCGTTTGGAAAGCTTACATAACAAATTGCAATGACCAATGGACAATGCTCCAATATAATAAACGTAAGATAGAAATATCAACACACAAATCAGATCGCACAGTAAACAAGCTTATTCGGGGAGATAACAAAGAGTTAAATGAACTAGATAAACCCTAAATCAGAAACATCGTGGAGAAATAAGTATCAAGGAGCTTAAACAACGAAAATGAAGTATAACGAGAGCATTAGAGCAGGGTTAAAAATATGGGTGAAAATCATATGATCTAAAATACCTAATATCTACAATTATACAGGAATACAGGATACATGAATGACACTGTAAGTAAAAGAGAGAGAAAAGCCTAACCTGATCTCAACGAGAGACGTAGAGAGAGAGAGAGAGAGCGGCGCCTTGTAGTTAAAGGGGAGTGTTAATGGAGTTTATGGACAAAAATCCCGCCGAAAATGAGTATTCGGCAAAAAGGTGAGAAAGAACTAACAAGAACGATATAGAATGTGGTTGCAATGTTTTGGGCCAAGCCTTTGTATATGTTTTAACATTTTAGCTTTTTGTTGTGAAAGCCCAATGAGGCTTATTCTATACCAATTTTGGACTCTTTTATATATATATATATATATAAAAGAATGATCCACAGTAAACATTTATTATATTTATTGTTTCAGTAAATACATTTAGAATCATTGAAATAATGATCGAATGACTTTGAAAATTCCACCCCGCTAACTAAGTTAGCGGGTAGGATAAAAAAAAAATCTATCTACTACCTAAGTTAACGGGTAGGATAGGAGAAAAAAAATTTAAAATTCTCTCAACCGTTAACTAAGATGCCGGGTGAGATAAAAAAATATTAAAAAAAAGTGCATGCATGCATTCTGAACGGGACAAAAAAAAATTAAAATTCTTCCACCCGTTAACTAAGATACCGGTTGGAATAAAAAATAAAATCCAAGTACTTAATCTATATGCATGCATACACACACATACAAAAGTATCTACTATACACAACACATCATATAGAAAAGTTGTCAGGAAAAGAAACATAACACATAAAAAATCTAACTAAAGTACAAATGCACATACACAAGTCACAACACATACAAAAGTAGTCAGGATAAGAGAAAGGAAAAAAAAATTCTCCCACTCGTTAACTAAGATGCCGAGTGGAAAAAAAAAATCAAAAAACAATACATCTCAACATACACAATGGAACAAAAAAAAAAATTAGCTTCCACCCATTAACTAAGATGTCAGGTGGAATAAAAAAAATTAAACTACATGTATCCATACACAGCGCAAATGTTTAAAAAAAAATCTTCTTAAGTCAAGTATATGCATGCATACACAACATAAATAAATAAATAAATCCAAATATAAGTACATGCATGCATACACTTTCCACAATGGGAAAAAAAACAACATTGTTTTTTTTTTTTTGCTAACTAAGATGTCAGGTGGGATTTAAAAAAAATCAAAAAAAAAAATACATGCATGCATTCTGGATGGAACAAAAAAAAAATTAGCTCCCACCCTCTAACTAAGATGTCAGGTGGAATAAAAAAAAATTCCAACTAAGTTACATGCATGCATACATAACACATACAAAAGTAGTCAGGATTCACAACACAATACATACAAAAGCAGTTGGGATACATAACACATACAAAAATCCAAAAAATCCAAGAAAAGTACAAATGCACATACACAACACATACAAAAGTAGTCAGCATAAGAGAAAGTACATACATAAGTCAATACATTTGTCTTTGCTCAAAAGTTGATTTGTTTGTCAATTGGTCTTTTTTTTTTCAAATGGTCATTTACCAACCCGTGAACCAAAGACAATGGTCATTTCCTTCCTCCTACTTCACCATTTGTTTGCTCTTTTCAAATATTCATTCACTGACATTTGCTCATTATTTCGCCGTTTCTTAGAGTGAAGGAAGAAGGAGAAAAAAACCCAACAACTAATTTTTGTAAGTAAGGTTTATTTTAACCGAATGTAGTATTATAAAATATATTTGAAAAAATATATAAATTTCATACAATAAATTATTAAACTAATTAGTACTATATAATGTTATTATATAATGTTGTTGACGGACAAATTACTTGTGAAATTTATTTTTGAAAATATGATATCAATTTGATAAAAAAAATATACTAAATTAATTGGTACTATACAATATATAATGTTAATGTATGGTGTTGTTGATTATGAAATTTTTGTTGAAATGTATTTTTTTTAAAAACATATAAATTTTTTTCAAAAAATACTAAATTATTCAGTACTATATAGTATAATGGTAGTGTATGGTGTTATTGATAGGAATTTTTTTTATGAAATATGATATCAATTTGATACAAAAAATATATATAATTAATTAGTACTATACAATATAATGTTAATGTATGGTGTTGTTGATTGTGAAATTTTTGTTGAAATATATTTTTAAAAAAATATATAAAATATTTTTAAAAAATATGAAATTATTTAGTATTATATAGTATAATGGTAGTGTATAGTGTTCTTGGTAAAAAAATTATTTACGAAATATGATACCAATTTGATAAAAAAAATTATTAAATTAATTTGTACTATACGATATAATGCTAATGTATGGTGTTGTTAATTGTGAATTTTTTTTTGAAATATATTTTTAAAAAAATATATAATTTTTTTTAGAAAATATGAAATTATAATGGTAATGTATGGTATTCTTGATAAGAAAATTATTTATGAAATATGATATCAGTTTGATAAAAAAAATATTAAATTAATTAATACTATACGATATAATGTTAATGTATGGTGTTGTTGATTATGAATTTTTTTTTAAATATATTTTGAAAAAAACATATAATTTTATTTCAAAAAATATTAAATTATTTAGTGCTATATAGTATAATGGTAGTGTATGGTATTCTTGATAGGATTTTTTTTTATAAAATTTGATATCAATTTGATACAAAAAAATATATAATTAATTAGTATTATACAATATAATGTTAATGTATGGTGTTGTTGAAATATATTTTTTTTAAAATATATAAAAAAAAATCAAATAATATGAAATTTTTTAGTACTATATAGTATAATGGTAGTGTATGGTGATCTTGGTAAGAAAATTATTTATGAAATATGATATCAATTTGATAAAAAAAATATTAAATTAATTAGTACTATACGATATAATGTTAATGTATGGTGTTGTTGATTGTGAATTTTTTTTGAAATATATTTTATTTTAAAATATAAATTTTTTTCCAGAAAATATGAAATTATTTAGTACTATATAGTATAATGATAATGTATGGAGTTATTGATAAGAAAATTATTTATGAAATATGATATAAGTTTGATAAAAAAAAATATTAAATTAATTAGTACTATACGATATAATGTTAATGTATTATGTTGTTGATTATAAAGTTTTTTTTGAAATATATTTTTTAAAAATGTATAATTTTTTTCCAGAAAATATTAAATTATTTAGTACTATATAGTATAATGGTAGTGTATGTTGTTCTTGATTGAAAAATTATTTATTAAAATATAATTTTTTTATTATAGGTCAAATATGGACGATTGGAATGTTGGGTTAGTGGATAATATTGTATTTTTTGATCAAAATAATCATGTGCCGGATGATATATGGGAGGATAATGATAGGGATAAATTAAACACAACCCAATCAACATCACAGACATTTAATCAATGAGAGTTGACTGATAAGTCTCATGTCTACCTTAATTGAAAGATGGCGACCAGAGACAAACACATTTCATTTAAATTGTGAGAAAATTACAATTACAATGGAAGATGTTCATTTTATATTTGGGTTTCCTGTATTGAAGAATCATTAACTACTCCTCTTTTGGATAGACCCTTATTATATTTTAATAAATATTTTGGGTTTGTCACTGTAATATCCCAGATAATTTCAAGATTTTAAATAATATCTTAATTGATTTTATTAAAGGTTAAGGTTTAAACCTAGAAGGTGAGAAGGAAGATGTGTAGAAAATGGGTAAACATTTTTTTTTAACATAAATTATTTGTTAGAAATTAAATGTGAGAATATTTTAATGATGCAGGTAGATAATTTATTTAAGAAAGAAATTCAATTGAGAAGTGAAGGTGAATATATTAATATTTATATATATACACCTATAGTTGAGTTGTTAGTCAAACAAGATGATGTGTGAAGTAAATTAAATACTTAATAAAACTAATAAATTAATTAGTTTTAGTATGGATTAAAAAGAAAAGTCATGTAATATAATTAATTGAATTAATTATATAAGTTATGAATTAAGGTTATGAGTAACAAGTAGGGAAGTGGAATATTGCCTAGAAGGACAATATTAAGAAGTTAATTAATTAAGTAATTTACTTAATTAATAAGTTGTTATAGATGCAAGCCCAATATGGAGATATTTGCATGAAATGGGTAATTAAATAAGAGAGCCAATAAAAAGTAAGTTATGTAGCCCAAACCATTAAAAGTCAAATGATGGTCGATGGTTGGGAGAAGCATTTTAAGTATTGATTGAGTGTAGAGAATTAACTAGTGTCTAGTTAATTGAATAACCCTAGTTGGTTGACAAGAGAGATAGCATTAACCAATCATTGGTTAATTGCTAGATAAATAAATGTGGGGTTAAGAATTAACCGTGGATGGGTTAATTAAGTAACCCAATGTGGTAGAATTAATTATAGCAAATCTAATTGGATTATATTATAAGTCCAATTGAGGTATTAAACTAGGTCAAATTAATTTAACATAGTAGTCCATATAATTTAATTTGAACATGGATTTATGTAATAATTAACCAAGCCCAATGCTTGTTTAATTAAATGTAACATAGGGTATTTAATATTAGCTCAATGTAGTAATTAAATTGAGCCCAAACAAATTTAATTGACGAGCCCAATAGAAATATTAAATTGATCCAATGTGGAGCCCAAATGGTAGTCAAAGTTATGGTCAATATATATACATTGGTATATATATATATATTGATACTTATATAATGATATAGGATATAAAAATAAAGCCAAATTGGTGTAATATTAGAGCAAATCCCGAATTTTGGGGCCCACTTGGTGAAAAGAGTGTAGATTTTGCTTGCTTGTTGCTTTATTTACACTTAAAAGGAAGCCTAGACTCAAGCTTGATAGATGTCACATTTTAGTCAATCAACCAAGTCCATTCCCTTAAATCAAGCCAAGTTTTGATGGTTGCAAGTAATGTTAGTCAAAGTGTATAGATATATAATATATATGTATAATGTAGAGATTTAACCATATGTTGGTTAAGTGATGGGAAAAGGTGTGGTCAAAACTAATGTTAAATGAGATAAGAACTAACCTAAGGTTAGTTGCTAGCAAAATTAAACCACATTGGGTTAAGTCTCTACAATAGATAGAGAGAGTGAGAGTGAAGGAGACTTAGATCATTTCATTTGTTTCTTTTCTTTTTCATTTCTCCAAGTAGAAGAGAGGAGAGCTAGAGAGAAAAGAGAGAAGTCATGGAAGAGAAGCAAGATTCTTGATGCTTGGATGATTGGATGAAGAAGAAGCAAGGTTTAAAGATGGAGGTCTCATCAAGAGGAATCTATCTATGTAAGAAGATTGATCATCCAAGCCTTTTCAAAGTTCTAACAAAGAGGATAATCAACAAAAGGTATAAAACATTCTAGCTTGGTATTGTTCTTTGGGTACTATGTAATTTCTTTGGTAGAAAACTAATTTTCAAAATCTAAAAAGGTAGAAACATGCTAGATTGATATATCTAGGGTTACATGGGTTTAATATGAATTTTTGGGTGTATTTATGTGGAAAGATTACATCAAAATCATCAAATAAGTTTTTACCGACGAAAACCAAGTAACCAAAATCATGGCAGCCACTCCCGAAATTTCTGGGCATGATCCGTAAGTCGGATTCATGATCCGTCAATTTTGGGTGATAGATCCATGAAATATGAAGATTCTCCAAGTTGAATGACTAAAATCCGATTTAAAATGAGCAAGATATGGATTTTCTACCAAAACACCCCATTGTTTTAGGGCTGTGCACAACAGTCCGGTTTGGAGCCAATTTTCGTGATCAAAACAAATCCAAATTTGATGTTTGATGACAGAAAAATGTAGTTCGGGAAGTTACGAATCCATCGATACTAAATAGGCCTCAATCGGACTTGTGGATTTCATTTTATTCAAGTTCCCGTCGGAGACCCCAAGTCTGAAAAATTCAAAAAGTAATCTGCCTATTTTTTTAAAAAAACCGGCCGGTTCGGTTTTTTTCGGTTTTTCATGATTTCTAGGTAGGGCCGGTTCGGGCATTTTTAGGCCGGTTCTTGGGTTGGTTCCAAAAGAGAAAATGCTTATAATTTTATAAAAAAAATTATCAAAATTTAAAATCCGATTTTTTTTGTAATTTGGTATTTATTAGAATTAACGGTGGATTAAAGCTTACTAAATTGCTAATAATTATGGGAAAAATATTTTTAATTTCAGAAAAATAATATTTGACCTATTGGAATGCTAGTTAAGTGTTATAAAATAAAATTTGAAATTATTGGAGTGATTCACTATATATTAGCTATTTATTAGTGTATAAATAGGCTAATAATCTAATTAAATATTATTTAATAAATATTAAATAATATATGAAGTTATGTAATTAATTAATTATGATTTAATGAATATTAAATAATAATTAAAGGATGTTAAGATGAATAAGTTAGTTATTTATTATTTAATTGCACTTAAATAATAAGTAAAGTTAAATAAATAATTAATTATTATTTAAATTAATATTAAATAATAATTAAAGAATATTAAAGTTAGAAAGCTAATTATTTATTATTTAATTAATATTAAATAATAAGTAAGGTTAATTAAGTAATTAATTATTATTTAATTAATATTAAATAATAATTAAAGGATAATTAAGGTTAATAAACTAATTATTTATTATTTAATTAATATTAAATAATAAGTAAGGTTAATTAATTAATTAATTATTATTTAATTAATATTAAATAATGAGTTCGGATAATTAGTTAATTAATTATTATTTAATTCATATTAAATAATAATTAAATGGTAATTAAGTGGAATAAATTATTACTTAATCGAAAGAAGATTATTAAGTAATTAAAATATATTGATAATATTATTGACTAACTATTAAATGATAATAGTTAAGAATTAAATCATTATTCAATAATTAATAATGATATGTAATTAATTTAAAATATTATTAAAGGATTAATAATATTATTTAGCATTTAATTAACTATTAAATAATAATAGTTAAGAGTTAAATTATTATTAAATAAATAATAATGATAAATAAAGATTTAGAATATTATTAAAGAATTAATAATATTGTTTAACAAGTAATTAACTATTCTGTAATAATAGTTAAGGGTTGAATCGTTATTAAATAATTACTAATGATACGTGAGGATTTCAAATATTATTAAATGATTGATAATATTGATGAACAATTAAATTATTATTAAAGTGATTGATAATAATGAGAAGTCAATTAAAATATTATTAAAGGGTAATAATATTAGCAAGCAATTAAATTATTATTAAAAGATTAATAATAATGATTAAGGTAAACTATTATTAAAAATAAATTAATAATAGTAATGATTATTTAAAGTGTTATTTAACAATTAAATAACATTATAAGTTATTACTAATTGATAGTAAAATTTAAAATATTATCCAAGGTGGGTAATATTATGATAAGTTGTCGAGATAAATGATGTGATTAAGTTAAACCAAGGGTATGGTCCATTAGTGATTAATTGGTGGATCGACCTAAATAAATATAGGGTCCAGACATTAATGCAGTGACATTAAAAAATGTCAGAACTGAATAGTTTCGAACAAAAGATTTTTGGTGTTGAATATAAAACACCGAGTCAAGTCAAAGAGAGACTAAAATATGAAATTAACCCTATTAAATAAAGGGGACGATAAGAAGAAATAAATATCTTTAAAATAAGATTTAGCATTGAGTCAAACTTTGACTGATACTGTGCACCGTTGATCTCACATACCGTGTAGGTGGTGCAAGGAACGTGAAAGATTAACGTAAGCTGGTTATACAAATCCAGGCAAGTTTTTCAGAACGTGTTGCATTATGTGCATAATTTATAAGTTTGTTATTAAACTGTGATGTGCTCATACGTGATTATGTGCAAAGATGTGTTAACGTGCTTTTGTGAAATAAGTTGATTTGAACTATTGACATGCGGTAGTTGATTTAAGACAATTGTTCTGCATTGAACTATATGTCATGATAGAGGCTAGGCATGAAACATATATTAAATGCGAGGCATGATATGCATGAGAAATGTATGTACTGCAAAGCATAAGATGCATGAAGCATGAAGCATGATTGAACTGTTTTTACGTGTTATGTGAAACTGTTAGACTTGCTGAGCCGTCGTGCTCACCCTTGCTTAAAACAAAACATTACAGAGTAGCTTGAGGAAGCCGATTACTCCGGTAGAGGCAAAGATGAAGATTGACTAACGAGTCATCAAGATTGAAGCATAGGTGCTTTTGTAGTAAAACCTTGCGGTAGACTAATTCATTCACTTGTGTAAGTAGATATGAAGAGTTTATGTTTTGTTGTGCTATAGATTAGCAAACTTAAATTGTTAAGAGAACATTTACAGATTATTTGAATATCATTTTTCAGACGTTGTCCTTTATGAATAAGGATAATAGTATGGTGTGATTGAGTCATTATACATATGATCTCAAATTGATTGTAATAGAATGTCGTATCATGTATGATATGAAGACATACTAGGAATGTATAAAGATTGCGATTCTGGAATAGAAAGAGATGTTATATAATTGTAAATAAATGATTATTTAGCAATTATAATATTGTTGTAATTTTATGAACAATAAGAAAAAGTAGTACTAGTGTTGAACCGGATCCGAGGTTAAAGGAACCCGGATTTGGGGTCGTCACAAGTTGGTATCAGAGCTGATAGGTTAAAAACCTTAGGTAAGAGTTCCTTAGGCTATAACCGTGTAGAAGATAAGTAAAATGATAAATGAATAAACTCCGGAAGAGTTTAAGTAATAAAAGATGAATTTGAAAAATTCATATATAGAAGATTATCCAAAGATGGATTTAAGAAGATATAAGAGAGATGAAAAATGTCATGTTGTACCTAATTTGAAGAAATGATAGAAAATATCTTATGATAAGATTTTGAGAAGCATAAAGAAAATGCTAATAAGGTATGAATTGACAAAATTCATATCAAGTTAAGAGAAGTTAGAGGTTTGTAGGTTTTTAATTGAGGACTCATATTAGTGGTTGAGTTGTACAATTTCTTGTATGGACAGGAAATTTGTGCTTGGTTTTAGAGCCACTTAGCTTCCTATATTAATATAGTAGTTGAGTTGAACAGTTCTTTGTATAGGCATAGGATTTGTTCGTGGTTTAACGACCGCTTAACTTTCTATATTGATTAGTGCCCGAGTTGACCAATTTCTTGTATGGGCAGGAGATTGTGTTTGGTTTGACAACCACTTAGCTTCCTATAATGATAATCGATTTGAACCCGGTGTCACGCTATTCGATATATATATGGTGAGAAGGTGATTCTTTTCTCATAATATATTGGGTAGGTAGAGAATATTAACATAAGTACGTGTTTTTAAAACTCATATTGATGGTAAGTTCGTGACTCATAATCGTATGGTGGAACCCCTCAGCGAATGGACTATGTTGGTCTGACTAGGATAAGTTCCTCAACCCATATGATTGTGATAAGTTCCTGAACCCCTAATGTGTGGTAAGTTTGATGAACAGTGAGTATGGGTAGAGTTAAGTAGTAAGACTAGAGCTTTACCAGATATAGTTATTAAGCTGAAAAAGAATGCGGAGGAGAAATTTGAGGTATTTTGAGGTTTTAGGACATTCCAAATCTTCTAGCTATGCTAGACTTTGAAATTCTTAAAATCGTGCTAAATTCGCACTTTTGTGCTTTTGAAAAGACAAATGTATTTTAGAAATCATTAATGCATTTAGTGCAGAGATGATAAACGATGGAGTCATCAATGCAGAGTAACCTAGTGTTGGATGTTTAAAGCCCACTATGGTATGATGTAGTATGACAAAGTCATAAAATGATTTCCAGTATTTTAAAACGTTTAAAGAATAGTCTATGCTAATTGTTTCAGCTAGACAAATTGATTTGAAAATATCAAAATGTATTTATAAAATCATCACACGCCATTAAAGCCATGGTGTGGGGATGAAAAGGACGGAATCCTCAACGTACTGTCAAGATGGTGCGGTATCATGAAGTCCTATAAATGAATTTTAGTTATTTTAACTAATCTGAAATGAATTTTTGAATCGTAATATACGAACAGTTCAATGATGGGAGTCTTTGTCATTTATTTTAACTGGACACTTTTGGTCAGAATTGACTCAAGTTTTATTATCCAATCCAAATTATTTTGGAACGGAATTTTGTAGTAAGTCTGAGGTGAACAAGTGCAAAAACAAATATATTCTGTCGGCTAAAGCATATATATTTTTGTCGGCATATAGCTCCGACTGGCGCCTAAAAATTAAGACGTTCTGCACGACGTATGGTACAATAGGCTGATCACCTAGCGTACACCTATGAAATGTTTTCAGTCTTTGTGATTGATAAACACTCTGTTTATAAGTATTTACAGGGATAAATACTATTTATTCAGAATTCAGTTAATTCCATTCAGATGTTCACAGTCTTGATGACCCCTCAGCATATTATGAAAGTTTTAATGAATATTTTGATTTTCAATTTATTCTTCTGTAAGATATTGATTTTCAATTTATTCTTTTGCAAGATATTCCATTGTTCTGGAATTATGAGTTTAGAAGTATGAACTTCCTAGAAAAGGGTGGTCATAGAAGTTAATGAGTAAAGAGATATTCTCAGTGATGAAAATTGGTAGAATTGTGTATGAGATAATTTCGGGGACGAAATTCTTATAAGAAGGGGTGAATGTAATATCCCAGATAATTTCAAGATTTTAAATAATATCTTAATTGATTTTATTAAAGGTTAAGGTTTAAACCTAGAAGGTGAGAAGGAAGATGTGTAGAAAATGGGTAAACATTTTTTTTTAACATAAATTATTTGTTAGAAATTAAATGTGAGAATATTTTAATGATGCAGGTAGATAATTTATTTAAGAAAGAAATTCAATTGAGAAGTGAAGGTGAATATATTAATATTTATATATATACACCTATAGTTGAGTTGTTAGTCAAACAAGATGATGTGTGAAGTAAATTAAATACTTAATAAAACTAATAAATTAATTAGTTTTAGTATGGATTAAAAAGAAAAGTCATGTAATATAATTAATTGAATTAATTATATAAGTTATGAATTAAGGTTATGAGTAACAAGTAGGGAAGTGGAATATTGCCTAGAAGGACAATATTAAGAAGTTAATTAATTAAGTAATTTACTTAATTAATAAGTTGTTATAGATGCAAGCCCAATATGGAGATATTTGCATGAAATGGGTAATTAAATAAGAGAGCCAATAAAAAGTAAGTTATGTAGCCCAAACCATTAAAAGTCAAATGATGGTCGATGGTTGGGAGAAGCATTTTAAGTATTGATTGAGTGTAGAGAATTAACTAGTGTCTAGTTAATTGAATAACCCTAGTTGGTTGACAAGAGAGATAGCATTAACCAATCATTGGTTAATTGCTAGATAAATAAATGTGGGGTTAAGAATTAACCGTGGATGGGTTAATTAAGTAACCCAATGTGGTAGAATTAATTATAGCAAATCTAATTGGATTATATTATAAGTCCAATTGAGGTATTAAACTAGGTCAAATTAATTTAACATAGTAGTCCATATAATTTAATTTGAACATGGATTTATGTAATAATTAACCAAGCCCAATGCTTGTTTAATTAAATGTAACATAGGGTATTTAATATTAGCTCAATGTAGTAATTAAATTGAGCCCAAACAAATTTAATTGACGAGCCCAATAGAAATATTAAATTGATCCAATGTGGAGCCCAAATGGTAGTCAAAGTTATGGTCAATATATATACATTGGTATATATATATATATTGATACTTATATAATGATATAGGATATAAAAATAAAGCCAAATTGGTGTAATATTAGAGCAAATCCCGAATTTTGGGGCCCACTTGGTGAAAAGAGTGTAGATTTTGCTTGCTTGTTGCTTTATTTACACTTAAAAGGAAGCCTAGACTCAAGCTTGATAGATGTCACATTTTAGTCAATCAACCAAGTCCATTCCCTTAAATCAAGCCAAGTTTTGATGGTTGCAAGTAATGTTAGTCAAAGTGTATAGATATATAATATATATGTATAATGTAGAGATTTAACCATATGTTGGTTAAGTGATGGGAAAAGGTGTGGTCAAAATTAATGTTAAATGAGATAAGAACTAACCTAAAGTTAGTTGCTAGCAAAATTAAACCACATTGGGTTAAGTCTCTACAATAGATAGAGAGAGTGAGAGTGAAGGAGACTTAGATCATTTCATTTGTTTCTTTTCTTTTTCATTTCTCCAAGTAGAAGAGAGGAGAGCTAGAGAGAAAAGAGAGAAGTCATGGAAGAGAAGCAAGATTCTTGATGCTTGGATGATTGGATGAAGAAGAAGCAAGGTTTAAAGATGGAGGTCTCATCAAGAGGAATCTATCTATGTAAGAAGATTGATCATCCAAGCCTTTTCAAAGTTCTAACAAAGAGGATAATCAACAAAAGGTATAAAACATTCTAGCTTGGTATTGTTCTTTGGGTACTATGTAATTTCTTTGGTAGAAAACTAATTTTCAAAATCTAAAAAGGTAGAAACATGCTAGATTGATATATCTAGGGTTACATGGGTTTAATATGAATTTTTGGGTGTATTTATGTGGAAAGATTACATCAAAATCATCAAATAAGTTTTTACCGACGAAAACCAAGTAACCAAAATCATGGCAGCCACTCCCGAAATTTCTGGGCATGATCCGTAAGTCGGATTCATGATCCGTCAATTTTGGGTGATAGATCCATGAAATATGAAGATTCTCCAAGTTGAATGACTAAAATCCGATTTAAAATGAGCAAGATATGGATTTTCTACCAAAACACCCCATTGTTTTAGGGCTGTGCACAACAGTCCGGTTTGGAGCCAATTTTCGTGATCAAAACAAATCCAAATTTGATGTTTGATGACAGAAAAATGTAGTTCGGGAAGTTACGAATCCATCGATACTAAATAGGCCTCAATCGGACTTGTGGATTTCATTTTATTCAAGTTCCCGTCGGAGACCCCAAGTCTGAAAAATTCAAAAAGTAATCTGCCTATTTTTTTAAAAAAACCGGCCGGTTCGGTTTTTTTCGGTTTTTCATGATTTCTAGGTAGGGCCGGTTCGGGCATTTTTAGGCCGGTTCTTGGGTTGGTTCCAAAAGAGAAAATGCTTATAATTTTATAAAAAAAATTATCAAAATTTAAAATCCGATTTTTTTTGTAATTTGGTATTTATTAGAATTAACGGTGGATTAAAGCTTACTAAATTGCTAATAATTATGGGAAAAATATTTTTAATTTCAGAAAAATAATATTTGACCTATTGGAATGCTAGTTAAGTGTTATAAAATAAAATTTGAAATTATTGGAGTGATTCACTATATATTAGCTATTTATTAGTGTATAAATAGGCTAATAATCTAATTAAATATTATTTAATAAATATTAAATAATATATGAAGTTATGTAATTAATTAATTATGATTTAATGAATATTAAATAATAATTAAAGGATGTTAAGATGAATAAGTTAGTTATTTATTATTTAATTGCACTTAAATAATAAGTAAAGTTAAATAAATAATTAATTATTATTTAAATTAATATTAAATAATAATTAAAGAATATTAAAGTTAGAAAGCTAATTATTTATTATTTAATTAATATTAAATAATAAGTAAGGTTAATTAAGTAATTAATTATTATTTAATTAATATTAAATAATAATTAAAGGATAATTAAGGTTAATAAACTAATTATTTATTATTTAATTAATATTAAATAATAAGTAAGGTTAATTAATTAATTAATTATTATTTAATTAATATTAAATAATGAGTTCGGATAATTAGTTAATTAATTATTATTTAATTCATATTAAATAATAATTAAATGGTAATTAAGTGGAATAAATTATTACTTAATCGAAAGAAGATTATTAAGTAATTAAAATATATTGATAATATTATTGACTAACTATTAAATGATAATAGTTAAGAATTAAATCATTATTCAATAATTAATAATGATATGTAATTAATTTAAAATATTATTAAAGGATTAATAATATTATTTAGCATTTAATTAACTATTAAATAATAATAGTTAAGAGTTAAATTATTATTAAATAAATAATAATGATAAATAAAGATTTAGAATATTATTAAAGAATTAATAATATTGTTTAACAAGTAATTAACTATTCTGTAATAATAGTTAAGGGTTGAATCGTTATTAAATAATTACTAATGATACGTGAGGATTTCAAATATTATTAAATGATTGATAATATTGATGAACAATTAAATTATTATTAAAGTGATTGATAATAATGAGAAGTCAATTAAAATATTATTAAAGGGTAATAATATTAGCAAGCAATTAAATTATTATTAAAAGATTAATAATAATGATTAAGGTAAACTATTATTAAAAATAAATTAATAATAGTAATGATTATTTAAAGTGTTATTTAACAATTAAATAACATTATAAGTTATTACTAATTGATAGTAAAATTTAAAATATTATCCAAGGTGGGTAATATTATGATAAGTTGTCGAGATAAATGATGTGATTAAGTTAAACCAAGGGTATGGTCCATTAGTGATTAATTGGTGGATCGACCTAAATAAATATAGGGTCCAGACATTAATGCAGTGACATTAAAAAATGTCAGAACTGAATAGTTTCGAACAAAAGATTTTTGGTGTTGAATATAAAACACCGAGTCAAGTCAAAGAGAGACTAAAATATGAAATTAACCCTATTAAATAAAGGGGACGATAAGAAGAAATAAATATCTTTAAAATAAGATTTAGCATTGAGTCAAACTTTGACTGATACTGTGCACCGTTGATCTCACATACCGTGTAGGTGGTGCAAGGAACGTGAAAGATTAACGTAAGCTGGTTATACAAATCCAGGCAAGTTTTTCAGAACGTGTTGCATTATGTGCATAATTTATAAGTTTGTTATTAAACTGTGATGTGCTCATACGTGATTATGTGCAAAGATGTGTTAACGTGCTTTTGTGAAATAAGTTGATTTGAACTATTGACATGCGGTAGTTGATTTAAGACAATTGTTCTGCATTGAACTATATGTCATGATAGAGGCTAGGCATGAAACATATATTAAATGCGAGGCATGATATGCATGAGAAATGTATGTACTGCAAAGCATAAGATGCATGAAGCATGAAGCATGATTGAACTGTTTTTACGTGTTATGTGAAACTGTTAGACTTGCTGAGCCGTCGTGCTCACCCTTGCTTAAAACAAAACATTACAGAGTAGCTTGAGGAAGCCGATTACTCCGGTAGAGGCAAAGATGAAGATTGACTAACGAGTCATCAAGATTGAAGCATAGGTGCTTTTGTAGTAAAACCTTGCGGTAGACTAATTCATTCACTTGTGTAAGTAGATATGAAGAGTTTATGTTTTGTTGTGCTATAGATTAGCAAACTTAAATTGTTAAGAGAACATTTACAGATTATTTGAATATCATTTTTCAGACGTTGTCCTTTATGAATAAGGATAATAGTATGGTGTGATTGAGTCATTATACATATGATCTCAAATTGATTGTAATAGAATGTCGTATCATGTATGATATGAAGACATACTAGGAATGTATAAAGATTGCGATTCTGGAATAGAAAGAGATGTTATATAATTGTAAATAAATGATTATTTAGCAATTATAATATTGTTGTAATTTTATGAACAATAAGAAAAAGTAGTACTAGTGTTGAACCGGATCCGAGGTTAAAGGAACCCGGATTTGGGGTCGTCACAGTCACTGTCGCTGAATATCAAACAATAAAAAAAATAATGGTATTTCCTTAGTTTGGCTACAGGAATTTTTTGGTAAATGCCCTACAAATGCAACTAAGGAGGAGGTTGGGCGTCACACGAAGGCATACATCCTTTGATTATGTAGGGCTATATTATTTTCAACAAGGTCAAAGAATTGTGTACACCCTAGGTATATATTTTTTATAGCTAATATAAAAGATTGTGTAACATATGCTTGGGGTGTGGCTTTATTAGGATACTTGTACAAGGGACTGTATATAGCTAGTAGGAGATTTAGTAAGTACCTAAATGGTTATATTTCATTACTACAAATCTGGGCGTACAAGCGACTAATTACTAGAAGGCCAAACCCAGAAAAAAATTTGATTTTTGCTTACCTAGGGGCATATTATCATCCGGGTAGAAGATTTAATCCCCATCATTATTTACAGTTCTACCGGGGGAGCTAGATAGACAGCTTAGGTGGGAGGTAGTGTGGTGACCTTACGAGAGAGAAATGATAATATGGAGGACAACTATAATTTTGATGGGAGATTAGCGGGATCCCGTATCCTACTAATTCACCTCGAAATTGTTGAATACCAAATGTCGGACAGGGTTATAAGACAGTTTAGATATTTACAAGTCATACCATCTCCAATTGCAGATTACACCGAGCTGAGAAAGGCCAATGAGCATAACTTTGATGTTTATGATAATTAATATGGCATTGAGGCGACCTTATATCAATCACTGACATTTATATATGGATCATTTTCAGGGGCAAATTCAAGAGGCTTTAGAGACGATACCCATTGAGATATATATGAGGTGGTATAACAAAAATTACATGTAGACGAATTCATAGGCCTCGACCCGAAAGAGATAATGACATTTCATATGAGCCTCGGTCCGTTTACAGTCAGTATCGTCTTATAAATATGGTGAGCATGTTTCATTCTTTTAAATTATTCAATCTTTACTTTTAAATGTATTTATTTTACTTAAATTACTTGTCAACTTACTAATGTATATTTTTTGTTAATTACAGGTTGAGAGTGCGAAGTCCCTTCTTGACAAATGTTTTAAGTTCAAGATTCCTCCTCTGTATATTCTCATGAAAGAGGATGGGACCAATAGTATGCTACATATGACAGCGACGTCAGGGGCCAGAAAGATTCTCAGGCGAGATCAGAAGTAGAAAAACCTTTGTCACCGCGCAATGTCTACATTCCTAGCCCCTAAGCTACTGATATGCAAAATTTTACAGTGCCCGATGTCTACATCCCTAGCTCCCAAGCTAGTGCAACTTTTCAGGAAACTTATTACTGATATGCCAAGAACACAATACATGATGAGTGTTTGAGAGTACTTTTGCAACATCATTACTCATGGCTTTATCTTGGTCGGTGATGATACTTACAGGTGTCTTATAGTCCATTGCTTGGAGCCATGTTTCTAAGACCCAAACGAAAGTTTCCTCAGTATCATCTCTTAATAATGCAAATCCAAACAAAATCGACTGATAATGGTGGTTAACTCTAGTGAATGGAATAAATGGCATGTCATACCGATTTGTCCTATACGTATTGTCAAATGTCACCACGTCTCCAAAACGTTCAAACATTAATCTTGATCGAGCGTCTGCCCACAAAATACACGTAATGCGGTTGTTATCATCAACTTTGACATTGAAAAAAAATTGAGTCGCACTTCCAGATTGAAGTATTTTCAAATAATTGATTGTAGGTTGAGCATCATTTTCATCTTCTGAATCACTCCTTAAATCCCTAACAACATTCCTTATATCTTTATCGTTAAAGCCTACGTTTTGCATTCTACCACCCATTGTGCTTAAAATGTTCATCATCCTATTAGGCCCAATATCAAACTGATTTAAAGTGTCAATTAATTATCTTGGTACTGGAGTAATATTCCTGTGTGTTTGAATCAAATCTACTTTAGTGGGTATCACTAATTGATAATTGTGACTCAGCTCCAAAGTTGAAATACGCCAGTGCTCTTATTTTTTATTATGCATAACAAACATTCTAGCTTTGCATAATGTGCATCCTATATAATCTATTTGCCTTGTTATTTTTCCAGTAGTACATTTATCATCGGGAATATTTTTTAAAGACGTTGGTCTACTGGCTTTTTTTATAAACATATAACCTATAAGACAAATTATCAGTACTGATATGTTTATGACTAGTAGCAATTATAATCTCAAATTCATTCTTGTGTGTATAAGCTCTATAAAAATTTTCTACATCTTCAACATTAGAAAATAATTGACCAACATATGAAACTATTTCAGTTTTACTACTTCCACCTTCATTGACAAACTCAAACTCATTTGTACACTGAAAACTAGCATGCGATTCAGATGAACTAGATAAAAACATATTTGCAGCATGTATTAAAGTCATTGACAAAGACTTACCAAAATTATGATTGGGTTTTACACAATGGAGATGCTAGAAACGCTCAAATTCTGCAGTTGATGAGAAAATGTACCTGCACTTGGGTTGAAATGAAAATGCAGCGGCGTCACTAAGCATCAAAATGCTTATGTTTAGGGTTATTAAGATGACACCTGGTGTTTTTTTTTATTCCTCTATCTTACCCGGCATCTTACTTAGCGGTTTGTGTATGTAAATTTTTTTTCTTCAAATTCCTATATCTTCCACCCGGCATCTTAGTTATCCGGTGGGTGATGTAAATAAAATTACATTTTTTTGTACTTTTGTACTTTTATTTTTTTTATTGTCCACCCGACATCTTAATTAGCGGGTGGGTGATATAAATAAAATTATATTCTTTTGTACTTTTATATTTTTTATTGTCCACCCGGTATCTTATTTAGCAGGTGAGATAATTTTTTATTTTTTATTTTTTTTCCCGTTATGTATGCATGCATGTACTTTTTTTTGTATTTTTTTTATCTCACCCGACATCTTAGTTAGCGGATAAGAGTTTGAATTATTATTTTTTTAATCCCACCCTGCATCTTAGTTAGCGGGTGGGAGGAATATTTTTTTTTTTTCATTGTGTATGTATGTGTTGTGACTTGTGTATGTGCATTTGTACTTTAGTTGGATTTTTTTTATGTGTTATGTTACTTTTTCTGACAACTTTTCTATGTGATGTGTTGTGTATAGTAGATACTTTTGTATGTGTGTGTACGCATGCATGTAGATTAAGTAGTTGGATTTTTTTTTATCCCACCCAATATCTTAGTTAGCGGGTGGTAGAATTAATTTTTTTTTTTTGTCCTGTTCAGAATGCAAGCATGCACTTTTTTTTAATATTTTTTTATTCCACCTGACATCTTAGTTAGCGGGTAGGAGAATTTTTTTTCTCCTATCCTACCTGTTAACTTAGGTAGCGGATAAATTATTATTATATTTTTTATCCTACTGATAGGACTAAATTATACGATATTTTTATACCCTAATATTTAGTTTTTATATTTATTGTGTGCTTAAATGTTTAATTATTTAGCATATTTTGGTTTTAATAGGTTTTATAGGATTTTAGTTAATTTATGTTAATTTAGGTAATTTTATTGTATTTTTATATATCTTTTTATTTATGTATTTTTATTTATTTTAGGTGTTTTATTTATTATTATGTGTTTTTAGGATTTTTAGTAGTTTTATATTATTTTTATATTTTATTTTGTAGGAAAAATAAAGCTTGGGGGCAATTCTGTAAATTCTACAAAAGTTAAATGGCAATTTTGTAATTAACCAACATTGGTGGCAGAATCGTAATTACATGAAACGAGATCGACCGCGCAATGCGCGAGGAAGGAGAACCAACGGAACTAAACGACGCCGTTTCGACACGCGTAGAGAAGGACAACAGCAGCCGCGCAATGCGCGGATGCAGGCAAACCAAAAACGACGTCGTTTAGGATTCAGGGAAGCGCAATGCGCGGCTTAGGCGGCGGTCATGCTGACGTCAGCAAGCGCGATTTCTGCGTTGACCGGGTCAGAGGCTTGTTTGGCTGGCGCGGAATTTGTCCAAAACGGAATTATTTCCGATTTTTGCTACTTTTTGATTCCAAATTGGATTTTTATTCTAACTAGGGTTAGGATAATAATTATTTTTTTTTCTTTTATTTTTAATTGTAAATCCTATTAGGATTTGGACAAGTTAGAGGCATATAAATAGAGGGTCAATCTCTCATTATTGATAGTAAGCTTTTGGGAGTTCTTTCTCCTAATTTCTTGGAGAGAGTTTTTCAACTAGTGAGTATTATTTTTATGTTTGGTTAATTTTATTTTTTTCAGTTCTAAAGGGATGTTGAACCTTATTTTTAATTAATGTTTTAATTTAGTTTTATTATTTATTCCTTCATGCATGAGATTTATTCTTGATAATCTGTTTTAATTGTTTTATGATATTTGCTTGATTAATTTAATAATGGCCTGTTAGATTAATCAATAATTTGTCATATGCTAGATTAAGATTTGATATTAAGCTAACGATATTTTATCTAATCATAAGTAGCAATTAATAATATTTGATTGTGGACAAACTTTTGAATATTATTATGGTTATCAAGATGGTAAGTTAAATGGTCCGCGATGTTGAGATTGTTGCTTGGAATAATCTAATTCTCTAATTTTTAATGCAACTGTTATATTAAATCTAGACTGATAGTTCTAGGTTGTATGATAGTTAGGGTCTTTTGTGAGCGATTGCTGCATTAGATTTATAATTTAAGGAGGATTTCGGGTAGCATGGCGATTGTCGGTTATCTAGGGTTATTAATTTCAATTGAAGGAAGAGATAATAATAACTTGATTAATTTGTTGATTAAAAGAAGGGGATACTGAACTAAGGAACTGAAGTTTGTTTTAATTAATTTGTCTCATATTTATTTATTATTCAGTTTTATTTGTTTGTTTGAATTAGTTAATAATTAATTCCAAACCCCCCATTTAATTAGATATTTTTGAAAACATTAGATTTATTAAAACAATTCACTCTCTGTGGGTTCGACTCTTACTTTCACTACTACATTAATATTTTTCAAAGTAAGATTTTATTTTTGGTTGCTTGCGACAGCTTCCCAAATTTTGGCGCCATTGCCGGGGAGTGTTTTGCTTTAATTTATTCTTTGTTTTCGTTGTAGTTTATTTTTCTAGTTTATTTATTTATTTTATTTTTGTTTTTCATAGTTTCATTGAGTGTGCAGGTAAAGGAGAAAATCATGGCTTGGAACCAAAATGATAATTATTTTAATGCGGTAAAAATTTCTTCTCTTCAACAACAAGTTGATGAACTAACTTCTGTTATCTATGCCTGGGCTGCAGGTAGAGGACAACCAATGAAGGCTTGTAGGATTTGTTCCATAGTAGGACATCCAACAGAGTTGTGTTCAATGCTTCGAGAGGAGTCCTATAGACAAGTAAATGATGCAGATGGTTTTCTTGGACCGCAAGGGAACTATGATCCTTATTCAAACACGTACTACTCAGAATGGTGGGATCGTCCAAATTTCAGCTATGGGAATCCACAAGTGCACCAACCTGCAAGTAAACATTGGCCAGATTACCAACAGTTCAATCAAACATATCCCAACGATCAAGAACAGGACCAATCTTCTAACTCTAATTTATCTTTAGAAAATATGTCTAAACATTTTATGACTGTTGCTTTGCAATTTCAACAGGAAACAAATGAGAATATTCAGCGTATACGTATTCAAGTGGAACAACTGAAAGTTGCGGTCAGTCAATTGGAGGTGCAAAGTGTTGAAGAATTACCATCTCACACAATTGTGGATTACGAGGAGGATGACAATGAAATTGTGTTAAGCAGTGGTAAAGATGAGAGAGCTCCAGAAACGATAGACAATGCAAAGAAAAATTTGGAAGAGGCCATTACGCATAGCTTGGGATTGACAAAAGAAGAAGAAGAAATTGAGCCGAAACAAGATTTGAAGAGGGCTATAGATTCCTTAAATTCTTTGCCATTGATTTTAAATAAATTTGCAGAACTTTTCATTCCATTACCTGTTATTCAAAATAAATTTTTACCTTTTATTTTGCAGGATTTCATTCCGGAACAATCATATCATGCAAAGACGAGATGTAATCTGCCTATGAGGAATGTTGTGATGGATGGAGTACGCAACATACATGAAATTGGAGTGACGTAGTGGTTCGGCCTGTTGTCGAGCCAATGACAATAAACAAAGGCGCTGCCTGGGAGGCAACCTAAGAAATCAGATTTGCATTTCTTTTCCTTTTTCTTTTTATATTTATTTGTGCCTATTTCTTTGCATTATAGTTTACATTGGGGACAATGTAAATTTTAAGTGTGGGGGAATGGATTTAGGATATTTGTTTTATTTTTAGAAAATTTTATTTATTTATTTATTTATTTTTAAAAAAAAGAAAAAAAATTAAAAATTTTGTTTTATTTTTAGGTCAATTTTAAAAAAATTTAAATTTTGAAATTTTGTGGGTAAATTCACTGCAAACCCTCACGAGACAAAACTCGTCCACTTGGGGTAACCTTGGGGTTTAAAGGCTTGTTGCACATGCTAAGTGTAACCGTGATTCCTACGAAAATGGGGTAGTTTTTTTATTTTATTTTTAGGATGAGTCACTTGAGCAATAAATTAATTTGAATTTGAATTTTTAGCCAATGATAAAAATTTTGATTTTTATTTAATAACTCTTGGAAAAATAATAAATTTGTGCTTAGTTTGAATTTGTGACTTTTTATTGATTATTACTTTGTTTGAGATCTTTAAAATTTTTATGCACTTATATCCATTTATTTGAGCTAGTTTTAATTTAGAGAAAGTTTAAATGGTTAAATGCTTATGAAAGATATTTTTGAACTCATTTGATCATTATTTGAAGTGGAATATAAGACAAAATATAATTTGGAGGAGATGATTTAGGTAATTTTTCTAGGATTATTATTGAGAAGAATTCTTGTGGTGGGTTGAGATGGAGCGTAAAACGCACTCACTCATAAACACATGAAAAGCGAGATGGAGCGTAAAACGCACTCGCTGGTGAGATGGAGCATAAAATGCACTCACCGTGAAAAAAAATGATGAAAAAAAAATGAATGAAGAAAGAATAAAATGGGATGGAGCATAAAATGCACCCATTAAAAGAAAAAAAAATTGAAAAAATATTTGAAAGAAAAAAATTGATAATCCTAGTATGTTTCATTGATTAAAAACCTTTTGATCTTCTGATTTAAATTTGTCTGTATTAGCTGAAAGTGATGAGAAAAATAAATATATTGAGTTTTGTTATATATCTTTTATAAGGTAATTAATAACATAAACTTATCCGAGTTTGATACATTTGGATTTATACACACACAAAAGATCTTGAGTAGAGTAAGATTAATAAATATGTTAAAGTTCTAGATTTTGCATGGTTTTGAAACTTTCTTTGAGTTATCATTTAAAAAATCTTTGAGGCTGATGTTGAATTTATATTGATCTGTTGCTCAAGTAAGTTGTTTAATTATAAGTTTTAATTTTATAGTTTTTATTTTTGTTTTGCCCGAGGACGAGCAAAAAGCTAAGTGTGGGGGTATTTGATAGGACTAAATTATACGATACCCGTTAACTTAGGTAGCGTGGTGGAATTTCCAAAGTCATTTGATCATTATTTCAACGATTCCAGATGAATTTGTTGAAACAGTAGATATAGTAAATGCTTGTTATAGATCATTTTCCATATGTATATATATATAGATAGATAGATAGATAGATAGATAGATATATTGATTTTAATAACAATAGTGTATTCTTCTTTTAACTTTTTAATCAATATTAAATTGTTCACAATTACCTAAAAGATAGAGTGGTAAAAGAATTATGTTACGCTTAGACCGGAGGAATGTATATGGGAATGAAATAACTCATTTTTACAGAGTGAAAAAAATTGTGTTTGATTGTTCTATTGGAATGGAATAGACCATTCTTATGGCTCTTAAATTTATGAATTTTATTCCTTGAGAGAAAATATAAAATGACTCATTCTAACTGAAATAGAATGAATTATTTTACTCTCTATTCCATTCCTTTACATATTTCATTTATTTAATCCAAACAAAGCATTTAGAGGAGGTAAATATGATGAATACGTATTCATTTTAGTTAATATTTTGTTGGACAGATGTTAAATTGTTTCAAGCTCTACTCATATAAGCAGGAATAAGCTTACGAGCATTAACATAATTTTGAGTTAAGCTTATATTAAAAAATAACAAAGTTTAATTAACACTTAAACGTAAAAATAAAAAGTATAACATAAAACAACTCATTCAATTTTTTCAAGAAGACATTTTTTCCCCTTATTAATCACAGTATACAATTTAGATTAACAATAGTGAGCAAACTCATAGGTGCATAATCTATTATTCATTTCAAAGTTTAATCTCAATATGTTATTAGGTCGAATAATTTAGCTTAATTTACCCGATTAACAATCTTCAATTACCTTTTTTTTTAGTATACAATTGTGGGACAGCCTACTCTCACAACAAAAATTTGTATGTACCAAAAAAAAAGGAAGTATCACACATCATTTTATAATACAAGAATATGCTACAACACTTGGGATACTCAAAACTTTGTCAATTTCTTTTCTAAGTGTGATTTCTCATAAGTTATAGATCATTATTAAACAAAATTCTAGTACATTATTAAACTAAATTCATGGGTTTTGGAAACTCTACACACCCATGATAAATCAGCTCAAATTCGTCTTGTTATTAAACCATCCTAACTCAAATTCAATTGGATTGGATTTCTCATATATCTAAATAAGGGGTCCATATCTGGAAAAAATGCTGACAGTGAATTAGCTCATATCCTTTATTCCTGCTTGTTAGTTATGAGAAATTATTTTTAATTACAATTTTGTATTCTTGTGTTGGATATTGTTATATCAAATCTCATCAAGACTATCATCAGATACTTGAGTAATATTGCTCAAGTAAATTGTCTGTAGGTAATCACATGTTTTGGAATGCTTAACTAAACTATTATTTCTAGTACTAGTATTGTTAAGCTGCGTATTTAGTAACACAAATGAGAAGCTTATATTAGATCTTATCCTTACAGTTCATTAATTTTAGTATGCTCACGTAAAAACTCTCAAGTCTAAACTTGGGTCCAGTGTCTTATCACTTAAGACACTAATTAGTTATCATAAAATAATTTATATGATAATTATCTTTTTGAACAGGATCTCTATTATGCAATTTCTATAGGAATTGTAATCCTATCAAGAAGGTAGGACTACTATAAATACATTATATCAAGAAGGTGACCATAAAGGTGAACAATAGAGGTACAATATACAATATTCTAGCTTACTAAATATTTTTTCCCTTCATTGTTAACACAATTTGAAGTATATACTTACTCTCACATCGGAAGTATCCTCAGCGGCCCAAGTTGTTAAGTATTTTCTAGTGATTCGTTAACAACTATCAATTATGTATAGTAATGAAATATATAATGTGTGTTTCATATGAAAATTCTTGAACCAAATTGAAAAGCAACAGGTTTATTATAATACTAGAGTAACATAAATTATACAACACGAATATAATGTTCACACAAATTAAAAGAATTTGACCTTGAGTTAAGGTCATTAAAATTTCTACTAGTACGTAGTCATAGTTTTCCAGACGTTCTTATATAGAAACACAAGAATTAAATTACATAGCAAAACTATAACTATAATCTTAATTTAAGTAATAACTCTAAACTAAATCCACCTAACAACAAATCTCGTGTTCATCGTTTTAGAGAGGTCGAGTGTGCCGCCCTGCTGCCCTGCCACAGAGGAGAGCATTCTTTGGAATGGGGTACTCATCTCTAATTGAATTGGTACTTGTATATACTCGCAAATAAAATTGTTGTCCGAGATATTGTCGTGCCCAAAACTCGGACCTCAAATTCCACATTCCCACATTATCAAGTGCTACATAAATTGCAGTCCATGATTTGGGGTACACCTACAAGTACAAAGCATAAAAGGTTACCGGTGAGTTGAATTTCATCCGATTTTTGTTTACTATTTATAGACGATAGTATAAAATGACATAATATCGAAAATACAAAAACACAGTTTACCTATTATGCCATCATTACTAGACTGAACAATTTGAAATATACATTCTTAAAGTTACAAATTTTGCAAATGAGACTGTTTTTGCGGAATGAGGAGCATCGGTTAATCATTTTCCCCATACCATAAAATTTGTTGTCATTTATGCTATAGAGCAAAGAAAAATCAAGAACTTGAATTAGTTTCTATCACCTGAACAGTGCAACGTGCAATTGCGTCTCGGAGATTATAATTATTTCTGCTAGCTGAACTCCATTGCCCTCCATCCATTCTGCATTTTCAAAACATTATAATAAGTAGTAAGAAACAAAAATGAACACCATGCAACAATTCTACTATTAATTCAGCTTGTGAGGCATATACAAATAACAAATAGCAGCTGAAGCAATAAACTTTAATGTACTCACCCTACTACGAAAAAAGAGTAGCCATCAAGGTGATAGCTCTGAATGATATCTTCTGGGTTTTCAAACACGATTTCGTCGAATGCTCTATAATCAGCGCCCAAGACGGACGTATCAAGGTACAACCCTCCACCAGTGGGATTGGAGGATATGCTTCCGACACGAAAAACTCCACTAATATTGAAGTAGTCTGCAAGCTTTAGGGGAGTGTCAGCTGGCACGAATGAGACGCTGTTGATTCCATATCTCTGTTTGCCATCAACTTGACCAGCAGAACCGGACAGAACGATAGTTCTGCTTGTGTTTATCATACCGTAATGATATGAACCTTGTGGGTTAGGCCTTGGTCCACTTGCTGTGAGATTAGTCCTGATATACATATTATTCCATTTAATATTTTACTTTACGAGAAATCCTTCAATTATAACAACGACATAATGTAAATTGTCCGCTTATATTAACACTGAATTGCAATATAGACGCTAATGTTTTAATATTTATAAAATCATAATAAATATTTCAATTTATTAACAAAACTATATGCATATAAGGTGGGTGTTCAAGGGGTAAAATAGTCAGTTTGCTCTTTATTGTGCTGGCAATTTTACCCCCCTGTTTGAAGGTAATATAATTGAGTGTACAAACCAAGTATTTTGCACACCCATGTGATAGATTAATTTTGATCAAGATCGGTCAGTAGAGACAATTTTGCAAAAAATTGAAATATTTGCTATGACGTTGCGAAAATTGAAACATTAGCGTTGCAAGTTAGTATTAGTTTTACCCTAAACGTGGTATGTTTTGGTACGTGATACGAAACGCTACATAGCTAAAACGCGATACGCTAGGATATCTTTATATAAGTTCTTATAGTTAATAAACCTAAGTTTTAAGAAGATTTTTAGTTGAATCAACAAGCTGATTGTTCTATAAATATTTTAGTACAAATGTAATGTTTGAGCGTCCAATACTAAATTATAATATTGATATTTATGCAATTATAGTTAAATAACAAAGAAATTTTTCGGTATGTTAAATTTAAAGTATTTGTATGTAAGACTATCATGTTTAGGTATGCAAGTACCAATTCGCGATTCGCTAAATTTATGAGAGTATGTAGTAACTTTGGAGAGTATCAACATGAGGAGACATTTTTGCAATGGACTCTTATAACAACCACCAATCATGGGCACAAATATGATTGATTGTGCCTTATTAAGGGACAAGAAAATAACCTGATAGAGCGGGCCTGGTTTAAAGACCAATCAACTTGAATGGTGGGTCCACCAGGGGGTGAGCCAGAGACTGGGCCTGCAGAGTTGCTGTATTTGAGAACACCAGTGGTGGTGAGGATCTCAGATGTAAAACGAGATGATACAACAATGAAGTAATCTTGGGCCGGTTGGTCAGCCGTGACTAGCACCGAGTAAGATTGGCCAACATGAACATCAAGTGAGGAGTAGGTTGTTTGCAGCGAGTGTGTTCCTTCCACCTCTACTAATTTCATCTTGTGACCTTGAATGCGGAAGTTGAGGGAATTTTGTAGTCCAACATTTGATATTCTGAGCCGGTAAGTTTTTCCTGATATAGATAAATTACAGTGAGAATGACTAACAAAGTAAGATTTAACCGTCTGGCTATTTAAGCAAAATTAACTCTCGTTATTATCTAATTAACGATATATGAAGAGAATAAATTATATAGACAATGTACCTTGTTCAACGTTGAGAGAGGCTAATGATCCATTAGGTCCATGTCCATTTATAAGAATGGCATCTGGGAAGGGTAACTTCTTACCGCGGTCTAGAATAGCCTTCAAATCCTATATGCATACCGATTCGACCGCATGATTAGGAGTTCAAAAACGACTAAATTTGCACATTATTATTACAAGTAAAAGACAACTACATTACAAAGTAATTCTTGAGCTTTAAACAACTAAATGACACGTTAACTCTTGACCTCTAAACATACATGTAAAAAATATTATTAATGATCCTCTACCAAACAATCTTGAGTGGGCTGATCTGTAAACTGACTGGGCTAACAAAATGCTACGGGCTAACGAGAATTAAAAGTTAAAAAGCACATGGGTGAGGGTGACTAATGGGCTCAAGGGTCGCTGGGACCGGGAGCTTCATCGCTTTAGAGTAATTGTACGTAGGCCTGTTTGGCAAGTCTAAATTAACATGGGCAGGCCCACAAAAGGAAAGCATCAAAAATATCCATGTGGGAGTAGATAATGGAGGACATTGCTAGTTGTTGGTAATGCACATCCCAGATAAGTAAGTCATGCATTCAATTCATAACAACTCAGCCATCTAGAAGCCTCTCATTTGAATTATATAGCAGTAATGGTTGGAGGAGTATAATGTTTTGTTATTTAATTTACACAAATAAAATGAGGTACTTGGGCCAGAAAATGTGTGAAATAATGAGTAAAGAATGGGCTGTCATAGTCCACCGCACACTTTTATTGACAATTTATTGACAAGTGAAGTGGGGTCAAAAGACACCCCAGCCGTTACCAGATCTCATTTATTTGTCAAAAAAACAGACTCCTTTCTGCAGTTCTGTTTGTAACCGACCCAATGAGGCAAGATCCAATTAAGAACAGCCGCAGCCCACTTAATTGACTAGTTAGTTAATTAAACTCTGTCCCAATTTCATGGACATTTTATCTAAATTGACAACAAAAAAAGGCACTTTTTTTTTATATCATAAATGAACATGGGTTTATGGGCACCATCACCAATATGTTCCGTATGAGATGGTGCCAAAAATTAAATTCTCTCTTATTAGCTTAAAATTTAAGACAAACAAGTGTGGTCGGAAAAAAAAGAAATAACGAAAAATGGTGAGGAATGAAGATTATTACCGTGTGATTAGACTTGTACCAATCTCCGATCAGGACGGTAAAATCGCCTGCAGGATCATCAAATGGGACAGGAATTCTGGGACGGCTGAGAATTCTGATACCTCCAAAACCACCAGCAGCTTTGTGGAATGAAAGAGAAGGGAAGTAATAAAAGCTTCCAATCTGATCCTTCACTTGGAGGATGTATGTGTAGTTTGCACCCGGAGGTATTGGGCATGTTGTTCCATAAACTCCATCCACAAATGAATTCCTCCTCTGCTGAATCCCATTCCTACATTTTTTACCCCGGCGGGCTAATTATTATTAGTATAATGTTGTTACGGGAATAAATCCCATGCACTGTAAATCAGTAATTTTATACAAACACGGCATTAAAAAAATGTACTTTGCCAACGAAGATTACTTCTCTGTTTTACCAACAGAGAAAATTGACAAAAAGATTATTTTTAATTCTAAAATATTTGCCAAGTTATAAGATAGAATATGTGATAATGATAGGCTTAATCCTTTATTATTTTTATCATGTGGTTATGTGAGAGTTGATTGGTAAGTTGTGAAAATGAGAGAAAAGGAGGAGTTGGTCACATCTCAATATTTAAGCATGTGGCCACCGACTACAATTTTTGTGGATAAAGTTGGAATAAACCCTTTCACAATAAATTCTCTCTCTCCGTCTCATATTTATAATTATTTTATTTTTCAAATGAATAATACAAAATGAGATACGGTAATTTATTTTTGAAATATAATTATTAATGGATAAGTAGAGAAAAGAAGAAAGAAAAAGCTGATCTGAATTGAAAAAAAGAAGTCATTTCTTAATAATAGTCTTACAAGAAATTTTATATTCTCTCCGTCATAGAATTAATTAACTTTTTGTACATATTAAAAAATATATAAAATAATAAAATTATTTATATTTAAATTATCATTTAATTGTATAATTTTCTACATATTATTATGCACATTAATAGTGATAGTCTATAAATATGTATATAAAATATAAATATAATAATTAATATTAAGAATATTATAAATAAATTATTATAAAAAATAAATTGTTTGAAATAAGTAGATATTTAAGTTTGAATATACGGATTTGCCTGGCAGATTTTTTTTCCTTTACAGCTTTCTGTCTAACTTCCAAGATCAAAAAGCAAGAGCACAATGACCGAGGAGCATTAGATTCGGACTCACGGGTGCACCGCCTGCTGTTTATCCTAATGGATTACCCTAGTAAATTCAAGCGGAAGAGTTGGATTTTTACTGTTTCTTATTTTACTTTTTTTTTTTTACTGAGTTACTACAACTTTGTTATGGAGGTAATCACGGCGTTTTAGATTTGGTTCTCTAAATTTCCGCTTAAAAATAGAGAGACAGATCTAGGGGTGGGGAATGTAATATAATAATATTCATCTTTTTTAAGTTCAACGTGATTAAAGTCATACAATAAATGAGAGTCCTAGTGTTCGACGTCTTTCACACCAAAAGGAGTTTTCATACTAGTATACTGGTTTAATATAATTAAAAATATGTTATTCATTTAATGTTATTTTTATAGTCAAAATAATTATAAAAATAGGCAAAAGGGGGGTGGTTTTGTTAAAAATAATTGTGCTTTTTATTTTAAAAATAATTGTCTTTTGTTAAGGACGAAAATAATACTACGTTTTCTGAATGCTTATATAATAATCATTAAAAGTTAAAAAGATAAAAGAGAGGGTGTGATTTTATTTATTTTTTACTTTTTATTTGTTGTTGATAAATACCATCATCTAAGGAATTATGTCGATAAACACGTTATCATCTAAGGCCATCGATAATGTAGAACACTAATGCCGGAGGGATAGTGTCCCTGAAATTACTTCAACTTAAAAAGTGAAGTTGAAATAAATATAATGTTCCGTTTGGATTAAGAGAATGAATGTGAAAATAAAATAAAAAAAATTATTTTTTGATTGTTATGTTAAAATAGAATAGACCATTCTCATTGTTCTTAAATTTATAAATTAATTTTATTTTTGAAAAAAGATATGAAATGACTCATTTCAGTTAGATCGAAATGAATCATTCATTTCTCTATTATGTTCTCTTCTCAGTTCCATTCATTTACCCATTTCATCCTTCAATTCAAACGCAACATAAGGATAATATACTTGTTATTCTGGCATTACCAATCGTGGCCTTAATTAAGATAATTGACATTATCAAAACAAAAATAATACTGTTAAAATAAATATAAATTTAGTAATATTTTTTTAACTATTATAATACTATAATTTAACACCTCCTTGACGATATCAATAGCCTTAATTAAACATGATCTTTGTATATATAAATAAGACAGTGCTTCAATTCACTAACCAGGAGATAAGAAAAGGTTCGTCTAAGCTGTTAAAGACATTGATAATAAGATTATCATTGGTAACTGAATGAATATCGGGACCAGGAAATTGTCCATTGATTAAAATTCCCTGCAAAAGTACCAAAAAGAGTAATAGTGTCAAATTTCTACTACATCAAACAGAAAAAAAAATAAAAATTAAATCCAAACAGATCAAAATTACCCGTTGGCGAACGCCTAGAGGATAAATATCTCCGTAAGTAACATTCCAGGTGAAGAATCTGTACGGATCCTCTGCTCCAACAATGGCGGCGAACAGCAGAGCCACCGCTAAAGTTACGAAAACCGCTAAATTTAGCGGCATTTTTAAGAGAGAGAGAGAGAGAGAGAGATAAGAAAAGGGAAAGGTGTCTTTGTTTCTATCTCTCCCTTCCCTTGTGTTTGAGTATTGGAGATGTGGTGTTTTTTGGAGGGGAATTAAAAGAGAGGACCGGTGGTATAATATGAGCGGGCAGGAGGAAAAAGTAAATGACAAAATGATGAGGTATGGCCTATTTAAAGTTCGCTAGACTATCAAAATTATATATATATATATATATATATATATATATATATATATATATATATATATTGATAAATACTCTATCTGTTCCAAGATAAAAGTCTTCTATTGACTTTTATGTTTAAATTGACTATTTTTTAAATCATTATATTTTATGGTCAAAATGGTCAATTATTAATTTTACGCGTTTGAGTTTCATGGAAAGGCTAAAATTATAAATAAATAAATATTTATTCTATAGTGGACAATGAGATAAAATTGTTGTGTTTTATCATTATTTATGTCAAATACATATTGATAAGTAGTTGTTAATGGGAAAAAATATTTAGTTAAGAGAAAAAAGGGAAATGCAAATGAGATAAGGGAGAAATAAAAAGGGAGTAGAAATAGAATAAATATACATTTATTTTTTTTTCTTCAAAATATAAGTTCAAAAGTCGTTAAATGAATAAAATCAACACGTGGATCTCCTTCTTTCAACACTCTCCTTTTTTAATTTTATTCGTCTAATAATCTTTAATGTTGTATTTTGAAAAGAATAATATAAAATAGATATATTTATAAATAAATTTGTAGAAATATTATAAATATGGTGGATGAAAAAAAAACAAAACAAAGGGCACTGTCGGTGAGATGGGTCCACGCGTACAATTTTGGTAGACCACATGCTAGTGTTTTTTCTCTCTTGGGGAGGCGACCCATGGAAACCTGCATGTGCCCTGTTAAAACCTCCATTCCCTCACCAGTAGTCACCAACATACCGCCTTCTCACATTATCATTCTCTCTTTTGTTTTTGTTTATGTTTTTGTTTTTATTTTTTAAAATTGATGTAATAGTTCATAAATGTTTATTATAATGATAAATTTATATCAATATTAAATATTGACATCTATAAATATATAAAATAAAAAATAATATATATTACAAATATTTAAGTAAAATTTTTAATTGTCAATTATGTAGATAAAGTATTATAAGTAACTATTTTAAAGAGATATGTAATAAGTGATTTTTTTTTATAATTTTGTTTAATCTCATATATTAATATATTTTATATTTATAATTTGATACAAATTTATCGTAATATCTAACCGTGACTCTATAAATTAAAATAATATAAAAAAAGAACTCACGTTTTTGCACTTAAAATTCATGTTAGTCGCAATACATGTTGAACATAATATTAATAGATATATAAATAATATTCGCATATTTTTTAATGGTTTCACATTTCGTCTTATATTCTATTTCTACGATTATCGATTTATTGTTAAGCTCTAAACTTGACTTTGGTATATTAAATAATTTTACTGTACAATAGAGCTATCTTTGTTTATAAAAAATATAATTGGGATTAAATTATTTATCTTAATTTAACATTATTTTGTACTATTTAATTCTTAGATGATATATTATTAGTTCGTTAATATTGGACTATTAATCTCATAAAGTCATTTAATAGCTTAAAATGAGGAAGACTATTAATTCTATATTTATCATGAAATTAAATAATTCCTTATAAATAGCTTTAAGAATAATAAAAAATAATTTATATGACTATTTAAAAGACTATTAATTTTCTATTATAAAATAAAATAATTTGAACTAATGTTAAATTAATAAAATAATTTAATTTTAATCATATTTTTTTATAAACAAATATAATAAGAGTCTAGCACTAGAATTCTTTTCCTTCATCACATGGTGGAGGTATTGAAGTCCAAGAGAACTTAAAAGGAGATTGCGACACCTGAACCATTATCTCTTAGGACAAGTTTACGCACATAATAATAAAATATTATATTTATTTATATTATTAAAAAAATAATATATGACATAAAAATTAATATTATATCTTATTTTTAATAATATAGATGAATATAATATTTAATTATTATGTGTTTATACTTATTTCTATACTGGATAAAAAAAAGCACACAAAAATTGCATTTGATCACATGATGTGCTCCGTCAATTTCACAAAAATATTTTTGTTTATTAATTTTTAATTTTATAAAAATATTCTTTTATAAAAACAATGTAAAATAATGCGTAATTATTAAATTTATTATTATAATTTTATTTATGACATAACTATTATATTAACAACTTATTATTTTCACTTTACACAAAAAGTCTCATTTGCATAATTTATAATTTTAAAAAATTTCTTTTTCTTTCATTTTTATCCCTAAATTTAAGGATATAAATTTCAATATTTATCCTTAAATTAATATAGAGGGTGCTTTGTTTTGTAATGACGATATGACAATTTTAATGTTAAATTTAAGAATATTATGTCATTTTATATTATTATCAATTAAGAGAATATTCATTTTATTAAACAATTTTTTTGTTGTAAATAAAACTATTTTTTTTGGAATAGGAGGAGTATTATTCTAAGATGTCAAGTTGTCAACATAATACAAAAATACATTCTTATTATTTGCAAAATTATAAATTTTAAAAATAGCACACTTTTATGGAAAAAATTGATAAAAAAAACATATCTTTTTATTCTCATGTATGTGTCTGGTGACATAAGTGTTACGTGTATAAATTTTTTTTGATACTATAATAGAAGCTTTTTCAAAATTTGAGAATAAAAATAAAAATATTAAAAAATAAGAAAGATAAAATTATAATAAAATTAAATTTTTAGCGCTAAAGGGAATTTGTGACAGCTTCACGAGAGCGATTATTTTCTTCCATCTTCCTTAATAAACATAGATATTTCTATAAGTGGAATGATAATCTCCAGGCGTACTGCCGAGTGCCAAGGCTGATTGGGTGATTGATTCAAAAGAAACAAAACTACTACAAAAACTACTATGGTGAAACACACAGCTAGCCTTTCTTCTTTACTGTATTTGATTTTATTCGAAAAGGGAACTCCTCTTGTAATATATATTTTTTCTTTTATTTCTTCCTTTCTTTACTCAAAACATAAGAGCCCTTTAATAAATTATCCTCAAGTTTTTAAACATTTTACATATTTAGTTATTATTTTATAATATATGATCAATTTTAACTTTTTGAAATTAATATGAAATATTTCTATATATATATTGATATAAATTTATTTAATTTTAAAAAATTTAATAATACAATTTGAAAAGTATTTATAAAAATACCACTAATAACAAGATTTATAGTAAAAATTAAATAAATCACAATAATTTTGTAAAAATATTTCATATAAACTTTAAAAGTCAAAACTACCCTTATAGTTTTAAGTTTTTTTCCCTAAAATTATTGTTATTTTTAATTTTTAAAGCAAAACGCCAAGTCATTATCAAATTCAAATACTAACAAAGTGGTAACTGGCAAAGCAATAAAACCAGTAAAATGTTTCACATATTGTCATTTACCCAGACGACTATAATATGAAAAGGATGTGAGGAGACCCCTAATGAACTGTAAAGTAGGGGAGTGGTTTGGGGTTCAAACTTCAAGCCTCATTGTAGTACCTCCTCCACTTATTATTGTACTCCATAAATAAATAAATAAAAGAAACTGTGGGTCATAAATTTGAATTTATAAAGACATGAAGAAGTGAGTGTCCCCTCCAGATCAAATGGAAATGCCATCCTAAAGAAATTCATTAGTAGTACAAGAATGCATGTGCCGTAATTGCCGGTGAGGAGATATATATATATATATATACATATATATATGTGTGTGTTGTACACCAATAAAAATGTGTAAAAATTTGTTTATTATTTTCTTTATAATTTGTGTATAATTTTTCGTGTATAATTTGTGTTCACAGCGTTATTCGCTAAAGTTTCTATCATAAATTTATCATTTACATGTGACGACTATTATATTTTTACCTAACTTTAGGAGCATGTTTAAGAAATAAATTTTTTGCTTAAAAATTGCCATTTCAGTAATGCACCTCAAATTTTTTAATGAATGAATAATGGAGTAATAAATTTGGTCAAAATACATTCAATTATGACCACTTTTCATTTAAATCTTCGAATTGTAGAGCCATGAGTCTAAAAAAAAGGAGTATTGGTTAAGCATTTCAAAATATAGATAAAGTAGGTTGAAAAGAAACAAACAAAAATGATTCATGTTCCGATAGTAAACACGAAACACCTAACTTAGCGCATAGCTGGATAACTTAACTCTACTAGGAATGTAGGACCCCCATTTCACCACCACGATTAGTGGCCAAATCTTTACCAATTGATCATGTTTGGAGAGTATATAGAAAAAGATCATCGCAACAAAATGATAGGGACATCATCATCTTTTAGCTTTTCGATATATATAGATAGATATGATTCATAGTATATATTTATTATGCATTATCTATATCACTGAAAATAAGAAGGAACAACTATAATTATAATTTAAAAATCGAAGCGGACATTTAATTTTTTTTAAAACATCTGCTACTATTGACGCTGATTAGAAAATTAAATCATAAATATTAGATCAGAAAACTAAACAGATGACCCTAAAAATTAAATCCTAAACCCTACAAGCTAAACCTTAACCTTTAGAAGCTAAACCTTAAAAACAAAACTCTAAACCCTAAAAAATAAATCACCAGTAATTTGTTGAGTTTTTTGATCTAATATTTAGGGTTTAACTTTTTGATTGCCGTTCGCTACTATTAGCAACAGACATTTTAAAAAAATCTAAATATCCGCTATTAATAGTAGCAAATTTTGATTTTCAATTTTTAATTATAATTTTTACTTCTTATTTTCAATGATATAGATTGCGTTTTATCTATTTTTAATTCATAATAAATATATATCAGGTATCATTCCTCGTGTATATATATATTCACACAATCTAATATAAAAGTGTACATGATAACAGTTAAGAAAAAGTATTTTCTTAATAATAATTATTACCTTTTTTAATTTAAATTTAGAGGTTGGTTGATAATTCTTAATCGAGTTATATCTTTTTGGGTAAGAATCGTCAGTTTAAGCAAGTCGTTTGGTAAACTCTGAATGGAAACAAAAAGCTCTTATTTGGTCAGTGCATCATCTCTTGCTTTTTTGGTCAGCAACTTGCTTTATAGCCTTTTCTAACACGATTATCAGCGGTACCTTCTATCTCATCTATACATGAGAGATTATTCTATGTTTTCAATGTAAATAAAGAGTATACTCTTTTTTTATTATATAGTGTAACTCGCAAATATATAAAAAAAAAAAAATATACTATTCATTTACTCAAATAATATAAAATAATTTTTCCTACACATAATCATTAATCATATATTTCTCCTCATTTATTAATTATTCTATTCTTTTGGCCTGATGACTTTTGAAGTGTCTGGGGCCATATATAATTTGAAATATTTTTCAAAGAGTATAAATAAACAAAATTATAAGATTTAAAAATAATTTAAATAAGAATGTCCAAGTACATTTAGAATCTTTTAAAATCTTAATTATTTAAATCAATTAACTGTATACAGTTGAATATTTTAAGGAAAAAATATCATTTAAAACAGATATTTTAAATTATTATGTTGGTAACTATTTGATTTTAAATTACGTGCTTATAATTACCAAACAAGCGTGTTCAAGATAATAGAGGGTTAAAATAGAGAATACACTCGTCTAAGTTATCAAACATGTTTCATTCGGTGTTCAACTTTCAAACAGAATTTCTAGTTTATTCAGCTATCATTTAACATTCAGAGTTTTTTTTTATCATTGAGACGAGAGACATTTATACTGCTTAGCACTTTCATGACTTATATGATACATCTGTTTCTAAATAAAGGCGGCCTAGTTATAAATCATTTTCATGAGTGAGAGGGGCATAGTTCAGTTCGAAGACGACTTAGACTCCTTTGATAACGGCCCCCCTCCTATTGCTCCATAATTTATGGCAGAGAGGCCACTAAGTGCCCGAATCACTGTAAGCAGACTTAAAAAAAGGTACTAGTATTACAAACAACACAACTGAAAATACGAGATTTTCTGTCCAGCAGCCCAGCTACAACAAAAGTCCAAGCTACCATATTTTTTGTTCTCCATGATCTTACCTTGTTTCGTTCGTTATTTATAACTCGACTGCGGCCAATTCCTAGCTTTGGCAAACCCCGATTCAGTCCTTCCAGCAAAACACTTTACACCATTTCTGAACATAAACACAACATACATAATGAGCAGCCAGATGCCAGATCCTCCAACTCAATGAAATAATTTGTACAATCATCGCCAACTCAAATCAGCATCTAACAGTGTAGTAGCATACAGAATGACCTCAATAATATCGCGTTGTCAATAGATTCATCAATGTACTTTAAGAATATGCAAATTTAAGACAACATTCCATGATGGTCACTTTTAAATGGATCAAGTACAGTGATTGTGGTAAAGGTATTGTTGCAGGCAAAGATTATGAACAGAAGATTATTGAATCTTAAAGATGATGCCTGAGCACTAACAAGAGAATCAAATTTATTACTCAGTCCATTCAAAATCAGTGGAATGAAATAGTTAAATACATCGGGAAATGTTAGAAAATTGCCAATAGAAAAGGATAGTTTTGACGGTAAGGAGAAGAAGAAGCAAAAGAAGAGACGGGGAAATTATGAAGAAATGATTTCAAAAAAAATGCCACTAAACAAGAAATGTTCACGTTTCAATAAATGAAGATTGTTAAGAAAATCCCCATCATAAACCGGTGAATAGGAAAAGGGAGACCGTGGTCCAAAACTCAACAACATGCATTGTTTAATATGACAACGAAAAGTGCGTAACATTTAGCTTGTTTCCATTAAAAGTTTTAGTAAAACCTACTTGGCTAGATATATAGCCACAGTGTTCACAAGTTTTTTGCTCTGGCATATTTGTAGAAGTGGCAATCCTGAAATCCTCGCCTGATTTAATGATGTCGAGTATAGCTCTGGGTCTGTGGTAATGAAACATCACATAAACATTAAAATACAAGTAGGGATATTGATAAGATCCAAAAAAGTTTAGAATAAAGCATAAGTTTTCTAAAAGCTATGCTTCGCTGAATTGGTGAGGAGTTAAACAGGGGGAGCAACCTGATCCTCTCTAGATCCTTAATGAACTCTCAAGCAAACCTTCGGTAAGCATTTGGAGAATAAATGCCTGCCTGCATTCTCAGTGACGAAATAAAAATTAGGAAAAGAACATGGGATAACAGGATACAGTACAACATCGGAGCACCATGGTGCAATATTTAATGGGGGTCAAACACCAAATTATAAAGGAACTGAGTGTGATAACAAGTTTGAAGGTAAAAACTGTATAATAATAAAGTTATTTGAAATCAAGAACATGAAGAGAAAATTAGAGACTCTTTTGAGGAGCGGAGTAGGGGTGTTATGTAACCAGAAAGACTCCCAGAAGTGTGTATATATATATATATTTCGAAAGCATGTATATAATAGAGAAATATTGTGGAAAGGACACAGAAAATAGATGCACTTATCCTTCTTCAAATTAAAGTACATATCAGTAGATCCCAAGATCCAAATAATTCAGAACAACCAGTCCAACTCAAAATTTTGAGCTTAATTCACGAAAAACAAGTCACGTTGAAAATTCCAGTTCTAAGCAATATTAGCATAATACTGTGCAACACAAAAACAACAAAAAGCAGGCCAACACCAACGTGCATATAAATAATGAAACCAAACTAAGAAAACCGCTGCGAGAAAGAAAGTTGAAACTTGAAACAGAGTGTGGAAAGAGCTCAAAGAAATTAGTAGACACTTACACTCAGTGGAGAAGTAGTCCAGCCATTTAAAGTATGCATACATAACACCCAGTTAAGGTTTTGCAGCTAATAACAATATACAATTATCAGAATAACAATTAATAATATTCCCAAAAGAAAAAGAAGAGATTATAATTCGAAAGAATAGCCAATTAGAAAGGATATATAACAATCTCCTTCTCATATGTGCACTGAAAAGGCTTGCATCTAGGAATTGGTCCGTCTTCACCAGTAGTTATAGATGTGCACCTGCTCAACCTGTAGTATACAGGGTTCAATCTTGGTTAACTATTTAGCACAGAAAAGGCAGATATGACTAACTTTGAATAAAGATATTACCTAGCAATGTCACCTCCTAATATATTTAGAAGAACTGTTTCAGCAATATCATCCGCATTATGTCCAGTGACTAGCTTGTCTACTTTCAACAATGCAGCACCACGATCTAGGGCCTTACAGAAAAATCATGGATAATAATCAACTTCATTTGATGTTTTTAATCTATATTTATGCTACTTAATTTCACAATGAATGATACCTGGCGACGGAAGACACCACAAAATGTGCAATTATTCTTCAAACCTATAATCTTCACGATCTCATCCATTGTCCATCCATATAAATCTTTAAGAAACAGCCTTTAGTGGCAGCCCATACTGAAGAGGAAAAATGCAACAACAACCATTGAATTATCATAAGAAAACAGGTAATTAAATCACTTTACGAAATTAAAAATAAGAAAAAAGAAAGATTCACAATGACTATCAAGAAACAAGCATGGAAGTACACTTTTTTAGTACTAGTATACAAATAATAATAATAATAAAATAAATAAATAAATAACAATAATGTAATAAAGGGAAAGATTCTACAATTTGAGAAGAAATTTCATAAACTCAAGAAAGTATCTGCTAATAACAACGTTTCAGACACTCGAGAGAACTGTGCTATCCCCAAGCACCAGACATCCACAAAGAGAACTTGTAATACTAAACTTGAGTGTCACATGTCTATCAATATGAGTGTGCATGAGAAAGTAGCACTTGATGTGCAATATTAGCAAATAAACTTTATACTCCTACATGAAAGCATAGCGGTGGATTGTTTAACACTCGCACAAAGAATAGCAGTCAATATAAATAGAAGAAACATCAGAAAAAAGTGGACATTATTTCCTAATCGACAATTGGAGCTCGAAATATGAAGAAATAGAACTTAATAAGGTAAAAAAACCGCAACGAGGTAAAAGTTAATTGACATTAAATAACAAGCTCAAGGACTCAAAAGAGCACATTATAGAAGATCTTTTTAAACCTGAATTTCATTTCTTTTGACGGTTTCAAACGAGTCATCCCTGTACCCAGTGACCCCTTCATCAATTGATAAGAGGAAGAGATCCAGGCCATAATTGTGTCGACGATTTAATTCTGACATAACATAAGCAAGCACTGTTGAATCCGCAAATAGCAGCGGAAAAATAATGAAAACCAAGAGAAAACTGAGTTCATAACTCATCAAGCATGACATAACTAGCAAAGGGTGGTACTTGGACAGCCAATAGTTACAACTAGGGCGTGTTTTACTCCCTAACTATAAAATGAGCTCCTTCAACCCTACAAAACTTCTACTGAATCTACTCCTTTCGGCCTTCTGTTACAGCCAGTCTGTCACAAAAGGCCACACTAATGATAAAAATACCTTTTAATTCATATTTTTGCAAATAATTAAAACAACATACGCATTGTTATCAATAAGATTAGCTTGCAAATCGTATATAAAGTTCATGCTCTGGTCACGAGTTAAATTTTCCACACAAATAATGTGAAGCCAAGGTGTTCCATAGCAGATAAACAGAAAAGAACAGCAAACCAAAGGTCAAATTGTACAAGTATCAATATTTTTATCAGTTCACCTACCAATCTCCTCCAAGCTATAACTCCCAAAATAATAATTATTTTGTGGCCCAAGGGGGAGGGGGATTGAGCAAAAACAAGCTGGTTTAAACAGCTGGTTGTTAAAAATTACTCTATGAATCTCCTCCTCAAAAACCTCATAAAAGCACTCCCTGCAAATCTTTAGTGAATAAAGAACATTCAAATATGTAGGGCAACAGTTTTACTTGTTCTTTCCTTTTCTTCATTAAATTATTGAATTACCCGCAATCAATTGCTAAACTCGAGCAGCCGACGCCTTTACATCTAACGGTATTTTAATTCGGCCTTTAGATGATTTTTTCTACTTAATTTAGTTTCTTATTTTCTCCTAAAAATTTAGTTATCTAAAGGAGAGGTTCAATCCTATATTAATATCCCATATTACCGATGTGGGATGTGCCTCTCATATATAAACATTTATAACACATTCATCTGAATTAAATAATCACAACCTTGTAAATTAGTATGTATATCTCGTCAAAAGTATGAGGTCTTATTTTAGAGAGATGATATTATTAAAATTATATTATATTTTTTATAAATATAAAATTAAATAAAATATATTAATTTTTTATTTAAAAATATGCCAACTTGACTTCATAGAGTCAAAATTGATAGGAGAGAGTGATAGATACTAGGGATATATTAGGGATTTTATAAATGACTCCAAGAAGTCAAAATGTGTCTTATTTTTTAAATAGATGTTAGTAGCTCGATCAAAATTCAAGATTTTGGTCCGGTATTTAAGAAAAATCTTAGTATAATATTTTTTATAAGAAAAAGAGTTATTTTAACTCTTTTTTTTTTTGAGTTTGATTTGAGACAATTTAAAATTAAAATTAATGTGATTGAAATTCAAAATTAATTTAATTTATTTTTAATCCCTTTTCATAGATAGTAAAATTTTAATTTAAATGATTCATTTAACTTACATTTAAGAATTGGGGTTGCATTTATAATTCTACTAGTAATAATTGGATTTGGTTAGCATGAAGTTGGGCGCCCAAGACCATCGGTCAATTGATGGCTTCGGCGCTCGACACGTCATCCTCGGAAAAAATGGAGGGTCGGGATGAGGGCGGGAATTTTTTTGGGCGGAAAAATTCAAAAATCAAAATCACATCCCGACCCTCCATTTTTCCCGAGGATGACGTGTCGGGCGCCGAAGCCATCAATTGACCGATGGTCTTGGGCGCCCAACTTCATGCTAACCAAATCCGTAATAATTATTCACTAACAGACGGAATAACATGGGAGTAGATTTAAGAAACACTGGTAATATACGAGAATATTGTACATCCCCAACCCACCCACCCCTTCTCATTGCTAATAACTTGTAACAAATAGCAATCTTGACTTCTTACAGAATATGCATGTTACCATATCATATGAAAGTGCCAAAATTCTTCCCTTAGGAAACTGCAAATGCACTCGATGCACCAGTAAAGTATACATTGGGGGCATCTTTTGTTTTCTTTGATGAGCCAAAATGCCTCAGCCGATAAACCCCAGGGCTAACATCATTCGGCACTACCCATTCAATATTTCCTAATCCGTATAGCGTACTATTATCTTGAAACCACTTGAAGAACAAGGAGAAATCATCGTCGTCATAGGCCGGTATCCATCGTTCCCCTTGAAGCATTTCTACTACTGCAAATGTGCCTTCAGTTAATAGATCGTATCGCGGATTTGGACTCCAAAATATGGCGCTAGGCCTGTCCCCGTCTCCGAATGAACCACTTTTTGGTAATGTTATGTCTTGTTTTATGTCTCCGAATTTTATGCCTGGTGGAGGGGAGTCCCTGGAAGGGTCTAGCAGGAGGCTGAGTTGGACGGAGGAGAGATCTGGCGGCAATAAGCCGTTGTTAGCAGGCTTTTGGCCTTTCGCCATTGCTTTTGCTAGTTTGTTGAATTCTTGAATGTATGCTGATAATGTGTGAGGTCCGTAGAGGGTAGAGGCAGCCTATGAAGCGTACATTATGCCCCACACACACACAAAGGAGTATAATACATCAGTGAAATATGAAAAATGATATATCTAGCAATAAAAATGTTATGACTTTTGTTGCAAGTATACATATAAATAGATTACCCATATATATATATGCACTTATTTACACGTTATTATAACTGGTCGAAACTTTTTGTCGTTGATATAGCAAGACTTTGCAAAATATCATACTCCAATGAATCCGTAAGATTTATTTATTTATTTATTTTTGTTAGAACTCTGCTTATAGCTATTTGTTACTGCATAAATGATTTATCATGATACATAATTATGTGATTACCACTTACCTCATATCGCTGTTGCTTGTATTCTTCAAATGTTGCGATGTACTGTGAGTAAGTGTTGGATAAGCCTGCTATCACAATGTGCGTCTCATTGTCAAATTGCCCGTTTCCGTTACTTACCAGTGTCTCCTTAACTGCCTCCCTCAGTCTCCGGCCAGCCATTGTTGTGAATTCTGCAAGTTTAAGTTTAATTTAAGTTCACCACCAACTCTCAGCTAAATGGACAATAAGTGGGGGAAACTGTTGTCAATAACTAATTGGATATCAAAATTGAGTCATTCAATTGGTAAGGATTCATAGGAAGGATGACTAACCTCCTGGTACCGATAATATGATCAGTTTTCCCAGCCTGAGAATTTGAATTGGAAGAATTGCTGGCTGCATGAGACATCCATACAATTAATCAAATTAAAGCACCTCATACTACAATTGCTTAAATTTTAAGCAATTTTGATTTATTTATTTTTTACTATGAAAGTACGTACTACATGGAAAGACAAACTAAATGTATTGGTCTTTCAGAAAATCGGATTTTAGCATCCTCCTTCCTTCCTATATCAGAGCCTAGTTTAGCCTTGAAGTTTATCGGTGTACTTTTATGCCGAGACGGAAGAAATTTATCATTATACAATGTGATTTCTCAATCTTGCATCTAAATAGTGTGATGTACAATTTTATGCATAAAATTGAAGATGATTATTAAAGTATCAAAGTGTTGAGATATTTTAGGTGAATCCACGGATTACACAGTAATAATTTTGTGAAAATAAATTCAAAACTTAATATGGGCTGAGTATCTAGATGGTGACCTCCCTAGTCCCGCATTAGGTCAAGACCTATTGTGAGTCACAGCAACTCAATGATACTCTTAAAAATGTAAATTGCTCCGGTTCTGTAGGACTAAAAAGTAAATGATTACCGCCCATGCATATGGCCAGAACATTTCACCGGTGTCGAGCAAAACAGTCTTGGGCTTTTGGCAGTCCACTTGGTATTGGCTTGGTTCTTTTAATGCATCTCTTACTTTTTTCCAGAACTCATTGATCTGCATAGCAGTCCACATCTTAGATATTCACACAAAGGTGACTAGAGAGACCTTCCATTAATGGAAAGTTAGAGCACAATTTCAGTCCAATGCGTAAAAATAATGAAATGAGCCCAAAAAGAGGAAAGCCCGCTGGACAATAAACTTAACAAAAATGGTTAATGAGGCCCTAAGAAATAATTTAAGAAAGAAAGAAAGTGAACTTTTGTATCGCCTTGTTGGAATCCGAAAGCCCCAGGCCCATCAGTAGTCCCGGCAGCAAAACCCGGGCCAAGAGCTGCTGGACAAGTTTTAGCAACCTTATTTTCCTCTAATTCCACCTCAATATTTGTAAAATTCAGATAGACATGTCGATAATCGATCTTCCCAGTTAATTCTTCTTTAGCTGATGTAAATAAATCCACGGCCTTTTGGAACTGCCTTTCTCCTATTATCTTTGTGCTGAGTATTTCATCTGGGTACCTGTTAAAAATAATAAAATTAATAGAAAATTTATAACAAGTTGGAAAAATAGAGGAAAAAATGAATTAATAATACCCTGGTCCGCGGCCCACACAAAGCAGGTCATTGCCGTGACATGAGGAATGATTGAAATCGCAAGGTAATCCAGAATCAGTGCAAAATGCTCCAAGAACATTGGGACTGACATCTCCCACATTTGACTGGCAAAAAGCCCCCACGAATCGCGATCCGTTGTTCTTCCTCACCTTGAATCCTTGGCTGGTTGATTTACTACAAGTTTGTCCTCCTGTTGCTTTGAGTTGTGATGCTTTCTCTAACAAGGCATTTTTGTCTATATCACACAAAAATGTGCACAATTATATTACTTTGAGTTCCTTCTGTTTGGACTAAATAAATCGTTAAACTATATTGTTAGTTATCAAAAAAATAGAAATTAATTTTTTCCATTAAAAATCATTAAATTTTCAAATAATTGTCAAAAATACCCAAAATTCGACCAAATCATATGTTCAAGTTGGCAGACACGCTAGCTCATAGGGTCAAATTTTGGACATTTTTGACAACTGTTTGAAAGTTCAATGAATATATTTTTTTTCATATACAAGAGTTCGTTCAATGGTTTTTTTCAATCCTTAACTCTTCCGTTTGGTTAAGATTTTTTTAGCATTTTTTTTTTACTTTTTTAGTAAGTAAACTTGCTAAAATTAGATAATAATTTTTATTTTTTATTTTTGGCAAAAACTAGTAAAGACAAGCTAGAAAAATGCATGTACTTATTTTTTTGTTGGGGTAGTTGGTGAGAGTTGAGGCATTATTGTTGGTGGAAGTGAACCAGTCTTCGAAAAACCTAGCAGCGGCACCCTTGTTGTCACCACTGATGAGTTTGTTGTCTTTGCTCATGGAGGTACCATGGGTGGCAAACCAGTTGAATGCTCCAATGCTCTTCCCACTCCCTCCATCCACAAACTTCAATAGAGTCATTAGGGTATCGACATTTTGTGGATATCGTGCTCTCTCCTCGGGAGGGTTGAATAAATATGCACTAGGGCTCCTGTTTATTCCTCCGTTCTCCAAATCCCCTATAAAAGCATGCTAATTCTCAGATTCAGCAAGATTATAAGATGCATATTAGATATGTAACTTGTGATTAGTAGGATTCCTATTTCAGTATAATTACATTACTAGAAAAAGGGGATATTATGACGGACAGATCGGTAGCAACTAATCTTTTCCATCGCAAGTAGGCTAATTTATTACTCAAGTTCCATCGCAACCAGATTGGCTGCTAGCCGTCGCAACGTAGTTATTTGTGACAAATATTTCTGCAACATGTTTATATCAGCGATGGAAATATCTGCTTTAGAAAATTAAACATGCTCATTTGTGATGAATGTGTCTGTCGCAAATGATGAAAAGTCCGTCAAAAACAGAATATATGTATGTGTGTGTATATTTATTATATTTTTTAGTCACTTTAGATCTATTTATTAACATATATACTAAAGGGCACAATATTCCAAAGTTTATTATCTCAATTTTAATTATCATGCTATCAATACTGACTAAACATTAAAAAAGTTCAAGAATAAAAATAAAAAACAAAAATATATTTCTTAAAATTTTCAAATGCAACTATTTTTTACTTCATTTATTTAGGAAATTGATATTTTCACAAATAAAAATCATAGTTTCAAAAGATTAATCTCACATAAATAGTAAATAGATCCCACATCTTTATGAGAGAATTTAAAAAAAATATCAATTTTATATGTGAAAATAACAATTCCCTTTATTTTGCATTTGCATATACTTCCTCCGCCCAATAATTGCATGTGTAAATATGTTAAAAGGGTTTTCTAAGGACACTTGACTAAAACATATTTTTTTAAATATATTTTCTGCTAAAATTTCACCTTAAAGTTTAATAAAAATTATTGAGAAAATTGCACCGACATTGATCATAAGCGTAAGAAAAAAATAATAAGTTAAATATATAAGACTCTCATTGAGGGACTGATCAACTGAGAGAATAAATATATACATGGCTACATGCTCACCTTGGTTAATGAAAATGGAACCAGGCTTAAGGTTTTCATGAGCTTGGACAATACTTAGCTCAATAGCCGTGACAATTGCTTCAAATGACTGCGGCACAAAGCCAAGAGAAGTCACTATGTAAACCACATACTGCAAATAACCCCCTGGACCAGCATGAGTATGAGTCCCACTGATTGCCACATTTTCATCATTATACAAATTCCCATACCTTAAGAAAAACAGACCAAAAAAGTATAAAATAAAATAAATTGCTAAGCGTAAAAATTATCAGTACATTCCAAAAATAAATAAAATATAAATCTCTTCCCTTCAGTTTGACTAGTTAGTACATCCCTGTCTCAAAGTACAATTATTAATACAAAATTATATATTTTAAATTATACTTAGTAGTGGAAACATGACCCAAAAAATATAAATTTAGATTATTAATTATATCATAAGGTAGCGATTTGCTATATTATACAATCAAGTATACATCATATCATCACAAAATGATAAACTCATTATACAGTTTTGCATTTTAGTCTCCAAAAATTGGATTACCAAAAATTACCTTTTTTGGAGTCTCTCAAGAGCTTTAATAGTGACAAGTTGTGAAGCCATGCCCGCGTCAAGGTTAACAAACGCAAACCTTGCACCTTCTGAGCCCTCGGCTACAATAAACGCCCTAGCTCTCAGCCGGAAATGGACACCTCCGGTGACCTGATCCAAATTAGCATATCCCATCATGTTAACTCCAGCAGCCGGACCGGTTGAATCATAGCTCCCCACTCCGATCAAATACTCTCCATTAGCCCTACCTGCACATAAGAACCCTAGCAGACTGACAATTAGCAAACAAAAATACGGGTTTTTGTAAATTTTTCTAATCATCATTTCCTTAATTGTCTGATTGACGAATGTGATTAGAGCTTTGTATATATAGAGAATGTGATCAAATTGGAATTTCTTGTAGTTTTTAAAATATTTTTTGTTAGTGAATTAATTAAATAAAACTGCATGGGGTGTCGGTTTCTGAAGGGTTTGAGTTGGCACAAGAGAATAATTATTGGTTACTCCGGATGTGCTAGTATTAATAACGTGGGGTCTTGTCTATTACTATGAGCATTATTTTGCTTGAACGGCAATTTGGTTTTAAATTATCCATGCAAATTAACCTTCATATTAAGGATGTTAATCTCTTTTAATTGCCGAAAAATAAAGGAGAAAACTGTATACAATATATTTAATTTTTTACTACCACCGCTATAAATTTATTTAAAGTCATTTAATCTATTTATATTAAAATAAAATTGATACTATTTCTTATTGTCAAAATTTTATATACTCGCAAGTGTAGGAATCGAATACCTAGTATAACTTAGAAAAGTGCGAGGTCGAACCTTAAGGACTTGATGGATGGAACGTATTATCTCACTCACTAATTATAATTAATTCCTAATCTAGAGTAGAAATTTGAGAATGATGATTTATTAACTAAAAAAAATGCAAATAAATAATAAATAATAAAATACTAATGCGAATAAATTAATAAATAATAAAATGCTAGGGTGGCAGAATCATATATTTGATATCATCTTCCTAATATTTATGCCCAAATAACTCTACTTTTTATCTCGCACTAATTTGGTCTCTCAACTCTATTAGATACGGAAAATAAATTCAATTAAGCCTAATTATTTTATAAAATCAAATTGTTAATTCTTCCATAGCCAAACATATGCATAAAATCAAAATACTCATTATTTCTATCAAAACACAATTTATATCCGCTTTTAACAAATCATAAATTGAATCCAACAAATAATAATGAGAATCCAGCTTTATTTTTTTATCAATAAAAATAAGCATTCAATAGTAAGAATTACTTTTTAACATGAGAACACTAAATCTGTAGAATCAATTGACATGAATTTGTGCAATGGAATCAACCAAATATACTCATTCTCAACCTTAGAAAATAACCTAGCCTAGCATGCTTGCAATTAAAATACAAAACATTGTTAAATAATGAATGATTAAATTAACAGAATACCTAATTGAATGTACCAATTAATTGAGAAAATAAAAAGGAAATTTGAATTGTAAAATCCTAGAAATACTCTGCTCTGAATAAAAACTGTTATTCTTAAAATTCAAACACAAAGAATAAATTTGAATGAAAGAATTTCATGAATTGCTAAAAGAAAAGAATATACCAACAAGCTATTGTGTATCATAAAAGAAAATAGCGAAACAGGGGAGAATAACTACAAATCAACGACTAATCTTATATGCAATCCTCTTGAATTTGCTGCTTTGTTTTTCTAAGTCACTGCCGCAATCTACGTCGCCGATTTATTAAATCTTCGAAGCTTCGTTGCTCTCTCCTCCCATGAATTTGATGATGCCCCTCTTTTTAAAAACCTCCGTGCTTTGCAATTCCTTTTTTGACTTCTATTAGGAGGCTGGCTGTTGTACTTCATTTAATAAAATAATGGGCTTGACTTATTAATTATTGGACCCGCCACTTTAAAACAAAAGAGTTGCTGATATTGGTTTGGCCCACAGTTTGCTAATAAAAGGAAAACAAAACTTCAACTAATTTTTGCTAGCACCAGGAGTTGAACTGCAGCCCAAACACCTTGCTATTATGCTTTGCTATTGACTCCCGTAATGCTCCCCTAGCTTTGTTATTCATCTATGTTGGTAGCTTGCTTATTGTGTTAAATATCAAGAATTTTATTAATCCTCCCTTCATAAGAAACAACATCTTAAAAACCAAATTTCTCTATTTAATTCCAAACATCTGAAAAGCATTAAAAACACATCAATTATAATAATAAATACTCTCCAAAGTATAACTTAATAGGCTAGAATATACCAATTTCTTGGCACATCAAATTCCCCCCAACTTATACTTTGCTAGTCCTCAAGCAAAGCAAAAAAAAAACAAACTAAGAAAATGAAACAAATAAAATCCTACATAAATCTAAGCCACTTTCGTAGGGAACACGATAGTATTTAACGTATACTATAAGCCTTTAAACCCCAAGGTTAACCCAAGTGGACGAGTTGTGTCTCGTGATGGTTTGTAGTGAATATATCAAAAAAAATCGAATGCAATGGTTCTTTTATAAAAATATAATTCCCCTTTTTTCACCAATGCAAATAACTCAACAAAGACATCGAAACACCCACAAGCAAAGGCAATATGACACATATGCAACATCAAAGTTTTCAAACTAGCAATATTAATAAGAATATTTCATTCTCGCCAATCTTATTGTGAGTGTGTGAATTGACAACAACATAACATCATTGATATCAAAGTAAGCAAAACTTTCAACCCCCATCCAAACTATGCTTTGACTCAACTCCTCACATGACATATACTCACCAAATGAAACACTCAAGAATAGGGTGTAAATGCTCTCATTACATGTGGGCTATAAAGAGTAAATGTATTCAAATTCAAATGTCTCTCACATGTATATATGAAAAAATGCTATAAATGAAAGAACAAAAGTCTCATGAAAGGATAAATCCCACCAGAAAAGCGAAATGCATAAATTGATCCCCTCCACTACTCTTACCTCTAAACCATATTCCAAAAGATCATTATGACTTTTTTAGGGTTAGAATGTAAGACTTAGGGCAATGGTTATGAAATGAAGGGATATATAAGGAATTCAAAGGTCTAAGAAACATGTTGAGACATAAAATTAACACTTGGGCTTAATTTAACTTCATTCGAGCTTTTCTTTTATTTTGTCAACCTTTCAAATTTTTCAATCTTTTTTCACATCTCATTTTCATACATTTTTTTCCATCTTTTTGAACTTTAATGGAGATTACATCACTTTTCTTTCCTTCCCCCCCCCCCCCCCCTTTTGTCATTTTTTTCATTCTTTTCAAGCTCACTTTTCACTATTGCCCATACATAAAATAATCTCAACACATTCTTAGATAATGGGTAGGCCAAAAAAATGGTTTACACTCCAAATTGGAGTAGGGTAAGGATATTGGCCCAACAAAAAAAGGTTATAAAAAGGCTCACAGGGGTGACTAAAAATATATATGTAAATGTGGGATTACGCTTTTATGTCAGTTACCAAAGATGGCCTAAGTCACTTCCTAAGGTCTAGAGTTCTTCAGTTCAAGTAATGTTAGGAATCCTTCAAAAGAAATTACATTTCATGGACGTACCTTTCTAGTGTTCAATCAAAACAAAGAATAATGAGACTACTCAACCAAATACGCTTTTCAAAAAAATAAAATAAAAAATATAGAGTCATTGTAAAAACCTTCAAATAGGAAGGTTGGATCAAATACTCACAGATTACTTAGTCTCCACATTTATGTTTTTTCAGGAAATTCAAGTTATACTTACTCATCCATCTAGTCATGCATTAGTTGTTTTATGTGCTCAATTAAAATGAGATTAAAAATCATAAAATTTCTCTTAATAATGATAGTATGAGAACTAAGAATGCATATGTAAAGTATTAAGACGAATGCGTGTCATCATTATCGCACCAGCTAAATAAAGGGAAACTTAATGTTAGCTCAAGAACCATTGCATAAAACATTTTTTTTTGCTAATATTCTAACAAAGTGTCATATGTGAAGTGCATGAAATGATAAAGCAAATAAATCCAACCCTCAACTTAAAACTTACATTGTCCGCAATGTAAAAAGACAAGTAAATAAGAAAGGGAATGATAACACCTAGATATGTTGAACCTCTAATTAGAAAGATAAACCTGCATATTTGTTAGAAATAGAATAAAGAAAAATAAAATAGAAAATCTAAATATACAATAATAGACACTGATATACAAGAATCATGGCCTTAAAAAATCAATCCCGGTAAACGGGATCCTCCAGAAGCATAACTTCAACTTCTGGGTTTTTCAACTCCAAAAATGGTTTTAAACGATGGCCATTCACTTGAAACACAGTACTATCTTTGGGATTCTGAATCTCAATGGCCCCATGAGGATACACCTGCTGGACTATGAAAGGGCCGGACCATTTAGACTTTAATTTACCTGGGAAATGATGTAGACGAGTATTATATAGAAGGACTTTCTGACTAGGATGAAAGAATTTCCTAAGAATCTTTTGATCATGTACTCTCTTCATCCTCTCCTTGTACGATTTTGCACAGTCGTACGCATCATTCATTATTTCTTCCAGCTCAGTAATTTGAAGTTTTCTATGATTTTTTGCCTAGTCAACATTAAAATTTAGCTGTCTAACAGCCCAAAAAGCTCTATGTTCCAACTCAACAGGAAGATGACATGCCTTTCCATATACTAAGTGATAGGGAGACATTTCAATGGGAATCTTATATGCAGTACGATATGCCTACAAAGCATTTGTCAGTTGGACTGACCAATCCTTCCTGTTAGGATTTACCGTCTTCTCTAAGATGTGCTTAATTTCCCTAATTGAAATTTCGGTTTGTTCACTAGTTTATGGATGGTACGCGGTTGACACTTTATGAATCACTCTGTGCTTCTTCATTAGATCTTTAAATGGTCTATTATAAAAGTGTGGCCCCCCATCACTAATGATAGTGCGGGGTGTACCGAATCGTGCAATAATATTCTCTTTTAAAAATTTAACTACCACTTTGTGGTCATTTGTTCTGCATGCAATAGCCTCTACCCACTTTAACACATAGTCAACGACTACCAAAATATAGAGATTGCCAAACGAGTTAGGAAAGGGTCCCATAAAATCTATCCCCCACACATTAAAGATTTCTACTATTAAAACGGGGTTAAGGGGCATCATACTTCGTCGCCTTAGATTACCTAACTTTTGACATCTCTCACAAGCAATACAATAGGCATGTACATCATGAAACAAGGAAGGCCAATAAAATCCACACTATAAAACCTTAACAGCTGTCTTCTTTCCACTAAAATGGCCTCCACATGGCTGATCATGGCCAAAGGAAAGAATTTGCATTTGATCCTCGTCAGGGACATATCTCTTAATTACTTGATCAGGACAATACTTGAAGAGATAGGGATCATTCCAATAAAAGCACTTAACCTCGGACAAGAATTTGCACTTATCTTGTTTAGACCAATGATTTGGCATTTCATGTGTGACAAGATAATTAACGATGTTCGCATACCAAGGTGATTGGGAAACATGCATAAGCTACTCATCAGGGAATGTCTCAGCTATGGGCAAGGGATCACTCAAGAATTTAACTATGAGCCTAGATAGGTGGTCTGCTACAACATTCTCAGCTCATTTCTTATCTTTAATCTCTAAATCGAACTCTTGTAGCAACAAGACCTACTGAATCAGCCGCGACTTCGCATCTTTCTTGGAAAACAAGTATTTCAAAGCGGTGTGATCTGAATAGACATTGACTTTAGATCCCAAGAGATAGGACCTAATCTTATCTAGAGCAAATACGGTTGCTAGCAACTCCTTCTCTGTGGTGGAGTAATGGAGTTGAGTGCCATTTAAAGTCCGACTTGCATAGTAAATCACATGAGGGACTTTATCAATTCTCTGACCTAAAACTGCCCCAACCGCATAGTCAGAAACATTACACATGATCTCAAATGGAAGGCTCCAGTCAGGGGACCGTATGATAGGCGCAGAGGTTAGAGCTAATTTTAATGTCTCAAAGGCTTTTAGGCGCATACTTCATCAAAGACAAATGGGGCGTCTTTAGCGAGGAGATTGCATAGGGGTTTAGCAATTTTGCTGAAATCCTTGATAAAATGCTTATAAAAACCAGCATGGCATAAGAATGAGCGAATCTCTTTAACCGTCCGCGGGGGCGACAGGTTAGAGATTAAATCTACTTTTGTCTTGTTTACTTCAATTCCCTCTTTAGAGATGATACGCCCAAGAACAATTCCCCTTTGTACCATAAAATGACATTTCTCCCAATTAAGCGCTAAAATTTTCTCTCTACACCTTTCAAAGACTAGAGCTAGGTGTTTCAAACATTCCCCAAAAGAAGACCCAAACACAGAAAAATCATCCATGAAAACCTCTAAGAATCACTCTACCATGTCAGAGAATATAGAAATCATACACCGCTGAAAAGTGGCAGGTGCATTGCATAGGCCGAAAGACATGCTGTAAGACCCCGAATTTTATGAAATACAAAATTTAATTTTTCTTCATATATATATTTTTTTGAAACAGTAAGTGGTTAAATCGATAAAGTTAAAAGTTAAGGATGTTATGTGCAAATTTTATTTTGTCGGACAATATTCGCTTTGTCGGGGAATATTCGTTTGGTCGGGGAATATTCGTTTGGTCCGACGGCGCCGAAATAACAAATTATTGGTGGACCCCACAACGGAATATTTGTCGGATATAGAAAACGACAGAAATAACCTTTTTAAATAAAAATAGTCAACGGAACTGTTAAAATACCGGTGATAAAAGAATAATAGCATACGGTAGTTATTGGTATTTTCTGTAGCACTCGGTACTCTACAGTAACACACGGTATTGCATAGTGTCTCATATTATTAGTCTGATAATTGACACCGTAACTGTTACGCATCATTTCATCGATAATTGTCACTGCATAATATTTTATATTATCAATTCAATAATTGTTGTTACACAGTATTTTGCATTATTGATTTAATAATTGTCATTACACTGTATTTTATATCATTGAGTCAATAATTGTTGCTGCACTGTTTTTAAAATTATTGAACCTAATAATTGTCACAGTAACATATGCACAGTAATTCACATTATTGAATCAATAATTGTCATTACACAGTAACGTATGCTTTATTTTACATTATTGTTATCTCTATTATGATGTTATTTAAACAGTTGTATTTCATTAATTTATTGACTTGATATCTAATAGCTAACTATACTGTATTTATAACAATTAGTCATAATAATTGAATTGATAAAGTTATTTGTTTATAATATAAAGTTAGGTGATTATTAGGTGATATGAAATGAATGGTGTAGATTAAAGTGTGAATTATTGTTGAATAATTAAATTGATTTGTTTATAATATAAAGTTAGGTGATTATTAGGTGATATGAAATGAATGGTGTAGATTAAAGATAATATAATATTTGAAATGGATGGTGTAAATTAAAAGATGATCTTTAAATGAATGGTTTAGATTAAATGAATGATAAGATTTTTGGCTATAAATAAAGCCTTAACTTAAGGATTTTTCATAAACTTCCTTACTTGTTCTTTCTTTCTCTCTCTAAATACTTCTTGTGAAAGTTCTCTCTAAATGTGCTTAAGTCATCTTGAGTATTTGTGAAGATCTATAAGTATACGTGTACTGTTCAAGTTAATCAACCTCATTTAAATCAATATCCAGTCACGTGTTGAGGTAAGGGATACCATCTTTTTCATCTTCCATTATTCAAACGTACTATGGTAAGGGATTATCATTATTTGATTCTCGAAAATAATATTGTTTCTTTCTTACTCATAAGATGTGCCATTTATTTTCATGTATTAAATTGTGGGAATAACCTTACGGAGCGGATTGCCGCCTGTTGGTGAATAACCTTTCGTATTCATTCATTATTAATCTCTGAGAATAACCTTACGGAGCGGATTGCCGCCTGTTTGGTGAATAACTCTTTGTACTCAAATTCTATTAAATTGTGGGAATAACCTTACGGAGCGGATTGCCGCCTGTTGGTGAATAACCCTTTGTATTAATTTCCTTCACATTTTGTTAATCAAACCTGCTACGGTAAGGGATATTATTTTCTTTCATACTCCTAAATCGAAATTTATTATGGAACTATTGCTTCTATAATTCCTGAAAATATTATATGTTCCATAATAGTTGAACTTCATTATTTCAACTGAACCTTCCTATTTACGTGAACCTTTCTATTGAATTGTAACCGTTATTCTGAACTGTGGATCTTGAATATCATTTTTAAATTTCACTCCACATCATGTTGACAATTTGGACATTATTTGAATCTGTACAAAGTAAACTTCCGATACTTATTGTTATCCTATTTCTTCTGTTCATCATTTATATCATTCTAATCATCCAAAAATCAAGATGTTGTGAATATCTGTGGCCGGTGGCACAGATGTGATATATTTGTTGAACAGATGATAGGTTAAAGGCGATATAATAGGTTAAAGGCGATACATCTGTTCGGTGTCTTTTATGGCACGTGGTGAATGTTCTCTTTGGCCCGTAGTGCAGAGATGAACTGTTGTTTGGTATGATTATGACCAAAGGCTGAATCTGGTATAATCATGACCGTTGGTGCTAAATTAAATATCTTTGGCCCGTAGTGCAAAGATGAACTGTTGATTTGCATGATTATGATCAGGAACTGTGAATTTTTATTATCATGACTAATGGTATTTCAGATGATAAAAGTTGATGATGTTTTTCCTAAAAAGAGAACCGAGTGGACATTATAGTCTGCATTATTCTTCTAATAGATTACTCATTCCGCTGCTATTATTGATCTGAACGTTGTTTAAGAATTTAACTGCAGTTTTTGATATAAACCTTGTAGTCTATTGTATTCTATCAAGAACTCAACTGTTGAAGACTAATGATAATTTATTCGTCATTATCTTAGTCATGATATTCTTTACTGGGCTATTTGAGCTCACCCTTTCTTTTGTTCCATTGTTTTTCAACAGGAGATGAAAACATAACAGGGTCTAGCCGGGGAATGGAGTGAGGGTCCGAGGAATAGTTATCATAGTTTTCACGTTTTGTAAAATAGTGTGGCAATAATAGTGAAGACTTAGTTGTGTATTATTATACACTGTATTGTTGTACGTTGTGCTTTGTTGTAATAATTTTGTTGTAGTATTTTGACGACTCAAGTTTGGGCTGTGTGGGCCCAGATTTAGGGGCGTCACAGTTGGCATCAGAGCTTAGGGATATGGTCTTTAATGGAGATCTGGGGTAGAACTAGGAGGGGAGAGACGAATAGAATCAGTCACTAGTGTGTCCTACCTAAAATAGATTTTATTATCTAATGAGTCGATTTGAATGTAGGAACATGAAGTGATGAGTCAGTTTATTTGAACTAACATTTATTTTGTGACCACAGTTAAGTATGGCATCTGAAAATCAAGAGGTTAACTATGGAATACCCGAAGCAAATGTAGCCGAGAATCAAGAGGCCCTAAACAATCCTCCTGCCAACTCAGGAAATAATGTTCCTGATAACATGATGAACGATGGATTCTTTAGGAATTTCATGCAGTTCATACAGAATCAAGGAAGAGGAAATCCAGTCAATAATAACGGTAGAAACGCTGGCAATTTGAGGATGGTCACTGTTAAGCAATTTAAAGAATTAGGACCACCTGAATTCCACGGGAAGCCTGACCCACTCAAAGCGGAGGCATGGCTGAAGCAGAAGACAAAAATACTTGATGTCTTACAATGCGCTGATGATCAGAAGGTGCCATTTGCCACTTTTATGTTACGAGGTGAGGCGGACCATTGGTGGGAAGCGGTAAAACGTATCCAACCTTCAGCACTCGAAATGTCTTGGACAGAATTCGAAGAATTGTTTAACGAGAAGTACTTCCCAGAAAGCATCCGCCATATGAAGGAAGTGGAATTCATTAAGCTGGAGCAGGGAAACATGACAGTTTCTCAATATGAAGCTAAGTTTGCTGAACTGTCTCGTTTTGCGACTCATCTAGTAGATGACGAAGCACGAATGAGTCGAATGTTCCTGAGAGGTTTGAGACTCAAAATTCGTCAACAACTTAGTTCTCATAAATTCAGTTTGTATTCAGATGTTGTAGATAGGGCTCAAAGGGTGGAGCAAACAGATGAAACATTGCAGCCAAGAGTTAATGATCAGCATAGAGAAAGGAGTGACAACAACCACAGGAACGAGAACCATCGAGGAGGTAACCAACACTTCGGTGGTAATTCCATACCAAATAACAGAAGAGGAGAATCTAGTGGGAACAATTTCAAAAGAAAGAGATTCCATAATAATTATGGAAGGGCACCAGCACCAGTACCAACACCAGCACCGACCCCAGTTTCAAGGGGAGAAGATAGACCACCAGTGAGATGCTATAGGTGTGGTCAGGAAGGTCACATCAGCCCAAACTGTACACTGCAGTCCAAAAAGTGCTACAGTTGTGGGAAAGAGGGTCATCTTGCGCGGTTTTGTCCTGCCACAAAATCAAGTCTAGCTGCAATGATGATACCAAAAGCTAGCGCGGATAAAGGAAAATCTGTAGTTCAAGGGAGAGCTTTTGTTGTGACATCCCAAATGGCACGAAACTCGAACGAGGTGATAACCGGTAAGCTATTCATAAATTCTCGTGAAGTCTACGCTTTGTTAGATACTGGCTCTACCCATTCTTTTATCTCACCTGCATGTGCTCAGCGTTTAAACTTAACTCCTGAAAATTTAGACTTTGACTTATCAGTTGAAACCCCATTAGGAGAAATGACCATTACATCTACTGTCTATAAATCTTGCCTAGTTCAAATCAACAACCTCACATTACCTGTTGACCTTATTTCTTTGGAGATGCATGAATTTGATGTGATTTTAGGAATTGATTGGTTGACTACCCATCATGCTAAAATTGATTGTTTTCATAAGATTATTAGTTTTCATATTCCTAATCAACCTGTCATGCAAATTCAAGCAACTAAACCATTGAAATCTATAACTGTTATTTCTAGCCATAAAGCCATTCGTTTATTGAAAAACGGATGTCAAGCCTTTTTAGCTCATGTCACTAATTTGAACAAAAATACGTCAAACTTGAATGATATTCCCATTGTTAATGAGTTTCCTGACGTTTTTCCTGAAGAACTTCCTGGCTTACCCCCAAACCGTGAAATTGATTTTTATATTGATCTTGAACCCGGTACCAAACCCATTTCCAAAGCTCCCTACCGAATGGCTCCCATTGAACTTCAAGAGTTAAAAGTCCAACTACAGGAATTGTTGGATACCGGTTTCATTCGTCCGAGTGCATCACCTTGGGGTGCTCCTGTTCTATTTGTGAAGAAGAAAGACGGGAGTATGAGATTGTGCATTGACTACCGAGAATTGAACCATGTCACCATCAAGAACAGGTACCCGTTACCTCGGATTGATGACATGTTTGATCAATTGCAAGGTGCTCAACATTTCTTAAAGATTGATCTCCGTTCTGGATATCATCAGTTAAAGGTTAAAGCTGAGGACATTCCAAAGACTGCTTTCAGAACTCGTTATGGGCATTATGAGTTCTTAGTCATGCCTTTTAGACTAACTAATGCTCCTGCAGCTTTCATGGACATGATGAACCGGATATTCAAGGAACATTTGGATCATTTTGTGGTTGTCTTTATTGATGACATCCTCATATACTCCAAGAGTCGCGAGGATCATGAACAACACCTGAGATTGATACTACAACAGCTCCGTGAAAACAAATTATATGCCAAGTTGAAGAAATGTGAGTTCTGGCTTGAGGAGGTCGCGTTTCTTGGGCATGTGATTTCTAGTCAAGGAATATCAGTCGATCCTGCGAAGATTGAAACGGTACTAAATTGGGAACAACCCAAAACAGTAACCGAAGTCCGAAGTTTTCTGGGTCTAGCTGGTTATTATCGGAGATTCGTAGAAGGATTTTCTCGAATCGCCACTCCATTAACGCAGCTTACTCGGAAAAGCACAAAATTCATATGGAGCGAGGAATGCGAGAAAAGTTTCCAAGAACTCAAGAAGAGACTGGTTTCAGCTCCTGTTCTGACCATACCATCAGGATCAGGAGAATTTGTTATCTACAACGATGCTTCTGGCAAAGGTCTAGGCTGTGTCCTTATGCAACATGGAAAGGTTATAGCCTACGCCTCTCGACAACTCAAAGATTATGAGAAAAATTATCCTACTCATGATCTAGAGTTGGCAGCAGTCGTTTTCGCGTTGAAGATCTGGAGACACTACTTGTACGGAGAAAAAGTGGATATCTATACGGATCATAAAAGTCTCAAGTATTTCTTCACCCAGAAGGAACTCAACATGCGACAACGACGTTGGCTTGAGCTGTTAAAGGATTATGACCACACAATCCAGTATCACCCGGGAAAGGCGAACGTTGTAGCTGACGCTTTGAGCAGAAAATCTTATGCAAGTACAAGTGCACTGCTGACAACACAAAAGTGTATTTTGTACGACTTGCAAAAGATGGAGATAGAGCTAAAGACACCAGGGACCCACTCGAAGATTGCTCACGTGCGAGTAGAACCAACTTTAATCGATAAAATTAAAGCTGCTCAAGCTACCAATCCGGAACTGATAAACATGATAAAGAAAGTACAAGAAGGTGCCATTCCCGAAGCAAGAATCGACGAGAAAGGAATACTTCGAGTCAACTCTCGACTCTGTGTTCCTAACGATCCTGAATTAAAGCATAAAATCATGATGGAGGCACACAACACGCCGTTTGCAATCCACCCAGGAGGTACCAAGATGTATCGAGATCTTCGACATACATTTTGGTGGAACAATATGAAAAGAGAGATTGCGGAGTTTATCTCAAGGTGCCTAACTTGTCAACGTGTCAAGGCAGAGCATCAAGTTCCTAAAGGTCCATTACAATCACTTGAAGTTCCCGAATGGAAGTGGGAACACATCAATATGGACTTCGTGACGGGTCTTCCAAAAGTTTCTCAAGGCTTAGATGCAATTTGGGTGATCGTAGATAGATTGACCAAATCTGCTCATTTCTTGCCTATACGAGAAAACTTTTCACTTGAACGTCTTGCCGGTATGTACATAAATGAGATCGTGAGATTGCATGGCATGCCAGTTTCCATAGTTTCTGATCGAGATCCTAGATTCACTTCACGCTTTTGGATCAGTCTACAAAAAGCTATGGGCACTGTAGACACCCAAATTTTGCATTTCTCTACTAACCCTGACAGGAGGGCAAAATCGTCAAGTGACCCAATATACGACAAGGAGAGGTGGGCGCCAAAATGCAGTTCCCACCACGGCTTACGATCAAGGCTGTCAAACGCAAAACGAGAATTGAGGCATCTGAGGCGAGGCCTACGGGCCATCCAGACAGAACCCGATGCGAATCGCCAAAAAGGGCCAAGGACACTGCAATTACAGCATTAGGGTGGGGTCTCGACGTCGGGAAACCATTCCCAGAATTGAGTCAGGTATCAAAGAACAGCTTTCCAAAATAATACAGCAGAAATTGGCAAATTAATACCGCGTGGCACGAAATTCGAGAAAAATGCGCCGGACAGCCGCGGATGCAGTCGCGGCTGCCGACAAAAAGACGTTCGCGTGGCTCGAGGGCGACACACGGCAGCCGAGGAGACGGTCACAGCAGGCAGCCGCAGATGCATCTGCGGCTGGCCGCAGATGTATCTGCGGCTGCCTGCTGAAGCACTATAGATCGCCATCTTCAACCCGAGAACGGGAGAGAGGAGAAAAAAAGAAAGAAAATAGAGAGAGAAAATGGCGAGAAGGAGAGAGAGAAACCCACGGGTTTGAGAGAAAAAGGGAGGATTCTTCATCTTTTGTTCAATCTTCACTCTATATTGTAGCCTATTTTGATTTCCAAGTGTTAAGGCTTCCGTTTCATCGTTTGAAACGTGAGAAAATCTGAATTTATTGCGTTGTTGGTTTTAATCTAGTTAGATCTAGTTTTCATTTCATCTTATTGTTTAAGTTGTTATAGATCTAATAATTGTGCATTTGTTGGGTGGATCTACTGTTAGATCCGAAAATATTTGGTGCATTGCTATTTAAATAGTTTGATTTAGTGTATGTGGAAGTTAGATCCAATGTAGTCGATATTTGTTTTGGGATCTATGGATTAAGGATGGTTAGAGAGGATTTGTTGTGGATAGAATCTCCTCCTAACCTCCCGATGATATCCTTTTAGTTTATTTTATAGTTTTAACGCATGTAGCGATGGCGATGCATTTGTATTGTAAATATGTAATTTTCGGGCCTTAAAGCGATGTCGGATCGAAAATCGGGTTTAAGGCCCCGTAATAATGAAATGTGCGATTGTGGGCGTTTGGGGTTATTCGGATGGCTTACATGCCCGTGAACAGCCGCAACGTTATTTTGATGCTTGGTTTTCCCTTTTGACACGAGAAAACGATTTTGGAATGAAATGATAAAGATTTTTATAAAATCAAGCAAATTAGGATATTAGATCCACGAGGATTAAAATTAAGAGTTTTGGCGAACTTAAATCCATGTTTGGCAAAAAGGCTTCATTTGGTTCCAAAAGGTCATAAAAAACGATTTCACAAATAAATAAATGTTTTCATTAAACTTTGTGCATAGGGTGAAAGAGTTCTAGAAGTTGCCTTCATTTTGTTCATTTTATTATTAGAGGGCAATGTATAGTCTCGATACCTATTTGACAAAAGTTTACAAATTGTTTTATGAAAACGACACCCAATAAACACCCCCCCATCGCTTTCGAAATTAAAATCAATCTTTATTGTAAAAAATGAAGTCTTGTCAATTGGGTCAAAGGATGTCTAAAACGCTTTCCAGATAAACACATTCGCCATATAGAATCAAAGCAACTTTTATGCAAAACGCACCACAAACGTTCATTTAGGCATACACGCACACACACGCGCGCACACACATTTTAGGATTTAAAAGGATAGGAAAACATCGAGATTGCGGTAACCGTGTTTCACGGAAGTCGGGGGGTGCCTAACACCTTCCCCTCGCTTAAGCAAGCCCCCGAACTCTATGAATCTCGGTTTGCGGACCAATTAACTCGGAGTCACATATGAGCCAGCGATTACGAAAACAAACTCGGATGAGTTGGTACATCCATTTTAAATATACCAACTGGCGACTCTGGTCAATTGGCTCATAAAAATTCGACATTTCAAAACCCCGTCGACACTAAGCCGACCCTTTTCAAAAGTCACATCTTAATCTAAAGGCTAAAATTGGAAAGGGACATTTTTAATATAAAAAAACGAGACGACGAAAATCCCGGCGTCGACAGCTGGCGACTCCGCTGGGGACAGTAGAGGGCTTAGGCCGCATTTAAAATATCGATGTTTTCCTATCCTTTAAAAATCTAAAAATATGTAATTGCGTTGCTTGCGTTAAATTACCTTTTTTGTGCGTGTATGTGAATGGTGTGATTGCAATTTCTTTTCAAAGCTTTACTTTATTAGCGTCATATGCATACGGTGAGGAACGATGAATGATGAATGTATGTTGAGCAGTTCCTCCTCCTGAGGCAAACCCGTCGGATGTGGATTACTGGACTCAAAGGGGTGCTCCCCGGCGAGGCTCAGGAAAAGCATCCACTCAGATCCAATCCAATTGAAAGATCGGATTTATTTCCTTCTAGTATGTTGCGAAGATCTGGGAACCTTCATGCCGAAAAGCCCGCGAGAGTAACTTAGGGTAGATCAGCCTCAGATAAACCCAACGCATGGGAAGTCTCTTCATACCCTTTTACACTCTACGCACATGACATCATGCTTAGTCAAACATTTTGTGCCTCCCGCTTTGTCAAAATAAAAATACTAACCTCTGTTTTACAGGGACAGCTGGGAGAGCATCATAACTGCACAATGTCATACCTTGGTTAAAATGAAAGGATACTGACCCTGTTTTGCAGAAAAAAGATTACAAAACCCAAAAATGCAAAAAATATTTGTTTTAGCATGCATCTGTCAGCGTTGTTTCCCGGAACTAAACTTTGGCGTGTTTATTTGCAGGATTGCGCCCCAAACTCGTCTCCGATCCAAGAAAGCCAGAGAGTCAACAGTCGAAATGGCTGAGAACCCCAATCCTAACCCAGCTCCCGTATCTCGGGAAGAATTCGATGCTGTGAGAAATCAAATGACAGAGCTGACCATGCTGCTCAAAGAACATTTTAAGCTAAAATCAGGGCAACAACCCGAGGACCCGCCGGGGCCATCATCTCAAGGGAACGGGCTGACCCCAGAAACTCCAAAGGTTGAACCGCCAAAGCAAGTTATTATCATCCCAGAGGATGAGGTTGCCAGCACTGTCAGCAAGAAAATAAAGCAAATGGAAGAGGCCATCAAAACTATGAAAGGGATTGGGTCGTATGGCAGTATTGACTACTCCGACCTATGCATTTTTCCGGGAGCCAGATACCCCGAGAAGTTCAAGATCCTCGAATTTGAAAAGTATAGCGGGTCGGGGGATCCTTACACGCATCTAAAAGTCTATATCGGAGAGCTTGGGGCATATGCTGAGGACGAGTCGTTGAGAATGCAGTTATTCCAAAAAAGCCTGACAGGGGAGGCTATGACCTGGTACGCGAGGCTGGACAATGCTAAAATTCATAATTGGGAGGAGCTAGCCCACACCTTCTTGACGCAATATAGCTTCCAATCCCAAATGGCCCCGGACCGATACCAGATGACAAAGATCAGGAAGCAGACCAATGAATCCTTCAGAGATTACGCTCAACGGTGGAGAAGGATGGCCGCACAAGTAAACCCTCCAATGGATGAGGCTGAGATGGTGATGACCTTCATAGACATACAGGAGGCTCCTTATTATGAAAAAGTATTGGATGGAATAGGCAAACCTTTCTCGGAGATGATCAAACATGGTGAGATGACTGAAATAGGTTTAAGGACTGGGAAAATCAAAGATTTCGTAGCATTAGAGGCCATAGCTAAGCACCTTCAAGCCAAAGAGCACGACATTGTACCCAGGCGGAGTCAGGAAGAGGTAGATGTGTCTTTCGTTTCGCAGGAACAATCGTGGAAACCCAACAATGGTCCCCCTGCCTCAGTAAATAGGAACCATCTGCAACTACAGCAACAGGCCACATTCAACCAGGGTCCAGGTAGGCAGAGGAAGCTTGACCGAACAGACAGTCAAAGATTCACTCCTCTAGGCGATTCCCTCGAGAACGTATTGGCATTATTGGTCGCCAAGGACAAAATCACTTAGCTAGGATCCTACACAAATATGCCTCTATCATTCTAACTCACCAGGGCATGAAACTGAGGAGTGTTGGGCGTAGCGGCACAAAATTCAAAATCTTGTCGAAAGAGGAGAACTAAAAAATGGCAAACGACATTGAGATCACCGCAATGGGGAGTTTGAACACCGGCGAACGGATTGTCAAGCCTCAACGAACCATGAAATGGTAAAGTCAAAGAATACGATTGCGAGTCCCAAAAAAGGGTGGGGACGATCTTGGATGCTTGGTGTTATGTCTTGTTCTATTTTTCTATGTATTATTATGTTATGTTTTCTTAAAAAAAAAAAAAACAAACAAAAAAAAAAACCAAACAAAAAGAAAAAAAAAAACAAACAAAAAGAAAGAAAGAAAAAAAAAAAAACAAGCAATCTTGTGTGCTATTGATGGCCTGAACTACGAAAGACCTGATCTCCTCTTCCTATAGGAGTACGTAGGCAGCCACTTTGGCGCGGTCTAATCCTTGTAAAAATGTATATAACCCTTCGATAGTTTTGCAATTAACGATCAATGACTCAGATGACCTGTTCTCCTGTCAACCCATCGGAGTACACTTCCAACCTGATCAACGGCAAATGATTCTTGGGTTCCCAGCATCTCATCAGCCTACCTGTCAAAGACACCACGAAGCAATGACCTTGACAACAATCAGGACTGGGGCAATTTTGAAATCGATGACGACTCGACACTGGGGCAGTCATCAACCATCCATGGAAAGATAGTACACAAATCAACATCTATGGTACGATCTCGTGAGCATACGACAACATCATCAGAGATGTACTATCAATTGGTCTTTTCTATTCAGAGCTCTTTCAGAATACGATGACCCTCAGGTAAGATACAACTCGTTTCATCTCTTTATTTCTTTCCTGTCTCCATGTACATATATTATGACTGTATATAGTCTAACTCTAACATTACTTTTGGAAAAAGAGAAAATTTTATTTGACTTGTTAGGAGTCGAATTAATTCTGACAAACATCAGTGGAGCAGACGCGTGAGTATGATTAGACGATTAAAACTGATCAACCTATTAAAACTGCACAAAGACCTGATTTCGAAGTGTCGTTCGAAACAGAATCCACCTCATAGGCAAGTATGCACTTTGCGGTTGCGCCAACTTTCAGATGTGGGGTATAAAGCTATGACGATAAGATGACAGTTGATGCAGAGTCGAAGGGTAAATAAAAGTGAATCAAATGCCTCGAATCGTGGCCTGAGTTATTCGAGTAATTAAGCCTGAGGGGTGTCTTCACACCTGGCGCCCTAAAGTCGTCTGATTTGGGAGTCGTCGGCCCAACGCTCGTTACATGGGTAACTCAGAGCCTAAGAAAACGAGCATTACAGCTGCAGAGACCTGAGCAGATTCGAATCGTGACATGGGTTATTCGAGTAATTAAGCCTAAAGGGTGTCTCTACACCTGGTGCCCTAAAGTCGTCTGATTTGGGAGTCACCGGCCCAACGCTCGCTACATGGGTAGCTCAAGCCTAAGAAAACGAATCTTGCACGAGGTTAGACGAGGAATAAATGCAATAAATCACCTAACTTGTATCGAAGCGTGGCCTTTGTTACTCGAGCAAGTAAACCCGAAGGGGTGTCTTTACACCTAATGCCCTAAAGCCGCCTGGTTTGGGAATCATTGGTCCAAAACTCGTTAAATGGGTAACTCTGAATAGCCTAAGAAAATGAGACAAGTTAAGTGGACACGAAGAGTGAAATGTGGAGTCGAAAAAAAAAAAAAAAAAAAAAAAGAAAAAAATGTTCGACCAAAAGATAAAAAGCTCATCTAAAGTCACGGAAAAGAAGCCCCTAAATGAAGGATGCATCGCACAGTGCACTTGCCATATGACGTAAATCCTGCGAAGAACGATATCAAGAATGAAGACGGAATACCTTTGATAAAGGAAGGTTGTTTTTGAATTTAATCATACTCACGTATATTGACCATGAATGCTTAAATGTTCTATTACGATTTCATAACTCGTCAAATGAAAAAAAAAAAAAAAAAAAAAAAAAAAGGGGAAGTGAAATCGAGAGTGACTTAATACATTCACAATTCATTCAATGTCAAATTAATCCACTCACGATTCACGAACAAAAGAGATTCATCTCGATGTCAAGTTTCTTTAACGATAAGACAAAAACATCACAGACACGAGTCAAATTGCATAATCATGAGCATTCCATTTTTATCTGCTCTACTGTTGAGATGTTTAGTAATCTTGAAGTTAACCCCGCCGACCCGAACGGTCGAGCATTTAGCGTTTGTTACTTGTGCAGGATATGAATCGATGTGGGTAACTCGGCATGACCAACGAAATGACTTCCAATACGAATCCTCGACAAGAACATGAGTAAAGGCTGGGGCATCTTAAAGATCATGGAAATGAAAGGAGCACAGGTCTATATCAGACTCCTCATCAACGAACCTTCCCTCACGACCATCAATGGATTTTGACGACCTCGGTCTGATGCACGTTGACATTACCTCGATACTCGAGCGAACATATGCAAGAGCGATATAATTCCTAACGTCAGAGCTGATCGATTAAAAGGCGAGGAAGGGCAATATGGCCGTCGGTCATCGAAGAAAAGAGAAGCCAAGTGGACTGCCTCAATCAGATGAAAGTCAAGGGCTATCAAAAAATACGACCAACTGACAAGGGGATCACCTAGATATCAACCCAGAATCTAAGCATAATCCTCTAGCATAAGAGGAAGTCCCAGCGTCCCAAATTCAAAGACATGACGATTTGAGAACCAGCAGGAGGAGGAGTCCGGGATAAGTCAATTGGGCATTCGAAGACGACAGATACAATTCCCCAACAAAGAAGCGATCAGGGGCATGCAATTCAACGAACCAACCTTGGTGTCCAGAAACTGTACTCCCAAATAAGGCGTGGCACAACTGAGTAGTCAAAAAGAACGACACGTGAAAAAAAATTGTATCATTTGACTAAACAGGGGTCATTTCCTTCCAAGCATATCTATTGATCCATGCATAACATCTGCGCATCCATGTATATATCAAAACAAACTATACATGAAAGAAAAATCACAGGTACGAGACTGTCGGCGTCGCGAATGCCAATGCCATTGATCGGAAAGACATGACAGCGGGAAACTTCTACGATCCGATGCACCCAAAATCTATGGAACATCAAGGAATTGCAAAATGACTGTCTGAAGCACCTTCAGCTAATCAACAAGGATCAAAGCTCAAAAGCACTAGCTGTCAAGAGCGATCTACGAGGACAAACCCCAAGAATGACAAGTCAAACCAAAAGAAATGACTGGCAAAAGCGATTTACGAGGATGAATCCCAGGGAGGCCCCACAAACTATTCAGGTACGCTTTCCTATTAAAATTTCCTCTAGAATTATTGCATTTTTATGATGTACAACACGATGCGAGTCCATTTAGGACAATACACAACGATTCCGGAGACAATACCCGGCAATTATAAAAATGACTCGTCAGTGAAAACCCATGACCAACCCAAAAACTACCAGTCAGATACGATACCTGACCAATTAAAAAAAAAACGACTCGTCAGATACGAGACCTGACCAATTCAAAACGACCAGTCAGATACGATACCTGACCAATTCAAAACGACCAGTCAGATACGATACCTGACCAATTCAAAACGACCAGTCAGATACGATACCTGACCAATTCAAAAACGACCCGTCAGATACGAGACCTGACCATTTCAAAACGACCCGTCAGATACGATACCTGACCAAACCAAAAACGACCCGTCAGATACGATACCTGACCAACCCAAAAAAAAAAAAAACGACCAGTCAGATACGATACCTGACCAATTCAAAACGACCCGTCAGATACGATACCTGACCAATTCAAACGACCCGTCGGATACGATACCTGACCAATTGAAAAACGACCCGTCAGATACGATACCTGACCAATTGAAAAAACGACCCGTCAGATACGATACCTGACCAATTGAAAAAACGACCCGTCAGATACGATACCTGACCAATTGAAAAAACGACCCGTCAGATACGAGACCTGACCAATTCAAAACGACCCGTCAGATACGAGACCTGACCAATTCAAAAAAAAAAAAACGACCCGTCAGATACGATACCTGACCAATTGAAAAACGACCCGTCAGATACGAGACCTGACCAATTGAAAAACGACCCGTCAGATACGAGACCTGACCAATTGAAAAACGACCCGTCAGATACGAGACCTGACCAATTGAAAAACAACCCGTCAGATACGATACCTGACCAATTGAAAAACGACCAGTCAGATACGAGACCTGACCAATTGAAAAACGACCCGTCAGATACGATACCTGACCATTTGAAAAACGACCCGTCAGATACGATACCTGACCGATTGAAAAATGACCCGTCAGAAACGATACCTGACCAATCCAAGAGCGACCGTCGGGTACGAAACCCCAGCGGCATCCATTCGTGGAATTCGAATCGACCCCTACACGATCATGTCAAGTGCGGCATTTGCATTGTCTCAACATATGCATTGCATCGATAAAACACACACTGTCTTTCCTGTGCATCGGGTGCCTACTTCTTTATCATGTCCATTTCATATTTCATTCCATAGACATGATAAAGAGGGGCAGCTGTAGACACCCAAATTTTGCATTTCTCTACTAACCCTGACAGGAGGGCAAAATCGTCAAGTGACCCAATATACGACAAGGAGAGGTGGGCGCCAAAATGCAGTTCCCACCACGGCTTACGATCAAGGCTGTCAAACGCAAAACGAGAATTGAGGCATCTGAGGCGAGGCCTACGGGCCATCCAGACAGAACCCGATGCGAATCGCCAAAAAGGGCCAAGGACACTGCAATTACAGCATTAGGGTGGGGTCTCGACGTCGGGAAACCATTCCCAGAATTGAGTCAGGTATCAAAGAACAGCTTTCCAAAATAATACAGCAGAAATTGGCAAATTAATACCGCGTGGCACGAAATTCGAGAAAAATGCGCCGGACAGCCGCGGATGCAGTCGCGGCTGCCGACAAAAAGACGTTCGCGTGGCTCGAGGGCGGCACACGGCAGCCGAGGAGACGGTCACAGCAGGCAGCCGCAGATGCATCTGCGGCTGGCCGCAGATGTATCTGCGGCTGCCTGCTGAAGCACTATAGATCGCCATCTTCAACCCGAGAACGGGAGAGAGGAGAAAAAAAGAAAGAAAATAGAGAGAGAAAATGGCGAGAAGGAGAGAGAGAAACCCACGGGTTTGAGAGAAAAAGGGAGGATTCTTCATCTTTTGTTCAATCTTCACTCTATATTGTAGCCTATTTTGATTTCCAAGTGTTAAGGCTTCCGTTTCATCGTTTGAAACGTGAGAAAATCTGAATTTATTGCGTTGTTGGTTTTAATCTAGTTAGATCTAGTTTTCATTTCATCTTATTGTTTAAGTTGTTATAGATCTAATAATTGTGCATTTGTTGGGTGGATCTACTGTTAGATCCGAAAATATTTGGTGCATTGCTATTTAAATAGTTTGATTTAGTGTATGTGGAAGTTAGATCCAATGTAGTCGATATTTGTTTTGGGATCTATGGATTAAGGATGGTTAGAGAGGATTTGTTGTGGATAGAATCTCCTCCTAACCTCCCGATGATATCCTTTTAGTTTATTTTATAGTTTTAACGCATGTAGCGATGGCGATGCATTTGTATTGTAAATATGTAATTTTCGGGCCTTAAAGCGATGTCGGATCGAAAATCGGGTTTAAGGCCCCGTAATAATGAAATGTGCGATTGTGGGCGTTTGGGGTTATTCGGATGGCTTACATGCCCGTGAACAGCCGCAACGTTATTTTGATGCTTGGTTTTCCCTTTTGACACGAGAAAACGATTTTGGAATGAAATGATAAAGATTTTTATAAAATCAAGCAAATTAGGATATTAGATCCACGAGGATTAAAATTAAGAGTTTTGGCGAACTTAAATCCATGTTTGGCAAAAAGGCTTCATTTGGTTCCAAAAGGTCATAAAAAACGATTTCACAAATAAATAAATGTTTTCATTAAACTTTGTGCATAGGGTGAAAGAGTTCTAGAAGTTGCCTTCATTTTGTTCATTTTATTATTAGAGGGCAATGTATAGTCTCGATACCTATTTGACAAAAGTTTACAAATTGTTTTATGAAAACGACACCCAATAAACACCCCCCCATCGCTTTCGAAATTAAAATCAATCTTTATTGTAAAAAATGAAGTCTTGTCAATTGGGTCAAAGGATGTCTAAAACGCTTTCCAGATAAACACATTCGCCATATAGAATCAAAGCAACTTTTATGCAAAACGCACCACAAACGTTCATTTAGGCATACACGCACACACACGCGCGCACACACATTTTAGGATTTAAAAGGATAGGAAAACATCGAGATTGCGGTAACCGTGTTTCACGGAAGTCGGGGGGTGCCTAACACCTTCCCCTCGCTTAAGCAAGCCCCCGAACTCTATGAATCTCGGTTTGCGGACCAATTAACTCGGAGTCACATATGAGCCAGCGATTACGAAAACAAACTCGGATGAGTTGGTACATCCATTTTAAATATACCAACTGGCGACTCTGGTCAATTGGCTCATAAAAATTCGACATTTCAAAACCCCGTCGACACTAAGCCGACCCTTTTCAAAAGTCACATCTTAATCTAAAGGCTAAAATTGGAAAGGGACATTTTTAATATAAAAAAACGAGACGACGAAAATCCCGGCGTCGACAGGCACTGAACTACGTTTTAGTTCTGCATACCATCCTCAAACGGACGGACAATCGGAAAGGACGATCCAGACCCTCGAAGATCTTTTGAGACTTTGTGTATTAGACTTCAAAGGAAGTTGGGATAAGTACTTGCCGTTGGTGGAATTTTCTTACAACAACAGTTACCAAGCAAGCATAGGCATGGCTCCATTCGAGGCATTGTATGGAAGGAAGTGTCGCTCTCCAATATGTTGGAATGAGGTAGGAGAAGCAAAATTGTTGGGACCCGAGTTGGTACGCTTGACGACCGAAAAGATCCAAATGATCCGACAACGAATACAGACCGCACAAGAACGACAAAAGAGTTATGCTGATCTTCATCGGAGAGACGAAAGTTTCAACGTCGGAGATCATGTATTCTTACGTGTTTCTCCATGGAAAGGGGTTACGAGATTCGGAAAGAGAGGAAAGCTCAACCCTCGATTTATTGGCCCATTTAAAATCCTCGATCGAATAGGAACCGTAGCCTACAGACTAGCCCTACCACCAAGTATGTCTCGCATCCATAACGTTTTTCACATATCTATGTTACGTAAATATGTGAAGGACCCAAACCACGTCATTGAGTTAGAACCAGACGTTATAGCAGATGATTTAACATACGAGGAGGTACCTGTTAAGATCCTGGATAAGAAGGAGCAGATCCTGCGCTCAAAGGTTATACCTCAAGTTAAGGTTTTATGGAGGAACCAAGATACTGAGAAAATGACCTGGGAGCTAGAATCTGAGATGAAATCTAAGTATCCTTACCTCTTCGATATGTCAGGTACGTCAATTTCGGGGACGAAATTTCATAAGGAGGGGAGGTTGTAAGACCCCGAATTTTATGAAATACAAAATTTAATTTTTCTTCATATATATATTTTTTTGAAACAGTAAGTGGTTAAATCGATAAAGTTAAAAGTTAAGGATGTTATGTGCAAATTTTATTTTGTCGGACAATATTCGCTTTGTCGGGGAATATTCGTTTGGTCGGGGAATATTCGTTTGGTCCGACGGCGCCGAAATAACAAATTATTGGTGGACCCCACAACGGAATATTTGTCGGATATAGAAAACGACAGAAATAACCTTTTTAAATAAAAATAGTCAACGGAACTGTTAAAATACCGGTGATAAAAAAATAGTAGCATACGGTAGTTATTGGTATTTTCTGTAGCACTCGGTACTCTACAGTAACACACGGTATTGCATAGTGTCTCATATTATTAGTCTGATAATTGACACCGTAACTGTTACGCATCATTTCATCGATAATTGTCACTGCATAATATTTTATATTATCAATTCAATAATTGTTGTTACACAGTATTTTGCATTATTGATTTAATAATTGTCATTACACTGTATTTTATATCATTGAGTCAATAATTGTTGCTGCACTGTTTTTAAAATTATTGAACCTAATAATTGTCACAGTAACATATGCACAGTAATTCACATTATTGAATCAATAATTGTCATTACACAGTAACGTATGCTTTATTTTACATTATTGTTATCTCTATTATGATGTTATTTAAACAGTTGTATTTCATTAATTTATTGACTTGATATCTAAGAGCTAACTATACTGTATTTATAACAATTAGTCATAATAATTGAATTGATAAAGTTATTTGTTTATAATATAAAGTTAGGTGATTATTAGGTGATATGAAATGAATGGTGTAGATTAAAGTGTGAATTATTGTTGAATAATTAAATTGATTTGTTTATAATATAAAGTTAGGTGATTATTAGGTGATATGAAATGAATGGTGTAGATTAAAGATAATATAATATTTGAAATGGATGGTGTAAATTAAAAGATGATCTTTAAATGAATGGTTTAGATTAAATGAATGATAAGATTTTTGGCTATAAATAAAGCCTTAACTTAAGGATTTTTCATAAACTTCCTTACTTGTTCTTTCTTTCTCTCTCTAAATACTTCTTGTGAAAGTTCTCTCTAAATGTGCTTAAGTCATCTTGAGTATTTGTGAAGATCTATAAGTATACGTGTACTGTTCAAGTTAATCAACCTCATTTAAATCAATATCCAGTCACGTGTTGAGGTAAGGGATACCATCTTTTTCATCTTCCATTATTCAAACGTACTATGGTAAGGGATTATCATTATTTGATTCTCGAAAATAATATTGTTTCTTTCTTACTCATAAGATGTGCCATTTATTTCCATGTATTAAATTGTGGGAATAACCTTACGGAGCGGATTGCCGTCTGTTGGTGAATAACCTTTCGTATTCATTCATTATTAATCTCTGAGAATAACCTTACGGAGCGGATTGCCGCCTGTTTGGTGAATAACTCTTTGTACTCAAATTCTATTAAATTGTGGGAATAACCTTACGGAGCGGATTGCCGCCTGTTGGTGAATAACCCTTTGTATTAATTTCCTTCACATTTTGTTAATCAAACCTGCTACGGTAAGGGATATTATTTTCTTTCATACTCCTAAATCGAAATTTATTATGGAACTATTGCTTCTATAATTCCTGAAAATATTATATGTTCCATAATAGTTGAACTTCATTATTTCAACTGAACCTTCCTATTTACGTGAACCTTTCTATTGAATTGTAACCGTTATTCTGAACTGTGGATCTTGAATATCATTTTTAAATTTCACTCCACATCATGTTGACAATTTGGACATTATTTGAATCTGTACAAAGTAAACTTCCGATACTTATTGTTATCCTATTTCTTCTGTTCATCATTTATATCATTCTAATCATCCAAAAATCAAGATGTTGTGAATATCTGTGGCCGGTGGCACAGATGTGATATATTTGTTGAACAGATGATAGGTTAAAGGCGATATAATAGGTTAAAGGCGATACATCTGTTCGGTGTCTTTTATGGCACGTGGTGAATGTTCTCTTTGGCCCGTAGTGCAGAGATGAACTGTTGTTTGGTATGATTATGACCAAAGGCTGAATCTGGTATAATCATGACCGTTGGTGCTAAATTAAATATCTTTGGCCCGTAGTGCAAAGATGAACTGTTGATTTGCATTATTATGATCAGGAACTGTGAATTTTTATTATCATGACTAATGGTATTTCAGATGATAAAAGTTGATGATGTTTTTCCTAAAAAGAGAACCGAGTGGACATTATAGTCTGCATTATTCTTCTAATAGATTACTCATTCCGCTGCTATTATTGATCTGAACGTTGTTTAAGAATTTAACTGCAGTTTTTGATATAAACCTTGTAGTCTATTGTATTCTATCAAGAACTCAACTGTTGAAGACTAATGATAATTTATTCGTTATTATCTTAGTCATGATATTCTTTACTGGGCTATTTGAGCTCACCCTTTCTTTTGTTCCATTGTTTTTCAACAGGAGATGAAAACATAACAGGGTCTAGCCGGGGAATGGAGTGAGGGTCCGAGGAATAGTTATCATAGTCTTCACGTTTTGTAAAATAGTGTGGCAATAATAGTGAAGACTTAGTTGTGACGCCCCCAAATCTGGGCCCACACAGCCCAAACTTGAGTCGTCAAAAGACTACAACAAAATTATTACAACAAAGCACAACGTACAACAATACAGTGTATAATAATACACAACTAAGTCTTCACTATTATTGCCACACTATTTTACAAAACGTGAAGACTATGATAACTATTCCTCGAACCCTCACTCCATTCCCCGGCTAGACCCTGTTATGTTTTCATCTCCTGTTGAAAAACAATGGAACAAAAGAAAGGGTGAGCTCAAATAGCCCAGTAAAGAATATCATGACTAAGATAATGACGAATAAATTATCATTAGTCTTCAACAGTTGAGTTCTTGATAGAATACAATAGACTACAAGGTTTATATCAAAAACTGCAGTTAAATTCTTAAACAACGTTCAGATCAATAATAGCAGCGGAATGAGTAATCTATTAGAAGAATAATGCAGACTATAATGTCCACTCGGTTCTCTTTTTAGGAAAAACATCATCAACTTTTATCATCTGAAATATCATTAGTCAAGATAATACAAATTCACAGTTCCTGATCATAATCATGTACATCAACAGTTCATCTTTGTACTACGGGCCAAAGATATTCAATATAGCACCAACGGTCATGATTATACCAGATTTAGCCTTTGGTCATAATCATACCAAACAACAGTTCATCTTTGCACTACGGGCCAAAGAGAACATTCACCACGTGCCATAAAAGACACCGAACAGATGTATCGCCTTTAACTTATTATATCGCCTTTAACCTATCATCTGTTCAACAAATATATCACATCTGTGCCCCCGGCCACAGATATTCACAACAGCTTGATTTTTGGATGATTAGAATGATATAAATGATGAACAGAAGAAATAGGATAACAATAAGTATCGGAAGTTTACTTTGTACAGATTCAAATAATGTCCAAATTGTCAACATGATGTGGAGTGAAATTCAAGATCCACAGTTCAGAATAACGGTTACAATTCAATAGAAAGGTTCACGTAAATAGGAAGGTTCAGTTGAAATAATGAAGTTCAACTATTATGGAACATATAATATTTTCAGGAATTATAGAAGCAATAGTTCCATAATAAATTTCGATTTAGGAGTATGAAAGAAAATAATATCCCTTACCGTAGCAGGTTTGATTAACAAAAGGTGAAGGAAATTAATACAAGGGTTATTCACCAACAGGCGGCAATCCGCTCCGTAAGGTTATTCCCACAATTTAATAGAATTTGAGTACAAAGAGTTATTCACCAAACAGGCGGCAATCCGCTCCGTAAGGTTATTCTCAGAGATTAATAATGAATGAATACGAAAGGTTATTCACCAACAGGCGGCAATCCGCTCCGTAAGGTTATTCCCACAATTTAATAGAATTTGAGTACAAAGAGTTATTCACCAAACAGGCGGCAATCCGCTCCGTAAGGTTATTCTCAGAGATTAATAATGAATGAATACGAAAGGTTATTCACCAACAGGCGGCAATCCGCTCCGTAAGGTTATTCCCACAATTTAATACATGGAAATAAAAGGCACGTCTTATGAGTAAGGAAGAAACAATATTATTATCGAGAATCAAATAATGATAATCTCTTACCATAGTACGTTTGAATAATGGAAGATGAAAAAGATGGTATCCCTTACCGTAACACGTGACTGGATATTGATTTAAATGAGGTTGATTAACTTGAACAGTACACGTATACTTATAGATCTTCACAAATACTCAAGATGACTTAAGCACACTTAGAGAGAACTTTCACAAGAAGTATTTAGAGAGAGAAAGAAAGAACAAGTAAGGAAGTTTATGAAAAATCCTTAAGTTAAGACTTCTATTTATAGCCAAAAATCTTATCATTCATTTAATCTAAACCATTCATTTAAAGATCACCTTTTAATCTACACCATCCATTTCAAATATTATATTATCTTTAATCTACACCATTCATTTCATATCACCTAATAATCACCTAACTTTATATTATAAACAAATCAATTTAATTATTCAACAATAATTCACACTTTAATCTACACCATTCATTTCATATCACCTAATAATCACCTAACTTTATATTATAAACAAATCAATTCAATTATTCAACAATAATTCACACTTTAATCTACACCATTCATTTCATATCACCTAATAATCACCTAACTTTATATTATAAACAAATAACTTTATCAATTCAATTATTATGACTAATTGTTATAAATACAGTATAGTTAGCTCTTAGATATCAAGTCAATAAATTAATGAAATACAACTGTTTAAATAACATCATAATAGAGATAACAATAATGTAAAATAAAGCATACGTTACTGTGTAATGACAATTATTGATTCAATAATGCAAAATACTGTGTAACAACAATTATTGAATTGATAATATAAAATATTATGCAGTGACAATTATCAATGAAATGATGCGTAACAGTTACGGTGTCAATTATCAGACCAATAATATGAGACACTATGCAATACCGTGTGTTACTGTAGAGTACCGTGTGCTACAGAAAATACCATAAACTACCGTATGCTACTATTCTTTTATCACCGGTATTTTAACAGTTCCGTTGACTATTTTTATTTAAAAAAGTTACTTCTGTCGTTTTCTATATCCGACAATTATTCCGTTGTGGGGTCCACCAATAATTTATTATTTCGGCGCCGTCGTACGGCACGAATATTCCCCGACCAAACGAATATTCCCCGACAAAGCGAATATTGTCCGACAAAATAAAATTTGCACATAACATCCTTAACTTTTAATTTTGTCAATTTAACCACTTACTGTTTCAAAAAAAAATATATATGAAGAAAAATTAAATTTTGTATTTCATAAAATTCGGGGTCTTACATTAGTTGTGTATTATTATACACTGTATTGTTGTACGTTGTGCTTTGTTGTAATAATTTTGTTGTAGTATTTTGACGACTCAAGTTTGGGCTGTGTGGGCCCAAATTTAGGGGCGTCACACATGCGTTGGTAGGCGAATGTACTAAAAGGACACGTGAATGTTGTTTTCTCTTGATCAAATGGATCAACTGGAATTTGGTTATAGCCAGAATAACCATCCAAAAAGGAATAATAAGCATGACCGACTAACCTTTATAGCATTTGGTCAATGTAAGGAAGGGAAAAGTGATCCTTCCTAGTCATTGAGTTTAATTTTTGGTAGTTAATAGAAACACACCATCCCGTCTGAACACGAGATGAAACTAACTCGTTATGCTCATTGGCTACCACTGTAATTCCTAACTTCTTAAGAACTACTTACACAGGGCTCACCCACTCATTATCGGATATTGGGTAGATAATACCCGCATCAAGAAGCATGAGTACCTCAGCCCTAACTACTTCTTGCATCACTGGATTCAGCCTCTTTTGTGGTTCACGAGAGGGTTTTGAATTCCCCTATAAGTGAATCTTATGCATGACAACTGACGGGCTGATTCCTTTCAAATCTATGATTGACCACCCAATGATTTCCTTATGCTCATGAAGGACTTTAAGTAATTATTTTTCTTTAGCATCATTAAGGTTAAAAGCTATGATAATCGGCAATGACTCTACTGGACCTAGAAATGCATACTTTAGATTATCAGGTAGGGGTTTCAGGTCCAACTTCGGTGGTTCTTTAATGGAAGGAGGTTGATGAGTTGATGAGAGATTGAGAGGCACTGGTTTTAGTTAGAAATAATGTGTACCCATGACAAGCACTGAATCTAAGAGCGCATTGACTTACTCTGTAGACTCATCAATATCGAAATCACAACCAACATGGGACAAACAGGCCTCTAATGAACCCTCTTTGTAAGTTTGCAAGAAAGATTCCTCTACTAGACTATCAATCAAATGGACTTGTCCGAAATCCTTATCATCAGTGTCTATTAAGGTCTTGCTGATGTCAAAAATATTTAGCTTAGCTGTGAGTTTCCCAAAAGAAATTTTCATCACTCTATTCCTGTAATTGATAAGGGCGTTGGATGTAGCAAGGAATGGTCGCCCTAAAATCACAGGAAATTGGCCTTTTATGTTCTGAACAGGCTCAGTATCAAGGACAACAAAGTCCACAGGAAAGTAGAAAGTATCTACCTTGATCAGAAGATCTTCAATGACACCCTTAGAAATTTTCACTGACCTATCAGCAAGTTAGATTATCATTGGCATAGGTTTCAACTCTCCTAAATGTAACTGCACATACACAGAATATGGCAGTAAGTTCACACTAGCTCCTAAATCTACCAAAGCTCTCTCAATATCTTAATATGATGATCTCCTATCTTACATGAGATTGTTGGACATCCAGGGTCCTTATACTTGATAGGGATATTGCATTGAATAATGGAGCTTGTTTGTTCAACTAAGAATGCCTTTTTTGGAACATTTGTCTTCCTTTTTTGAGTGACCAAATCTTTGAGAAACTTGGCATAAGAAGGTACTTGCTTGATGGCGTCAAGTAATGGGATATTTATCTGAACTTGCTTAAACACCTCCAAAATTTCTTCGAATTGAGTACCCTTCTTATTGTCTTTTAGCCTATGAGGAAATTGGTCTTTGGGAACAAAGGTCCTACTCGAGAGATCTTCACTTGCTTGGAGAGGCTTGGTTCACAACTTGAGGTGTAGGTTTAACCTTAGCTGAATACTGTTATTCTTCTTTCTCTTCCTCCTCGTTAATTTCCTTTCCTGACCTAAGTGTGGTGATAGCTTGAACTTGCCCATATGTTGCTGCATTTGGTGGGTTAGGAGCTGTCCCACCTAAGGAAACACCTTTAGGATTCAAAATCAGCTGAATCAAAAATTTACCTTTCTCTCGGTCACCTAATTGATTAGCCAATTGACCCACTTGATTCTTTAACTTGATGATGGCTGGAATGTTTATGAGGCCATTATTCCTGACTTCTCGTAAAATTTGACTTGAAGTTTGATTATTCTGGGTGGTCACTTGAATGAATTATTTTAAAGTATCCTCCAAAGATGAGAATTATTGTGGAGTGACATGGGGTGATTGAGCAGGCAGAGCAGATTGAAATGGTGGATAAAAATTGATTGTTGGAAGAAAACCAGGAGGTGGCTGCTGTCGTGGAACATTAGCTAATGGGGTACCCATATTGGACATAGGTTGAGCTTGTGTCCATGAAAAATTTGAGTGATTTCTCCAACCCGGATTGTAAGTCTCTGTGAATGGGCTATTGAATTGCTTTTTGTATTCATTCATCGCATTTACTTGTTATGGCATGAATTCAGAGAATCCTGCCATAAAAGGACAAGTTTATGATGTATGCATAGGGCTACACAGAACACACTTCAGTTTGGACTTGATTGACAAATTTCTATCCATCCGTAAAGCCAACGCTTCGAGTCTCTTTGAGAGACTATCTAATTATCGTCTAGTCTCTACATCTTCAGTTAGCTCATATACACATTCTTTCTTCACTTCCTCCTTAACTTGAGATGATGATTTCCTATGAGATGAGAAATCACATTGTTGAGAGCTCTCAGATAGATTCTCAAGGAAATTGTAAGCTTCCTCTTCTGTGAGACTAAGGAAAGTACCACTGTTCATGGATTCAATCATGTTTTGGTTGGTTTGAGTTAACCCATTATAGAAATACTGGACTAATCTCCAGGTCTCAAAACCATGGTGGAGACATCTCAAAAGTAGGTCTTTAAATCTTTCCCAGGATTCATAAAATTTTTCATTATCCTCTCGACAAAAATCAGATATCTGTTTTTAAAGTTCATTTGTCTTTGACACGGGAAAAAATTTAGTGAGAAATTTAGAAATCAAAGTCTCTCAACTAGTGATGGACCTAGAAGGTAATGAGTTAAGGCACACATTTGCTTTTCCTTTTAGGGAGAAATGAAATAAACGTAGGCGAACCGATTCATCAGAAAAATTTTGGAATTTGAAAGTGGCACAAATTTCTAGAAAATTCTTAATATGGAGGTAAGGATCTTCATAGGAAGAAGTTACATTACTTGCAGTTTAAGCTCAAAATGGTTCCCAGTTGTGACAGGCAATACGATGCATGATGGTGGGTTAGTGGTAATAGGTGAGAAAAGCTCCTTCAAGGTTTTCGTTTCTTCTTGTTCTTCAGCCATCGTTTCTCTCTCAAATAAAGGATTTAGTTCTAAGTTTTCTATCCTAATCAATCTCTTAACACCGTGCTTCTAAATAGTGCTCATGCATTACTCTACTCCTAAAAAAATAAATTAAAAAGTTATTTTTTATTTTTTTAAAGCTAGTAGAAGGAAATAATCTAAATTAGTGAGGTAGTGGGAAAAATTTCAAGTTCCCGACCACGGCGCCAAAAACTTGTTGTCAAAATTTTATATACTCGCAAGTGTACGAATCGAATACTTAGTATAGCTTAGACAAGTGCGAGGTCGAACCCTAAAGACTTGACGGATGGAACGTATTATCTCACTCACTAATTCTAATTAATTCCTAATATAGAGTAGAAATTTGAGAATGATGATTTATTAACTTAAAAAAAATTCAAATAAATAATAAATAATAAAATACTAATGCGAATAAATTAATCAATAATAAAACGTTAGGGTGACAGAATCATATATTTGATATCATCTTCCTAATATTCATGCCTAAATAACTCTACTTTTTATCTCGTACTAATTTGGCCTCTCAACTCTATTACATACGGAAAATAAATTCAATTAAACCCAATTATTTTGTAAGATCAAATCTTTAATTCTTCCATAGCCAAATATTCGTATAAAATCAAAACACTCATTATTTCTATCAAAACACAATTTATATCCACTTTTAACAAATCATAAATTGAATCCAACAAATAATAATGAGAATCCAACTTTATTTTTTTATTAATAAAAATAAGAATTCACTAGTAAGAATTATTTTTTAACATGAGAACACTGAATTTGTAGAATTAATTGACATGAATTTGTGCAACGGAATCAACCAAATATACTAATCCTCAACCCTAGAAAATAACCTAGCATAGCATGCTTGCAATTAAAACACAAAACAATGTTAAATAATGAATGATTAAATTAGCAGAATACCTAATTGAATGTACCAATTAATTGAGAAAATAAAAAGGAAATCTGAATTGTAAAATCCCAGAAATATTCTGCTCTGAATAAAAACTGCTATTCTTAAAATTCAAACACAAAGAATAAATTTGAATGAAAGAATTTCATGAATTGCAAAAAGAAAAGAATATACCAATAAGCTATTGTGTATCATAAAAGAAAATAGCGAAATAGGGGAGAATAGCTACAAATCAGTGGCTAATCTTATACTCAATCCTCTCGAATCTGCTGCTCTATTTTTCCAAGTCTCTACCGCAATTTACGTCATCGATTTGTTGAATCTCCGAAGCTTCGTTGCTCTCTCCTCCCATGAATCTGATGATGCCCCTCTTTTTAAAAACCTTTGTGCTTTGCAATTCCTTTTTTGACTTCTATTAAAAGGTTGGTTGTTGTACTTCATTTAATAAAATAATGAGCTTGACTTATTAATTATTGGACCAGCCACTTTAAAACAAAAGAGCTGTTGATATTGGTTTGGCCCATAGTCTACTAATAAAAGGAAAACAAAACTTCAACTAATTTTTGTTAGCACCAGGAGTTGAACTGCAGCCCAAACACCTTGCTACTATGTTTTGCTGTTGACTCCCGTAATGCTCCCTTAACTTTGTTATTCATCTCTGTTGGCAGCTTGCTTATTGTGTCAAATATCAAGAATTTTATTAATCCTCCCTCCATAAGAAACAACATCTTAAAGACCATATTTCTCTATTTAATTCCAAACATCTGAAAAGCATTAAAAACACATCAATTATAATAATAAATACTCTCCAAATTAAAATATAAATTAATAGGCTAGAATATACCAATTTCTTGGCACATCAACCCCCCCCCCCCCTTATGTTTATTATAATCTTTTTCAAATTTATAATCAGCATATCTAGCTAATAATCCTAGGCTAGCTCCTCGCATTTCCCCTCCTGGAAAAGAATTGTTAATTACAAAAAAATTATGTCATCTTAAAATAAATAAATAAATAAATCATTTATAGAAATACAATAATTATGAAACTGATAATTTTCATATATTGTCCAAAAAAAGACGAGTAAAGGATCGGTCTCCTCTGAAGTTCCTTATGTATATTAATTTTTGAATTTGGTTATGGTGAAGTTGAAAATCAATTTTATTATAATAAATTATAAATTTTTTCATCACATTAAATGTGTATTGATAACAATGTAATAAAAAAAGGAATTGAGCAACTTAAACAATACAAATAAAATACGGTGAGCCTAGACCCAGATCCTCATAAATATGCCAAAAGAAAAGGAGTTGATGTAAATAATTTTAATTCTTACAAAGCTATATATTAGGTCCTTAGATTACAAAAGTGTTTAATTAGTGAAAAGCAAACCACAGTTGATACAAATGATGATTAATTAGTGAAGTAAATTTATCTGTCCTCAGACAGACTGTCGCATTAATTTGATTAGATTTAGTTTTCCTAGACTAACATCCACATGATGAGCACTTGCTATTTAAATAAGATTATATATGCACTCTTTAATGGTTTTTTAGATAAGATTTTTGTTCATACAACAAAATCATTCACATCGCTTAAAAAAACATTTTAATAACAGGTGACGGTTCTAAAGACTTGCAAATCGAAGTTTATTTACGTAATATATTTATTACGAAACTCATTATTGTCTAATAAAATACTCTTAAATTTATATCAATTTTAAAATTTTAATTAATATTTGTACTTTGCATTAGTCCGTAAGAGATTCAGATCTTCTGTGACGATTTTTTCTGTTTCTCTCTGCCGAAACCTATAACGACGGTTTTAGAATCTCTGATGATGATATGTCATCTCGTTATAGTCCTACAAAAAATTAGGATTATGACGACGGTGCATATTGTGTACCGTCATCATAAAATTTAAAAATCGTCTTTATAAATCTCGACACAAAAATATTAAAAAAATTAATTACAAAGTATCTCGTGCCTTAAGAAAGCTAGTTAACTTACTTATCCAAATTGTCTAAGAATTGTACGCCAACTTTATTTATCTAAACGCAGAAATCATTCACATCTCACACTATAACATAAATGCTGACATAATTAAGAAACAAACCAAAAGCAAACTGATAAAGCAAGAGAAAATTTTCTTTGTTTTCAAAATCACTAACTGTAAAACACAAAAAATAATTAACTGAACATCCATTAATATTACTGTGCAACAAGTCACAATACATAAATAGGGAGACTTAAAAATAAACATAACCAAACTTCGAATAAAAAAACACTTACATAACTAATTAGGGGAATATTCTTCCACCGGTAAAAGAATGAAGAGAAAAGAAAACCAACGGGAATAGATCCCCGCCCATTATTATGATACAACAAACCAACATCACAATCAATGACTCCCTGAAACCATGCATAATATTATCAACGTACTTTCGTTTTAATAAGAAGTACCATACTCTTTTCCCTTTTCCTTCTCTTTCTCTTCTTCAGTACTCTTGTGGTGGTGGTGCCCAGTAATCTTCTTTTTGATCTTCTCCAGAATTCCCTTTTTCTCCTTGGCCGGCACAACCTCTACGGCATCATACTCGGCTGCCGGAGGAGTAGAATAGATCGCTTCTTCTTCATGATCTGCTTTCTTTTGGTGGTGTTCGTGTACTTTTTCCTTAATCTTGTCCAGCAAACCCTCCTCCTCATCAACCTCCACCTTGACGACGTACTCAGCCGCCGAAGGGAGAGGAATCGCATATTCTTCTTCTGATTTCTTGTGGCTGTAACCGTGACCATGTCCGTGTAGTTTGTCCTTGATCTTGTCTAGCGAACCTTCCTTGTCCTCATCAACCTCGACTGTGGCAGCGCACTCGACTACTGGAGGAGGGATCGCATATTCTTCTTCTGATTTCTTGTGGTGGTGTTCATGCAGTTTGTCCTTGATCTTGTCTTGCGAGCCCTCCTTCTCCTCATAACCCGTGGCGGCATACTCGGCTGCTGGAGGGATCACATATTCTTCTTCTGAATTCTTTTGGTGGTGTTCGTGCAGTTTGTCCTTGATCTTGTCTAGGAAGCCCTCCTCCACATAACCCGTGGTGGCATACTCGGCTGCTGGAGGAGGGATCACGTATTCTTCTTCTGACTTCTTGTGGTGGTGCTCGTGCAGTTCGTCCTTGATCTTGTCTACCAAGCCCTCCTTCTCTTCATAACTAGCGGCGGCATACTGGGCTGCTGGACGAGGGATCACGTATTCTTCTTCCGACTTCTTGTGGTGGTGTTCGTGCAGTTTGTCCTTCATCTTGTCTACTAAGCCCTCCTTCTCCTCATACCTCGCGGCGGCATACTCGGCGTATTCTTCTTCCGACTTCTCGTGGTGGTGTTCGTGCAGTTTGTCCTTCATCTTGTCTACCAAGCCCTCCTTCTCCTCATAACTCGCGACGGCATACTCGGCTGCTGGAGGAGGGATCACGTATTCTTCTTCCGACTTCTTGTGGTGGTGTTCGTGCAATTTGTCCTTAATCTTGTCCACCAAGCCACCCTCCTCCTCATAACTCGTGGCGGCATACTCGGCTACTGGAGGAGGGATCACGTATTCTTCTTCCGACTTCTTGTGGTGGTGTTCGTGCAGTTTGTCCTTAATCTTGTCTACCAAGCCCCCCTCCTCCTCATAATCCAGTTTGTCCTTGATCCTATCTACCAAGCCCTCCTCCTCATAACCCCTTGTGTCATCTTTCTCTTCCTTGTGAATCTTCTCTTTGATCTTCTCCTTCAAACTCTTCTTCTCCCAGCCCTCTTCAACTTCTTCCTCATCACTTGACTGCATATATGTTTTTCACCAAAATATTTAATAAAAAGCAGAGGTACGTATGCAAAAAATAACAGAAAATGAATTTTAAAAATGGGAAAATATTACACGGACAACTTGGAACTTAAGTAAATATAAGGATATTTCCAATTGAAATGTTCAAAACTGAAGAAATGGAAGGTAGACTTGGAAAACGAAATCTCATTATTACATGCAAATATCAATTCAATGACTAATATACTCCTTAAACCATTAATATATCGTAATATCGTATTACTCTTTGGTTTAGTGCATGACAGTGAAAAACATAATATATGTGGGATGAATAGTTGTATTGACTAAAAATACCACAAGCTATCAAGTAACTATAAAAACTTTAGTATTTGATCCGCGCGTGAAACTATTTTGCATTTCATTGGCAATGACTATGGATTGAGTTTAAATTTAATGTCTCATCTTCTATCATATTCTATATACTAATTTCAGATATAATTTTTTTTTTTATAGTTAATTGTGTAAATAGATAAAAATTACCATGGACTATTCTCAATAATAATAGAATATGTGCATTACGTAAATGAAACCAAGTAAATTGTACTTACAGAGCAACTAGAGTTGTTGTTTCTTGATCGGTGAAGTTTCTCAAGCAAACTGTGTTTCTTCTTCTCTTCTTCTACCTCCACCTCGCACTCCTCCACAGGGACTTTCTCCTGATAGTCAGCGACGATCAACGCCTCCTCGACGACTTGATATTCACTGCTCTCCTTCCCCAAGTAATCAAACAGCCCACGATCCGTGGTCTGATCATATGCTGCACCTGCTTCAACCTTAATGGTGCTCTCACACTCCTTGTTCTTCTCCACAGGAAAGTAAACTACTTCTTCAGCCATTATCAAAAAGAGAGTAAATCAATCAAAAGCTGTATACAACAGAAACTTTTAATGGGAATATATTAGAAATTTAGAATTATGAAATGATCGTTTGTTCGAATTGTGATACGTAAGGAGAGTTGTGGGGTTTTTATAGGACGTGACAACGCGGATTTAAGAGTAAGATACAAGGAATTGAGAGGATCATCATCATCATCATCTTTTGGATTAGTATTAACTAAATAATAAAGAAGTCGAAAGTTTCAATTAAACCTAACCGATGGCTTCATTGTGCAACTGACGTGTAATTTATCTACTCCATGAATATTATGATGCCACTTCTCTACTCTCTCCTTGTGAGCAATTGTTTGTAACGCGGGCTGTTGTACATTAAGAATCTATATTATTAAGCCTAAACTGTCGATGTTTATAACTTTTGGTTTCAATTTACATAAATCATATCTAGATCTATATATGATTTTATATTCGGATTTAAAATATGCCTGACTTTAAATGTAATTTTAATTTTGTATTTATTTTCTTCCTCTCAGTTATGTTTGGAACTCGGAAAGCCGACCCCTTGAGATCTGAACCTGTTATTGTACGTGTTTGTATTATGCTCTCCGGTTTTTTACTGATATTTTAGGAGAAAATATATGATTAAAAAATACATTAAAGTTTGTCTAATTGATTTAATTAAATGAGTATAAAATTTTAATATTACTCTCATAAGATGAACCAAGTCATTATGAGATATATTTAGTCACAATTTAATTAACTATTGCTTTTCCTCAGTTAGCCATCAAAAAACATTATCACCAACATTTTACACTGATATATATATATATATATATATATATATATATATATATATCTTATTTTCCGAAAAAATTAAATTTTAGATGGAGTCCATCAAAATAAATAACCTTAAAATAATTCATATAGTCTGTTTTATTATTTTTGTAGAGGGTTAAAAAAATAAAAAGAAAAACTCTAAATGAGGAAAAGAAATTCGGTATGCATTCATGCAGCCATGTGTTATACAACGCATAACGTAAACATATTTCTTACGAAAGCGAGTGGACCTTAATATCGTCGGAAGACTAGAGAGTACGGGAGGCAAGATAAATAAATAAAGAAAAAGTAAAAACATGAATAGACACGCTGTCAATGCGTTACGTATTGCCCCAATCAGAACGTGGGATGGTGCACTTGCGGGACCCGAAATTGTCTGGACGTGAAAATTATAAATACGTGGAATTCGGAGTACGAACGTATAGGAAAATGACACGTGGAAAATGGTGGGGGTAGAGTCAGCTTTGAGATCCGTGCCCATTTTGCGAAGGTGGTGGAGTAGGTAATCGGGTAAGTATTGCATGTGGGCATAGGGGCGTAAACAATTTCTAGTGGTTTGCCCGGTTTTCCTAGTTGGTCTAATTGGATTTCAAAATAAAAAAGGTATGCCTAAATGGAGCCCAGTTAGGCCACCGATGGACCAGATGCTGGGTTTGACGGTGGTGTACCGAATTGCCCCGTCCCATAGTTCTTTATTATCCCTTTTTCTTTTAATGTCCTCGCGTTATTATTTATTCAAATTTTTAACACTTGTTATCAATAAAATTTAAAATTTTAATTTTTATATCAATAAAAATAAATCATATCAGTTAATTAAGTGTCTATCGATGGTTCATCATTACTTTAGTTGCATGTATTTTATGTATCTTGCACGTGTAAGTGAGATATATGCATGTGGCTTGATGGGAAATTGGAACGTAAAGTATTGTTACAGAGTTCTATTATTTATAATAAAAGTATTTTATAGCGTTATAATTGTGAAATAAATTAATATATAAAATTAGATGTTCTAATAGTATCATATTTATGCATTTAATTGACAAAAAAATTAAAAGCTGATATATAGAGATACAAAAAATATATATATATATATATATATTTATATATAATATTTTTTTGAATAATATATAATTTACAATACTTGTCGATATATACCCTATTTCTGAAGTGCATGACTGCATCAACTCAAAAAGACAATTTTAATTTTTTTGAATATTTGTTTAGCATTATTTATTAATGTAATAGTAATAGCATAATTGTATTTAATTAATCAAGAATAAGATTGTAAGAGTAACGATATGTTAGAAATTTTATGTCACTTTATAAATATTTTTGTAACATTTATACATATACATTTAGACATAGTTTTTCATATATTTTTTACTTTTTAAAAAAAACTAACAAATAATCACAGAAAAATAAAATTTTAATTTTACAATTGGCAAAATTTTATGAGGAGATTTTCACGATCATTTCTACCACTTTTCATTTCATCTAGTAATAATTTATTGGTAACACTTTTGTATGGGATGGCATAAAAAAGTGTTCATAGTACTCCTCATAATATCATTTTTACAAATAAATGTCTCTGTTTTTCCCTTACACACCACCTTCATTAAAATAAAGCCTCATTCATAAGTTTATTTATTTATTTTTAAAAAACATTATCATTTTCATTGATTGGTGGTAATATAAAATTAGTCCTAAATTTACCAAACAAATTTATTATCATGTCATCAAAATTAAACTAAAATAATTAATAAATTTAAGGATAAATACAAAACCAAAACATATTAAAAAAATTAATTTAATAATTTAAGGATAAATGCTAATTTGTTCAATTAAATAACATTACTATTAATTTATACTACCAGCACAATTTGAAAGAAAAGTACTTGAGACGTGGTCAAACAAGGGTAGGTATTTCTGAAACAATTTATTAACAACTTTTTACACCTTTTTTTTTTTTTTTTTTTTTTTCTTTGCGATATCTTAGAAAGCATATTATAAGTTAAATAAGAAAAAATTAATTGAATATTTGTTTCAAGCTTTCTAAGAATAAACGTGTGAGAATAGGTCATTTCTTACGTATAACATGTCTGTTGCTATTTATAAGCAATGTAACAAAAATATCATACGCTACGGGCAATTAGTAGAAAAGGGGGACAAATGAAACAGTGAAGCATTAGAAAGGAGGACTAATGCACTAGCTAGAGATAGGGGAGGACTAATGAATTTGTGGTTCACTCAACTGGATATACTTGTTTTACGGCTTAAGCTATGCATGGAAAGAATATAATTTAATTATCTGCACAGCAATTACTGGATGAGGTTGAAGTGGGTCGTTTCATCACATTATCTATATTATTGTCCCTGAACAACTAGCAATACCTACACGAATAACGGAATATAAGTTATAAGCAATCAACTTTAAGATAATTCAGTACCATTCGAATGGCAAATGATAACTCAATTCTAAAGAGTTTGAGCCCCAAACAAACACATTCGAATTCCAGCAGTGGAAAGGGAAAAGCAAAATTAAGCATCTACAAACAGATATTCGACTCCAATAAACGAAATTAAGTTAAATTATATAATCATTGAAAGTACTAAACAAAAGATTAGATAGTTTCACCTCTCGATACTTTAAAAAACAGACGAAAAAACATAAGAAATATGGAGATCGGTTCGAAATCTTTACAATTCAGTCCTCTTTGTCAGGAGTCAAATTCCTCACTTTAGTGTTCATTATTTAAACTAATATATCAGATGCAATAATACCAGATTTAAAGAGAGAAAGAAATAGACAAGTAGATTAAATTGACTCCAAGGATTGAAATAAAACCGAGCGACAGAGCGAACACTCCAAAATCCAGACCAAAGCCAAAACCCTAATACAAAGTAAATATAAAACATGTATAAACCAAGGAATCTCCAAAAATTTAAACATAAGCCTGTGGACCCATGTACAAAATTAGAGTTTACATATGACCTAAAAAATTAAATGAACAAGAACGAAATAAATGAACGAGACCTAAGAGGAGCATCCATGAGTCCCGAGGTAGAAGGCTTGTGGAGGCAACTCATATTATAACTTGATTGAGGGATTGTATTGATAGCTAGAAGGACAAGACAATTTGAGCAATTACTAGGTAACTAGGGGTATTTCTGAAAAAATTTCTTGCAGCTAAGGGTATTTATGGAATTTTCACTTAATTAAGGGTATTTCTGGGATTTCTCCTGAAGTCACATGCTAGACACATGATCGCCTCCCAGAAAACTTTATAAATACCCCTTCCATTTCATACGGAGGGACCTTTTGATTATCGGAAAATCCTAGACACCTGGGAAGACTCTTAGGCACTTGAGAAATCTCTTGGACCCTAATTAATTAGAGTTTTGTCATGTGTTACTCGAGTAATCAGTCTACCTATTCTTCTCCTCTCTTCAAACCTTCAATCAATTCCATACTTTTCGTGAATTTCTCTCCTCCTTAGTAACCCTAACACTAGTACGTACAATTTCCTTGCCTAAATTTCTTTGGCAATTCTGCTGGGAGGTGTAGAATTTGTGAAGGGTATGCCCACAACTCGATATAGGAGAGCTACGACTAGAATTTCACCTACAACAAGTATCACCTAACCAGATTTTGCTACAAGGAGAGCACAAACCAAGCTTTTCAAGGCACAAGCCCAAACATAGGTAGGCACATTCTTAAAGACACTTCAGAAGGGAGTTTTACTTCACCTCCAATGGTTGACCTGTAACGACCCCAAATTCGGGTTCCTTGAACCTCGGATCTAGTTCGCCACATTACAACCTCTTTTTTTAATCGTTTATGACTTACAACAATATTATAATTGCTAAATAATCATTTATCTAAAACTTTACATCTCTTTCTATTCCAGAATCGCAATCTTTACAAATTTTCTAGTATGTCTCAATATCATACATGATACGAGTTCATTCTATTACAATCAATTTGAGTATTTAAACACTCACAATACATACTAATCATTTCTTTAATTATACAATCATTTTACCTATCCAATACGGACTCATAACTACAACAATCACTTAAACTTTCGGTAAAAGTAATACGCATTCCTGATCTTTAACGAAATCTTCGGATATCTTGCACTTATCTGAAAGTGTTAATTTTATAACAAGAGCGAGCATGACGGCTCAACAAGTTTAACAGTTACACATAACACATTGCATACTTCACATGTTATACATATTCTGCATTTCATTCCTATATCATGCATTTCATACTTTTCATTTTATGAATGCTTCATACTTCTCATGCATCACATATAATAAACAACTAATCTCTAGCATTTCATGCTTCATATTTTGTACATATTTCACATGTAATCATACCTCATGTTTTTCACATATCACAAATATCATCAATATATCTTCATATCAATAATTTAATATCACATTTTAGCATAACAATGCACATAGGAGCAAGTTCTGAAAAATTTGTCTGATTTACTTCTACCGTTTACGCTTATTTTGCATCTTTCACTCAACCTATAATTTATATATGAAATTGACAACATAAGTAGTCACAATGACTATTACTTAGTCTTTATATAAGACTCTAACTTTAAATTATTAACTCTTAAGATGTCCGATAAACGAATCCTTGTGTTCTAGACAAAAATCTTAGCTCAAAATATAGTTCGGACATGTTGGGTACGCTTAACCAACTTACACCTTCACTACACGTTCATCGTACGACTTATTTTTAATAAATTGTCTAAATTAGTCACAAATAGACTATTTACATTGGTTTAATTCAATTAAACTTTCTTCTTTTACATAATTTAATGATTTGAACATTTAATAATATACCAACTATCTCAAAATATTATATACCTTTGATAATATACAACTACATTCAAATATTATTAATCATTTAATAATATTTTAATCACTTATTAATATTATTAATCATTTAATAATATTTTAATCTTTTACTAATATTATTAACCATTTAATAATATTTTAATCATTTATTAATATTATTAACCATTTAATAATATTTTAATCTCTTACTAATATTATTAACCATTTTATAATATTTTAATCATTTATCAATATTATTAACAATTTAATAATATTTTAATCTCTTATTAATAGTATTAACCATTTAATAATATTTTAATCACTTATTAATATTATTAACTATGTAATAATATTTTAATCATTTACAAATGTTATTAATCATTTAACAACCTTTTAATCTCATATTAATATTATTCACTATTTAATAATATTTTAATACCCTTCAAATAATACCAATAGTTAACTTTTTAATCGTGTTAACCTTAGTCTTTATTTTAAACATTTAGTTACCATTTAGTCACTAATAGACTCTATACATATTGGTTTAGTATTCAAATACATTCATTTTACACTTATTTCAACTTAAATTTTCACAAAAAACTTGACCCGAACCACAAAAATATGTTTCTGGCAGCGTGTTTGACCGCTGCGGCGGTAGTACAAATTAAATTTCACAAACCCTAATTTGGGGACTGCATTCACACTACCATAACTTATTTTTTTTAAAATATTTTTGCGGTGATTCTTGAGTCCATTCTCACCAGAATTTTTCCCTCTACAACTTCTCTTTATATTACAAATCCAAATTTTAAACGGAAGTAGACTTAAAATCTCTTACAAGGAAAAAATGAAAACTAGCTTCATAAATCCTTTATTCGATTGGTTCAAACATGATGCTACACGCATTATTTGCTAGACCATCATGTTTTATGACTCTACATACATCATATACATATCATAGATCATATATAACCTCTCTAGTTTAAACATTTAACAAAAAAAAAAAAGATCAAGGTTAATAAAACTTTTAACCTTCTAAGTGATCTTCTTCTTGCTATAGCTTGTTAGAACTCCTCCTTTTCTTGAATGAACTCTAGAACAATATCTCACACACATTAACACTCAAGGTGTTTCACTCAATCTCTCAAGAACACTCTCAAGCTTCTTCTCTATTCTCTCTACAATATAAGAACATTAACAAATGCCAAACTCTAACAAATAAAGTGTGACCTCCTATTTATAGAACTCTCATAATCTTGATTAATAATTACTAATCATCCAACATTGGTCAAATTAGGACTAATCTAGGCTTACTATAACATGAAATGACCACTTGATAGACACTTTGATTGATTATATGAATGACTAGGGTGGTTGGGGGAGTTATTGAACCATTTTGCACTCGAAATTCATCCAACAAGCAAGTTTCACATCCATGTGGGGACCAAAATTTCGAGAATAGTTATTTAATTTGGCTTTTATTTTTATGTCCTATATAATTATATAAGCGCGCGCGCGCGCACACACACACACATATATATATATATACACACACACACACACACACACCCCAATACATGTATACATATTTACCTATACATGTACATTGGGCTCCACTTTGGACCCTGAAATTAATTCTAATTGGACTTTGAATTATCATTGTTTGGGCTCAACAATTTAATTCATTTTGCTACTATATTAATTCATTTAAGTCATCACACTTGGGCTCCCAACAATTAAATCAATTGGCTAACTATGATACTTGAAATATAAATAAGTATTGGGCAAGTTTAAATTAATTTGGACTCACCATATATTTTATATATGATTCACTAATTAAATCATATAAAGCTACCTCATTGGGCTCATTAAATAAACACATTAGTTTAATTACATAATCCAATTAGACTTGTCATTTATAAGTTAATTGAACTACTTAATTGAGTTAGTTTACAAAATACTATCACTTATTAATTCTTGAGTTTGTTGTAATAAAACCCTAATACACATTAATACAAGTATTTTGATTTGATTAAATTAAATTCATTAAATACCTCTTATCATCAACTTAGATTTATAATATAGTTACCCATACACATACAATTATTCTCGCATTGAGTTATCTTTAATAATTTATTTATTTCTTCATTCTCATTAATCATACAAGTAATTCACTTGTTTACTATAAATTTTCTTATTTTTCATACAAGGCCAACATTTAAGTTTTGTGATCTCGTCACATAAGCTTCTCTTGCATTCATTTTCCTTCTTTTAGTTAATTCAAATAATTTTAATTAACTAACTTAATATAACTCATCATATTTATTTATCTAGCAATTAATCAATTTTTGGTTAATGTCCTCTCTTACTTACCAATTAGGGTTATTCAATTAATCATACATTAGTTAATTCTCTACACGCCAATACTTGAAAAATATTCTCTCAACACATTGACCAACATTTGACTTTTAAGTTTGGACTCAATGTTTGGACTATTAGTTTATTTTATTTGGGCTCGTTACTTTAAATTGTTACATTAACTCCATTGGGCTTCTATATTTAATTACCCAACTTCATGCAAGTATTCTCATATTGGGCTAACACATATAATCCTCTTAGGTTAGTCCACTAGTCCTAATTAAATTATTTGGACATTTATTTTTTGATAAATAAATATACATATACATACATATATATGTATATACACCAATACATATATACATACACTAATATATATATATATATATATATATATATATATATATCAAGCTAATATATATATGTTGATTTATTTAGCCAACCAATTAACTATCTCTTTGGTCCTCGGGCTCCTCATTTATATCACCTTACATTTATTATACTTTCAAGTATACATATTAATCACTTATAGGTTTTAAATTTTATAAAAATATTTCTCACATTTAATTCCTAACAACTAAATTAAGTAATGAAAGAAAAAAAAAATGTTTACTCATTTTCTACACATCCCACTTTTTTAACTCTAGGTTTTAAACCTTAACGTTTAATTAATCATTTAAGATCTTATCTACAAATCTTATAAATATCCGGGGTATTACATGACCAACAACAATCAACAACAAGTAGGCAAACACAGGAATGTGAGGTAATGAAGTGATTAGAGTGCAGACAGTGATGAGTGACGTGAGGAGATGCTAAAAGCGCTGAAAGAAACGCACGAGGGACAAGAGATGATGATGTCCATGATGTTGGAAATGCAAAGACAACAGGAATAAATGACGAGGTTCGCCAACAACTGATGGAAGTCCCAACCTTCAAAGCCATGTTTCCAGAAAGCTCACAAGCAATGCGAGCAGGAGTTGATAATAGTAACAAGGACAATCAGAATAAATCTTTAATAATGGAAGCCCAACAAATTCCAATCATTAATCTTGAGCCCTATAATAGTGATGGCATGCCTCCACCAAGCGCAGAGACGAACCTTCAAAGAAACAATTAACAACCAACAATCATTACAGTCAACCCCTAGTATTTTCATAAGTGCATATTCCAACCATTCCTAGCCACGCTCAACGACCAAGTCAGCAAATTTTGCATGATGCAAGTGTACCAACAAATCTCTCTATCACACACACCAAAAATGCATCAGTACATCATGACGCCCCAAAAAGATTTATACGTTAAGCCAATATGTAATCAAAGATGTCATGCTTTATGTGATCAACCAACTTCGCAGACAGATAACCAGGCTTGCAGAACTGGACTTTACCCCTCCTTACTTAGCACATGTCCAAAGATAGCCTTATCCAATAGGATATATTGAGCACCCTCCTTAATTCTTAAAATATAATGGAGAAAAGGGGAACGCATGGAAGGGAGTATATAACCAAATTTGTGGAATCAATGTCCTCGTGGTTAGGTTATGAAGAAGTAAGCAACCATAACATCTTATTGAGGGAGTTCAACAAAACACTGATATAATGTCTTCAATTGGTACTACAACTTGGAAAAATGGTCGGTCCAAGATTGGGATGACATGAAGTTGTAATTTTTTAAGAAGTTTTTCTATATGCAGAAACATGTGACCATTGTAGAGCTGGTGCAAATTAAGTAAAAATCGAATGAGGAGTTTTCAAACTACATTGATAGATTCAAGGCTCAGGCACAGAAGTGTGTAGAGCTAGTTGAAGAAAAGAATCGTGAGCATATGCAATAAATGTGCCCTGGATGCCTTCAAGCCCCGCTTCATTACCAAAGCCTGTGATTCCTTCTTAACACTTTCATCGTTTGCACAGGATCTTAGAGGAATCGTATCATTACCCACAAAACATATAACCGTTACATGGAAAGGTAATATGAGAGCTACTGTGACTTTAGTAAACTCTTAACAAAAGCCACAAGGGGCAAAAGGAGAAGAATGAGAGGAATAGAAGGAACAAGTGGAAGTTGGAAGATAAGTATACGAGGCCGCTAATCTCAGAGGCTATTACTTGTGGTGAAATTGTGTTTAAAAATTTGTATGAGTAGTTTGTAGAACATGGAGTGGCGAAGTCTCCAAGACCTAGATTTGTGGTGACCGTAAAAATAAAGAGGAGACCGAACTTCTACATGTATCATCAATACACAGGACACCCCACCATGGACTGTCATAATCTGAGGAAAATCTACCACGAAAAATTAGCAGGTGGTGAAATCGAGCTGGAATAGGAAAGTAGCAGTCATAATTGTCGCTATTGATAGCATCGGTCGTCAGTAAAAAAATGTAAGCGCGTTTTTGGGCTGGTTATTAGCTACGGCCCGATCGTCGATATAGATATGTAGGATCGTCGGTCTAAGTTTTACTGACAGCTTCTAAGGCGACAGTCTTTTGGCCTATAGCGACGGTCTCTAATAGTGCCACTATAGACTGTCACAGTTTGAGGGGAATCTATCACGAAAAATTAGCAGCATGTGAAATCGAGTTGGAATATGGAAGCAACGTACTAGACAAGCCACTGCCTAATCAAAGATGAAAAAAAAATGTTAACTTTAAAAGCAATGAGACATCTGATTAATAGGCCCTCAACCTGAAAAGTTATACTTTCATTTTCAAAATAATGAGGCACCTGATTTATATGCACTCAACCTAAAAAATTATATTTGAAATTTAAGATAGGCACACTTAGAAGGGGGGTTGAATAAGTGCGGAGCAAACAATATCCAATTTTTACAGTTTTAAAAATCTGTTACGAATACAGTCTATTGTATTAACCAATTCAACAGGTTATATTATACTGGCAGCAAACTGTTTACTGCAGCAGTGCTATTGGAAATTAATTTACTTGTACCAAATGAATGAAGACCTGAGTTAAAATAAGTAATTTTCTCATGAAATATATACGTCAAAGTATTCAGAATGTGTCTTATAATTCACAATTGAAATATGCAATGAACAAATAAAGTTACGTAATTAATCAAATGAACACAAGAATTTTTTACGTTGTTCGACCCTTAACCTCTATTCTAGTGGTCTAATCCACATCCAATACCAACTAATATTGAAAACACTTTTATAGATCAACTTGATTTACAATTAAACCCCTTTTACAAAATAAATTCCCACAACTTTTGAGGACTTATCCTCCCCGAGCACCTTTGCTCACCTTGTGCAAACCTATGTACTCTAAGCACTTATGTTTACCTTGAGGAATTATCCAAGTCCTCTCCGAGCGCTTATGCTCACTTGGAACTTATTTGTAACAACCCAACATATTACACACTTAGTCTATCAAACGACCTTGGAATAATTTAGAGAATGAATACAATATGAACTATGATCAAAGTAACAATTATATTAACAATACAAGGCTCAACTAATTATGCAATGATCAATATAAAGGATAAAGATATCACCGATTTAAGCGCAAAATAAAAAAATTGAAATTAATTGAAAGCTTGATGTAGGGCAACAACCTTTTAATAATTCTTCACAATAAAAAAATTTAAACAGTCCTTATGAATTGTATGTAGAGAGAAAAATATTTCAGAATGTGTATTTATTTTTGTTTAGCTTCTTATCCTCTATCGTGGCCCACGGCTAGACTAATTATATAAGAGGGAAATATTATAGCCGTTACATATGGAAAGATCTATCTTGCATGAATTTGTTTAGGAGTCAGTTTGTTTCATAATGCATGATTCCAAAATCTTTAGAATTTCAGTATTGTCGTAATTGGATTACATGGCAGGTTTATAGCAATATTCACGTTAGAAGTAAACTTTTATGGAAACAATAACCATCCAGACATATAGTGCCGTTAGAACTCAATCACGCATATATAAAAGATTTTAATATCACAATACACGTTCCTTTCATTTAACATAATTGATATAATAGATATGCATGTTAAATTAGCCAATCAATTATGTAAAACTTAATATAATATCCATTTAATATAATTCCTGTCAACAAACTTGATTTTAACAAAAACATGGAAATTCCATAACATATCATTTAGTAAGACTATGATACTTACCCTTAAATTAATTGTATATTCGTTCCAAAAAAAATCCTTTTAGAATAAAAATACAACGTTCAATTGTGTTAATAACAATCAATTCATCCCAAAATAATGATAACAAATTCTTTCCAAAAGAAATCTATATACATTTGAGCTTATTTAGCTTTTCAAAATAAAATATTATTTCAAATTAATTGTTTTCATTATTAATTAGTTACTTTCATGATTTTTTGAAAAACTCAAATCTAAGATTCAAGATAACAAGATTAAAAAAAATTTTATTAAAAATTTTATTTTATAATTTAACTCCATAAAACATGTTCCTTTAATATAATTGATTTAATGAAATTATCCGAATGACTAAATCACTTATGCATGCATGAAAAGTTAAATACCTCAGTCAATCCTATGATATAATATAACTCCACTAGTTGAGGGAGGGAATAAAGTCACCTTTTAAAATTAGTTTCCCAATCAATTAAATAAATAAGTTTGGATTTCAAGACCAAATGAGAGTAAATTAAGGAATATAACTTTCTTTCAACTAATTAGACTTTGACCAATTTAAAGATATATCCGATCAAATACATTTTGGCCAACAAAAATATTTCATAAATTGATATGATGATATAGAAATAAAATAGCTCAATCATGAAAAGTTCAATCAATTTAATTTAACTTATTTAATTATGGGAATGATTAATAAGTAGTTTTACAAAATAAGATCTTATTTTCTTTTAGTCTATATTAATTTTGAAAGCTCAATTAATCATTTCTATAATTATTACCATGATCAATTTAATACAATGCAAAATATCATGCAAATACTAGAGCATTGATTGAGAAATAATTAAAGCTAGGATATTACGTTGAGCCTATAAGTCCAAGATGAATCTTCATAATATTTAGTTCGGAACAACATGAAAAATCTGTTGTATTAATCTAGTTTGCAATCCATTCTGCTATATTAATCCTGTATCAATTCTGATGGCTACTGCAACTATCCATTTTGATATTCAGTTTTCTGTATTAACGGATTTAGTATACTGCTTTTATCCTGTAGCTACAAAACTATACAGTTTAGTTTCAACATAAAATTATTACCAAAACACAAGATTGAAATATAACCTAAGTCAATAATATTTTCAATTTAAAAGTGATGAGGCACCTGATTATAAGTATTTAACCCAAAAAGTTACACTTTTAATTTAAAAGTGATGAGCACCTGATTAATAAGTCCTCAAACCCGAGATTTAGACTTTCAATTTTAAAAATAATGAGGCACCTGATTATAAGTCTTCAATCAGATCGTTGCACTTTCAACTTTAAAAGTGGTTGAGGCACCTGACTATAAGTCATGAAACCGGACAAGTTACACTATATCTCTAAAAGTGGCGAACGTTATGTTTTTTTCGTCAAAAGCAAGATTGATACTAAAACACCAGATTTTATGAAACTTAAAATGTTATACTTCTCGTTAAAAGCAAACTGATTATCAATAAAATGCAAAACTTTCACTTATATTTGGACAAATTTATTATTTTAAAGTATAAATTTATTATTTATTATTTTATTGTCTTGGAGTATTAATTTGAATGATTTATAGTTCAATGATTAATTATTGTGTCACAAGGGTTTAAGTTAAAGACAATTTATAATGATGTGTAATGAACAAAAATTATTTTGATAACTGAAAAATAATATGAAAGTGAGTTTTCAGTTACATGAAATGAAAAACTACAAAAAGTCATGATCTAAGGGTCATGACATGTCAAATTCAAGAGGGGACATATACAAAGCCTCCAAGCCAGTGAGCACTATCCCAAACTTTTGCAGTGGATGACATCATCCCCTTAAAGATCTTGATCTTGAGTGATTGACTTGAATTCTCAAAGCTTGGTCTCCACTGAAAAATTATTCCCTGTCCCAGAAACATTATTACAGTATGCTTCATCCTTTCACATGAGGGTGGGGTTCACACATGATGTGATCCGTGTGAACCCCTCCCCCCCTCCCTTCATGTGAGAGGGTAGAGCATTGCTCCAGGGACATACAATAATTTTTCGGTCTCCACTATAGCCATTACATTTTCAACCTTCGACAACTACTCTGAAAGTAGGTCATACTCATGATGGGGTGAATTGACCTCTAAACATAGTACAATAGTACAATAACTAGAAGTAATGAGGTCCGGCCTAAAACGAAAAGAAGACATGTCGAAGCCAACTAAAGAGATGAGGTCAACAACCTCGTAACTCGATCAGCTTCTCCAAGTCTTCTACTTGCAGAAACCTCATAACTCAGCTTCACCAAGTCTTCTACTTGCAGAAAGTAAAGAGAAAGGCTGTGCATCTCAAGAACCAAGCTCCCGAGTCGATCTAGCATCAAGGTTTCAATTCGTACAAAGCTATTAGGTCCTTAGATTACAAAAGTGTTTAATTAGTTAAAAGCAAACCACAATACAAATGATGATTAATTAGTGAAGTAAATTTATCGGTCCTTAGACAAAATGTCGTATTAATTTGACAATATTTAGTTTTCCTAGACTAAACATCCACATGAAGAGCACTTGCCATTTCCAACAATATATATATATATATGCACTCTTTAATGGTTTTTTAGATAAGATTTTTGTTCATACAACAAAATCATTCACATATATCGCTTAAAAAAACATTTTAATAACAGTAAAAAAATGAGTATTGCGGTTCTAATTAAAGGCGTGCAAATGAAAGTTTATTTACCTAATATATTTATTTACCTTGAAGTTATATATCTTGTAATATCTAAAAATTAAAATATATGAATTCATTTGATTTTAGTTAGCACAATTCTAATTATAGTAAAATATTTAAAATGTATTATTATAAAATTTGTTGTTTGTAAAACTTGCATAAATCACATTAATTTAAGCTTAAATTTTTTCTAAATTGTTATTTTTCAAAAAGTCAAATGGAGGACTGAACATGATCTTTCATGCATCTTAAATTAGTTTCAGGAGTTCTTTGATTCTTTCTACGTATTCAACTCATCTACTAAAGTACTTAAGTTTGGTCTCGGTCTCTTTCGGTGGGAGTTTTAGTACCAATTTATGCATTTAATGTTGCATCTAATGCTTATTTGTATATGTATTCAAAGTAATAATGAAAATTATTGATATTCTTGCAAATATTCAAAACATTTCATATTATCTTGAGAATGAGAAAGGAAAATGAGAATTGTTATACAGCCCAAACAAAAGAAAAACGTACATTTAATAAATTAATAGGATACTAATATAGCTCTATTTTGATATGGAGTTAAATTGTATACTTTCTATATATTAATGGATATTATAATATTATCCATTAATGTTACTGTGCAACAATTTACAATACATAAATAGGAAGACTTAAAAATAAACATAACAATAAATAACTGAGCATCCATTAATATTCCTGTGCAACAATTCACAATACATAACTAATTAGGGGTATATTCTTCCACCAGTAAAAGAAAGAAGAGAAAAGAAAACCAACAGGAATAGATCCCGCCCATTATTATGATATAACAAACCAATGAAGAAGAGAAAAGAAAACTAACAGGAATAGACCCCCGCCCATTATTATGATATAACAAACCAATGCCAAAACCAAAAACAAAACCAACATCACAATCAATGACTACCTGAAACCATGCACACTATTATCATCAGCTTGCTTTCGTTTTAATAAGAAGCACCATACCCTTTTCCCTTTTCCTTCTCTTTCTCTTCTTCACTACTCTTGTGGTGGTGGTGCCCAGAAATATTCTCCAGAATTCCCTTCTTCTCCTTGGCCGGCTCAACCTCTAATGCAGCATACTCGGCTGTCGGAGAAGGAGTAGAATAGATCGCTACTTCTTCATGATCTGCCTTCTTTTGGTGGTGTTCGTGTACCTTTTCCTTGATTTTGTCCAGCAAACCCTCCTCCTCATCAACCTCCACCTTGACGGCGTACTCGGCTGCCGGAGGGGGAGGAATCGCATATTCTTCTTCTGATTTCTTGTGGCTGTGACCGTGTCCGTGTAGTTTGTCCTTAATATTGTCTAGCAAACCTTCCTTGTCCTCGTCAACCTCGATTGTGGCAGCGCATTCAACTGCTGGGGGAGGGATCATGTATTCTTCTGACTTCTTGTGGTGGTGTTCACGCAGTTTGTCCTTGATCTTGTCTAGCAAGCCCTCCTTCTCCTCATAACTCGTAGCGGCATACTCTGCTGGAGGAGGGATCACATATTCTTCTTCCGACTTCTTTTGGTGGTGTTCGTGCAGTTTGTCCTTGATCTTGTCTAACAAGCCCTCCTTCTCCTCATAACCCGTGGCGGCATACTCGGCTGCTGGAGGAGGAATCACGTATTCTTCTTCTGACTTCCTGTGGTGCTGTTCGTGCAGTTTGTCCTTGATCTTGTCTACCAAGTCCTCCTCATAACTCATGGCGGCATACTCATCTGTTGGAGGAGGGATCACGTATTCTTCTTGTGACTTCTTGTGGTGGTGTTCATGTAGTTTGTCCTTGATCTTGTCTACCAAGCTCTCCTTCCCTTCATAACTCGTGGCATCATACTCGGATGCTGGAGGAGGGATCACGTATTCTTCTTTCTTGTGGTGGTGTTCGTGTAGTTTGTCCTTAATCTTGTCTACCAAGCCCTCCTTCTCCTCATAACTCGTGGCGGCATACTCGGCTGTTGGAGGAGGGATCACATATTCTTCTTCCGACTTCTTGTGGTGGTTTTCATGCAGTTTGTCCTTGATCTTGTCTACCAAGCCCTCCTCTTCATAACCGCTCGTGTCATCTTTCTCTTCCTTGTGAATCTTCTCTTTGATCTTCTCCTTCAAACTCTTCTGCTTCCCTCCCTCTTCAACTTCTTCCTCATCACTTGACTGCATATATGTTTTTCACCAAAATATTTATTGTAAAAAGCAGAGGTACGCAAAAAATAACAGCAAATGAATTTAAAAAATGGGTAAATATTACATGGACAACTTAGAACTTAAGCACTTATAAGGATATTTCCAGTTGAAATGATCACAACTGAAGAAATGGAAGGTAGAGTACTTGACAAACGGCAGCTCCATTAATTATTACATCCAAACATCAATTCAATGACTAATATACATCTTATACCATTATATCGTATTACTCTTTGATTTAGTGAATGACAGTGAAAAACATTATATATGTGGGATGAATACCCATGTTGACTAAAAATACCACAAACTATATATCAATTAGCTAGTAACTATAAAAACTTTATTATTTGATCCGTGAAACTATTTTGCATTTCATCGACAATGACTATGGATTGAGTTTAAATTTATTGTCTCACCTTCTATCATATTCTATATACTAATTTAAGGCATGATTTTTTTTTGGGTCCGCTTAATGTGTGCCCTAAGGGCACACACTAAGCGCAGAAAACAAGAGATGGGACCCGCTAAAAATTATTTCTTTATATAGTTGCACTGAATTCAATACATGGGGTCCACTAGTATATTATTTTTTTATACATTGAATTCAGTGCGCCTACATAAGCAAATAATATTATACATCGTTTTCCGCGCTTAGTGTGTGCCCTAAGGGCACACATTAAGAAAATCCTTTTTTTTTATATTTAATTGTGTAAATAGATCAAAATTACCTGACATAAATACATCGGATGAGAATATATAATATATGACATTTGAATTCCTATGGACTAGTCTCAATAATTATAGAATATGTGAATTACGTAAAAGAAACCAAGTAATTTGTGCTTACAGAGCAACTAGAGTTGTTAATGCTGCTTGATCGGTGAAGTTTCTCAAGCAAACTGTGTTTCTTCTTCTCTTCTTCTACCTCCACCTCGCACTCCTCCACAGGGACTTCTTTCTCCCAATACTCAGCGACGATCACCGCCTCCTCGGCGAGTTGATATTCACTGCTCTCCTTCTTCCCCAAGTAATCAAATATCTCGCGATCCGTGGTCTGATCATATGCTGCACCTGCTTCAACCTTAATGTTGCTCTCACACTCGTTCTTCTTCTCCACAGGACAGTAAACTACTTCTTCAGCCATTATCAAAAAGAGAGTAAATCAATCAGAAGCTGTGAACAACAGAAGCTTTTAATGGGAATATATTAGAAATTTAGAATTATGAAATGATCGTTTGTTCGAATTGTGCTACAAAAGGAGAGTTGTGGGGGTTTTTATAGGGCGTGACAACGCGGATTTATGAGTAAGATACAAGGAAACAAAAGGATTATTATTATTATTATTTGAATTAATACTAACTAAATAATGAAGAAATCGAAAGTTCCAAACCATCGGCTTCATTGTGTAACTGATGTGTAATTTATCTACTCCAAGAATATTATTATGTCACTTCTCTACTCTCCTTTTGAGCAATTGTTTGTAACGCGAGCTGTTGTACATTAAGAATCTATATTATGAAGCCTAAACTGTCATGGTAGATGACTTCTTGTTTCAATTTACATAAATCATCTCTATATATGATTTTATATTCGGATTTAAAATATGCCCGACTTTAAATGTAATTTTAATTTTGTATTTATTTTCTTCCTCTCAGTTATGTTTGGAAGTCGGAAAGCCGACCCCTTGAGATCTGAACCTGTGTACGTGTTTGTATTATGCTCCCCGGATTTTTTATTGATATTTTAGAAGAAAATATATTAATTAAGAAATACATTAATTAAAGTTTGTCTAATTGATTTAATTAAATGAGTATAAAATTTCAATATTATTCTTATAAGATGAACTAAGTCATTATGAGATATATTTAGTCACAATTTAATTAACATTCATTTTTCTTGTTTAGCCATCACAAAATATTATCACCTAAATTTTACACTAATTTATACACACACACACACACACATCTTATTTTCTGAAAAAAATAAATTTTAGAAGTCGATCTAAATAAATAACCTTAAAATAATTCATATAGTCTGTTTTATTATTTTCGTAGAGGGTTAAAAAAATAAAAAGAAAAACTCTACATGAGGAAACGAAATTCGGTATGCATACATGCATGCAGGTGTGATAAAACGCGTAACGTAAACATATTTCTGACGAAAGCGAGTGGACCTTAATATCGTCGGAAGAGAGTACGGGAGGCAAGATAAATAAATTAATAAAGAAAGAAAAAATGAAAACATGGATAGACATGCTGTCATGCGTTACGTATTGCCCAATCAGAATGAACGTGAGAAGGTGCATTTGTGGGACCCGAAATTGTCTGACGTGGAAATGATAAATACGTAGAATTCGGCGTACGAACGTATAAGAAAATGAAACGTTGAAAATGGTGAGGTGGAGAAATAATTATTTTATAATCTTAAAGTATAGTCATGTGATATTTTAAAATTATTTATATATTATTATTTTAATATGTATAATAAAATAATTTATTATTTATATTAATATAATAATTGTTAATAATTTAAAATATTATATAATAATATTTTAAGATTATTGAATAACTTCTTCAAATTAAGTATGCTTTGAGATTCTTGACGATTTTGCGACGACGGTGGAGTAGGTAATCGGGTACGTATTGCATGTGGGGTATAGGAGGGGCGTTTCAAATTTCTAATTGTTTGTCCGGTTTTCCAAGTTGGCCTAAATGGAGCCCAGTACGGCCACCGATGTGGACTAGGTGGTCGGTTTGACGGCGATGTACCGAATTGCCTCGTCCCATAGTTCTTCATCATCCCTTTTTTTATGAATGTCCTCGCGTTATTATTTTTTGGATCTTTTTTGACACTTGTTATTAATAAAATTTAAAATTTTTATTTTTATATCAATAAAAATAAATTATATCAATTAATTAAGTATTTATCTTTAGTTGCATGTATTTTGTGAAGTATAGGTGAGTTTTATGCATGTGGCTTGATAAGAAATTGGAATGTAAAGTATTGTTACAGAGTTCTATTATTTATTATAAAAGTATTTTATAACGTTATAATTGTGAAATAAATTAATATATAAAATTGGTTGTGATAATAGATAGTATCATATTTATGCATTTAATTGACCAAAAAAAAAGTTGATATATAAAATTACAAAATATATTTTTTTATTATTAAATATAATATTTTTTATGAATAATATATAATTTAAACTACTTGTTGATATATACCATATTTCTGAAGAGCATGACTGCATGCAACTCAAAAAGAAAATTTTAATTTTTTTGAATATTTGTTTATCATTATTTATTAATGTAATAGTAATGACATAATTGTAGTTAATTAATCAATAATAAGATTGTAAGAGTAACAATATGTTAGAATTTTTAGGTCACTTTAAAAAAAAAATTAACATTTATACATATACATTTAGACATAGTTTTTGAAATATTTTTTATTTTATTAAAAAAATTAACAAATAATCACAGAAAAATAAAATTTTAATTTTACAATTGGCAAAATTTTATGAGGAGATTTTCATGATCATTTCTAACACTTTTCATTTCATCTATTAATAATTGATTGGTAACACCTTTGTATGGGATGGCATAAAAAAGTGTTCATAGTACTCCTCATAATATCAGTTTTACAAATAAAATGTCTCTGTTTTTCCCTTACACACCACCTTCATTAAAATAGAGCCTCGTTTATAAGTTTCTTTATTTAAATTTTTTTTTATCATTTTAATTGATTGGTGATAATATAAAATTAGTGCTAAATTTACCAACCAATTTTATTATCATGGCATCAAAATTAAACTAAAATAATTAATAAATTTAAGGATAAATATGAGACCAAAACATATTAAAAAATTTAATGAATTAATAAGACTTCTATTTTCTTGTTGAAGGAAGGGAGTATATGTATCTTATTTTTCTTTCTTAAAAAATGCTCATTTGTCTCAATTAAATAACATCACTAGTAATTTATACTACCAGAACAATTTGAAAGAAAAGTACATGAAACGTGGTCAAACAAAGGGTAGGTATTTCCGAACCAATTAATTAACAACTTTTTACACTTTTTTTTTGCTATATCTTAGAAAGCATATTATAAGTTAAATAATAAAAAATTAATTGAATATTTGTTTCAAACTTTCTAAGAATAAACGTGTGAGAATAGGTCGTTTCTTACGTATAACATGTCTTTTGCTATATATAAGCAATGTAACAAAAATATCTTACGCTATGGGCAATAAGGATATATATGTACTTGAAAAGGAGAACCAATTAAACAGTGGAGCACTAGCTGGATGGGGGAGGACCAGTCAACTGGATATACTTGTTTTAAGGCTTAAGCTATGGAAAGAATATAGTTTAATTATTTGCACAGCAATTACTTGTGGAAGCGGAGAAGTTATTCAGTAATTTTGGTACACCGTCATGTAGTATTTCAGATTACTAATATGTTGTTATTTCAGTAAGTATAGTAGACCCTTTCACTTTACATACTAAAATAACAGTATATGAGTGATCCTGAAATATCACGTGATCATGTTTCAAGATCATAAAATAATTTTTCGTTGAAGTGAGTCATTTCATCACACTATCTAAATTATTATCTCAGAACAGTTATAATTCAATCTTACATCAATAAAATGTTAACTTAATAGTTGAGAAGGGTTGTAACCGTTAGGTCTCACATTCAATTCTTGTTAACTTTACTTTTAATCTTGCTGCCACACCACCAACCATTATGAGCATGAAGCTAGAATGTTAAATCGCTAAAAGATGACAAATCATTTCATTACAAGAAAAAGGTTTATTTCTGATAGAATTATTTTCTACGGAAGTAATTCTACTCGGCTCAAACCACTATTTTACAGGCTTGCAACCATTATTATGGGGACAGGATCTACGTACATTTGTGTATGGGCCTCAAATCATTTATATTGATTGATGTGACGGTGGATTATATAAGTTGATTGTTGGGCACTCCCCAGCCCAAGGGGTTATATAAGTTTATTACATTAATACAGTAATAGTATAATTTAAAAATAGTATATATATATATATATATATATATATATATATATATATATATATATATATATATATATATATATATTAAATTCAAAAACAAGATAACATATAATTAAAAAATCCTATTATTCCGCTTTCTTTTTAAAATACACAAACATGACAAGTAAAAATTATAATGCATTTATATTATATCTCTTTTTATATTTTTTCTTCTTATCCCATCCGTCAGGAACTCACAAATGGAGCATGAAGCTCCATTCGCATTTGAATAGAAATTTCCAACAGTTTCCTTCACGAAAGATAGTCTCTTTAATCCAAAATCCAAAACCATTGCCTTGATGGACTCAGATCAGATGACCAAACCTTTTTTACTACAAAATTGTTGCTTGGAGCCTTGGAGACGCTCCGCATTTATTTCAACTAGTATTTGTAACACGCGTTATATGTGCGTAATTAAAATAAATAAATTTTAAATAAAAATTATAAAATATGTATTATATGTAATTAAAATAAATAAATAAATTTTAAATATAAAATATAAAATACTTAAAAAAATTAAATTCTATTACATAATCACTCCTTATAACTTTGATCTTTTAACTCTTCTCATTCTCCACGGCTCCACCGGTTTGAAGATTCTAATCAACTAAACACTAGTTTGATGGATCGAATTTGTTTGACAGGAGTAATTGCTAAAGGGTTCCATATTTTTACAATAATGATAATCAAAAGGTATCTTAATATGCATATAATGATTATTTTTTTTCCAATGTTGAGTGTGTATATAAAACGAACATCAGGAATGTAAAAAACTTCCCCGCCAACATATAAATCCAAAACCAAATCGGTTATAATGAACTTTAAGATATGTCCAAGTGATACGGATATTATAGTCTCCATACCAACACCAAAAATTAGAGGAAGAGAAGAGAAGAATTCATTGATTTTTTTTTTTTTTAACAATTTATTCATATGCTCTAGTCGGTACATTCTTCATTCATATATAGCCTCATTCTATATTTAATCTAAATCATTCATTTACTAACAATTAATCTAATCTCAGCCATTGGATTACTCTTATCCTCACATTTCATTTTATATATATACTAGAAATTACTCGTACCTGAAGGCACGACATAATAAAAAATTAAATTAAAATTCGAAAAATGAAAATATTATTATTATTAGTATTATTATTAAGAAAATTATAAAATATAAAAAATATAAATATTATTATTATTGGTATTATTATTATAGTTGTTGTAGTTATTATTATTATTATTATTATTATTATTGGTGTTGTTGTTATTGTTGTTGTTGCTGTTGTTGTTGCTGCTGCTGTTATTATTATTATTACTATTATTATATTAATTATATTTATATTTATTATTATTATTATTATTATTATTATTATTATTATTATTATTATTATTATTAATTTGATTTGGACGATAATTTTTTTGTGAGATGAAATGTGTACTATTAGATTAAGTTGGAAGAATCTGAATCGTCTTTGTACTTTTAGATTCAAAATGAGTTCTGTTTTATTTATTTATATATATATATATATATATATATATATATATATATATAACATTGACATCTCCTCAAAATCCACATTGTCCTCAAGGTGGAAGATATGCAAAAACTAGTTGGATATATGTGTCATTCTCGACCATGTTAGGGCTTCCATTAAATCCAATCAAGTGTTGTGCTGTCACCCTGTTTGTCTCTACTGTTCCAAAATGATTTTCATTGACAACTAGGGCTATCAGAATCACAACAGCAATGATATTAAGAGCTTCAAAACATGCTTCAATTGCTTTGTTTACACCAACTAAATGCCAAAATAGAATTGCCTTCTAAGCTAGTAAGATTGCTTCAAAGTTATGCCCCCAACGTGAAAGTAGCACCAGCAATTGCACAGAGGATGTTAGCACTAGCACCCTTGAATAGAGGCTTGACATCCTCATTCTTCAGGATCTAAGAGAAGGCATCTAGGGAACTCCTGTACTTAACAGCTTTAGCAAATGTCATCATTATGTTTCTACGGATAATGTCAATGGGGTAAGATGTAAGGCCAATACCATTTGTGATAACCCAACCAAGAGTAAAGCTGGCAAATAAACTATCCTACAACTTTTCAGTGAGGAGAATAGTCTTCAGAGAGTCATATTGTTGATTAAACACGCAAATTAGGATGATTTCCAGTTCTGTTACGAAATTCGATGTGATGAAATTCGATGGGACTGGGAACTTCGGATTATGGCAACAGAGGGTAAAGGATCTACTGGTACAACAGGGATTGGTGAAGGCATTGAAGAAGAAACCAGATACCATGTCGGGTGATGACTGGGAGGAACTGCAGATGAAGGCGGTGAGTACGATTCGCTTGTGTCTGGCAGACGAAGTTATGTATCACGTAATTGGTGATGAATCACCGGCTGGTGTTTATGCTAAATTGGAATCCAGGTATATGTCAAAGTCATTGACGAATAAGTTGTTTTTGAAGCAGAAATTGTACGGGCTAAAGATGATCGATGGTTCAGACCTTATTCAGCATATTTATACATTCAATCAGATTATTAGCGATCTGCTAAGGATTGAAGTAAAATTTGACGAGGAAGATCAGACACTGATGTTGTTGTGCTCTCTACCGAGTTCTATGGAGACTCTCGTTACAACTCTACTGTGGGGGAAAGAAACTCTAAAATTGGAGGAAGTCACGGCAACCCTGCTTGCGTACAATCAACGCAGGCAACAGACCGAGGGTTTTTCGGGTGAAGGGCTTGTGACAAAAGGGGGAGAGGAACGTGGCAGAAAATCCGATAGGGGAAAAACAGGAGCGCGTGGGAAGTCGAAGTCAAGGGGTAGGACTCCTGAGCGAAAGGAGTTGAAGTGTTTCAAATGTCACGAGACAGGACACTTTAAGAAAGACTGTCCATACAGGAAGAAGAATGAGGAAAATGGATCGTGGAAGAAATCTGGATCGTCTAAATCTGCAAACATTGTGGATGAGGCATCAGATGATTGTGATGGTGATATGTTGTCAGTTTCAACAAATGTAGAGCACATGGCAGATTCATGGATTCTGGACTCAGCATGTTCGTTTCACATGTCGCCTAACAGGGAGTGGTTTGACACGTACAGGTCAGTAAATTGTGGTACTGTTCTGATGGGTAATGATGCTTCATGTAATGTCATTGGAATAGGCACAATGAAGATCAGAATGTTTGATGGTGTTGTGAGAACACTTGGTGATGTTAGGCATGTACCAGGTTTAAGGAAAAATCTACTTTCGTTGGGAACTTTAGACTCAAATGGTTGCGAATACAAAACAGGAGGTGGAGTTATGAGGGTAACAAAGGGTGCTCTAGTTATTATGAAAGCTTCTAAAGTTGGTGGAAATATCTATCGCTTGATAGGGAGTACATTTGTAGGTGGAGCTGCTGCCATTACTGCTGAAGACACTGATGATACCTTGTTGTGGCATATGCATATGACACATATGGGGGAACGTGGAATGCTGGAGTTACATAAAAAAAATCTGTTAAAAGGGGTGAAATCGTGCAAACTTGATTTCTGCAAGTTTTGTGTTTTGGGTAAACAGTGTAAGGTGCAATTTCGACATGCAGTAAACAAAACTAAAGGGATACTTGACTACGTGCATTCTGATGTTTGGGGACCAATGAGGGTAGCGTCAAAAGCGGGATCTCTGTATTTCGTGACCTTTATCGACGATTTTTCGAGGAAAGTTTGTGTGTACTTCATGCGGCACAAGTCTGAGGTATTTGAGAAGTTCAGAGTTTGGAAAGCTGAAGTGGAAAATCAAACAGGGAGACGACTTAAATGCCTCAGATCAGATAATGGGAAAGAGTACAATTATGGCCCTTTTTTGAAGTTTTGTGAGGAACATGGGATTCAACGTCATTGGACTGTTAGGAAGACACCACAACAGAATGGGGTGGCAGAGAGGATGAACAGAACTATAGCAGAAAGGGCACGGTGCATCAGGTTGAATGTAGGGCTCTCGAAGGATTTCTGGGCAAAAGCAGTAAGCATGGCAGTTTTCATTATAAACAGGTCGTCGAGTACTGCTCTGAATAGTAAGGTAGCTCAAGAGGTGTGAACAAAGAAAGAAGTAGATTATTCGGGTATGAAGGTCTTTGGTTGTCCAGCCTATGTTCATGTTCCCGATGATGAGAGGTCAAAGCTTGATGCAAAGTCCAAACAGTGTATCTTTCTTGGATATGAGAAAGGTGTGAAGGGGTACAAGCTTTGGGATCCGAAATCAAAGAAAGTTGTGATTAGTAGGGATGTGGTATTTGATGAAGCTTCTTTGGTAAAGGCACATCAAGGAGTTCAGAAAGCTAAGGCTGGGGAAATCACAAGCAAACAGCAACAGGGTGTACAGATTGAGCTGGAAAGTTGTGACACTGAAAATCTACCGTCAGCAGTAGAGGTTGATCAACATCGGCAGGAAAGCATAGCCACAGAAAGACCCAGGCGCACTATCAAACCACCAGAGAGGTATGGGTTTGAGGATATGGTTGCATATGCATTATCAGCTACTGGTGGGGATCCGTCTACTTTTCAGGATGTTATTAGTAGTCCTGAAAGGGATAGATGGATGGAAGCCATGGTGGAGGAAATGGAATCATTGAAAAATAATGAAACTTGGGAATTGGTAGAATTGCCTGATGGAAAGAAGACAGTGGGTTGCAGATGGGTATACAGAAAGAAAGATGCTATGTCAGAAAAGGAAAAAGAAAGGTTAAAGGCTTGATTAGTTGCAAAAGGGTACTCACAGAGAAAGAGAATTGACTATGATGAGGTGTTTTCTCCAGTGGCGAGACATACTTCAATCAGGATTATCTTAGCATTGGTGGCTAATTATAATCTGGAATTAAAGCAACTGGACGTGAAAACAGTTTTTCTCCATGGTAATTTGGAGGAAGTTATATTCATGGAGCAGCCTGAGGGATTCAAGCAGCCTGAGACTGAGCACCTGGTATGTAGATTGAAGAAGTCACTATATGGGCTAAAGCAGTCTCCGAGACAATGGTATAAGAGGTTTGATTCATTCATGATCCGGATAGGGTTTACCCACTGTGAGTATGATTATTGTGTTTATGTTAAGAGTCTTGATGATGGTTCATATATTTTTCTGTCACTTTATGTGGATGATATGCTTATTGCTGCGAAGAGTATGGTTGAAATTAACAAGTTGAAGGTCTTGTTGGGAAAGGAGTTTGACATGAAGGATTTGGGTGCTGCTAAGAAAATACTTGGAATGGAGATTTGTAGGGATAGGTCAGCTAGTAAGTTGTGGTTATCCCAAAAGGATTATTTGGGAAAAGTATTAGAGAGGTTTAGTATGACTAATGCTAAATAGGTCAGCACTCCGTTGGCGGGTCATTTTAGGTTATCTACAACACAGTGTCTGGAGTCAGCTGAAGAAATTCAGGATATGTCAAACATACCTTATGCAAGTGCAGTCGGTTGCTTGATGTATGCGATGGTATGTACAAGACCCAATTTGGCACATGCAGTCAGCACAGTAAGCAAATACATAGCGAATCCAGGCAGAGAGCACTGGAAAGCAGTCAAGTGGATATTCAGATATTTGAAAGGTACTGCAAACCATGGGATTATGTTTGCAAAGCAACATGATCAGACTTCAGTGGTGGGGTATGTAGATGCAAATTATGCTGGAAAGTTGGATGACTTGAGGTCTACGACAGGGTATATATTTACACTGGCAGGTGGACCGATTTGTTGAAGATCCATGATACAACCTCTAGTAGCTCTATCTACAACTGAATCTGAGTACATGGCAATGGCTGAGGCTGGGAAGGAAGCATTGCGGTTAAAGGTTTTTGCGAAGGAATTAGGCATGGATCAAGGTGGAGTACAACTGTATTGTGATAGTCAAAGTGCCATTTATTTGGCAAAGCATCAGGTGTATCATGCGAGAACCAAGCATATTGACGTAAGGTTTCACAAGGTGAGAGAGTTAATTGTTATGGGTGATGTGATATTGGAAAAGGTGCACACTTCTGAGAATGCAGCTGACATGCTAACAAAGATTATGACCGCGGACAAGTTCAAGCATTGCTTGGACTTGGTTAATGTTTCTAGATGCTAGAGAAAGGAGGAGTCCTTCCCAAAATCAATTGGAACAAGTGGCTTATCTCTTGAATGGGTGAGGTTAATCGCCAAGGTGGAGATTGTTGGAACTTGTGGCTCATAACTGGGAAGCTTAGAAAAATGCCAGTGGCGAGCGAAGCGGAGCGAGACACTGGCCCATCACAGATTCAGTAATTTGGGTTGGGCCGAAGGCCCAAACCACCCCCCCCCCCCCCCCCCCCCCCCCGCGATATAGTACGACCCATTAGGGTTGGAATAGAAATAGCGCCTATATATATTCTCTATTGTAAAAACCCTATGTAACTTTGATCTTAATAAATTTCTCTCTTCGCTCCCGTGGACGTACCCGAGTTTGGGGAACCACGTATTTTCTGGTGTCAATTCTTTACTGTTGGGTGCGTGTACGTGATCCCATTCTAACACATACATTCCAAAGTACAAATCTCGGTACACAATGATGCCAACACATGAAATTTTAAAATCTGCAATAGAGCCTAGCAATACCATATGATGCGAAAGTCTTTTTGTAAACATCAATCAACCCATTGAACTGACTCTCTCCACCCTTCTTTGTAGCCTTAACATCATTTGCATGACAGGCTCGGGCATAATCCAAAGAATAGACAAAGAGTAGGGATGAAGCACCAACGGCATCACCTGATCCGAGATTTCCAGCAAACCATTTCCAATAGCCATCATGGTCTTTTTTGAAATTGAACAAGCTCTTAAAGTATTCCTCGAATTTAAAGTTCAATGCTTGAGTGAGAAAGTAATGGTTGACATTTGTTGTGTTCCCTCTCCATAAAGAACCAAAACCGTTTCCCTTAATTGTTATATTTAAACAATATCCAGTACCTTTGTAAGGTTTAAAAAGACAGCCAGTCTTAAACATTTCATCTTGGTTTTGGTTTAATGGCTTTACAAGCTCAATTGGAAACTGAACTCCACTAAGTGTTTTCTGTCAAAATTACATTCCCCCATGCTGCCCAAGTGTAACTGGTAATTGTGGCTCGACAACAACAAATAGTTTGCTGTTGTCACTTTGCATGGCCTACAGCGAGGATATGAGATTGTGGAAATAGCGCTTTTAGAGCATCCTATGCTAAATTTTGGTGGAAGGGCATAGTTGGGAACCCTTGAATTTGAAACTTGGACATTCTAGCCTGTGAAAATATTCTTGATAGTCTTGGAGATCTTTTAGGATTAGGGATAAAACCCAAAAAGTAAAGTGCAACATATCCTCCATGCAACTTCCCACAAGATAATTAGTTCTTTAATGACCTCTTTGATGAAATAGCGAACTTGGTCTAGCCATAAATCAACAAAATAAACAAGCTCATTCGCCCAGGGTTCAGCTTTATCACCACAACCCCATAGGAAATTACCATTCTCTGATTTACCTCCATCAAACTGGGTAGGATTTACAAGTGGCAATGACATGCCCTTACTAAGAAAATCTATTGCCCATACTCTATAATCACGTGAAATGAACCAACACCGAAACCAGGAAGGAAAATAATTGGTTTTGGAATTCATATTTTTAAAGCCTAATGTTTCATAATGAACATTGAAATTGAGTTTCCATTCCCAGAAATAATTACTTATGTGATGCCCCCAAATCTAGGCCCACACAGCCCAAACTTGAGTCGTCAAAAGACTACAACAAAATTATTACAACAAGGCACAACGTACAACAATACAGTGTATAATAATACACAACTAAGTCTTCACTATTATTGCTACACTATTTTACAACACGTGAAGACTACGATAGTTATTCCTCAGACTCTCACTCCATTCCCCGGCTAGACCCCGCTACGTTCTCATATTCTGTTGAAAAATAATGGAACAAAAGGGTGAGCTCAAATAGCCCAGTAAGAAATATCATGACTAAGATAATGACGAATAAATTATCATTAGCCTTCAACAGGTGAGTTCTTGATAGAATACAACAGAATACAAGGTGTATATCAAAAACTGCAGTTAAATTCTTGAACAATGTTCAGATCAATAATAGCGGTGGAATGAGCAATCTATTAGAAGAATAATGTAGACTATAATGTCCACGCGCTTCTCTTTTTCGTAAAAACATCATCAACTTTTATCATCTGAAATACCATTAGTCAAAATAATACAAATTCACAGTTCCTGGTCATAATCATGCAAATCAACAGTCCATCTATGCATTACGGGCCAAAGAGAACATTCAATATAGCACCAGCGGTCATGATTATACCAGATTCAGCCTTTGGTCATAATCATACCAAACAACAGTTCATCTATGCACTACGGGCCAAAGAGAACTTTCAATATAACAACAACGGTCATGATTATACCAGATTCAGCCTTTGGTCATAATCATACCAAACAACAGTTCATCTATGCACTACGGGCCAAAGAGAACATTCAATATAGCACCAGCGGTCATGATTATACCAGATTCAGCCTTTGGTCATAATCATACCAAACAACAGTTCATCTATGCACTACGGGCCAAAGAGAACTTTCAATATAACAACAACGGTCATGATTATACCAGATTCAGCCTTTGGTCATAATCATACCAAACAACAGTTCATCTATGCACTACGGGCCAAAGAGAACTTTCACCACGTGCCATAAAAGACACCGAACAGATGTATCGCCTTTAACCTAATATATCGCCTTTAACCTATCATCTGTTCAACAAATATATCACATCTGTGCCCCCGACCACAGATATTCACAACAGCTTGATTCTTGATGATTAGTACAAATAATAGTGATACAATTGATGAACAGAAGAAACAGGATAAACAATAAGTATCGGAAGTTTACTTTGTGCAGATTCAAATAATGTCCAAATTGTCAACATGATGTGGAGTGAAATTTAAAAATATTATTCAAGATTCTCAATTCAGAATAACGGTTACAGTTCAATAGAAAGATTTTGAAAATAGGAAGGTTCAGTTGAAATAATGAAGTTCAACTATTATGGAACATATAATATTTTCAGGAATTATAGAAGCAATAGTTCCATAATAAGTTTCGATTCAGGAGTATGAAAGAAAATAATATCCCTTACCGTAGCAAGTTCAAGAGTGTAAAAAAATGACATTTCTTACCTTAACACATGACTGGATATTGATTTAAATGAGATTGATCAACCTATATATTTATAATAAAATTAGTAATTACAACATGTAAACTTCAAAGTGTATGATAACTCATATATTATGAACTATCAAAATTATATATATTTAATATAATTTTTGTAGTATAAAATACCAACTTTAAAATAGTTTTAAAAATAATATTCCAAAATAAATCTTCCAAAGAAAGCTTTTAAAAATGAATCTTCTCAAAGAAGAGTCTTCTAAAGGAAGATTTGTGAATACCGTGAAAAATAGGAATTTATAAAATTACTACTCTTTAATAAAAGACTTACTTGAAAAATTCCTGCACTCCCTTTGGCTTTCAAACACTCAAAATAGCCTTACTATTCTCAGAGAAAACTCATAAAATTCTTATAGAAAAATTTTATATTTTAGGTGTGATTTTTCTATTCAGCTGAACAATCTATTTATAGGAGAAAATAAGTTACTATGCATGGTAGGTGGGAGGCGTACTGCACGCCAGTGCTGAAAATTTCAGCAGCTGCGGCAGCAGCCCACGTTTCTGTTTTCTCCCAGCACATTTTCAAATTTGGTTTTCCTCAGGTGGGTCCCACAGAGGGCCCACATGTTTTCTTACTATTCACGTACTATTCACGTCACTATTCACGTCACTATTCACGTTACTATTTCAAATAGTAAAATTAATTTTTTTATTTTTTATTTATTTATTTATTTATTCTTCCTGTGAGTCCAACATATAAAATAATGTTACCACAATAATGTAAGAAACACGTTACATATTTTTATTAATTTAATAATATAAATTATAGTGTATTTGCTACTGTGACAATTATTAGATTCAATAATTTTAAACTACAGTGTACCAACAATTATTGACTCGATGATATGAAATACAGTGTAATGACAATTATTGAATCAATAATGCAAAATACTGTGTAGCAACAATAATTGAATTGATAATATAAAATATTATGCAGTGACAATTATTGATGAAATGATGCGCAACAGTTATGGTGTCAATTATCAGACCAATAATATGAGACACTGTGCAATACCGTGTGCTACTGTAGAGTACCGTGTGCTACAGAAAATACCATAAATTACCGTATGCTACTATTCTTTTATTACCGGTATTTTAACAGTTAACACCGTTGACTATTTTTATTTAAAAAGGTTACTTCTGTCATTTTCTATATCCGACAAATATTCCGTTGTGGGTCCACAAATAATTTGTTATTTCGGCGCCGTCGTACGGCCCGAATATTCCCCGACAAAACGAATATTCCCCGACAAAACGAATATTGTCCGACAAAATAAAATTTACACATAACATCCTTAACTTTCAATTTCGTTAATTTAACCACTTACTGTTTCAGGAAAAATATATATGAAGAAAAATTAATTTTTATATTTCATAAAATTCGGGGTCTTACAACTTATTGCCGCACCATTATCACCATCTGGTTTCTCTGGTAAACCTGGAATCAAAACCATAGGTACCGAGTCCCCACTATCAGTCATATAAACATCGTAGCCATCGACCAATACACTTAAATTAGCATTCTGAACCCCTTTAAGAGCATTGTGTAACTTAGAAGCTTGATTAAAATCTACACTCTTTGATTGAAGATGACCTAGAGAACGATATCTCAAAGATCCCCATTCATATTTAACTACAACACATAAAAATCTATGATTTCTTGCAAAATCTATGCTCTTCTCAACTGTTAGCCTTCTCATACTTGAGACATGACAACACAGTGCATAATAGTAAGATAGAACTTCCATATCTAAAAGCTTCATAAACATATACTTAACCCCATTATCATTGAACATAGATTGGCTTTGATTGGTTACTACACCTAAACAATCATCCTCCTCATTATACCTAGGAACTATAACATTCTTAAACCATTTATCTTTTTTAGACATTTCACCAAATGCACCATAGGCATTGTTCAGAGTTTTTGAAAATGTAGTATGAGTGAGAGTATGAATGGGTTTAGGATCAGGTGGCTTTAGGTTAAGTTTAAGAATGTGTCCATACCGTTCTAGCATTATGTCGAACACCTTGTTATCAATATTACGTCTCCTTTTGGTTTGCAGATAATCTCTCACCAACACTATTGTCTATGTTAAAGGAGACGAGAATTCATTTTCGAGAAGAGAATCTATCCTATCATGACCCAAGTGATTGCAAACTTGTTGGATTGGCATGGTGATTTTGGTCCTTCAATTTTTGTCTGAAAACCCTTAACAGCTCCAACCTTGGGGATGATCAGACGATCATCTAGTTGAATCTGCAATTGCCCTTGATGGCTCTCCTCCTCCTTAAAATCCTGATCCACGTCATCTAATTTTTGAAGTTGTTTTGGTTGAGCTTGATTCTGCAATGGATTATCAGTTCGTTTTGTAGGAGTTTGACAAAATTGTTGTTTAATCTCTTGTACAAGTGCAGTCATGGTAGCATAAATCTTCTCTGTAATTTAGGCCAAATTTGCATCGATAAAATTAGGATATTCCATTAGAGCATTCTCAACGAGAGAACCAATTGATATAGATATTATAGTCTTCGTACAAGCTCCAGAAATTAGAGAGAGAAAAGAGAAGAATTCAGAGAGAGATTGGGGAAAATTTTATCAATTCATTCATATGCTCTGCTCAGTACATTGTCCATTCATATATAGCATCATTCTACATTTAATCTAAACCATTCATTTACTAACAACTAATCTAATCTTAGGCCCTGGATTACTCTTATCCTAGCCTTTCATTTATATATATATATATATAGGCTAATTTATAACACCAAGATGTTTTATAGATTAAGAGGGAGGGAATTAGGTTTATCTGTGAGAGAGATGATCCAAAGTGTGGGAACGTGAACGTAGAAGGGAAGAAGGAGTTGTGCGAAGGAATGGGCTGTAGTGTCTATTAATTTAGGGATCGAAGGGTTTTTAAATAAATAATAATAAAATAAATAAATTAACAGTGTTCTCAGACCCGGATCGGTCATCTAACTGGAAAAGGTACCGGGTGGATAGGTCACTGGTCCAACTAGTGGTCGGACCGTTATTGAACCGGTGACGTCATTAATATGTAATAAATAATAAATAATAAATAATTAAATATATTAATTATTATTATATAATATTTAGTAAATATGTAAAATTAATCAATTTATCTACACAGAAAAAAACCTATTGATACAATGTTTACTTTATATAATTCAAATAAATACTAAATTTATATATATAAAAATATTAAATCATGATCATAATTCAAAATTCAAGATTCAAAAGTGATAAATCAAACACAAATGAACATAAACATCTTTAGGATACATTCAATCAAATTCGGTAAAAATAAATAAATCTATTTGTACAATATTTACTTTATACAATTCAAATAAATACTAAATCTATATGAAAATAAAGATATTAAATCATGATTATAGCTCAAAACTCAATCAATGATATATTTAATCAAGTTCAAATGCTTAATTTTATTATTTTATATTTTTTTAAAAAGATAGGAAGCCGATAAAATCGGTGATCAGGTCACTAGGTCGACCGGTCCAATCGCCGGATCACTGGGTTTGACCGAATTTTGACCAAAATTGATTTTTTTGCTTGAACTGAACTAGAGAGCCGACCGGTTCCAATTTTTTTCAATCGGATCGGCGGTCCAGTCCGAGTTTGAAAACCATGTAAATTAAAGCCACTTAAATTTAATAAAACTATATAATTTTGGTAGGTGGACTAAGAGAAATTAGATAAGTCTACATACATAATATTCAAAAATTACTTCCATCTTAATTATTAAAATATGGAGTATAACAAGAATTTTAATAAATAAATCCCAAATTTTAATGATTAAAATTAATTTTATGGTTGATTTTTATAGTTAATTTTGTGTACTTATATTTATTCAGAGAAATTTATCTAAAACTAGTCTTAAAATAAATATTACACACACACACACACACACACACACACATATATATATATATATATAAAGGATAGTTTGGTAAAAAAATAATTATTTTATTAAGAACTGAGAAGTATCTAAGCAAGTGATTCTAGCTTCCAGTCTTTTTATGCATTAAAATACTTGTATTCAACTTTTAATTTTTGGGCCTAAAAACTGAAACAAATTTTACTCATGTAATTTCACATAAATTAAAAGGTAAAAGCTGTTTATAAAGCATAAAATTGAAGGTATATGTAAATATTTAACTGCCACAATAAGGGAAATTTTATTTGAAGGAAACATTCCATTTTCTACCTCACAAGTCAAAATGTTTTATAAATTGTTATTAAAAAAGATCAAAAAAAGAAACATCAAAGAAAAGGAATAAGAACAGGTCTCTGAAAATACAAAAAGAAAACACAGAGAGGGAGAGAAGAGAAGAGGCTAACGAACATTGCTGCCTGTTTTTTTCTTTCTCCCTCTTTATTTCACTCGTCAATATATCAAATTCATCTTCTTCAATCCTGCGCAAATTATCCGTTTCAAATGACTTCTAAGCTATAGATATATACAGAATCTATACGCATATATTATTAGGTATTTAGGGTAGAGAGAGAAAGCAAGGGACGACGGCGCAGCAATGATAACCCGTTCGAATCTGGCGGAGCAGCTGAGGGAGTATCAGATTCGATCGAAGCACGATTGGGCTTCCGTCTCTTTTTTCTCCTCTACCTCTTCTAATCTATCTTCTGCCAGGTATCCCCTTCTCAATTCACTTTTTTTTTCTAATTGGGGTTTAGATTATTTATTGTTTTTTCTTCTTCTTTTTTTAAGTTATTTGATTTGATATGATATTTCAGGCAAGATTATGTATTCAATTAGCCAACCAACCAGGGTTTTGGTGTGCATTTGAGAATTTATGTGCCCGTCTTTGGGAATTTTTGAAGTGGCCTAGTTTGATCGAAGAAATTAATAACAATTGAATCTATGAGATTTCTTACATGGATATATAAAGATTTTGAGAATTTTAAAAGACGAAAACTGTTAATTCTTGCAATAATTGGCATGTCCTGCATAAGAAATTTATTGCAAGCATCATCTTATCTGAATCCTGACATTTTAATCAGGTGTTTCCTTTTGATGGTTTAGCTGCTGATTAAAGTTTTGTTGGAACATTATGTTTGTATGTAAGCAACACCTTGAGATTTAAGGCTAAATTGTGCGGTTGTCGTTAAGCTTGATGAACGGTAAACTCATAAAAGTACAAAATCTCGAAATTTGCTCACATTTTAAAGGAACTCAAAATTTGATCACATTTTGAAGGGGTGCCGACTGTGCAATAACTAGCATAGAGTCAACAATTATTTGGGACCCGTATGTCTACTTGTTCATATAATTATTTTAGGATCAAGTTAGTTTGGAAAACTCTAGTTTTGTGGGAAATTACTTTTTTAAGGAAGTCCATGTGTTCTATTTCATTAGTGTGCAGGCTATTGGATCTTCATTTATTAGTTTTCAAGTTCATGTAGTCTTTTAGTCCGTCAATGAGTTTTCTATTTTCGAGTAAGCAATCTGAGTTTTAGGACCTAGTGGTACTTTAAGTTTTTGTACTTTGTATATGTATCCTAATTTTATTCCTCAACTATAGTAGGCCAAATCTAGAAATAATTAATTCTCACACTACGTGGTCATGTATATGAAAAAGAGTTATTACAGCAGACAGCTTGGCAAGTGGAGTTTCTAAATGCCTGAAAAGTAAGATTATAAATTTTCCCTGTGCAAACGACGTTTATTTCCTTGGTGATATTGACATTTGTTGCTTTATTGATCTTATAATTTCAAATTGTTCTGACCCTCTTTATCTAAAATTAAACAGTTTGAAAGATCTAATATGGGCTATATAGCCAACATCTTTAGTTTGAGACCTAAGATCCAGATTCGTTATTAGAAGTGGGTTTGAGGGATTTGGTCACAATCTTATGCAGGCTTCTGCAATTGAACTAGTTTTGTATATAACAATTAATTGCTAGTAATTTCATGTCTTTTTACATTACTGTTTCTCCTTAGCTGAAGCAATTTGTTAAGCCTATGCACTTCTTAAGAATGAGAGTTTTGATAACCGGTCAGTTTTAAGTTCAAATTTCACTGTTTTAGAGGTACCACTGTGCATTACATAAACTTTTGGCGTGTGCTACATTAATAAAGATGGTAACGTATAAGAAGTAATGACTTTGCTAGTAAGCGAAGAAATAGGAGAGAAAAAATTAGTGTTTAATGGAAGTTTGCTTTTAACAGCATGCTGTTTCAACTTGAAAAATAGTGTTTGCTGATGTTCGGCAATCTAATTGATGGTCAAATCCATATCTGAGACTATCTTGAATTCTATTTGCGAGGCTATGTAATAGGGTTAACTTTGAATAGAAATTGAGTTTGGCATTGACGTCTCTACTCTGTAACAGACAGAATTTAATCAATTTATTGGCTTACCAAGATGCTCAACGATGGATTGAAGTTTTCAGTGTGGTTGTTTTTAAGTGGTGGAGCTCTACTTTAATTTGTAACACCTCAATTCCAAATTATAAGATCAATATTGACTTTTCAAAAGTCAATTTCAAACATTTTCAAACTCAAAATTGACATGAACTCATTTAGTTTATGTCCTTATAATTCTGAATATCATAAACTATCTAAAAAAATACTACTAGTTATAAAATTTATTAGTTTTAAAACTTAAATGAATCATGTTAATTTTAAATTTAAAAATGTCTCAAATTGACTTTTAGAAAGTCAACATTAATCTTATAATTAGGAATGCAGGGAGTATTATATTTGAAAGCATTTCAATTAGTGATATCATGGACTTGGTTGATATCATGGACTTGGTTTGTTGTGTTTGTTGACTTCCCTGAGGACAACAATCTATTCATTCGTTAATCTATTATGTTTTCTCCAGGAAGTTGCGTAACTTCATGATCTTATTTGTCTCACTGAAAATTATGATCATGCGTATACTTTCTTTTACATATGCATTACGTATCATTTCTCTATTGGTAAAGCACCACTCTAATATACACTATGGTTTATTTTTGTTCTATTTGAATGCAGGGTGGACGTTGTGCTCTTTGTAATATGGGAGCTCGTCACTTTAGCTTTCTTGGTTTTCTCTGCAGTTTCGTTATATTTTAGGCATTTAAGACTTGCTTTGATTTTGGTATGCATCACATTGTTACTACTTCTATGCATGAAAATTACAAAGCAAGTAAGACTGGCCAGGAAAAAGAAACGAAGGATGCTCCTACCATTATCTATGTGAACTTCATCAGGTTGTAAATTTTATATTCAGCGACTCAACTTATGCTGTGGACATTGCGGGAGTTCTTGATAATCACTTTCTGGTCATTTGTCTTTTTGGTTTGATTGGTATATGTAATTGCATCTAATGCAAGCTGATTAAAGAGTATAATTGATGTCATATTGACTGGTGTTTACATGTCTAGGTGAGAAATACTCTGATGTCCTGATTGAGGGTTAATGCATTTTACTTTTGGTTTGATAAAGTGGCAAATAACCAAATGACCACGTATACATGTAGTTTTAATAGAAATGCAACAATTATCAAAGTTAACTGAAATTTAACAGTTTTAGATGCCCTAATTATTTTCATTATTTCCTTTTCTGTTTTGCCATTTACCATTTAGAAAGTTCAATAAATATTGTAGGGAGAATTTCGTTTTCCCCCAACCTAGTCGCTTCCGTGATGCACATGTGCTTGAAATAAGAGATGATCGGACGAATTGACTTGTGATTAAAGGTTTTAGTTTTATCTCTATATTAAACCAGCTCAATGTCACATCCTCGGGCTGCTTAGGTACATTTGAATGTTTACGGGTTAACTTTTCAATAGCTCTTGGCCGACCGGTCCCAAAAAAATATAATATATATATATATATTACTCTTAAAATATTTGTTTTGATATTTTTTTTTACAGAATTCAGTGATTTAAGCGTATTTTAGATACATGTAAATAACAGTGTTGTACAGTTTGTATAACAATATTATTTATATATATTTAAATTACACTTAAATCATTGAATTATGTAAAAAAAAAATTGTCAAAATAAATATTATAAAAAAAAAAAAATTGGACCGGTCGCTAGGACTGGTCTCCTAGACGGACTATTAACAATTAAGTCCATTAGGTAGTTCAGCATTTCTAGGTCTCTAGTTTGTAGGTTTGGAGGGACTGTTCCTGGAATCATGGAGCTAGTTCCCCTCGTTACCACTACTGAAAGAGCTGATTTTTTATCTTTCTCCTTCCCTTTCATTCCAACATCCATGGAATTTTTTATTATTTTTTTGAAAGTACAGTCCATGGAAATTTGATTATCAAGTAATTACGATTCCAATATCCTAATTAGTGGCAAAAAAGTATAATTTTTTCGTGAGGATGAAGATAATTTTTAAATTTCATTCCCCGTAAAAAATAGAACGAGACCGGAGATGGGGTGAGATGTGTAATGCCCCTCCTTTGCCAGTCCTAGCGACAACTATATAAATTGATACGAAAAGTGTCGAGCATAATTGCCAATCATGAGATAATATACTAACCATATGTGTTCGGTTTACCAAATACATAGCTAAGAAGATCTCAAAACCAAAGCTAAGAAGTGACGTCCTCTCTCTTATATTTGACATTTTTTATTTTAGTAGACTATGCTTTATATTTTACATTCTTGAGTTTACTAGATTATATTTATTTGTAAGAATTATTTTTTTTAAAATAATCTCAAGTACCATAATTCTAAATTTCATAAAAAATTAACAAACTGCGTTTGAAAGTTTAAATACTGTAAATATTATTACCTCAAACGTTATAAACGTTGATAATCGAATAAACTTATAATTACATGTTGATAGTCGAATAAACTCACAATTACATAAAAAAACGAAAAGGGTTAACAATTTAAATTTTTAAATGATTAACAAAAGTATAATATCCCTTCCTCACAAGTGTAATTTCCTATCTCGAAACTCGAAAGTGTAATACCAATTCCCGCGAGTGTGAATAAATTTGAAGCTCGTGCTTTCATTTTTCTGTTTAATTACTTGAACATTCAATTAAATCCGGAACATTTCGAGCCAGCACTAATCCGGTTCAGCACTCGGGCCGGTTTTTGTAAACGTTGGTTGCAATTAAAATTTAAATCATGCTGATGGACGAGATCGAGTCGTCAAGCTCTAATATTATCATTTCTTGTATTGGCAAAATCTAGGGCTTTACTGAGAGTGAGAGAGATGGGAGGAGGACATGGACATGGCGTCACATACAAAGGTGTGACAATTCATCATCCAAAGCGTTGGCATGCTATCACTGGAAAGGGCATGTGCGCCATGATGTGGTACACTACTTTGATTCTTGATTTGTTCTTCCTATCAATCTCTCAGATCTGCGTGTTTTGCAATTGTGGGCTAAATTAAACGCAATTACTATCTAATATTAATGAAATTGGTGCCACTTTGCTGTATACTGTGTAGGATATTGTGTCGATTGATGCAATTAATTGAAGATCAATTTATAATCCAGTTTAGTTGATTGAACGAGATTTTTTTAGTTCAACATCTTATTGAAGCCTTAATTATACTGATCAAGTAATTTGCTGGTGACTATATCTTATAAATGAGCTTGCTAGCTACATTTGGAATTGTGGCATATACTTATGCAATTGGGGCATGTACTTATTTACTTTCTCTGACTACTAGTTTTAGACTGGAAAAATACCTTTGTTTCGATATGGTCAGTGTCTATAAGTTTAAGTTTTCAATTGAATTTTATTATCTATTTTATTGTGAACCTTTTTAGGTTTAATTTATATAAAACTAATAACTTTTAGAATGTAAGTCATCAACTGTTTTGTGGCCTGATATTAGGAAGATAGGGAAGACTAGTGAAATGGTTATGGTTTGAAATTTGAATAGAACTTTTGTCTTCAAAAGAGAGTACTCTATTAATCCATTTAATCTTATTATATGAATGTTATTTATTTTTATTTTTCTTAACGTATAAAATACGTATGTAAGGCCACTATTTCTCATTATGATAAAGATTGCTTAATGCAGGGGAACTACTAAATTTAACATTGATGGTGATTAAAAATATATAATAGGTTGTGGTTCTATGAAAGCTATGCCCCTTATTAGAATAAAATGAGAAACGGAATTCTAGTAGGCAACTCCAAAGAGTTGAGAGAAGGGTTTATTTAGTTTTGTTAAGCTGCAATGTTTCATTTTTGAATCATCCATTTTAGCTGTGTGCTACATGCCATTTTGATCCCAAGTTTTGCCATTTCAATTGAACTTTGACCACTCAATGTTCTCCTATCTTATCAATAATATTGTGTTTGGTGGTGGAATAGTACAAGGACATCATAGTTCCTTGTAACCGTCATCACAATTTATCAATTTTTACAAACATATAATGCTTAACTTCTGCATGATTTTTCTGTTAGCATTTCAACAACCAGGTCACCTTATTCCCTTTGTAACATAAACAGTATGGTGTAGGGTAATTAGGGTTCACACCCTTGTGTTATTGGGGAATAGGGGTGCATGATAAGCGGAGCTTGGTGCTAAGAGAAAGTGTAAAGTGTTGGGATCCAAGGATTGTTAAGAGTCAGAAAAGGTGTAAGGTTAGATGCTTTATTAACAAAAAATGCAAATGTCAAGGAGCTATATTAAATGCTGTGAATGGTGTTTAGTGTTGGTAACAGTACTTTGGTTTCTTTGACTTGAAGCCTTTGCCGGGTTGTTGATTTGTGGGTTTAGGACTTTCTGAAGAAATTGATTTGTCTTATTAAATTAGGTCATTTTTTGTTTAAAAATAAATTTAATTGTTTAATAATATGATGGTTGGCTGGTGTAGGTGTTCATGGCACATGGGTTCCATTTATAATCACATAATATGAACATGGCTTCAAAACTCTAACTTCGTTTTCTGTCCAGTTATCTTATTATTGAGTTTTCAAATGAATAGAAAAGATAAGAAATGTACAAAAAATTTGACCACTTTACTTGTTAAGGTTTTTCATCCAAAGATGGGCGGATTTGAATGAAAAACTAAATAACTTAAGCAATATTTTTTATAATTCCTTTTATACCCTCTACATTACAAACACAAAATAAAATAAAATAAAATATAAAGGTAAAATAGTAATCTAAATGTAAAACTTAAGTTTTCTTTTATTTTTTTTTATAAACTCAGTAACAAAATGAAAGAAAAATGATAAGTTTTTTATTCTTTTTTTTAGTATTCTAGTTTAAGTTTCCATTCTTTTCTTTTTGTTTCTATTAAAAATGCATAAACATAGTGTAAAAAATTGTGTAAACTACTCTCTAAACAATTGAGAAGCATTAATTTGCTTTACGTATAGGCTTGTGGTGCTTCTAAATCTTATATGCCCTTGACTTCTTGTTTGAAATAGGTGATGTTGGCTAAGTACTTTATTTAGAGAAGACTTGCAAAATACATATATAAAAATTTCACTAGTCGGCTACACATCTTAGAAAAATAGGAGTAAGGCTTATTTGTCATTGTGAGGATCGAGGTACAGTTATATAAGTAAATTTTAAATTATCATTAACTCTAGATAACATTATTAAACACTAAGCGTATAAAAGTCTGACTAATAGATACACATGTTATTGCTAAATAACAGTGTTCTAAAAATCTCCACTTAGGTTTGATTAATCCTCGCGTAGGCATTAGGTGGTCCTCTACCGTCTCGATTTGGTTGGGCGCCTAGGCCCCCGCCTAGGTAGAACCAGACATTTTCTTTGATGCTCTACTATACTTAAAATGACTTTTTAAAGCCTTAAAAGATTATTTTTTATGGTAATTTTTATGTAAAATTCTAAAAAATTACATTTACTATATACTTTGTATAGTAAAACATGTATATATAATAGAAAAATAAGTTAATAAGATCGCATAAGAAAATACCTAGTCCGCTTAGGAAAACGCCTAGGCACCACCTAGACGGCCTAGGCACTAGGCACACTCTCCGCCGCCGCCTAGGTGCACCTAGCGATTTTTAAAACACTGCTAAATAACTAATGCAAATATCTCATTTCTAAATAACCTACAGCTACAAATAACAAACAAAATTAGAAGCATGGTTTTCATCGCTAATAAGTGCTGATGTTTCACACTATTAGAATTACCCTTAATAATCAGAGATACATTTTGAAATTGCTACATTAGTTACTAATAAACTTAGCGGGGTTTATGCTTTCAGGTTTTGGATTTTGTATAGGGCTAAGCAAGATGGTCCTGTAGTATTGGTGAGCTTTGTTTTTCTCCTTTTAGTTTGATTGATCTCTCCTTCATAAATTTTTTATTTATTGTTTTCTCTGAGGTTTTTGGTTTTTCTTTTAGGGCTGGCGACATCCTTGGGAAGGTCATGATGATCATTCCGGTGGCCATGGACACTGATATTAGGTAAAGTTTGGGAAATTGCTAATTAATGGATTGCTTTTGAATTGTATTTGATTTTCAGCAAGATCATTATTACAGAGTAAATTCACTTATAAATTATAATTGAGGCATTTACTGAAGAATTTATAATTGAAGCAAGTTGAATTAAGGAGAAACTCATTTTTCTTGTATTTGTTTATTGATACCTAGACTTTGAAATCATAGTGATTTATAGATGAAGTATAAAACAAATTTTCAGTTGATATTAATTTTGATTGGATGAATTTGTCACGGTCTACGACGACGTATAGACCTCCTTTCCACTTTTTGTAAACTATTTAATTATGGCGATATGATCATGAGAACTTTATTGTTTTGGATATAACTAAGTGTTGCGTCAAAGAGGAAATATCCATTAGGCCTAGAGAAGTCTCTTGATAGAACTCGCAGAGAAATTTATGTAATGATAAATCTTATATAATTACCCAAAGACCTTGTGCCTGTGGATGGGAATGTCTTGTTTTTAATTGTTCAGTGTCACTATGAGCCCAATGGTTCCCTGCCCTGTCAGCCCCCGCCAACAACCCCAAAAAAAATAAATATTCAGCATCAAAATGAAATGAAGTAGAGCTTGGCAGGCTGCTCGGAATTTGGCTTTGCCCCCAATACAGTTTGGTTGAGCTCACCTGAGCTTTAAAGGCCTATCCTCAAGCAGTCAAGCTACACTTGGTTCATAACCTGGCGGCAAGCAGTCAAGCTTAACTTACTATTGAAAGCATGATTCTTGTGTATTTCTTGGACATTTGGCCTTTTCTTGTCTTAACAACATTACAAAAGCTGGCGTGTGATCCATTATTGTGTGTTATCAGATGTTCCATTATAAGCTAGGATTTAACCCTTACATGTAGTTCGCAGTAGACTCGAACCATGAAATGATATTTGTTAGAATGATGCCTTTCTCATAGTGGACAAATCTATTTGGATTAAAGGAGATGAAGCTTATTTAAAATTTGGACTCTCATTTTCACTTAATTATATTAAACTGTTTTTCAGGTTTCTCATTTACGAGCTGAAAAGAAAGCACCAAGCACTCTGCAGGTGGCTCTTGGTATTGATGCTATTTTGGAATTCGCACCTTCGATTTCTGTTGAATAAATTGACTGTTGTATTGCATATTATTGCACACTTTTCTTATTTTGGTGGAACCTCGTCTCGATGGTTAATGTGCTAGTCTTTGCAAGTGTGCAACTTTACAATAACTATACATGCTCATCCTTGTGGTGGTTTTTATTTTGTTTATTAATTTGCATTGCCTTTCATGACGTCGTTAAATGCTGTCATATTGACAAATTCATTTTGATGTGTAATGCTATCACATTCAATTCACTCTAGACTGAGAATATTCAGCAACCCTTTTTCCTTGTGATTATTATTAACAAGGGACAATGGTTTGGGAAAAGCCTATCACTGTATCCCAGTGATGTTCATAAAGGGGAAAGGCGTCGTTGGAAAACTTGCATCAGCTCATTTTGGACCGCCTAAAGATCCTCTCGTTTTGCCCAACTCAGATTACGTATGCTACTCAGAACTGGCGCTAGCCCCTTTCATTGAGTCGGGCATAAGCATAATTCATTGAGCCCTTGATGAAGCAATAACAGGATAAAACCTGTTCACTCACCAGATATTTATTTTCTTGAGAAGGGGTTTACTCGTGTGGTAGTTAGTATTAACATTTATTTACTTTGTTATCAGGTGCATAATTGAAAAGTAGTGGTTGCAGGTGTGACTGTAAAATGTAAAAGAGTTGCACTATCGGTGTTACCGTTATTGAATACCATATAATTAACCTGATCAACATAGTAAGAAGTTGATGCGGAGGAAGGTAAGAGGACAATTTATCAAGCCACCAAGAAGAAGAAGACTAATTTATATTAGTTCTGTAAGGCGCTAAGTAACTATTTAGCTAGTGATGCAAAAAGAAAACTAGCCAAAACAAATGATGCCAAGAAGAAAGAAGTTATTTTGAGGAATCAAAAAATAAATTATAATTGCAGCAACTTTTGTCGCTAGATATCTCAACACAAGAAGAATTGTACAGTTCGGTTTGGTCCTTGAAAAAAGAGAAACAAAACAAATACGAGTACTACCATTTTATGATCCTCCTCAGAGAAGGTCATGGTTAAGTTGTTTCTCTTGTTTTTCAAACCTTCTAGTAGTATCCATATTTTATGTCTAAATATTAATGAATTTTCACACATTAGTGACATTTTATATTATGATTACCTTATATATATTGTCACGGAATGTAAAAAAAATAAATCAAAAAATATAAATTAACAGCCCCTTTTGGACCGGTAGAGTATTACGACAACAGAACAATGTAATGAAAGACATTGTTTAAATCTAAAATGAAATCAATGAATATCCTTTATTATAATAGCTAAGAATCAAAGAACCAATGAATTGTTACAACTAATTCTAATTATTTCGCTGTGAAGTATGAATGGCAAAACCATGCCAACGAAAACCCTTAAAAGATAATGGGTTAATCTGTCTCCTAGCTAGCTTAACTAGGTGGTGAGTATGTTAAGAAGAGAAACTCTGGTACAAATCAACCGCCTAAATATACACTCTAACTCAACTTCAAGATCTTCCATAACAATCTCCACAGACTCTAATCGCTTATTCCCAAATTCAAACATTGTCGTATCGCAATTCTCCCACAAGCTTAAACTATTCACTCGCAGGAACTTTGACCTAAAAGACCCTCTATTTGATTTACAAATAGGGTTGGGCATGGACATTAATGACATTACTGACTCCACGATACAAATAGTTGTCACCCTCACTTCTCCTAATACATTGACAACCACCACAAGGTCATGATCAATTTGAGACGAATCAACATTCATGATGCAGTTGTTCTTCATGCCTTTCAACAACCTCAAACAATTCAACATCTCTTTCTTTAGCTTCTTTCTATGAATACAATAAGCTGCGAATTTGTTTTGAACCGCGGTTTCGCCAAGGCTTATTCTGCGAAAAGTTGATCGAAGTTCTAGGAGATGGTCTTTTACTAGCAAAAGAACATCTTTTGTCGTGCCACAAATGTCTAACATTCGAAGAGACTCTTCGGATACCTCGTGAACATATTTCTCTTGTTGGTGGTGGACTAGGGCTCGTTTGGTTATAGGGGAGTGAAGCAAATCGTTTGCGGAGTTGTGTAGTTCTCTTAAGGCATCAAAATTTAAGCGCAACGACATTGCTCAAGCTAGCTAGAGTATTGATGAAACTTTCAAGAAGAGGAAAAAGAGTTTAGATAGCTAGGGATGGAATAGGGTTTGATGAGTTATAGGGTAATTAGGCTTGCTTTATATATAAATGATAATGTAGGTTCTGTAGGATTAGATCTGAGATTTTAAGGAAAAGGACATGAAGTACCCTTTCTTGTACGGATTAGCTATAAATGACAGCAGCTAGGGGAACCAAATTTGTCCAAACGAACCTTCTGAGAGAGTGGAATGGTTAAGGGAGTTGAGAAATGTACGTACAGTTGGTGGTGTGGACATCATCTAATTCTCATATAGTATGTTCATGCATGCACACGAGGGAGGGAGGTGACAGGCTGCGTTAATTGTTGTAATGCAGACAAAATGTTGCAAAGTATGACTTAAATGGCTAAAATATATAAGTGGCGAGGGGGAGTTACAAATAGACTCGACATTATATTTCTACGGACTAACTCTCTTCACATGAATAGTAAATAAAATTCATATTTATAAAAATTAATAAGTGAGATATTATAAAAATATATTTATTTTTTTTATGAAAATAGTAATTTTCGAAAAAAATATAATCCCTCTGTCCTCAAAAAAATGTCTACATTTTTTTTCACGCATATTAAAAAAACTAAACTTATACCGAAGACATTATTTTGAGTACGGAATTGAAGGAGTAGACAACTGGTGGTGTTGACAGAATCTAACATAGTATTCCCATGCATGCACAAGGGAGGGAGGTGACAGGCTGTGTAAATTGGTGTAATTAATGCAGACATTATGTTGCAAAGTAAGACCTAAACATTAAATCTTGGATTAGGATTCTAGCTAGCTAGTATGCTTATATATGAAGTTTCCAAGAAATTAAGGAATCATGGAAATTAGATAATCTCAACATGCGTGAATGATATATATATATATATATATAGAAAAATTTTCAAAAGCGAACTTTAAAAAGCGAACTAAAGACGAACCGTCGTCTTTGGTATCTATGGCGACGGTTCGACCTGTCGTCATAGAGTGCATGGCTATAGCGACGGGTCGAACCGTCGCCATAGATACCAAAGACGACGGTTCGTCTTTGATTCGCTTTTTAAGGTTCGCTGGAGAAGGGGACTAATATAGGAAAATTTTTATATATGAGAATATGGAGGTGTTTTTTAATTTACATAGTATACCAAAATTATGTCGATTTGGTAGAGATGACTGATGAGAGACCATCGGTACCACTAAATTAAAATCAATCTCTCAAAACAACGTAATTTTAATAGACCGTGTAAATTAAAAAATTGCACAAGTGTGTATATCAATTTCTTCCACACACACACACACACACATATATATATAAGGTGAGATAAGTGAGACTTTGAAGATTCCTGTTATGGAGTAATTCCAATATAATTCTCTTCAAACTTTGGTAAATATATCTATATAGTGAATTATTGATTTGTATTTGATAGACTGAAGGAGTGTTTGAACGGAGGAGAGACGAACAGAGTAGCACTTTGTACGTTTATGTGTGGTAGTCATTTCATGCACCAATAGCTAGTAATTACAACTTCAAATGAGAGTCTTATTTTATTTATAATTTTGTGTTTTAGTTATATTCAGATTTGCTTATATACAACACACGAATGTAATTTATGGATTTTGTAATGAATTCGTCATAATTTATTATATGAAAAAAAATAGTTATGATTATCACTACTAGTTAATTGTGACAAAAGCTCAAAACAAGGTAGTTTTGTCGATAAAATGATAGATTGACTAGATATTATTAATATTTAAAGTGATGAATTGACATAATTATGTTTAGAGAAAAGATATACAACATTCATGTAGTCGTGATTGTCACACTTTAATTTTTTAATAACGTAATGAATAGAGGGATATAAAACCTAATTAATTTTAAACCTTAAATAATAATAAAATCACAACCATCAGAAAATAGCACATCTACTTGGGTTATAAATATGCCCATCAAAACTATATAAATTTGTGTACTCGTTGAGATTAACAAAGAATGACTCCACTAGATTTTAAATACATGACCAATATTGTAGGAGTATAAGAGAATGTATGATAGTTATAGCCCATTGGTATGTTCATGCAATTACGTCGGCTTATACCTTATAAGTATATATATTGAATAATCCCTGAAACACTGCCTCAAGGCTACTGTCTCCATGAACTGAATTATGCTGCTTTTCCTTTTTCTTCAAGTTCATCAAACATTTTCCAGCCATTTTCATCGACTTTTTCCTACAAACCATGTAGCCTGAAATATCGTCCGCGAGGCCAGATTGGCTTCCTCTTTTTCTTCTGAGCGAAGATTCAAGATCTTGTACAGATCCCTTCATCCGCGAGAAGATATCTCCACTAACGCTGAATGAATCCAATAACCTTAAAGATCCTTCCATTACTTCCTCGATCCATTCGTCTCTCATTGGAGAGAGATTGCTGGGCAAGTTGTGTATGAAGCATATCATCAACACGTTCATACAAATCCTTAAGACCGCACAATTTGTGATATACCTAGATACCTAGCAAATATACCAATGGTTTCAAGGTCACAGATCAAAGTTGCAGAAATATGTTAGAAGTACCTACATTTTTAGTCTGCGTGAAAAGCCCTTAAATACTTGGACAGAGAAGACCAGGGGGGTTGGGAGTTTGGTAAAACTCCAGCAATGTGTCGTCATGAATTACTGCATTCATGCATGTTAGGGAGCTTGAACCACTAAGAATAAGGATGCGCTCCAGTAGCATGTTTCAGGAGTCGCACATAGAGGACAAAATCTGATCCAATATATATATATATGGGGAATGATCCATAGCAAGCGTTTGCTATGGACACTATTCCAGCAAATGCATCTTCAACCGTTGAAATAATGATTTTAATGGATAGGATGGAGTCTCACCCGCTATCTAAGATAACGGGTAGGAAAAAAAAAAAAATCTCAGTCCGCCCGTTATCTTAGTTGACGGGTGGAGTTTTGTTTTTTGTTTTTTGTTTTTTTTTTTAATCTAAGTTTAACAAAATCAAAAAAAATCAACAAAAAAAAAAAAATTTCACCTGTCATCTTAGTTGACGGGTGGAGTTTTGTTTTGTTTTGTTTTTATTTTTATTTTTTTAATATAAGTTTAACAAAAAAAAAAAAAAATTCCCACCCGTCATCTTAGTTGACGGGTGGAGTGTTTAGTTTTTTTTTAATATAACTTTATCAAAAAAAAAATTCCCACCCGTCATCTTAGTTGATGGGTGGAGTATATTGATTTTTTTTTTTTTTAAGATAACTTTAACAAAAAAAAATTCAATTCAATTCCCACTCGTCATCTTAGTTCACGGGTGAAGTAGTGTATTGAATTTTTTTTTTTAATATAACTTTAACAAAAAATAAAAAAATAAAAAATTCAATACACTCCACCCGTCAGCTAAGATGACGGGTGGGAATTGAATTTTGTTTTTTTATTTTTGTTAAAGTTATATTAAAAAAAAAAAAAAAAAAACAATACACTACTCCACCAGTCAACTAAGATGACGGGTGGGAATTGAATTGATTTTTTTTTTTATTATTAAAGTTATATTAAAAAAAAATAAAAATCAATACACTACTCCACCCGTCAACTAAGATGACGGGTGGGAATTGAATTGAATTGAACTTTTTTTTTTTTTGTTAAAGTTATATTAAAAAAAAAAAAAATCAATAGACGGGTGGGAATTTAATTGAATTTTTTTATTTTATTTTATTTTTTTTGTTAAAGTTATCTTAAAAAAAAAAAAATTAATACACTACTCCACCCGTCAACTAAGATGACGGGTGGGAATTGAATTGAAATTTGTTTTTTTTTTGTTAAAATTATCTTAAAAAAAAAAAAAAAAATACACTCCACCCGTTAACTAAGATGATTGGTGGGAATTTTTTTTTTTTGATAAAGTTATATTAAAAATTAAAAAAAAACTAAACACTCCACCCGTCAACTAAGATGACGGTTGGGAAATTTTTTTTTTTGTTAAACTTATATTAAAAAAATAAAAAAAAAATAAAAAACAAAACAAAACTCCACCAGTCAACTAAGATGACGGGTGGGAATTTTTTTTTTTGATTTTTTTTTGATTTTGTTAAACTTAGATTAAAAAAAAAATACAAGAAACAAAACTCCACCCGTCAACTAAGATGACGGGTGGACTGAGATTTTTTTTTTTTTTTCCCTACCCGTTATCTTAGATAGCGGGTAGGACTCCATCCTATCCATTAAAATCATTATTTCAACGGTTGAAGATGCATTTGCTGGAATAGTGTTCATAGCAAACGCTTGTTATGGATCATTATATATATATTTAGGGGTGCACAACGGTTGGTTTGGTCGGTTTGATAGATAAAACAAATAACTAAACCATTTAAGTTGGTTATAAAAAATTAAAAACCAAAACCGCCCAAATTTTTTATCGCGTAATCGGTTATTGGTTTAATCAATCGGTTTAGTCGGTTATTAAAGCGTAAGCCATTATTTCTTGATTTAAGATGTCGGAAAAAACATTACTACACTTTCTTTTCTTTTTTCAATGCATCATCAATGATTATTTGTATGTTATTTAAACAGGTTGAATTGCTTCATAATCAAATGGAAGTGATTATGACATTGGGTTAGTAGTGTATGTTGTGGTGCAAAATAAGACTTATAAGCAACTACATGTTTGAACAACCTGGTTGTTTGGTATATAAAGCTGGAAGAAATCATACTTGAATTGCCCGGATATGTAAAAAATAGAATTGGTATGTCAAGCAATGTATTGTTGGATAACAGGGAATTGGTATATCACTAAATTATAAAAAATGAATATATAATTATATAAAATAAATAATTATTAGAAAAGTATATAAATTATATTATAATATTAAGGCGTTCGGACGGTTCGGTCGGTTCGATTTTTGAATAAACCAAACCGAAACCGACCAATATAGTTTCGGTTTTTTAGTTTTACAAGCTTCAATTTTTCAGTTTTGTGATTTTTGGTTTGGTTTGTTAATGGTCCAGTTTGGTGTGGTCAATTTTTTGATTATTTTGGGTTTTATGTGCACCCCTTCTTTTTTTCTTCCTTTCTTCTTTGCTATCTTACTGGACCTTGACTTGGGGAGTTTATTTCTTTGGTCATACTTTATCGATATTTTGCTTTTGGCCATGGAAGGATTTTGTCTCCCCATCGTCGGTGTCAACTCGTCTATTCCAGATCTCAACGTCCCCCTATTCAAGATCTCAACGGCTCCGTACCTGAGGCTCCCCTCCCTTAACCAATTGAAGACGTCCATCACGAAAAATACCATGATCTTATAAAAGCCATTCTTGAGTAAAAAAAGGCAAAGAGAGATGCTTCGGCATTCTCAAATACGAAAGCTGAGATCTTCATTAAAATAAAGAGATTGTAGAGGAAACTTTGGGTGTGAGTCATAAAAAAAAAAAAAAAAGAAAGAATAATGCATCTAGGAAGTCAATAAGAATTTTCTCGAGAAAATTCTTGAAAATAAAAGGTGGAAATGGCAGCCTTAAAAGGGAGGTTAAACCAAATATATACGGCCTGGAAGGACGGCTATCTTTCAAACATAAGTATGATCAAGGATTTGATCAAAACATACTTGGATGGGGATTTAATTATGAAAGGTGAAATCCAAGTGCTAATGCACGAAAGCCCCATTATTAATGGACAAAGCTGTTCGGACAAGAGATCGTTCAGGGGAAAGCCGAAAGGTGCGATGACATCGAATGTGCTACGGATTTTGTGGTGTGAGGGGTTGAGGAGAAAGTGGAAGAACTAATTCCCATTTCTTGCTGGCTTAAAAGACAGCCTGGGGTCTTATCCCGATAACAAGATCTGACGTTTAATCAAAAGAGAAGTCAAGAGGTAAAAGGGAAGGGGATGGGAGCCTTAGCCCTTAGAATCCAATTCTAAACTGGCGTGGCACTGCTAGATGCTTCTAATCAATAGAACAGGAAAAAGAGTCAGCCAAAAAGAAAGACAACCAAAAGTAACGACCACCAAGATATGCATAGTAATTCGATCTTTTGATCACCCATTTTTGAGGGCTCCGCCTCACACATGAAAGATTGGATAGACTGAATCACAAGTCTTATATAATGTGTTACCATCAACTCATATTGATAAAAAGTTCAGAGAATAATTTGAAATAAAAATCAAGAAAAAATTTATAGTCATAAAAACAAAAAGGCATGAATTGCGCAACAAGTTCTTTCAGTTAAAACTCCACGCGACTCGGAGAACATAAGACTTCTTGGTCAAACCAAAAATATTACTGAATACTTGACCCTTTACCTTACCTTAGGAAGAAAGATGGGGGATATGAAGTGTAGGAATAATGCAAGAAGTATATAATACAACATGTAACCTTAAGGAGTGGCGACAAACCTGTTGATTGATCAACACAAGTGAACTGTGCTTAGACGCTTTGTAAAACTACATCGATCTACGAGAGGACCTGATGGATGAGTAGGCTTTCCCTTTTGATTAACAAAATGTGATCTAGGACACGATGAAAGTTTTCGTGTCTGGTAGGAAATAGATCACCGGAGTATAACACAATTAATCACCTTTTCTTGTTGCCAATGGGTCGACTTGTGAACAAGGTAAGCCCAATGAGAACCAAAAAATGGGAGGATGGGAGTACCGCATTGGGCAGAAGACAATTCAAAAGGCGAAAGCTCACACAGCTGAAAGAATGAGCTTTAGAAGCTTACATTATTATGAAAGAGGAAAAGGGGTGAGATAACATGTAGCTTTCTTCCAAGCCGACCCAATCGTGAGGAAGCAACAGTTATGTATATGAAGTTGAATTTGGTAATGTTATATATATGTACTCCTAATAATAATTCTCCTTCTCCTATAAATTCCTATCTGTGTGTTATGGGCGGAATTTTGTTACTCGAATTTTGTCGTTTCAGAAGAAATAAAAAAGGCCCACATAACTGAATTCAAACATTTACATGTCGCTATTCCTTCTAGCGGCTAAGCTTTATTTCATTTGAAAGTGGGGCTAATATTGTAATTACTCGGGCCGCTAGAAAGTTTTTTTTGTTGCCGCTATAAAAAACTTCAATTTTAGACGGTTAGATCTATCAATAGACGGTATAAGACACGTTTGCCAAAATAATGCATATAACAATCATTTTCTATGGACCACTATTATATATATATACACACACACACTCCCTCTGTCCTAAATTTATGATCATTGTTGAGTTTTGAAAGTTAATTTAAGATATTTTCAAACTTAAAATTGAGATAACTCATTAAAAATTATGAAATAATAAAACTTACAATAAGTAATACTTTTAGATAGTTTATAACATTTATCATTATATCGATTAAAATTAAAAGAATCTATATCAATTTTGAGTTTAAAAATCTCTTAAGTTAATTTTAAAAAGTCAACAATGATCAAATAATATGGAATGGATGAAGTATATATTATGGAAAAATCTCAATAATATTGTATCCTGCAGCTTGTGAACATTGAGAATCTTTACAGCCTTGTCTTCTATTTTAGAATTTATTAAGCTAGCCAATTAGTTAAGTTGACATAGCTAGGCATTAAAAAACTTGCATGTGCAACTCTATTGTATCATATAAATTCTAAATATATATATATATATATATATATATGCATTGTTGAATGTTCATGTCCATTGTCATCAAACACTTCTGTGCTTCTTGAATTCTCAATGTATCACTGTCCTTGTTTGATTTCTGCTTGTATAGAGCTTCCAAAGCCTTATGCATATCTTATTCGAGGACTCCTTCGTTATGTACACGCTTGGATTGCGTTAACTTGGCAACCAAAGACCAACTGCTTTGTTTTGATGTTCTTATAGGACAAATAGAATAAACAAGCTAGGGTCTCGAATATCATGATACTGAACTCTTCGACTTCTCTTAGCATGTTAACCATGGGTAAACTCTCATGGTTTTTGTTGTTCCTTAATTTTTTAATACTAGTAAAGCACTTGGAAGCCATTTTGTTGAGCTTTTTCATACAAATAACATAACTTCCAACTTAGCTTGATACATCGGCTTCTCTTCTTCGTAGAAATGACTCAAGATCTTGCACCGAAGCTCTCATTTGCAAAAAAGCATCTTTAATGGTGCTGCACAAATCCAACAGCCTTAGAGATGCACCAAGAACACTTTTAGAAAGATTTTGTTGGGTGGCTGGCAATTGAAGCAAATTATATACGTACCCGCTCATATAAGTCTTTGAGGCTAGCCAACTTGTTGCATTTTATGGATAATGATGAAGATGTCTCTTCGGAGGCTCTTAATCGATCTGCACAAGTGCTCCTCAACATTGGCACTCGAGGGACGAGATCTAGATGGTAAGCTGACAAAACGAGAATGAGTACTACTTTTGTGGTTCCTATAGGGGTGGCCATTTTCTTGGAAAGACTAAAGATGTCAATGAAGTGTTGAGTTCAGGGCCGGTTTGATCAAACTATGCCTTTGCCCCCCTATATATATAGGGAAATGGAGACAAAAGGAATCCTACTGTTATGTCATAACTTAATTTATTAGTGTTTCATGTGCTGTAGCTCAAGCTTAGAAAGAAAAACAACAAAAAAAGCTATAGTATTTGGATTGATACTAACTACAACTATTATAAATGATTTGAAATTCATATTGCTCATGTGGACTGATCAAAGCTTAATTATTTGTCTGGAGTTCAGGAACAAGAGCAGCTGGAAAAGCTTCACTTTATGTGTGTGTATACATAGCATGATATATATTTAGGGTTCAAAATTCACAAGCAGAACATAACATGATATCTGTGTGTAAAATATAGTAATTATGATACACAAAAAAATAATATATGTATTTCAAAGTTTTGAGTAAACAAATATATTATCAAAATAAATAATTCCGTTGCCGGGACTTGAACCCGGGTCTCTCGGGTGAGAGCCGAGTATCCTAACCAACTAGACTACAACGGATTTGTTATAGAAAACCTTGCTAAACTTATCTACTAACTATAGTCAGTTCAGATGGAAAGTTAGAAATTTTCAATGCAAAAAAGCAAATTATGCAAGTATTTACCCAAACGGAGAAATGTGAGAAATGGCTGAAAATTAAGAATAACGAGACTTTTAACTATAAGTAATAACCTTATGGTAGCAGACTAGTTGGTAACCTATAAAAAATAATATGCAAAATATGTCGCATGAGATTCAATACTAGAGACGAAAATAAAAACTTTTGAGAATGCTGAAGTATCTGCATAAGCCCTATCTGTTAGTAGAATTAACAAAGCCACATTGTCACCAAAAGGTTCAGCTTAAACACACTGCAAACACTATTCACTTTGCTATTTTTATGCTGAAAGAAATGAATATGAATATGGAATTTGATATCAAATTGTTTTGTCCTCATAATACATATTCACTTTGATTTGTATGTACCTAGCTATACACATTTGCTTCTCATTCATATACAAAAAATAGATCCCTCGTCAAAAATTAAGGGACGCTATATGATCCTACTGCATTGAGAATTGTTCCCATAGTAACTAGTGATTGAGTCTTAATCAAAGATCGAAAAAGAGAGTCTAAATTGTCTTCACATTTTTGCATGTTCATGTCTAATGCCATCAAACACGTCTGTGCGTCTTGAATCCTCAAGATATCAGTGTCCTTGATTGACTTCTGCTTGTATAGAGCTTGCAAAGCCATATGCACATCTTCTTCCCTTCCTCCTTCACAACGTACATGCTTGGATTGTGTTAACCTGGCAACCAAAGACCAACTACTTTGTTTGGACGTTGCCTTCACAGGACAAATAGAAGAAAAAAGGGACTCAAATATCGTGATACTAACTTCTTCAACTTCACTTAGCATGGTAACCATAGCCAAATTCTCATGTCTTTTGTTGTTCCTCATTTTTTTTAAACTTGCAAAGCACTTGGAAACCATTTTGTTGGCCTTTTTCATACAGATTAAGTAGCTTCCAACTTTGCTTGATACATCAGCTTCTCTTCTTCTTAGAGATGACTCAAGATCTTGGACAGAAGCTCTCATTTGTAAGAAAACATCTTTAGTGGCGCTGCACAAATCCAACAGCCTAAGAGATGCACTAAGAACATTTTCAGCACAGCCGGAAAGATTTTGTTGCATGGCTGGCAATTGAAACAGATCATCCATACACTCATATAAGTCTTTGAGATCACTCAATTTGTTGAATTTTATTGACAGTGATGAAGTAGATGTCGTGCCTGATGCCCTTAGTCTTGCTAAGTGCTCTTCTACATTTGCGGTCAAGGGATGAGATCTGGATGGTAAGCTGATAGAACGAGAATGGCCGATACTTTTCGTGGTTGAGCTAGAGGCATCCATGTTCTTGGCAAGAGTAAAGATGTCGATTAGATTGGAAGAGCTAAGGTTGGTTTGATCAAAACTCTGCCTTTGGCACCTTATATATAGGGAAAGGAGACAAAAGGAATCCTATTGGTATGGCATTATTAGCATTTCATGTGCTGAGCATTGAACCTTGCTAAAATTCCGGATATGTTTAATCCCTGTTTGCATTTCAATGCAACAAGAATAAGAAATAATTATACGTGAGGGGATTATGTCTTCCCAACAAGAACATGGATTCAATTTGTATCTAAAATTTGAACAGATACAATGAAAAATGTGCAGATCTCATTGATATTGTAGACAGAGAGAACCTTAGCAGCCTGTAATTAATTAACAATAATTGTGATCCACGAATATGAAGATTATTGAACGAAACTAATAATTATAGCTAATGATTTGTTTAGGTTTCATCACAGTTTATTTAGCTTAGGCAGCAAGACCTGACCCCTCCTCCAATACTAAATAAAAAGCTACTCCAGGGGGGCTAAACTGAAACAAACCTTGCCTATCATTGAAATTTAACTTCATTTCTGAAAAAAGTTAACCACTTGCACCGGGCCCAAAGAACCCCATTCGATGACAGAGAGCTGAATATCTAGCTGGAAACAATGAATGAGACCCAGTAAAAGAGCTGCATTTTTTGCATAATGCATATTTTCTTCTTCAAAAGAACATGAAAGGATATAATAATATCAGAAGAACTATCTCAAATAATGTCTCCACTATTATATCTAATGTTCTGAACTGTACTGATCATTGCACAAATTAGTTGCTTATGTGTATGCATACCAATACTGCGTTTTTTTATGACTTTTATCAATGATAATACATACTATGTCAAATTTATTGTTTTTTATACAAAGTTCAAAAATTTTAACATCTAAATTCCAAAAGTAATTTGATGTGTTCAAGTAACACTTTACCAGCGCAATTATCCCTTTAAATTTAATGTAATAAATGCCATATACAGGTATATTGATCCGCAGGAAAGCTTTAATTTGTAGGGGGGGAAATCTTTAGTTTGAAATGCTAAAAAATCTGTATTGAGTTAACAAAGGGACATAGCAGTATGAATAATTTGGCAAATGTGAGTAAATGGTTCAGCTTTCACAGATTGAACAGACTGTTGTTACTTCTATAGTTCTATGTGAAATGAAAAGAAAATAGAGTAAGAGAAATAAGAACAAAAAGAAAAAGCTATAATATTATTGTACACGGGTGGATCCAGACAAGAACATGGCCATTATAGCTTAATTTATCTTTCTAAATCTGAACAAATACAATGAAAATGTTCAAATCTCAATAATATTGAGTATTTGCAGACAAGAGGAACCTTAGCGGCCTGTAATAATTAATTAACATTAAGTTTGATCAAGCTGGTATGATAATCTGCTGCTGCCTTTGGTACCTTTTATATATAATAGGAACCGTAAGTATTGTTAAATGACTTCATTTGTCTCATGTGCTAATAATGACTGGAATTTTAAGTCAGCATAATGAGGAAAAAAAGGAATAAAAGAAAAATATTTGCTACCATGTTCACCAGACAAGAAGAATATGGCCATTATTTCTCAATTTATCTTTATAATACATGGAAATCTCAATGAAAAAAATTAATTAATTTTTGTTAACAGGAGGAATCTTAACAGCCTGTAATCAGCATATATGATTACATATAGAGATAATCACATCTGCAGATAATAATTCTAATTCCAGTAGTAATTGTTTTATGTTCTCATAATCATAATGCTGTACTTTTCCTTGTATATAATTTATACCAAGATAAAAGTGCCTTGTAATTTTTATCATCAATATTTCTCTGGCTTCATCAGTTACAGGTGTAAGAAGCTATAAAAGAAATTTACAGCTAAAACGAAAAACTTACAAGTATAAAACACATAACATCAATTGATTATTTATGTAATTGCCTATAGCTGATTGTATGGTTTTATTAGAAGAGAAAGTATGCTCTTATACCACCCTTTATATCTTAACCATCAATTTCAAGGCAGAAACATTGAAGAATGAAGTCAAAAGGAGACGATATGAGATAAATATGTATGGTATTGAATTCTGATATATTATCTATAAACGTATAGTTTCTATCTTTAACGAAAGGGAATTGATATTTCCACAAGAAAAAATGATAGTTCCATTAGGTCCCTCTCACATGAATAGTAAATAGACACTTTTGGAAATATCAATTCCCTAACAAAATTGTATGATACAAGGCAATCAAATGACTGCCAGTCATGTTAACCATGAAATGAACTAGTTGTTAAGAATGTTGAGAAGGGAAACTCGGGTTTTCACCAAGCGCCTAAAGACAGCTTCCAGTCTTTCCTCTAATTCTTGAATGTTCATCACCAATGCCTGCAGCTTTTTCACTACATTTTGCACTTGTTGAAGATCGATGTCTTTAGTTGATCTCTTACTTTTCAAGACAAGCAAGTCGATATCTAACTTCTCTACTTCATTGATATCGGCTTCTACTTCACAAGATACTCGCTTAGATTTCAATAGCTTTGTGACAAAAGACAAGCTCTTAGATCTGCCCTTTGGTTGAGAAATGAAAGATAAAAGGGAATCAAACACTGTGAGACTAATTTCTTCAATTTCTCCGAGCAAGGTAACCATGGAGTTTTTTCTAGAGATGTTGTGCAACTCTTCTCCATTCTCTTTAAGTCTCCAAAACTCTTGCAAATTAACTTACTCAATTTCTTTCTGGAGACCATGTATGCACCAACTGCATCAGACAAGATGGAGTCTCCACCTCTCTTCCTTCGGAGGGATGACTCGAGTTCTGTCACACTTTCTTTCATCTGTGATAAAGCATCTCTGATGGTGCCACATAAGTCTAGTAGCCTAAGAGATCCATCCAAGACCTCTTCTACACGCTTTCCCTGGGATTGGCTTTGTGATAAATGAAGCACATCATCAACAAGATCATACAATTCCACAAGACCACTCAAGTTGTGGCATATTGACACATAAGAGAATGAACATGTGGTTTGTGATACTTCAGCCTCTCCAATCGTTCCTCAGCGTTTCCAATGAAAGGATGAGATGCTGAGGGCAAGCTTGTCGAACGAACATGGTATTTAGTCATTTTCTTGTTTAACAGAAGAAAGTTTATCACTAAACAATGAATGCACAACTCAAAAGAACTATCGTGCACCTACTATATATAGGTCAAAGAGAGAAAGAATCGCATCCTTCATTTCTAGTTGTCATTGCATGTTGTAGGTGCTCCTACTGTTCCAGCCATGTCTCCTCATTGTCGGATACCAAGAGTAGAACAAGACTATTATAACACCAGTTTTAGGTAATAAAACTATAGTTCAGTTGTTTGGAAACAAGGGGAATCCCAACAGCCTTGTGATCAATTTAAAAAAATAAATAAACTAATAAAAGGTCCATGTTTGAGATCTAGATCGATTCTTGAGGTTAGACTGTGTTTATCGTTACAATGTAAAGCCATTTCTCTATCTATCCTCCAGATACAGCTGTAATACAGTCATTCAAACAGATTATATTGCAAGTGTACACGAGCAGCATCCATGTTGTTACCAGAAAATAACAAGCATCACAGATTGCATTATTTTCCAGTCAAATGTTAATAAATCTTGTGCATGCCTCTTCATGGTTCGAAAACATAAGAAATTCGACAGATTGTACTATTTAAATTAGAGGTGCATAGTATAAAAAAATAATCAAATTCACAGATCCAAAATAATATATTAAGGATTTAGGAATACCTTACTATTGTGACATTGGAGGGTAAAGGCTATATATACTTCTCAAAATTGACAACTGATACATATTTTAAAACAATAAAACCATATTTTATTGAGTGAAGATTGGTGAGAATCAAGGCTTAACATCTTAAACTTGAGTCTTTTTAAGCCATGTATGTAAAACAATCGAAATAATTAGCTTTCAAAATTATTTTCTTTCATGCTAAAGAATAAGCTTCTCCTAAATAATTAATCATGACTTCTGAAGCTGACCTTCCTTGGATGCTAAAAATCCCACAAAATGTTTGGAGTCACCTGTTTGCCCTCTTCACTCTTCAATCTCCCGGAAAGCTGAATTGTCAGCTAATAATCTGCATAAATTATGTAGAGATTAATTTGCATAAATAAAATGTCCAGTTGATCATCACAATTTCTTTAGGCTAGGTAAATGCATTATTTGAAGCAAGAGGTGGAGGGGACAATAAGACCAGCCTTCACTAGAAAATAAACAACTCCTCAAGGGCATAAACTGAAACAAACCTTGGCTATCTTGCTCAGAGAAGCTAAACAATTATTTATACAGTTATCATTATAGTGAACGGCATTTGCTAATCTACCATCAGTCGAAATGTACTCTGGAAATAAGAAATCGATGAACACTACTGTAGTAAATGAATACCAAGGCATGATTTCTTATTTGGTGTTCACCACCTGCACCAGGCCTAAAGAATCTCATTCAGTGACAGAAAGCTGAATTTCTAGCTGGAAACAAAACATTCAGCCTAGTAAAAGAACCACAGTTACTGCACATGAAATATTTCATTCTCCAAAAGAACATGAAAAGGCTAGGATCATATTTGATAAACTATTTGAAATAATGTGTCCACCACTAAATCTACTCTTCTGTGAACTGATAAGCACATGTATGGTTACCGACAGTGCATATTTCTATGCTACGGTATTTTGATGTGTTCAAGTTAGCTTCTTGGTTCATACCTTGTTGTATTTGATATTCTTGTATCAGTGATTTTGGCTGTTAGGTTTCAAAAACTTTAATAAGCTAGCATAGTTTATAAGTGCTATATTTCATGTAAAGTTACTTTTTACCAGCAATTCATGCATTGAATTCTCATATAATAAAAAACTGTAGCTTACTCAATCGATATCCAGGAAAGCTTTATTTTGTAGTAATATTTTCTTTGGTTTGAAACGCTAAAGTTTCTGCATTTACCCCCAACTGTTTATTAACGATAGGGAATAATAGTACGAATACTTTGGCAAATGTGAGCAAAAGATTCAGCTTTCATATATTGAACAAACTACGGCTTATGCTACTTCTATATGAAAAGAAATGTAATGAATCCGGTATCTGATAGAAACACTATTTGAAGTCTTCTCATAATATATATTCACTTTCGATTTGAATACACCTTATCTTCAATTTCTTTTCATTCATTTACAAAAACTCATCCCTCTTAAAAAATTGGGGATGCTATTTGAGGCTACATAATTGAGAACTGTCTTAATAACAACTAGTGGTTGAGCACATTGAGAAGGGAGACTCTGGTCTTAATCAGAGATCGAGAAAGACGGTCTAACTCCTCCTCACATTGTTGCATGTTCATGTCCAATGCCATCAAACATTTCTGCGCTTCTTGGATTCTCAAGAAATCGTTGTCTTTGCTTGACTTCTGCGTGTACAGAGCTTCCAAAGCCATATTCAGCTTCTGAACTTGGTTGATATCTTCTTCATTGCCTCCTTCACAATGTAAACGCTTGGATCGTTTTATCCTAGAAACTAGTGACCACCCATTTTTCTTTGACATTGCCTTAACAGGACAGACAGAAGAAAAAAGGGACTCGAATATCGTGATACTGACTTCTTCAACCTCTCTTAGCAAGCTAACCAAAGCAGAAGTCTCATTGGTTTTGTTATTCCTTAATTTCTTAAGACTGGCAAAGCTCTTGGAAACCATTTTGTTAACCATTTTCTTACATATTAAGTAGTTTCCAACTTTTCTTGATACATCAGCTTCTCTTCTTCGTAGAGATGACTCGAGATCTTGCACTGAAGCTCTCATTTGCAAAAAAGCATCTTTAGTGGTGCTGCACAAATCCAACAATCTAAGAGATCCACAAAGAACATCTTCTGAACAGCCGGAAAGATTTTGTTGCATGGCTGGCAGTCGAAGCAAATCATCTACACACACATACAAGTCTTTGAGGCCAGCCAAATTATTGCATTTTATGGATAATGAGGAAGAAAATGTCTCTTCGGAGGCTCTTAATCTGCACAAGTGCTCCTCAACATTAGCAGTCAAGGGATGAGATCGGGACGGTAAGCTGATGGAACGAGAATGGATACTAACTTTTGGGGTTGCAGTAGAGGTAGCCATGTTCTTGGACAGAGATTAAAGATGATAATGAAATGTAGAGCTCAAGGTTTGGTTTGATTAAACTGTTTCTGTTGCAACTTATATATAGGGAAAGGGAGACAAAAGGAATCCCATTGTCATAACTTTAATTTATTAGGCATGTGCTGAATACTGAACCTTGCTAAAATTCAGGATATGATTCATAATTGTCTACATCTCAATGCTGTACAATACCCCACCCCCCCCCCCCCCCCCCCCCCCCCTAATAGGACTGCACACGAGTGGATTGCCAGAGGTCTTCCAGACAAGAATATGGCCATTATAGCTTAATTTATTTTTCTAAATCTGAATTAATACAGTGAAAATGTGCAAATTTCAATGATATTTGGGAATTTGTAGACAAGAGGAACCTTTGCAGTCTGTAATTAATTAAATATAACTTTGATCATCTGTGCTGCCTTTTATATAGAAAGAGGAAGACAGAAGGAATCATACTGTTAATGACTTCATTTGCCTCTCGTGCTGATTACTGAAACTGTGTCTAAAAGTCTGCATACGTTTGATCCTTGTTTGCATCTTAATGTGAAAAAAGAAAAACAAATAAAAGAAGAATATGGCACATGAATGGTTTGCCACCATGTTTTCTACTCAAGAAGAATATGGCCATTATTGCTCAATTTATATTTAGAAATATGAACACATACAATGAAGACGTGCAAATCTCATTAAAAATCAATTATTGTCAACAATAAGAATCTTAACAGCCTGTAATCAGCATACAATAACCTTGATCCTATATAGAGAACACCCCATTATCGGGTAATAATTTGCATAAGTTTTTTCCTGCTGAAAACTAATCCACTTTCCATAATTAAGTCAGATATATTCACCACAAGAAACAAATAACATGAATCATGACAACATTGAGATCAATTTGCATATATCAAAATCAACTTCATCACTGCATAGACCAGTAGCTTATACATTCATATAAGTTCTCATAATTTCTATGCTAACACACACGGGCATGCCAGGGTGTATAAAGGCAGATACGAAAACTATGCCCAATATCAATAATTAAATTCCAGTTGTAATTATCTTATCTTCTCTTCCTCAGAATGCTGTACAATGAAAATGAAATTACAATGAGAAAAATAGAAGCATTAAACACATTATTTAACATTGATGCTCAAGATTTGATACATTCCATTCCATTTGATTGATGCTCAAGACAAATCCCATGATGTTGCTGAGAGAGCAAAACGAAGGGAAGTGTTTGGGGCAACACATGCGATAGAAAAAGATCATTTCTCTAATAAGAAATTGATTATTTATGTTATTGCTAATAGCTGATTATCTGATTTTATTTTTATGGTAGGAGAAAAAGTATGTAATTCTACCACCCTTGATATGTGAATCATCAAATATAGAGACAAAAGAAAACAATATGAGATAAATATTTGTGGCATGGAACTTTGATATGTATTTGTCTATAAATGTATAGCTTCTCTATTTTTACAAAATTGTGTCATACAAGGCAATCAAATGAATGCCAATCATGTTAACCAAGAAATGAACCGGTTGTTAAGTATATTGAGAAGGGAAACTCTAGTTTTCACCAAATCGGGGTCCAATCATGAACTGCTCATGGCTTTTTGGACGCCAAATGCTCTTGAAAATCTTGTTCGTTTAGACGCCTTTTATTCAAACACAGCTTTTATATGGTCCAAAATGCACGATTACATCAAATAAGAACAAGCCCAGCATCCACACATCACTAGACAAACAAAACCTAAATGCTTTTGAGCATCCTTGTTATTCTTTGGCATTAATTTCATTCCCCCTGGACTTCTGCCTTTTCTTGATGTGAAACCTTTGAAATGGAATGCACCCAGCTTCTCTTTTAGTGATTTTCTATTCATCCTTATAAATGAAACACACCTTTCGGTTTTATTTTTCCTTTCGAGTGTATAGGAGGATGGATAGGGACTCAGAAAACTTGAAAATCACCGTTTTCCCTTCTTTACAGTAGCTGCTTCCCAATAGCGGCATTCTGCTCTTATCGATCTCTCCTTTCTCTTAACTCTGTTTCTTCATATAAATGCATCAAACTTTACAAGCCAGTCACGCTCAAACCACCTCTTCAATGTAAATATAATTTGATCCATCTACCATGGTCATAAGTCAAAATCTTCTACGCCAGCTTTGTCAGTGATCTTTTATATCACCTGCATGCATCAGATTCTTTAATATGTATATTTCATGTGGCTGTCATGTACTGGATCTCTAGACAATTCTGAATGTGTCACAGCATATTGTTGGTCGGCAATATTTTGTTGAAGATGTTCAAGCGTGTCTGTCCTCCACCAATTATATGTAGTGGAAGAAAAGAAACAAGGTATCCTATACTTTTAATTATCACGCTTGACTTCTTGTTATTTTCTGAATATTTATGAGATTCATATGCATGAACATGAGTATGATGCCCTTTGTCTTATAGATCAGAACAAACCACTTATTATAACTCATATCTCCATGATATAGTCTGCTACTGGAGAACAAAAGGAATCTCGACAGTCTATTACTAAAATTAACATTTATAGTTCGTGTCTTAGCAATAAGTCACAAGGTCAGGCTGTTATATATGTGTCTGAGATTCATAATGAAATATAATGCAAATGCACACGAGCTTGATGCCATGCTGACTTATCTAGTTGCTTCTTCATTAAACTAAGTTGCTCATATATCCATGACGTAGTCTGTTATATGATAAGATGTGGTGTTCTTACCCTTGCACGAGAAAAAAAATTAAATTATTTGCATATGGCAGAAAGCTCAAGATCTAATGAGTCATTAATGTTATCTTTAAAAGAAATTGTAGCGCACACGAGTGCTCCGCGTCAATGTCTCCCTGGCCAATAAGGCATGTATTAAGTGTTATAATGAGAGATTAGCTAATTAATTTACTCAAATCTCAATAATACGGTCTATTATTTGAAAGCAGGTGGAATCTTGACAGCCTTGCACAAAGTATGTTTAACTTGTAGTCCACGTCTTAGCACGATCAGAAACTTTGGTTAGTTCTTGATGTGATCTATGGACTAAATATTTTATTAATTCTCAAGTGGTGTTCGTGGAGTTTGTATTATGAGTAATAAAAATAGGCAGTATTTCAAATGTTGATAATCAAATCATGTAGATGGTGCTTGTGTAGACAACTATAGAGATTCAAAACAAAAACAAAGGAATTACTCGTGAGAAAACAATGTAAAGGCCAACACGAGTATGCTTGTGAGAATCAAAGCAGATCAGGGAAATAGAGATTTAATCTTTACGTAAGCAAGCATGAGTGATCTTTAAAATTGTGTGGGGTTAACATGCCTTGATAGGTAACTATAAAGAAAATAAACAAAGAAAGAAAAATTACCATGTCTTGATCAAAATTGAGTGGATTGCTTTCCTTTAATTACAGTGTTAGTTTTCAATTTTCTACTTTCATAGATATCAGCTCAGACAAATCTTGAAAATCATATGGGTAACTCCATTAGGACTTTGGAAAATAGAAACTGCTAGAGAATTTAAGACGATTAAACACTACCACATAATTTGCCGCCAAACTTGTAAATAATTTAAAGTAGTTTATTCAAGAAAACCACGCGTGTTGATGTTAATTGAACACCTATCTTGATATGCCAAATAAAATTATGTAAAACAGAAAGATATGTATAAAACTTTTGAATTCTGATTGTATAACTATTTTCAATCATTTACAGGAGTATATGGGACAAAATTGTATTAGGGTGATAACTGAGGTGACTATCACATGATCATGGAAGACTAATGGTTGAGTACATTCAAAAGAGAAACTTGGGTCTTTAGTAAACACCTAAAGATGGGTTCTAATCCCTCTTCAAGCTCCTGGATCGCACATTCTAATGTCTGCAACTGCTTCAGCACATTTACCACAGCCACAATGTTGATTTCTTTACAGAACTTTTGGATGGTTAAGGCATTCAATGCCTCATCAATCTTCTCAACTTCATGGCCATTAGTTTCAACTTGTTTGTCAGAGGAAACACGTTTTGGTTGCACGAATTTGGAAACTAGGGACCATCCACTCTGCTTTGGCATTGCCTTAGTCCCGGACACACAAGACATTACTGACTTCAAGACCGAAAAACTGACAGTTTGTACATCTCTCAGCATGTTTACAATGGCGACAAAATCACTGTCTTCATCTAAGATTGGTGAGCTGCTATGCTTTTCAATAGTCTTCAAACTTTTCATGCTCTTGGAAACCAGTTTGTTGATCTTCTTTCTCGAGACCATATAAGCACCAACTTCATGTGCCAGGGCAGTTTCACTTCTTTTTCTCCGAAGAAATGATTGAAGCTCTTGGATAGATTCCCTTGTATTCAACAAAACATCTCTAGCAGTAGCACAAACATCCAACAACCTCAGAGAAGCTTCTAGAATCTCATCTGATCCAGACTTTTTGTGGGAGAGGGCTCTTTGGAATGATGGCAGATGAATCAATTCATTTACACGTTCATGCAAATCTTTAAGGCTACCCAAGTTGTCAAATATTGTAGAGGCTGAGCAGGAAGTGGCTTCAAAGGCCTTTAACCTGCACAAATGATCTTCTACACTGGTGGTAAGAGGATGAGATCTAGATGGAAAACTGTTTGATCGAGAATGGAAAGTTGTTTTAGGAGCTGCAATAGAACCAGCCATTTTCTTTTGGAAGAAAAACGTCTAGGACTAGATTATCAAAGTTTGTCTTGTGGAAGCTGTTGGAAATACCCCATTGGCACCAGCGATATATATAGAGAACTGAAGGAAACATAAGGAATCTCATCCACCTCTTATGTCTCGACATTGCTGGAATTTGAAATACTTGCACGAGTTTCCTGCCAGCACAAGTATGAGACAAGAATGCAACCAGATTTGAACATTTCATGTGAGCCAACATTAGAAGCTGAGAATGTGGATCTTTGATACCTAATAATGTGCAATAATTGAAGTTGAAACAAGTGAAACCATCCTTGAAGTACATTATATTACTATTTGTTGTCCCTTTGTTTGCCAATTTGATGAATTCTATATGTCAAACCCTGTGCTTCATAAGAATAACCCTTGTATTTGAAATTTAAGATAGGCACACTTAGAATGGGGGGTTGAATAAGTGTGGAGCAAACAATATCCAATTTTTTCAGTTTTAAAAATCTGTTACGAATACAGTCTACTGTATTGACCAATCCAGCAGGCTATATTAAACTGGCAGCAAATTGTTCACTGTAGCGATTTTGGAAATTATTTTTCTTATATCAAATGAAGACCTGAATTGAAATAAATAATTTTTTCATGAAATATATGTCAAAGTATTCAAAATGTGTTTTATAATTCAAAATTGAAGCATGCAATGAACAAATAAAGTTATGCAATCAATCGCATGAACACAAGGAATTTTTACGTGGTTCGGCCTCTAACTTCTATTCTAGTGGCCTAATTCACGTCCAATACCAACTAGTATTGGAGACACTTTTATTGATCAACTTGGTTTACAATTAAACCCCTTTTACAAAATAAATTCCCACAACCTTTAAGGATTTATTCTCCCTAAGCACCTTTGCTCACCTTATGCAAACCTATGCACCCCAAACACTTATGTTTACCTTGAGGACTTATCCTCTCCGAGCACCTATGCTCACTTGGAACTTGTATGTAAAAACCTTATCCAACCCAGATTAGAAATTCAATAGACTACACACTTAGTCTATCAAATAACCTTGAAACAACAAGATAATTAGTACAATATAAACTATGATCAAAGCAATAATTATATTACAATCCAAGGCTCAACTAATTATGCAATGATCAATATAAAAGATAAAGATATTACCGATTAAAGCGCAAAGTAAAGAAGCTCAAATTAATAGAGACTTTCAACAGTTTAAGATTTCTTCGCTTGAAAGAAAACCACATTGACCGTGCATGTGAAGAATAAAATATATGCTTTGTATATTTTGCTTTGTTTTGCTTCACTATCTCTCTTTGCCACGGTTGGACCCAATATATATATAGAGAGAAGAAATATAGTCATTTGAAAATATAATCAATAAGGAAAGATTTTAATATTAATAAAATATTTAAATCATATGTCCAAATTGATTCTTGTCAAAAAGGTAATAACAATCATGATTTAGCTAACTGACTCATTATAGATTTTTGCTCCCCGCAATCAACTTTAATTATGGAAGGAGGTGAACTAATTGATTATTCTATTAAATAATCGGATTGGGCAACTTGGAATTTACTTTAGACACAATTAGTTTTAAGCATATAAAACATTTCCATATTAATATAGAAAACCCAATTAATTGCTTTCATTTTTAATTAATCACTTTCATGATTTTTGAAAACTCAATTCCAAGATTTATGATGACAAGATTTAATAAAAAAGAATATAACAAAAATCTTGTTTTATAAATGAATTCCACCAATTATGGGAATAAATAAAGTCACTTTTAAAAATAATTTTCCAATCAATTAAATAAATAATAAGTAACTTTATTTATGGAATGAAGTGTATCAATTTAATTATGTTATGGTTATATATCAAATTTGCATCAATATTATCGTTAGAACCAAACTTAACAATAACCCAATAAATTGATTTCAAAGAAGCATTACCATGATCACATATTATTGTTAGGAACAAGATAATAAGTCAAACATGATTTATTCAAACAAGTCATATCACCATTAGCCCAACAAATTGATTTCATTAAATAAAACTTTTTTTTATATTTTTTTATAACTAACTCCAATAATTATGGAAAAGAATAAAATCAACTTTAAAAATAATTTTCCCACAATTAAATAAATAAGTTAAGATCAATTTGGAGTGATTTAAGGAATTAGTTTTTGACCACTCTAATAATATACCCGTTAAAACAACAACTTGGCCAAAACAAATTCTTTTTAAGTCCCATGAAATATCCAATCAATTAATTTTGTCAACATGGAAAGCTTAATAAAATAATACAAAAATCATTCCTTTTAGTTTCACCCAACATTGGAAAGCTTAATCTAGATCACAAACCAAATTACTACCGTTGGACAAAAGATGGGAGAACATATGAACAACTCATTCTCATGTAATAAAGTAATATGTTTAGCTCCATTAATTAAGAAACTTATGAGAAGCCAAATTAATAAAAATTCCAATTTCAAAACTTATGGTAATAAATTTTATTTAGAAATCATCTATTAAAATCTATTTTCAAATTAACTCCTCTAAATTTGAAAATGATTAAAATTCAACTTTTTAACTTAACTCTTATTAGTAAATATTTGATCATTATTATTTTTGAAAGCTAAATTAATTATTTTCATGCAATGCAAAATATCATGCAAATCCTAGAGCCTTGATTGAGATATAATTAGAGTTCGGACCTTACATTGAAAAACTAATGACTCAATTATATCTTCAAATCTTCATGCCATCAATTCTTTGCAAAACCAAGGCTTCAAGAAAACTTTTGTTTGTCTCACTTAATTTTCTGTAAATGCATAAGTAAACATTTAGTAAAATAAGAAAGTCATCGTCAAAACATAAGGTTGGAATATGACCAAACCAACAGTATTGTAACTACTTTCTAGTTTACTACTTCGAGAATCGAAACGGCTGAGTTGTTATTGCACAACTCCAGATTTCAATACAGTGGCAAGCGGTTTGTCTCGTTAACATCAAGACCTGTATTTTGAGCTTGCGCCTGTAATCGAGCATGCAGAACTGTATTTAGAGCTTGATACTTTGCAACTTGACAAATTCTGCAATTGCAAACAATGATCAGCACATCCTCGTCCTTCAGTTGTTACCAGTAATAACTCTCCTCCACATTAGCAACCGTATTGTCTCACCTCAAATGACCACAAAATCATCGAAAATCTGAGCATTCTTATGAGGGCCAAACAGGACCTCTCTAGCAGTTTATCCACTACTTTTCTGTGGAGATATGATTCAAGTTCATGGAAAGATTATATTTTATGCAACAGGACATCTCTAGCCTTACGTCAAACATCCAGAACCTGGGAGATCTATATACTTCATTGTTAGGGCTTGTCAGACTAATGGCAGCTGCATCAAATCATCAAGGCACTCACGCATCCCTTTTAGACTACACAAATTATTGCATAGCAAATGTGAAGAGAGAAACAAAAAGGAGCATATATCATCTATATAAATAAGTGTCTCGTTGTCTCCGGTAAACTGATTGATCAAACCTATCACACTGGACAACTATTTATTAGAAGATAGATGTTCAAGCAAGTCTTTCTCCACCAACTGCGTAGTGAGGAAAAAGCATAACAAGGTATCTTATCCTCCTAATTCATCTGGCTGTCATGTTTCCGACCTTCTATCAAGTATGAAATATAATACAAATGCGCACAAGCTTGATGCCATGGTGGCTTACCTTGTTACTTCTTCATTAAACTAAGTTGCTCATATATCCATGACAGTCTCTTATATGATAAGACGTGGAGTTCTTACACTTGCATGGTTGCACCAAAATAAATTTAAACCATTTGCCTATTGCAGCAAGCTCAAGATCTGATGGGTCATTAATTTATCTTTAAAGGAAATTGTAGTGCTCACGAGTGCTCTGCCTCAATGTCTCCCTGGCCAAATAAGGCATTTATGAAATGTTATATTTAGATGCTAGCTAATTAATTTGCTCAAATCTCAATAATTTGGTCTGTTATTTGAAAGCATGTGGAATCTTGACAGCCCTGCATAGGGTATGTTTAATTTATAGTTCACATCTTAGCACGATCTGAAACTGTGGTTATTTCATAATGTGATCTATGAACTAAATATTTTATTAACGTCAATAATTTTTCTGGAGTTCGTATTATGTGTAATGTAAATAGGCAGTATTGAAGTTTTGATAATCAAATCATTGTAGGTGCTTAAGCATATCGGGGAAAGACACATTTTAGCTTTATTTAGGCAAGCATGACTGATCTTTAAAATTGTTTTGCCTTGTTAGGTAACTATAAAGAAAATGGAAAAAGATGGCATGTTTTGATGGATTGCTTTCTTTTAGGTAGTATAGTGTTAGTTTCAAGTTTCTTAGAGATATCAGCCTGGACAAATCTACCAAATAGTATGAGTAACTCCATCAGGACTTCGAAAAACAGAAGCTGCTAGAGAATTTAAGATGATTAAACGTTACCACAGAATTTCCGACATAATTTAGCAAAGAAGAGTTGTTTAGAGAAGAGATTTGATTATGTCTAGCACTTGAATTTGCACTTATAGCAATTAAAGCAGTTTATTCAAGAAGACCACGCGTGTTGATGTTAATTGAACACCTATTTTGATAAGCCAAATAGGATTACGTAAAAGAGAAAGATATGTATAAAACTTGTGAATTCTGATTGTATAACTATTCAATCATTTACAAGAGTATATGAGACAAAATTGTATTGGGGTGATAACTGAGCTGACAATCACATGATCACGGATGACTAATGGTTGAATACATTCAAAAGAGAAACTCGGGTCTTTAGTAAACGCCTAAAGATGGGTTCCAATCCCTCTTCAAGCTCCAGGATCGCACATTCTAATGTCTGCAACTGCTTAAGCACATTTACCACAGCCACACTGTTGATTTCTTTACAGGACTTTTGGATGGTTAAGGCATTCACTGCCTCATCAATCTTCTTGACTTCATGGCCATTAGTTTCGACTTGTTTGTCAGAGGAAACACGCTTTGGTTGCACGAATTTGGAAACTAGTGACCATCCATTCTGCTTTGACATTACCTTAGTCCTGGACACATAAGACATTACTGACTTCAAGATCGAAAAACTGATAGTTTGTACTTCTCGTAGCAAGTTTACAATGGTGACAAAATCACTGTCTTCATCTAAGATTGGCGAGCTGCTATGCTTTTCAAAAGTCTTCAAACTTTTCATGCTCGTGGAAACCAGTTTGTTGATCTTCTTTCTCGAGACCATATAAGCACCAACTTCATGCTCCAGGGCAGTTTCACTTCTTTTTCTCCGAAGAGATGATTGAAGCTCTTGGACAGATTCCCTTGTGTTCAACAAAACATCCCTAGCAGTAGCACAAACATCCAACAACCTGAGGGAAGCTTCTAGAATCTCATCCGATCCAGACTTTTTGTGAGAGAGAGCTCTTTGGAATGATGGCAGATGAATCAATTCATGTACCCGTTCATGCAAATCTTTGAGGCTACTCAAGTTGTTGAATATTGTAGATGCTGAGCAGGAAGTGGCTTCAGAGGCCTTTAACATGCACAAATGATCCTCTACACTGGTGGTAAGGGGATGAGATCTGGACGGAAAACTGTTTGATCGTGAATGGAAATTAGTTTTAGGAACTGCAATAGAATCGGCCATTTTCTTTTGGAAGAAAAAAGTCTGAAGACTTGATTATCAAAGTTTGAGTCTTGTGGAAGCTGTTGGAACTATTCCATTGGCACCGGCACTATATATAGAGAAGTGAAGGAAACATAAGGAATCTCATCCACCTCTAAGGTCTCGACATTGATGGGATTTGAAATACTTGCACGAGCTTCCTGCCACCATGAGTATGAGACAAGAGTACGACCAGATTTGAATATTTCATGTGAGCCAACATTTGAAGGTGGATCTTTAATACCTAATATGCAATAATTGAAGTTGAAACAAGTGAAACCGTTCTTGGAAGTACATTATATTACTATTCTTTGTCCCCCCTTTTTTTTTTTAATTTGATGAGTTCATTATGTTAAAGCCTGTGCTTTATAAGAAAAACCCTTTATTGTAACTAGCTCCTAGTTTAGAGCGATAAGAGTAGCATATCATCCCTCACTCGTAGTGGATATTTGGTTGCACTGAGAATCGAAACGGCTGCACTTTAATTGCATAAATCCATACAGTTCAGCGAGCGGTTTGTTTCATTAACATCAGTAAGATAAAAACCTGTATTTTGAGCTTGATCATTATTTGAGTGTGCACAAGTGTATATTGAGCTTGGTCATATGGAAATTGACAAATTCTGCAATTGCAAACAATGATCAACACATCCTCCTCCTTCAGCTAGCCGGTAATAATACCACTTAATGTAGTATTGAACTTTAACCCGCAAGGGTAATACTGTAGTTCTTGAACATCCAAGTAATTTATGATGTAGTTGCATAAATCCAAGAAACTAGTCTAGTGCCTCATAATCTATACCAAGTTGTTTAAAATAAAGAAAAGTGATATGGGCAAGGATAGAACCTATAAACTTCCTATATGAACTCATAGTCATTTGTTCCTTCCTCAAATCTAGTGTATACTTTTCGAGTAAAATACATTTTATCACTTATGATTTTTATATTCTTACCTTTAGTTACTTACAAAAAAAGGTTATTTAAGTATTTAATTACCTGTAGTATAAAAAAAAAATTGAACACTTTCACAACCTAACATCGTTAATTACACCCGATTATTGACATTTTTGCCCTAAGTATCAACAATAATATTGAATACTTAAATGACATAAATACCCTCAAGTTTCATCAAATTTAATAATATGCCCTTATTGTGTAACTAAACTTGAATATCAGACGCACGGATAGTTAAATCTTATGATTTCAATCCAATTATATACTTTAAATTGCTTGGCTAAATTGTATAATCCAACTTCAACAAACCAAGAACAAGGCCAACAAGTAAGAAATATCTAGTTCTAGTGGGAAAAAATCAATTCTTTCAATGATACACGTGACTTGAGATAGAATTCAAATTATGAAAAGATCAAGGATATAGATCCATATAGTGGTAGGATATTTTAACAAAATATAATTATCCTTAGTCACAAATTTACTTAACTGTGTTGTCTTTATTTTAATTTCAATGAAAGTCGGCAGGCATGTTTTGAAGGCCATTATCATAATCACTTTAAAAAAAAATCACTTTCTGTTATCTTATATCATCAATAAAGTTATATTATCACTTTTCCACACAATAATTACAGTTTATGTTCTTGCAATGAATGTATTTATAGTTGTAGCATAATGAAAAAATATGTACAATTATAATAACTCTTTCATATGTAAGTTAGTGATATATATATATATATATGTATATATAATTTTTTATTAATTCCAAATATAACAAAATATGCACAAATCACCAGTGAAAGCTACAATTTTCTATTCTAGTAAACAAAAAAGTATAAACCGTCCATTTTTCTTTTACTAAATATGAAAGAAAAAATGGAGGCTAAAAATATCTAAATGACAGAAGATGGAGGCTAAAAATATCTTAATGAAATCTATTCAAACACGTAGCGTAGATGCTATCCAAGCAACACTAGTTGTGGCTTGTGTTGAAGCTTGTGCCACCAAATTGAATCCTCTCTTTCCCCAAATCGAAACATATATAATTAGACCTCCGCTATAACAAAAATTGTGTAACTTGTCCATTTTTCACTGTCACTCCGTTTTTTCCCAGATTGGGTGACATTACTCTGCTCAATCTAAAATTCCAGAACTCTTTTACTCAAAATCCATGGCTGCTTCCACCACAAATCCCTCAATCTCCTCGAAATTCTTTTGTTCTCAAGTCTTACTTTCTCCTCCAACTCCCAAAACAACCAGATCTTGGCCGTCTCTCTCTAGAAAAAGGTTTCTTATAGCCCAATCAATTCTCAACAACAATACCAATAAACCCAATTCTTCTCATATTCTTAAAGATTTACCATCACAGGCCACTTTAGCTGCCTTGCTCTTCTCTTCAATCACACCACAAGCCTTGGCCATTGATGAATATGTTCCGCCACCAAACCCTCCTTCAACTCTAGTTCAAGCGGAAGCCCCTTCAAATTCGTCGCCATTTTCTCAAACCCTTTCTTTAACAGCGCCAAAACCCCAAAGTTCTGACCTCCCAGAGGGTACTCAATGGAGATATAGTGAGTTCTTAAATGCTGTGAAAAAGGGTAAAGTTGAGAGGGTTCGGTTTAACAAAGATGGAGGTGTCCTGCAGCTCACCGCCGTGGATGGCCGTAAAGCCAGCGTTGTTGTCCCAAATGACCCGGACCTTATTGAAATTTTGGCAATGAATGGGGTGGACATTTCAGTCTCGGAGGGAGAATCGGGTAATGGGTTGTTTAGCTTTATTGGGAATTTGATATTTCCGGTTCTGGCATTTGCTGGGCTTTTCTTTCTTTTCCAGCGAGCTCAGGGAGGTCCCGGTGGTCCTGGTGGATTCGGCGGGCCCATGGATTTTGGCCGGTCAAAATCTAAGTTCCAGGAGGTTCCTGAAACGGGTGTCACATTTGCTGATGTTGCCGGAGCTGATCAGGCTAAATTAGAACTACAAGAGGTGGTTGACTTTTTGAAAAACCCAGATAAATATACTGCCTTAGGAGCTAAAATTCCAAAAGGGTGTCTTTTGGTTGGTCCTCCCGGTACTGGGAAGACCCTTTTGGCCAGAGCAGTGGCCGGTGAGGCGGGTACGCCATTCTTTTCGTGTGCTGCATCTGAGTTTGTGGAATTGTTTGTGGGTGTTGGCGCGTCAAGAGTGAGGGATTTGTTTGAGAAAGCAAAAGCAAAAGCACCTTGCATTGTGTTTATTGATGAGATTGATGCTGTGGGGAGGCAGAGAGGGGCAGGTATGGGAGGTGGGAATGATGAGAGAGAACAAACTATTAACCAGCTGTTAACAGAGATGGATGGGTTTTCAGGTAATTCTGGGGTTATAGTGTTGGCTGCTACTAATAGGCCGGATGTTCTTGATTCGGCATTGTTAAGGCCAGGAAGGTTTGATAGACAGGTTACAGTGGACAGGCCTGATGTTGCTGGTAGAGTGAAAATCCTTCAGGTTTGCTTACTCTACTGATTTTTTTGGTAATCTGTTTCCTTCTTCTTTTCCCCTTCTAATGTAGTGTTACTTTTTGTTAATTGTAGTTTGTTAATGCTGAGAGTAACTACTATGATAGATAAAACTAGAAGAAGAAGATGATTTGCCTGTTATATGCTAACGTGGTACAATTTTAGATATACAGGCAATGACCATGGAATGTTTTTTGTTTGATGTATTACCAGAAGCAGTTTTAAGATGGCTTTTTGGCTAAATTATGAATTTATGATTTATGAACCTATTTTAGTTAAAGATTACACATTTGTTTGTTACAAATTCTGAAGTATTACTGGTAGATCTCATGTGATTTTCTAGTTAGTGTCTGCTTAGAAGCAGTTGAAGTCATTTGGTTGACTCTAAAGTATGAAGCAGGACATGATCAGCTTGTCAACTGTATTGGGAGTTTAAATGCTTGCTTAAGTAGAACTTTTTTGGTATAAGTTATCTATTTGATCCCAAGTGTACGAGTCTGACCAGGAAATAACTTTGCCGTTGGTATTACTGTGTCTATCCAAGCTGGGCCTTGCTTCTGAATATCGATTCCTGTGAAGATCATTAGTAAATGCCATTGTGATAACCAAGTGTGATTATGTTCACTTCTTTTTTCATATTTATTTAGCCTTTCTTGTGTTATCATAGGTGCACTCCAGAGGAAAGGTATTGGCTAAGGATGTGGATTTTGAAAAGATTGCAAGGAGAACACCTGGGTTCACTGGAGCTGATTTGCAGAACCTGATGAATGAAGCAGCCATTCTTGCAGCCAGACGCTACCTCAAGGAAATTAGCAAAGATGAGATAGCCGATGCTCTTGAGAGGATAATTGCTGGGCCAGAGAAGAAAAATGCTGTTGTCTCAGAAGAGAAAAAGAAGTTGGTTGCTTACCATGGTCAGTAAAACGCATCATTTTAACAAGGCTTCTCTTCCTGATGCTTGTTGTTCTCATTGTCTTCTTATCTATAATTGTGCATGTTTACCTCCACGTGCAGAGGCTGGGCATGCTTTAGTTGGCGCACTTATGCCTGAATATGATCCAGTAGCCAAGATATCCATCATTCCCCGTGGCCAAGCGGGTGGCCTTACCTTTTTCGCTCCAAGTGAAGAGAGGCTTGAATCTGGGCTTTATAGCAGAAGCTACCTGGAGAATCAGATGGCTGTTGCCCTTGGTGGAAGGTTAGTTACACAAACTTTATATTCATTTTAATAACCAGCAAGAGATTTCCCAGATGCATATTATAAACTTTTGTCCTGTTTTAAATGTTTCCCACATTTACGAACTGAGAATCGAAACAGAATCATATCAGTCAAAGCATGGTTTTGATGTTCCTACTTCGCTTTCATGTTTCCTGGCCTCTGATTCAAATGTTTTGCATTAATGATATTGGGAGATTCTGGGTAAAATTGGAATGGATGTTGGTGTGCTATTTTTTTGTCAATCCCTATCAGTCTCCAACTTGTACAGGATACATATTCCTGAGCATGTTTGTGTAGTAAGATTACTGAAAATTGTTCTCAACCTTCTCACGATGGCAGGGTAGCTGAAGAGGTTATCTTTGGCCAAGAGAATGTAACAACCGGAGCATCAAATGATTTTATGCAAGTTTCACGTGTAGCAAGGCAGATGGTTGAGAGATTTGGATTCAGCAAAAAAATTGGGCAAGTTGCCGTTGGTGGACCCGGCGGAAATCCCTTCTTAGGTCAACAGGTAAGACTGTCACCAGATTTAGGGAATTACTCAATCTTTTGGTACGCCAGTTGCTTGTTCTCACATAGCGAACCTGGATCAGTTCCTGTGCATGGTGACCACTCTGATTGATATCTGTTTTTTGCGTATTTAAACTGCAGATGTCATCCCAAAAAGAATACTCTATGGCAACTGCTGATGTGGTGGATTCAGAGGTGAGGGAGCTGGTAGAGAAGGCATACGCGAGGGCCACAGATATCATCAGGACCCACATTGACATCCTCCATAAGCTTGCCCAACTCCTCATAGAGAAGGAAACTGTTGATGGGGAAGAATTCATGAGCCTTTTCATTGATGGCAAGGCTGAGCTATATGTTGCATAAATTGCAGTCTTATGCCTAACACTGTTGTATTTTAAGTTTCATATACATATGTTGATTCATTGTATGCACACATGAAAAGTCTATTGATTATTCAACAAATTAGTGAAAGAACCGCGCATGCACACGCAACTTATCAAAAGCAATTGATTGTTCGTTAAGTTTAGCGAAAGAAAGAAGAGACAAACCCATATAAGGTCATCTGCCATGAACAAAAGTTCAAGCCATCCTAATTGAGTTCTCCAATGCTCATATCATTAATTAGTTTGGTTAGAACCATATAAAATTCAGTCAACATAATTTCAACTTCAAACCAATAATTGCCCCATATAAATCAGAAAGCACAACTAATGAAGTTCATACAGTGAAATAAATGTTTAGCAAGGGTTTCATTGGGCATGTACCGGTCGTCACCATCACAGGCAGCAATATCCAATCAAATTGGTAAATAACGTCACGACTAGTTAATGGGTGCATGCATTTCACCTCACATGAGCTGGTCTAATTAGGGGGTGTTGGAGAATTACTTATAAGTTGGTCAATTTAATTTATAAGTACTTAAGTTAAAAAATATATTCGGAAATAAAAAAAATAAGTCGGTTTTAGTGGCTTAAAATCAGGGCCGGCCCTGAGTTTTTAAGGGCTTAAAGCGAGAATAAAAAAAAATGGGCCCTTTTCGAGTTACTAATAAGATAAGCATAAAAAAAAATTAAGAATTTTTTCTGAACAAAAGAGCATCAATACGAAAGAATACCAAATGTAATTTTTTATAGTTATAACTATTTTACTTATATTTATTTTTTAAAAAAAAAAAGAATAAATTTTAATGTTAAAATTAGTTAATTTGATTTTAAAATGCAAACTAAATGCACAAGGAAGTACTTGAATAAATCTTCACATGTTAGAATAATTTGTTAATGTGTATAGTTATAAGCAAAAGAATCAACTAGTTTTTTAATTCTTCGGATGCATCATTTCAATTAAAAAAATTATCAAAATAAATAATACTTTGGGATGTTTTACCTTTTCCATTAATATTTTATTATGTGTGTGTCTATATATATATATATATATATATATATATATATATATATATATGTATGTATGTATGTATGTATATAAAATAAATTTAGATAAATTTATCTTTAATATTAATTTGAAAAACTAAGCAAAATATGAGTATGTCTAAACACATTTCAAACAAATCTAACATATAATATTTAGAAAACTCTCATTTTAAGACCAAAATAATACTTGGATAAATAATTACTACTATAAATTTCACTATTAAACCCTATATATATGTACACTAGAATCCAATATTGGAGGCCCTAAAAATTTAGTAATATTTAAGGGCCTAAAGCATGGGCACCACCTGCTTTAGGCCAGGGCCGGTAGTGCTTAAAATAAATGACTTATAAGTCATTTTTTTTAAGTTGGTCAATCATTATGCAATGACATAAATGTTCTCTTTTATTTTTCTAATGTTCTTTTTACTAAAGAATATTTTAGTAATCTTAATATTTTTCTTAACTTATAAGTCATTATTAGCCGAACACATTTATAACTATTACTTATAATCCCGACTTATAAGTAAAAGTGATGCCGAACACTTTTACTTATAAATCTACTTTAAGTTCAAAAAAAAGGTCATTTCCGCACGACGCTTAAAATTAACTATACAAAATGGAGTATTAATTATCAACTTCCTAGCTAGCTAGTCATTCTATATTAAAATTACAAAATTAAAATAAGTGAAAACCAAGTAAATCACGCTACACGCATTTTAATCAAAGAAGCAACGATATTAATAAATTAAGTAATTAATGTGCATTAAAAATATATAAAACACTTTATGCACTTGATAAGGAACATTATTTTCCTTTACCATAACATTAATAATTATGATCCAACCGTACGTATCAAAATATACTGCTGCTAGTAACCCGAGGCTAATTTATACACCAATTTTAACGCAAGACAGAAATTGAAAGTTAGAAAAGAAAAAAGGAGTTGATATTATATGAAAATAGGATAATTATTTTATTTTGGACATATTTATCCTTATCATTTAAATAAAAATAAAACATAAATTATTAAAGAATTAACTATTTTATATATATATTTATTTATTTTTTGAAACAAAGGGAAGCCATTTATATTAAATCGGAAACAAGAACATCGGAAATAAAGGAAGGAGGGACAGGACCCCCACTCCTCCGGACCAGACTGTAAACTAGCAGCTTTGGCTAACAAATGTGCTGCATGATTAGCTGATCGTCTAACGAAATAAATACTGCTATCATTCAAAGCTAACAAAGCATGAGAACTGTAATGTCCTAGAATTTTCACATCTTTATTAATTTAATTTCCAACGAGTTAGTTTTACGAGATTATTTAAATCCTTTTATGTGATTGATTAATTATGTGATTAAATAATTATGTAATTAATTACTAGAATTAATTAAAGGGGGTTACTAATATGTTATTAAATTAGTAAACAAACCCTAAAGTTTTAATATCAAAATAATTGATAAGTTTCCTATTTATTAAATATTCAATTAAATTGAATATAATTAGTGAATTAAATATAATAAATTAATTAATATGATTATTAATTAATGTAAATAATGTGAAATATTAATAATAATATTTATTAGTCCATTTAGTAATTTAATACTTATGGGTTAGAATATTTAATTATTTATTCAATCTAATTATTTATTTAATCATGGATTGAATAATTAATGTGTAAATTATTAAATTAGCCCAACATGGGTCAATTAGTAGCCCAAGTGTAGAATAATAAAATTTGACAATTTAGTAGCCCAAACAATTTAATAGAAGCCCAATTGGTATTTTAAATTAAAGCCCAATGATTGACCCACTTGGAAAATACTTAATTTAACTTATTAATTATTAAAAAGTGAAAAGTGACTTTCAATTTGGGACAAGGAAGAAATCAGCCGGCAACAAGGAGAAAGAGAGAGTATATTATTTTTTTTATTATTTATTATTATTTGATTTTTCATTTATTTAATAAAGGGTTGCTTGTTTTATTTTTTGTAGTACATGAAATCATCCCTCTTTTCACCAATTAAGTATGGACTAACTTTCTTGTGTAAGTATCTTTGCTATCTCATGATGGTAATTTTAATAGATATAGATTTTATATCTATCCAAATTGTAAGTATACTTACAATTTAGGAGCTTGTGTTAGTCATTCTTCTTCTTCCATTTTTCAAGCTAGAGAGCATTTGAGAGTGTAGAAAAAATATAGTTGAGAGCAAAAATACCAAGAGAAGGAGTTCTTGGTTCATGCCTTCAAACCTCATCACCTATTTTAGAAGAAAAAGGAAGATAGCCATTAAAACAAGGTAATTGTTATTTTAAATGTAGTTTATTTTTAAATTAAATAAATCATCATATTAGTATAAACATGTTAATATAGTTATTAATGTGTAGTTGTAATATTTATGTCATGCTTAAGTTTAATAGGTTTGGTTTGTATTTTGGTATATTTTATATGCTAAAATATGTGTTTAATAGTGTGTAAACAAGTTTTGGAATTTATGTCCAAAAATATTTTTTATAAAACTTAGGTTTGATGTGCTAAGATTATAGAACATTAAATCATGAGAAAAATAAAGTTTGAATCACTCAAAATGGAGTTATACACAAAAAGTTATGATTTATGGTAGTATATGTGATGTAAAAAACTTTATAAAAAAATAATGATATTAAATCATGAAAAATTAATTTTTCATGTTATAAATTAATATAAGGTGATTGGTAATTTTTTTGGATTTTTATTGAAGAGTTAAAGATTTATTGAAGGTATATTTTTATTTAAAATGTGTGTGCAGGAACACTGTTCACATTCTGCGAAGAAGAAAAAAATTTAAGGGTTTTCGCGCAATGCGCGCAGCCACTGTTCACCGAAAACACGGAGCCAAACGACGTCGTTTGGCAGAAAAGAAATTTACTCCGCGCGTTACGCGCGGAAGTCGTTCAAAGGTTATACAAAACGGCACCGTTTTGGTCTGATAACGTTGTGATACGCGCCATGCGCGGTAGTTATTTTTTGGCGAAATTACATTTATGCCCCTCCGTGTTTTTCTTGGCAGAATTACCATTATGCCCTCGGATCAGTTTTCAACTTATTTACGAAAATGCCATTCGGGTTAATTTTAATTAATTTAAATATTTGAAAATTAATTTAAAATTATAACAAAAATAATAATAATACAAAAATAATATTGGGGAGGATATTTTTCAATAAGTTTAATATTTAAATATTTTAAATATTAATCTAGTTAGCTAAACCATGGATAAGTTAAATAAATTTATTATTTATTTATTATTTTAAATGTTAATAATAAATAAAGATGATAAATTAGCAATTATTATTTAATGCCTATTAAATGATACTTAAAGAGAGATAAAATTTATAAATTAATTATTTATTATTTAAATATTATTAAATAATAAATAAGGATAATTAAGTAATTAATTATTATTTAATTTGCATTAAATAACGATTAATGGAAATTAAGTTATTAGAGTAATAATTTATTATTTAATTTAAATAATAAATAAGAATGATTTGATTATTATTTAACCTTAAATAATAATTAAAATTAATTAAATAATTAATTATTATTTAATTGATATTAAATAATAATTAAAGAGGATTAGGATTAGTAAACTATTATTTAATTTTCTTAAATTAAATAATAAGTAAGGTTAATTACTTAGTTAATTATTGGTTGATTAATATTAAATTAAAGAAGGTTAAAAATTAAGTCAATAATTATTTATTATTTAATTATAATTAAATAATAAGTAAGTACAATTAGTTATTATTTATTTTAAATAATAACTAGAGTTAATTAATTAATTTCTATTTAATCAAGATTAAATAGTAATTAAATAGAGATGGAGTTAATAAAATAAATTAAATTTAATTATGCTTTAATTAAACAATTGTAATAAGTTGTTTAAGGGTTTAATAAGTGTCCAACACTTAAGAAAAATATTTTCTAACTTATTAAATTATTAACCTAATATGATTGAGGGTATATAAGGTTAATAATATTGTTTTGACTAATGTAATTTATGTGTTAGTACTTATGTGGTAAATAAGTTCATTATTAAGCGTATAGTTATGCAAATACGTCATACTAATTATTAGACCGACTTTATTAATGTTAGGTCTTTCAAAGCAAGTTAGTTAAAACTAGACATTTATTGTAGCTGAGCAGACAGGCAAGTTCTCTAACCCTACACATTTATTGTTGAACAAGTTTCTATACTTGTATTTATTGTCAAAGCTTGAAGTGGTTTAATTATTTAAAATTATTCCACATCCATATTGTTTATAAAATCGCACTTAGTGCACTTGAAGCTTATTAGTTCTTGATTCATGAACTGTACTAAAAATGTCAAAAGCTAATAGTTCAGCTAGACATTACGTTTATAAATTCAATACTTGAATACTTTTAAAAGTTTATCCAAACCATTGTTGGGTGCGGATTTCTTATATTAAGTCTGAGAATTGAACAACCCTAAATTAGGGGATTTTGTGTCGGGAAACCGACTTTGGGCGCCAATGACTAAATGTAATGCATATACAGCGGGTTGAATAGGCTGATCCCCTTGAAAACCAAACAACTCAAAGGGTCAGAGGAAACTCTATTATACCCTCTTTAGTTCAGGGTCCTTAGTGACCACTCAGCATTTTAAGATTCAAATATTCTGTTTATTATAATTTGAATCTTGTTTCATTCACAATTGTTATATCTATTGTTGAATCATTGATGATATTTCCCATTCATTCATGATATATTAAATCTCTATGATTGTTCTAAACTTGCTGAGCAAACTAGTTGCTCATTCATGCTATAGCATGAACCATTTTTCAGATAGACCTGATTGCTCAAAGAATGATAAGGGAAAAGGAAAAGCCAGAGATTAAGTTAGCTTATGCATGCTAATTAGATATTTAATGTGTATTTACTGTTGAAGAACCTTTTGTAATTCCTTATGATAGGAACTGTTTTTATGTTAAGGTTCATAGACCCTGGTATTGTAACCTTTTGAAGGGAACCAATATGTATTATTCCGCGATATTTAAATGCAATGTATGTATTTAATTGTTAGTAATGTGTTGAATAGTGAGAACCAAACTCGAGGTTATGGAACCCGAATTTGGGGTCGTCACAAGAACAAACGAAAAATATATATCACCTTCCAAACGAAAAATCTGGAAAAGTAAAAATTTCAGATTAAATTGACAATCTAATAATCATAACACGTCTAGAAATGTGTACGTCCACTAGACGTCCTTCAAGATTCAAACTTTGATAGAACAGTGTGGGTTGAGAGGGACGCAATCCATACATACAAAACCTGCAAACCAAACCAGACCAGTGAGGCGCCCATTGATTTTTGTTTGGGTAGGAAATTGGCGTTTTAGGTTTCCATTCACACCTGCAGGTCGTGTACATTTTCTTTAGTCCGTTCTTGTACGCAAGCCATATTAATTACACGAGTTCCATATTTTACCAATGTTATGAGTTGTTCCGGAACTAGATACAACCCGGGCATTAAGGTGGGATTATTTATTTTGTTAAAAAAAATATAATTAAAAATTATTTAGATTAATTATCCCTCAATTTGAGATAATACCAAACTAAAATTATGGGATGTAATTATGAGATATAATATCTATTTAAAATTGATACAATTTTGGAATATAATATCAGTTTAAATTTGTTTTTATGGATAATGTTATATTTTTTTATGTGATTAAAAAAAAATTTTAAAAATAAAAAAATTATGTGTGATTTTTTTTTTTTAATAAAGCTCAAAAGCCCAATTATGGATAATATCAATTTGGAATTACTGCAATTTAATATTAGTTTAGATTTATATACATGACACATGACAGACTGTGGTTAAAGCATACTGTGTTTTAATATATATATAATGGATATGGATAATTTCAAATACCAAATTATTAGATGATTTCAGATTTTTATTTGTCTATGTGACAATATTCTGATTGAGTGTAATGGAAAAATTATTCAATTGTAATTAAATTTAAATTATATTTTTTTTGTGAGAGTTATTGTAATATCCCAGATATTTTCAAGATTTTAAATAATATCTTAATTGATTTTATTAAAGGTTAATGTTTAAAACCTAGAATATGAGAAGTAAGATGTGTAGAAAATGGGTAAACATTTTTTTTTAACATAATGTATTTGTTAGAAATTAAATGTGGAAATATTTTATGATGCATATAGAGAATTTATTAAAGAAATAAATTCAATTGAGAAGTGAAGACGGTTATAAGGATATATATACATAGTTATATATTCCTAGAGTTGTGTTTGTTAGCCAAACAAGAAGATGAGTAAATTTATACTCAATAAAACTAATAAATTAATTAGTTTAAATATGAAGTAAGAAGGAAAGTCATGAAATATAATTAATTATGTTAATTATATTAGTTATGAGTTAAAGTTATATAAAAACTAGAAAGTTTGTCTAGAATGACAATATTAATAAGTTAATTGATTAAGTAATTAACTTAATTATTAGGTTGTGGTATAGAGTCCAAGTAATTTAATTACTACTAGTGGACTAGCCCAAAAGGATTATATGTGTTATCCCAATATAGGAATATTTACATGAAGGTGGGTAATTTAATAAGAGAGTTAATGGAAGGTAAACTATGTAGCCCAAGCATTTAAAAGTCCAATGTTGGTCAAAATGTTGGAAAATATTATTGAGTGTAGAGAATTAACTAATGTAGGGTTAATTGAATAACCCTAGTTGGTAGACATGAGAGAGCATTAACCAAACGTTGGTGAATTGCTAGAAAAAGGAAAGTGGTGATGAGAATTAACTATGGATAAGTTAATTATGTAACCCAAGGTGGTAGAATAAATTAAATCAAATTTAATTGGACTATAATATAAGTCCAAATGAGGTATTAAACTAGGTCAAATTAATTAACCTAGTAGTTCATGTATTTAATTAAGCCTTGATCCAAGTTATAATTAATCAAGCCCAATGTTTGTTTTAATTAAATGTAACATAGGGTATTTAATGTTAGCCCAATGTAATAAATAAATTGAGCCCAAACTAATTAAATTGATGAGCCAAATATATTCAATCCTAGAGTCCAATGTGGAGCCCAAATGGTAGTCAAAATTGGTCAACAATTGATCATATGTATATATATATATATATATATATATATATATATATGTATATATGTATATTTAAGCTATAAAAATAAAGCAAAAATGGGGGATTAAATCCCATTTTGCTGAGATTTATGGGACCCACATGGGGGTGGATTGATTTCTCATGTTGCTTTACTTGTACACAATGTTGTAGTTGTTGCAACCACCCATGTCAATCAACAAGTCATTCAACCAATCAATCCATCAAATAGTAATCATAATTAGCACTAAATTAACCAATGCTAGCAAATTAGGAAAGTTAATGAAGGATTACCAAACTACTATAAATAGAGTACTCCACTCTCTTGCTATGTTGGTTAGTCATTTTGTAAGAATTCTAGAGAGAAAAGAGTGAGAGCTCTTTGAGAGAAAGTGAAGCAAACCTTTGAGAGATTGATGATCCACCATGGAAAAATGCTAGAGAATAGTCAAGGAGGAGTCCTTAGCAAGTCCATATCAAGAGGAAGAAGAGCATCCATGTCTAAGAGGTTAAAAAGTATTCTTAACCTTCCTAAGTTCATTTTTGTGGTCAATATAAGTTTTAAACGGTTAAAATATATTTTTAACCGATCAAAAGTAATTTTGATGCTCTAGAAGTCTAGATCTATGATATATTGGTAGAATCATGGTTTGATATATTTCAATCATGTTTTGGTATGAGAGGTATGCATAAAAATGTGAGAAATGTCTATATTAAGCTTTACCGGTAAAAACCTAGGTAGCTATGCGCTATTTAATGTTGTAGTTTGAAATGTAAAAGTTGAGAATTGGATTTCTATGGCTAAAAAGTTACCTCTATGAGTTTTTAAGAAAACCCAACTTGAATCTTTCAAAAATGTGGAAAAATAAAGAAGTTATGGATTTTTCCTCAAAACATGTTGATTTTAAAACCATAGGTTGCATTGTGAGCGATTTTTAGCATTGATCCGTTTGGAATTTGGATTTGTGTTCTAAAGAGAAATTGTAGAGGGGGAAATTCTAATGAGAATGGACTCAAGAATCACCCCAAAATATTTTAAAATGAAGAAGTTATGGCTGTCAGAGTGACTGAGGGTCGGGCAGTCCAAATTAGGGTTTTCAGAAAAGTGGTCGAGCGCCTACCTAGCGCCTAGGCGCTCTAGCCGGCTGTCTCAGGAAGCAGATTCGGTCCGGGTCGGGTCGGGTCGATCCGGGTCGGGTCGGTCCGGGTCGAGTTTTAAATGAAAATTTAAGTTGAAATAAGTGTAAAATGAATGGGTTTGAATACTAAACCAATATATGAAGTTTATTAGTAATTAATTGGTAGCTAATATGTAACATAAAGACTAATGTTAACACAATTAAAAAGTTAACTATTGGTATTATTTGAAGATTATTAAAATATTATTAAATGATCAATAATATTAGTGTATGATTAAAAAGTTATTGAATGATGAATACCATTTGTAAATGTTTAAAATATTATTAAATGGTTAATAATATTAATAAGAGATTAAAATATTATCAAATGGTGAATAATATTTGTAAATGATTAAAATATTATTAAATGATTAATAATATTAATAAGTGATTAAAATATTATTAAATAATTAATAATATTAATAAGTGATTAAAATATTATTAAATGGTGAATAATATTAGTAAGTGATTAAAATATTATTAAATGATTAATAATATTAAGAAGTGATTAAAATATTATTAAATGGTTAATAATATTAATAAGAGATTAAAATATTATCAAATGGTGAATAATATTTGTAAATGATTAAAATATTATTAAATAATTAATAATATTAATAAGTGATTAAAATATTATTAAATGATTAATAATATTAAGAAGTGATTAAAATATTATTAAATGGTTAATAATATTAATAAGAGATTAAAATATTATCAAATGGTGAATAATATTTGTAAATGATTAAAATATTATTAAATAATTAATAATATTAATAAGTGATTAAAATATTATTAAATGGTTAATAATATTAATATGGGATTAAAATATTATTAAATAATTAATAATATTAATAAGTGATTAAAATATTATTAAATGATTAATAATATTTGAACATAGTTGTATATTATCAAAGGTAGATAATATTTTGAAGTATTCGGTACATTATTAAATGTTTGAATCATTAAATTATGTAAAAGAGAAAAGTTTAATCGAATTAAACAAATATAAATAGTCCATTTGTGACTAATTTAGACAACTTATTAAAATTAGGTCGTACAATGAACGTGTAGTGAATGTGTAAGTTAGATGAGCATACCCGACATGTCCAATTAGGTTTGGGCTAGGGTTTTTGTCCGGAACTTAAATGTTCATTTGTCGGACAACTAAAAAGTTAATAATTTGAAGTTAAGATCTTAAGTTAAGACTAATTAATGGTCCTGGTAGCTAATGATTATGTCAATTTGTTATATAAATTGTAGGTTGAGCAAATGACGCAAATAGGCGTAAATGGTAGAAGCTGACAGACAAGTTTTTCAGAACTTGCTCCTATTTGCTTTAACATGCTATAATGTGATGTTAAATTATTAACATGAAAATATATTGATGGTAAATGTGATATGTGAAAAGTATGATGCATGTCTACATGTAAAATATGTGTAAGTATGAAGCATGAAATGCTAGATGTTATATATGATGCATGAGCAGTATGACATAAACTGAAATGCATGAAAAACATGACGTAAGTATAAATGGCAGTGAATGTATTATATGTGAAGCATGAAATGTGTTATGTGTAACTGTTAAACTTGCTGAGCCGTCGTGCTCACTCTTGCTTAAAACAAATATTTTCAGATAGTACAAGTATTTGAAGTCTTGATAAGGATCAAGAAACAGGAATGCATATTACATTCATTGAAGGTCTAGCACGACCATTGTAGATACCAGTTCAAATTGGACAGGTAAAATGATTGTGTAGTATAAGAATTGGTTGGTATGCATTATGAGTCTTAGATACTCAAATTGATTGTAATAGAATGTCGTATCATGTATGATATTGAGACATACTAGGAATGTATGAAGATTGCGATTCTGGAATAGAAAGAGATGTTGTAAAATTGTAAATAAATGATTATTTATCAATTATAATATTGTTGTAATTCATGAACAATAAGGAAAAGGTAGTACTCGTGTTGAACCAGATCCGATGTTAAAGTAACCCGGATTTGGGGTCGTCACAGTTATCTGCGATTATATGGGATAATATTCAAAAAATTATTGTGTGAGTGTTATCTACAATTATGAGATAACATTCAAAAAAAATTATTAGATAAATATAATAATAAATCAATTGTAATAAATACTGGTGAAAAGTTGAGTTAATGTGAACATGACACATGGCAGGCTGTGATTAAAGTGCATTGTGTTTTAATATATATAATATATATAATAGATAGATTAAATTTAAATTACATAATTTTTTTGTGAGAGTTATCTGTAGTTACTAGATACACATCTGCGCATTGTGGCGGGATTATTTATTTTATTGATTATAAATTTATATATATAATTAATAAATTGAACTATAATAAGAAGATGGTATATTTATAAATTAAAATTTTATCATATAAATTATAACAAAAGTAACTCATATAATTTTGTTTCATTGTATACAATTACGTAATTATTTAGTTTTGTCAAAAAATACTGGACAATCAGCAATATATTGAATTTTTCGACTCCATCCAAGCAATACATTTTAAACGACAATTATGAAAATTTTAAATCTATGAAAGAAAATTAATCTTACTATATAACAGAAAATTATAAGAATGAGAGAATTGTTTGTAGTGTGATTTGTAATGAAAGTATTAGTCTCTATATATAGGGTCAATAAAAAATGTGTTTACATTAATCACCTATTAATTTAGGATAATATCAATTTAAAAAAAAATAGTTGTAATTGTCATTTTAAAAAAAATTAAAAACCCAAGTATAGGAAAGAATTTTTTGTGCGAGAATGGGATTATAATTTTGTGCAAAAATTATCTGTAAATAAAGTTCAAAAGCCCAAGTAATAGATAACAATATGGGATTCAAATTTTATGCGTGACATATTTATGGGCTAATACCAAATTGGGATTGCTGCAATTATGGGATACTGTTACATTTTTTTTGTACTAGTATGAAATTAAAAAAAAATAGTTGTAATCATCTTTTAAAAAAAAATTGAAAACCTAAGTATGGAAAGAATTTTCTGCGTGAGAATGGGATTATAATTTTGTGTGAAAATTATCTGTAAATATAGTTCAAAAGCCCAACTATTCAATAATAATATGGGATTCAAATTTTATGCGTGGCATATTTACGGGATAATACCAAATTTAGATTGTTGCAGTTGTGAGATAATGTTACATTTTTTTTTTGTATGAGTAAGGAATTAAAAAATAATAATTAGTTGTAATTATCTTTTTAAATTTGAAAACCCAAGTATGAGAAGGAATTTTATGCGTGAGAATGTGGTTATAATTTCCTGTGTGAAAATTATTTGCAAATAAATTTCAAAAGCCCAAATATTGGATTATAATTTTATGCATGATATATTTATGGGATAATACCAAATTGGTATCGCCACAATTATGGGATAATGTTACATTTTTTGTGTGAGTATGAAATTAAAAAAAATAGTTGTAATTATCTTCTTTTTTTTAAAAAATAAAAACCAAGTATGGGAAAGAATTTTCTGCGCGAGAATGAGATTATAATTTATTGTGTGAAAAACATTTGTATGCGTGACATATTTATGGGATAATACCAAATTGGGATTGATGTAATTATAGGATAATATTACATTTTTGTTGTCTGGGTATGAAATTTAAAAAAAAAAATATAGTTATACTCTTGCCGAAATTGAAAAGTTATTGCAAAGCAAATTAATAAATAAATACAGATGTGTAATTTTTTTTTGGGTAAAACGGTGTCTGACTCCCAACATTAAAAGTTACGAACTCCCAACGTTAAAAGCTACAAAAGAGTTTTAGCAGGTAACTAAAAGATATACACAACAAATTAGTTAGGAGAATGATATAAATTAGAAATTTTTACTTTTAAAAGCACAAGATTAATGATACAATGAATAACAATTTGGAATAAAATTATTTTGGATTTGGTGCAATGTTGGGATATAAATATTAGATTTTTATATTCAATTATAGGATAATTTTTTGATTAAATACTCATACAAAAAGTTAAATAAATTTTTTATGGGATAATATTCAAGAATAAAATTACTGGAGAGTATTTTAGATATAATATAAATAATGTTTATTCATGAGATGAATAAAATATTTTATTTTTAAAGACCAAATAATTAGGTTTCAATGTAGTTGTTGGTTTATATTATTTAGGATGCCAAAATCAAGTTGAATACTGAATCATAAAATTAGATTTCATAGTATCTAATAATCAATATTAAAACAAAAAAATTCATCTAAATAATCCAAATTAACAACCCAAACATGATTATGCTAAAAGTCATTAGAAATTAATAAATTTTAAAACCAAAAAGTCATCAGTAAATAATAAATTTTAAAACTAAAAAGTCATCAGTAAAATGATTGAATGGTTCAAATAATTTGAACCAGTAAAGTTGTCATCTTTCTCAACTTTGATCTTCTTTTGCAACTTGTTGGTTGATATTTTAACATTAATTTATAATTTTGATATTGTAATATTGAGAAATTAAATTAGTTGATAATATCATATCAATTTAGATTTGTAGTGATTTTAAAAATTATAAAATTATCATATTTGTGACGACCCCAAATCCGGGTTCTTTAACCTCGGGTTTGGTTCTCACTGTACAATACTAAATAATAATGAAATACATAAATTGTATTCAAACTTCGCGGAATAATACAAAAGGTTCCTTAATCAAAAGGCTACACTTCCCAAGGTCTATTACCTTAATCTTAACATTACATATCTTAAGGGAAATACAAAAGATTTACAACAGTAATTACATAACAGTAAACTAAACTAGCATGCAACTACTAAAATTAAACATTCGCTTTCCCCTTGCCTTTATCCGATTTAGAGCTTTCGGGATTGACTGAAATAAAGTCATGATATAGCAAGAATGAGCAACTAAATGGCTCAGCAAATTTATAAACAACAATCATACGATATATCATGATGAAGGGAAATAACTTCAAGGTTTCAACAATAACAATTGTGAAAGATAACAAGAATCAATGTTCAATAAAAGAATGAATTGACTCTTTACTGCTGAGTGGTCCTTAATGACCATGAACTGCTACTAAGGTAAAACAGACATACAATGTCTGACTCCTTGTTAAAAATAACGGGACACTTGAGGGGATCAGTCCTCTCATGTCCTATGTATATGCATCACATTTAGTTTTCTTGCGCGCTGTCGGTTCTCCGACAAATAAAAATCCCCTTTAACTAGGGTTGTTCTTTCTCAGTCTTACTGTAAGAATCCGCACCAGCCAATGGTTTGGATAAACTCTTATAATATTCAATTAAATGAATTTAACATGCATTTGTCTAGCCGAAACAATTAGCTTAGACATTCTTAAACAGTTGCAAAAGCACTATGTGCGAATACAATAATCAATAACGATGTGAAGTAATTTTTGATAATTAATTCACTCAAAGGTCTGTCAAGTAACTACGAGTGTAGAATACTTGCTCAACAATAATTGAAATGTAAATATGGTTGAATAATAATTGCAACAATAAGTACAAGTTAAGGGTAGAAAACTTGCCTCGTGCGTCGTCTACGGCTAACCAACTTAATTTAACAATCCTTGAACGGACCTAACAATTAAATCAGTTTGATCTTAAATTAGTATCATATACTTGTAAGTATGATGACCTTTATAACTCTTACGAACCACATAATTGAATAATTATGGGTATTTAAACACTTAGGAAATATTATCACTACTTGATAATATTTTAAACACAAAGAACCTGTATTAACTATTTAATATAGTTCAAACAATTATCTAATATTATTAACAATTTAATAATATTTTATTAGCATTGTAGTATTATTCATCATTTAATAATACCTTATAAATCTTCTAAGATTAATTAATATTATTAATCATTTAATAATATTTTATTCATTATCTAATATTATTAACTATTTAATAATATTTTATTAAGTATTTAATATTATTAATCGTTTAATAATATTTTAATTATTATCTAATATTATTAATCATTTAATAATATTTTATTAAGTATCTAACATTATTAAACATTTAATAATATTTTATTAATTATCTAATATTATTAACTATTTAATAATATTTTATTAAATATCTAATATTATTAATCATTTAATAATATTTTATTCATTATCTAATATTATTAATCATTTAATATTATTAATCATTTAATAATATTTTATTAGACTTCTAATATTATTAATCATTTTAATAATATTTTATTAGTTGTCTAATATTATTAATCATTTAATAATATTTTATTTATTATCTAATATTATTAATCATTTTAATAATATTTTATTAGTTGTCTAATATTATTAATCATTTAATAATATTTTATTTATTATCTAATATTATTAATCATTTAATAATATTTTATTAATTATCCAATATTATTAATTATTTAATAATATTTTATTCATTATCTAATATTATTAACTATTTAATAATATTTTATTAATTACATTACCCTTTATTTATTACTTAATAAATAATTAGTTATTATCTCTTTTCATTTTAATTATTATTTAATATTAATTAAATAGTAATTAATCACCTTCATGACTCTTAATTATTATTTAATATCCACATAATAAATAATTATATATTTTCTTTTTATTGGGTCCCAAATTAATTATATTAATTTTAAAACATTTTTACCTATTTTGGTAATAATTGATTTGAACCGACCCGTTTAAAACGAACCGACCCGACCCGAAATTCAAAAAAATCTGTCGGTGAACAGTAACTAGGGCCCCGACCCTCTAATTAACAAAGGGAAGAGGGCCCCGGCCCTTGAGTGACAGAATCTGCCAAAATGCCATTTTCAGATTTTCCAACTTTTGCTCCTTTGATTAAAACTTGAATAAAATGAAATCTACAAATCCAAATTACCCCAAATTGGTATCGATGGATTCGTATTTTCTTAAACTACAATATTCCATCATTGGATTGAATTTTTGGAAAAGTTTTGGTTATGAAAAATAGCCACAAAGTGGGATGTTTGTGCATTAGGTCCTTAAAATGACATGTTTTGCGGTAAAAGCTATAACTTCTTTGTTATTCGATATTTTTGAAAGGTTCCAAAAGGGTTTTTCTTTAACACTCATAGATCTAACTTTCTAGCCGTAGAAATCATTTTTCCAACTTGTACATTTCAAACTACAACATTAAACATTTCATGCTTCGTTAGGGTTTTACCGGTAAAACGTGTTATGAACTTTTCTACAACTTTTATGCATTTCTCACATACCAAATCATGTTATAAACACATAGATCTATGAATATACATATATTACATAGATAAATACATCTAGACCATCAAAACGAGTTTTGATCGGTTAAAATAGATTTTAACCGATCAAAAGCTATCTAGACTACAAAAATGAAAGAAGAAGATGTTTAGAGCACTTTTAAACCTTTGGGTTTTGATTGCTCTTCTTCTCCTTCTACCGAAGTATGTTGTGTAGCTATTGGACATCCACTAAGGTCTTCCTCTAGCTTTTCCTCACACAAAACCCTAGTGTATCTTCCTTTTCTCTAGAAAATGTTCTCACTTTCTCTCTATTATACTCTAGCAAATGAACCAACAAGCTTGGCTCAAGTGTGGAGTATCATATATATAGCCACCAACTAACTCCTCATTAGCTTGCTAATTCACCCATGTTGGTGAAATTAGTGCTTAATTATAATTACTATTGCATTGATTGACTAGTTGATAGACACATGGAATGACTAGGGTTGTTCACCAACTATGATAAGGAGTGATTTAGAAGCAACATTGCAAATCAATCCATCCAAGTGGGTCCCTCAAAATCTCAGCAAAATGGGGTTTAAATCCCCCATTTTTGATTTAATTTTAATGCTAAAATATACATATATACATCTATACATATATATACTTATATATATCTATATTGACCAAAGTTTTGACCTCATTTGGACTCCACATTGGACTTGGGAATAAATTATATTGGGCTCATTCAATTAAATTGTTTGGGCTCAATTTATATAACACATTGGGCTAGCATTTAAATAATTATGCTACCTTTAATTAAAATAAGCATTGGGCTTGTTAAATTAATTACATGGGCTAGTAATTAAATTAATTAAATGAGCTACTAGGTTAATACATTTGACCTAGTTTAACAACTCATTTGGATTTAAAATATAATCCAATTAGATTTGCTTTAATTAATTATACACATTGCTTTAATTCTTTAAATAAATATACGCATACACAAGTACATTTATTTAATTATCTAAAGTACAATTAATTAGTACAAAAAAGTTTAAATTCATTGTTAAATATTTATTAAGTATATTTACAATGACTAATGAAATTCGTGATCATTACAATATTAATGTGGGATTTATTAAAATATTAGTTTAGATTTGGATAATGAGAATGGAATTAAAAAAATTAGAAAAAAAAATCAATAGTTCAAGTATAAGATAATAATAGAAAAATTGGATACGTTGTCGTTATTATTTGTTTATATCCAAAAAAAATTAATTTGGTAATGTTTCAAATTTGGATATAATTTTATATTACAAATTGATGTTGTTGTGTAAGTATAGAATTAAAAATAGTAAAAAAAATTAGGAGTAAAAATTATATGTAAATGATGAGATAATATGAGAAAACTGTTGTAATAGTTATTGTTATATTTGTTGAATATGAGAAAAATACTGTATTATTATTATTTGTTTAATTAAAAAAATATCAATTTATGATTTTGATGTTGTAATATTGAGAAATTAAATTAGTTGATAAATATCATATCAATTTAGATTTGTAGTGATTTTGGAAATTATAAAAATTGGATGCGTTTTTGTTATTATTTGTGTAATGAAAATTTTTAAATTTGGTATGGGAGAGGTGGCGAATTGTGTGAATGACACTTGTCAATTAATGGTGTCAATGTACTGTATTTTAATTTATATAATAGATGTTATAATATTGAGAAATTAAATTAGTTGATAAATATCATATCAATTTAGATTTATAGTGATTTTGGAAATTATAAAAATTGGATACCTTTTTATTACTATTTGTGTAAGAAATTTTTTAAAATTTGGTATAGGAGATGTGGCGAATTGTGTGAATGACACTTATCAATTAATGGTGTCAATGTACTGCATTTTAATTTATATAATAGATTTGGTGCGATGTTAGGATATAAATATTAGATTTTTATATTCAATTATAGGATAATTTTTTGATTAAATACTCATACAAAAAGTTAAATAAGTTTTTTATAGGATAATATTCAAGAATAAAATTATTGGAGAGTATTTTAGATATTATATAAATAAAGTTTATTCGTGAGATGAATAAAATATTTTATTTTTAAAGACCAAATAATCAGGTTTCAATGTAGTTGTTGGTTTATATTATTTAGGATGTCAAAATCAAGTTGAATACTGAATCAAAAAATTAGATTTCATAATATCCAATATCCAATAATCAATATTAAAACAAAAAAGTTTCATCTAAATAATCCAAATTAACAACCCAAACATGATTATGTTAAAAGTCATCAGAAATTAATAAATTTAAAACCAAAAAGTCATCAGTAAAATGATTGAATAGTTCAAATAATTTGAACCAGTAAAGTTGTCATATTTCTCGACTTTGATCTTCTTTTGCAACTTGTTGGTTGATATTTTAACATTAATTTATGATTTTGATATTATAATATTGAGAAATTAAATTAATTGATAATATCATATCAATTTAGATTTGTAGTGATTTTAGAAATTATAAAATTATCATATTAATGTGGGATTGATTAAAATATAACTTTATAATTGGATAATGTGAATGGAATTAAAAATATTAGAAAAAAATTCAATAGTCAAGTATGAGATAATAATAGAAAAATTGGATGCGTTGTCGTTATTATTTGTTTATATCAAAAAAATAATAATTTGGTAGTACTTCAAATTTGGATATAATTTTATATCACAGATTGTTGTTGTTGTGTGAGTATGGAATTAAAAATAGTAAAGAAAAATTATGCGTGAAAATTATATGTAAATGATGAGATAATATGAGAAAACTGCTATAATAGTTATTGTTATATTTGTTGAATACGAGAAAAATACTATATTATTAGTATTTGTTTAATTAAAAAAATATCAATTTATTATTTTTATGTTGTAATATTGAGAAATTAAATTATTTGATAAATATCATAGTAGTTTAGATTTGTAGTGATTTTGGGAATTATAAAAATTGGATGCGTTTTTGTTAGTATTTGTGTAATGAATTTTTTTTTTAATTTGGGTTGAGAAATGTGACAAATTGTGTGGATAATATTACATATTTTATAGCCTGAGAATTATTTGTAAAAAAATTAAAAATTTAAATTATTAGATAACATCAAATATTTATGTGTTAGTGTTATCTACAAAAATGAGATAATAAAACAATTCAAAAATTAAATTACTGGATAATATCAATTTGGAATTATTGCAATTTAATATCAGTTTAGATTTGCATGCGTAACATATTTATGGGACAATGTTGCTTTTTTGTGTGTAAGGAATTACAAAAAAAATAAAAAATTATGCGCAAAAATTATTGTAGCTGAAAATTATTTATAAATAAAAATATTAAAAATTCAAATTATTAGATAATATCAAATATTTATGCGTCAGAGTTATTTGTAAAAATGAGATAATAAAACAATTCAAAAATTAAATTATTGGATAATATCAATTTGAAATTGTTGCAATATTGAGATATAATCAAATGACACAAATTTGAAGATACATTTACAAATTTTCAATTCCATACTCACACAAAAAATGAATTTTTTTTTATGAGAATTATATATATATAAATCAGATTTATATTTGTGTTGAATTATGAAATAATATTATATTTTTTTTGGTGAGAATTAGTTGTAAAAAAATATAAAAAAATAAATAAATTATTGGATAATTACATATTTTATATGTGAGAGTTATATGAAATTATGAGATAATATTAAAAAAAAAATAGCTTTCGATGATTTCAGATTGTTATTTATCTGTATGAGAATATTCTGATCGAGTGTAGTAGAAAAATTATTCAATTGTAATTAATTTTAAATTACATTTTTTGTGTAAAAGTTATATGAAATTATATGGTATAATATTCAAAAAATTATTGTGTGAGAGTTATCTACAATTATGGTATAATATTAAAAAAAATAGATTTAGATGATTTTAGATTTTTATTTGTCTGTGTGAGAATATTTTGAATGAGTATAGTGAAAAAATTATTCATTTATAATTAGTTTTAAATTATATTTTTTTGTGAGGATTATATGCAATTATATGGAATAATATTCAAAAAATTATTGAGTGAGAGTTATATGCAATTATGTTTGTGTTGAAATATGGGGTAATATTACAAATTTTTTTTTGTAAGAATTAACTGTAAAAAATTATTTAAAAAAATAAATTATTTGATAATTACATATTTTTATGTGTGTGAGTTATATGCAATTATATAAAAATCAGATATATATTTGTGGTTATTTTCATATTTTAATGGGATAATATTCAAAAAATAGATTATTGGATAAATATAATAATAAATCAATTATAATAAATGTTGGTAGGAATGTGAGTTAATGTGAACGTGACTCATGGCAGGTTGTGGTTAAATTGTACTGCGTTTTAATATATATAATAGATATGAGATAATATTTAAAAAATTATTATATGAGTGTGTTGTCTACGATTATGAGATATTATTCAAAAAATAGATTATTTGATAAATATAATAATAAATCAATTGTAATAAATGCTAGTAGAAAGTTGAGTTAATGTGAGCGTAGCAATGGCAGGTTGAGGTTAAAATGTATTGTGTTTTAATATATATAATAGATATGAGATAATATTTAAATAATTATTGTGTGAGTATTATCTACAATTATGAAATAATATTTAAAAAATAGATTATTGGATAAATATAATAATAAATCGATTATAATAAATGCTGGTGGGAAATTGAATTACTATGAACGTAACACATGATAGACTATAGTTGAAATATATTGTATTTTAGTATATATAATAAATGATATATGTATATTCTAAAATAATTGCGCTTGTACATTAAAATAAATATTACAAGGTTACATTGTACTGTTTTATGATGTATATAGTATATACGTACATAACTTGCATGTGTAGCTATCACTTGGCGTGCGTGTAATATTAATAAGAATCTCTCTCTTTTTTTAACGGCGAGAATATTTTCACAATACCAAATTACTTGTTCATTCTTATTTTTGAAAGCAGGCATTGTTTGTTAGTTCAAGTCTTTACCTAATCAAACATTATAATATATATATATATATATATATATATATTCTCATTGCACGCGCAAGTCAACTGAGAACCAACAGTATATTCATTCAGATGGAGGAATTAAAAGAATGACACAATTAAGAAGATCATTGGGTTGTGTCATTTTTTCATCATACAAATTAATTAAACTATTGTTTAGTTAATTTGTTGGGAGTGTTTCATTTGCTTGTGGAGGGGATATAAAAAGGAAATGTGATAAACGATGTCCGCCTACCCAATCCACCATAAAATATTTTTGGTCAACGCATGAGCATGTATGCGTATACGTATAAAATTTGTGGGGGAGTTAATTATATAAAATGTCATTTGCGTAACTATAGAAAGTAATAATGAAAAAATAAACAAATAATAAAAAATAAATTAGAAATACCACTTCCATAATTTAATTTAATTATATAAAAAGTATTAGATACGTCTTAATAGACCTTAATATTTGAAAAATAATTACAGAGTTATAAGAATAGTTTTCAAACTTTGAAAAATATAAATTTTAAAAATTATTGGTCTTGCATTTTTAGTTTTTGTTCTTTTCGAGCATAGTACAAGAAATTCAAATTTATTACACTTCATCCATTCTAAATTATAAGAACAATATTAATTTTTTTTTAAATATTTATAAACTCAAAATTGAGATAAAATCATTTTGTTTATATGATGTCATTGAGAAACAATCTGTTAATACTATATCTCAATACTAGTGCATGACAAAAAATTATTCTATATTTCCTGAAGCAAGTGAATAATATGCTCTCCTTTCTAACATACTTGTAGGCCATACTACAAGCGGATCTCACAGATATGAGAAAGGGAGAAACATGCTGTTCACTTACCCAATAAACTTAGAAAAATCTCTCGTGCAGGACTAATAGCCATGTCACTCTTCCAAAAGTCTAAGGGGACTGAGAGTGACAACCGGTCCAATTTTTATTTTATTTTTACTCCTAAAATTTTTATAATATTTTTTTATCTTAAATATTTACAGAATTCAGTGATTTAAGTGTAATTTAGATACATATAAACAAGATTATTAAACCCAGACCGTTGATTCGACCGATAAAAATCGGAACTAGTTTGTGACGCCCCCAAATCTAGGCCCATACAGCCCAAACTTGAGTCGTCAAAAGACTACAACAAAATTATTACAACAAAGCATAACGTACAACAATACTAAGTCTTCACTATTATTGTCACACTATTTTACAACACGTGAAGACTATAATAAATATCCCTCGGACTCTCACTCCATTTCCCGGCTAGACCCAGCTACATTATCATCTCCTGTTGAAAAACAATGGAACGAAAAGAAAGGGTGAGCTCAAATAGCCCAGTAAGAAATATCATGACTAAGATAATGACGAATAAATTATCATTAGCCTTCAACAGTTGAGTTCTTGATAGAATACAATAGACTACAAGATTTATATCAAAAACTGCAGTTAAATTCTTAAACAATGTTCAGATCAATAATAGCAGCGGAATGAGCAATCTATTAGAAGAATAATGCAGACTATAATGTCCACTCGCTTCTCTTTTTTGTAAAAATATCATCAACTTTTATCATCTGAAATACCATTAGTCATGATAATAAAAATTCACAGTTCCTGATCATAATCATGCAGATCAACAGTTCATATTTGCACTACGGGCCAAAGACATTTAATATAACACCAACGGTCATGATTATACCAGATTCAGCCTTTGGTAATAATCATACCAATCAACAGTTCATCTTTGCACTACGGGCCAAAGATATTCAATAAAGCACCAACGGTCATGATTATACCAGATTCAGCCTTTGGTCATAATCATACCAACCAACAGTTCATCTTTGCACTACGGGCCAAAGAGAACATTCACCACGTGCCATAAAAGACACCGAACAGATGTATCGCCTTTAACCTAGTATATCGCCTTTAACCTATCATCTGTTCAACAATTATATCACATCTGTGCCCCCGGCCACAGATATTCACAACAGCTTGATTCTTGATGATTAATACAAATAACAGTGATACAAATGATGAACAGAAGAACAGGATAAACAATAAGTATCAGAAGTTTACTTTGTGCAGATTCAAATAATGTCCAAATTGCCAACATGATGTGGAGTGAAATTTAAAAATGATATTCAAGATCCACAGTTCAGAATAACGGTTACAGTTCAATAGAAAGGTTCACGTAAATAGGAAGGTTCAGTTGAAATAATGAAGTTCAACTATTATGGAACATATAATATTTTCAGGAATTATAGAAGCAATAGTTCCATAATAAGTTTCGATTTAGGAGTATGAACGAAAATAATATCCCTTACCGTAGCAGGTTTAATTAACAAAAGGTGAAGGGAATTAATATCCCTTACCATAGTAAGTTTGAATAATGGAAGATGAAAAAGATGGTATCCCTTATGAGTATAAAGGAAAATGATATCACTTACGAATATGGAATAAAAGTGTCATGTGATAATTCGTGTAGACAAATTATTTCCGCACGAGACAAATAAAAAGGGTTATTCACCAACAGGCGATAATCCGCACCGTAAGGTTATTCCCATCAATTTGAATACGAATAGTTATTCACCAAACAGGCGATAATCCGCGCCGTAAGGTTATTCCCATCAATTTGAATACGAAGAGTTATTCACCAAACAGGCGATAATCCGCACCGTAAGGTTATTCCCAAAGATTAATAAGGAATGAATACAAAAGGTTATTCACCAACAGGCGGTAAACCGCGCCGTAAGGTTATTCCCACAATTTAATACATGGAAGTAAATGGCACAAGAAAGAAACGATATTATTTTCGAGAATCAAAGAATGATAATCCCTTCAAGTAAGAAAGAAAATAATATCCATTTATGATGATGCAAAGAATGATACCCCTTACCATAGTAAGTTAGAATATCAAAGAAGATAATATTCCTTACCATAGTAATTTTAAGAGTATGAAATGAATGGTATTCCTTACCGTAGTAAGTTTAAGAGTATGAAAGAAAATGAAATTCCTTACCACAGTAAATTTAAGAGTTTGAAATGAATGGTATTCCTTACCGTAGTAAGTTTAAGAGTATGAAAGAAAATGACATTCCTTACCGTAGTAAGTTTAAGAGTATGAAAAGAATGATATTCCTTACCGTAGTAAGTTTAAATAATAGAAGATGAAAGAATAATATTCCTTACCGTAGTAAGTTTAAGAGTGTGAAAAGAATAATATTCCTTACCATAGTATGTTAGAATATGAAAGAAGATAATATTCCTTACAAGTAAGAAAAAAATGACATTTCTTACCGCAATAAATTTAAGAGTGTGAAAAGAATAATATTCCTTACCTTAACACGTGACTGGATATTGATTTAAATGAGGTTGATCAACCTATATATTTTTAATATAATCAGTAAATATCACATATAAAAATTCATGGTGCGTACTAACTCGTATATTATAAATTTGTTAAAAGTGATTTGATCAAATAGTATAATATAATAACAAAATAATAAAAACTTAAAATTAAATTACTATTCTCGAAGTTACTATTCAGGGGTTACTGTTCACTCGCGGGGTTACTATTCATCCCGGAGTTACTATTCATCCCGAGGTTACTATTCATTCACGGCGTTACTATTCACAGTATATAAAAATATATAATTTTTCAAAATAAAGTCTTCCAAAAAAAGTCTTCTAAAGGAAGATTTGTGAATACCGTGAAAAATAGGAATTTATGAAATAACTACTCTTTAATGAAAGACTTACTTGAAAAATTCCTGCACTCCTTTTGGCCTTCAAACACTCAAGATAACCTTACTATTCTCAGAGAAAACTTATAAAATTCTTATAGAAAAATTTTATGTTTTAGGTGTGATTTTTCTATTCAGCTGAACAAGCTATTTATAGGAGAAAAGAAGTTACTATGCGCGGTAGGTGAAATAAAAAAAATTTCAGCAGAGGCTGCGCAGCAGCCTCCACCAACCATCCAGCAAAACACATTTCTCACATTTCATGTGGGCCCCACAATGGGTCCCACATGTTTCTTACTATTCACGTACTATTCACGTCACTATTCACGTCACTATTCACATTACTATTCACGTTACTATTTCAAATAGTAAAATTAATTTATTTTATTTTTTTTTTAATTTTTATTTATTTATTTATTTATTCTTCCTGTGGGTCCAACATATAAAATAAATAATGCTACAACAATAAATCAACAATAATGTAATAAACACGTTACAGAGTAATTTAATAATATCAATTACAGTATATTTGCAACCGTGACAATTATTAGGTTCAATAATTTTACAAACATTGCAGCAACAATTATTGACTCGATGATATGAAATACAGTGTAATGACAATTATTGAATCAATAATGCAAAATACTGTGTAGCAACAATAATTGAATTGATAATATAAAATATTATGCAGTGACAATTATTGATGAAATGATGCGTAACAGTTACGGTGTCAATAATATGAGACACTGTGCAATACCGTGTGCTACTGTAGAGTACCGCATGCTACAGTAAAATACCATAAATTACCGTATGCTACTATTCTTTTATCACCGGTATTTTAACAGTTAGCACCGTTGACTATTTTTATTAAAAAAGTTACTTCTGTCGTTTTCTATATCCGACAAATATTCCGTTGTGGGGTCCACCAATAATTTGTTATTTCGGCGCCGTCGTACGGCCCGAATATTCCCCGACAAAACGAATATTGTCCGACAAAATAAAATTTACACATAACATCCTTAACTTTCAATTTCGTCAATTTAACCACTTACTGTTTCATGAAAAAAATATATATGAAGAAAAATTAAATTTTATATTTCATAAAATTCGGGGTCTTACAACCTCCCCTCCTTATGAAATTTCGTCCCCGAAATTGACGTACCTGGCATTTCGAAGAGGTATGGATACCTAGACTTCATTTCAGATTCTAGCTCCCAGGTCATTTCCTCAATATCTTGGTTCCTCCATAAAACCTTAACTTGAGGTATAACCTTTGAGCGTAAGATCTGCTCCTTCTTATCTAGGATCTTAACAGGTACCTCCTCATACGTTTAATCTTCTGCTATAACGTCTGGTTCTAACTCAATGACGTGGTTTGGGTCCTTCACATATTTACGTAACATAGATATGTGAAAAACGTTATGGATGCGAGACATACTTGGTGGTAGGGCTAGTCTGTAGGCTACGGATCCTACTCGATCGAGGATTTCAAATGGGCCAATAAATCGAGGGTTAAGCTTTCCTCTCTTTCCGAATCTCGTAACCCCTTTCCATGGAGAAACACGTAAGAATACATGATCTCCGACGTTGAAACTTTCGTCTCTCCGATGAAGATCAACATAACTCTTTTGTCGTTCTTGTGCTGTCTGTATTCGTTGTCGGATCATTTGGATCTTTTCGGTCGTCAAGCGTACCAACTCGGGTCCCAACAATTTTGCTTCTCCTTCCTCATTCCAACATATTGGAGAGCGACACTTCCTTCCATACAAAGCCTCGAATGGAGCCATGCATGCTTGCTTGGTAACTGTTGTTGTAAGAAAATTCCACCAATGGCAAGTACTTATCGCAACTTCCTTTGAAGTCTAATACACAAAGTCTCAAAAGATCTTCGAGGGTCTGGATCGTCCTTTCCGATTGTCCGTCCGTTTGAGGATGGCATGCAGAACTAAAACATAGTTCAGTGCCCATAGCTTTTTGTAGACTGATCCAAAAGCGTGAAGTGAATCTAGGATCTCGATCAGAAACTATGGAAACTGGCATGCCATGCAATCTCACAATCTCATTTATGTACATACCGGCAAGACGTTCAAGTGAAAAGTTTTCTCGTATAGGCAAGAAATGAGCAGATTTGGTCAATCTATCTACGATCACCCAAATTGCATCTAAGCCTTGAGAAACTTTGGGAAGACCCGTCACGAAATCCATATTGATGTGTTCCCACTTCCATTCGGGAACCTCAAGTGGTTGTAATGGACCCTTAGGTACTTGATGCTCCGCCTTGACACGTTGACAAGTTAGGCATCTTGAGATAAACTCTGCAATCTCCCTTTTCATATTGTTCCACCAAAATGTATGTCGAAGATCTCGATACATTTTGGTACCTCCTGGGTGGATTGCAAATGGCGTGTTGTGTGCCTCCATCATGATTTTATGCTTCAATTCAGGATCGTTAGGAACACAGAGTCGAGAGTTGACTCGAAGTATTCCTTTCTCGTCGATTCTTGCTTCGGGAATGACACCTTCTTGTACTTTCTTCATCATGTTCATCAGTTCCGGATCGGTAGCTTGCGCAGCTTTAATTCTATCGATTAAAGCCGGTTCTACTCGCACGTGAGCAATCTTCGAGTGGGTCCCTGGTGTCTTTAGCTCTATCTCCATCTTTTGCAAGTCGTACAAAATACGCTTTTGTGTTGTCAGCAGTGCACTTGTACTCGCATAAGATCTTCTGCTCAAAGCGTCAGCTACAACGTTCGCCTCTCCCGGGTGATACTGGATCGTGTGGTCGTAATCCTTCAACAGCTCAAGCCAACATCGTTGTCGCATGTTGGGTTCCTTCTGAGTGAAGAAATACTTGAGACTTTTGTGATCCGTATAGATATCCATTTTCTCTCCGTACAAGTAGTGTCTCCAGATCTTCAACGTGAAAACGACTGCTGCCAACTCCAAATCACGAGTAGGATAATTTTTCTCATAATCTTTGAGTTATCGAGAGGCATAAGCTATAACCTTTCCATGTTGCATAAGGACACAACCTAGACCTTTGCCTGAAGCATCGCTATATATGACGAATTCTCCTGATCCTGATGGTATGGTCAGAACAGGAGCTGAAACAAGTCTCCTCTTGAGTTTTTGAAAACTCTTCTCACATTCCTTGCTCGATATAAGTTTTGTACTAGAACGAATGATACCGATATCTAATAATTAAACTTTCAACTCTTGGCGTTCTATGGGAACCATTTGGTATGGAGTTTTGAAAATAAGCTTAGTACCGATTTCAAGGTCAATATAGAATTCAATTTCTCGGTTTGGGGGTAAGTCAGGAAGTTCCTCAGGAAAAACGTCAGGAAACTCATTAACAATGGGAATATCATTCAAGTTTGACGTATTTTTGTTCAAATCAATGACATGGGCTAAAAAAAGGCTTGACATCCGTTTTTCAATAAACGAATAACTTTATGGCTAGAAATAATAGTTATAGATTTCAATGGTTTAGTTGCTTGAATTTGCATGACAGGTTGATTAGGAATATGAAAACTAATAATCTTATGAAAACAATCAATTTTAGCATGATGGGTAGTCAACCAATCAATTCCTAAAATCACATCAAATTCATGCATCTCCAAAGAAATAAGGTCAACAGGTAATGTGAGGTTGTTGATTTAAACTAGGCAAGATTTATAGATAGTAAATGTAATAGGTATTTCTCCCAATGAGATTTCAACTGATAAGACAAGATTTAAGTTTTCAATAGGCAAATTTAAACGTTGAGTACATATAGGTGAGATAAAAGGGTGGATAGAGCCAATATCTAACATGGCATAGACTTCTCGAGAATTGATAAATAGCTTACCGGTCATCACCTCATTCGATTTCTTGATCATCAAGGCTGTCATCATCAAATCGAGTCACATATACTTCATCCGGATCTTCACGTATTTCAACCATGGGGATACCACGAAATAGTTCTCTAACGAACTGTTTCTCAGATTCTTCAACTTCATCAGTAGTAGCGTACCAATGATTTCCATTAAAATAGTATTTTCGATAGACTACAGTTTCCACGATAGTGACTAACTTAACCTGAATTCCTCTAAATTGTAACGCCCAAAAGTATAGATACATCATTTTTAAATAATCTTGAAAATCATAGCTCGAACACCATAAATCCCAAAGACTTATATGAAACGTCCATATATTCTGATCCTTTGTTATCGAGCATAACCAGGTGATGATATGTTTCCAACTGTCGAGCAAATTAAAGGCAACAATTTCCGCAAGTTCCGGATATCCTTTAAAGAACGAATTTGGAAGAACGACGGTAGAACTTTCACCTTCTTCTTCTTTAGATCGGATACAAATAATTTTTGCTTTAGGAAAATTATTCAACTCTGAGTTTGTTGAAGAATTGTTTGTGGCCTCTACATTCACTTCGGGTACTCCGTGGTTAACCTCCTGATTTCCAGATGCCATACTTAACTGTGGTCACAAAATAGATGTTAGTTCAAATAAACTGACTCATCACTTCATGTCCCTATATTCAAATCAACTCATTAGATAATAAAATCAAATTTAGGTGGGACACACTAGTGACTGATTATATTCGTCTCTCCCCTCCTAGTTCTACCCCAGATCTCCATTAAAGACCATATCCCTAAGCTCTGATGCCAACTGTGACGCCCCCAAATCTAGGCCCATACAGCCCAAACTTGAGTCGTCAAAAGACTACAACAAAATTATTACAACAAAGCATAACGTACAACAATACTAAGTCTTCACTATTATTGCCACACTATTTTACAACACGTGAAGACTATAATAAATATCCCTCGGACTCTCACTCCATTTCCCGGCTAGACCCAGCTACATTATCATCTCCTGTTGAAAAACAATGGAACGAAAAGAAAAGGTGAGCTCAAATAGCCCAGTAAGAAATATCATGACTAAGATAATGACGAATAAATTATCATTAGCCTTCAACAGTTGAGTTCTTGATAGAATACAATAGACTACAAGATTTATATCAAAAACTGTAGTTAAATTCTTAAACAATGTTCAGATCAATAATAGCAGCGGAATGAGCAATCTATTAGAAGAATAATGCAGACTATAATGTCCACTCGCTTCTCTTTTTTGTAAAAATATCATCAACTTTTATCATCTGAAATACCATTAGTCATGATAATAAAAATTCACAGTTCCTGATCATAATCATGCAGATCAACAGTTCATATTTGCACTACGGGCCAAAGACATTTAATATAACACCAACGGTCATGATTATACCAGATTCAGCCTTTGGTAATAATCATACCAATCAACAGTTCATCTTTGCACTACGGGCCAAAGATATTCAATAAAGCACCAACGGTCATGATTATACCAGATTCAGCCTTTGGTCATAATCATACCAACCAACAGTTCATCTTTGCACTACGGGCCAAAGAGAACATTCACCACGTGCCATAAAAGACACCGAACAGATGTATCGCCTTTAACCTAGTATATCGCCTTTAACCTATCATCTGTTCAACAATTATATCACATCTGTGCCCCCGGCCACAGATATTCACAACAGCTTGATTCTTGATGATTAATACAAATAACAGTGATACAAATGATGAACAGAAGAACAGGATAAACAATAAGTATCAGAAGTTTACTTTGTGCAGATTCAAATAATGTCCAAATTGCCAACATGATGTGGAGTGAAATTTAAAAATGATATTCAAGATCCACAGTTCAGAATAACGGTTACAGTTCAATAGAAAGGTTCACGTAAATAGGAAGGTTCAGTTGAAATAATGAAGTTCAACTATTATGGAACATATAATATTTTCAGGAATTATAGAAGCAATAGTTCCATAATAAGTTTCGATTTAGGAGTATGAACGAAAATAATATCCCTTACCGTAGCAGGTTTGATTAACAAAAGGTGAAGGGAATTAATATCCCTTACCATAGTAAGTTTGAATAATGGAAGATGAAAAAGATGGTATCCCTTATGAGTATAAAGGAAAATGATATCACTTACGAATATGGAATAAAAGTGTCATGTGATAATTCGTGTAGACAAATTATTTCCGCACGAGACAAATAAAAAGGGTTATTCACCAACAGGCGATAATCCGCACCGTAAGGTTATTCCCATCAATTTGAATACGAATAGTTATTCACCAAACAGGCGATAATCCGCGCCGTAAGGTTATTCCCATCAATTTGAATACGAAGAGTTATTCACCAAACAGGCGATAATCCGCACCGTAAGGTTATTCCCAAAGATTAATAAGGAATGAATACAAAAGGTTATTCACCAACAGGCGGTAAACCGCGCCGTAAGGTTATTCCCACAATTTAATACATGGAAGTAAATGGCACAAGAAAGAAACGATATTATTTTCGAGAATCAAAGAATGATAATCCCTTCAAGTAAGAAAGAAAATAATATCCATTTATGATGATGCAAAGAATGATACCCCTTACCGTAGTAAGTTAGAATATCAAAGAAGATAATATTCCTTACCATAGTAATTTTAAGAGTATGAAATGAATGGTATTCCTTACCGTAGTAAGTTTAAGAGTATGAAAGAAAATGAAATTCCTTACCACAGTAAATTTAAGAGTTTGAAATGAATGGTATTCCTTACCGTAGTAAGTTTAAGAGTATGAAAGAAAATGACATTCCTTACCGTAGTAAGTTTAAGAGTATGAAAAGAATGATATTCCTTACCGTAGTAAGTTTAAATAATAGAAGATGAAAGAATAATATTCCTTACCGTAGTAAGTTTAAGAGTGTGAAAAGAATAATATTCCTTACCATAGTAAGTTAGAATATGAAAGAAGATAATATTCCTTACAAGTAAGAAAAAAATGACATTTCTTACCGCAATAAATTTAAGAGTGTGAAAAGAATAATATTCCTTACCTTAACACGTGACTGGATATTGATTTAAATGAGGTTGATCAACCTATATATTTTTAATATAATCAGTAAATATCACATATAAAAATTCATGGTGCGTATTAACTCGTATATTATAAATTTGTTAAAAGTGATTTGATCAAATAGTATAATATAATAACAAAATAATAAAAACTTAAAATTAAATTACTATTCTCGAAGTTACTATTCGGGGGTTACTGTTCACTCGCGGGTTACTATTCATCCCGGAGTTACTATTCATCCCGAGGTTACTATTCATTCACGGCGTTACTATTCACAGTATATAAAAATATATAATTTTTCAAAATAAAGTCTTCCAAAAAAAGTCTTCTAAAGGAAGATTTGTGAATACCGTGAAAAATAGGAATTTATGAAATAACTACTCTTTAATGAAAGACTTACTTGAAAAATTCCTGCACTCCTTTTGGCCTTCAAACACTCAAGATAACCTTACTATTCTCAGAGAAAACTTATAAAATTCTTATAGAAAAATTTTATGTTTTAGGTGTGATTTTTCTATTCAGCTGAACAAGCTATTTATAGGAGAAAAGAAATTACTATGCGCGGTAGGTGAAATAAAAAAAATTTCAGCAGAGGCTGCGCAGCAGCCTCCACCAACCATCCAGCAAAACACATTTCTCACATTTCATGTGGGCCCCACAATGGGTCCCACATGTTTCTTACTATTCACGTACTATTCACGTCACTATTCACGTCACTATTCACATTACTATTCACGTTACTATTTCAAATAGTAAAATTAATTTATTTTATTTTTTTTTTTAATTTTTATTTATTTATTTATTTATTCTTCCTGTGGGTCCAACATATAAAATAAATAATGCTACAACAATAAATCAACAATAATGTAATAAACACGTTACAGATTAATTTAATAATATCAATTACAGTATATTTGCAACCGTGACAATTATTAGGTTCAATAATTTTACAAACATTGCAGCAACAATTATTGACTCGATGATATGAAATACAGTGTAATGACAATTATTGAATCAATAATGCAAAATACTGTGTAGCAACAATAATTGAATTGATAATATAAAATATTATGCAGTGACAATTATTGATGAAATGATGCGTAACAGTTACGGTGTCAATAATATGAGACACTGTGCAATACCGTGTGCTACTGTAGAGTACCGCATGCTACAGTAAAATACCATAAATTACCGTATGCTACTATTCTTTTATCACCGGTATTTTAACAGTTAGCACCGTTGACTATTTTTATTAAAAAGGTTACTTCTGTCGTTTTCTATATCCGACAAATATTCCGTTGTGGGGTCCACCAATAATTTGTTATTTCGGCGCCGTCGTACGGCCCGAATATTCCCCGACAAAACGAATATTGTCCGACAAAATAAAATTTACACATAACATCCTTAACTTTCAATTTCGTCAATTTAACCACTTACTGTTTCATGAAAAAAATATATATGAAGAAAAATTAAATTTTATATTTCATAAAATTCGGGGTCTTACATAGTTGACACTCCGATCTAGTTCAAACAAAAAAATCACTTTTGGTCAAAACCCGACGACCCAACAGTTGGACCGATTGACCCAGTAACCCGGTAACAGAGTCACCTTTACCAGTTCCTTACCTTTTTTCTTTTTTAAAAAAATAAAAATAAATAAGCCTTTGAATTTGATTGAATGTCTCCTTGATTGAATTTTGAGTTATGATCATAATTTAATATCTTTATTTTTATATAGATTTAGTATTTATTTGAATTGTATAAAGTAAATATTGTACAAACAGATTTAATTTTTTTTTACCGAATTTGATTGAATATATCCTAGAGATGTTTATGTTCATTTGTATTTAATTTTATCACTCTTGAGTCTTGAATTTTGAGTTATGATCATGATTTAATATTTTTCTTTTTATATAAATTTAATATTTATTTTAATTGTATAAAATAAACATTGTTCAAATAGGTTATTTTTTGTAGATAAATTGATTAATTTTATATATTTACTAAATATTATATATAATATATAATAATAATTAATATATTTAATTATTTATTACATATTAATGACGTCACCGGTTTAATAATGGTTTGACTACTAATTAGACCAATGACACATCTACCTAGTACTTTTTTCGATTCGATAACCAATCCGGATTTAAGAACACAACATATAAATAATCAGGATTATACAATCTATGATTTTCTTAATATGTGCCCTTAAGGCACACACTAAATACGAAAAATAATGTATAATATTATTTATTTATGTAGGCGTACTAAATTCAATGTATAAAAAAATAATATACTAATGGACTTCATGTATTGAATTCAGTGTAACTATATAAAAAAAATAATTTTTAACGGGTTCTATCTCTTGCTTTTTGAGTTTAGTGTGTGCCCTTAGGGCACACATTAAGCAGACCCTACCATTTATAGTTCTATACAACACTAATTATTTACATGTATCTAAATTATATCTAAATTACTTAATTCTTTAAATATTTAAATTAAAATAAATATTATAAAAATTTTGATAGTCAAAAATAAATAAATAAACCGGTCGCCACTACCGATCGATTGTCCCGATTCCCCTAGAAATGACTCGTCACTATTTTTTTGTTTCATTGATAAGCATCATCCATCATAATCTGCATAAGAAATCAAAAGCATATATATATATTTCACAGTAAAAATATTAGTAAATCTCGTACGAACCCAAATATAACAACCCCTCCTCTTCTATACACCCCAAAAGAACCTACTCCTTTTATAAAATTGAAAAAACTGTATAATACAAATACCTATTCTAATTTTGATAAGTTTGATATTTGTTTAGTGTAACCCCAGCTTACAAATCTCAACCGGCGCCGGAGCTTCCCAAAAAGCCGTCCGCCGCCTCATTTCCTCAAAATCACCAACACACTGCTCCGTTTTCAAACCCACAATCCGCTTTCTCGCCGCGGCCAACTTTTTTCCGGCCGCCTTGTCAAATAATTTCTGCCACCCATTTTCCCACTCCGAATGAGCGTCGCAAAGGTCAAGCGTTCCGTTGGCCCAGTTCGTCCAACTCCAACCCCTGTCCAGCCTCGACATCACGTTCCCGACGCTCGGCCCGGAGCAAATAGGCGTGCACGGCCTACACTTGGCGCCGCTCAGTGGGCCCAGGCTGGAAATCGCCGCCACGGGAACGCCGAAATGGGTCGGCGGGAAATCGTACCGGCGGTCCGTCACGATGCAGAAGGGGAGGCGTTTGGTGGTGTAGGGAACTTTCTGGGTGGTGAGCTGTGCCTTGAATGCTCTCTCCGAGTTGAGTTGAAAGAACCCGGACGAGTTGAGCTGCGGGATGAGAGAGAGGCGGGCGAGTGCCACGGCGGAGGCGTTGTAATCCCCGACGCCGAACCGGTCGTTTAGGCCGCCGTAGGAGGAGGCAGGTGGGACCACGTACCGTCCCTTTACGAAGTTGTCGGGGCCCAATGGGGCGGACCAGTAGCCGTCGACTCGGGTTCGGACTATCCAGTCGTATGTGAAGTTATTTTTCTCTTGGTAAGACTTTATCATGGTCAAGCATCCCTCTACCAGAGTAAAATATTGCAACAGTCCCTGCCAGGCCAGGGGAGACGAATTGACGATTATACCCTCGGAAAAAGATAAATACACAACTGCCAAAGTAATACTAATAGCTTGCTTAGATTAATAAATAGGGTTTAGGTTGATTAGTCCGCCAAATGCAAAAGGTTAACCTTTGACTTTTTCCAAAATAAAAATAATGTTTATTAATAACAGCAGTCACTCATATTTTAATAAATTGATTAGAGATATAATAACCAAACTTAAAGAATCACTCTATCTCTCTATATAAATATACAGTGCTAGTAATTATATGGGCCACTACTATAATCATGATAATAAAATTACTTGCTTGCATCATAATCTTCAACTAACAGCGAACGACAACCTGTCTCATTTGAATATCATTTATGTATCAAAGGCTTAATTGGAGTATTTTCGACACAATAATGTAAAGAAATATAAATAAATACAACCACAGGATTTGAACATGGATAAATTTATATATATAATATTTAAATATTATATTAATTTTAATTATTAAAAAATATAATTTTATATTAAAATTTGTATCATATATTACTTTTTTAACGTTATGTACATGAACTATCCTTTGAACAATGCCTCCTCAACATTATATACCTTGTGACAAGAAAAATGAAGTATTCACATTTTAATTCTGCCTGGGTTGGGTTTGAGTTTATGTTTATTAGTGATAATTTTTTCTAAAGTATGTGGAGTATACGACAAATTTCTATAAGGGATCTCTCAGCTTCTCCTAGGAGCAGGGCCAAAGCAGCTTAAAACCAAATGGCAAATTAAAAATGGCGTTTTTTTCCGCTTGCCAGTTTGCACCAAACAAACAAGAACCCAAAGAATAAGGTAATAAAAACCCGTGGCTGAATATTGATAATTTTTTGTTTGTATTTTTCCTAACAAACAAATCAAAATGAATGGCCGTAGAAAGATACTCCATTAACAAGTGAGGGAATTTAACTATACCTGTATCCCATTGGGTGAGTTAGCCGCGGTTAAAACTCGGACCTCCGACTCGGTCTCCGGTACCGGCTGAGGTTTGAATATTCTGACGGCGGCGATTCTGGGGGAAATCTTGAGGAGAGAGAATTTGAAGGAATTGGAGTCCAACGGACTGTGCAGAAAAAGATCCGAATTCGGATAAACCTTGAGGATTTTCTGAACAATTGAAGGTCCGGTGAGCTCGAACCGCCGTGCTCCGCCCACCAAACAAACCGCCATTCTCGCCCGATCCAACTCGGCCTTCGCCCTCTCCATTCTCTTCACCTTCGATTCCTCAACGAAATTCGGCTTCACTGCAGGCTGAACAGGGGTCCGTTCACAAATATAGGCTTTGATGGGGGCAAAATAGGAAAAGGGGTTGAAGGAAGTGGCAGTTGACAGAGAGAGAAAGACGAGGAGAGACAAAGGAAGGAGAATTAACAGAACCAGACGCCATTCCAGATCTAAAACCCTTTTAGCAATCTGCATAAATAATTTTTGAGGGCTTTTGAAATTCATCGTCATCACTTTCTTAATTTCTATTTATCCACCAAACATTTAACAGAACACAGATCAAGAACAAGGAAGAGAGGAGTTAGAAAATAGTAATAACAGGGTACAAACTTGAAGGAGAAGGAGAAGGAGAAGAAGAAGAAGAGGGGTTTTGAATCTTCAATCCTTTGGTTAAGAACAAATGGTAGGAAATCAATCTTTATCGTAAGGCTTATTTTTCAAAAATGATGACGAGAAAGACGAGTAATGGTAGGTCGGATATATTATAAATTTATTTATATATATGGGATAATATCATAATACTACTATAAATGTAAAATTTAATTAATTAGAAGAATTTATATGGAGTTTAGGGAGTGAGTGAGCACGGGAGAATTGATACGAGCACTTTTCTCTATCTAATTTTATTTTTTTTATAAATAAATAAATTGTTATTAGTTGGCAGAGGATAAAAGTATCGGTGGAGTTAAAGGGATTCTGATGATCAAAACCAAATTTAATTATAGGGTAGGGGTTGAATAAAAAATAGATTAGGAATAATAATAAATGCTTGTACTTGATTGGGTGGGTTGATGAACTAAATAACTGCTACTAATATTTGTGAATGTAATTCAAAGAGATTGTGTGACATGGTTGCACGTTATAAAATTTAGTGAAAAAACCTGTCGATGCCGTTTGTACCTGCTGATTATGTTTAATTTCTGATATAAATTACTCCTCCATGGAGTGTTATACGAGTGTTTGACATTCTACAGTCACGTATCCCAATAAAATTGTCATTTTTATGTTTATTCTTAGCAGCACTTTCTTTCTTCTTTTTATTTTCCCAAGATTGAGTTTCTCATCTTTTATTTATAAAATTAACTTTTAAAATGTGACTTCACGTTAATATGGCTCAAAGATAGTTGAACGGAACCGATATTTTTATATGAATTTTTACATAATTTTTTTTATATAAAAATAAATAAATTTTATTATTATGTAAAAAAAAATTATATAAAAATTTATGTAAAAATAAAGTTCTCCTAATCAAATACTCAACGTATGCAAGGCAAAATGAGTACATAGAGTATGTGTAGCCGAAGCATATATAAGACTAATAAGAGAAGCACATAAAAAATCACAAAATCCTTAGAAATTGTTTTCGAAAAGTCCACATGCCGCTTTCACAACCCGGGCCAAATAAAGGGACAGCGGGTCATAAATTCTTTCGTTAATATATTGTGATTTGCCCAATTAATTTTGTTTTAGACACGTATACATGATATAGATCGAAACACGAACGAAAACCAATAGACGATATCGCCGGCGGCTTATAAATTCATGAATAAGATCAGACCATTTGTACTTTACTACTTTGACCCGGCTCGTGCTCTACTTCACCGATTGATTCAATCTCATTACTTTCAGGTCTATAAATATAAATCACCACCGTTGAAACAAAAATCAAAGGCCTGAAAACAGGTCAAATATGTGTGCCAAAAAATAATTTAAATAATTTTTTGTACAAATATATGCAATCCTTCTTCTAGAACGTGTCTTCTTGATAAACACTTATTAGACAGACTGGAGCAATCCATACAGATTGCACAAACCCCGAAATTCATCTTTAAAAAATGAATAAAATGTTTTGCTTTGTAACATGCGAAAGTTTTTTTTTTTTTTTTTACCATACACACGAAGTTTAGCAATAATTTCCCACCACCTATTACAAAATGTATGGAGTAAATTTCATGCTCGTCATTGAGAAGGCGAGGGTGGCAACTCCGGCTGATCGTCGATTGGAGGTGGTGGTGGTGAGGGTGGCAACTCCGGCAGGTCGTTGATAGGAGGAGGTGGTGGTGACCCAAAATCAAGATTAGGAAAGACACCCGGGGGCCTTTCCCGTGGAGTGATGGACAGCAACTGGCTTGAGTCACCCACAACATCCGCCCATCCATAATGAGGTTCAGCACTTCAATCAGAAATTAATTGTCATTTAAAAACCCACTCACATAGAACCCAGATTAATACAGTAGCACAGGTGTAGAGTAGTTTCAAACAAAGCTTTTGAAGGCAGATATAATAAGCCTATTATTCTATAAAACAAAACATGTCTCTTACTCGTAGTAAGTCTCTTCATCAACCACGATATCCCAGCTTTCCCCTGTCGTGCTCTTGCCGTATTTGTGCACTTTGCTGATACATAAAGACACGTAAATAAAACATTTGCCACCAAGCGAAGCATGATTCCAAAAGAGCGAAAATGTGACTGGTCATAAAAATAAGAGAACTAAATTTGATTTTACTGGATTACCCAACAAAAAGGGCCTTTAAGAAAGGTGAAGTAGTAACACTGAAGTTACTTTGTTTCACATTTGAACCATGCGTGAAGTACAAAACACCACGAAACAAGCTTGCATAACAAACTGAGAGTTATGATAATGATAATTTTGATACATACCCATTTCCGAAGTGTTCTTCTCCCCATGTGCGTGACCAACCTAGATAAAGACCAAAAAAATTATGGCTTGAGCAAATTCAGCAAGTACATAAGCATTAGAAGCAAACATTACAAAATCTCAGATCCAACACCTGATGGTCTAAAATACAAAATACAATATCAAAGTGTATATATGGATCATTATCTCAATAAGTGAATTTCACTATTCTCTCTATGGCCATGAAAGGTTAAAGCATCAATACAGCCAGAAAGTCAATGTCAAGAAAAATTCCAATTTATTTCTCAGGAATTTTTATCCGAAATATTTTCTAGACCAACTGCTATGACCTCTTGACACGGTATTTACCTCGTCACATATGAGAAATCCAAGACATACTAGTGGGAGTACAAATAGAGATTGTGCATGAATCTTTGTTTCTAAGAGATAGAGAGAGAGAACAAACTCGAAACAGTGTCTGTAACGAAGTGTTTGAGTAATGATATCTAATATAAACCACAAATGCAATGTGCTCAAAAGTTTAAATAATAACGTAAACATACCACATGTGCAAGTCAAACACGGTTGCTATATTAGCTCAGAATTTTTGTCCATTTAATACTATATTCAAAAAATTAACAGCTTATCCAATATTTATATATATATTCAAACCTAAGATTCAGGGGGGAGACATACGTTCAGCACTAGGAGATACATGCCAAGTCTCCCCTTGACGAGAACCAATGCCAGCAAAGAATTTCTCCTCCCACTTGTCTCCCCATTTGGTACCCAATTCAGTCTCAGCCCATTTGTCTGTCCTGCGAAGGAGGAATATCAATAATGATAAGCTACAGGTATTTTATATGGAGCATACATATTTCCTTCTCTATAGACCTCTTTTCTAAATGTTCAACAAAGAGGCATTTTACTAGACCAAAATAAACAGAACAATGGTGTAAAGTAATTGTTACTTTGTACTGCCAGCAATGAATTGCAATTTATAGGAGGCAGTATATCAGGACTCCATCTTCAAAGAAGAAAATACTATTTTCCTAGAAGACCAGAGCCACACAAAATGTACAGGGACATAACTAAGTTCTCAACTACTAAATTTTACAGCACATATAGAGTAATAGTTTTAGCCCACTTTTTTAAAATACGGAGGTCCAATACAGTAGAACTCCAAGCAAGAGAAATGTAGCACTTGTGAAGGTATAATAAGATAGTACCATTTTAAAACTGATCCTCTTCCGTCATAATGCTCTCCCCACTTCTCCCACCATGACTGTTCATTGAGTCTACCATACTTATGTGCCCCTTTCTCAGTCCAGCCTTTAGCATCATATTTCTCCCACCTACATTAAAATAATTTTCCCATTAATATTGAGTGGGTTACATGGTCTAAAAAGTTACAATTTTCTTTTAACGAATATTATGCATACCAGTTCTCATACCAACCAGCATTTTGTGTGCCTGATTTTGCTTTTTTCTGTGCACTCCTCTCTATTCTAGCAAGATTACTGCAATTTCAGAAAGCAACAATTATTTCGTCATAGTTATAAAAATTGTAATCGGTTAACAATTTTTTATAATCTCTCACAGTAGCTTTTCTGCACCGTAGGGGTGAGCATTCTAGTCAGATTAAGAGAAGAATAATAAATTTAAAACCTCCATTCATCTTGGTAGAGAACTTCTCGCCATGTTTCCCACCATGAATCCCCTTCAGCATTTCTTCCAGATTTCTCCACGCCTATTAAGTCACTGTAAAAATCAATTACTTGAAGAGAGGTCCACAGGACACAGCAACTTTTAGATTCAGAAGTCTTTAGAATATGATGGATATTTTCCTATATGAAGATTATACATTGGTAGCAAAGAGTTTTACTACATGTCTACATTTGAGTGTTTATCAGACAAAAACACAAAGAATGCAATCAAAACAGCTTAATTGTTAAAGTATTAACTAAGGTGTATAGATTACCATCAAGCATATGCTAAGTACGACTTACCAGATAAACTCGAATAATATTACTATGTACACGATGAAAAAAATAATTGGGTCATTACTAGAAATATGGTATAATCTCTACAACAACAGGATATAGAAAGAGAAATAAAAAAGACGATGATGTTTACTACAGATATGAAGTCAAAAACATTTTTCCAATAATTAAAATGCAACCTATGGTATGCAGCCCATTGTCAGGACAAAGGAGAGACATGATCGTGACAAAATTATTTACACAAAATCAATAGTCATGAATGAATTGTATCAAAACTGATAAAAGAAGATAACTAGAGCTGATTTATTTAGTCCACCGCCAAGTGTGGAAAATGATGGGATAAGTAACATACCTAGCTCTTTATATCCAGTCCAGTCACTTTTCTCCCACCACTGTCAAGTAGATCAACAAATCCAATTAAATGCATCCACCTGGGATGATACTTAATATATGAATACAATGTAGATGTCAAATTATAGATCTAATACCAAGAGTTACAAGCAACAGGAATCTTGAATTTCATGAAGTTAACAGTGCATTGCCTATTTTGATGCTTCTACAAGGTTCCAGACTTTCTGATCAGTAATATTCAGAAAATATATTAAACAGAAGTGGAAAATGATTACAAGATTTGAGTAATTGTCCAGGTTGATCTCTTAGACCAAAAATATTGCAGTGATGTGGTCAGCTTTCCATGAAAACAATGAAGTCATCAGTCCAGTTACCTAGGTCCCTAATAAACCTTCGTATATCCTGGTTTTGAACAATGACTGGCAGTCTGTTCAAATGAATGAGATTGGGGCTCATATGGGGATAGGATACAAAGTCATTATAGATTATAACATCAACAGTAGTATTTATAATCCTCTGAAGCTTAATCATCTAAATGCATTCCTACAGAGGAAGTCATAACTATAACAGCATTGCTTGGTCTGCTGGACCGACCAATATGTGGATTATAGATAGAGTTCTTCCAACATTATTTTAGGTGTCCTCGAGAATGAAAACTATTTATTTTACTTATTAAAAAAAACCTTGATCGGTATTTCTGTATATTCTTTTCTGAATTAGTGGCTTATACTTTTTCCTTTTTTAAATTAGTGTTATCAGCTTGAGAATAAGGAAAAAATTGTAGTTCTGCAGTTAATTCATCTATGATAGAAAACTAGATGATTACTTAATTAATTCTTATTCCTTTTGTTAAAAGTCCCTTGAAATTGTTCATTGTTATAAGTAATTGGTAGTCCAAACAAATTTCAGAGATCAAATATTAAAATAATCATTTGAACTAGCTTGTACCACGCAATCAATTTGCGTACAATTTTGTTTACTCAACTTCACATTCTTATAAATAAATTATATATTGAATCACGAGCACTAAGTTTATACCGTTTCTTTCCATTCTGAAGAGCCATCATGGCTTTGGCCACCCATCCTAGTCCATCTACATCTGTATCCATTTTCCCCAACGTCTTCTCCACTTTCTCGATACCAAGTACTACCATCTTCGTTAGTACCAGCCTCGTTGACATTTTCGGTTAAAAGACTGATGCCCCAATCCTTCTCATTTGCAATACCAGTGTCTAAAATGAAGGCAGCAGTAAATATGTATGTAGAAAAGTTTTATGATTATCCAGAAAGAAAAGGGAATGCTTAGATTGATAATGCAAATACCAAAGATTACCTCTTTTAGGAGGGGTATCATGGGATTGTGGACCAGAATTTCTTGGGGCACAGCGTGGGAAGAATTTCTCTTGTTTTGAAACAAAACGAGATCTGCAGCAATTTAAAGTCCAGTAAAATTTAGGAAAATCTAGCAAATAGACAATTTCTTTGCTATCATCACGTAAATAGAGTAAACAATAAAACATTTTTATTATATAATGAAACAGTGATCTAATCTGAAAGAAGTGCTATAGTACATTAGAAAGATACTATGTACTTTACATTTAGTGGCAAATGATTCTGGAAATCTATTGCTGCTGTAAGAATTAAGACTACATCGTATTAGTAGAAACAAACTTTTTTCAAAAAATAACTGTGTCATAAATGAAACCATTGCCTTTTTTGGGGATTCCTTCACCTAGCAAGATATTAATCACTCTTTTATTTGGTCCGGATAAATAAAAGGTTTTCACTATTTCCAATTAAAAATATGTTTATGATTTTTTTGAACTTAAATAAGCTAGCATGCAGGGGCGGAGCCAGGATTTTGTTTCAGGGGGTGCCAAAATTAGATATCAAAATAGAACCCGATGTTCTTTCAAATCTCGAAAGTCGTCTATGATTGATTATATACTAAATTTCGCAGCAATTTCCCTTTCAATATATAAAATCAAAGAGTCGGTGAGAAAATCATCATCTATCTTAGATCGAAACCTAGTTTTGATGATATTCATAGCTAAAAATGATCGTTTGGTAGTTGCAGTAGAAACTGGAAGAGTAAGCACGAGTTCGATCACTCTATAAACAAGTTAGTAGACTGTTGATCTTCTAATCCTTACCAACCAATGACATAGTTCAAAAATAGTTGACAAATTTTTGCACTCTAGATGTTGAACTATATTATGCTGATAATGCTGAAGTTCCGTTCTCAATTGTATTTTCTCATGATATGTGAAATCTTGCGGATAAAACTTCTCCACCAATTGACAAACATCATTGATTCTAAACGCTTCACACCCATCTCGAGGATCCAATGTTGAGCTAAGAATAAGTAATTTCACGGTATGCTCACTAAACCGATTGTTTAGTTCTTGTAATTGAGAATTGATTGCAGCATAAAAAACTCAAATATATAGAACAGAGGATCTTCAAAACTTAGGGAGTGCCATGGCACCTCCAACTGACAAGGTAGTTCCGCCCCTGCTAGCATGAAAGTATTAACCACATCCTCTAGTCATAGTATCATAATGAAAAAGTCTTCAACTGTCTCACTCCCTTGTATATTACTAAGAGAAGAAATTAAGTTCTTAGAATTGTTTGTGATACCATTAAATGTTTTACTGTCCTTGTTCTTTTGCACTCCTATTTTGGTATTACTAAAGTTTATTAAAACTTAAAATCGCTAAACTAAATTCATGTTGCTTTTGAATTTTTATATTGCGGTACCTTCTAGTTGTCAGCATAAAAGCAATCCAGCATATTCAAATAGTAGCATTAGACTCTAATCTACAATAACAGAAACTAATAAAATCTTAAATGATATGAACTCAATCTTGAGACCAATACAAAGAAGCCAGGCTTTCACAATCACAAAAAAAACACTCAGTAGTTCATTTCTATAATCTTTGTTCACATCCTACGAATTTTCATCAGCTATTTCTCTACATTGATCCCTATTGTACACCAAAAATGCTACTTTGGGAGAAACTCTGCTTTTTTAGGTAGGAGAAGAAAAAGCGCAAAAGTAAGTTTCATTCGTTTGACAAAGAAGAAACTAAACCAAGTAGTTAATTGAAATCGTTTGTACACAGAGAGATTAAAAATCAGAAACGTACTGAGAAGAAGCAAAGGGCAATGCAGCAGGGGTAGGTTGAATTCGAACTGTACGTTTGGTCTTGTTAGGATCAAACGGCCACTCCTCAGGCTTCTCCACGCTCTTCCGGTGATGGCCGGCGGTTCTCTGAATCGGAAGCACGGAGTCCGAACAGCAGCATGTGATGATCCAGGAGGAATCCGTCAATCTCTTCCGGCGCTTCTTCAACTGGAGGATTCCGCGGCGGTGGTGGTGATTGAGTGGAGACAAGTCCAGTCGCAAGGCCAACTGCGTGGATAAGCCTCTAGCCATGAAATTTTAAGATAATGGCATTGAAATAATTGATAGAGCAGGAAGGTGATGATGATTTAAACCCTAATTAATACATAGGGATTGATTGAGGAGAGTTTAGAAAGAGAGATAAGTTTGAATTTGAATTGGGAAATGTGTTTGAATTTGAACGAGGGTGGGAGAGATATTAGGGGAGGTAAATCTTTGTTCACATTTTGAGACTGATACAAATACAAGAGAGAGAGTTAAATACAGAGAGAGATGCGGTGGGTTTGTGTGATCGATCTGATGATGGGTTTGGACTGTGTGGAAATATTACTGTAAATAGAGGAGATAGAGATGTGAGCAAGACGGAAGGCGTCCACCGATTGGTTTTTGTAACCAATTTTGCCACTCTTGATTTTCCACGTTCACAAACTGAACTCTACCTGACAACTAATCAGTCATGTGTGCATGAATGGGTTTCGTTAGTTATCCATAAGAATAATTATAAGCTCACAAAATTTAAATATAATATCTATTTTTAATAGAGTATAATATTAAAATTTATATTATATTTTATTTTTTAATAATTAAAATAAATATAATATTTAATTTTATGTTTGAATATTATGTATATAAATTTATTCTTTTTATAAGTATTCGTGGGTTTTATTTAAATAAAGACAAATTTACATATACAATAACTAAACATTATATTAATTTATATAATTAAAAAAAAATTAATTATTGTGTATTTATATTTATTCTCTGAATAATTTTGATGATTTTACATGTTAATTTTTTAATTATAAATAATTATACTTAATAATATTCTAACAGTATTATATTTAATATAGTAGATTAATTTTATAAATTTAGTTAATTTTATGTAATAATATAGGTCGGAATCTTAATTTAACAAAAAAAATTATAATACTTGTGACATCCTCAAATTTGGGCTCACACAGTCCAAACTTGAGTTGTCAAAATACATAACAACTATTACAATACAACGTACAACGTATCACCGTACAATATTCAAAAAATACACAATTATGTCTTCATTATTATTGTCACACTATTATACAACTTATGAAAACTAATACAGCTACAACTCAAACCATCACTCCATCCCCCGACTAGACCCAACTATTCTATCATCTCCTGTTGAAAAACAATGGAACAAAAGGAAAGGGTGAGCTCAAATAGCCCAGTAAAGAATATCATGACTAAGATAATGACAAATAAATTATCATTTGCCTTCAACAGTTGAGTTTTTGATAGAATAATTTAAACAGCAAGTTTTAATTCAACAACTGTAATTAAGTTTTTAAACAAGGTTCAGATAAATAACTGCAGCAGAATAACAACCATTAAAAAAAATCATATGGACCATGATGTCCACTCACGTCTCTTTTTAAAAAAAATATCATCAACTTTTATCATCTAAAATACCACTAGCCATGATAGTACAATTTTATAGTTCCTAGTCATAATCATGCAAGTCAACAATTCATCTTTACACTACGGGCCAAAGATATTCAATATAGCACCACCGGCCATGATTATACCAGTCTACAGCATTTGGTCATAATCATACCAAATAACAGTTCATCTTTGCCCCGTGCCAAAGAGAACATTCACCACGTGCCTTGAAAGACACATCATCAAATATATCGCCTTTAACCTATTAACGCCTTTAACCTATCAACATATTTGTCCAATTTGTGCCCCAGGCCACAGATATCCACAACAATTTAATTCTTGATTATTAGAATAATAACAGAGATACTAATAATGAACAGAAGAAACAGGATAAACAATAAATATCGGCAATTTACAATTTTTACTTTATGCAGATTCAAATAATGTTCAAATTATCAACATGATGTAGAGTGAAATTCAAAAATGATATTCAAGATCCACAGTTCAGAATAACGGTTACAGTTCAATAGAAAGGTTCACGTAAATAGGAAGCTGCAATTGAAATGATATTAAATGAAGCACAAACTGTTAAGAAAATTATAATCATTTCAAAAGTTTTACCGGACAATACTTATTATAGTAAGTATAAGAGTATAAAAGAAATGATATCCCTTACCGTAGTAAGTTTGAATAATAGAAGATGAAAAAGATGGTATTCCTTACAAGTAAGAAAATAATATCATTTATGATGATGAAAAAAATGATACCCCTTACAAATAAGAAAATAATATAATTTATAATGATGAAAAGAATGATACCCCTTACAAGTAAGAAAATAATACCATTTATGATGATGAAAAGAATGATACACCATTTATGATGATGAAAAGAATGATACCCCTTACAAGTAAGAAAATAATACCATTTATGATGATGAAAAGAATGATACCCCTTACCTTATCACGTGACTGGATATTGATAAAAATGAGGTTTATCAACCTATATATTTATAATATAATTAGTAATTACCACATATAAATTTCAAGGTGTATGATAACTCATATATTATGAACTATTAAAAGTATTTATATAATATAAATTTTTGTAGTGTAAAATAATAACTTCAAAAATAATTTTTAAAATAATATTTCAAAATAAATCTTTCAAAGAAAGCTTTTTTAAAAATAAATCTTCTCAAAGAAGAGTCTTCTAAAGGAAGATTAGAAGATTTGTGAATACCGTGTGAAATACGTATTTATGCAATTACTACACTTTAATAAAATATTTACTTGAAAAATTCCTGCACTCCTTTTCGTTTTCAAACACTCAAGATAACCTTATTATTCTCAAAGAAAACTCATAAAATACTTATAAATTTTTTTTATGTTTTAGGTGTGATTTTTCTATTCAGCTAAGCAAGCTATTTATAGGAGAAAAAATTTTACTAAGCGCGGTAAGTGGCACTGGCGTGCTGCACGCCAGTGCTAAAAATTTTCAACAGCGTGCCTCACCAACCATCTAGCCAAAATCACATTTTACATGTCTCATGTGGGCCCCACGGAGGGTCCACGTGTTACAATTCACATAAAATAATAATTAATTAATTTAATTTATTTATTTTTTATAAAAAAATTATTTATTTATTTTTTCTTCCTGTGGGTCCTACATATATAATAAAATATGCTACAAGAATAATTCAATAATAATGCAATAAACACGTTACAGATCATTGTTAATTTAATAATATAAATTACTATGTATTTGCTGCTGTGACAATTATTAGGTTCAATAATTTTAAAATACATTGCACCAACAATTATTAACTCAATGATATGAAATACAGTGTTATGACAATTATTGAATCAATAATGTAAAATACTGTGCAATAACAATTATTGATGAATACTGTGCGATGACCACGTTATCAGATCAATAATATGAGATAATGTGCAATACCGTGTGCTACTGTAAAATATCATGAATTACCGTATGTTACTATTCTTTTATCACCAGTATTTTAACAGTTAAAAGTGATAACGTCGTTGACTATTTTTATTTAAAAAGGTTACTTCTGTCGTTTTTTATATCCGATAAATATTCCGTTGTGGGGTCCACCAATGATTAGTTATTTCGGCGCCGTCGTACGACCCGAATATTCCTCGACAAAACGAATATTCTCCGATAAAACGAATATTGTCCGACAAAATAAAATTTGCACATAACATCCTTAACTTTTAATTTTGTCAATTTAACCACTTACTGTTTCATGAAAAAATATATATATGAATAAAAATTAAATTTTGTATTTCATAAAATTCGGGGTCTTACAATACTACTATGGATGACTCTTTTACTCGTGACCAAGAGTGGTCATTATTAATGGGCGAATAATTATTTACTCCCGAGGACCAATTTTTTAAATACCCATAACTTAGCAGGTATAACTAATAGACAACAACGAAATCACAATGAGACGAAACGGAGCATAATAGCATTTTATGCCCTGACCGGCGAGACATAATTGGGTTGCTTCTTATTGGACTATGCGCCAAGTGATTTTGAACGCTATTATTTATATTTTTTGAAAACATATACGTTAACTCTTGATTTTGTACATTTGTTGAAATTATCAAATAATGAATAATTTATATTGTGACTAGATAAAAGTTACACCAAAAAATTTACGACTTAGACCGTCAAAAAATAATTTCAGTGTAAGAATAAATATAAGCCAAAAGCAAAAACAATAACGAAATATAAATTTGTTTGAATAATAAAAACGTATTGATATTTGTTGTTCTATATAAAAGTGTTGATGACCTCCAATTGTAGCTGTATTTATACTTTTATCAGTAGTATTACTATTACGTGTCCGAGACTAATTAGGATTAAAAGTCCTGACCAGAGTTCCATTATGACTGTAATACATTATCAGGTCGATCTTTATCACTCACATACCGAAAATATAGTCTGATTAGGAATCATAAGTGGGCTTGAATTTTAACTCTCCTAACATATCAAAGCGTCAAATGACACTGTAATGGGTCTGCCCCTATACCGGGCTCACTGTAGTATGTAAAAAGTAGGCAAACATATGCATCGAATCGTGAATGATTATAGGCCAACATCATATCCGGACTTTAAATAATTATATCCCAACATTGTTCCTCACTCTCCTACTATAAAGAATTTATAATAGGAGAGTAACATCTGAAAAATAATGTTGACTAGATAAATCAAAAAAGACCAGCATACCCCTGAACTGCAAATTGTAATTGCAGTAAATCCAAGTCATTCCACGCGACTCCCATGTGCGCCCTATTTAAACCAGTCGCCTTTGATTACCGTGCTTATCATTTTAACTTAAACCCCAAAACTTTTCGCGTCCTATCATTTCCTTTTCTTATAAAAACTCCTTGCCTTCCCATTTCTCTCTCTCTCTCTGTACCAAGAGATTTCCAACAAACCATCTACTTTTCAAGCAAACTGTTTTTTCTCCGACCAAACCCCTTTTCTTCCGGTAAAACCCCTCTTTCTTCAACAAAAATCTTTCACTTCTCAGTTGCCTATGGCCCAAAATCCTTCCTCCTCCTCCATTCCTACAAACCCACTAAGCCCTATTATCACTGTCGACGCCGAGAAAATTGTCCCCTATTAATAATTACCCTTTTCAATTTTAGCCTTTTGATTACGATGTGATTTTTGGAAAAGATCGGCACAAATGTCGACAAGTTTTGAAAAATCGATTTTTATGATGAGCCAATTTGACCAGAGTCGCCAGTTGGTATATTAGAAATGGATGTACCAATTCATCCGAATTTTAGTTTTCGTAATCGTAATAGCTCATATATGACTCCTAATTAATTGGTCTGCGAACCAAGATTCATAGAGTTCGGGGGCCTGCTTAAGCGAGGGCAAGGTGTTAGGCACCCCCCGACTTCCGTGAAAATACGGTTACAGTAATTTGGATGCTTTCCTATCCTTTTAAAATCTTAAAACGTGTGTGTATGTGCGTGTGTGCTTAAATGAATGTTGTGGTGAATTTATAAAAAAGCCGCTTTGATTTTTTCTATAGAAAATGTGCTTTATCTGGAAAGCGTTTTAGAACGTCTTTTGACCCATATGCAAAGGCTTTGCTTTATAATAGGTGTCGTTTTAGAAAATAAGGGTTTTTTAAACTTTCGTCAAATAGGAATCGAGACTATACATTGCCTTTGGACAGTAGAGTAAAATTAAATAAAGGCAACTTCTAGGAGCTCTTTAACCCTATGCACCAAAGTTTAATGAAAAGACGTTTACTTTTACAAAATCAATTTCTTACGATATTTAAGAAAACGTTTGCAGCCTTTTCGTTCAATAGGAATCGACGTTCATTAAAACTCTCGATTTTTTAGCCTTGTGATTCTAATACCCTAATTTGATTTACTTTTAGGAAATCTTTCTCGCTTGGCCTTTTTCCTTTTGAAACCGCTTTCCATGTCGCAAATCAAATCAAGCATTCACAAAATGTGTCGGGGCTATTCATAGGCATGTGAGCCATCCAAATAACCCCAAACACCCACAATCACATATTTCACTATTACGGGGCCTTAACCCGATTTTCGATATGGATATCATTTTAAGGCCCGAAATTTACATATGTACAATAAAGGGTCCATTGTCGTGACTACATTACCAAAATGTCCATCTTCGGAATTTGATCACAAGGATCTCATTCCTAGGCTCACAAATTCCAAAATCACCACACAACCATACAAGGAAAAACTTGATAACACTAGATTTACTACTATACCACAATAATCTAAAATCGCAAGTTAAACACTATGAACTACATATTAACATAATGAACTATATATCACCATCCGGATATCATCAGGACATTAGGAGGAAATTTCGTTCCGATGGAACCCTCACTAATCATCCCTCATCCTTGGATCATCACTTAATATAAAAAAGATACTACATCCAAGCAATCCAACAACAAAAAATCACAAGAAAAATATAAGATAAAACTTCAAGAAACGCCTTTTTTCACCTTGTAATACTTCAATAATCGCTTTATATTTCACTATCAAATGTATAACACAAGATAGGATAAATATGGAAGCTACAAGGAGACAAATGTAAGACCCCGAATTTTATGAAATATAAAATTTAATTTTTCTTCATATATATTTTTTTTGAAACAGTAAGTGGTTAAATCGATAAAGTTAAAAGTTAAGGATGTTATGTGCAAATTTTATTTTGTCGGACAATATTCGCTTTGTCGGGGAATATTCGTTTGGTCGGGGAATATTCGTGCCGTACGACGGCGCCGAAATAACAAATTATTGGTGGACCCCACAACGGAATATTTGTCGGATATAGAAAACGACAGAAATAACCTTTTTAAATAAAAATAGTCAACGGAACTGTTAAAATACCGGTGATAAAAGAATAGTAGCATACGGTAGTTATTGGTATTTTCTGTAGCACACGGTACTCTACAGTATCACACGGTATTGCATAGTGTCTCATATTATTGGTCTGATAATTGACACCGTAACTGTTACGCATCATTCCATCGATAATTGTCACTGCATAATATTTTATATTATCAATTTAATAATTGTTGTTACACAGTATTTTGCATTATTGATTTAATAATTGTCGTTACACTGTATTTTATATCATTGAGTCAATAATTGTTGCTGCACTGTTTTTAAAATTATTGAACCTAATAATTGTCACAGTAACATATGCACAGTAATTCACATTATTGAATCAATAATTGTCATGACACAGTAACGTATTTTTCTTTTACATACTTTCTGCATTATTGTTATCTCTATTACGGTGTTATTTAAACAGTTGTATTTCATTAATTAATTGACTTGATATCTAACTCAGAGAGCTAACTATACTGTATTTATAACAATTAGTCATAATAATGAATAAGTGTGAATTATTGTTGAATAATTGAATTAATAAAGTTATTTGTTTATAATATAAAGTTAGGTGATATGAAATGAATGGTGTAGATTAAAGTGTGAATTATTATTGAATAATTGAATTGATTTGTTTATAATATAAAGTTAGGTGATATGAAATGAATGGTGTAGATTAAAGATAATATAAAATTTGAAACGGATGGTGTAGATTAAAAGATGATCTTTAAATGAATGGTTTAGATTAAAGAAATGATAAAATTTTTGGCTATAAATAGAAGCCTTAACTTAAGGATTTTTCATAAACTTCCTTACTTGTTCTTTCTTTCTCTCTCTAAATACTTCTTGTGAAAGTTCTCTCTAAGTGTGTTTAAGTCATCTTGAGTATTTGTGAAGATCTATAAGTATACGTGTACTGTTCAAGTTAATCAACCTCATTTAAATCAATATCCAGTCACGTGTTGAGGTAAGGGATACCATCTTTTTCATCTTCCATTATTCAAATCTTACTATGGTAAGGGATTATCATTATTTGATTCTCGAAAATAATATTGTTTCTTTCTTACTCATAAGATGTGTCATTTATTTCCATGTATTAATTTGTGGGAATAACCTTACGGAGCGGATTACCGCCTGTTGGTGAATAACCTTTCGTATTCATTCATTATTAATCTCTGAGAATAACCTTACGGCGCGGATGACCGCCTGTTTGGTGAATAACTCTTTGTACTCAAATTCTATTAAATTGTGGGAATAACTTATGGCGCGGATTACCGCCTGTTGGTGAATAACCCTTTGTATTAATTTCCTTCACTTTTTGTTAATCAAACCTGCTACGGTAAGGGATATTATTTTCTTTCGTACTCCTAAATCGAAATTTATTATGGAACTATTGTTTCTATAATTCCTGAAAATATTATATGTTCCATAATAGATGAACTTCATTATTTCAACTGAACCTTCCTATTTACGTGAACCTTTCTATTGAACTGTAACCGTTATTCTGAACTGTGGATCTTGAATATCATTTTTAAATTTCACTCCACCTCATGTTGACAATTTGGACATTATTTGAATCTGTACAAAGTAAACTTCTGATACTTATTGTTATCCTGTTTCTTCTGTTCATCATTTATATCATTCTAATCATCCAAAATCAAGCTGTTGTGAATATCTGTGGCCGGGGCACAGATGTGATATATTTGTTGAACAGATGATAGGTTAAAGGCGATATAATAGGTTAAAGGCGATACATCTGTTCGGTGTCTTTTATGACACGTGGTGAATGTTCTCTTTGGCCGTAGTGCAAAGATGAACTGTTGATCTGCATGATTATGATCAGGAACTATGAAATTGTATTATCTTTATAGTCTGCATTATTCTTCTAATAGATTGCTCATTCCGCTGCTATTATTGATCTGAACATTGTTCAAGAATTTAACTGTAGTTTTTGATATAAACCTTGTATTCTATTGTATTCTATCAAGAACTCAACTGTTGAAGGCTAATGATAATTTATTCGTCATTATCTTAGTCATGATATTTCTTACTGGGCTATTTGAGCTCACCCTTTCTTTTGTTCCATTGTTTTTTAACAGGAGATGAAAACGTAACGGGGTCTAGCCGGGGGATGGAGTGAGGGTCCGAGGAATAGCTATCATAGTCTTCACGTGTTGTAAAATAGTGTGACAATAATAGTGAAGACTTAGTTGTGTATTATTATACACTGTTTTGTTGTACGTTGTGCTTTGTTGTAATAATTTTGTTATAGTCTTTTGACGACTCAAGTTTGGGCTGTGTGGGCCCAGATTTGGAGGCGTCACAACAAAAATCTCATTTTCTTACAAACCCGTAGGCTCTTTTCTCTCTATTCTCTATGCCCTTTTTCCTTTTTTCTATCTCTCTTTTTCTCTCGGCTGAACCAATTGGCATTGTATAGCTGACTGGGAGCAGCCGCAGGTGCATCTGCGGCTGCCTGCTCTCGCCGTCCGCGCCGACACCTCGGCTGCCGTGTGTTTCCTCGAGCCACAAAAATGTCACATTGTCGTTGGCCGCAGATGCATCTGCGGCCGCCCGGCTTCATTTTCTCGATTCTCGTGTCATGCTGTCTCGATCCTCGTGCACTGATATCGATCGTTCGTTTCTTTCTGGAAGGCTCGTATTTTGTAATTCGGGAATCGCTGGGAGACGTGCTATATATTTTCGGGAGGCTTGCTCGGAAGGCTGTGACTTGATATAGAAATTGCTCTTTGTGCTTGGCTCCCAGGGGGCGCTGCCCCCTTACACCCCCGTCAGCTCACCGGTGAGCTGGGCAGCCGCTCGCTCACCGGGGAGCGAGACCCCCGACTACCGTAAGCGTAGTGGCCATTTGTCGTCTTTGGTGATCAAATCAGGTTTTTTCTGGATCAGCTGTTTGCCTTGCCTCAAGTAACCTGATGCTCGTTGTTCGTTATGGCAATTTTGACGGTAAGTCGTTGTGAAGGCTTCATGTTGGGGTCCACCTTCCTTTTCGTATGTCGGGTCAAGTGACAATTTTGCCCTCCTGTCAGGGTTAGTGTAAAAGTGCAAAATTTGGGTGTCTACAATCACCAACGCCGAAAAAATTGAGATGGTCAATCGTGAAGTCTACAAATCAGACAAAGCCTTTACTCACGCCAGCACCATCTCCACTATAACCCCAGAATCCCTTGCAGAAATTCGAGAATAATTCCAAATCTCAACCCAATATGATCTTTAAGCCCCAAATCACAATGAAATAAAGTACTTCCGTGCCAACGGGAAGTACATCAGCATCCTAACTCAAGTACTACAGTTCGATGTACGCTTCCCTCTCCATGACAGTATTTCTTTTTTCTTGCCTTTGTCGGCATCAGCCTTGCGCACTAGTACCCAATTCATACATTCACCTCATTTGTTTCATTGTTTTCTGCAATGAAATCAATGTCACCCCTTCCTTGGACTTCTTCTCCATTTTTACCTTAACCAAATCCAAGGAACCAGGCTTCCGAGCCCTAAACAAGCTTCCCGATCACTAAGTGTGGATGCAGACCTCATCAAGCAACAAAGGGTGACATTCATCCTGATTCTTCCTCTATGGCACAGACACCAACCTATTACCCACCTGGGGTGAACTTCGAAAGGTTAAGCTCATATATAAACGACTATCTGAATCCCGTAAAGTGGAATTACATGCCTTTTGCAAGAAGATACCAACCAAACCCTAGAGCATGGACCCTCTTGCCAATGAGCAATGTTTATTCAACCACAAATGTAAGTTCCCAAACGGACCTCATTTAACTTATGCAAATTAATCTATTTTATCTTTTCCATCACCTTGACTCCATCCCTTTCTTTTGTAGTAGTGATAATCAAGCCTCAAACCCAAATTCCAACCCTTCATCCACTAATCATCGAACAAATTAAAGCTCCCCCTAAGAATCCCGAAGTCACTGAACTCGAAATCAAAGCCACCGAACCCTTCTATGACACAGCTAAACCCCAACTTAACACCGTTCAACACAACAGAACCCAATCCTAACATCACCGACCCCATAGTAATTGTTATCGTACCCATTTCAACCATTGCACCAACAACCACTTCTACCGTCAATCCCATCGAACCCCAAAATAAAAATTAAAAAAAGACTATTTTAACATGTCTGAAGCCGAAAAACATCAACTAAAAAGCAAAAAGGCCAAAAAATCCACAAGACTACCAATAAAACCAAATATGATTCTACTACAACCACATCGACCCAATCTGAACCCACAAAGAACCAACTTCAACTCCCGACCCTCAACCAAAGTCATCATCAATCCGTCATCCTGAACAAACACAAACCGAACACCCGACTGAACCCACTCCACCTCCTCTTCCCCAACAAACACACTCTGAACCCCAAGCTGATTTGATGTCATCCTCTTCTACACAACCTGAACACTCAATGCAAACTCCTTTAAACCCTCTCTCCCAATCTTTCGACAACAAATATGTCGAAGGCACCTTCTGGCCAAAAGATGCAGATTATTCCTTTCCCTTCTCCATATACAAATACTTTTGCTTCCCAATCAACAAAAAATAATTAAGTAAATTCAACAACCGTGATCTACTACTAGCATCGGCAATGCATCAAGGCCAAGTAAGTAACTAAACACCCCCCTTTTAAACTTAAGTCTTGAATATCATAGTTTATTTTCTTCTAATTCCCTGCTTTATATAAGCCTTAACACAGTTCAGCAGATTGGTGTTAAGAGAATAGGACGAAGGAGGCGTTAGAAACTATCCTAGAATTAAAGGACAAATTAGCCGAAGGAGAAAAAACTCAACTCAACCTCCAATTACAATAAGCGAATCAAAAGATCGAATCACTCGAACAACTTAACCAATCCCAACTATTCGATCACGCCGAAATAGAAACCCAACTAACCGAAGAACGTGATGAACTTCACACGCAAAACAAACAACAAAAATAAAATATCAAGAAACTCACCAATCAACTACAAAAACAACATGAACCCTACCGAACCGCCACTTCAACCAACAGCAAGCTTGAGAAAAACAACGAAGAACTCAACAATGAATTCAAGAAACTCAATATAGCCCATCAGAAGATCGTCAAAATCGTCGGCCATATTGACAAAGAAAATAAAGCTCTTAAAACACAAATCCAAACCATCACTAACGAACAACGACAACAAATCATCAACGAATATCGATCCTTTGAAGAACTGCTTAATCAAATAATTGCCGAATTCGATAAGGGGTGTCCAAGCAGCTGGTACTGACCCAACAACCCTTGGATTTTCTGAAGATGCGACACCGGCGATGATCATCCAAACAACTAATTACATTATAATTTTTCCCTTTTTGAACAACAATTGTAATATATTGAACAATTCTTGTAAATAAAAATCTAATAAATGAAAATACTCCTTTCATTAATGTCTATTGAATGTTACAAATGAACGAACTGTTGCATACTTTGATCATTGATAATATTTTTTAAGCCTCCCTACATGCCATGTATTTTTCAACTCTGATCCATCTATACTCCGTAATCCATAAGTCTCAGACTTTAAACCTCAATAACTTCATAGGGACCTTCTCAGTTAGGTGCCAACTTTCCTATATTCTGTGGAGTTGAAGTCTCTGCCTCCCAAAGCACTAAGTCTCCAACCTCAAACCCCATCTGTCGAACCCTTCTGTTATAATGCCTAACAGTCTTTTGCTGATAGATACTCAACCTTAGCATCGCAGCATTCCGAACCTCAGCTAACAAATCCAAATTGAACTGAAGTCCCTCTTCATTGTACAACTCCTTAAAATTTGTCACCCAGAATGAAGTAGACTTAATCTTAACTAGAATTAAAGCTTCAGTACCATACGCCAATTTGAAAAGTGAATCCCCAATAGTGGTTCGATGGGTAGTATGATAAAACCATATAACACTTTAAAGTTCCTAGGGCCAATTTCCCTTAGATTCGTCCGACCTTCTCTTAATTCCATTGAGCAAGGCTCGATTAGTCACCTCCACCTGGCTGTTAGACTGAGGATGAGCAACAGAGACATTCCAATGTTGAATCCCTATATCTGATAAGAACTGCTCAAATTTAGACCCCATGAACTTCAAACCATTATCTGACACTAATACCATCAGGATGCCGAACCGGAACACTGCTAACTCCATAAGAAATTATAAACAATCATGTTCAATGATATGCCGAAGTGGCTTAACCTCTACCCACTTAGTAATATAGTCAATGGCCACTACCACGTATGTAAGTTGTCCCTTTGCCTTGGGCATGGGCTCCAACTGATCAATCCCCCATACTGCAAACGGGATCGAAGACAACACCGATGACAGCTCTTCAGGAGGTTGATGAGGGACTAGACTGCTCAGTTGATACTTCGAACACCTCTTCACATATTTCTTTAACTTTCTGAAATATTGTCGATCAATAATACACCTGTCTGATCGGTTTATAAGCCAACGTCTTAACTTTTATATGATCTTCGCATATTTTATCATGCACTTTTTAAAAGACGTAAGATACTTTTAATCGGACAAAATACATTAATAGAATAGAAGAATGAACTCGCCAATACAAATTCCCATCGATCAAACAGAAGTGAGCTATAAACTTCTATAAATATTTACCAATAAGACTATAAATTTAATGATGCTCTAGCTTCCTAAACAAATAATACTCCATCGATCTGAGTTATCCTTCGACCAAAAGTTAAATTAGTCATAGATAGTAATGTAGTGTGTTGCACGCGCAATCTCAAGTTTGAACAATAGGATATGGCCACGTTCCACTAGTTTGAAATTGGACACCCCGGGAGAAACCAAGTACAGCAGCATTAAATTATTTGATGAGACTTGCTTCACAAGCGAGGCGGGGTGATAGCATAATCATAAAGTTTTTTATTTATTTATTATTTAAAATCGTAAGTTTGTATTTATGTCTCATACACTTGAAAAAATAAGTTTTTCTTAAAAAAAATTATAGCTCTCCTCTTTGACCCTTTTGTCGGGTTTCTATTTAAAACTCCATAATTGAAATATATCATTAAAGTTAGAGAATTAATATTTTTTACAAACAAAATTAATAATTTTACAAAACATCATTCATATAAATAATAAATAAAATCCACTTTCATATAAGTTAAATTTTGTATAATTATCAATTTTTCTTATAAAAATATCAACTCTCTAAATTTATTAGTATAAATTCTCAAAATAAAAAGGAAAATGAAAATTTCATATTTTCACACTAAAAAATGATATTTTTACATCTTTCTCTCACATAAATGTGAAACTTATTTACTATTCATGTGAGAGTGAGATATAAAAATATCAATTTTTGATGTGAAAATATCTGTTCCTAAAAAAAATAAAGTGAAATTTTGTTATATACAATGACCCGTGAAATAACAAGGACAATAAATCAATATAAAACTGCTGAGACTCATTATTTTTATATTTAAATTTTATTTTTTTTATATTAAATTATTATACTCATTATTATTCATAAAAAAATTGATTTTAAGTGTACTAATTTTGCGAATGATTACGTAATTCCCAATTTTGCTTTTTTTAGTAAATTATTTACAACATTCTTCTTCTATCTCACCAATAACAAAAACAAAATTAATTTTATATTAATCTTGAAATTAAGCACCCCCCGACCAACACATTTGCAACCTTATCCAACAACAATAAACTAACACATTTGCAACCTTATCCAACAACAACAAACATTTTTACTGCCACTGACTTTGGTCCTTTGAGCGACATGGTAACACGTGTCAAACAGCAGGGCGTTGTAATGACATGGCAATGTACACGACCAATGACTGTAGTACTTGTGTTGGTGGATAACATATGACGAGGCATTCGTACTTGGTGGTGAGATAGGTTGCCACTTGTATCAAATCTAAGTTGGTCCTGAAATTTTGCAATTGGACAGGAAACACAATCAATTTCACAAAATCATCTGGATTTTGCCTGCCTGCGTGTACTTGGATGGATGGATAAGATTAATGTCAACTTCACTTCTCTTATTTCTATCAAGAAAATCCCCACCATGTAACATGTTCCCCTTTCATGAAGAATCAAACCAAATACTAGGAAGGTAACAACCAAAAAGACTACTTCCCAACTGCCAACGACTGCTGAAACGACAACTTAAACTGCACACCATGTATCACAATAACAATATTAAAAAAATCTTCGAACCTAATTTTTTCTAATTATTGACACTAAAATTCAAACCAAAAGGTAAAAAAAAAGAAAACAAATCTTCTTAACCATCGTCCCAATCCCTCGGGTTGAGCATTTCTTTATTTCTATCATCTCTCTCGTCTCTCCTCTGGGAGGTGGACAACAAATTAATACGATTCGATGGTCCCACACTCCAGTGGCTTTGCCGATAAGTATGGCTCGTCACTGCATATGTCATTTATGTACATCTCAAACATTACTTCGACTCTTCTTTTATTTGTTCTTATCATCACAACGGAGCCTCCGCCTTCTTTCATCCACTATCCTTGACTGCGTTAGATAGAATCGTCTTGAAATATAGCTTGGTCAACTCTCATGCATAGGCCGTACGGTCAACCATCCACATTATCCTAATTATACTTCTACGTGCACCAACCGTACATTATCAGAATAAAATAATAGTACGCACAAATGTTAAATATGCAATCTCCCACTTATTTTATTTTTTGTTTCTCAGGTTTGTACATTAGATAGATGGTTTAAGAAAAGGACCAAACAAGTAATAAGAAAGTCGAGGCTACAGATATAAGCCAGTTAAGATCGACGGGCCCAAATATGGTCCATGCACCATACATCTCTACACGGTCGGTCGGTGCCCTAAATACCACAAAGACAACAAATACGGGAAGAAATCTTGGTAATAAAACTCCCTGGAGACAGAATTTCAATCGAGGAAGGGGGAGTTGTGCAAGAACAGTGCATTGTTAAAATACTACAACTCAAATTTCCAACCACAATTCTCACGTATGCGTATCGGATATCTCTTTGCAGTAACATTCAGATTCTGAAAAACAATATGCAAAGCTGTCAATTTTTGTAGTTGAAACTTAAAACATTTTAAGATGTGAGGAAGTTACAACAAGAACTTACATCCAACACCATCATTAAATTTCATTTTCTGTTGAGATGAGGCTTTATCGATTCTACAACCACCTGTTTTGAATGCATAGAGAAAATAAATGACAACCTAATATATCTCCAAGTATCATATAATTAAATCATGTAAACTCTCCCAGTGAAGTACATTGCTTGTAATAAAGAGCTCAGTACCCCATGAACAAATTCAGGCTTCCTGCCGTGGCGGGTGAGGGGATGGGCGGGTGGGGGGAGGGTAGAAAATAAGAAAAAGATCATACCTATGTTTGGCATATCAACAGTGTACCCAATGTACTATGATGAATGCCAGTATAAAATTGCTAAAGAATTTTTTTATTGACAAGTAAAGTCAGAATAGGAACTATATAAGAAATTTATTCCCAGCTAGCAAAAACAGTCATGCGATGTGTTAGTAGAATGCAGTATCATCCGATTCTAAGTAATATTATGGTATAGAGCTTTGGACTAAAATTAAAGTTGACCAAAAGAAAATCTAAAGAATTTAAGATATTTCTGGGTAGGTTCGACTAGGAACTTGGTGTTTGCTTTGATCTCCCAATACCTAAATTATGACATTAATGTACTTACCCTCCCATCATAGGACAATGAAGCAAATATCCAAGGCTCTCGAGAGCTCCAAGCCAGGCCTGCATTATCAGAAAAACTCGTCAGGCTAAAGTTCAGCCATTAGCTGAACAAAAAACAAGAACCTTTGTCACAAGCACCATAAACACTGTCTTCGTAGTCACTGTATGAATAGAGCAATGGATCAATCGGCCTAGTAGGTGACTCCACCAAGCTGTGTCAAAACCATAAAACAAGCTTCACCATATGAATTCGAAAGATGAAAAATTATATGCTACAACTTCGCTATATGAAATAAGGGAAGACCTTTCAGATAAGTTTTCACCGCTAGGAGGAGAAGCAAACCATAAGTTGACAGCAGAGTCTGTTCCAGCACTCTGCAAAGCTGGTTCTATAAGCAAAATATAATTGCTAAAAATAACACACAAATTCATTACAACAGTAAAATCAGAGACCCAAAGGACTATATAGCCAGGGAATAAAAGATGGAATGCGGAAAACAATTTTGTTTTAATAAAAACAAAGGGAACAAGGAACCTTGACTCAGATCCATAGATCATGTAAGCCAATATAAAATACCAAACTTCCAAAATTTTATCTAGTGTCGACAGTTAGGTAGTTAAAGAAACAGATTGCTGAGTAAGCAAATAGGAGGGAGAGAGAGAGAGACCGCAATCAGCCCTTCATACTCGGGATTACATCTAACAGCCCATGTCCTGGCAACAATATTAAGAAAAAGTACAAAGATCAACATTGAGCATACAATATAAGAAGTACATTTATAAGCTGAAGTGATACTTTAATATTTGATTATTACTCCCTCCATTCCCAAAAAATGTCTGCTTTCTATGAAATGAAAATGGTACTCAGTCTTCCGGATAGAGGGAGTACAAATTTTTATAAAAGCAGCCTTGCAGCATTAGTCTACAATGCATACCAGTGTGCATGCCCAGGGAGCTCTAGAACAGGAATCTTCAGCTTTCTAAGATCCCATATATGTATTCCAGACTCATCTTCTGTTGTTACCTGCAAGATTCACAATTATATGTTCACTCACCTGAAGAAAAATTCAGAGAAAAGGAAGAAGAAAAAATTGCGTTAAGCAAGAAGATATAAAATCCTAAAAATGAGATTTGTTCCTTCTGCTCTCCACTTAGAGTTAGCAATCACAATTTATGGAAGTAGTAAGAAAGTCAGGCTCTCGATGCCAGTCCCAAGTAGTCAAATGTGCTTCACATGGCAATTAATTTAATCCAAGTAGTCAAATGTGCTTCACATGGCAATTAATTTAATCCAATTATTTTCTTCTTTATTAAAACCACTTTATTTCTTCATAGGTGAGGTAGCTACAAATTTCAATACCGACCACCCTGATGTTCTCACCATTTTCTTAGTTGTATAGATATTTTATTTTGTCTATAGGCACTAGAATATAACCAACTGCCCACAAATGTGTGTGTAAATTAAAGATAGGTGCCACCAAATACTTGTATACGTAAAACTATAATGTAATAAGTAGAAGGAGAGTATGTGTGGATGTGAACAAGTGGCTGCCAACACATTGGAATAGGGAAGTGCCCCGACAGAAGTGATGAAGCAATGTGGATTCTGCGGAACTCATTTTCTTATGTAATTCATTATTTATTGAATCCCTCTCTCCCCCCCCCCCCCCCCCCCCACCCCACGGCGGTGCTGATAATCATATATTATCCAAGTCATATATTTTGCCAATGCCAAAGATTCCAAGATTTTACAAGTTCAAATCTTTTTTAAAATACAGGCGGTGAAGGAACATTATAGTTGGAAAATCCACAAAGGTTAAATGGATTCCATATAATTTTCCATGGCAGTTGAAAGCACATAAACGTATAATTTACTGAGGAACCAATCAATAATATGAGACCACAGCAAGTCCGCGTCATCACAAAAAATTACAACAAAAGCTAAAAATGTAAATAGTCATGCATTTTTATCCTACTAACATTATGAAACTATCTAATAATGCCATAATGGTTTAAGGTGTTTAGTATAATGAGTACCCATCCCATTGTGATCACTAAGAAGTAAACAGCCATCAAAGTCGTCTATGAATGCAAAAATTCCACAGTAATGGAATATTCTCAAAACCAAACAAGAGTGTATGCTAGATAAACACAATGCTAGATAAAAAAAAATCCCTGATAAGTAAATGGAAGGCAAACACTCACAAGCATATACTTCTTTTTGCTGTCATAGTCTAGATTACGGAAATGGCCATGCTCAATAGAATTTGTTTTCCTATAAGCCAAAGAAACTTGAGAATATTAGAAATTAACTCTTATCTATTAAAATAATATAAGGCAAACTATTGACAGTCAACAACTCCAACCCCTCAATCACATCCTGGAGTTATGTTACTTAAAAAGCTTGTAAACAGGATAATACAATAAGCTTAAATAATATGCTGACAAGCACGAGAGTCTTCTAACTCAAGTACAAAGAGTAAGAAAACTTGCAAGTTACAATGGATACAAATATCTCTTGAATTAACCTATTTCAAACAAGGTGAAAGTATACTCAATACAAGAACAAAGCCTGGAGCAGCAAAAAAGTGGAAAGGAGGTATTCTTTCTATTTCAACTAGGAAAAAGTTGGCATGAATTCAAGTTCTTGAATATAGCATACCAACTTCTTCTTTTTAATATTATTCACAGAGAGAGGAGAAAATGGATCAGGATTCAAGGATAAATACATTGCTGGCTGCCAATAATGTCACCCTTTAAGGAGAAAAAAAGATGTGAAGGTAAATTTAAGGCTTAACAACACCATTGGCTTACTGATGCATTAATGTATCGTTCCCGCAAGAAACTGTTGCTTAACTCACCTAGTTATATACCAACAAACTAATGAGAACCACACAAACGATGATCATGCATAAGCTTGAACACATATTTGCCTTCTGCACAACTAACTCTTTAAGCGAACAATAACTGAGGGTGGACAATCACCTGAATTATGCAATATTTAAACAAAATATGCTCCTCAAACTTTCTCAACATTTAGTGGTTCATTTATAATCTGCTAGCCAGCTTGGACATACTTTCTAGGATGTCTGAAGAATTAAGTGCTATTTGTCATGCTTCCTTCAATAGTTTATTTGTCAGATAATTTACAAATCAACAAAAACTATCTTTTTGACTTTTTAAAAAAATATTATACAAGTCAACATTCAACAGAAACTATCATGACATGTATATTTCATCTTAAGACAATGCAAATTTTTGTGCATCAGAGCTGTAAGATCTATACTTGGCTAGTGTATTTTTTTTTCTTTATAGGTAATTTTGGACCAAACTTGGAACCACAGTCTTGAGGTTATTCCTCTATAGTGGCAAGTGTATGAAGTGAGAAAGAACTTACTTCATTGTTCGCAGATCCCAAAACTGAATTGATGATTCACATGTTGATGCAACGACATTCACGTCATGTGGGTCCCATGCTCCACCAGATAAGTAATGAAGCATGCCAGATGACTCTTGTGACTGTACCTAGATTTAGTAGCAAGACCTGAATAAGGGTAAGCACAAGCATTCATGTAACATGACTATTACTTGGATATTAAGGATCTTTGTTTTAAACAACTTGTGATCATATGGGTTATGGAATAACAAATCTTTAACCATGCCAAGGTGGGTTTAAAAGTGGATCGAATAGTAATAGAACAAACAACATCCAAGCTTTGAGATAGAGGAACACAGTTATATGATTACAAGCAAAAATTGACAAGCTGGTGTACGGTGGTAAAAACTAGAAATGTAAGCACTAGCTCAACAAAATACTTTTTTTTATAATAAAAATAGCTCACTAAATGCTTTTCAACATTTTCCTGAGAAAAACAAGTACAGATAGCTAGAACTAGAAGAAGAGCTATGAAAATTGCTTGAAAAAACTTTACCTACAAGGGTAACATTACCTATGTAAATTATTTATTTTATAAGAAACTACCAAAAGTACCATCCGGCCAACACCATTAATATTTGGGAGTTTTTCTTTTTCTTAAAGAGTATACTTACTCAATTCTCCCACACAAATTCCCATTCTTTTCCTTAATTTTCAAGGAGCGCCTAGAAATTTCAAATTTAGGAAATTATAAACATATACAACCAGAGGAGGAGATTTAGAGAGTGTTTGATAAAAACTGAATGAAATAATTCTGGATGTTTAAGTAATTTGAAGGAGCAGGATAAAGTAGAATTCTGAATACTGAATGAAAAAAGTTGTTTGATAATTGACATATCTGAAACATCTAAATAACAGATTTTTACTATTTTACCCTTCTGAAAAAATTCAAAGTTGTTGTAAATTTATTTAATATTACTTAATATAATAGTTAATATTTTTTTATTTCATTCAGCTGGAACTTATTCATTCAGCCAAAAGAATTAGACTTAGTCATTCAGCTCAAAAATCTGACCAATTCAGCCCAAAACAAACGAACTGAATGGCTGACCAATTCAGTCATTCAGAGGTATTAAGGGCTAAACAAACACGGCCTAAGTGTAAAATTTATTGTTTACAGAACATATGTATCACGGTTTTAGATAACATTACTGGACCGACAATCAGTATCAACATCCTAAACATCAGTGGTATTTGATGAACGCGAGTGTTTCCCAATTACTGTAGGATAAAACGGATGATTAGATAATCTGAAACTCTTTTCAGCTGAATAGCTATAGAAGATGACAAAGACAACTTAAAAGGAAAAGAAAGGCAACCGATAGGTGTATCTAGGGCAGCAGACAACAGGAAAGCAAATGTCAGTTTGAAAAATAGATCACACAAGTGACAGTGTTTAATGGAGATTATCAATGTATAAGATCAATGCATGCATCAAGAGGAAGGACAGCTATATGTACTGCTCCAAATTATAAGTCTATCCCAAAAATCTATATCCTTGAGGCTAGAGCTATTAAATTTAAAAGTGAATCCTAGTTTACAATATCCTTGGCACCCCTCCTCTGTTAGCACTAATCTATTAGTTGTAAATAATTGAAATTTCCAACAATAATATTCAGCGTATACCTTGAGACCAAGAACAAATTTTTCCACTAATGAAAGTTCACGTCCATTTGACAAAGAAGAACAATTTGTAAAATCACACAAAATGAATTTAACTACCAAATCCTTATTAAGATTTTTACTGTGTAGCTTTAATGTCTTTTTTTGTTTAGTTTCACAATTTTTACATTGTACTATCTTATAAAACTAGTTCATTATTCACACATGTAGATAGTGTAGCAAGCTAATTAACAAAAAGAGAGATACTGAAAAAAGAAGAGATAATATTATCAGAATTGTTATACCAACCAAAGATACAAACACACTCATTGAAATAAATACAAATCTCGAATTGGTATCACCTTGTCATGAAAATCATTATTAAGCTTAACTAACAAATAAAGAAACAGCAAAGATCTTATGAGCTCATGTGTACCATGAAATATGTTACAAATATATATGTAAACACGATGAGATGTATGATTACTCCAGTCCTGTAGTTGCCAATACCTGAGCAGTCTTCCTTGAAGAATCCAAGCTCCAAAAAAAGAGATTCTGCTCGTCTATACTGATCAACTTGTCATGCTTTCCAGACGGCCACCAAAGTATGCTGTCAAACAGGTACAAAGCAAAAAGTTCTTCAAATCTCTTTTAATAGTTTTAAAATGAGTAAATTAAAAAGAGTTGATTCTAAATCACAAACGTATCTGTAACATGATTCCAAGGAACAACTATTGCCACGTAAGAGTGGACTACTGAAGCCACTACCACGAGAAAGGCAAGTACATCATTCAAAATGTGTAATGTAGATGATCCATGAGCCTTCTTAACTAAGTCTATATCTAAAAGTTAGAATGTTGGGATCATGGTTCTTGGATTGAGTGGAAAACTGAAACAGATGAACGGAAAGAAGGCCATAATGGTGATAAAATATGTTCCATACAAAGTAAGGGTCGAGAGTTCATACTTAAAAAAGTACTAAAAGATTAAAGTTCCTTGTGAATCAGGCATGCGCCAATCAGATAGAGGTCTATCTAACTACTATCTAACATCACATACACAAGGTAATCAAAATAAATTAACATTTTTCAGACAAAAATTAGAGGAATGAACATAGACAACTTCTCGTCTGTAATAATCCTTATCACCAAAATCAGCATGGGGAGAAGCTAAATTCTAATAGTATGTGTACGTAGGCCAGAGAGACTAATCCCCACTTATTTCTACTTTGTCCTGTGGCGTAAGAGTTGTGGAGTTCGTTGTTTAAGGTTATTGGAGAGTATTGGGTTTGTTCTTCAAGTGTAAAGGAGTTGCTGCTTACCAGTTTTTGGGATTCAGTAGGAAGAGGGATGAGAAAGTTGCTTTGGCAGTCTGGTTGTTTTGCTATTTTTTGAAGTCTTTGGATGGAAAGGAATGCATGAATTTTCAGTAATCATTTCTAGTCCTTTCATCATCTTTGGTATTTGATAAGTTGATACAGGGTCACTTGCCATGCCTCAATGTAGACTGATGCTTTTGAGGGGGTTTCAATCTCTATTTTACAAAGGCATTAGAGGATTTCCTTTTATAAAACACTTTGTAATTTTCCACGTCTTCTAATAAATTCTTCTTTTATTATCAGAATTAAAATAAAATAAAAAAGATAGTATCCTGATGATCTTTACATTTCAAAGAGAAAAGGGAAATCTTGAACAATCAAATACACTAAAAGAAAGGTAAAGAATATTTAAAAACTTGGTGCACAGAAGAAATGATATATCTGGTTCCCTTTGTACAATTTGAAGGTTGATTATAAATAAAACCACCACTTCTTAAGAGACAACAAACATATAAATGTGTGCGTGTGCGCAAAAATATTCCTTATCATGAGAAGCGCATAAGTTTGTGCCCAGAAATGATCAACTTACCATTTAGCCTTCGACTTATGTGCATCCAGAGTAGCAATTCTTTCCAACTGAGGAGAATTTAATTGGCCATAGAGTTCAGGAATCTGCCAGACAGCTGCTCCATATGATTCACCTTCAATAACAAGACACGACTCTTGCATTTAGATGACTGAACATTTACTTAACTGCAGCTACCAACACAAGCTTGAGATGTGGCCCAAAACTGAAGTCCACTTTCAAAAGAACATGTAATTTAAATACGGTTGACTATTCTGAATTTTACCTTCTAGGTAACCTACATAATGATAATAATATCTTGATAAATGATAGTTTAAACTTTAATCATTATATCACTTCTTAGTCTATGTGCAGAAAGTACTCTCTTTCTAATGTGTACAAAAAATGCAGGAATGAACTGTTATGAAATAGGAAGCATATATATACTAATGACATATGCTTTAACTTAAACTGCGAACAAATACCACACTGACAGACACACATATACACACACTTATCATGATACTGTAACTGAGAATCAATCCAAGGACCCGTCATATTGTATTATCCACCAAACGATTCTTAACAGCTACAATGCAAACCAAATACTATGTGCTTAACATGCAAATCATTAATTACAATGCAATGCAGCAAAGCAAGCAAGCAAAACACTGAAGCATCGCCTAAGAGATTATCAACAATCACTTACCGGAAGAGAAGACAGTGGAGAAAATGCGCTGATCGAAAGGACAAGAAGCGAGATCCCAGATCTCGTTTGGATGCGAAAACAGACCTTCACATATCAGTTCCGTACCGCCTGAAGAAAGCCTAATCAAATGCACCTGTGCATTTAGATTCATCAGATTCAATTGAAACTTAAAAACATACTTGAACTGAATTCATCGGAACTGCGAGAAATTAAAACGAACCTCGTTTTCTTCTTTGAGACTGAGAGTGCCAGTGATGAAACTGGTGTGATCTGTGTCTGCTTTTACATCCGCAATGCATCTTGCCTGCAATTATTGAAAAAATTAGATACAAGATGAAATTAGGGTTTATACATTTATGAATAATTTGAAGGATTTTGGAGAGAGGATTTGACTGACCTGATACTTGAGACCATAACCGATCCCCGTAGATCCTCCTTGCATTTTCGCAACCCAGTGAACACCGTTAACTGTCTTATGTATATTGGAGAGTCGTCCGGGCTAAAATACGCCTTTGAAAAGCTTACTGTGCGCCCTCGTTTACATATTGTCCTCTTTTTCATTATTTGTTTTTGTGGTTTTTATATTTTATTTTTTTAAACAGTTCAAAAACATTAGTTCTGAGTATTCAAAGTAATTTTTTAAACAGTTCAAAAACATTAGTTCTGAGTATTCATAGTAACAAGAGGAGTAATACAAACGGAAACTCCTTCGAAACTATACAAATACAATGGGAAAAAAATAAAAAGAAAAGAGAGAGCTAATACACTTAACTCGCAAGTGACTTTGTTATCTTGGCAAAACTGTAATTGCTCTATCGAATAAAATTTAATTTTTTTTAAAATTATTGTTTTTAATAGTAAAGTGTTATTTTAATAAAAGTTAAAATTAAAGATATTATGTCTAAATTATAATTTGTCAGGAAATATTCGATTCGTACGACGGCGCCGAAATAACCAATCATTGATGGACCTCACATGAAATATTATTGAATATGAAAAACGACAGCGATAACCCTTTTAATAAAAAATGGTCAACGGTATTATCACTTTTAACTGTTTAAATACCTGGTGATAAAAGAATAGTAGCACGTGGTATTGCACAGTATTTGATCAGTAATTGTCATTATACACCATTTGATTTTATTGAACCAATAATTATTACTGTAACAAATGCATAGTGATTCATATTATTGATCTGATAATTGATACAGCAGCTATTGTATCGTATTTCATATTATTAAATCAATAATTGTCACAGTAATAAATACACATTATTTTATATTATTGAATTAATAATTGTTACAGTAACCCATGCATTGTATTAAATTAATAATTGTTATTGTAACGTATTCTTATATTATTTTATTTATTTTATTCCTTTGTTAATTGATGTTTTGAACATAAATTATATAATGCTATCAGTAGATGAAGGAAATGTGGAGGTATGCATAATAATATTAGGTGGAGGGTGTATAGTTTGAGAATCACGTGGGTGTATGTGACGACCCCGAATCCGGGTTCCTTGAACCTCGGACCCGGTTCAACACGAGTACTACCTTTTCCTTATCGTTCATGACTTATAACAATATTATAATTGCTAAATAATCATTTATTTACAATTATATAACATCTCTTTCTATTCCAGAATCGCAATCTTTATACATTCCTAGTATGTCTTCATATCATACATGATGCGACATTCTATTACAATCAATTTGAGATCATATGTATAATGACTCAATCACACCATCCTATTATCCTTATTCATAAAGGACAACGTCTGAAAAATGATATTCAAATAATCTGTAAATGTTCTCTTAACAATTTAAGTTTGCTAATCTATAGCACAACAAAACATAAACTCTTCATATCTACTTACACAAGTGAATGAATTAGTCTACCGCAAGGTTTTACTACAAAAGCACCTATGCTTCAATCTTGATGACTCGTTAGTCAATCTTCATCTTTGCCTCTACCGGAGTAATCGGCTTCCTCAAGCTACTCTGTAATGTTTTGTTTTAAGCAAGGGTGAGCACGACGGCTCAGCAAGTCTAACAGTTTCACATAACACGTAAAAACAGTTCAATCATGCTTCATGTTTCATGCATCTTATGCTTTGCAGTACATACATTTCTCATGCATATCATGCCTCGCATTTAATCTATGCTTCATGCCTAGCCTCTATCATGACATATAGTTCAATGCAGAACAATTGTCTTAAATCAACTACCGCATATCAACAGTTCAAATCAACTTATTTTACAAAAGCACATTAACACATCTTTGCACATAACCACGTATGAGCACATCACAGTTTAATAACAAACTTATAAATTATGCACATAATGCAACACGTTCTGAAAAACTTGCCTGGACTTGTATAACCAGCTTACGTTAATCTTTGACGTTCCTTGCACCACCTACACGGTATGTGAGATCAACGGTGCACAATATCAGTCAAAGTTTGACTCAATACTAAATCTTATTTTAAAGATATTTATTTCTTCTTATCATCCCCTTTATTTAATAAGGTTAATTTCATATTTTAGTCTCTCTTTGACTTGACTCAGTGTTTCATATTCAACACCATAAATCTTTTGTTCGAAACTATGAAATTCTGACATTTATTAATGTCACTGCATTAAAACTTGGACCCTATATTTATTTAGGTCGATCCACCAATTAATCACTAATGGACCATACCCTTGGTTTAACTTAATCACATCATTTATCACGATACCTATCATAATATTACCCACCTTGGATAATATTTTAAATTTTACTATCAATTAGTAATAACTTATAATGTTATTTAATAGTTAAATAACACTTTAAATAATCATTACTATTATTAATTTATTTTTAATAATAGTTTACCTTAATCATTATTATTAATCTTTTAATAATAATTTAATTACTTGCTAATATTATTACCCTTTAATAATATTTTAATTGACTTCTCATTATTATCACTCATTTTAATAATAATTTAATTGTTCATCAATATTATCAATCATTTAATAATATTTGAAATACTCACGTATCATTAGTAATTATTTAATAACGATTCAACCCTTAACTATTATTACCCAATAGTTAATTACTTGTTAAACAATATTATTAATTCTTTAATAATATTCTAAATCTTTATTTATCATTATTAATTATTTAATAATGATTTAACTCTTAACTATTATTATTTAATAGTTAATTAAATGCTAAATAATATTATTAATCCTTTAATAATATTTTAAATTAATTACATATCATTATTAATTATTGAATAATGATTTAATTCTTAACTATTATCATTTAATAGTTAGTCAATAATATTATCAATATATTTTAATTACTTAATAATCTTCTTTCGATTAAGTAATAATTTATTCCACTTAATTACCATTTAATTATTATTTAATATGAATTAAATAATAATTAATTAACTAATTATCCGAACTCATTATTTAATATTAATTAAATAATAATTAATTAATTAATTAACCTTACTTATTATTTAATATTAATTAAATAATAAATAATTAGTTTATTAACCTTAATTATCCTTTAATTATTATTTAATATTAATTAAATAATAATTAATTACTTAATTAACCTTACTTATTATTTAATATTAATTAAATAATAAATAATTAGCTTTCTAACTTTAATATTCTTTAATTATTATTTAATATTAATTTAAATAATAATTAATTATTTATTTAACTTTACTTATTATTTAAGTGCAATTAAATAATAATAACTAACTTATTCATCTTAACATCCTTTAATTATTATTTAATATTCATTAAATCATAATTAATTAATTACATAACTTCATATATTATTTAATATTTATTAAATAATATTTAATTAGATTATTAGCCAATTTATACACTAATAAATAGCTAATATATAGTGAATCACTCCAATAATTTCAAATTTTATTTTATAACACTTAACTAGCATGCCAATAGGTCAAATATTATTTTTCTGAAATTAAAAATAATTTTTCCATACTTATTAGCAATTTAGTAAGCTTTAATCCACCATTAATTCTAATAAATATCAAATTACAAAAAATTTCGGATTTTAAATTTTTATAATTTTCTTTATAAAATTATAAGTATTTTCTCTTTTGGAACCAACTCAAGAACCGGCCTAAAAATGCCCGAACCGGCCCTACCTAGAAATCATGAAAAACCGAAAAAAACCGAACCGGCCGGTTTTTTTAAAAAAAATAGGCAGATTACTTTTATGCTTTTTCAGACTTGGAGTCTCCGGCTAGAACGTGAATAAAATGAAATCTACAAGTCCGATCGAGGCCTATTTGGTATAGATGGATTCGTAACTTCCCGAACTACATTTTTCTATCATCAAACATCAAATTTGGATTTATTTTGGTCACGGAAATTAGCTCTAAACCGGACTGTTGTGCACAGCCCTAAAACAGTGGGTGTGTTTTGGTTGAAAAATCATAACTTGCTCATTTTAAATCGGATCGAAGTGATTCCACTTGGAGAATCTTCATATCCTACACATCTAACATCAGAAATTTACGGATCATGAATCTGACTTACGGATCATGCCCAGAAATTTCGGGAGTGGCTGCCATGATTTTGGTTACTTGGTTTTCGTCGGTAAAAACTTATTTGATGATTTTGATGAAATCTTTCCACATAAATACACCCAAAAATTCATATTAAACCCATGTAACCCTAGATATATCAATCTAGCATGTTTCTACCTTTTTAGATTTTGAAAATTAGTTTTCTACCAAAGAAATTACATAGTACCCAAAGAACAATAACAAGCTAGAATGTTTTATACCTTTTGTTGATTATCCTCTTTGTTAGAACTTTGAAAAGGCTTGGATGATCAATCTTCTTACATAGATAGTTTCCTCTTGATGAGACCTCCATCTTTAAACCTTGCTCCAAGATCATCCAACCATCAATGCTCACAAGATCTAACTTTCTTTTTCTTTTTCTCTAGAGTTCTCTCTCTTTTCTCTCTTGGAATTCTTGTAAAATGGCTAACCAACACAATGAATTGGTGAAGCACTATATTTATAGTAATTCCTTAATCTCCATCACTTCCTACTAATCGACCAACACTTGGACATTTAAGGCTTAAACTCATGCTTACTATAGCTTGGATGGACAAGATGATTGACAAGGATGAATGACTCCTATCAAGGTTGTTTGGAAGCAACTTTTGGAGTGTAAAACAAGCAAAATAAAGCCACACTCAACATTTTCATGTGGGGCCCCTCCAAAATTCGGGATTTGCCTTTAAATTACACCAATTTGGCTTTATTTTTATATCCTATATCATTATATAAGTATCCATATATATATATACCAATGTATATATATTAACCACAACTTTGACTATCATTTGGGCTCCACATTGGATCAATTTAATAATTCTATTGGGCTCATCAATTAAATTTGTTTGGGCTCAATTTAATTGTTACATTGGGCTAATATTAAATACCCTATGTTACATTTAATTAAAACAAACATTGGGCTTGGTTAATTATTACATAAATCAATGTTCAAATTAAATTATATAGACTACTAGGTTAATTAATTTGACCTAGTTTAATACCTCAATTGGACTTATAATATAATCCAATTAGATTTGTTATAATTAATTCTACCACATTGGGTTACTTAATTAACTCATCCATAGTTAATTTTTAACACCACATTTATTTACCTAGCAATTAACCAATGATTGGTTAATGTTCTCTCTTGTCTACCAACTAGGGTTATTCAATTAACCCTACATTAGTTAAACTCAATAATATTTTCCAACACTTTGACCAACATTGGTGTAATGACCACGAATTTCATTAGTCATTGTAAATATACTTAATAAATATTTAGCAATGAATTTAAAATTTTCTCATTAATTAATTGTGCATTAGATAATTAAATAAATGTACTTATGTGCTTGTATATTTATTTAAAGAATTAAAGCAAAGTGTATAATTAATTAAAGCAAATCTAATTGGATTATATTTTAAATTCAAATGAGTTGATAAACTAGGTTAAAGATATTAACCTAGTAGCCCATGTAATTAATTTAATTACTAGCCCATGTAATTAATTAAACAAGCCCAATGCTTGATTTAATTAAATGTAGCATAGTTATTTAAATGCTAGCCCAATGTGGTATTTAAATTGAGCCCAAACAATTTAATTAAATGAGCCCAATAGAAGTTATTCCCAAGCCCAATGTGAAGTCCATTAAGGGTCAAACTTTGGTCAATATATATATATATATGTATATATATATATATAGATGTATATATGCACATTTTTGCATTAAAAATAAAGGAAAAATGGCTTGGATAATCCAATTTGCTGAATTCTTGGGGGCCCCACATGGATAACTTGACTTCTTAGATTGCTTGGAAATCCATCCATGTCATATAGTGGTTGAACAACCCTAGTCATTCCATGAGTCAATCAAATGGTCATTCAATCAAATAGTAAGCATGATTAGCAATTAAATTGACCAACATGGGTGAATTAGTGAGTTAATGGTGTGTTAGTGGTTGGCTATAAAAGAAACACTCCACACTTGTTCAATGTTTGTTAGTTCATTTGAAGTTGCTAGAAAGAAAAAGAGAGAGAGCATTTGAGAGCAAAACACCTAAGTGTTGAGAGAAAAAGCTAAGGAAGGTCTTGGTGGATGTCCTCAAGCTACACAACTTACTTTGGTAGAAGGAGAAGAAGAGCATCCAAGACCTCAAGGTTTAAAAGTGCTCTCAACTTCATCTTATTTCATTTTTGTAGTCTAGAAAGCTTTTGATCGGTTAAAATTAATTTTTAACCGATCAAAACTCGTTTTGATGATCTAGAAGTATTTAACTATGTAATATATGTATATTCATAGATCTATGTGTTTATAAAATATTTTGGTATGTTAGAAATACATAAAAATGGTAGAAAAGTTCATAACACAATTTTACCGGTAAACCCTAACTATGCATGCTAGGTTTATGGTTGTATTTTGAAATGTACAAATTGGAAAGTGGATTTTTATGGCTAGAAAGCTAGATCTATGAGTTTTAAAGATAAAACCTTTTTGAACTTTTCAAAAATAATGAATAACAAAGAAGTTATGGCTTTTACCGCAAAGGATGTTGATTTTAAAACCCTATGTTGCATTGTGAGCCATTTTGAGTCTAATTACGTTTGGAATTTGGATTTGTGGTCTAAAGAGAAATTGTAGAGGGGGAAATTCTGATGAGAATGGACTCAAGAATCACCCCAAAATGTTTTCGTATGAAGAAGTTATGGCTGTCGGAGCGTCGGATGGTCGAACAGTCAAACAGTTGACTCTCGGATAAAACGGCTGACGCAGCCGCGTCAGGAGTGACGCAGCTGCGTCAGAACAATCTGCTAAGCAGATTTTTGGTGCTCCGGGTCGGGTCGGGTCGGTCCGGGTCGATCCGGGTCGAGTTTTCTTTGAAAAATTAAGTTGAAATAGGTGTAAAATGAATATATTTGGGTATTAAACAAATTTATATGGAGTCTATTTGTAAATCAATGCTATCTAAATGTTTAAATTAAATACTAAGGTTAACCCAATTTAAAAGTTAACTTTTGGTATTATTTAAAGAGTATTAAAATATTACTACATGGTTAATAATATTAATAAGTAATCAAATATTATGAAATGATTGATAATATTAGTAAGAGATTAAAATATTATTAAATGAGTAATAATATTAATAAGTCAATAAAATATTATTAAATAAATAATAATATTAGTAAATGAATAAAATATTATTTAATGATTAATAATATTAGATAATGAATAAAATATTATTAAATGATTAATAATATTAGATAATAAATAAAATATTACTAAATGATTAATAATATTAGATAATGATTTAAAATATTATTAGATGATTAATAATATTAATAAGATAATAAAATATTATTAAATGATTAATAATATTGGATATTAAATAAAATATTATTAAATAATTAATAATATTAGATAATGTTTAAAATATTATTAAATGGTTAATAATATTAATGAGGTAATAAAATATTATTAAATGATTAATAATATTAGATAATTAATAAAATATTATTAAATAATTAATAATATTAGATAATGATTTAAAATGTTATTAAATAGTTAATAATATTAAATAATAAATAAAATATTATTAAAGGATTAATAATATTATGAGGTGAATAAAATATTATTAAATGATTAATAATATTATAAGGATGATAAAATATTATTAAATAATTAATAATATTATAAGGACAATAAAATGTTATTAATGGATTAATAATGTTAAGTGATTGATAAAATATTATTAAAAGATTAATAATATTAGAAGACTAATAATGTATTATTAAACGATTAATAATACTACAAGACTAATAAAATATTATTAAATTGTTAATAATATTATATAAGTGTATGAACTATATTAAATAATTAATATAGGTTTTTTTGTGTTTGAAATATTATCAAGTAATTAATGATAATGTTTCCTATGTGTTTATATACCCATAATTATATAATTATGTGGTTCGTAAGGTGTATAAAGATCATTATACTTACAAGTATAAGATACTAATTTAAGATCAAACTGATTTAATTGTTAGGTCCGTTCAAGGATTGTTAAATTAAGTTGGTTAGCAGTAAACGACGCACGAGGCAAGTCTTCTACCCTTAACTTGTACTTATTGTTGCAATTATTATTCAACTTTAATTACTTTGAGCAATTCAATTATTGTTGAGCAAATATCTACACTCGTAGATATTTGACAGACCTTTAAGTGAATTAATTATCGAAAATTACTTCACATCGTTATTTATTATTGTATTCGCACATAGTGCTTTTGCAAACTGTTTAAGAACGTCTAAGCTAATTGTTTCGGCTAGACAAATGCATGTTAAATTCATTTAGTTGAATATTATAAAAGCTTATCCAAACCATTGGCTGGTGCGGATTCTTACAGTAAGACTGAGATAGAACAACCCTAGTTAAAGGGGATTTTTATTTGTCGGAGACCCGACAGCGCGCAAGAAAACTAAATGTGATGCATATACATAGGACATGAGAGGACTGATCCCCTCAAGTGTCCCGTTATTTTTAACAAGGAGTCAGACATTGTATGTCTGTTTTACCTTAGTAGCAGTTCATGGTCATTAAGGACCACTTAGCAGTAAAGAGTCAATTCCTTCTTTTATTGAACATTGATTCTTGTTATCCTTCACAATTGCTATTATTGAAACCTTGAAGTTATTTCCCTTCATCATGATATATCGTATGATTGTTGTTTATAAACTTGCTGAGCCATTTAGTTGCTCATTCTTGCTATATCATGACTATATTTCAGCCATTCCCGAAAGCTCTAAATCGGACAAAGGTAAGGGGAAAGCGAATGTTTAGTTTTAGTAATTGCATGTTAGTTTATATTACTGTTATGTAATTACTGTTGTAAATCTTTTGTATTTCCCTTAAGATATGTAATGCTAAGATTAAGGTAATAGACCTTGGGAAGTGTAGCCTTTTGATTAAGGAACCTTTCGTATTATTCCGCGAAGTTTGAATACAATATATGTATTTCATTGTTGTTATGTATTGTACAGTGAGAACCAAACCCGAGGTTAAAGAACCTGGATTTGGGGTCGTCACAATTGGACTCTTAAATGTTTGGGCTACATAGTTTACCTTCCATTGGGCTCTCTTATTTAATTACCCACCTTCATGTAAATATTTCTATATTGGGCTAACACATATAATCCTTTTGGGCTAGTCCACTAGTAAAAATTAAATTACTTGGACTATAATATTTGGGCTTATTATTTAATTACCCATCTTCATGCAAGTATTCTCATATTGGTCTTGTATTAAATCCATTAATGGACTCTATATAACAACTTAATAATTAAGTTAATTACTTAATTAATTAACTTCATAATATTGTCATTCTAGACAATCATTCTAGTTTTTCTATAACTTTAACTCTTAACTAATATAATTAACCTAGTTAATTATATTTCATGACTTCCCTTCTTACTTCACATTTTAAACTAATTAAATTATTAGTTTAATTGAGTATTTAATCTACTCATCTTCTTATTGGGCTAACAAACACACATTAGGTGTATATATATTAATATAACCACCTTCACTTTTCAATTGAATTTATTTTCTTAATAAATTCTCTACATGCATCATTAAAATATTTTCACATTTAATTTCTAACAAATACATTATATTAAAAAAAATGTTCACCCATTTTTCACACATCTCACTTCTACAACTCTAGGTTTTAAACCATAACCTTTAATTTATATTTAAAATCTTATTTACAAATCTTGTAAATATCTGGGATATTACAGTGTACAGAAGGGTGTGTATTTTTTCAAGTTGGCGAGCTCTTAATGCTTTTTGAATTTGGAGGAGAAAGAGAAACAAATAAAATCACTAGTGAAAGAAAGAAAAAATGGCAAAGAATAATTATTGTTTGATATAATCATGATCGGTGTTATAGTTGATAAAAGTTTGATGATGAATTTTTTAATTAGAGAAGATTTTAGATATCATGATTTATTTTATTCTCTTAATGGATTGCTTATTTCGCTAATGATATTTGTTGAAGACTTATTATCTATTCTATTCGATCATTCTGTTGTAGTTGTTGATCTAAAATTTATTGTCTATTATATTCTATCAAGTTTATCACTGTTGAAAGCTAAAAATAATTTATTCATTATTATCTTAGTTATAAAATATTTTACTTGGATTATTTGAACCGACTATTTTTTTTATTTTATTGTTCATCATGAAATGAGAGTATAGTTAGAACTACTAGAGGAATGGAGTGATAGTCCGAGTTGATAATTGATAGTCTTTACCATTTTATAAAATAGAGTGACAATAATAGTGAAAATTTAATTGTGTATTATTAAACAAAATATTATTATATTTTACACTGTATTATAATATTTATTTATTATTTGACAACTCAAAATTAGATTGTGTATGTCCGAATTCAGGGACGTCATGAAAACGCTAATACTCTCAAATATCACTCTTAAAGAGCTTTTAAAGGATCTAAAGCAGGCCGTCATTGATGACCCCGTATTGCAATTGACGAAGATTATTCAAATACAAAACTTCTTGCCAAAAGACACGAGAAAAGAGATATAGATGGCTTTTTATTTATTAAAAATGTTGCGCAATTCAACAAAATAAAGCTAAAGTAGGGATCCTGACATAATGCAATGCTATTGAGTAATTTCATTTTGTATGATGAATATGAGAAGAAAAAATTACACTCCTATGCTCAAATTTCCAAATAATGAAATGAGCAACTCATAGAGACCTCTATTCATTGATTTTGTTTAGTAACAAGTAGCCAAAGAAAAAGAAAACAACCAATTCTGTAGTAGTACACGGTAAAACAACCGGGGAAGGTTTTGGAAAATATGTTAACAAACTATTTTATTATAGCATATGCTAAGCTCGGATTTCATTTTCCACTTTTCTTCTATTTTTATACAAGAGGCACATAATTTCCATAACTAGCAAGAAAATTTATTTAAAGTACTGTTATTACAATTAGCAATTCTGTTCTGCAGGTCACAGCTTTACAACCTACTTGAGTTCCACTGCTCTTGCAAGTGGCTTATAACTTAGTCTACAAACACTCTTATTACAGCAGCATCCAGTAAACATTACAACATTCAAGCCAAAGGTTTTCCTGCCAGCATAAATGCCTTGTAGACGACTGATCTGACCAATTTAGGCCCACCCCAAGCACTCTCAAAGTCTTTAACCACATCTTCCGATAACAAATCCACCCCTTTTTCCTTAGCCGTAATAATTGCTGACCACGACTTCAACATCCCTATAAACCCATCAAATGATAGCTGTTTTGGTATATCCAGTGGCATTGGATTCCCTTCGGAACCCAGGCCCACATTTTGAAAAGGAAATGGGAGTGTGCGATAACCATCAAATATATGTTTGATGTTTGGATTCCAGTAAGGAAGAGTGGTGTCATGGAAGCACTTCATTACAGGATCAAATGTAGGGCTAACCACAATGTCGTTGTATCCCCAAACAGCCAGTATACCTCCTGGTTTTCGTAGAAGGCGAGTAACAGTGGAGTAGAAACTCGGGAGATCAAACCAATGCACAGCTTGAGCCACAGTCACCAAATCGACTGAACCCTCACCCCCAATCAAGGTGATTAGTTCATCTTCAGACATGGATAATGGAGTCTGGATGTATTGAACTCGAGGATGTTGCACTGCACATTTCAACTGAGCCTCACTCACGTCAGATCCAATAACTTTTTCATAATGCTCGGCAACCTGATACAACATAATAGCATAAGATCAAACTAGATGTACGAAACTACACATGCTATAAGGTGATCCTGTAACTTGTTTAATTCATAATCATGTTTAATTCATAATCAATTAATTCCTAAAACTGAGTTTCACAGCCGCAACTAGAGTAACAAAAGATCCATGAATCAGTCTCAACTATCCTCAGAAGGTTTCAAAATATAGCATGACCAAAAAATTGTCGAACCTTTCTTATCTTTTTCTATTTTTCCTTTTTAAGTGGTAATATTGGAAACACTAAAGGCCTCAGGGGATGTCACCGTAATTTACTCTAAATTCAATACAATAGGAACATTACACTGAAATCAAAAAACCATAAGAGAAAAGGTTATTTGGGAATAGTTAAAATTTGGTTTTGATTTTATAGGATTTAAGCAACCAAGAATTGCTGCAATTCATGATATAAGAAGATGAAAATGAAAGAGAGCTTACAATTTTTGTTGGGAAGTCCATAACAAAAGGCCCTAATATAAATTGTTGAACCCAAATTGACACAAGGTTAAACCATAGCTCATAGGCCCAACCATATCAAATCTTTCAACTTCACACTCAAAGACAGATAGATGCGGGACGTTGTCAAGTCTCACATGTTACTTTAACAATAACATTCTGCTTCTGCACTTCCTTCTTAATTTTATTGAGTTTTTTACTTTGAACCTTGTTTTCAGTAACAGTTACCTGGACAAATGGAACTTAAAATTGAGATTATCAAGAAACTCAGTTCGTTTTTTGGGTGGGTCACTACTAAAATCAGTTCATCATCAAAATAATTTTGACAAATAAATTGATTCCCCCGAGGCCAAGGTGGAAAATGGATATTAGATCATAGATATATACTTCTTTCTATATCCAAAAACAAGTCGATTATATAAGGAGATTATAGACAATAAGAGAGAGAGAGAGAGAGAGAGAGAGAGAAAAGGGGGTTTTACTAACGCCAAGAGCAGCTTGGCCGTTGCCGGTGCCGACGTCCCAAGCAAGAGTGTGAAGATCGGTCCGATCGGCCAGCATTGAATACCATGGGGTCGGATAATTGGGTCTTGCATCCATGTATATTTCAGCTTGCTTGTCGAATAATCCCGCCATTTCCACCCTTTTTTCCTCTAGTCTCTCTCTACTCTCTGCTTTGTGAAACCTGCCGGAGAGAGCTCTACTCTGTCTTCTTGATTTACTATTTTTTGCATATGATCGATTGATTGATATGTAGCTTACGTGTAGCAACATCCAAGAACAAACAAAAAATTCAATATAATAGCATCTCCAAGAATAGTAATAAAAAAAAAAATTTAAATTGAACTTTATTAACTTATGACAATTTGAAGAGTATTATTTATTATTTTAATATTTTATGTTTTATTAATTTTATTAATTTTTTTAATTTAATTAAGGCAAAATAAATAAAAATAAATGATATTAAATTTTAAAATGAGTTGTGCATCAAATCCATCGAGTAAAATAAATATTTTTAATTTTTTTCATATGATTTTAATTCTCTCAGAACAAAATAAATATTTTGAAGAGTCAATGTCAATTTATGAATTCTGAAAAGAGAGAATAAAGTTATAGATTTGATGATTAAAATTAATTTTTTTAATGTAACTCATTTATTTAAATATTCTAAAATAAGTGAAGGAATTATTGAAGATGTTCTAAGAACGACAAATGGAGAGGCAAATATCTTACGTCACGGCTTTGGCTTTTCATTAACTAACTAGTTTAAGGTCCCACATAGGACGCAATTTTTCTCATTTACAATTTTATTTTGTTCGTGTATATTTTTGGCCTTTCTTACTGGGAGTAATTATTCAAGATTTTGGAGATACCAATTATATACCGTCATTTTAATTTTTGTAGTTAGTCCAAATATAAAATTTGTGTAAACCTCATATATACCTCGTATAAAATTTACTTAAAACTCAATATAAGAATCACTGAATAATTTTTCTTCTTACAAGTTCAACAAAATACTACCCCTCCTACAAAAAAAAATGTCTTATATTTACTAAAATCAATTTTGGGAAATTCAATAAAAATGAATAAATTTTATGTAATTTTTGAAACTATAAAGAATACAATTGATACTACTCTTTCAGTAATTTATAACAAATAAAATTATGTTGATTAAAATTAAATTAACTCATGCCAGAGTTTACAAATTAAGTTCAATAGGTCAAAATACGACACTCTAGAGGGAGCACTTTTCAGTAAGCCAACCAAATACCAAACATGGATGATATTTAAATATTTGTTGGAGGTTTAAAGAGGTAAGCTGGTGGTACTTTAGATCATTTGACAGGTAGACAAATGAATTAACACCCATCAATTGCTTCTATGTTCTCTCTTGATACTAATAGTAATTTTGTCACATTTGGTTTCTCCTAATACTAATAGTAAATTTGTCACGTTACAGCGTTGATAGTAACATTACTTGAAACTTTGCTGAATAATGAAACCCGTACATTGATGCCGAGTGAAATAGGCACAACTCACAAGATGGGAAAACACCAACTTTGCAAAAACAGCCTGTAAGCTCAATCCTTGCGTTTTCACAGCCAAATCAGAAAGGATAAAAAAAAACGTAACATTTAATTTGAAACTAACTACTAGCTAGCAATTTAGTCGGCAGTTTTATATGCTCCTTTTGGCAATCGAATGATGAGTTCCAAAGTTGTGCAGCCTCAGAAAGACCACCCCCAAACCACAACTCTACAACCAGTTGCTTCTACGACTGTTCTCCCTCCATCTTGTTGACTTCAAGTTTGAAGTATCCTCCCGCAAAACTCTGTACAAAATTGTCTACATCGTTGTATTTTTAAGAAAAAAGATCAAAACAATGTCTCGGGATGTACCAAGGCTCTTCAAGCTCAAAAATGGAAGCAGACAGCTCTGCAGATTGCATTATACTCTCATGTACAAACTCCATTCAGTAATTCACCACTGCCACATCGTTATGACACACTCATACAGCACGCTAAAGCAAGGGTGCTGGAGAAATTACTAGAAGGGTTATCTTACTAGGACTTGGGTTAGTGCAACCGATGACTCTTGATAAGGGAAGGTTTCGATACTCAGTCAGAAAGTAACTCTTCTAACTCAGGTTCCTCAGATGTGGCAGCATCATAATCATTACTTGTCCCATTGAATTGACTTGTGCCTTGAGAGCCACTCATATCATCTTCCTCTTCCTGATCCGACCATTCTTGCTCATTGTCGTTATTTTGATCATCAACAGTTTCAGTCACATCTGTGCTTGTTGCGCTCTTTTCAAACCCAAATTTTCTAGGATTGGAGTCTGCCTCTGCTGTGGCCTCGGAATTCTTACATATGCAAGCAGAAGGATTCTCATGAAACTCACCCCTGCCTGGCCTTACCTCCTTCGGTTCCCCCATGAAGCCCCTTTGATGCTTACGAACTCCAGAGGCAAATTCTTCCCAAGTCATGTTATTACGGTTCATAAACAATCTATAAAGTTTTTTAGCATTTGGACGAATGGTAGGTTTATGTCCAAAATATCTCCTGTAATCACAATATGTGCATGATATAGTCAACACTTTTAAAAGTTGATTTAGGATATGCAAAACTAAATAAAAACAAGCATACCTACGTCCAGCCAAAATTTTTGCCATATTACCGTTATTGTTGGTAACAAAGACATTGCTTTCATCACAGACTATATAGTCCAGTGCTGCCATGCGAGACGAAAATCCAGCAAACGGTTCCAGCTCTTCCTTGCTAGCAATTGTTTCTTTTGAATAAAAATTTGGGAAGAGTGCCTTCAGGGGAGCCAACGACTCTTCCCCACGATAAACTTCACCAGATGCTACATAAATATGTACATCTTTACCATATCCAAGTGATCTCAACATCAGTCCTACTTCTTCAGGAGTAAGTGGGCATCTTCCTTGCCTTCTTCCCTTATCTGGGTTGCTATTCTGTAAATCAAAGAATAAATTCTTACTAAGGCTTTTAAAGTGGACCCATGAATTTGGTCCACTAAAGACGGATTTGAAAGCAGACAGGTATGGATCCCAGATTCATGAATTCATTTGTATGGTATTTACAAGCATTAACACCAAAAGATAACCAGGTTTATGAAAATTATATCTTACAAGATTAACATAAAGACATGGATGAACAAACATATAGAAAAAACTCATAGCATATTGTTCTGAGAATTCAACATAAAACACCATAAAACTTTCTTATCATTCTGTAATTTAGGTTCAACAGAATTTTGCAGGCCTTAATGATTAAATTTTAGACCAAGTCAATCAACCAACTATTACACAAGGAGACTTACATGTAAAGTTTTCCACCTTCTTCGTATTTTACCCAGTTCTCTTCTCTCCTGTTCTCCTCCACCATAATAACATCCTGAGAATGCAAGCATATCAGGTTCAAACCTGATACAAGAAACATATTGTTGCATGAGGATAACTCCTCTCAAGAAAAATAATCAGCAAGTGCAGGTGAACCATAACTTTTTCAGAAATTTCCAAAGGGAGAAAATGGATAAGAATAGGAAGAGTAGCAGTAAGAGAACAAGTATAACAAGATTAAAAGATAACTTCAATCAATAAGTTCTGGTTTTTAGGAACTTCTTACTTCTCTATCTAAGTCATTATGCATTATAAATCATCAGTGCCTTTTAGGCTTTTACTTATCACAATAATAATAAGACTATTAAACTAAAAATGCACTTAACCACCTAAGGTTTACTCAAAATCTCACGTGACCACCTAAAATGTAAGAAACTACACTTAAATGACTAACGTTTATAGGCTAAGTACAACATTGCTTTATGTCTTAACTCCGTCAAAGAATTTTCCAATGACTATTATGCCCTTATTCTGATTTTGTTCAATTTATGTTATCATGCCAGAAGCTGATGCATGAACAATAAAGCTGGCGCCTAGCAAATTAGATCTTGTGTGCAAAAAAAATGAAAAATTATGTTTTAACTAAAGGTGAAGACAAAAGGAAATCAACAGCTATTAAAATAAATCTCAATTAAAAAAAGAGAATTTAATACTTTACATAAAATATCCCAAATATATTTGACTTGCCCCAACATCTATCTGCAGACAATAAATCCAACAACCAATTGGAATATGGTGGGCGTGAGACAGAAATAGATGGTAAAAATCGAGATTTTGATGATGACGGCAATTTTTGGCTAGGATAGATCTCAATTCATGATATTGTTTCTATTTTCTCTCTCTCTAGACAACAATGGTGATAGAACTCAAACCTACACCCACTTTATCACTCTACAACTCAAAACTCAAAAGATGAATAAGAGACGGAATAAGGGGAGGATGGAAAATACATACAATATATGTGTGTACATATATTTATAGAACCACAAAGACGATAAAATTTACGATGTTACAATGTTTTGAACCATAAAATTAATGACATGGGTTACCCTTCAATCAGGTCAGCCTACAATATAACTACCTAATAATGCCTTCAAAATTGGTTATCAATTATACCAGAATGTATACCCATCAAATGCAGTGTAACAATCAGAATGTGATAAATAAAGTTGAGTTCATTGGTTCAAAGCAAAAATCAGAAATCATAGGAAAAGAGATCAGACTTCTACCTCAGGTGGAGGGCAATATAATGCCTGCTCATTCTCCTCATTCGGTTGACCAATTTTTCACCCATTTCGATTATAGGATGAGTAAACGTTAAGGCATGGTAATTTACTCTACATCTAAGCTTCTGTAAATCTGTGTCCAACTTATTTGCGAGTCTGTAGTCAAACTTGGTGAGTCGAACAGCCTGTCACAAGAATGGTATGTTGCATTAGCTAGGAAGAAAGTAGATCCATTCACAGCCAAGTACGCACACTCATACATAGCATTGAACCAAACGAAGTTTTATCCACTCTTTTCCTCAATGAGAAAGTAATAAATTTGTTATAATCATCCGAATCTTTCTGATGAATTTAAAGGCCAAAACAAGATGAATAAAGCCTAAAGATTTTTCAAATGAGGTCACAGGAATTTAGATGGCGATTGTAGATGATATTTTGAAAGTATGATAATCTCTGATGGAAACTAACAGTAGGAAAATTCATGAGAAGATGATATAAGATGGCTTAAACAAGTTGCGAAGCAAAAAGTATTATGAGCATTTCCACTAGTTGTTACTAGTGTTGGGCCCCACCACGCTGGTTAGACTTTATTGTCTAGTAGCAGGAAACCTGGTTATTTATTATAGGATCCATCATTATATCATATTCATAATTTTGATTTTGTAAATATTCACCTATTATAGCTACTAGCTAGCAAAATTTGACAATTGCATGCTAAATATCCGACATTTTTCCATCTTCGATAGAGTGAGATAACGGAGGCCGTCCAAACAATCTAAGCAGATATTAAGACCAAGATGTCCCCAAAGGCCCAAAGTCACCAAATTCTAAATTGGCGTGACAGCAATTTTGGTGGTTCTATAAAAAATCGACTTCAAGCACAAAGTTGTCAACATCATTTCAGACTCCCTGCATATCTCTAAAATTTAAATGACAATTTGCACATATGTCCAATTTTAAAAGTAATGCAACACTGAAAACTTATAGAACAATGGTAATGCAGCACTAAAGTAAATTAGTGTTTAAGAAAAGCTACATGATCAATATTTACACATTTCAAGCATCTGTTTAGTAACATGACCTTAGCATACATCATACTTATAAAGTAGACCATGAGAAAGTATTAACCAATCAGACTATGAGTAAGCAGATGCATGGAATCAAATGAAACCAACATATTGTTGATGGTGATCAAGATGAATATACAACATAATATAAAACATGTGGCAAGTATAAGAAAAAGTTGTTGCAACTCGTATACAAAACAAAATTGTGCAACTTGCAACTCTAAAGTCATTCAGCATATATTTGAGAGTGTATGTCTGTTTTTGTGTATAAACTACATGAACAAGAGGAAATGTTTAAGGAACCTGATAACTTACATGTTTTTTTAAAAGATTAGGTAGAACGCGGTTTATATAGCATCTATCGCTACACTTTCTTGGAACACGCATGGTGTATGGAACCCACGTCCTCCCTCCCTTTGGTGGAAGTTCTTTTATGATTTTGACATCTTTAGCTAGATATGATATGAACCAATCAACATCGAATATCTGCGAAAAATTACTGCACGAGAAAGAGAAGTTTTGTAATTTAATATTTCTACAAATAAATGCAGAAACACTTACCATTTTTTCTATTTTACTTGGATCAGATACCTCATAATATTAAACTATCATGAAATGTAACCACAAATTATCAAAACTGACCTAGAATCCTTCCAAAAGGACTTTTGGTCCAGCGTTGGAACAACAAGAGTAGCATTCAAAATGCGAGCAGCAACAACGGCATCTGTAATCTGGCAATGATAGGTAAAATAATTGTTTGTTTGATTTTTAATTAGTTAATTTATCCAAGAGAGGTAAAAATAAGTTTTTCATCAACAAGTAGCACTACAATATATTCAAACATTTTGTACATACAAAAATAACGCCACAAAAGGTTGACAAATCAATTTACACCGTCAAAAAATAAACAGAATACACCATACACATCTAAATCAAATGGGCATCAATTATAGTAACAACTCGCTAGATATGCGATTTTAAAGCCACTCCACCACTTAAGCACCATGCTTTTAACTTCTAGCTATGAACTGTTCTACTAAAGCATTATGATGTTAAATAAGGAGAGTTATTGAGCAGCAACTAAGGCATGTTCAATATTAGATATTCAATTCTGTGTTTAAAAGTGTGAAATCCACAATATAAGGGATTACTTATTCAGGAACATGATGGAAAAGTTTTAATAGGTGGTAAAGAATTTGATAAGATTTCTATAACTTCAGAGAAAGTCTATATTAAACCCGTAGGGAATTTCCTAGGATTTAAGGAAATTAACGGATTACAGATAGATATATGGCCACGATAAAGAATGCATAAACTGCATTGTGTCATCAATAAGATCAATAAAAAAAGGAATTACATCATTATCAACACTATTGTCTGTCTTACATTATGGATCAACTTTAAACCATGATCTTGTACATCGATCAGGGATGAATTAAGTAGGCACAAAATTATGTGTGAAAGTCTGTTAGTTTTAGTAGGTTGGTTAACAGGTTAAGTTCTGATGGTGTTCTACGATTGACATGTCACCTGTTTAGATGGAGAGGATAACTAAATAACTTCAACCCTATTACTTATCAAAATAAACAATAAAATAACTTCAACCCTATTACTTATCAAAATAAACAATAAAATAACTTCAACTCTATTCTACAGGACAAAATGGGAAACAACATTTTCATATGATAAGTACGAACTTATCAGGCAAAAGTAAGCATGACCCAGTGCAGAACTTAAGATGGATATATGGCAAACTCAAAAATGTAAAATACAAACACATTAATGAGATGAGAGCTGAGTAGGTCTTAATGTCTTTCTGCGGCAAGAGAAGACAAAAAACTTGCCAAAATGCTTATAAACACCAGAACCTTGAGATATACCATGCAAGTGGAAAATTGTCTAAACAATCTCAACAACACAAAAGGTGTATTCGAATACTGGTCCACACAAGCACAAATTTTGTATTTTCACTTTTAGATAAGTGTGCCTAGAAATATCTTTGAATGAGTAGACACTGTTTGTATGAGTATACGTCTATAAGTGGGTAATCGCATCCTGACGTGTCGACGTAATTGAAGCTTGATATTAATTTAGAATATCACTTTGAAAGACTACAACATATTAGTTGTATAGAGCATGAGATTAGCAATAAGTGACCAAACTTTAATATATCTCTCAGTCAAAGAAAAACTAAATGCTGATGTAGTAGCATTCTAAGGGATGCACATCAGATTCAACTAAATCACTAAATTTACTTTCCCACATAGGATAAGTACAAATTTAATTTGGCTATTATGTGAAGTTTATAGAAAAACTTTCTATTTGACCAATAATAGTAAGTAAACTAATTAGCTTTATGACCTAATAGTAAAAGAGAATTACCCCAGTTCTTTGTTGGTTTAAACCACCACTAGTCGCAATCAACAAGTAACGATTAGACCGTGTGATAGCTCCAGCTTCTGTAATTTTAATAGAAGAGACCAAATTAAACCTGATGAACAATGAAAGCAACACATTTCAAATACAGTAAGTAGATTAGTAAGATAACGCACTTGCAAATTTATCGCTGGCATTACTGCATCCATAGTAGAATTTGGACATCCTTGAACTCCAGATATCACGATTAGATATATCTCCACCAGTCTACATCTCAATAACCAAACAGATACACAATTAGAAATCTAAGATCCAATCGAACCGAAAGAAATTGTGTTAGACAGAGCCCTAACCGGAACACGAAACTCCCTCACTTTATTAGCAGCACCATCGCCATTATCTATCTGAAATAATAAAACAAACTAATTCAATAAGCGTATAAGATATAGAGATAGAAAGAAAGAGTAATGAATGAGTACCAGTGAATGACGGTGGTGGTGGTGGAGCTGATCGTTGTTGACGGGAGAAGGAGCGAGTAAAGAAAGGAAGGCATAGAGGATGAGGCTAGCCGCGGAGACGACCAAGATTGCTGGAATAATGAAACGGAATCGGTTACGGTTGCGTTGGAGGCGCCGCCGGTGAGAAGCCATAAGGGAGGAGCAACGGTGCCGGAACTGACCGGAGTTTTACCTTCCTCCTCCTAACTCTCTAAACGAGAGAGAAAAGGGAGGGAACAGCAACAGGGATCTATTCCTCGGTTCTACGAGCGTCCTGACATTTTTTATTTTTACCTCCAGAGCTCTAACGAAAAGGACAAGGATTCCATTGTTGCTCACTTGCTCTTGCTTGTTAGAGCCTGGCCTTTTCGACCGATATTGGAATCCCAAATCTACCCTTCCTTTCTCGTTAGCCACGTGCAACTCACGTGACTGCTTGACAATTTACCACTTACATTGATTTCATTTTTATTACCTTTACACGTCTAAACACACTTGAAAGCTAACCTTGTTCCTTTTTAAATACTCCCTCGTCTTATGATAAAAAAAAATTATTTAATTTTTTAAAAAAAAAAACAAAATAATAAAATTATACACATAACTAATAATATTTCATAAATATGCTTAAAAAATTAAAATATAATAATTAATACTAAAAATATTATAAACAAATTATTATTAAAAAAATAAAATATTTAAAATAAATTTATATTTAACTTAAAATTACATAAAATAATAATATACAATCACGTTTTTGAGTTTGGAACTCAAATACAAGACATCAAAATTAGTATAACATATTTAAACCCGTAAAATCCAAATAAATTAAAAGTAACATACCATAAACGTTTTAAATATTGATAATTGAGCATGTCCTTAGTAATATTTTATTTAAGAAGATGTTTGTGTCCACGAATATCAAGCAATATAATGTTAAACCAAAGGTTATAATTTAGAGTTTTTATTTTAATGTGCAAAGTAACAGCTTTGTGTCTATTTCTCGTAGCAAAATCAGAATCAAAATAATTATATTATTACAATTAAATCATAATATTGTAGATTATTGGAGTGCATACGAAGTACACAGTAATTTTGTTAAGAGGAAGTTGTTGGTTCATGTTTAGGAGGACTGTTAATAAGAGCCTAAATAAAAATGAAGGATTAGTAATTTAAAAGTTTAGGACTGGATTTATTGTGTTATTATCTTCACGTGTTAAGTGACTAACGACAAATCAATTGATTGGACTTTAATTTCAGATTCAACAAGTGGTGAGAGAGGTTAAATCACTTTTGCATAAGTGTACTCCACCTCAATTTATAAATATATTATTAAATTAATTTTTTTTTAATTATATTCTTAAATTTATTTTTTTTTATAAAAATTATATTCTTCATCTAAATTTGTTAAAATTTAATAGGTTGTAGGTTGCTAACGTGGATTAAAAGTTTATTTAAAATAATAACTAGTTCTCAATTTCATTTGTAAGATGGCGATTTTTATAAAATACAAATTTAATTATATATATATATTTATTTTTTTAAAACGATAAGTGGATAAATTGACAAAAGTTAAAAATTAAAAAATATTTTGTGTAAATTTTATCTTGTCAAAAAATATTCGTTCTGTCAGAAAATATTCGATTCAAACGACAATGCCGAAAGAACTAATCATTAGTGGACCCCACAACGAAATATTATCGGATATAAAAAATAAAAATGGTAACGATGCTATCACTTTTAACTGTTAAAATATCTGGTGGTAAATGAATAGTAAAACACGGTATTACACAGTAACATACAGTATTGTACTGTAGCACACGGTATTGCACAGTATTTCATATTATTTAACTGATAAAGTGGCTATTGTACAATATTGACTTTATTACACTAATAATTTTTATATGCACAATAATTCATATTATTGAACTGATAATTGTCACAGTAGCATATGCACAGAAATTCACATTAGTGAATCAATAATTATCATTGCACAGTAACGCACTTTTTCTTTTATTTGTTTTTTGCATTATTGTTATCACTATTATAATGTTGATTTAACTGTTGTATTTCATTATTAGTTGTCATTTTTGCTTGTATTGTGAGTACATAACTTAGAAAGCCAACTATACTGCATTTACAACAATTGGTTATAATAATGAATAATTGGTGAATTATTGCTGAATAATTAAATTTATAAAGTTATTTGTTTTATATACTTTATATAAAATTAATTATTTTATATATAAAGTTAACTAATTTATATAAAGTTAATTATTTATATAAAACGTTAATTGATTTATATAAAGTTAATTATTTTTTATATAAAGTTAATTATTTTATATATAAAGTTAGTTGTTTTATTAAGATATAAAATGAACGATATAGATTAAAAAATAAATTGAATAAACGATTCATATTAATTTAGGAAATCTTAGTTTATGATAAGATTTTTTGATATAAATAGAGACTTTAACTTAAGAAATTTTTATAACTTTCTTACTTATTTTTTCTTTCACTATCTAAATATTACTTTTTGTAAGTTCTCTCTGAGTGTGCTTAAATTATCGTGTGTATTTGTGAAGATCTGTAAGAGTACAAGTATTGTTCAAATAAGTCTTTTCATAATAGTTAGTCAAGTAACCACACACATTACGTGATATTTATAAATCTTCCTTTAGAAAATTTATTTTGAAAAGCTTTCTTTGAAAATTTTATTTTGAAATATTATTTTCTTTCAAAAATCATATTGAATTTATTCTACTTTATTCTATCAAATCACTTTTGATAATTTCATACGAAATGGTATACACCATGAAATTTATATGTGATACTTACTAATTAAATTATAAATATATAGGTTAATCAACTTCATTTAAATCAATATACAGTCACGTGTTAAGTAAGTATATCATTTTCTTTCATACCCTTAAACTTACTTTGGTAAGTATTGTTCGGTAAAACTTTCTGAAATGATTATATGCTCGTTAATAGTTTGCGCTTCATTTAATATCATTTCACGTGAATCTTCCTGTTTACTTGAACATTTCTGTTGAACTTTAACCATTATTTTAAACTGTGGATTTTGAACGTCATTCTTGAATTTGAGTGCACGTCATGTTGATAATTTGGACATTATTTGACTCTGGACAAAGTAAAATTATAAACTTTCGATAGTTATTGTTTATCATGTTATTATATTTCTTCTATTCATAATTTATATCTCTGTTGTTATTCTAATCATTAAGAATCAAGTTGTTGTAAATATTTGTGACATGGGGTACAGATGATAGGATAAAGGCGATATAATGGTGGTGTGTCTTTTAGGGCACGTGGTGAATGTTCTCTTTGACCTGGGACAAAGAAGAACTGGTGTTGGTATGATTATGACCAGTGGTGTTTCAAATGATAAAAGTTGATAATGTTTTTCTGAAAAGAAAAAAAAATAGTGGACATTATATTCTACATGATTCTTCTAATGAATTGCTCATTCCGCTGCCATTATTGATTTAAAATTTGTTGTTTTATATATTCTATCAATAACTTAACTCTTGAAGGCTAATAATAAGTTACTCATTGTTATCTTAGTCATGGTATTTATTTGTTGGGCTATTTGAGCTCACCCCCTTGTTTGTTTTGTTGTTCTTCAGAAAATGAGAGAGTAATTGGGTCTAGCCAGGGGATAGAATGAAGGTCGGAGTGATAGTTGTAGTAATCTTCACATATTGTAAAATAGTGTGACAATAATAGTAAAGACTTAGTTGTGTATTATTGAGCTCTGTATTTTTGAACTATGTATAGTTTTGTAATAGTTACTGTATATTTTTTATGTCTTAAATTGAGCTGTGTAGGCCCAGATTTGGGGGCGTCACATAATTTATTAAGGGTAGTCTCATCATTTTACATGTAAAATACTCACCGGTACGCTTCCCCTCATATCTTCCGAACTTGAAAGTCATAGATTTCATTGGAAAGAACTTTTCCGACGAGTTTGGGGAGATTTCAGAAGCTCAAAGCTCTCTCCCTTGTTGAAAACTTCTTCAATTGGGCCATTCAGTACTTGCTCAATAACATTTTGATTATGAAAACAGTTGAATCTATCATATAACCCTTTTTACCAGGTCGGATCCCACCGGAGTTCGAAATCGTTGAATCTGTCGTATAACTCTTCTCCTTCTCCTTCAATTGTCTCACTGCAAGCAACTTAATGATTGAAAAATTCCGCAATAATGGCTTAACAATTAACAAAAATTAAATCTAAAACTAAAATAAATTACTCAAGATTTTCATGCCAGATGAGTAAGCAGGATTGAAACATCACAATTATGCAATTAAAGCAATAAATTCAACGTTAATCATCTTCAACAATCAAAACATCACTGATTAAAAACTCCAAACTAAATAACTCATCATTCACCCTCAAAACGAAGCAGCTGAAAATTCAATCAACTAACAATACATCAAATTAAAAGTTCTAAGTGAAATTACTTATTCAACAATAGAGCATTAAATTATCAAAAACAACACGAAATTTAGAGAGAGAGAATTAATATACCTCATGAGTGAAGGTCTCCATTTTAGGTTTAGAGATGTCGGAGCGAATTCCATTTGGGCATAATAAGGTTTCTACAATCGGATTTCCCCCCAATTTATGTAAAATGATGAATTTGATTGTTTTTAGGTTAATTTTAACGTTTTGTGGTTGTTGTAGATGTTTATGATGCTCTTATGAAGTTTATGTAGATTTCAAAGCTTAAATGGAGGAAGTGATGCCTATTTGCCGCTAGTAGTTAACCGCAGTAGATGACAACGCTGGGGCAGGCGAGCTGTTTGGATTACAACGTCGAAGCCACCTCTGGGTAGGGAGAGATTGATGTTGGCGTCATGCTCAGCTTTGGCGAAGGGAGAGATCGAATCCCTTAATGAGGCAGTTGTGGAAGAAGAAGCGGATGGCGGCGGCGGTTGGGGAATTGATCTGTTTTTTAGAAAGATCTAGAAGTAGCTTTTCGGAGAGAGGCCATGTTTACTGGGATGTTTTTTTACATGTGGATGCCAAATGAAAAAATATATTACGTGGAGGGATGCTCTCTCGCACGTGCTTCTTATACCGTTTAAATTAACAGATTTTGTAATGTTTTGTAACAAATATTCAGTTAAGTGGCTCGATTGTAAAAAAAAATCAATTCAATGATGCATTTATAGATTGGGGTCGAGTATAGTGATGAAAAAATTATTTAACCCGTGCTCAGAGTATATACACTGACCACTTATGAATCTCAGATGACTGAATTGCAAAACTCTACCTCTAGTTTGTATTATTTTTGTAAAACTCGCCCTTTAACTTTTATTTTTGCAAAACTTTCCCTCCAAGATGTATTAATTATGCAAAATTCACCCTCTAACTTTTATTTTTACAAAATTATCCTTCAAAGCTGTATTAATTATGCAAAATTCACCTTCTACGGCACACATGTTAAAAGTGATACCTCTTTGCCGCTAGTAATTGATCGCAGTAGATGACGATGTCGGGGCAGGGAAGCTGCTCGGATTACGAGGTCGAAGTCGTCTCCGAGTAGGGAGAGATTGATGTTGGCATCGCGCTCAACTTTGGCGAATGGGGTGGAGGAGACGAGGATGAAGTTGTTGCATCCCATGACGAGGCAGTCGTGGAAGAAGAGGCGGATAGCGACGACGATTGGGGAATTGATCTGCTTTTCAGAAAGATCCAGAAGTAGCTTTTCGGAGATAGGCCATGCTGACTGGGATGTTTTTTTACATGTGGATGCTACATGGAAAAATATATTACGTGGAGGGATGCTCCCTCACATGTGTTTCTTATACTATTTAAATTAACATATTTTGTAACAAATATTCAGTTCAATGACTCGATTGTAAAATAAATAAATCAATTCCATGCATTTATAAATTAAGGTTGAGTACAGTGATGAAAAAATTATTTAACCCGTGGTCAGAGTATATACACTGGCCACTTATGAATCTCAGATGACTGAATTGCAAAACTCTCCTTCCAGTTAGTATTATTTTTGAAAAACTCACCCTCTAACTTTTATTTTTGCAAAACTCTCCCTCCAAGATGTATTAATTATACAGAACTAACCCTCTAACTTTTATTTTTACAAAATTATCCTTCCAAGATGTATTAATTATGCAAAATTCACCCTCCGCGACACACATGTTAAAAAGTTAGAGGGTCAATTTTGCATAATTAATACGTCTTGGAGGTAGAGTTTTGCAAAAATAGAACTTAGAGGGTGAGTTTTGTATAATTAATACAATTTGGAGGGAGAATTTTGCAAAAATAAAAGTTAAATGATGAGTTTTGCAAAAATAATATAAACTGGAGGGAGAGTTTTACAATTCAATCAATCTCAAAGGCATGACGATCTGTTTATTGACCCTTGCCTGACTACAATCGACTATTCTTTTATTCATTTAATAGTTACCATATATATTTAGGCGGCACACCTGATGATGCGTGCATAAATTATATAGGATAAAATAAAATATAAAGAATTAAATAAAAAATAAAAATAATTTAATATAAAAATAGCAAAATTATAATATAATTAAATTTATAAACATAAAAAAATTGTGTGACACGATTATATCAAATAGTTTATAACTGTTTTATAATATAGATAGAAATCGAGATTGGGGTCGTAATTTTGGAAAGAGTTAAGGGGTTTAAATCCATCAAATATTGGAAATTGAAAATAATATTTATCTAAATTATGATAATACAGGTTAAAAAAATGCAATCTCACAAATCATGATATTGGTTGTCATTTTTATTTTTTTTCACTACTTAGAATTTGGAGGAGGATGATTTAATTAATATGGTTACAAAGAGTGATTTTAAGGTCACCAAATTATATTATATTATGTATTAATGTTACGTTTAGATTGAAGAAATAGAATAGAAGAAGAAATGAAATGGTTTTAATTTATTTTAAGTATATGTTTGATTGTTAGTGAGAATGAGTGACTTGATATAATGGCAAAATTATGAAATATATCAATTTTATTGAAATGAATTTTATCCCACCCCTCTCACATGAAATAAAAAATAAAGGGATGGAATAAATTTTCATTCCATTAAAATAATTTATCCTTTAAAATGATCATCTAATACACTATTTTTTATTCTATTTCTTCATTCATTTTATTCTCTCAACTAAATGTAGGCTAAGGGTTTCAGGATATACCCTAGTATTTGTATTGCAGATTTTATACCTTGAGACTTGTCTCAAGCTACAATTTATAATATAAGATGTATAAAGATTGTCACTTATATTAAATAATCATGTTAATGTTTATTTATTTATTTTTATATGAATTTTGTTTATTCTTTTATGTGAGTCTTGTTTTTATTTTTTATGCAAGACTTCATCTCTTATTTTAATTTTTCACTATAAGTGTGAGTTTTATTCATATTGTAATTATGTACTTAATTATCAAAATTCATTTTATTTGAACTAGATCTCCCATTTAGTGTTTCAAATATATATATATACTAGGGATAACCCGTGCTTAAAGGCACGGTGCAACTAATATACCAACTACTGTATCTAATATTTCTAGATTGAAAAATCTAAAACTGTTGTGAACTCTCAGTTCCATAATAGAATTGAGAGTCCAACTATTAACACAAAAATATTGATACTCAATTCAATCATAGTTTCTTTTTAGGCAAATATTAATGTGATACTCATTCTCAACTTAAAATTAGTTATTGACATGTTTGAGCAATTAATTGATTGACGATAGCGGGCTCAAATTTGTGTAATATAGTATTTTCGGGTATCTTACACACATTTCCTTTATTGAGAAAACGGAATGAGAAGTTTGACAGCATTTATTTGACTCTAGTATCTCTTACCATTGATCAATACGATCTATGAACAGTATTTTATGTGAAAAAATGATAGTACTGCAAGTCATTTGGTAAGATCCAATGAGGGGGAAAAAAGATGTAAAAATCCAAAAGAAAGACTTTTGCATATATACTCAAAAGTATAAAAATGAGTCCTTTAAGTCCAAACCCGAAAAACAGGAAAAATACGTTAATACTTTATTACCTAAAGACTCTTTGCAATCTAAAATAACATACAAATCAATTAGAATGAATCTGAACCGTCCCTATGAATTTGCATGTGAAAACATAACGACTGTAATACCCGAAAAACAGAAAAATTGCGTCAATACTAAAAGGGTGACCCATGTTGTTTACGTGCAATTTTTTTTAATTATTATTATTAGTATTAGTATTAGTATTATAATAATACTAATAATAATAATAATAATTAAAATGATTACAAACACTTTACTATTAATGAATAGTAGAAACTTTTGACTATAAACAGACAACTTTTACTGTTTACTTTTGCTTTCGGTAGAAAAGCAGCATCTGGGAAGCTTTCTTTTGACTTGGAATGCAAAGGACTGGGGACCATTAGCATTTGATGCTAAAAAGAGTGCTCGGGCACTGATGACTGGGGACCACAGCATGTGGCAAAGAATTTGACTGTCGGCAGGGGCCGATAAATGACTAAAGGCTCACGGGAGCTGAATAGGAGCCATAGTGGCTAGGCAAATGGATCCTGGGCATTTTGGAGATCAATAATGCCATAAGGGTCTTGGTTTACTGAAGCTTGGGATGACTTTGAAGAAGACGAAGTATCCTCTTCCTTGATGGTATTTACTCTTTAATTATTATTATTATTATTAATATTAGTATTATTATAATAATAATAATAATAATAATAATAATAATAATAATAATAATAATAATAATAATTATTATTATTATTATTATTATTATTATTATTATTACTATTACTATTGCTATTGCTATTGCTATTACTGTGACGCCCCCAAATCCGGGTCCCTTGAACCTCAGGTTCGGTGCTCACTATTCAACACTTGTCAAACATTCATAAAATATAACTTCAATAACTCGCGAAATCATACATCATTTCATTACGAAACGTACCTTTAATCCCAGGTTCCACTAACCTTAATACATCATCATTACCTTATAATACAAAAGATTTACACAAATAGTACGAACTAACTACGTCTACTCGTTCATCTTCCCTTTGCCGTGGTACTCTTTAGATAACTCGGCTTAACTGAAAAATAGTTCATGATATAGCAAGGGTGAGCAACTACTTTGCTCAGAAAGTTTAATTAAACAATAAAAGATATATCATGAATGAAAAAGACTTAGCTCTGGAAACTTCAACAATATACAATAATTGTGAAGACATGCAACTTTGAATAATATAATTCAATTGACATAACATACTGCTTCATCATGCTGAAAAGGGTCACAAGACCATGAACACACGTTTTGAGTATTTACAATACCCTGTAGACAGTAAACTGTCAGTTCGTTTTGAATATTAACAATCATTTCGATTGACATATCCGGTGATGGGTACTCTAGGTGATCAGCCTATCGTACGTTTATAGAGTGCACAATATAACCATCTAGTTCGTTTTGATCGGGAATGTTCCATCCGACCGTAAGCTTATCTGCTTACTTTGCTCTGTTCATTTCAGCTTATCCCGTCAGATTCCGCACCACAACAATATGGTTTGGACTAACTTCAATAATATTCAGATTAATGAATTTAAAACGTACATGGTCTAGCCGAAACAATTGGCATAGAACCCTCACTTAGAACAGTTCATAACAAGAACAGTCATAATATCACATGCAATATCTAGCTGAAACAAATAGCATAGATATTTCTCTTTAAACAGTTCATAACGTGAACAGTCATGCAAATGCACCTAAGTGCGATTGTCAATAACAATATAGATATGAAATAATTCTTAATAATTATTTCATCATGCATTAGAAATAAATTCCAATTTCTACATAAATAACTTGCCAAATAAATACAAGTTAAGGTTCAGAGAAACTTGCCTGTTCCGCTGACTACTGTTATTCAACTTAAAAATACATCCTTTGGATGACCTAATATTCAATAACATTGATCCTCCAATTAGCATAACACATATAGGTTTATTTCACATTAATAACCTTAACATATATGTCTTAAATCATCTATCACTTAATCATAACCTTAAAACTCTTAATAATATTATCAATCCCTTGATAATATTTCAACTTACACAACCATCACTTCATTGCTTTATAATATTATCTCCTTTGATAATATATAATTACCACATATAATATCATTAATCGTATAATAATATTTTAACCATTTATTATCTCAATAATAAATCATCTAGTTCCTCAATATTACTAACCATCTAATAATCATCTAAATCTCTTTATTATCTCGACATTTATTAACATTATTAATAATTAAATAATGTTTTACACTATTCTCAATGATATTATTTATCAAATAATATCTTAATCATTTATAAATATTATTAACCATTTAATAATATTTTATCATCTTACTAATATTATTAATCCTTTAATAATATTCTTATCCTTAGTTAATATTATTAATCATTTAATAATATTTTCCATCATATATTATCATTGTTAATAATGTCTTACCCTTCAAGTAATATTATTTATCAAATAATATCTTTAATAATATCTTCTTCTCTCATTAATATTATTAACCATTTAATAATATTTCATCCTCATACTAATATTATTAACCATTTAATAATATTTTATTCATTATCTAATATTATTAACTATTTAATAATATTTTATTCATATCATAATATTATTAACCATTTAACAATATTTTAATCCTTTATTAATATTATTAATCATTTAATAATATTTTATTAACTTACTAATATTATTAACCATTTAATAATATTTTAATCATTCATTAATATTATTAATCATTTAATAATATTCTATTAACTTACTAATATTATTAACCATTTAATAATATTTTAATCATTTATTAATATTATTAATCATTTAATAATATTTTATTAACTTACTAATATTATTTGACCATTTATGTGACGCCCCCAAATCTGAGCCCACACAGCCCAAACTTGAGTCGTCAAAAGACTACAACAAAATTATTACAACAAAGCAGAACGTACAACAATACAGTGTATAATAATACACAACTAAGTCTTCACTATTATTGCCACACTATTTTACAACACGTGAAGACTACGACAGCTATTCCTCAGACTCTCACTCCATTCCCCGACTAGACCCTGTTACGTTTTCATCTCCTGTTGAAAAACAATGGAACAAAAGAAAGGGGTGAGCTCAAATAGCCTAGTAAGAAATATCATGACTAAGATAATGACGAATAAATTATCATTAGTCTTCAACAGTTGAGTTCTGAATACAATAGACTACAAGGTTTATATCAAAAACTGTAGTTAAATTCTTAAACAATGTTCAGATCAATAATAACAGCGGAATGAGCAATCTATTAGAAGAATAATGCAGACTATAATGTCCACTCGCTTCTCTTTTTAGTAAAAATATCATCAACTTTTATCATCTGAAATACCATTAGTCAAGATAATACAACTTCACAGTTCCTGGTCATAATCATGCAGATCAACAGTTCATCTTTGCACTACGGGCCAAAGACATTCAATATAACACCAACGGTCATGATTATACCAGATTCAGCCTTTGGTCATAATCATACCAATCAACAGTTCATCTTTGCACTACGGGCCAAAGACATTCAATATAACACCAACGGTCATGATTATACCAGATTCAGCCTTTGGTCATAATCATACCAATCAACAGTTCATCTTTGCACTACGGGCCAAAGAGAACATTAACCACGTGTCATAAAAGACACCGAACAGATGTATCGCCTTTAACCTAGTATATCGCCTTTAACCTATCATCTGTTCAACAATTATATCACATCTGTGCCCCCGGCCACATATATTCAGAACAGCTTGATTCTTGATGATTAATACAAATAACAGTGATACAAATGATGAACAGAAGGACAGGATAAACAATAAGTATCGGAAGTTTACTTTGTGCAGATTCAAATAATGTCCAAATTGTCAACATGATGTGGAGTGAAATTTAAAAATGATATTCAAGATCCACAGTTCAGAATAACGGTTACAGTTCAATAGAAAGGTTCACGTAAATAGGAAGGTTCAGTTGAAATAATGAAATTCAACTATTATGGAACATATAATATTTTCAGGAATTATAGAAGCAATAGTTCCATAATAAGTTTCGATTTAGGAGTATGAAAGAAAATAATATCCCTTACCGTAGCAGGTTTGATTAACAAAAGGTGAAGGAAATTAATATCCCTTACCATAGTAAGTTTGAATAATGGAAGATGAAAAAGATGGTATCCCTTATGAGTATAAAGGAAAATGATATCACTTACGAATATGGAATAAAAGTGTCATGTGATAATTCGTGTAGACAAATTATTTCCACACGAGACAAATAAAAAGGGTTATTCACCAACAGGCGATAATCCGCACCGTAAGGTTATTCCCATCAATTTGAATACGAATAGTTATTCACCAAACAGGCGATAATCCGCGCCGTAAGGTTATTCCCATCAATTTGAATACGAAGAGTTATTCACCAAACAGGCGATAATCCGCACCGTAAGGTTATTCTCAAAAATTAATAAGGAATGAATACAAAAGGTTATTCACCAACAGGCGGTAAACCGCACCGTAAGGTTATTCCCACAATTTAATACATGGAAATAAATGGCACAAGAAAGAAACGATATTATTTTCGAGAATCAAAGAATGATAATCCCTTCCAGTAAGAAAGAAAATAATATCCATTTAGGATGATGAAAAGAATGATACCCCTTACCTTAACACGTGACTGGATATTGATTTAAATGAGGTTGATCAACCTATATATTTATAATAAAATTAGTAATTACAATATATAAATTTCAAAGTGTATGATAACTCGTATAATATGAACTATCAAAATTATATATATTTAACATAATTTTTGTAGTATAATATAACTACTTTAAAATAGTTTTTAAAATAATATTCTAAAATAAATCTTCCAAAGAAAGCTTTTAAAAATGAATCTTCTCAAAGAAGAGTCTTCTAAAGAAAGATTTGTGAATACCGTGAAAAATAGGAATTTATAAAATTACTACTCTTTAATAAAAGACTTACTTGAAAATTTTCTGCACTCCTTTTGGCTTTCAAACTCTCAAAATAGCCTTACTATTCTCAGAGAAAACTCATAAAATTCTTATAGAAAAATTTTATGTTTTAGGTGTGATTTTTCTATTCAGTTGAGCAAGCTATTTATAGAAGAAAAGAGGATACTATGCATGGTTGGTGAACTGGCGTGCTGCACGCCAGTATTAAAGTTTGCAGCAGCAGCCGTTGGCTGCTTTTTCCTTCCTTCACCTAACATTCCAGCAACAATTCACATTTTAATTTTCATGTGGCCCCCACATGGGTCCCACAGCTACTATTCACGTTACTATTTCAAATAGTAAAATTATTTATTTATTTATTTATTTATTTATTCTTCCTGTGAGTCCAACATATAAAATAATGTTACCACAATAATGTAAGAAACACGTTACATATTTTTATTAATTTAATAATATAAATTATAGTGTATTTGCTACTGTGACAATTATTAGATTCAATAATTTTAAACTACAGTGCACCAACAATTATTGACTCGATGATATGAAATACAGTGTAATGACAATTATTGAATCAATAATGCAAAATACTGTGTAGCAACAATAATTGAATTGATAATATAAAATATTATGCAGTGACAATTACTGATGAAATGATGCGTAACAGTTACGGTGTCAATAATATGAGACACTGTGCAATACCGTGTGCTACTGTAGAGTACCGCATGCTACAGTAAAATACCATAAATTACCGTATGATACTATTCTTTTATCACCGGTATTTTAACAGTTAGCACCGTTGACTATTTTTATTAAAAAGGTTACTTCTGTCGTTTTCTTTATCCGACAAATATTCCGTTGTGGGGTCCACCAATAATTTGTTATTTCGGCGCCGTCGTACGGCCCGAATATTCCCCGACAAAACGAATATTGTCCGACAAAATAAAATTTGCACATAACATCCTTAACTTTAAACTTTATCGATTTAACCACTTACTGTTTCAGAAAAATATATATGAAGAAAAATTAAATTTTATATTTCATAAAATTTGGGGTCTTACAATCTCCCCTCCTTATGAAATTTCGTCCCCGAAATTGACGTACCTGGCATTTCGAAGAGGTAAGGATATTTAGATTTCATCTCGGATTCTAGCTCTCAGGTCATTTCCTCAATATCTTGGTTCCTCCATAAAACCTTAACTTGAGGTATAACCTTTGAGCGTAAAATCTGCTCCTTCTTATCAAGGATCTTAACAGGTACCTCCTCGTACGTTAAATCCTCTTCTATAACGTCCAGTTCTAACTCAATGACGTGGTTTGGGTCCTTCACATATTTACGTAACATAGATATGTGAAAAACGTTATGGATGCGAGACATACTTGGTGGTAAAGCTAGTCTGTAGGCTACGGTTCCTACTCGATCGAGGATTTCAAATGGGCCAATAAATCGAGGGTTAAGCTTTCCTCTCTTTCCGAATCTCGTAACTCCTTTCCATGGAGAAACACGTAAGAATACATGATCTCCGACGTTGAATCTCTCATCTCTCCGATGAAGATCAGCATAACTCTTTTGTCGTTCTTGTGCTGTCTGTATTCGTTGTCGGATCATTTGGATCTTTTCGGTCGTCAAGCGTACCAACTCGGGTCCCAACAATTTTGCTTCTCCTACCTCATTCCAACATATTGGAGAGCGACACTTCCTTCCATACAAAGCCTCGAATGGAGCCATGCCTATGCTTGCTTGGTAACTGTTGTTGTAAGAAAATTCCACCAATGACAAGTACTTATCCCAACTTCCTTTGAAGTCGAGTACGCAAAGTCTCAAAAGATCTTCGAGGGTTTGAATCGTCCTTTCCGATTGTCCGCCCGTTTGAGGATGGTATGCAGAACTAAAACGTAGTTCAGTGCCCATAGCTTTTTGTAGACTGATCCAAAAGCGTGAAGTGAATTTATGATCTCGATTAGAAACTATGGAAACTGGCATGCCATGCAATCTCACGATCTCATTTATGTACATACCGGCAAGACGTTCAAGTGAAAAGTTTTCTCGTATAGGCAAGAAATGAGCGGATTTGGTCAATCTATCTACGATGACCCAAATTACATCTAAACCTTGAGAAACTTTGGGAAGACCCGTCACAAAATCCATATTGATGTGTTCCCACTTCCATTCGGGAACCTCAAGTGGTTGTAATGGACCCTTAGGTACTTGATGCTCTGCCTTGACACGTTGACAAGTTAGGCACCTTGAGATAAACTCTGCAATCTCCCTTTTCATATTATTCCACCAAAATATATGTCGAAGATCTCGATACATCTTGGTACCTCCTGGGTGGATTGCAAATGGCGTGTTGTGTGCCTCCATCATGATTTTATGCTTTAATTCAGGATCGTTAGGAACACAGAGTCGAGAGTTGACTCGAAGTATTCCTTTCTCGTCGATTCTTGCTTCGGGAATGACACCTTCTTGTACTTTCTTCATCATGTTCATCAGTTTCGGATCGGTAGCTTGAGCAGCTTTAATTTTATCGATTAAAGCCGGTTCTAATCGCACGTGAGCAATCTTCGAGTGGGTCCTTGGTGTCTTTAGCTCTATCTCCATTTTTTGCAAGTCGTACAAAATACACTTTTGTGTTGTCAGCAGTGCACTTGTACTCGCATAAGATCTTCTGCTCAAAGCGTCAGCTACAACGTTCGCCTTTCCTGGGTGATACTGGATTGTGTAGTCGTAACAGCTCAAGCCAACGTCGTTGTCGCATGTTGAGTTCCTTCTGGGTGAAGAAATACTTGAGACTTTTATGATCCGTATAGATATCCACCTTTTCTCCGTAGAAGTAGTGTCTCCAGATCTTCAATGCGAAAACGACTGCTGCCAACTCTAGATCATGAGTAGGATAATTTTTCTCATAATCTTTGAGTTGTCGAGAGGCATAAGTTATAACCTTTCCATGTTGCATAAGGACACAACCTAGACCTTTGCCTGAAACATCGCTATATATGACAAATTTTCCTGATCCTGATGGAATGGTCAGAACAGGAGCTGAAACAAGTCTCCTCTTGAGTTCTTGAAAACTCTTCTCGCATTCCTCGCTCGAATGATACCGATATCTAATAATCAAACTTTCATCTCTTGGCGTTCTATGGGAGCCATTTGGTGTTGGGCTTTGGAAAAGGGCTTAGTATCGGGTTCAAGATCGATACAGAATTCAATTTTTCGGTTTGGGGATAAGCCAGGAAGTTCCTCAGGAAAAACGTCAGGAATTCATTAACAATAGGAATATCATTCAAGTTTGACGTGTTTTTGTTCAAATCAATGACATGGGCTAAAAAGGCTTGACATCCGTTTTTCAATAAACGAATGACTTTATGGCTAGAAATAATAGTTATAGATTTCAATGGTTTAGTTGCTTGAATTTGCATGACAGGTTGATTAGGAATATGAAAACTAATAATCTTATGAAAACAATCAATTTTAGCATGATGGGTAGTCAACCAATCAATTCCTAAAATCACATCAAATTCATGCATCTCCAAAGAAATAAGGTCAACAGGTAATGTGAGGTTGTTGATTTGAACTAGGCAAGATTTATAGATAGTAAATGTAATAGGTATTTCTCCCAATGAGGTTTCAACTGATAAGACAAGATTTAAGTTTTCAATAGTCAAATTTAAACGTTGAGTACATATAGGTGAGATAAAAGAGTGGATAAAGCCAATATCTAACATGGCATAGACTTCTCGAGAATTGATGAATAGCTTACCGGTCATCACCTCATTCGATTTCTTGATCATCAAGGCTGTCATCATCAAATCGAGTCCCGTATACTTCATCCGGATCTTCCCATATTTCAACCATGGGAATACCGCTAAATAATTTTCTAACAAACTGTTTCTCGGATTCATCAACTTCATCAGTAGTAACGTACCAATGATTTCCATAAGAATAGTATTTTCGATAGACTGCAGTTTCCATGATAGTGACTAACTTAACCTGAATTCCTTTAAATTGTAACGCCCAAAAGTATAGAAACATCATTTTTAAATAATCTTGAAACTCATAGCTGGAACACCATAAATCCCAAAGACTAATATGAAAAGTCCATATATTCTGATCCTTTGTTATAGAGCATAACCAGGTGATATGACTCTCCCAATTAGTGAGTAAATTAAAGGCGATAATTTCCGCAAGTTCATTACTTCCTTTAATTGCTTCTAATAATGGATCTGGAACGACTGTAGCAGAACTTTCACCTTCATCCTTACTAGATAGAACACGCATAATTTTTGCCTTAGGCAAATGATTCAACTCTGAGTTTGTAAGAAGATTATTCGTCGCCTCTTGTTTTGCAGCTACATTTGTTTCGGTCATTTCATAGTTAACCTCCTGATTTCCAGATGCCATACCTAACTGTGGTCACAAAATAATTGTTAGTTCAAACAAACTGACTCATCACTTCATGTCCCTATATTCAAATCAACTCATTAGATAATAAAATCTAATTTAGGTGGGACACACTAGTGACCGATTCTATTCGTCTCTCCCCTCCTAATTCCAACCCCAGATCTCCATTAAAGACCATATCCCTAAGCTCTGATACCAACTGTGACGCCCCCAAATCTGAGCCCACACAGCCCAAACTTGAGTCGTCAAAAGACTACAACAAAATTATTACAACAAAGCAGAACGTACAACAATACAGTGTATAATAATACACAACTAAGTCTTCACTATTATTGCCACACTATTTTACAACACGTGAAGACTACGACAGCTATTCCTCAGACTCTCACTCCATTCCCCGACTAGACCCTGTTACGTTTTCATCTCCTGTTGAAAAACAATGGAACAAAAGAAAGGGGTGAGCTCAAATAGCCCAGTAAGAAATATCATGACTAAGATAATGACGAATAAATTATCATTAGTCTTCAACAGTTGAGTTCTGAATACAATAGACTACAAGGTTTATATCAAAAACTGTAGTTAAATTCTTAAACAATGTTCAGATCAATAATAACAGCGGAATGAGCAATCTATTAGAAGAATAATGCAGACTATAATGTCCACTCGCTTCTCTTTTTAGTAAAAATATCATCAACTTTTATCATCTGAAATACCATTAGTCAAGATAATACAACTTCACAGTTCCTGGTCATAATCATGCAGATCAACAGTTCATCTTTGCACTACGGGCCAAAGACATTCAATATAACACCAACGGTCATGATTATACCAGATTCAGCCTTTGGTCATAATCATACCAATCAACAGTTCATCTTTGCACTACGGGCCAAAGACATTCAATATAACACCAACGGTCATGATTATACCAGATTCAGCCTTTGGTCATAATCATACCAATCAACAGTTCATCTTTGCACTACGGGCCAAAGAGAACATTAACCACGTGTCATAAAAGACACCGAACAGATGTATCGCCTTTAACCTAGTATATCGCCTTTAACCTATCATCTGTTCAACAATTATATCACATCTGTGCCCCCGGCCACATATATTCAGAACAGCTTGATTCTTGATGATTAATACAAATAACAGTGATACAAATGATGAACAGAAGGACAGGATAAACAATAAGTATCGGAAGTTTACTTTGTGCAGATTCAAATAATGTCCAAATTGTCAACATGATGTGGAGTGAAATTTAAAAATGATATTCAAGATCCACAGTTCAGAATAACGGTTACAGTTCAATAGAAAGGTTCACGTAAATAGGAAGGTTCAGTTGAAATAATGAAATTCAACTATTATGGAACATATAATATTTTCAGGAATTATAGAAGCAATAGTTCCATAATAAGTTTCGATTTAGGAGTATGAAAGAAAATAATATCCCTTACCGTAGCAGGTTTGATTAACAAAAGGTGAAGGAAATTAATATCCCTTACCATAGTAAGTTTGAATAATGGAAGATGAAAAAGATGGTATCCCTTATGAGTATAAAGGAAAATGATATCACTTACGAATATGGAATAAAAGTGTCATGTGATAATTCGTGTAGACAAATTATTTCCACACGAGACAAATAAAAAGGGTTATTCACCAACAGGCGATAATCCGCACCGTAAGGTTATTCCCATCAATTTGAATACGAATAGTTATTCACCAAACAGGCGATAATCCGCGCCGTAAGGTTATTCCCATCAATTTGAATACGAAGAGTTATTCACCAAACAGGCGATAATCCGCACCGTAAGGTTATTCTCAAAAATTAATAAGGAATGAATACAAAAGGTTATTCACCAACAGGCGGTAAACCGCACCGTAAGGTTATTCCCACAATTTAATACATGGAAATAAATGGCACAAGAAAGAAACGATATTATTTTCGAGAATCAAAGAATGATAATCCCTTCCAGTAAGAAAGAAAATAATATCCATTTAGGATGATGAAAAGAATGATACCCCTTACCTTAACACGTGACTGGATATTGATTTAAATGAGGTTGATCAACCTATATATTTATAATAAAATTAGTAATTACAATATATAAATTTCAAAGTGTATGATAACTCGTATAATATGAACTATCAAAATTATATATATTTAACATAATTTTTGTAGTATAATATAACTACTTTAAAATAGTTTTTAAAATAATATTCTAAAATAAATCTTCCAAAGAAAGCTTTTAAAAATGAATCTTCTCAAAGAAGAGTCTTCTAAAGAAAGATTTGTGAATACCGTGAAAAATAGGAATTTATAAAATTACTACTCTTTAATAAAAGACTTACTTGAAAATTTTCTGCACTCCTTTTGGCTTTCAAACTCTCAAAATAGCCTTACTATTCTCAGAGAAAACTCATAAAATTCTTATAGAAAAATTTTATGTTTTAGGTGTGATTTTTCTATTCAGTTGAGCAAGCTATTTATAGAAGAAAAGAGGATACTATGCATGGTTGGTGAACTGGCGTGCTGCACGCCAGTATTAAAGTTTGCAGCAGCAGCCGTTGGCTGCTTTTTCCTTCCTTCACCTAACATTCCAGCAACAATTCACATTTTAATTTTCATGTGGCCCCCACATGGGTCCCACAGCTACTATTCACGTTACTATTTCAAATAGTAAAATTATTTATTTATTTATTTATTTATTCTTCCTGTGAGTCCAACATATAAAATAATGTTACCACAATAATGTAAGAAACACGTTACATATTTTTATTAATTTAATAATATAAATTATAGTGTATTTGCTACTGTGACAATTATTAGATTCAATAATTTTAAACTACAGTGCACCAACAATTATTGACTCGATGATATGAAATACAGTGTAATGACAATTATTGAATCAATAATGCAAAATACTGTGTAGCAACAATAATTGAATTGATAATATAAAATATTATGCAGTGACAATTACTGATGAAATGATGCGTAACAGTTACGGTGTCAATAATATGAGACACTGTGCAATACCGTGTGCTACTGTAGAGTACCGCATGCTACAGTAAAATACCATAAATTACCGTATGATACTATTCTTTTATCACCGGTATTTTAACAGTTAGCACCGTTGACTATTTTTATTAAAAAGGTTACTTCTGTCGTTTTCTTTATCCGACAAATATTCCGTTGTGGGGTCCACCAATAATTTGTTATTTCGGCGCCGTCGTACGGCCCGAATATTCCCCGACAAAACGAATATTGTCCGACAAAATAAAATTTGCACATAACATCCTTAACTTTAAACTTTATCGATTTAACCACTTACTGTTTCAGAAAAATATATATGAAGAAAAATTAAATTTTATATTTCATAAAATTCGGGGTCTTACAATTTAATAATATTTTAATCATTCATTAATATTATTAATTATTTAATAATATTCTATTAACTTACTAATATTATTAACCATTTAATAATATTTTAATCATTTATTAATATTATTAATCATTTAATAATATTCTATTAACTTACTAATATTATTAATCATTTAATAATATTTTAATCATTTATTAATATTATTAATTATTTAATAATATTTTATTAACTTACTAATATTATTAACCATTTAATAATATTTTAATCATTTATTAATATTATTAATCATTTAATAATATTTTATTAACTTACTAATATTATTAATCATTTTAATAATATTTTATTTATTAACTAATATTATTAATCATTTTAATAATATTTTACTTATTTAATATTATTAACTCTTTAATAATATTTTACTCACTTTATAATATTATTATACATTTAATAATATTTCAATGATTTTCTAATATTATTATATTAATAATAATATTTTATTAATTTAATTATATTATTAAACCTTTAATAATATTTAATCTTTTTATCTATTAAATCACCTATATTTAATTTTAAAAAATATATTTATTAAGTCCAAAAATAATAAAATAATTTTTGGGACACTTTCCATTTTTCGGATCCGTACGGACCCGACCCGGTCCGACCCGACCCGACCCGGTTCGGTTCTTTATTTTTTTCCATGAACAGTTGACTGCGCCCCGGCGCAGTGTGTTACACTGCGCCCCGGCGCAGTGCGGCAGAATGTTTTGCCATTTTTCATTTTTGAGACAGTTTTGATACCCTTTGATCAAATCTTGATTAAATGAAATCTACACATCCAAATGACACCAAATCAGTGTTGATGTGTTCCTAACTTCTTGTTTTACAATATTTCATGGTTCGATCGTCTTTTTGAAAACGTTTTACACGAAAATTACGGATCGAACCATCTAGGGTCTAAAAACGACATCCTTTTCGGTAAAAGCTATAACTTCTTCGTTATTCAACATTTTTGAAAGGTTCCAAAAGGGTTTGTCTTTAAAACTCATAGATCTAGCTTTCTAGACTTTTAGATCACAAAAATAACTTGTACATCTTAAATCATAAATCAACAACCTAGACATTTAACTAGGGCTTTAAAACCAAACATATTCATACTACCATTTCTTCCATCATCTTTCATACCACACATGTTAGAACACCCATCTAGCATATTTAACCATATATCTTAATATGTAATCAAGATCTAACATCACATGGCTTTTTATTTCTTACATAACAAACTAACTAACAAGTTAAGGTTCAAAGAAACTTTTAAACCTTTAATGAAGATCTTCTTCTTGGAAATGGTTCTAGCTCTTCTTTGATCTTCTTGTATGGACCAAAAATCACCCACACTTGATAACACTCAAGGTGTTTGCTCTCTAGAACTCTCACAATTGCTCTAGCTTCTCTCTACAACCTTCTCTCTCTAAATTTTGGTGAATAGAACAAATGAACCAACATTTGCACAAGTGTTGGTCATTTCTATTTATAGAACTCTAGGATCTCACCATTAGTTTTACTAATCAACTAACATTAGTTGATTAAGGCTCTAATCTTGCTTACTATGCATGGAATGACCACTTGATGGACTTTTTGATTGACCACATGAATGACTAGGGTGGTTGGAGGTTACTTGCACCCATTTACACTCCAAACTCAACCAACAAGCTAGCTTTCTATCCATGTGGGCCCCAAAATTCGGGATTGACCATTTATTTCTCCAATTGACTTTATTTTTAAGTCCTATATAATTATATAAGTATCCATATATATATACACCAATATATGTATACATATTCACCTATACAAACTTATTGGGCTCCACTTTGGATCTTAGAATTAAATTCTATTGGGCTCATTCAATTAAATTGTTTGGACTCAATTTATATCACACATTGGGCTAGCATTTACATAACTATGTTACCCTTAATTAAAATAAGCATTGGGCTTATTTAATAAATTACATGGACTAGTAATTAAATTAATTACATATGTAAGACCCCGAATTTATGAAATACAAAATTTAATTTTTCTTCATATATATTTTTCCTGAAACAGTAAATGGTTAAATTGACAAAATTGAAAGTTAAGGATGTTATGTGTAAATTTTATTTTGTCGGACAATATTCGTTTTGTCGGGGAATATTCGGGCCGTACGACGGCGCCGAAATAACTAATTATTGGTGGAGCCCACAACGGAATAATTGTCGGATATAGAAAACGACAGAAGTAACCTTTTTAAATAAAAATAGTCAACGGTGTTAACTGTTAAAATACCGGTGATAAAAGAATAGTAGCATACGGTAATTTATGGTATTTTATTGTGGCACACGGTATTATACAGTAGCACACGGTATTGCACAGTGTCTCATATTATTGACACCGTAACTGTTACGCATCATTTCATCAATAATTGTCACTGCATAATATTTTATATTATCAATTCAATTATTGTTGCTACACAGTATTTTGCATTATTGATTCAATAATTGTCATTACACTGTATTTCATATCATCGAGTCAATAATTGTTGGTGCACTGTAGTTTAAAATTATTGAATCTAATAATTGTCACAGTAGCAAATATACTGTAATTTATATTATTAAATTAATAAAAATATGTAACGTGTTTCTTACATTATTATGGTAACATTATTTTATATGTTGGACTCACAGGAAGAATAAATAAATAAATAAAAAATAAAAAAAAATTAATTTTACTATTTGAAATAGTAACGTGAATAGTGACGTGAATAGTAAAAAAAACATGTGGGACCCATTGTGGGGCCCACATGAAGTATGAAAAATGTGAGTATTTCCTGGGTTGGTGAGGTGCGGCTGCTGAAAAAATTTTCAGCACTGGCGTGCTCACCTACCATGCGCATAGTAACTTATTTTCTCCTATAAATAGCTTACTCAACTGAATAGAAAAATCACACCTAAAACATAAAATTTTTCTATAAGAATTTTATGAGTTTTCTCTGAGACTAGTAAGGTTATTTTGAGAGTTTGAAAGCCAAAAGGAGTGCAGGAATTTTTCAAGTAAGTCTTTTATTAAAGAGTAGTAATTTTATAAATTCTTATTTTTCACAGTATTCACAAATCTTCCTTTAGAAGACTCTTCTTTAAGAATATTCATTTTTAAAAGCTTTCTTTGGAAGATTTATTTTGGAATATTATTTTTAAAACTATTTAAAAGTAGTTATATTATACTACAAAAATTATGTTAAATATATATAATTTTGATAATTCATATTATACGAGTTATCATACACTTTGAAATTTATATGTGGAAATTACTAATTTTATTATAAAAATATAGGTTGATCAACCTCATTTAAATCAATATCCAGTCACGTGTTAAGGTAAGGGGTATCACTCTTTTCATCATCATAAATGGATATTATTTTCTTTCTTACTTGAAGGGATTATCATTCTTTGATTCTCGAAAATAATATCGTTTCTTTCTTGTGCCATTTATTTCCATGTATTAAATTGTGGGAATAACCTTACGGCGCGGTTTACCGCCTGTTGGTGAATAACCTTTTGTATTCATTCCTTATTAATCTTTGAGAATAACCTTACGGTGCGAATTACGCCTGTTTGGGAATAACTCTTCGTGTTCAAATTCTATTAAATTGTGGGAATAACCTTACGGTGCGGATTACGCCTGTTTGGTGAATAACTATTCGTATTCAAATTGATGGGAATAACCTTACGCTGCGGATTATCCCCTGTTGGTGAATAACCCTTGTTATTTGTCTCGTGTGGAAATAATTTGTCTACACGAATTATCACATGACACTTTTATTCCATATTCGTAAGTGATATCATTTTCCTTTATACTCATAAGGGATACCATCTTTTTCATCTTCCATTATTCAAACTTACTATGGTAAGGGATATTAATTCCCTTCACCTTTTGTTAATCAAACCTGCTACGGTAAATGATATTATTTTCTTCCATACACCTAAATCGAAACTTATTATGGAACTATTGCTTCTATAATTCCTGAAAATATTATATGTTCCATAATAGTTGAATTTCATTAGTTCAACTGAACCTTCCTATTTTCTGAACATTTCTATTGAACTGTAATCGTTATTCTGAACTGTGGATCTTGAATATCATTTTTAAATTTCACTCCACATCATGTTGGCAATTTGGACATTATTTGAATCTGCACAAAGTAAACTTCCGATACTTATTGTTTATCCTGTTCTTCTGTTCATCATTTGTATCACTGTTATTTGTATTAATCATCAAGAATCAAGCTGTTGTGAATATCTGTGGCCGGGGGCACAGATGTGATATAATTGTTGAACAGATGATAGGTTAAAGGCGATATACTAGGTTAAAGACGATACATCTGTTCGGTGTCTTTTATGACACGTGGTGAATGTTCTCTTTGGCCCGTAGTGCAAAGATGAACTGTTGGTTGGTATGATTATGACCAAAGGCTGAATCTGGTATAATCATGACCGTTGGTGTTATATTCAATGTCTTTGGCCCGTAGTGCAAAGACGAACTGTTGATCTGCATGATTATGACCAGGAACTGTGAAGTTGTATTATCTTGACTAATGGTATTTCAGATGATAAAAGTTGATGATATTTTTACTAAAAAGAGAAGCGAGTGGACATTATAGTCTGCATTATTCTTCTAATAGATTGCTCATTCCGCTGCTATTATTGATCTGAACATTGTTTAAGAATTTAACTACAGTTTTTTTATATAAACCTTGTAGTCTATTGTATTCAGAACTCAACTGTTGAAGGCTAATGATAATTTATTCGTCATTATCTTAGTCATGATATTTCTTACTGGGCTATTTGAGCTCACCCTTTCTTTTCGTTCCATTGTTTTTCAACAGGAGATGAAAACATAACGGGGTCTAGCCGGGGGATGGAGTGAGAGTCCGAGAAATAGCTGTCGTAGTCTTCACGTGTTGTAAAATAGTGTGACAATAATAGTGAAGATTTAATTGTGTATTAATATACATTGTATTGTTGTACGCTGTGCTTTGTTGTAATAATTTTGTTGTAGTCTTTTGACGACTCAAGTTTGGGCTGTGTGGGCCCAAATTTGGGGGCGTCACAACATAAGCTACTAGGTAAACTTAATTGACCTAGTTTAACAACTCATTTGGATTTAAAATATAATCCAATTAGATTTGCTAATTATAAGTCCATTGGACTCCTTAATTAAATTAGCTTACATAACACTATCAATTGTCAATTCTTGGGTTTGTTTTAATAAAACCCTAATACATATTAATACAAGTACATTGGACTTGATTAATTTAAGTCATTCACTAACCCCTATCATCAAATTGGGTTTATAAAATAGTTAACCGTACACAAACAATTATTCCCACATTGAATTATCTCAAATAATTCACTTGCTTCTTCTTTCGCATTATTCATACAAGTAATTAACTTGCTTAATAAAAATCTTCTTAATTGCCATACGAGGCCAACATTCAAGCTTTGTGATTTTATCACATAAGCTTCTCTTGCAATCTTTTTCCTTCTTTAGTTAATTAATTTAATTAACTAATTTAATACATCTCATCATACCACTTATCACATATACACATACTTCATATCTCATATTTTCTTATGGATATAATTAAATAAAAAAAAAATTGGGTTCGTAATTTTCTCGGTCATTACAATTACTATTACTATTATTATTATTACTATTATTACTATTACTATTACTATTATTATTATTATTATTATTATTATTATTACTATCACTATTACTATTTATTTATTATTATTATTATTACTATTACTATTATAATAATAATAATAATTATTATTATTATTACTATTACTATTGTTGTTATTATTAGTACTATTATTATTATTATTATTATTATAGTGTAGTGGTGAATTTGATTTAGGCAGGAAATGTGAATGGATAGATTTAAAAAAAAAATACTGAATTGGGGAAAAAATGAGAGATGAATTAGTGACCATTGGATGTTGAAGTCCCAAATAATTTTAGACTGTTGGATGTTGAAATCTAAATTAATTTAAGACCGTTGAATATTAAAACATTAGTATTTGAGTCGCTCTGTTCTATATTATATATATTAAATACTAATGTATTAAGATTTGTCACATATGCACTTTAAATATACTCTCAACAACAAATTTAGTTTTATAATTTAATAAAATATATAATTATACATGTTTTATAATAAATCTTAATAGTGTAAAAACAGAGTACAAGGGAAACTATTACTCATTTCTTATGGAAGAGTATTTTAGTGCCAAAATGATTAAAGGTATTATTCTATAAAGAGGACATCCATCAGACAACTTAATAAACAAGAAGAACAAAGCAAAAAAAAGCTGGTTGTTTAATGAGGTGATTCCTTGCCTCTTAAAGTACGCCCAAGCATATAAATTTTATAAGCAAGGTCTCTTATAACTTTTTTAAAATTTAAAGAACTAAATAGAAAAATATAAAAATTAAACATAAAAATAATAATAATATAATTAAAGTTGTACATATAAAAGAGGGGAAAAAAATGATACGTTTACTTTTGATATCAGCGACTCTCCAAAGTCGCTTTATAATGAACAAGTCTACAAACATAAATTTTAAACACAAACTCTATCTCTACCATTGAAAAATGGAGTTTGATACGGAATTTTGTTTCAAACTTCACTTTTTAATAAGAAGATGGAGTTTGTATTTAAATTAATGTCCCAAAATTTATAGACATAGATTTATTCGTTTATAATATAGATATTGATAGATGTTATGTTATGGAATAATTTTGTAAAATTGTAAGTATAAGTATTTTTTATTCAGTGAATAATGAGACAATAAGGATATTAAATGATACAGAAAATTAAAAATAAATAAATAAATAAATAAATAAAAAGGACCCTCCAAGATTCCATCCAAGACGTCGGATAGATTCAATCAGCCACGATCAAAAGATCAATCAATCCCTACCGTTAAAAAAATCATCCATTATTTCCTTTCACTGGGCCCTAATTTATTGGGGCGTCCACAGGAGAAAACCACTGTACTGTTCTAAAGATTTTTCTCTCTTTCTCATCGTTAATGGATATACTAGGGTTTTAGCAGAGGGAAAATTTGACATATTTTCCGAGGAAATTCAAATGTCGTCGTTGACTGTAAAACCCTCCTTCTTATCACATTCTTCTCCGTTGGTTATAGTATCAACTCGAAGCAATCGAATTTTCTCTTCTTCTCCTTGTCTCAACTTCACAAGGAGGAAAATTTTCAGAGGAAAATTCAATTTGAGAGCTCAATCGAAGGATTCTTCTCAAGACAGCAATTCCAATAATAATTCTAACTCTAGTGATTCAAAACCCCCTAATGGCACTCTGGTAATCTCCATAATCTCTCAAATATGTACACATTTATATGGTATGTATAGGTTATGTATATTCAAGTGGATAATTTGTCTGAATTGTAATTTGTTTATGAATATAATTAGGTCTAGGACAACTAATGCATTTGAGCATAGCATCATTTCTTTTTAAAGTTGCAAAAATTGTTTGTGTTGAATGAGTTTCATACTTATTGTTAAGAAGTAAATGTGTGGTCCTTGCATTAGTAATTTGTTATTATTGGGTGTGAAGTTGCATATGAATTATGGGTTTGTGAAAATAAGGTGCAGTAAAAAAAAATTAATTTACAACTTTTGTATATTTTTTCAAGATTTAGTATGATAAACCCCTTAATGCGCTAAAAATCTAACCGTATATACTTTGTAAAAACTAGGATGAAGTAAAATGTTAAGTTCAAGTTTGATTGATCTTTGAAAAAGTTACTTTTTATTGGTAAATGTGAATTTTTTCTCTTTTCTTTTCTTTTTTCCTTTCACTTTTTATGAGTTGCAATCCTAGCTTTGGGGTTTCCAAATAGCATATGTTAATGGGTGCACTACGTTTTTGGTTTCAGTATTTGATGATTACCTAGCTGATTTAAAAATTAAAGAAGTAAATTGTTAAGCATAAGTTAGACTATTTTTGCTAAAGGTACAATGGACTGGATTCTGATATTTTCTTTATATGGAACAAATAGCATAAAAGCAGGAGGGAAATCCTGTTGGAATATGTTAAAAATGTAAAGCCAGAATTCATGGAGATGTTTGTTAAAAGAGCACCACAGCAGGTATTGTATTATGTTCTTGTTACTGCTGTCCTTACTAGAACATTATAAACTTTTTGAAGAAGTAGTTCGTACAGAGATCAATGAATTTTGTCTATGCTATGTCGTTTAGGTAGTTGATGCAATGCGCCAAACCGTAACAAATATGATTGGAACACTACCCCCGCAATTTTTTGCAGTAACAGTAACGGCTGTAAGTATATAAAGTCTTCCAAGGTTCTTTATTATCCTCAGCATCAAATTAAGCTTGCAGGATTTAATTGTTTGGACTTTGGTGTTTTGCAATTAATTAAAATCTCCTGGCATTTGTTCAGGTTGCTGAAAATCTTGCACAACTCATGTACAGTGTTCTGATGACTGGATATATGTTCAGGAATGCGCAATACCGATTGGAACTGCAACAAAGTTTAGAACAAGTTGCTCTTCCTGATACACAAGAGAAAAAGGTCAGTGAGTTCTATTTAAATATATATTATATATGGTTTTATATTTCCTTTCAACTGATTTTAGAAATAAAAGAATTGTGATCTGAAAATGGACAGTCTCTTATATTCATCCCCTCCCCCCCTAGCCATCTTCAAATCCCCAAAGGCGAAATTTTCACCTGCTATAATAGCAAACATTAAAATCTACACAAACTGAAATATGATTTCATTTTCTTACATTTGTAGTTACTCTACCAAACAATTGGACTGGTGGCAATTATTTGTAACACCACACTTCAGGCCACTTGCTCCTATCACTGTAATTCTGATTTAACAAGGGATTTTAACTCATGCGTCTCCACAGGATGTGCCAGATTATGCACCAGGTACACAGAAAAAAGTGACGGGGGAAGTCATCAGGTGGAATAATGTTTCTGGTCCCGAGACAATCGATGCAGCAAAATATATTGAGTTACTTGAAGCAGAAATTGAGGAACTCAATCGTCAAGTAGGAAGAAATTCTGCAAATGGGCAGAATGAATTGTTGGAATATCTAAAGTCTCTGGAGCCTCAGAATCTGAAGGTTAGGAAGCAGGATACTCTTTGTAGGGAGAGTCAAAATATGGTTGCTTGGCACATGGTTGTAATCTGAAAATTTTACTACAGGAGCACATATCACTTGAATTTGATCAATAATATCTGATCAAATTAGTGTGAAATTAACTTTCCCTTACTTTTCCACTAAAAGACAATTTTAGTCTTGGATTGGTCTAAAATCTTTTTTGTTCATATAATTATAGTTAATTCAAGAACTAATCATGTTTCTGTACAGAGTTTCTTTTAAATGGCAGTAAATGAAGACATGTTTTAATGCTGTCCAGTATTGCAGGACTTGACAAGTAGTGCTGGAGAGGACGTTGTACTGGCAATGAATACATTTATTAAGCGACTCTTGGCAGTTTCTGATCCTGGTCAAATGAAGGTTCTGCATTTTACTTTATTGTCTTTCTGATCCTTCTTTTTTAAGTGATATTTACTTGATATGTGTCCTAAATCAGCAATTACCCTAGTTTTATAATGTTCATGATTAATTTTCGTTCCTCTTTTTATTGGTTTAGTTGGAATTTCATGTTATATTTTGAGTTGTTTTTGGGGGGAGGGGGGGATTGTACTTATGCGGTTGAACGAAACGTATAACCTGTCAAGATTGTTCGTATGTGGTGGTAGTATTGAACTTGAGAATGTTTAAAGAATTACAGTTTGTTCTTTCAAAGTTTAGTCCAAGTGTCCTAATTGATGACAGACTGGTAGTTATTTACAATATCACAAGTCAAAACCAGCAGTGTCACGTATTCATGGTAGCAGAACAAAACTTATTTATTCCACTTTTTGTGTGTTGAACTATAGCAGCTTTAGGCTTTGCTCGACTCTAAGCAGCCGCAAATCAATTTTTCTATGGATTATTATCTATAAATTGGCCTAAAATTATTCTTTCTTTGAATTGATTTGAAAAATTACTGACATTTTTTGGGCCTTCTCTCTTGTGGTTACAGACCAGTGTAACAGAGACAAGTGCGCCAGAACTTGGCAAGCTGCTTTATTGGCTGATGGTGGTGGGATATGGCATTCGCAACATTGAAGTTCGCTTTGACATGGAACGTGTACTTGGAACTCCACCAAAGCTTGCAGAGTTGCCTCCTGGTGAGAATATTTAGCGCTACGCTCGAGCTTCAAACTTCAAAAAGAAAAAACAAGACGGAGCATTATACCTAACCTCCCGGTGTATATCTCACTGGTGCAAATTTTTTTTACTGCATTGAAAGGTAGAGGCAGTGGCATCATGAATGACCAATTGCTAGAAGCAGCTCAAAATTTTCTGGTTATTTTCAACCAAAAACGTATAACAGTTGGCTACATGATCCGAGTCTATTGTATAACAGTTGGCTGCATGATAGAGTCTATCGAAATCATTGACAATGGATTGTGATCAATTGGTACAATCATCTCTCAATTTGTTTCTATGTTTGGGGATGAATGTGCTTTGTTCAACTATTGAAAACTCAAGATCATGATTTATTATTATTATTCATCTGCCGTTATACTAATCTGGGCGTGGCAACTTCTACATAGTTGCTCACCCCCTTGTGTTTTGGACAAAGTTTGACTCGAATGCAGCAAGTGTTGCCTAAATTGCTTGCGAAAGGAAAGGTAAAGCATAAAATATTAATTTTCTTTGAATGGGAATTTTGGTTGGTTATAACAATTATATTGTATATTCACGTGTATATATATATATGCTAATTAGTTTTTGAATTTAAATTCCTTTTTCTTTTCGCCATGGTAAAGTCGTATTTCTATCTTCTTGGGGATGATTTTTCACTTGCACAGGATCATCTGCCAATTCATTTTGGATAATAGATAGTGCGACATTTACAAGTATTGTAATTACAAACTAAACAAATTCATCTCCTTAAAACTTTAGCTTCGTTATGACAATATAAATCACCGACTAAATTTGGAGATCATTATTAGTTATGAACGTCAAACAAACTTATTTTGATAACGTTTTCAACCTTAAAATTTGATCAACTCTACGAACTATCAAAACCAAAGCTTGAACATAAATTAACATGCAACCCTATCTTGCCTCTTGGTGAGAGCGGCAACTGTACTTTTGGTTTTTAAATGAAAAACATATTCATCTGATTTCGCCTGCTCAACAATTTGACCTACCCGAGGCCAAGTTCTGTTTATCACTGGAGCTTTAGAATTTTAATCCGTGAAATTAATCCATATTTACAAAAATAAAGGTACAACAAATTAATTACCGTAACTTTCATGGCCTGAATTCAATCTCTAAATATTAAGCAAGTATGAAATATTCCATAAGGTTTGTGTCCAATTAGGGATCCAAAAATGAGTGACCTAAAAGTACACTTCAAGGAAAAGGCACCCCCTAATGACTTATAAACCAAGCTCTTAAAGAGCAAAGGTCATAGACTACAAAAACCAGGGATGCAATAAACAGGTAAAATTTATATTTCCCTAGTAGTAGGTAGGGAAATTCAATAAACTAATTCACTCACTAAACCACGCCGAGTAGCCAAATCTGAACCAAAGCTTCACTCCCATCAGTAAAGTACACAACAATTCCAACACCAGCCATCATCCGATCAAGCACCACGAATTGGGAACCAATGTTCTGGCCATTTCGGATACGTGCGTTTAAACAAATTCATGCACACAGTATCATTCTGCTGGAGGACCCCATTCAAGAGACACTTCATTGCCCCTGAAAAAGAAATGTTAAGAAATTTAGTTAAATGTTCCAGTCGTGTGCAGTTCGCTAAACGAATGACAACTTTAACCAGCAGAGAAAAGTACATAAATTTCTTAATTTTTCACCAGATAAAGTAAAATAAAAGTTTCTAGATTTAAATCTATATTCTCAGAATTCATAAACAGGAGCATATATAACAGGCAAAACTACAAGATGATAAAATAAGTTGGAACCTTTCTACCCATAACAGCAGAAAACAAGGCCATCAGAAAATCATAGTAGAGGCACAATTAATTTAATATTTATTAAGATGAAAGTATAAATCCGAAAGAGGGACAACTCTTTCTAGGATTCAGCTATTACATAATGAAATATCTACTTGCTTATATCTTGCCAATTTAATCATGTGACTTATTCACAGTACATGGTGGAAGAAGCACCAAGACCATAAGTAATGTTTACCATGACAAGTTGTCAATTACGGATAATTCTTGACAAGATATACTCATTTCCTTTCTACAACTATTATATTGGTCGAAAGAAAACATACCATGTGTACCAACAGGCTCCTTAATACGACCACGGTGACCACATTTTGTCCATACTTCCACAGGCTGCAACAAATTAATACCAATGTATTAATGACAAGTATAACTAACTTCTGTGTCAAGAGATATGTAATACTTGTTAGGAATTTTTCTAACCTTGAACCATCTAACATCCTCTGGATTGTGAAACATATATCTGACTGAGGCTTTCTTCTTTGAAACTCGTTGAGGGTAGCTGCATTAAATATACTCAATTAAGTAGATTAAATTTATTAAAAATAGAATAAAAAATAAACTTGTACTAACCATGCAAATACCAATTCTGTTAAGAACTTCCACAATAACATAAATTTTGAAAGTAAATACGAAGTATTCTTCAAAGTGAATAGGTCACTCAAAAGTATCAACAATTCTTTAAAGTGACCACCAATGGAAAAGTCAACAAAAAAATGGAACACTTTTTTCAAGCATGACATTGTGAGTACAAAGTACACCTTCTTACATGAATGTTGAGAATGTTCCTTTGGTAAGGAAATAGAAACAAAAAAATAAGGTTTTCTTCAGCCAGCTTTTCGAAATTACTTACTTCTTGAAACAAAACATTAATTTTCATCTGGAATAAATTGATGAAATATCCAAATGGTGACTTAAAACTACAGTAGAGGTGTTCCCAATAAGAAAGCAAATCAAATCAGCATAAAGAAAATCACATCTTGATCGCTTATCTTGAGAACTTCTCAATTATCATGGAAACAAAGTATTCCATAGTAATTTAGTTAAATCAGGAAGAGGTAATCTTTATCTACCCTGACTCAGAGCCACAATCCAAAAATCACATGTCGTCGCACATACAGCATCGAAATCGCTCAATTATATCCATCAGAAATTAAGTAGCACTAGCACTTGTTCTCGGTCATTCAACCTTTGTCTTCTCTTTTCATGTAGGGTGGTGGTGGTGAGAAGATTTTGAAGAGTTCATTTTTGATAAGGGAGTAAATATTATCTTACCCAGTTAAAATAATTTTCTTCAGAATTATCCTATCTGGGTCAATACTTCGTAATGATCCAACAGCAGCAACAGCAGGTGAAGCAGCTTCTCCTCCACCTTTCAGAACAATCAGAGGAAGAGGAGGAAAAGAGATTGGAGCATATATTGAAGCTATGGAAAACCTCCCTGCATGAAGAAACCTTTCCATCTTGTTCTTGTCTGAATTAATACTGTCAGAAGAGAATATAGGTCTGCAAATTTCAAGTAGAAAATCAAAGCTCAATACCTCAAAAAGGAAAATAGATGAGAACGATAAAAATGAGCAAGATTGGTGACATGAAGTAAAGTTTATCTATCATGACAACACTCTCATGGCATGTGCACTCAAACAGCCAATGACTTGACTGCGCGCAAGCAAGCAAATGTGCACTCATGGCAAATTTCATGATAATGTTACCTTGTGCAAAACTGACGGAAACCAACATGAAATATCAGTTCTTCTTTGGCTTTAATAGGAGCACTGTATGTCTCATACTTCTTTACACTGTTAAAACATGAGAGATCCAAAATTTGTAAGACAAATGACTGAGTCCAAGACAAAGAAAAAAAGATGCTAAAAAAAGGTACCTGAAGTGAAGAACAGAAATTTTGGACTCGTGTTGCAAGAGACCACATGCTATCACAGGGCCAACCTTAGAAAACTTGTATAACTTGGAAGCAACACCCAATGGCACTTCTTTGATATGTAGTCTAACATAAGAGCTTGCAGGTATACATTCATCCATCGTAGAACTTTGCTCCATTTCCTGAGCTTTAGCAAGGACAAGTTTCTGTGTTCTTGTAAAATTATCAAACGCAAAAATTCTAGCGTATTCTGGAGGTAGAGATTCCTGAAATTTAAAACAAACAAAAAAAAAAAAAAAAAGAAGAAGAGGATATTCATTGCTGTCAATTTAAGAGGCAATAATAGACACTTTAACACAACACAATCATAGAAGTTAAAGAGCTTGCTTTGGGATCCCATGATGAGGTCCTGAAAGACTTGAGACCTCTGTACTTGGCAAAACGCTTCCGAGCAGGAACATCTATTGGAGTATCCACTTCATCTGGGTATTCTGAAATGTAACAACCAGCCATTAGAAAACAGCTGAAACAAAAAGAAAAAAGCCGACAAAGCAATCTCCCTGGGATAAACATATGGAAAACAAGCTGGCAGACATCTCTATTTGGATATTTCTGAAGGCAGAAAACAGAGTAAACATCCTAGAAATTCATGTATTGTTTCAAAGGCTTTCTCCGTTTTTCGAATTAAAAGATGAGCATTCCCTCGATTGACTACATGGGCATGCCGAGTGACTTCCTATTTAAACCAAAATACTGCAAACAAAGTTTGTAATACTCCCTCCGTCTTATATTCAGATTCGGTTAGTTTCAATAGAATTCTAAATTTTTCTAGGTTCAGGATAGTAGCAAGTCTATATCATGTTTTGCAATGCTTTATTTCATTGCTGATGAGATACTTAAGGAGATACTTAGAAATTTTGTTTCCTTACGAAGTTACAATTGTGTGATGCAATTCTAAACACTGGGTGCAATGCCAAAGGAAATTATTGGTGTTATGCCTATGGGATCTAGTCCTGATGACTGACGCCTAGCTGCTGTTTCCTTTTTATTTTCTTTTTCTTTTGGCTAAAGGTCTAGCTGCTGTTTCTTATTATTATATTTTGATTCTTTCGTGTCGGTGTTTTTATCTCTTCAATCAGATCCGGAACCCTCCCTTGTGACCCTAAGAATCCCTGTTTACAAATCCCAAACACTCCCATAAACCTAGCCAGACTACAACCAACAGAAAAAAATGCCAACTTTACCGAATTTACTGTTCACATCACCCTAACGGGAAGACCGTTTAGATCCAAGAATAAATCCTTGTGCGATTTGGTATTCCAATCTATACAGCCTGAAACTCAATCATGCAATACAAAATGAAAAATAAAATAGTATTTACTTCAAAAGCGTTTTACTAGATCACTAAGAATTTACATCAGTCATGCAAAGATCTTTTGCCATGAAGTTAATAATGTCTCCAGATAAACCAGACTTTTAATCAGGGAAGACAAAGAAGTACCCTCATCTTCAGCATGCGCATCTTTAATTCTTCGAATCTCCTCCTCTATCTGCTCCTTTGTCAAGTCACCTTCCTGCAAAGGAAAGTAACATTTACATTTTTATGATCCGGAAAATGTACTCTACACTGTCATATGTGGAAGGCAATGTGTCCATCAGAAGCCAATAATAGAATACCTTTAAATGATAAACATAGTTATAAAAATAAAAAGAGATCTCATATGCTTTAGCCACAATGCAACCTGTAATATTTTGGAAAATAAGAGGGAGAGGGAGGGGGAGGGGGGAGGAAGGAGCCCCACAGTACTATTTTGTGAAAAGAATTTTACTGGAAGTTTAGGAAGTAGCAATAGTGAACAAGTAAAATTTATGACAGTTCAGTTGTTAAATGTTTAGCATGGGACTAAGGGAGCTAGAAATCTTATGATCTTTGGCCAAAATATGAATAAGAATAGTCAGTCAGCAAGTTTTGATTGGTTGAAGTTACCCCTTAGTCCACTCCCATTGCTACAGTCAAAACAAATACAACTCTATTTAACAGCTGAAGCCAACAGGGAAACATATAATATAATTCCAATTGTCAAGAGATGAAGTATGACAATTACTTGATCATTCCATTCCTTAAAATCATATAAAGTAATGGGGGGTGCAGGGTGATCATGCATAATTATGCATAGTGGAAAATAGGTACTTAACTGATCAAGATGCTTCTTCAATCTTGACGTTATCCACACTACTGTCATTATCATTAAAATGTAATAAAATGATTTCTCTCTACTCTTGTTAAGAAAATATTCTATGCCAACTTGGACATATCAGGAATAAAGATAATAAATGAGACAAGAAATAACTCTAACCACTGGTCAGGTGAAACTCATGGGTGTAATCATTATTGGAAATCACAAGTGTCTTAGGAGGTATAATGTCAAAAAAACAAAATAGTTAAACTCATATAAACTTCCTTGTATAGAGAGTATATAAATTTTCCATCAGAATGGCTTGTGTATTATGATGCAGTTTGTTAAGGATAAAATGAATTTTGTCCCCAAAAAAAGACGATGTCATAGTGGTTTTGGACTTGTACTTCCGTTCATTTCAATCATTAAACCAAATCCTCAAGATCAGTTATTGCAACCAGTCGGCAACTTCACTCACTAATTGTCTGAGATGCAAAAATTTTGAACTGGTAATATGTTTTTGTTGAAAATGTGAACGACTTTCCAGTATACAATACCAGCGAAGGCATTCCCTCAAAAAAGAATCCCATAATGGTTGACAAGTTAATCAAAGACTCACCATCATTACAGAATCAGCTTCAGTTTCTTCATCTGATTCTCTGTCGTTAAGTGAAACAGAAGCCTGGTCATCATCAAAATCCAATTGGTCATGCTCATCTTGGCCAGGAATATGGGCCTCTCTTTCATCGAGCATCATACCGTCATCTGCATCACCATCACCATCACCATCGCTATCTGAACTGTCCGCATCTGAATCATCTACAATCCAGGCAGCCTGCATGTGAATTCAAAGTTTGTGCATACATTATCACTATGTTGGATCACTACAGTATCAAGGTTATATAGATCAAAAAAAGTATAGATTATAAAAATAGACGCATGAAATATAAACCAGAACATACCTGGTATTCAGAAGTTCCCCGAGGAAGAGTTCTCTTCTTCAGCATCTTTTCCTTGTGATTTCTATCAGCTTCAGCCATTTCTGCCTCTGTTGGCCATGTCTGATTAAAAAATTCAACAATGTAACTACAACTGCTACAGAAGCACATGGTAATTCTTTCCAAACCAACAAGAATTATACACTGACTGGATATTGCTGTGAATTGAGATATACTATAGTTGGATGGTAATTCTTGAATAAGTTATCGGAGGTTTAACAGAGCTTTGAATCACATATAATCAAGTGCACAAACCAGGTCAATATAAACTCTAAGCGATTTCATGCCAGCAATTAGCACACAATTGAAATATTAGGTTTAAATCATACAACAATATCTTGCAAAACAATACAATGCAACATCATGTTAAAGCTAACAAGAACTAGCCCAAGAAAATTTCTTCCATTATTCTTTAAAAATAGGAAACCACTGGACAATATCTTCGATGTACCTGTTCTCCTGCCAGAGGATCAGAAAGATTTTCAACAACTAAAGGCTCTTGCTTCAAAGGATCAGGGACTAAAGAACTGATGACCTGCAATATTTAAGAGCAAAAGGATGAATACATGAAAAAATAAAAACAAGGCATTATCCAAGTGGTACATAAAACAGGCTTCCACACCCTTGGTAACAGTTACGAATTCCAGCAGTGGGATTGGGAAGGTAAGCTAATTAGCATAGTAATACAGCAAAAATATTAGAAAAAGCTGCCTGATGTTTGGAGTTTGTACACCAAAGTGTTCTTATTGTGATAGAACCAAGCATAACGTACCAACAAATGCGAGAAATAATACCATCAACTTCCATTTTTTTCTGCTGATTGCCAGTTAATACCAAAATATCATATATAAAGACATAAAAACAAGTCAATCATGCCTGTACCCCATACCTGTTCGCCATGTACTTCATCTGAATCCATAAGGTCAGATTCTTTTCTCACATTTAAAGGACATGGATCCTGGAGAAGTTCAACTTTGCACAACTGATAATCCCCAGCACCTGAAACATGAACCTGATCCAAAACAGATTTACAACATAGTAAACAATATACATTCACATAATTAATGGAAAAGGCTGAAAAAAAATTACCAGCTGATTTACTGAGAGATTGCGAGCACGTAAATAACCAGTCAAGAGGAGGGTGCATTTTTCTGCATTTGAATCCACCGCCACACAATCGACCTGTGATGTACAAAAATATAAGGAGTTCACCTCTCAAAGATCCAAGCGTAACTGTTAGGACAAAGTGACTAAAAAGAAAACAATAGTATTGGCAAACAATAACCCAAAACACCCAAAAAACCAAAGAGCAAAACAAATGAAATGATCCAAGGACTGGGTTAGTCAGTTATTATTAAAGTATACAACGTATTCCATGTTGACTAAACAAATATCATATTATCATGCAACGAGACCATAAATTACTGGTCCAAATCATCACACAACAAATATTATTATTCAAAATCTAAAGAAAAAAAAAATGGAAATGATATAGGTCCCTGACGTAAACAAGAAGTCAATCTGAAAACTAAGTTGTGAAAAGGATTCAAGTTCCCAAACTCGTTGGATCGGAATGAAAGAGTTCCACAACATTGTCAAGTCTCTCTTATCTACCACCATTGTCCATTGGCTGTTCCATTTATTAAAACACACTCTGCTGCCCACAGTAACCAGGTAACCAGTCAAATCCCTTCCCCCAATTGACAATTATATTACTTGTGCTTAGCTAACCATCCTAATTAGAAAAAAAAAAATTATATTCAAAAAGTACCATCTAGCATTTCAACCAATGTTACAACAGTTTGATGGGAGATAAGACTGCATATATATATATATATAAAGCACTACATGTTGAGCAAAGAAATGACGTATTAGAAGAGCAATAGATTACTCATCCAAATGCATACAACATAGAAAACTCACAAGTTAAAGAGAACAGAAAAGGAAAATGAAGAAGTTGACCTTTAATCAACAGAGTTGAAACTATTTAAAATAAAAACAGCTTTAAGTAAAACTAGGGTCAAATGGAACCAGCATGTGACCGTAGAAATTTGTTGAAGATGAAAAAAATCACCTTTTGAGCCATAATGTAAGACCGTTGGTTACGCCAATGAGGAACTGATAGTCTTTGTTCCTTAAAAAGCCACATGAACTACAACCAATTCAAGCAAAGATAAACAATGGAAGTATTAGACTATTTGCAGCCACAATGATGACACATCTGGAATAGAATAAAATCATAGTGCATATATTAATGTCATTCATTTTCAGGACAACATTAAACCCTTAGGACCAATTTGGATAGCACTTTCAAACCTGTTTACAATTTCACTTTTCTCAAATTAAAGAAAATGTGCTCAGATTTAAGTTTAAATTCAGAAAAAGATTTCGAGAATAATAGCATTTAAGAGAACATCAGGGAACTGGTTTTGGCCATTTTCATGATGAAGGAAGAAGTGATGGGACTAAAATGCACATAAAAGTGTACACACAAGTATTATATTGTGGGATATAGTATAACTACCGTAAAAAATGAGAAGAATAAAAATATATCATTTTTTATTATCAAGGTTTTATTATAAACTTTTTTATAACAAAAAGTTTCCTGAAAAATATTTACCATACACATACTCATTTCACAAACTCTAGAAAACAAAAAACTTACCCAAAAAAAAAACTAAGACAGAAAATGAAACAGATAGCCAAAGAAACCCTTGATACCAGGAGCAGTAACTTTACTTTGTCCTAATTCAGTCTACAGACGATTACCTTATGCAAATCATCCTTTGTATCTGCTGGGTAAAACTTGCAATCCTCGGGAAATTCAGAAGCAAGGGTAGAAGCACAAATCTTCTTCAAATCTTGTCTTTTTTTCAACTCGCTAGGTAGATCCTAAAGGCACAAGCGTGAAAGGTATCTTTAACTCATACAAGATTATAATTTCCTCAAATGGAGACTTTCATTGCATGAGATGAACATCTGCAGAATACTTACCCGAATTAACACAACCGTGCTTGGTAGACCAAGAGCTCTAAACACAGAGAGGCATTGAGCTCCAAACGAATCAATGTAATAACTAGAACTTTCTTCTTCACATGAAGAGCTTGCAGATGCAACAAAAGCAATCAAATCGGCAACCTACAGTGCCACATCATCACAAATAATACATAAGAGCAACATGAAAAGAAAAAAGAGGAAAGGTCCTAAATCCTAATAAATGGAACCTGCATCTCAGAACTATCAAATACAAATTAAGAGCTGAACACATACGTACCTTAGCCATTTCCATGCATGGTAACAAATTACCATGAGGTGCTGTCAAAACCTAGAATAGATATGGTTATACTTTTAGAGATTTTGACATTAAACCAATTAAGATTACAATTTTTAAAACAATGACATCAAGCTTCGGGGAAAGCTCATGTGCAGTAATTAAAGGTAGTCCTCAACCCATGCGATGTGTGGATAACTGTTAAGCAAATAAATAAAACATATAAACAAATACTGTTTAATGATAACAATCATGTCTACAATATCTCCTTTGCTGCTCTCTTTCTCTTTCCTCTCAGTAATGGTTAATGTTCTTGTGATATATATATATATATATATATATATATATATATATATATATATATATATATATTTGAGAATCCACTAAAATATGTAATACAATCTTTTTGAAGACGCATGTGTGCTACAATCTTTTAGTACATACATAATGGTAAAATTTTATTTCAGTAAGAAACATGCTACAATCTTTATGTCATGTCAACCCAATAATATAACAAACTGAATAAACCAACAAACCACAAACTCATACAATAACGTGATCTGCAGTAAATAGAAAGCCTTGAAAGACTGTTATTGTTTTCAATATCTTTCGTGAGAAAGTGCCACGTGGACATCAATATCTGAAATGTGATAAGGAGATAGAAAAACTGGTTAAGCACTTTAGATGCTTATCAAACTCATGGGTGAGACAAAAATTTTATGTCATGTCATTGCCATTTCTACTATTCAGGCTGGAAAAATGCAACAAGTCTAACCTCCTAACCTTAAACTTTTTGTATCCTTGATAATCATCCGTTGTTACAGTCACAAAGTAACTTTTAACCTTCCAAATTGAATTTTTTGAAGTTACCAAAAAAAAATAATTATGAATCTGTTTTCTGAACCAAAGTCAACTAAATGTTAGTGATCACCAGTTACCCAACCCCATTTCCAGGAGAGCAGAAGGTACTTCAGCTGATGAGCCTAATGAATGTACCTTTAACACATAAGAGCGCATCCTTTTTCACACAAAGATTTCAGAGGAAAAGTATTACGATCATGATAAAGTATACAGTAGAGGAGCCTACCGTTGTTCTCAACTTGTATTCGGAAGAAGCAACTGCTGGAAACACTGCTCCAGTTTTCCCAGTAGACAATAAGGCCAAAAAATCTTCTGCAAGTGAGCTCAGATTCACAGAAGCAGAAAGTCCAAAGAGAACCTGTGATTAAGAGAGGCTTAACTATAAAATTTATTAAAGAAGAAACATTTGGGTGAAAATAAAAATGGAAATCCATAAACATTTCCCATACCAAAGCCATGGATTAAAGTAGACAATTATCAAAGCTCCACCCCAAAAAATGAGTACTGTTATGTGCATGTATCAATTGACCTCAGTAGTTTTATTTAAATAGATCAGATACCCTACAACTGATGGGAAATACAGAGCAGTTGGAATTTAGACTAGCAATTAACCTCTTAAATTCAATAGCTTTCAGTCCTCAAATAAAAATATATAAATCAATCTCATTCATCCTAAGATCCCAACTAACATGGTATAGTGTACAAAGATTTTAAACAACAAAACCTCTATACAGCATAATCACTAATCAATATCTACTGAATTTAGTTCCAGTAAGTTTGAAACAAGCATTTTGCTATTACAAACCATAACTGAAATTCAACAGATACTGCAAACACATAGTTAACAATAGTTAATAAGGAAAACAATCCTCACAATAACACGGGGAGGGCTCGTTGATCCGCTGAAGGCCCTTTTTTGTTTCAAATGGGCTGCCCGTTTCTGCTCCCTCATCTACACAAATTCCAAAACAAACAAAAAAACTTAATAAGGATCTTTATTTAAATTAAACAAGTTAACGCAAAGGATACAAAAGTCACACAGTTATAAAATATCGAGAAGAATTACCATCTTGTTACGTTGAAGTCGAGCAGCCCGAGCACCCTTGGCTACATTGCGCTCGGATTTTGCAATCTTCTTATCTATCGTAACAACAAATAAAGATTTTAGGCAAGGCTTTAAGGCATAAAATGAAGATTAAATAGTGAAATTAAAGTTGGATGAATAAATTTGAAACCTTTAAGCGAAGTTTTGTGAACGTTGCGAGTTGCTTTAGAAGCAAAGCGAGTTTTATGGGGCTTGTTCACTTGGGGACGAGAACCTGCCATTGCTAACTGCAACGCCCGCGGGAGATAAACCCTAACTTGTGAAGAAGTTGGAGCGGTCTGGTGGGGTTTTATGTTGCTTTGATAATAAAACAAAATCAAATTTGTTAAATTTAAATTACCATTTTCTTTTTAATTGAATCTAATTTTGTTTGTAAGTCAAACTTAGGAATATAAAATATGTGGAAAAGGAAATACCCTGTCACTTATTATCTAAGTTAACTAACACACGAGTTATATCATTGAGATTAAAAATTCTTAATATTATTTATGGAAGATTCCAAAATTTATGAAATATAAATTTATTTATTTTTATATATATTTTTTTTAAAATGGTAAATAAATAAATTTACAAAAGTAAAAATTAAAAAATATCTGTACAAATTTTATTTTGTCGGAAAATATTTGTTTTGTCGGGGAATATTCATTCTGTCGGAGAATATTCGATTCGTACGACGGCACCGAAATAACCAAATATTAGTGGACCCCCACAACAAATTATTATCGAATATAAAAACCGACATACGTAACATTTCTAAATAAATATAGTCAACGGTACTATCACTTTTAACTGTTAAAATACCCGGTGGTAAAAGAATAGTAACATACAGTATTACATAGTAACACACAGTATTGTACAGTAGCACACGGTATTGCATAGTATTTCATATTATTGAACTGATAAAGTGACTATTGTACTATATTGACTTTATTGAACAAATAATTGTCACATGCATTATAATTTATATTATTGAGCTGATAATTGTCACAGTAGCATGTGCACAGTAATTCACATTACTGAATCAATAATTGTCATTACACAGTAACGTGTTATTTTTTTATTTATTTTCAGCATTATTGTTATCTCTTTTATGATATTGATTAAACTGTTATATTCTATTATTAGTTAATTTATCTGTTTATCTAACTCAGAAAGTCAACTACGCTACATTTATAACAATTAGTCATAATAATAAATAATTGTGAATTATTGTTGAATAATTAAATTGATAAAGTTATTTATTTTTATTATAATAAATCATATAAAGTTATTTATTTTTATATATAAAGTTAATTGATTTATATAAAGTTAGTTGTTTTATATATAAAGTTAGTTGTTTTATATATAAAGTAAATTGAATGGTATAGATTAAAGATGATCTTTAAATGAATGGTTTATGTGACGCCCCCAAATCTAGGCCTACATAGCCCAATTTGAGACGCCATAAAATACAAATTTTCTAATACAAATAGTACATGAAACAAAAATACAAACTCAATAATACACAACTAAGTCTTGACTATTATTGCCACACTATATACAACATGTGAAGACTACAATAGCTATCACTCGGACCGTCACTCCATTCCCCTGCTAGACCCGGCTACTCTCTCATTTTCTGAAAAATAATGGAACAAAAGAAATGGTGAGCTCAAATAGCCCAATAAGAAATATCATGACTAAGATAATGACAAATAAATTATCATTAGCCTTCAACATATGAGTTCTTAATTGAATATAATAGACAATAAGCTTTGTATCAATAATAGCAGCGGAAAGAGCAATCTATTAGAAGAATAATGCAGACTATAATGTCCATTCGCTTCAACTTTTATCATCTTAAACATCGCTGGTCAAGATATTATAAATTTCCAGTTCCTGATTATAATCATGTCAGTCAATAATTCATCTTTGCATTACGAGCCAAAGATATTCAAATATAACACCAACGGTAATGATTATACCAGTTTTCAGCATTTGGTCATAATCATACCAACAACCGTTCATCTTTGCCCCAGGCCAAAGAGAATATTCACCACGTGCCCTAAAAGACACAATAATTATATCGCCTTTATCCTATCAACTGTGCCCCAGGCCACAGATATTCACAACAACATGGTTCTTGATGATTAGAATAACCACCGTGATATAGATGATGAATCAGAAGAAACAGTATGATCAATAAATATCAAAAGTTTATGATCTTTCTTTGTGCGGATTCAAATAATGTCCAAATTGCCAACATGATGTGGACTAAAATTCAAGAATGATATTTAAGATCCATAGTTCAGAATAACAGTTAGGGTTCAATAGAAAGATTTAGAAAAATAGGAAGGTTCAGTTGAAATGATATTAGATGAAGCGCAAACTATTAAAGAATATATATTCATTTCAGGAAACTTTACCAACAAGAGACAAGTAAGAAATGAATATGAAAAGTAATTCACCAAACATGCGGTAATCCGCGTAGTTAGGTTATTCTCAAAGATTAATAAGAAATGAATACGAAATGTTATTCACTAACAGGCGGTAATCCGCGCCGTAAGGTTATTCCCACAATTTAATAAAAATTGAATACGAAGAGTTATTCACCAAACAGGCGGTAATCCGCGCAGTAAAGTTATTCTCAGAGATTAATAAGGAATTAATATGAAAGGTTATTCACCAACAGGCGGTAATCCGCGCCGTAAGGTTATTCCCACAAATTAATACATGGAAATAAAAGGCACATCTTATGAGTAAGGAAGAAACAATATTATTTTCGAGAATCAAATAATTATAATCCTTACCATAGTAAGTTTGAATAATGGAAGATAAAAAAGATGGTATCCCTTACCGTAATAAATTTAAGAGTGTGAAAAGAATAATATTTCTTACCTTAACACGTGATTGGATATTGATTTAAATAAGGTTGAACAACTTGAAAAATTTCTGCACTCCTTTTGGCTTTCAAACACTCAAAATAGTCTTACTATTCTCAGAGAAAACTCATAAAATTCTTATAGAAAAATTTTATGTTTTAGGTGTGATTTTTCTATTCAGCTGAACAAGCTATTTATAGAAGGAATAAGGGTACTATGCATGGTTGTTGGGAGCACGCCAATGCTGAAATTGGCAGGAGAGGCTGCGCAGACGAATTCAACGAATTTTCAAATTTGGCACAGTAACTTGCATAGTAACATCTGAATATAATAATATTTTTTTAATAAAACAAATAACTTTTTATTATTATATTGTCTAATAAAACAAACAACTTTATGAATATAATATAATAATCAAATTACCAAATAATACTACCATAGTAATAATTCATAATAATGCAACAACTATTGTGCCAATTATTATATTCAATAATTTTAAACTACAGTGCACCAACAATTATACATAAAATATTATGCAGTGACAATTATTGATAAAATGAGGCGTAACAGTTACGGTGTCAATTATCAGACCAATAATATGAGACACTGTGCAATATCGTGTGCTACTGTAGAGTACCGCGTGCTACAGTAAAATATCATAAATTACAGTATGCTACTATTTTTTTATCACCGGTATTTTAACAGTTAACACCGTTGACTATTTTTATTTAAAAATATTACTTATGTCGTTTTCTATATCCGACAAATATTTCGTTGTGGGGTCCACCAATAATTAGTTATTTCGGCGCCGTCGTACGACCCGAATATTTCCCGACAAAACGAATATTCCCCGACACAACGAATATTGTCCGACAAAATAAAATTTGCACATAACATCCTTAACTTTCAATTTCGTCAATTTAACCACTTATTGTTTCATGAAAAAAATATATGAAGAAAAATTAAATTTTATATTTCATAAAATTCGGGGTCTTACAGTTTAGATTAAGGAAATCTTAAAAGATGAAATGAATTGTATGAATTAAACATTATCCTTTAACTTAAAAAAAAATCATAAAAACTTCATTGCTTATTCTTTCTTTCATTCTCCAAATATTTCTTTGTATAAGTTCTCTTTGAGTGTGTTAAAGTCATCTTGAGTATTTGTGAAGATCTGTAAGTGTACGAGTACTGATCAAGTAAGTCTTTTTATAAAAGTTATATAAGTAACCACATACAACACACAGTGTTTATAAATCTTCCTTTAGAAGATTCATTTTGAAAAGTTTTATTTGAAATATTTATTTTGAAATATTATTTTCTTCAAAAACTATATTGAAGTTATTCTACTTTATTCTATTAAATCACTTTTGATGATTTCATACGAATTGGTATATACCATGAAATTATATATGGTATTTACTAATTAAATTATAAAAATATAAGTTGATCAACTTCATATCCAGTTACGTGTTAAGGTAAGAGATATCATCTTTTTTATCTTTCATTATTCAAACTTACTACGGTAAGGGATTATCATTCTTTAATTCTCGAAAATAATATCGTTTCTTTAATTTGTGGGAATAACCTGACTACGCGGACTACCGCATATTTGGTGAATAACCTGTCGTATTCATTCCTTATTAATTTGTGGAAATAACCTGACTACGCGGACTACTGCATGTTTGGTGAATAACCTTTCGTATTCATTTCTTATTAATCTATGAGAATAACCGACTACGCGGACTATCGCATGTTTGGTGAATTACTCTTTATATTCATTTCTTATTTGTCTCTTGTTGGTAAAGTTTCCTAAAATGATTATATATTATTTAATAGTTTGCGCTTCATCTAATATCATTTCAATTGCACATTCCTATTTTTCTAAATCTTTCTATTGAACCTTAACCATTATTATGAACTGTGGATCTTAAATATCATTCTTGAATTTGAGTCAACGTCATGTTGATAATTTGGACATTACTTGAATCTGCACAAAGAAAAATCATAAACTTTCGATATTTATTGATCATACTGTTTATTCTGATTCGTCATTTATATCACTGTTGTTATTTTAATCATCAAGAACCATGTTGTTGTGAATATCTGTGGCCTGGGGCAAAGATGATAGGATAAATGCGATATAATTGTTGTGTCTTTTAGGGCACGTGATGAATGTTCTCTTTGGCCTGGGGCAAAGATGAACTGTTGTTAGTATGATTATGACCAAAGGCTGAAGACTGGTATAATCATGATCGTTGGTGTTATATTTGAATATCTTTGGCCCGTAGTGTAAAGATGAACTGTTGACTTGCATGATTATGATCAGGAACTGTGAATTTATATTATCATGATCAGTGGAGTTTAAGATAATAAAAGCTGATAATATTTTCTTAAAAAGATAAGCGAGTGGACGTCATAATCTACATGATTTTTCTAATGGATTGCTCATTCCGCTGTTATTATTGATCTAAAACTTATTGTTTATTGTATTATATCAAGAACTCAACTGTTGAAAGCTAAAGATAATTTACTCATAGTTATCTTAGTCATGATATTTATTACTGGGCTATTTGAGCTCACCATTTCTTTTGTTCCGTTGTTTTTTAGAAAATGAGAGAATAGTTGGGTCTAGCAGGGAAATGAAATGACGGTCCGAGAGATAACTATTGTAATCTTCACATATTGTATATAGTGTGACAATAATAGTGACGACTTAATTGTGTATTTCTGTTTTATGTACTGTTTGTATTAAAAATCGTGTATTTTATGGCGTCTCAAATTAGGCTATATTGGGGGCGTCACAATTTAATATAAAAATTTATGATTTTTTTTTATTAATATTAACCATTTAATTGTAATAAAAATAAATAAAAAGAAGTAACTGAAAAAAAAATATTTTCTATAATAATAATAATAGTGCTCCACAATTTCAAATCAAATTAAATTTTTAAATGGTTGGATGATATTTTGACAAAATCCTCCATGACTACCTACTGTACAAACATAAAAATATAAATATTTAATTGGGAGGCTAAGTGAAAATGTTAATATTTCTATCTAATATAATTAATTTTGTATGTTTTATTTTTCAATTGTGCGAATATTTTAAATAATACATCATTTTGAATAGTTTAAATTTAAAACACAAAGGGGCCAATGCCAATTTTGATAGAAAATTTAACATTTTTGCTCATAGCATCCCCTCAATTTTACCCATTAAATTTTATACACTCTCATATTATTGTATTTTCTTTATATTCGTGCAATTAAAAGTTTATAAAGGGTTGGAGTAAATATTTTTTTTTAAAAATGTTAAGTGTCTAATTAATGCATGATTAACTAGAACACATGGACCTATAATGTGATGAACCCAAATTTGGGCCCACACAACCCAAATTTGAGTTGCCAAAATGTATAACAACTATTACAATACAATACATCGTACAATAATACACAACTAAGTCTTCATTATTATTGTCATACTATTTTACAACATGTAAAGACTATTATAGCTATCCCTCAGACTTTCACTCCATCCCCCGACTAAACCTAATTACGTTCTTATCTTCTGTTGAAAAATAATGGAATTAAAAAGAAAGGGTGAGCTCAAATAGGCCAATAAAGAATATAATGGCTAAGATAATGACGAATAAATTATTGTTTGCCTTCAACAGTTGAGTTATTGATAGAATAATTTAAACAGCAAATTTTAATTTAACAATTGCAGTTAAATTCTTAAACAAAGTTCAGATCAACAATTGCAGCAGAAAAATAACCATTAGGAAAATTATATGGACCATGATGTTCACTCGCTTATCTTTTTAAGAAAAACATCATCAACTTTTATTATTTGAAATACCATTAGCAATGATAATACAAACTCACGGTTCCTGGTTATAATCATGCAAGTCAACAATTCATCTTTGCACTACGACCAAAGATATTCAAATATAACATTAACAGTCATGATTATACCAGTCTTCAGCCTTTGGTTATAATCATACCAAACAATAGTTCATCTTTGCACTACGGACCGAAAAGAACATTCACCACGTGCTCTAAAAGACACACCATCAAATATATCGTCTTTAACCTAACAACACCCTTATCCAACAAGTGTCACAGGCCACAGATATTAACAACAATTTAATTTTTGATGGTTAGAATAACAACAGAGCTATACCTGATGAACAGAAGAAACAAGAATAATAATAAATATCGAAAGTTTACAATTTTACTTTGTGCATATTTAAATAATGTTCAAATTGTTAACATGATGTAGACTCAAATTCAAGAACGATATTCAAGATCCATATTTCAAAAGAACGATTGAAGTTCAATAGAAAGGTTCACGTAAATAGGAAGGTTCAATTGAAATTATATTAAATGAAGCGTAAACTATTAAGAAATTTATGATCATTTCAGAAATTTTATCGAACAATACTTACCATAGTAAGTTTAAGAGTATAAAAGAAATGATATCCCTTACCGTAATAAATTTGAATAATGGAAGATGAAAAAGATGGTATCCCTTACCTTATCATGTGACTAGATATTGATAAAAATGAGGTTGATCAACCTATATATTTATAATATAATTAGTAATTACCACATATAAATTTCAAGGTGTATGATAATTCATATATTATGAATTATCAAAATTTGTGTAGTGTAAAATAATAACTTCAAAAATAATAATAAATCTTCCTAAAAAAGCTTTTTAAAATAAATCTTCTCAAAAAAGAGTCTTATAAAGGAAGATTTGTGAATACCGTATGAAATAGGTATTTGTGCAATTACTACTCTTTAATAAAACACTTACTTGAAAAATTCATGCACTCCTTTTGTTTACAAATACTCAAAATAAACTTACTATTCTCAGAAAAAACTCATAAAATACTTGCAAAAAAACTTTATGTTTTAGGTGTGATTTTTATATTCAGCTGAGCAAGCTATTTATAGGAGAGGGGAGTGCACTGTGTAAGTGTGCTGCACGTCAGCCTAACTTTCAAAAGTGGCAGCGCATGTAATATCCCATATATTTACAAGATTTGTTGATAAAATTAATTAAAGGTTATAGTTTAAAACCTAAAGTTGGAGAAGTGGGTTGTGTAAAAAATGAGTAAACATTTTTTTTTAATAATTAAATGTAAGAATATTATAAGGATGCATGTGGAGAATTTATTAAGAAAACAAATTCAATTAAGAAGTGAAGGTGGTTATATTGATACATATATACCTAAAGTGTGTTTTTAGCCAAATAAGAAGTTGAGTAAATTAATACTCAACAAAATTAATTAATTAATGTAATATAATTAACTAAGCTAATTATATGAGTCATGAATTAAAACTAAGATTAACAAGTAGAGAAGTTATAATATTGCCTAGAATGACAATATTAAGAAGTTAATTAATTAAGTAATTAACTTAATTATTAAGTTGTTATATAGAGTCCAATAATAGATTAAAGCAAGCCAATATGTTAATTATTTTAAGTCATTTTGATAATTATAAAGAGGTCTAAATAAATTTAAGGATGCAGGCTCATGAAGAGTTTAAGTAATTTAATTACTATTAGTGGACTAACCCAAAAAAGATAATATGTGTTAACCCAATATGAGAATACTTGCATGAAGGTTGATAATTAAATAATAAGCCCAAATATTATGTTAATTAATAGTCCAAGATGTAATTAATATAAGTCTAATGAAATAATATTGGCAAGTATTGTTGAGTGTAGAGAATTAACTAATTTAGGGTTAATTGAATAACCCTAGTTGATAGACAAGAGAGAACATGAACCAAACATTGGTTAATTGCTAGGTAAATGAATATGATGATGAGAATTAACTATGGATAAGTTAATTGAGTAGTCTTACGTGGTAAATAAATTAAAGTTTTAACTATACATTAGTTAGTTGCTAGCAAAATGTGTAAAACATAACTATATATATATGATGGACGAGAGTTAACCAAGGCGAGGTTGGTAGTTTCACCTTAGGTTAGTTGTTAGAAGATAGTAACCTTACATGGGTTAATTGGTGGAAGAATATTATTGATACAATTATGTATGTATATAATTTATCAAGATAGAATTGGTAGGTAACCTTGGGTTGCATGTTGTAGAGAACTAACCATTGTTAGGTTAGTTGTTAACCCTAAGTGGTAATAAAAATAAAATCTTAACCGATGTTAGAATTAAGTGTTAGTAAATATATAAATATATTGAATATATATGTACACTTGAATGTAGAGAGTTAACCACATTATGGTTAATTATTGGGAGATATATAAATATGTATATATTAATAAGACGGGCTTTAACTAAGGTTGGGTATTTAGTGACCAAGGTTAAGTGTTGGTGTTATGTTGCTTATGTTACACTTCACCATCTATGTGTCAAGTTGATGTGTGACATTTTAATGGTCAAATATGAGAAAAATGCAAGTATTGTGCAAGTATAGGTGAATGTATATACATATATTGGTGTGTGTATATATATGGATGCTTATATAATGATATATGACATAAAAATAAAGCCAAATTAGAGTAGTAAAATAACAAATCCCGAATTTTGAGGGGGCCCCACATGAAAATGTTGAATGTGGCTTCCCATTGCTTCATTTTCACTCCAAATATTGCTTACAAGCAATCTTGATTGAAGTCATTCATTTTTGTCATTCATATTGTCATTCCTTACTATAGTAAGCATGATTTAGAAAGTTAAATTTCCTAACATTAGATGATTAAGGAAGTTAATTGAGCTTACGTAAGTTCTATATATAGAGAAGAGAGAAAGAGTTAGTAAATGTTAGTCATTTGTCTAGAAATTTTAGAGAGAAAAGAGAGAGCTTCTTTGAGAGAAAAGCAAGCAAACTCTTGTGAGATTGAAAATCAACCAAAGATAAGTGCTAGAGAATAGTCAAAGAGGAGTCCTAAGCTAAGTTCATATCAAGAAGAAGAAGAACATCTATGTATAAGAGGTAGTGTTCTAAATCTTCTTTAGTTCATTTTTATAGTCTATATATGTTTTAAATGGTCAAATTAAATTTTTAACTGATCAAAATTTATTTTGATGCTCTAAAAGTCTAAAACTATGGTATATAGGTATATTCATGGTTTGATATAGTTAATACATGTATTTGTATGAGTGGTATGCAAAGAATTAGAAGAAAAGTTCATGTAACGATTTACCGATAAAATCCTAGACGGTTCGATCATAAATTTCTTGTCAAAACGTTTTCAAAATATGAATGAATCATGAACTGTTATAAAACAAGAAGTTAGGAAGACAACTACACTGAATTGGTGTCATATGGATGTGTAGATGTTATTTTGTTCAAGTTTGAACCAATAAAACTAATGATTTGTGAAGTTAGATTTCACTTTGTCCTTATGAACAATTTTTTGTCCAGTTCCGTTTTGAATTTGGATTTGTGATCTAAAGAGATGTTGTAGAGGGGAAAATTCTGATAAGAATAGACTCAAGAATCACTCCAAAATATTTTAAAATGAAGAAGTTATAGCTGTCGGAGCGACTGAGAGTCGTGCAGCCAACAATTTAATTTTTGGAAAATTGGCCGAGCGTACCTGCGCTCGTGGTGGGCGCAGCTGCGCTCGAGTCCACTGCCTAGCAGATTTTAGGCGGTCCGAGTCGAGTCGATCCGGGTTGGGTCGGTTCGGATTGGGTCGGTCCGGATTGAGTTTTTTGTGAAAAGTTAAATTAACATAAGTGTAAAATGAATGTGTTTGAATACTAAACCAATATATATGGAGTCTATTAATGTATAAATGGTATCTAAATATTTAAAATAAAGACTAAAATTAACATAATTAAAAAATTAACTATTAGTATTGTTTGAAAAATATTAAAATATTATTAAATGGTGAATAATATTAGTATGCGATTAAAAGATTGTTAAAATGATTAATAACATTTGTAAATGATTAAAATATCATTACATAGTTAATAAGTGATTAAAATATTATTAAATGGTTAATAATATTAATAAGGGATTAAAATATTATTAAATGGTTAATAATATTACTAAGAGATTAAAATATTATTAAATGGGTTAATAACATTAATAAGTGATTAAAATATTATTAAATGGTTAATAATATTAAAAGGTGATTAAAATATTATTAAATGGTTAATAATATTAGTAAAAGATTAAAATATTATTAAATAGTTAAAAAAATTAATAAGTGATTAAAATATTATTAAATGGTTAATAATATTTGTAAGACCCCGAATTTTATGCAATATAAAATTTAATTTTTCTTCATATATATATATATTTCATAAAACAGTAAGTGGTTAAATTGATAAAGTTAAAAGTTAAGGATGTTATGTGCAAATTTTATTTTGTCGGACAATATTCGTTTTATCGGGAAATATTCGGGTCGTACGACGGCGCCGAAATAACTAATCATTTGTGGAACCGACAATGGAATATTTGTCGGATATAGAAAACGACAGAAGTAACCTTTTTAAATAAAAATAGTCGACAGTGTTATCACTTTTAACTGTTAAAATACCGGTGATAAAAGAATAGTAGCATACGGTTATTCATGGTATTTTACTGTAGCACACGGTATTCTACAGTAGCACACAATATTGCACAGTATCTCATATATTTTAATCTGATAACATGGTCATTGCACAGTATTTATCAATAATTGTTGTTGCACAGTATTTTACATTATTGATTCAATAATTGTCATAACACTGTATTTTATATTATTGAGTCAATAATTGTTAGTGCACTGTATGTTAAAATTATTAAATCTAATAATTGTCACAGTAGCAAATATACAGTAATTTATATTATTAAATTAATATTGATATGTAACGTGTTTCTTACATTATTGTTGAATTATTGTTGTAGCATTATTTTATTTTATGTGTAGGACCTACATGAAAAATAAATAAATTAAAAATAATAATAAAAATAAAATAAAATATAAATAAAAATTAATTTTTACTATTTTTGAATAGTAAACATGTGGGCCCTCTGTGGGGGCCACATGAGAAATCAAATTTTGAATTTGGTTACTGGAGGAGTTGGTGAGGTGTGGCAGCCGATTGCGTTGCCAGTTTTGAAAAATAAGACTGACGTGCAGCACGCCAGCCACCTACCGTGCACAGTACCTTATTTTTCCTAATAAATTGTTTGCTCAGCTGAATAGAAAAATCACACCTAAAACATAAAAAATTTCTACAAGCATTTTGTGAGTTTTCTCTAAGAATAACAAGGTTATCTTGAGTGTTTGTAAATCAAAAGTAGTGCAAAAAAATTTCAAATAAGTATTTTATTAAATTGTAGTAATTGCACAAAGACCTATTTCACACGGTATTCACAAATGTTTCTTTAGAAAAGTCTTATTTGAGAAGATTTATTTTGATATATTATTTCAAAAATTAGTTTTGAAGTTATTATTTTATAATACAAAAAATTATATTATATAAATAATTTTGATAGTTCATAGTATATGAGTTATCATACACCTTGAAATTTAGATGCGGTAATTACTAATTATATTATAAATATATAGGTTGATCAACCTCATTTTTATCAATATCCAGTCACGTGATAAGGTAAGAGGTATCATTCTTTTCATTATCATAAATGGATATTATTTTCTTCCTTACTTGTAAGGAATACCATCTTTTTCATCTTCCATTATTCAAACTTACCACGGTAAGGGATATTATACTCTTAAACTTACTATGGTAAGTATTGTCTGATAAAACTTCTGAAATGATTATAATTTTCTTAAGAGTTTGTGCTTCATTTAATATCATTTCAATTGCGTATTCTTATTTACGTGAACATTTCTATTGAACTGTAACCGTTATTCTGAACTATGGATCTTTAATATCATTTTTGAATTTCACTCCACATCATGTTGACAATTTGAATATTATTTGAATCTGCACAAAATAAAATTATAAACTTTCGATATTTATTATTTACTTTGTTTCTTCTGTTCATTATTAATATCTCTGTTATTATTCTAATAATCAAGAATTAAATTGTTGTGGATAATTGTGGCTTGGGGCACAGATTGGATAAATGTGTTGATAGGCTAAAAGCGATATATTTGATGATGTGTCTTTTAAGGCACGTGGTGAATGTTCTCTTTGGCCTGGGGCAAATATGAACTGTTGTTTGGTATGATTATGACAAAAGACTGTAGATTGGTATAATCATGACCGGTGGTGTTATATTGAATATCTTTGGTCCATAGTGCAGAGATGAATTGTTGACTTGCATGATTATGACCAGGAACTATGAAATTGTACTATTATGGCCAGTGATGTTTCAGATGATAAAAGTTGATAATGTTTTCTTAAAAAGAGACGCGAGTGGACATCATGGTCCATATGAATTTTTTTTTATTGGTTGTTATTCTGCTGCAGTTATTAATCTGAACTTTGTTTAAAAACTTAACTGCAGTTGTTGAATTAAAACTTGTTGTTTAAATTATTCTATCAAAAACTCAACTGTTGAAGGCTAATGATAATCTATTTGTCATTATCTTAGTCATGATATTCTTTACTGGGCTATTTGAGCTCACACTTTCCTTTTGTTCCATTATTTTCTTACAGGAGATGATAGAGTAGCTGAGTCTAGTCGGGGAATAGAGTGATGATCCGAGTTGTAGTTGTATTAGTCTTCATAAGTTGTAAAATAGTGTGACAATATTAATAAAAACTTAGTTGCGTATTATTTAATTACTGTATTATGGTATGTTGTACGTTGTATTGTAATACTTGTGGTGTATTTTGACAACTCAAATTTGAGCTGCGTGGGCCCAAATTTGGGGGTGTCACAATGTGTTATGTGTAGCTGTTAAACTTGTTTAGCCGTCGTGCTCACTCTTGCTATAAAATCAACACTTTCAGATAAGTGTTAGTTAGTCTAAGTTTTTGATAAAGATCAAAAAACATGAATGCACATTACTTTCACTGAAGGTCTATGACTATTGTAGAAATCAGTCTGAATTGGAAAGGTAAAATGTTTGTGTAGAATAAGAATTCGTTGGTATGTAAAATGAGTGTTAAATACTCAAAGTAATTGTAATAGAATGTCGTATCATGTATGATATTTTGACATACTAGGAATTTGTAAAGTTTGAGATTCTGGAATAGAAAGAGATGTTGTAAAATTATAAAGAAATGATTATATATCAATTTTAATATTGTTAGAAGTTATGATTGATAAGAAAAAGATTGTACTCGTGTTGAATCGGATTTGAGGTTCAAGGAACTCGGATTCGGGATTATCACAGCGCACGCTGCCTGCCATTCCTTATCAATTCTCATTTCATGTAGCCCCCACAGAGGGTCCACATACTATTCGCATATAATAATAATAATACCCACTAATAATACAATAATTAAGGTAATGTTACGACAGTGATAATAATAATTCAACAGTAATGTAAAAAATACGTTATTGATAATTATTAATTTAATAATATAATTTACTGTATATTTGCTACTATGACAATTATTTGATTTAATACAGTGCAATAACAATTATTGGCTCGATGATATAAAATACAGTGTAATGATAATTATTGAATCAATAATGCAAAATACTGTGTATAATTAATTATTGGTGAATACTGTGTAATAACCACGTTATCACATCAATAATATGAGACACTGTGCAATACCGTGTGCTACAATAAAATATCATATGCTACTATTTTTTTTATCGCCGATATTTTAATAGTTAAAAGTAATAACACTGTTTTTATAAAAAGTTACTTCTGTCGTTTTTTATATCCGATAATATTTCGTTGTGGGGTCCACCGATGATTGACTATTTCGGCGCCGTCGTACGACTCGAATATTCTCCGACAAAACGAATATTGTCTGACATAATAAAATTTGCACATAACATCCTTAATTTTTAACTTTGTCAATTTAACCACTTATTGTTTCAGAAAAATATATATATGAAGAAAAATTAAATTTGTATTTCATAATTTCGGGGTCTTATATATAAATTATTTTTTTATGTTATATGGAGTATATATATATATATATATATATATATATATATATATATATATATATATATATATATATATATTTTTTTTTTTTTAATTATAAAAAAAAATTAAGACGCGAGAAGTAAGAGAGATCTCATATTTTTATATGAATTATCTTTTAAAATAATATTATTTTAAAAAATTACAAAACACCACTTCTTATACAACATATGAGAAAATGCATATTTTATATATTTGGTTACACAAAATAATATTATTTTTGTACAATAATTGACCTAATTATACAAGATGATATCTCATTTTGTGATTTTTTATAAATAAATTCAATTTTGCTTAAAAAATGACCCACTTTTTTGTCAATTTCTTTTATTTATATCCCGTTTGAAAAAACTTATAAAACAAGAAAAATTATAGGGAATTAATATTTTTATACCGTTTTTTGATAAATTCATAGATCTCACAAAAATACTTATAGCGACGGTTTAATTGTCGTTATACATCTATAGTGGCGCTTTTGTGAGATCCATCATATGAATTTATTAAAAAATTGTATAAATTTATCAATTTTCAAATTATATGATAGTTTAGTAATAAAAGACAACAATTTATAATCAATAAGTTTATAAATATTTGTGCAAATAAAATATTGGGATATAATCATATAAACTTTGATACTCAAAATAAAAGAAGATTAACTATAAAATAATACACATAATGAGTTTTTAAAGCATGGAGAGGAATGCAAAATTGTTAGTTTTTTAAAAAGATAAATTAACGAGAAATTAAATAAGGGGGAAAAAATATCTAACGGATAAAACTATATCTTCCAGCCAACTGAAACTACTCACTCCACACAGACAGTGTGGTAGTAGAAGAAGATGAACATGCTTCTTCTCCCTCAGCCACTGCCAGCTCCTCGCTTCCATTCAACTCACGTAGCCACCTCCCTCTTCCTCGGCCGCCACCACCATCACGATCATTTCTTCCGACCTCCGCTTCTCCCCGCCGCCACCTCCTCCTTATCCTACCACCACATCGACCAACATGAAGACGTCGTTTCCTTCCAAAACCCCCGTTACGACTTCACCCCCCTCCTCGAATTCCTCTCCACTTACGAACCCAATGAGTTCGACTCACCTTCTTCTTCTTCTTCTTCGCCCACCTCTCTTAATCCCACTGAGCTCAAACTCGCCGAGTCATACCGAGCCGTCCCAGCTCTACTCTGGCACACTCTCTTAAAATCTCTCTCATCCGAATCTTCATCAATTTCCACCGCTTATTCGCTGGTGACCTGGCTTCAGAAACACAATCTCTGCTTCTCGTACGAATTGCTGTACTCGATTTTAATCCACGCGCTCGGACGCTCCGAGAAGCTTTATGAAGCTTTTTTGCTCTCCCAGCGGCAGGCTTTGACACCCTTAACTTACAATGCTCTGATTGGGGCTTGTGCTAGAAACGATGATCTAGAAAAAGCCCTAAATTTGATGGCTAGGATGCGACGCGATGGTTACCAATCTGATTTCGTGAATTACAGCTTAGTTATTCAGTCACTTACTCGCAGTAATAAAATTGATTCGACAATGTTGTTGAAACTGTACGAGGAAATTGAGGCGGATAAGATTGAGCTTGATGGGCAGTTGTTGAATGATATAACTGTTGGGTTTGCAAAAGCTGGTGATGTGAACAGGGCTATGTTTTTCTTGGGGCTGATTCAGGGGAATGGGTTGAGTCCAAAAACCGCCACGCTTGTTGATGTGATTTCGGAGTTGGGGAATTCGGGTAGGACTGAGGAGGCGGAGGCGGTTTTTGAGGAGTTGAAAGAACGTGGGTTGAAGCCGAGGACACGGGCTTATAATGCACTTTTGAAAGGGTATGTGAAGAGGGGATCATTGAAGGATGCTGAATGGATTGTTTCGGAGATGGAGAGTAGTGGGGTGTTGCCGGATGAGCATACTTATAGTTTGCTTATTGATGCGTATGGAAATGCAGGTAGGTGGGAGAGTGCAAGAATTGTGTTAAAGGAAATGGAAGCTAATAATGTGCAGCCTAATTCATTTGTATTTAGTAGGATATTAGGTAATTATCGTGATAGAGGGGAATGGCAAAAATCATTTCAAGTTCTAAAGGAAATGAAGAGTTGTGGGGTGCAGCCTGATAGGCTATTTTATAATGTGATGATTGATACTTTTGGGAAGTATAATTGTCTTGATCATGCAATGGCCACATTGGAACGAATGAGAGATGAAGGGATTGGGCCTGATACTGTTACATGGAATACCCTTATAGATTGCCATTGTAAGTCAGGGCATCACAACAAAGCAGAGGAGCTATTTGAGGCATTGCAGGAAAGTGGGTGCTTGCCTTGTACCACAACATATAATATAATGATTAATTCTTTTGGGGAGCAAGAGAGATGGGAAGGTGTGAAGAATTTGTTGGGGAAGATGCAAGGTCAGGGACTACTGCCTAATGTTGTTACATACACGACACTGATTGATATATATGGGAAATCTGGGAGATTTAATGATGCGATTGAGTGCTTGGAGGTCATGAAGTCTGCAGGTTTGAAACCATCACCAACCATGTATAATGCATTGATAAATGCCTATGCACAAAGGGTATGTTGCTACCTCAGAACTTATTTACTTCACTTGATTAATTATTAACTTTTGAGTACTAGCTGTTAGAATTTGACCAAATTCAAAGTGAATGAAAAATATCAAAGGGTTGTGTCGTTTTGGGTTTTGAGTTGTGTCTGTTCGGTCCGAGTAGACATTCCCATTCATTTGTACCCTTTCGCAAGGGTTGTGACCCATCTGAAAGGTCATGCCTCTTCGTCCGTACCATTTTGCAATGGTAGTGACCGTTCACAAGGGTTGTGACCCATCTGAAGGGTCACTAAACCCTCTTATAAATAGCCTAGGGAGGGCAGCCATTTGGTACACTCAATTCATTAAAAACCATCAAGCATTCTAGTCTCTTAGTCTTCATATTTCATAAGTTATTTGAGAGAGAGTTCAAAGCATTTCTTTGGTTCGTTGTGTGTGTTATCTGTAGTGCTGCTATAACACACGTTGTCATTGTATCCTGGGAGACAAGTACCCTTAACTCTAAGCACCTATAGCACCTATAAAGAGGGCATAATTGTCTTAAGGACATAGTACCAAGTACTAGCCTTAACATATTTACTTCTTTCAGTTTGGTTCACTCCATATAAGTATATATATATATAATATTCCCATTCAGGTTTATAACACTAGCTTCGTAAGATTCTGGGTTATCAACAACGCCTTGTTATGTATTTCAGTCTTATCATGCTCACCATTAAAATATGAGTACTTCTTGATTTCAGTCTTAGCATGCTCACCATGTTTCACATGAATGCTACCAAGAATGATTTGCAGTGAAACTTTTATAGTATTGAGACTTTTTTGTACTAGGTTTTTGGAACAGTTTATAGATTGAAGTACATTCTAATTGCTCTTGCTTGAGTTGTCAGTCTTCTGAATACCTGCATGTCTGAAATCAAGGTTGTAACTGTTATAGAAGAAAAATGACTATGATACCTGCACTTATGCATGTGTACTTCAGAGCAAAGACATCTCTTAGTCTTTTTATCTTTTTTTAAAATTTTTTTTTTTCCCTGATTCCAATATACATGTTCTGTCAAGTCTTTATTGCTTGCTTTTTGCCTAATTAATTATTGGAGACTGACTCCAGGTGACTCTAGTGGGGCATCTTAAGATTAGAGAATCATGGAGATCAAGTCAGTGTCATAGTGGAAACCAGCATATCCTTTCACTTACATTCTTACACTTGTCAAGTTTTCTTTCTCACATCCTGGAAATAATACCCTGACATTCAACTTTCAAGCATATGCTCAATATGCTAGTGAATTGTCAAAAAATTGGTAGGGGCTCATTCTTTATTTGAATATTTATGACCCAAGCTGAATTCACGTTACCTGTTTAGATCACTAACAATAAGATTACTCATCAAGAGATATTAGATTTTACAGGTGAGATATAGGAAGCTGATATAGGGAAATATGTTAAAAACAACCTAACATGTACCCCTTTGCATCTTACTTTGAACCTAAAACTATTTGCTTTAATTTCTCATTAAAATTTCGAGTAAAGTTACATTTTGCTTGTAATTAAACATTATCACTGGGCATGCACCCACAGAACCTTATTCTTATAGGGAAATATCTTTAAAACAATGCACACGTACATCTTTGCATCTTGCTTTAAGCCTTAAACTATTGGCCTTAACTTGCTTATTAAAATTTCAATTAAAGTTACGACTTGTCTTCTTATAATTAAACGTTGTAGTCGGGCATGCACCGAATAACCTTTTTCGCTTCCTTCAATTTTCTAACAGGGTCTATCTGAGCAAGCAGTAAATGCATTTAGGGTCATGAGAGGGGATGGTCTAAAGCCCAGTAATTTGGCTCTCAATTCATTGATCAATGCATTTGGTGAGGATAGGAGGGATGCTGAAGCATTTGCTGTCTTGCAATACATGAAGGAAAATGTAAGTTTCTCTGTACTTGTTTTATACTATTCCCTCCCTCCCTCTCTCCCTCTCTCCCTCTCTCTCTCTCTCTCTCACACACACACACACACACACACACACACACACACAAACACACATCTGCTTTTACCATCATACATCATGTCAATATTGACGTTCTTAACTACAGGACCTGAAGCCGGATGTAGTTACATACACTACACTTATGAAAGCTCTAATCCGTGTGGAGAAGTTTGATGAGGTATAAGCATAATGTTTTTATTTTTCGTGGTTATCAGAAGTGAGGATTCTCAACTATTTTTAAATACTGTAGTCTTATATTTGTTCACCCTGTTTTCACTTGAATTACCAGCTGCATCAAAGAATGAAAATCTGATTCCCGCCGTATAACAACATATCAAATTGGTTGGGACCTGAACATTGTAAAACTTCAGTCCTACCAACCTTCTTGACCAAACTGATCAAAACTTATTTACTTTGTCAAGTCCCAACTACAACACGGTTTATAGTACTTTTGAAAGAGTTGTTCTCGAGACCCTATGCACTAGATTGCTAGCCTTTTGATCCTATTCCTTCAAGTGTTTCTTGTTATCGTTTTCTGTAGATATTGCTTTCTTAGTGTTAGTCCTGCTTATACCTTCCAAAGACAACAAATAATTTTTTTTTATAATTAAAACACTAAAGAAATACTGGCCATAATATCAGCTTAAGTTCTTCATTGCGATGAACAGGTTCTTTTTTTTTTTTATAAAAAAATTCAAATTATGGTATGTCTGATTTGCACTTCCTTCTTACCTTTTGGGTTTTCCTGAAGTAAGAATCCCTTTTGAGAAATTCAGTTACCAAGTTTTATGATGTTCCAATTTACAGTCTAAATGACCTATTCTTTGTGACTTGTACGATGTTCCTTTAAGTGTTCGACTTTTAAATTGGAATATTTGTGACTGAGGGAATATTACTTAATTAAGGCATGTTAACAAGTTTGAATTTCAGGTTCCAGCTGTATATGAAGAAATGATTTTGTCTGGGTGCAGCCCAGACAGGAAAGCTAGAGCAATGTTACGGTCTGCACTCAGATACATGAAACAAACACTGAGATCTCATAGTTGAGCATGAGTCGTTAGCAGAATCAGATTGTCACAAGACACAAGTTGTTGGCCTAGCCAGAATGCAGGGCTAATTACTGTGAACTATCCGGAGTTAATGACTGATTTGAGGTTAGTCTAACGCCTTGTCAACTTAGAATTTGACTTACCCTGACCGTCATTATTTGCAGGTTTCTTCATATGTCAAATATTTCGAACCTGAATTTTGTTTTGTTTTGCTCTTCACTCTCATTATAAACACATGAACGGCATAATAGCATCCATCACCTCCATTTCCTACACCTCTCAAATTAAATATTTTATTTCGTATGCTGAAATTTGGTGGTTTGTGCTAGGCAACATCTTGTAATTGCACATAGATGCAACTAAGTACAATGATGAAGAGTTCAAGAATGAAGACAGACCATGAGCGAAAGATTACAGCACTTTATTTTTTCACATGCACCAGTGGACATGCCTTTGTTTGTTATATACTTGCACATATGACAACTTTTCCTGTAATCATGCAAACAAACTTAATAATGAACTCTTAACATAACTGATGTTGTTGTATTCATTATTTTCTTGTAACTGAAAGGTTATGAATAAAAAGTTGGCATTTTTAGCAGAAGCCTTTCTATTTCATTAATTTTTCTTAAAGAGTAGCCAATAACAAGTTGAGTGGTTTGCAAATAGTGTTTTTTTTTATCACTTGTCTAAGAACTAGCATATGAAACTATAGCAAAACAAATGGTTACCCTAATCATTGTCATTAAACACAGCTTTAACCCTTCTCGAGTGAAAAAGTTGGGATGCAACACACAATGCCAGTAGTGACCGTCTTTGATACTCAATGGCAAAGCATTGTGTGAGTGTGACTTCTTGTTGTTAGAAAGAGTGTGTAGTAGTCAAAAGATAGCAATATGTTCAGTGAGTATGATCATCACCTGTAATGGAAATCCTGATACCTTGCAGAAGGCAATGCTCTGCACACCTCTTCATCTTAACTTTTTATCCAATGCAGATCAACCGTCTGCATCTCTATTTAACTTGTGCCGATAATCTTAGACGGTTGGCAGAACCTTAGCTGCTAAGCTTCACATCTCCAATGCCGAGTTCTAGGTCTCTGTTTCTTCAATATTCTTCCTGCACCAGATTACCATCACCAATACCAGGCTCTAAGCCCTTGTTTCTTCACTCTTCTTCCTGCATCATTTTAAGCTTCCCATCATGTGACAGGAACAACTTAATTTATGTTCTGGGTAAATTCCTCCTGATCTAGTTCCCTGTTTCTTCAACCATCTTCCACCACCGTGCATTAAGCTTCCAATCACCAATTCAGAATGCGATTTTATTTATCACATCCATTTAAATAGTCGAAAAACTTTCGTCAACAAATCTGGTTTTGGAGTTATTCTTAGGCTAGTATAATTATACATACTAGAAATAACAGTACAACATCAGAACAGAGATTTACATTAAAATTAAGCATTACCATTGTTCAGGCCTACACAATTACAAGTTAAACAAATACAAATTGCTTGTTCTATTAATGCACAAGAAATATCAAACGGTAGCAGTACATCAAAACTGTTCTGTTCTTTTACAAAAAATAATTTTCTTCCCCCAACCTGAAAAGGTAGACGTATTTAACTACAGAGAAATAATTGCGTGACAGACTGATAATTTAAAAAAATATACTACTCTCTCTCTCAAAAATTTAAACTAAAAGAAAAACGAAACAAGGAGGATATCAGAGAGACATTGCAGAAACAAGTGGCCTACTACTCTTTGAGATTCTAGAACAAAACATGAACATCAGCAACACTGAGGATAACAAGAAGAGCCTGAAATATGTTCTAATCTCCTGCATTCCTAGGTCAAGGACCTCCATTTTCTTCCCATATCTACTTTTTCTCTCCATCAGATATCCATTTAGATAGTCATCTATCGATATCAACTTGTTCAATTGGGATGAGTTCTCTGGTTGAAATTCATCAACCTGGTGTGCACCCATATTAAATAGTGTGAAAAATGCAGAAGACCAATCGTTGATAACTCTCTGAAATCCAAAAGAAGAATAAAATTATAGAGTTTAAAGCAAAACTTACTAAAATGAAACGGTAACAACAATCAACTGTAAAACCACGTCCATTACACAGAAGTTGGTTGGTGAAATTTAAGATATATAAAAAGGGGATTGATATTATCAGGGCAAGATTGTTGGGCACAGGCCAATATAATTTATTTGGGTAAATTTACCCTTAGATAATTATTACAGCTATTAACGAATTGGAAGAAATATAGAGTAAATCCATCTTCTCCATCTCTTCTCTCCACCACAACCATGTATCCGAACCCATTAGCCCTACCACCGTCATTTTTCTTGTCAAGTTCCCCTCCATGGCCCCGCAATTGACCATCACCTTCCTCCGTTCACCTTCTCTGTCAAAGAAACTTTATTATCCTTGATTAAATCCTAGTCCTCCATTCAACAGTTTTGGTGATTGTCTGAATGCTAAACAGATGTAAAGAGATTTGATTGATTAAAATAACTATTAAGGGTATATTTGTCTAATTAAAATTAATTGCCCTGTGCCCAATATTTTTATCCTGTCAATATCACTTACCTATAAAAAAGTGTATTTACAAGAATAATTTGATTAAACATTACGTTGAAGGTTGTAAGATCAACAGGATTGAACATTTTAAAGCAGTCTTTTGCGGAAGCTGTTCCATCTCCATAAATCTGCCCGTCAATACACTTAGAGTCAAGACATTAATGCATGAAATTCATCAAACAATAAATTATACAGAATAGTACTACCTCAAAAGTGAAGGCCATTGGAACCCTTGCAATGTCAAACATATAATCTGTAGCTGTTCCATGTGCCAGATACCTATGTGTTTTGAACATGAGAAAAGAATTTAAAAATAAAAGGAAAAGAAAGGCAAAAAAGAAAAAAATAAGCTATACTAAATGTCTGAGATAAGATTGTTAATCTTTGCAATTCTGAATGCTAGATCTGAGCCTGATAAGATTCAGCTCTCTCTAGGCACCAATGCCATAAGGCAAGCCTTGAGTTAATTTCAACCTAAAGCCCCATATATATTCGGTAACAGCTATTACAAAGTCATTTTCATAAAGTATTGTGATAGCATAAAACAGATCTATTTGAGATCAGTATACAAACCCAACAGAGCCTCCACCGGATCCAACCATGCAGCGGTTTTGGCAATGAAAATAATTCAACTTTTTAAGCATCAACTTCATTCTTTGAGATGACAATCCATCTGGGGTAGTGTTTTTGTGATCGTATGGCATAAACAGAGCCTAAATAGCAAGTATAATGGAGAAAAATGTTATTATCAAGGTACAAACATAGCAGATACCCTAATATGAATAGAAAAAGGAAGTGCATAAACCACCCTTGATCTTACTGACTAGAATGGGAAAGTTGACCCCTAACCTCCAGGTCCTCAATAAAGAAAAGAAAATAGGAGAAAGAGAAGTAGTCTGGATAGGTGATATACGCGTACTATGAAAAACTTTCAAATATGCATGAATTTGCTTCATGGCTAACTGGTAAATGTTAGAATGCATTAAGAAGGAGAAAGAGGTATGGCATACCTCCATTCCAGAATGCACGTTAATCCACATGTGTGGTTCAAATGTTATAGAAAGTTTCCGCATCAACTGAGTCTCAGGCTCACTAAAAGGACCGGTTCCAGGATTCTCTTCATATGGATCATAGTCCTGAATTTTGGAATAAAGGGGGGAAAAAACGAAAAGCCACTATTAGAATGAAAACTTGGACTACAATAGCATAATTTAGAAACACATAAAAGACAACTAGGGGCAATGAAACATCGATGTAATTTAAAAGGTCAATTTCTTTCTCCCAACCATATGTCAACAAACTAAAAGATGCAGCAAAATAATGGAACTATGAGCTCCTAGTAAATTAAAGCTCCAGTCAGTAAACAGAAATAACCTTCTCCTTTTTGCCCCAATCTACACTCCAATTTCGATTGAGATCAACACCTCTTCCTGCATTATAAACACAAACTTAGCATCCTCGCTTCTTCTAAAACAGAAATATCGGATTTTATAATCATTAAGATAAAGTGTAAGACCATTTCTTCTTTCGCAAAGGTCTCCATCTTCAACAAGTTTGCGGCCATTCAAATTTTCCATTGGTATCAACTGAAAGATAAATATATATTAGCGATCTGAAACTAACTCATTTCTTAGATGAAGCAAATTTACTACCTAACATGGTAATAGCATATTCAACAATTGTAGTGGACCTTTCACTTGTCAAGTTGGCTATTGAAACTATGAATTACGAGAAAAACTCTTCAAATGTCAAAACTCACTCAAGATAAGTTTAATGCACAAGAGTGCAACAATATATACCTCATAGCAATGTTCTAATTTAAAATCATACAAAAAACATCATATTAGTATAGAAAACATTCTCAAAGAAGCACGATATGATAACAACTATAAAACATTGATTCACGGGAGAAGATGAAACAGTGAAGCAAGTTTGATCAGTTCAAAGTTGAGGGCAATGTCTATAGCAGTTTTAAATGAGTAAAGTATAGCCTGTGCACAAGAAATATAATAATCAACAACATTACTTATCAAATGCGTGGCAAAATAGTTCAGCGATATGAGGAGAAATTACCTTGATAACAATCTTCTCAAGGGTGTTGTTTAGTGAAGCTGGATCCATTTTGGGTAGAAATTGTTCCTCACTTAATATGGAGAGGATCCGCAATGCAAGCTCAGATGTAACAAGCTCCCTTCCGTGCTGCCCAAAACTCTGGAATACAAGCAATTATCTGTCAAAAACACCAGACATTACCAATCTGAGATAATCTAACCACTATACATCATCTCAATCTAACTTTATTTGGCAGAAAAACTGTTAAATTTGCTTGAAATATAATCCAGCAAAAATATATGTAGAAAACAACTTACAATAAGGATCCGAAACTTTGACCTGTCATCGATCTCGTGTATATTCCGGCAATAAGTAACTACATTCAGTTCGGCTTCATAGCCCCTATTTTTACTTTTAAATGTCTCCATCTGTTATTGTGTATGATATAAATCAGAAAATAATAATAATAAAAAAGGTAATACTCAGAGACATTGCACCTTAAACTTACAGAGAGTTTGTCATGGTGACGATTTACTAAAGATTCTATTTGTTCCATTAATGCATCACTGCCAAAACAAAACATGTGACAGAAGCAGTAATACCCATTTTTATTCATTAAGATAAAACATGAAACAGGAGAATAAGCAAGACTGAATCTTTATCTTCTTAAATGATCCGTTTGTCAAAATAAGAAAAAACCCAACTAAGATAAATAAAAATTTAATACACTTTACCAATTAAATCTTCCTGAACCACCAATCCAGCAAAAAAATAAATCCTTATAACAGTCATGTAGTTGCAAATTTCAATTTATTTAACAAAATTAAACGAAAAGGGTACCTTTTATGGTAAAGATCGCGATTGATGGGGGTGAAAGAAGGGGGGGTGGGATCAGATTCGGCATAAATGAATGAAACAGAGGACAGAAGGATGACAAAGAATGAGGGAGAAGAGGAGAGAGAAAATTGAAGACGACGACGGCCCATCTGAATCCGAAGCTTTCTCTGTCTTTCTTCGGATTCATTTCTTCATTTGATTTCTCATGACTTCTGAATCCGATCGAGAAATTCAGCTACAAAAAAACAGAAGCAGATTTTTGGATTTTTGTGTTTATAAATTTCTTTTTTCTGTTGAATGATGGAGAGGGGAAGGGGGATTTGTCAGGCAGGGCAGGCTGTGTTCTATAATTTGTCCACCTTCAACGGTTCCAGTTTTTTTTGTTGTCATTTTAGTTTTATTTATTTTCTATTTGTATCGAGTCTTTATTATTATTATTTTCTTTTTTTGAAATTTTTACGGGGTTGTGTGACGGTGGAAATCAAATGCAAAATTTGATTGGAGGAAAAAAGTATCTTAAGGTTGGTTTGGGAAGTTTCGAATCATGTTGAATTGAAACTAAGTTGTTTAATTAGTTCTTAATTAATTTCAATGATTTGTTTTTGATCAAGTCTGAACATTAAATTGTAGTAGTAAAATAATACTCTCTTTATTTTATATTATAAAATTATTATCGATTTTTAAAAATTAATTTTTTTTTTAAAACTCAAAGTAAAATAATTCAATAAAATTTAAGAAAAATAAAATCTTGCAATGCTAACTATTTTTTAGAGATTTTACGATATTAATTTTTGTATTGATTATATTTAAATGATTTCATGCCATATTATATTTATATTGACTAAAATTGGATGAATTCATGTCTTTTGTAAGTTTGAAAATTTCTTTAATCGACTTTAAAAAATTAATAATAATTTTATATTTTAAAATGAAGAGAGTATGTTAGTTTATCCGCAAACAAATAAATGAGAAGTTAAGATGACTCAATTTGCATAAAATTCAAAGATGAGTTATGCTATAATTTACCAAAAAAATCGTTGAATTACAATTATAAAAGATATGAAATTAAATAGAATTAAAAAAATACTGTACCATATTACATATTTATTTACAAGCATTAACACTCAATGTATTCATAAACTAACAATTAAAAAAGCTTATTGATGCTATCAACTTGGACCAAATTTGATTGTGGATCATGATTCATTTCAAGATAAGGTCGAATTTATAAGGACTTAACCCTGTACAAAACTTAAAACTCAGATAATATTTTTTTTTCGGATCAGTAGTAGAACTAGAATATCTTTAGAGGAGGGTTAAAATACATCATGTCTGCATCTATCGGGATCAAAATATATCATGTCAAAATATCAAAGAGCTCACAATTCTTTCTCCACTTGACTGAATATCATATCTGTATCTACCGGGGTCATCTTAGTGTTCCAGAGGCAGCTATAGCACATTTCCATATAAAAGAAGACACAATTTCTTTGAGCCATTTGCCTCGGCCTTCAGTACTGTGGCTATGGCCGAGGCATCAAACACTTGGTCTCCTAGTAGTACACTTGCCTTTCTTAAACAAAGACCCCCACATAACCATTGCTGAATCATGGAGCCATAATTCATCCTTGGGAAACAAAAACGACGCGATAAAATTAGGAAAAATAACCTCCTCAACATGTCCAACAGTACTTGCAGCCCAAGGTTTCAAGAAAGTGTTTAGTGCAGCCCCATCAAGGATCTTATGCGAAACGCACAAGCTAATAGCAAACCTCCCACACTCAAAAACATTGACTTGAATATTTGTTGCACGGGCTTTTTTGCTCTGACTCATTAAAACTCAAAGAAATTTATCTATTAACTGGATTTAGGACTATCTAGAAACTCAAAGAGATTAAGATTAACCAATTAATGGAAAGATCATCTTGGATTAGGCCAGCTAGAGGGTAAAATCGAGTTAATGTTCCGGATAATTATTTTTTTAAAAGGACTAATTTTTCTTGGACATGGTTAGGGTGGCTAGTAATACTTGTTATAAATCTTGGAAGAGTCACACCGTAAAAGTTAGTTGTTAAGGTTGGAGATCTCAATATTTATAAATACTCCACATCAAAGTCTTATTCCATCGATGTGAGATACAAATCTCATACCTTACAATTAGGATTATAACATTTCATCAAGCTCTGTAATCCTGACGCACATACAAACTGACTTGGTGTTAGACAAATCTAGTTCCAGGCGAACACTGCGCCACCTGCGCCACAAGACTTCAACCGGAAGATAATGAACGACTCTGATACTAATTATTACAAACATCAGAAGAGCCGCACCTTAAAAGCTCTTCCAAGGTTTTATAAGTCATTAATATTGGGATAAAACAGGACGGCAGGAATGAATTGATCCAAAAGAGAGAGTTTGAAGGTTTTCAAGTTTTGTGGAGTTGGGGAAGATGATTTGATGGGATCTTTTGAAATCATTTCAACTTTCACCATTGTTGCTAAAAGTTGTAAGTGGGATCGATGTTTACAATTTTTGCTGGACACTGGTTATATATATATATAGAGAGAGAGGAGAGACTATGGCTAGAGGAGATAAGATCAATGGTACAATCTCTGTCTTCTTGTAAATTCTGAAAATTGAAGAATCCTTCTAGTTCTAGACAAAGCTCATGAGTCTAGCTACCAGTGTCCCGCTTTGATTGGCGCATGGATTGTAGTAGCTAGTGCCTAGTAGGTAATCCTTTTCTAAATCAATAGGTACATACTCCCATCCACTAAATTTTGATAAGTTTTTCTATAATTTGACTGTTTGTTATAAGAAGTAAAAAAGTGCGGTAAATTGCTTTTTAATTAAAATAGTTTATATAAAAAAAATTTATAAGCAAATTTAACCAAGTATTTTATCATTTTATCCCTTATTTATTGCTGTCTACTATTATATATTTTTTGGTCATTTTATATGAAAATAATACACCAAACACACTTTTTTATGCTCTTTCATTGCCAAATTATATATTGTTTTTGTAAAATTACTTATAAGCAGAAACAATTAATACCCAAAAATACTAATTTACTTTTTTTAAGCTATCAATGTATAGATTAAAGAAAAAACTAATAAAGCCGGCTGTATAGTATTACTTTCCATAAGAACCATGCTAAATTGCTTAGTAACTTACTAACGTCCCCTTAGTAAAATTATAAAAAAGATTAAAATAAGTTTAATTATCATTTTAAGTCAATCATACATATATTACTTAATTAATGGTATTTTATTTATTTATTTATTAGCCGATTTAGCACATTACTGCTCCACGGTTGGTATTGCCAACGATGACGAGGCATATGCCGCTTTACCACCACTATTATCTATGAAAAAGAGAGATTATTTTATATTTTTGGGATAATAAACAGTAATATTTTTCTCTCTTATATATTTGCGGAATTCGTCTATTGATAAGACTTACAAGTACATGAAAGAAAAAAATATACTATTCACTTATTTTAAGGAGATGGAATAATTATCCATGACAGTAGTCCTCTATAATTTTTATTCTTTCTATTTTTAGCGTATAATATTCCTCTCGTGCAATGTTCTTCTTTATCTTGATGGTTGATTAGTATATAATTTTTAATTGTTTTTTAGCGTTGTAATTAGCCCTTCGTTTGTCGAAAACTCGGACCATATTATAGCAATCATGTGATTGAGAAAATTATTAGAGTTCTATACTTCTATTATTCATGTAGGAATATCATTTTTTTCGAGTGATGTCACCTATAACAATAATTTTTTATTATTGTTATTAAATAATTTATCACATTATCATTAAATAACGACATACATTTATATATGAAATAAGATATCGTAATGAAAGGCCTATATATTACTAATTTATTTTATTATTTATAATTTCATGTTATTCGCAATCTTACACGAAATTAATTGACATATTAAATTATTTTTCTTTTTCTAGTACAGATTTTATTTTCCATCCAACTTATTTATTTTGTGCCTAATTTAAAATCGTTAATTACTGTGCCAATAATATATATATATATATATATATAATCAACGTTGGTTAAAGCAAACAAAAAAAAACATATTTAACAAGGTAATTACTGTTGCAAAAGTGCAGATTGTAGAACCAAATTTCGGCGGTTGATGCCACTTTTTTATTCGAACGGTTAATTTAATCCATGTCAGGATGAATTTTATTTTTGTAGTGTACAGAAAATACTATCTTTAACATCTTTCGCTTTTAAATGTCGAACATGCAAATGTGCTCGTAAAATTTGGTTGTTGAAATCGTCACTCCCAAGTAAATGAACATATCACGACCCGAGTATTTGTGTTCGGGTCGCTCAAAAATTCATCCCATTAGGGTGAGAAAGGCACGAATGAATGGTGTTGAAATTGTCATTCCCAAGTAGAATCAAGAAATTCAATACTCTAGTAGCTGATAAATTCAAACCTAGACCAGCAACTTCTTTTGTGGTCATAATTTGGAGTAAGGTATGAAGTTAAGAAATGAATGCATGGAAGTATGCTTGTGACTTGGAAAAGGCCAAAGCAAAATAAAGAAAATGTAAAAAAAAGAAGAGAATATGATAATCAAATATTAGGTGAAGTAAACACAAGTCTAATTATATATACACATCTAATGTCAAAACAATGTTTTAGCTAATAAAGCTTTTTAGATTTCATTTCATTTTCCTTCAAAATTTCAAGTTCTGAACACCCTAACAAAAAGTTGGAGCCTGCAAACATGTGTAGAGAGCGAAGAATGGAACTACAATGATGAAATTGGACTAAAAATTCATCTTATTTTAGTAGCTTTTTTTAAAACCAGTGTGTACATACATTATACAATCAACAACGCTACACTGTCTAACAGCAATTTATCTTCAGACATAACAAATCAAGCTGCCATGTGACGAATTTATTATTTTTGCTTAAAGCCACAAGAAGATGTTACCTTGTAGGAGAAGGGGGCTTATAGTTTGCTGGTCCTGCTCTTTGAAAGGCTTCCCATAGCCTTGGCTTTTTGCCTGAGAATGAACTTTTGTGTCTTTCCCGTCGAAGTTTTAGGCAAATCCTCGAAAACCACAGTTCGAGGAGCCATGTAATGAGGTAAGCGACTACGGCAATAACTAATAATATCGTCACCAGTTACATTAAACCCATCCTTCAACTTCACAAACGCGCAAGGGGATTCCCCCCAATGATCATCAGGTCTTCCCACAATAGCTGCTTCAAGAACTGCTGGATGACTAAAAAGCACAGCTTCCACCTCTATTGTGCTAATATTCTCTCCCCCGGAAATAATAATGTCCTTAGACCGATCCTTTAGTTCAATGTAGCCATCGGTGTGTTTCACCCCTAAGTCCCCACTTCGAAACCACCCACCTTTAAAGGCATCTTCTGTTGCTTTAAGATCTTTCAAGTACCCATTCATCACGGTGTTGCCTCTGAACATAACCTCGCCCATTGTTTTTGCATCTGGGGGTACACTTTTCATGGTAACAGGATCTTTAATGTCAACTTCCTCCATGCCAAGATGGTGTAATCCTTGACGGGACTTGATCTTTGCCTGCGTATCACGAGGCAGGGTATTCCACTCTGGCTTCCAAGTGCAAACGGTTCCAGGACCATATGTTTCTGTAAGACCATATGAGTGAGTGACACTGAATCCTAGCTCTTCCATCTTGAAAAGAACCTGAGGTGGTGGCGGTGCGCCACCGGTCATCGCCACCACCTTTCCAGGAAGTGGTTTTTTGACTCCATCGGTTGCATTAACTATCATATTCAAAACTGTAGGTGCACCACTCATATGGGTTACATGGTGCACAGCAATACAATCAAAAACTCCCTCTGCAGTGACGTTTCTTAAGCAAATATTTGTACCACCTTGTGCTGCCACAGCCCAAGTAAGGCACCAGCCATTACAGTGAAACATTGGAACTGTCCATAAGTAGACGGGCATAGAAGCCATTTCATTAAGAAGAGCAGCAGCAAGAGAATTGAGATAGGCACCTCTATGACTATACACAACACCTTTTGGACTTGATGTTGTTCCCGAGGTGTAATTAAGAGAAATGGGATCCCATTCGTCATGCGGTCGTCTTATCTCAAAATCCGGGCTTCCTGTTGATAAAAGAGACTCATACTCATAACTTAATGAAGGGAAAACTATTTTAGTGTGTGACGGTTTATCAGACTCGGGGATGATGACAAGATGAGGCAGCTTGGTGAGTGTCTTCGATAGAATTTTAATTGCTCCTTTCACAATACCAAGAAATTGGTAATCTACAAATATGATTTTGGCATTTGAATGTTTCAGTAATATTGACACCATTGCTGAATCATGACGTATATTAAGTGTACAAAGAACTGCCCCGGCCATTGGAACTCCAAAATGTAGTTCATACATAGCTGGAATATTTGGGGCCAAAGCGGCAACCTGCTCAAAAGATTATAATTAAAAAGCTTAATATGAGAACTACAAATAAGATCACCGCAATCTAAAATTACATACTTTTCCTTTGGTTTCTCCCTCCTTTCTACTATTTGAAAGAAACAACTATTTTTATCTTGCTTCAAACACATGCCCGCAGGAAATAAGATTATGTAGAAAATTGAACTTATTTATGGTCTATGTTGTTTAGGAATTTTATTTGAACTGTGCTTCAAACACTAAAAGGAGCACAGTTACACATGTTAAATAAGAAAGATTCTATACTACAAAAGCAAAAGAATAGCATAGAGCACATTCCAAATGAAACTCTCAGTTCATCACTTCTAAGGTGTTCAAGCTGCAGTCCACAAAATTCTCAGTTATTGATTAAAACTATTTTCTCCCTTTACACCTTATTAGCCTTTCCTATAAGAATGCTAGAAAATGAAACCACTGGAACATGTGTTATCCTTTACATGACCTCATCCATTAAATAAAGTCATATCTTTTTCATCTTCTGAAATGTATATATTCTGGATAGGGCAATATACTGATAAAGGGAGACCTGATTGTTCTGAAGAGGAACTTCTTTTCTTTCGATCAGTAAAAATAAAGGGCAATAAAAGAACTTAAGCCTAAGAAAATTGAGGGAATCCTTAAACTTAAGATTTTTAGAAATGCCTCAGTCTTCTACATACTCTCACATACTTGATCTCGGACAATCTTTGAAATATATATTTCTCAAAAAGCAGGTGACTTGATCATTTCTATACCTCATCAAATATTCAGCAAGTTCTACAAATAGCCATCTACTTCTATTGAATATCCCACTCTGACATCAATCTCTTGGATAGGAGAATAGAAAAAACAAAAGAAATATATTGGCATAGAAAGTAGTGTCATGCAACAAATACTGGTCAGTACATGTGGAATTCAAAAACTAATAACTATTGAGGCACGAGATCATTGGTAAGTTCTGAGTGATAGGCCCTTCTTCCATAATGACTACTAGTCAGTAATCATTATGTGCACTAGAATATGTAGGCCACTTGTGGCAATTCTTTTAATTATTAATACCAAACACACAACTTTTCCTCTTCAGAGAATTCCAAGGATTGTCATATCAATTTAATAGTTAGTAGATGTAGTTCCACTTAAGATTCTCCAAGAAATCTGAAATCTAAAGGACCAAGCACCAAATAAGCAATGGAGAATGCAAATAGATATGCATAGTATTTAGAAAATTTTGAGATATTATATATAGGCAAAAAGCATAGAAGTTCTGACAGCTAAGATGGTCAATTGCGCAAAGTTCTATTTGTGTGAAATCCAGTACTATTGCAAATTCTTTCCCAAACTAAGTTTGCATTAAAGTTTCCAGCTTGGGCCTTGGCCTGTGACCTGTCTTATGTGCGCGAGAGACCATCTCCTTTCCAACCCATGATGCAACTCAATTAAGTGCTAACATTGATATAAATAAGGACGAGAAAGTTTCACGTTATATTCAATGCGGGACTTTGAGTTTTACACTAGCTTGACAAACTCTTTTGGCATTGAAATAAACATGATCTTTACTTAAAAATGTAGCTGCTGTTCCACCTTGTTAAACTTTTCCCTTTGCTTTTGTTTTTATTTCTCTCTCTTCCCTCCCCTTAACCCCCTTTCATTTTTCCCTCTTGTTTTTATTTACATCTGTTTTATCTTTATATTTTTTTCCTTGCCTTCTTTGAAGGGATTCATTTTCCAGCCTAAGTATCTTCTCATGCATTAAAGTACCAGAATGTAAATCTTAGCATTTCAGGGGCAAAACACTTGAGCAGTTGAGCTTTAAAGTGGATACAAACATTCAAAATTTTGAGCTTGTGACCAAATTTAACTGACATTTAGTATATAGTAGTAGCAAGAAGCTCAATTCAAAATTATTTAAGTTCTTCAAATTGCCGAAAACACAACATACAAAAAAAAATAGCAACAAGATATAGTGAATAAAAGCAACCTCATATATTAGCCAAATAAGGACATTCCTCACATACTGAGACACGTAAAGTTATAAAATCTAAAAAGGTAATAATACATGAAAATTCCAACAGAACAAGCAATTAAGATGGAGTGTGTAAACATTTCTTGATATATACTCCCTCCCTCCATTCCAAAATTAAAGATGCATTTCAAAAATGACGACTTTTAAGGATAAATTTATGTTTTCATATGTATACACGAGCAGTCTTAGGATCATCATTAAATCAAGATTTTAAAGGTAATTTTATCCAACATGAGATCATTTATGTGTCATAATCACCAAGTTGTGGTATAGCCTGACTGAGTATAAAACTTTAATTCAAACTAGAAATGTATCTCAAATTTTGGAACCGATTAATAAGGAATTTTACAAGGGAGTAAACGGAATTAGACCAGACCCAGAATTACCATATGGAGTAGACACAAGAAGAAAGGTATTTGGGTAATCTACAGCAACAAATAATTGATTAAAAAGCCAAGAATTAATTGTAGACCCAAAAGAAAATGAAACTCACAACATCTCCACGGGAAATCCCAAGGTGGGTGAGAGCAGAAGCGAGTCTGATGCATCTCTCAAGCGTATCTCTCCAAGTGAACTTAACATTATCCCCGTAAACAAGAGAGATTCTGTCCCTGTAAACAATTGCAGATCGTTCCAGAAAGCTTATTGGGGACAGAGGAATATAATTTGCAGAGCATCGAATCGTGCCCTCCATTGATTTTCGCTAAAAAATAAAAAAGGATGGATTCTTTTGGTTTTGGATGAGAAATTGGAGGTTTTTAGAGAACTAGCTCTACAGTATAGCAAGGTGACAAAAAGAATGATTATTAAAAAATAAAATAAAAAAATGGTATACGTTTGTAGTTGATTATAGTTGTTAGAATTAGTGGATTATTTATTTATTATATTTTAATATATTATTTTTTATAAGAGTTTTTTATAAATATAATAATACTCCTAACTTTTAAGGATAATACTGAACAGATCACCCACGGCTAATTTCATGTGATATAATGATATATACTCCGAGGGCATGTTTGGTTTCTTAATAATTGTAGTGGCCAGTCTATTTAGAACGTTTAAAAGTCAAAATATAATTAAAAAATTTATTTATTTATTAATGATTTATTTTAAATATAATTTATCTAAAATTCAAATATAGTGTACTAAAATTAGTGTAATATATTTAGAGATTTAAACATTATGAGTATTATTATTATAAATATTAATAGTCGAACAAACCCAAAAAACGGACGAGTTTGAAAAATAGAAGAATTTTGACCAAAAAAATTATTTTCGCCTTTCCTTTTTCTTTTTGTTTATTTGAATAAAAATACTAAAATGCCCATTAATGAGGTCTCTGTCTTTCTGTCTCGTTAAATTTTATTTATTTTTAATTTTGACGTTTGTATTTTTATTTATAGAATGCGAGATTTACTATTATTATACTTGATGATTTTCTTACATAATTATGCAATTTATTTATGCTTTTACTGATGTATCATGCAATGAAAGCTTTAAAAAAAATAAAAAAAAATGATATGAACACCATCTGCATCCCTCTCCCAAGTTGAAAATAAAATAAAATAAAAGTTTTATTCGCAAATATTATATTTTTATAAAATAATAATAAGGGAATTAGTAGTGGATGCTACGGAAGTATAGAATTGGTAACATTAATTCTTCCTTCTGTTATCTGTCTCCCACAAAGAGGGTTAAGAAGTTGTTATATTCATTAAATTAAATCTTTTATTGAGGTATTATTTCTCAGATTTTGTCTTATATAAATTTTAAATTATATTATTCCATGTACTAAATTATTGGTTTGTTGATTGTGCTAGGAATATAATTAAATTATAACCCTTCGTCTTATAGTTTAAAAGAGAATGTGATGAATCATGTCAATGGATATATAAAATAGACGTATGTAATATCATAAAAGAGCCTATTACTAGTGATTTTTTCTATTATTAAAGTTTATATAGGATAATATTTGCACATAATCTCGAATAGTTTTTTTTTTAAGAATAAATTTGATTTATAAGGTATAAATCAAGTTTATTATTTGTGGGGGATTGGATTTGTTGAAGATTGTCTCATATCTTCCAAGATTTGATTTGATTTTGGATAGATTTTTTCAAAGATTTGCAAGATTTGGAAAGATTTTGCAAGATTTGGAAAGATTTTGGTCCTTGATTTGTGGGATTTTGTTCTCTTCTCTTGCACTATAAAAAGAAGCATTGACTTCCCATTTCAACACACAAGCCAATAGCTAGCAACTAGAGAGAGAAAGGAGTTAGAGAGGTTTAGTGAGAGAAAATGAGAGTGAGAGGGTTTTAAGAGAAATTAAACAGTTAGTTTATTTCTCAGTTGAGAGAGTTTGTAATTCTTTATATTATTTTTAGTGAATTTCTGAGATCTCTTCCCGTGATTTTTCCCAGTTGAGTTTCCACGTAAAATTCTTGTGTGTCATTATTTTTATCTCTTACAGTTTTGTGTGTGTGTGTTATCTTAGTGTGTGTTTGTGAGCCTGATTTCTCAACAATTGGTATCAAGAGCTTTTGGTTCACGCCGTTGGTGTCTAAGAACGATCCGTTTATTGAGAAATCTTGCAGGTCACAAATACAAAGATGACAAACACAAGTATGAGGTACGATGTTGAACCATTTGATGGAAAGTCAAATTTCAGTATTTGGCAGAGTACGGTCAAATATGTATTAGTTCAACAAGGATTGGCAAAGGCACTAGAACGGTCAAAGATGTATTAGTTCAACAAGGATTGACAAAGGCACTAGAAGGGATTAAGAAGAAACCAACAAATGTGACAGAAGACAAATGGACAGAACTTTAAGCAAGGGTCGTGGCAACAATCAGACTGAGTTTGACGCCACAGATCAAATATCAGGTTTTAACAGAAACCTCTCCGAAAGACTTGTAGGAGAAACTTGAGAAAGTTTATAAGTCAAAGTCTCTGTCAAACCGGTTATATTTGAAGAAGGAATTGTACCGATTTCGGATGGAAGAAGAGTCAGATTTGACCAATCATATTAATGAGTTTAATAGATTGGTGACCCAGCTTACCAATATAGATGTGAAGCTGGATGAAGAAGATAAAGCCTTATTGCTTCTGGTCTCTCTACCAGATTTATACTCAACTCTCCAGACTACTCTCCTTGTAGTAAAAGAAAAGCTTGCAGTTGACGATGTGATGTCAGCAGTCCTGGACCAAGATAAGTTCAGGGGCACTACTTCTAGAGATCAAGGAAACAGTCTTCTTGCATTTCAGATGGGCGTGGTAGGGGTCCTAATCGGAAGAAGAATTTCAGCAAGGAACGAGGAAGGTCTCAATCGAGTATTATTATTGCCACGAGAAGGGCCACTTCAAAAATAAGTGTCCATTGTTGAAAAAGGCCAACAAGAATAAAGGTAAGCAGATTGAAAATTCTGCTAATGTTGCTGAGAAAACGGATGTCTGCAGCGATGGAGAGCTGTACACAGTGGCAGAAAATGAAGCTTCACGAGGTGATCTCTTATCCATTAGAGACAGTAGCAGCCTTACAGATTGGTACATGGATTCCGGTTGTTCTTTTCATATGTCCCCTCACAAGGATTTGTTTGATACTTTTACATCTTGCAATGGTGGTTCTGTGATATTGGGTAACTGTAATGACCACGAATTTCATTATACATTGTAATTATAATTAATATATAATTAGCAATGAATTTAAAATTTTTGTACTAATAAAATGTGCATTAGATAATAAAATAGATGTACTTGTTCGTGCATATATTTAATTAAAGAATTAAAGCAAGGGTATAATTAATTAAAACAAATCTAATTGGATTATATTTTTAATCCAAATGAGTTGTTAAACTAGGTCCAAGATATTAACCTAGTAGCCCATGTAATTAATTTAATTACTAGCCCATATAATTAATTAAACAAGCCCAATGCTTATTTTAATTAAAGTTAGCATAGTTATTTAAATGCTAGCCCAAAGTGTTAATTAAATTGAGCCCAAACCAATTCAATGGATGAGCCCAATATATTAATTTCCTAAGTCCAACATGGAGCCCAATAGGAAGTCAAAATTGGTCAACAATTGAACCCATGTATAGATATATTTGTATATGCATAAATACACATTAAAAGCTAGAAAAATAAAGGAAAAATGGCATGGAAAATACCATTTTGCTGATTTTTTTTTGGTCCCACTTGATGTTGCTTGATTTGCTAGATTGCTTCTCTTTTACACTAGATCAAAGTTGGCCAACAACTCTAGTCAATCAACTAGTCAATCACCATGTCAATCCATCAAATAGTAAGCTTGATTAGCCTTTAATTTGACCAACATAGATGAATTAGTGAGTTAATGGTGTGTTAGTAGATGGCTATAAAAGAAACCCCCCACACTTGTTTTAGGTTGGTTAGTTAATTGCTAGAGAATTTCCTAGAGAGCAAAGTGTGAGCATTTGAGAGGGTTAGAAAATTTGAGAGCAAAATACTAAGAGAAGAGAAGGAGTCTTGATTCATGCCATCTTCCTTCACAACTTATTTTGGAAGAAAAAGAAAGATAGCCATTAAAACAAGGTAATGATTATTTTAAATGTAGTTTATTTTTAAATTAAATAAATCATCATGTTAGTATAAACATGTTAATATAGTTATTAATGTGTAGTTGTAATATTTATGCCATGCTTAAGTTTAATAGGTTTGGTTTGTATTTTGGTATCATTTGTGTGCTAAAATATGTGTTTAGTAGTGTATAATCAAGTCTTGAAATTTATTGCCAAAAATATTTTTATAAAACTTAGGTTTGATGTTCTAATATTATAGAACATTAAATCATGAGAAAAACAAAGTTTGAATCACTCAAAATGGAGTTATACACAAAAAGTTATGATTTATGGTAGTTTATGTGATGTAGAAATTTTTATAAAAAAATAATGATATTAAATCATGAAAAATTATTTTTTCATGTTATAAATTAAAATAAGGTGATTGGTAATTTTTTTGGATTTTTATTGAAGAGTTAAAGCTTACTTGATGGTATATTTTTAATTAAAATTTGTGTGCCGGAACACTGTTCACATTCTGCGAAGAAGAAAAAAATTAAGTGTTTCCGCGCAATGCGCGCGCAGCCACTGTTCACCGAAAACACGGAGCCAAACGACGTCGTTTGGTGTCCGTAAAAAGTTACTCCGCGCGTACGCGCGGAAGCCGTATCCGGCATTCCAAAAACGGCGTCGTTTTTGGCCCGTTAAATCTGTAACCCGCGCCATGCGCGGTAGGAAATTTCCGGCGAAATTACCAGAATGCCCCTCCGTGTTTTTCTTGGCAGAATTACCATTCTGCCCTCGGTTCAGATTTCGACTTATTTACGGAAATGCCATTCGGGTTAAATTTAATTAATTTAAATATTTAAAAACTAAATTAAAATTATAACAAAAATAATTATAATACAAAAATAATATTGGGGAGGATATTTTTCATTAAGTTTAATAGTTAAATATTTTAAATATTAATCTAGTTAGCTAAACCATGGTTAAGATTAATAAATTTATTATTTATTTATTATTTTAAATGTTAATAATAAATAAAGATGATAAATTAGCATTTATTATTTAATGCCTATTAAATAATACTTAAAGAGAGATAAAATTTATAAATTTATTATTTATTATTTAAATATTATTAAATAATAAATAAGGATAATTAGGTAATTAATTATTATTTAATTAGCATTAAATAACGATTAATGGAAATTAAGTTATTAGAGTAATAATTTATTATTTAATTTAAATAATAAATAAGAATGATTTGATTATTATTTAACCTTAAATAATAATTAAAATTAATTAAATAATTAATTATTATTTAATTGACATTAAATAATAATTAAAGAGGATTAAGATTAGTAAACTATTATTTAATTTTCTTAATTAAATAATAAGTAAGGTTAATTACTTGGTTAATTATTGGTTGATTAACATTAAATTAAAGAAGGTTAAAACTAAGTTAATAATTATTTATTATTTAATTATAATTAAATAATAAGTAAGTACAATTAGTTATTATTTATTTTAAATAATAACTAGAGTTAATTAATTAATTTCTATTTAATCAATATTAAATAGTAATTAAAAAGAGATTGAGTTAATAAAATAAATTGAATTTAATTAAACAATTATAATAAGTTGTTTAAAGGTTTAATAAGTGTCCAACACTTAAGAAAAATATTTTCTAACTTATTAACCTAATATGATTAAGGGTTTATAAGGTTAATAATATTGTTTTGACTGATGTAAATTATGTGTTAGTACTTATGTGTGGTAAATAAGTTCATTATCAAGCGTATAGTTATGCAATACGCCGTGCTAATTATTAGACCGACTTTATTAATGTTAGGTCTTTCAAAGCAAGTAGTTAAAGCTAGACATTTATTGTAGCTGTGCAGACAGGCAAGTCTTCTACCTTTAACTTGTACTTATTGTTGCAATTATTATTCAACTTTAATTACTTTGAGCAATTCAATTATTGTTGAGCAAGTATCTACACTCGTAGATATTTGACAGACCTTTGAGTGAATTAATTATCAAAAATTACTTCACATCATTATTGATTATTGTATTCGCACATAGTGCTTTTGCAAACTGTTTAAGAACGTCTAAGCTAATTGTTTCGGCTAGACAAATGCATGTTAAATTCATTTAATTGAATATTATAAAAGCTTATCCAAACCATTGGCTGGTGCGGATTCTTACAGTAAGACTGAGATAGAACAACCCTAGTTAAAGGGGATTTTTATTTGTCGGAGACCCGACAGTGCGCAAGAAAACTAAATGTGATGCATATACATAGGACATGAGAGGACTGATCCCCTCAAGTGTCCCGTTATTTTAACAAGGAGTCAGACATTGTATGTCTGTTCTACCTTAGTAGCAGTTCATGGTCATTAAAGACCACTCAGCAGTAAATGTAATATCCCAGATAATTTCAAGATTTTAAATAATATCTTAATTGATTTTATTAAAGGTTAAGGTTTAAACCTAGAAGGTGAGAAGTGAGATGTGTAGAATTTGGGTAAACATTTTTTTTTTAACATAATGTATTTGTTAGAAATTAAATGTGAGAATATTGTAAGGATGCATATAGAGAATTTATTAAAGAAATAAATTCAATTGAGAAGTGAATACGGTTATAAGGATATATATACATAGTTATATATTCCTAGAGTTGTGCTTGTTAGCCAAATACGAAGATGAGTAAATTTAATACTCAATTAAGCTAATAAATTAATTAGTTTAAATATAAAGTCATGAAATATAATTAATTATATTAATTATATTAGTTATGAGTTAAAGTTGTGGAAAATTTAGAATGATTGTCTAGAATGACAATATTAAGAAGTTAATTAATTAAGTAATTAACTTAATTATTAAGTTGTGGTATAGAGCCCAATATTGATTTAATTGACTAGTACAATGAAATGGTGTAGCAAGCCCAATGGTAATGTAGAGAAGTCCAATGATGGGATTTAATTTTCAAGCCCAATGATCTAATTAAATTGTGTCAAACCTTAGCTCAATGAATTAATTATGGTAGCCCAACTTAGAGTTTAATTGTTTTAATTGTTGGGAGCCCTAAAGGAATTAATCTAGTAGATTAATATTTAAGGAAATTAAAGTGTGAATTGGATTATATAATTTGTCCGAGGAAGTTATTGAATTAAGTTTAATAAAGGAAGTCCGATTAATGGATTTATTAAATTAACGGACTAACCTAAGATTTTTGGGAGGAACCCAAATTAAATATTTAATTAATATTGAATATGGCAAGTCCAATTTGATTACATAAATTAAATTAAATTTGATTATTAAATTGTTTCTTAATTATTTAAACAAGCCAATTAATTAAATTAAGTGACGGACTTGTGGAAAATTATATGTGATTGGGTATTTTATTAATCTAGCTCAATGTTTTAATTAATTGGGAGCCTAGTAAATTAATTTAGTAGCCCAACCTTTTCAATGGATCAAAGGAGTATCCATGGCCCAAATGATTAAATTCCAAAGCCCAAACATTGACCCATTTGAAAGAGCTTCTAGAAGACTTTAATTGGTAAATTATGGAATAAAAATAAAGGGAAATTGGGTCAAATAAAAGGGCATGACTGGTGGATTTGATGGTGGAGTGCTTGGACTCCAAAATTTTATTAATTTGAATTGTTGACATAGTGTATGGAACACTCAAGGTAAATGCTAGCAATTTGGGAAATGGTAGAGGTCCATTCTATAGATATAGGTGATATATGTATAGATTGATCACACTATAAATATAAGACTTGGTTTATGTGGTTGAGGGTTACAAAAATCTGGCAAGAATTCTTGAGATAGAGAGTTAGTGAGTTAACTCGGTGAGTTAAAGAAAAAGGGTAGTGAGTTAGTGAGTTATTTAGTGAGTTACTACCGAGTCAAGTGAGCCAAGTCTAATTCTTCAAGAGGAGTGTGCTTGGATGTAATCTAACTCCATCATCTATCTTTGGAAGGAGAGAAAAGTAGCTCACAAGTCTAAAAGGTATAACACTAACCCTAAACCCTAGTTTTGAAGTTCATTATGTTTTATATTGAATATTTATGGTAGAAAAGTTATTCTCAAGCTCTAAATGTTTAGATCCATGCTAGATTGGTAGATCTAGGGTCACATGGGTTTTACATGAATATCTATGGGTGTTGGTGTTGAAAAGTTTAGCAAAATGTATGAAAACGATTTTTACCGACGAAACCTTAAACGAACGTGTGATTCGGAGCTTTATATTTTGAAACCTAAAAGTTAGGTATGAGATTTTCTTCTTTGATATGGTAAATATATAAGTTAAGAACAAAACCTAGTTGGTATAATGTTCATGTGAGTTGTTATGGTTAAGATATGATTTTTAAAAACCAAGGATTGTGAAGTTAGTTTTCACTTTTCCCTTGTGAGCGATTTTAAGCATAGATCCATTTGGAATTTGGATTTGTGATATAAAGAGAAGTTGTAGAGGGGGAAATTCTAATGAGAATGGACTCAAGAATCACCCCAAAATATTTTAAAATGAAGAAGTTATGCAAGATTTAATCAAAGGAGCAAAAGTTGAAAAATCAGAAAATGGCAATTCTGCAGTTTCTGCAAGAGGAGGGCCGGGGCCCTTGTTTCCTTTGTAAAAGGAGGGCCGGGGCCCTTGGTCACTGTTCACGGCCAGTGAGTTTTCCGTTCCGGGTCGGGTCGGGCCATTCGGGTCGGGTCGGTTCGGGTCTTTTAAGTCCAAAATTGATAAAATTGCTTAAAAATTAATATAATTAATTTGGGACCCAACTTTAATAATTATTTATTATTTATAATAAATAATAAATAAAGTAAATAAAAACTATTATTATAATTAATTATTATTTAAAGGATATTAAATGGTAATTAAAGAAAGATGAAGTTAATAAGGTAATTATTTATTATTTTAATAAAAAAGGATAATTAGTTAATTATTATTTAAATGATATTAAATAATAATTAAAGGGAGATAAAGTGAATAAAATGATCATTTATTATTTAATGAATATTAAATAATAAATGAGATTAATTAACTAAGAGATTATTATTTAAATAATCATTAAAGGATTTGAGGATTGTTAAAATATTATTAAATGGTTAATAATATTAATAAGTGATTAAAATATTATTAAATGGTTAATAATATTAATAAGTGATTAAAATATTATTAAATGGTTAATAATATTAATAAGTGATTAAAATATTATTAAAAGGTTAATAATATTAATAAGTGATTAAAATATTATTAAATGATTAATAATATTAATAAGTGATTAAAATATTATTAAATGATTAATAATATTAATAAGTGATTAAAATATTATTAAATGGTTAATAATATTAATAAGTGATTAAAATATTGTTAAATGATTAATAATATTAATAAGTGGTTAAAATATTATTAAATAGTTAATAATATTAATAAGTGATTAAAATATTATTAAATTGTTAATAATATTAATAAATGATTAAAATATTATTAAATTGTTAATAATATTAATAAGTGATTAAAATATTATTAAAGGGTTAATAATATTTGATTGTAGTTATATATTATCAAAGGTAGATAATATTTTGAGATATTTGGTACATTATTAAATGTCCAAATCATTAAGTTGCGTAAAGAAGAAAGTTTAATTGAATTAAACCAAGGTAAGAGTCCATTGGTGATTAAATATTAGACAACTTATAGAATATAGGTTGTATGAAGAACGCAAGGTATTGGTGAAAGATGGTTAAGCGTACCCGATATGTCCAACTAGGTTTGGGCTAGGGGTTTTGTCCGGAACTTAAGGGTTCGTTTGTCGGACATCTTAAGAGTTAATAATTTAAAGTTAGAGTCTTATATAAAGGCTAAGTAATAGTCATTATATCTAATGATTATTTCAATTTCCTATATAAATTGTAGGTTGAACGCAAGACGCAAATAAGCGTAACTGGTAGAAGCGAACCAGGCAAGTTTTTCAGATATTGTTGCTATGTGTATAACTGTTGTGTGTGCACTTGAAGCCTGTGAGAATTTGAATTAAATATGTTTCTGTGAAATCATATGATGTGTGTTGATTCTATATGTTAGAAAACCTGAATTAATTGAATAAAGTTGAACTGTATGCCATGTATTTATTCCAATGCATGATCAGTATGTTGCATGAATAAATGCAAAGCATGAGAAGCATGATGCATTCATATAATGTAATGCATGAAGTATGAGAAGAATGTATAAACATAAACTATGTGTTATGTGCTATATGTTAGACTTGTTGAGCCGTCGTGCTCACTCTTGCCTAAACCAACATTTTCAGATAAGGCTAGTTACCTGAAGTTCTCGATAAAGAACAAAGAACAGGAAAACATATTACTTCCATTGAAGATCTAAATATCTATTACAGATATCAGTCCGAATTGGACAGGTAAATGATTGTGTAGCATAAGATTTAGTTGGTACGTTATATGAGTGTTAAATACTCAAGTTGATTGTAATAGAATGTCGTATCAGGTATGATATTAAGACATACTAGGAATGTATAAAGATTTCGATTCTGGAATGAAAAGAGATGTTGTAAAACTGTAAATAAATGGTTATTTACCAATTATAATATTGTTGTAATTCTTAAACAATAAGGAAAAAGGTTGTACTCGTGTTGAACCGAGTTCGAGGTTCGAGGGACCCGGATTCGGGGTCGTCACAGTAAAGAGTCAATTCCTTCTTTTATTGAACATTGATTCTTGTTATCTTTCACAATTGCTATTGTTGAAACCTTGAAGTTATTTCCCTTCATCATGATATATCGTATGATTGTTGTTTATAAACTTGCTGAGCCATTTAGTTGCTCATTCTTGCTATATCATGACTTTATTTCAGCCAATCCCGAAAGCTCTAAATCGGATAAAGGCAAGGGGAAAGCGAATGTTTAATTTTAGTAGTTGCATGCTAGTTTAGTTTACTGTTATGTAATTACTGTTGTAAATCTTTTGTATTTCCCTTAAGATATGTAATGTTTAAGATTAAGGTAATAGACCTTGGGAAGTGTAGCCTTTTGATTAAGGAACCTTTTGTATTATTCCGCGAAGTTTGAATACAATTTATGTATTTCATTATTGTTTAGTATTGTACAGTGAGAACCAAACCCGAGGTTAAAGAACCCGGATTTGGGGTCGTCACAGGTTGGTATCAGAGCTGTAGGTTAGAAACTCTAGGATTGCGAAACCTAGGTTATAACCTTAGTACTAAACTCTTATCGAGTGCGTTAGGAGATGAATCGGGGAGATTCATCATGTTGTGTATTTTTGGAGTTGGATTGAGAAAATCCATCGAGCCGAGATGTACATGATAAAATATCATTTCATTTCATCAATGAATATATTTTATTGCGGTACTAACATGTGTTATTTATGTTAATGTAGGATGACGGAGATAGGCCAGTCGAGCACTGCTGTAGAGGAGGTGATTTTTACTGATATCCACATGGATACAGTACAGCCACAGGTGGCTGCACCAATCGAGGAGCCAGAGTCAGATCCCGAGGAGGGAGATAGAGAGAACGCTGTCTGGGGCGGAGTTATGGGGCAGTACAGTGAGGAGGAGGCTGATACTGATGATGATGAGGATGAGGAGCCAGCTGAGTATATTGATGGCATGGGCACTGTCGCCAGTGACATCATTGATACTCTCACTACGGCTAATGAGGAGCTAGAGGAGAGGGTTCAGCACCTTGAGGAGCAGAACCAGATCCACCAGCAGACAGAGGATCAGTACCGAGATACAGCTTATATGTTCTCTGGCGAGAACATAGAGCTGAAGGCGAGGATGGCCGAGATGGAGGTCAGGTTGATAGCCGCTGAGCTAAAGATTCAGCAGACAGAGGCAGAGAGGGAGGCCATGAGGGGCCAGATGCAGCAGGCAGTTGAGGATAGACTAGATATGGAGATTCAGCGTGATGCAGCTCACGGGCAGATGATGGAGCTGGAGGAGGAGGTTAGGGAGAAGAAGGTGAGGATAGATAGACTTAGTTACGTCTATCGCTCATCAGTTGGTAGGATCCAGAGTAGGGTGCACTATTACCCTGCCGAGGAAGGCCAGACCTTGCACACCATCAGTAGGGGTGTGGTCAGGGCTATTGGAGATGAAGAGTACGACGATGCGGTTCGTCGAGGGATGCGCCGTTAGTTGTATTTTCTTTATTTATGATGTATGTACATAGATGCAGTAGAAACCCAACTTTTGTTTTGATAGAGGGTTAGTATGTTGTAAATCCCAACTCTATGAAGTTGTGGGATATGTTAGATCCCGTCTTTTGTTTTAACTATCGGGGTTAGCAGCATTTATAGCAGTATGCATATGATGTAAAAGTGCTACGCACTGTGTTTTAGCATATGAATATAAATGCATTTTCGTTTATGTTTATATGTGTCAAGATGATTATTTGTGCTTTAGTTTAAAATACTTAAGCTACAAAACGAAAGTAAAAAGATTGAAACAACTTTAATTAATTAAATTTTCTTTATACAGAAAATGCCGCCACAGAGAAGAAATCAACGACTACCCCCACCACCAGTCGAAGAGTCAGTCAATGCCGGAGGGGTACCACCCAACCCTGTCCAAGAGTTCGTAGAAATGCTAATGGGAGCATTTCGCGGACGCAACGCAGAGGCTACTGGAGCAACAAACCCTGCCGCTCCACTAGCAACCTTTAAAGACTTCAAACTGATAGGACCACCCGAGTTCAAAGGGACCACAGATCCTATAGAAGCACAAACCTGGATAGAGGAGATGGAAAAAGTCTTCGAGGTTGCACGAGTTAGGGAGGAGCAAATGACCTCATTTGCTACCTTCATGATGAAATGAGAGGCCAGGCACTGGTGGAAGGCCAATAAGAGTAGAGCAGGGGAGGGAACGATCGCATGGGCGCGATTCAAAGAGGTATTCTTGGAAAACTACTTTCCAGAGAGTACAAAGGCTAGGATGGAAATTAAATTCCTAGAGCTTAAGCAGGGTAACATGTCGGTATCCGAATATGCCGCCAAGTTCAATGAATTGGCAAGATTTGCTACACATCAGGTGGACACGGAGGCAAGACGCGCCAGACGATTCGAACAGGGGCTGAAACCATGGGTTTACAGTCGGGTAGCTGTTCTCCAGATCACAAATTTTGCAACACTGTTGGAGAAAGCTATCATAGCTGAGGGTGGAAATGAAGCTTTGAATAAGCACAATCAAGAACGGAACAAGAAGAGAAGCGATGGGGGAAACAGAGAGGGTAGCAGCGGGGGTAGCAACTCGAACAAACGCAAGTGGAATAACAACAGCAGTTCGGGGACACCCCAGGGCAGTGAGTCAAAGAAAGCAAGCAAATGCAGTCAATGCGGGAAGAATCACTCAGGGGAGTGCATGAAGGGAAGGAATGTTTGTTACAACTGTGGGCAAGAGGGGCACATCGCTCCTAATTGTCCCACACCAAAAAGGAAAGGAGGTTGTTTCGCCTGCGGGGCCATGGACCATCAATTTAAAGATTGTCCGAAGAAGAAGAACACCGGAGGGAGTTCGGGCTATAGGGGAAGCAACAGCAACAACAACAACAACGCCAAACTGACCATTGGAGGGCCGGTGCCACAGAACAAACCAACGGCACGGACTTTCAACATGACGGTGCAGGACGCCGTCGAATCAAAAGACGTGGTGTCAGGTATTATTCCGATCAATGATATAAATGCTTATGTATTATTTGATTCGGGCGCTACCTGTTCATTTGTGTCTGATGAATTCGCTAAGCGGTTAGAATTGCCTAGACAAAAACTAGAGAACCCAATGAACATAGAAGTTGCAAATAAAGAAGTGATTCCTGTAGAGTATGTACATAGAGACTGTTGTGCTGAAATCAGGGGTCAGAAGTTGAGTGTAGATTTAATTCCAATACGCTTGGGGGAGTTTGACGTTATACTTGGAATGGATTGGTTGTTTAACCATGGAGCTTTAATTGATTGTCAAAAGAAGTGCATACACCTTAAGACACCAAATAAGTCTAAGGTCGTATTTTATGGCAGCAAATCGTCAAGACAGTCATCTTGTCTGACGATGATGCAAGCCAAGAAATTATTAAAGAAAGGTTGTGTAGGGTATTTGGCTCATGTGGTTGATACACAGGTGGTGAGTCCCGAGATGGAGCAAATACCAGTAGTTAGGGAGTTTATGGATGTTTTTCCAGATGTATTGCCAGGCTTACCGCCGGACAGAGAAATAGAATTTGCGATTGATTTAGTACCGGGGACAGCGCCGATATCAAAGGCACCATATAGAATGGCTCCGGTAGAAATGAAAGAGTTGATGGTGCAATTACAGGAGTTGTTGGATAATAAGTACATCCAGCCAAGTGTTTCTCCATGGGGAGCACCGGTGCTGTTTGTAAAGAAGAAGGATGGATCGATGAGATTATGTATGGATTACAGAGAGCTGAATAAGGTGACAATTAAGAACAAGTACCCGTTGCCACGAATTGACGATCTTTTCGATCAATTGAAAGGGGCGAAGTACTTTTCAAAGATTGACTTGAGGACTGGTTATCATCAGTTGAAAGTCAGGAAGGAGGATGTACCCAAGACGGCATTCAGAACTCGATATGGGCATTATGAGTTTCTGGTGATGTCGTTTGGACTGACGAATGCGCCAGCCGCATTTATGGACATGATGAACAGAATATTCAAGCAGTACTTGGATAAATTTGTTGTTGTGTTCATTGACGATATTCTGGTGTATTCTAAAACGGAGGAGGAGCATGCTGAACACCTAAGATTGGTGTTGGAGATTTTACGGAAGGAGAAGTTGTATGCTAAATTTTCGAAGTGTGAATTCTGGTTGGAGAGAGTTCAATTTTTAGGTCATGTCATTGACAAGGAAGGAGTTTCAGTAGATCCAGCAAAGGTGGAAGCAGTGATGAATTGGGAGCAACCAAGGACGCCGACGGAGGTAAGAAGTTTCTTGGGGTTAGCGGGTTACTATCGGAGATTTATTCAAGATTTTTCAAAGATAGCAACACCGCTGACCAATCTAACGAGGAAGACGGTGAAATACGTATGGACGGAGAAGTGTGAGGAGAGTTTTCAGGAGCTAAAGAAGAGACTTAGTGAAGCACCTGTATTGACTTTACCGGACGATACGGGAGGTTTTACGGTCTACAGTGATGCATCGCACAAGGGACTTGGCTGTGTGCTTATGCAAAACGGCAAGGTCGTTGCGTATGCGTCCAGACAGTTGAAGGATTACGAGAAGGGATACCCTACCCACGACTTGGAGCTGGCTGCGGTAGTGTTTGCCCTTAAAATCTGGAGACATTATTTATATGGAGAGAAATGTGAGATATTCACGGACCACAAGAGTCTGAAGTATATCTTCACACAGAAGGAGTTAAATATGAGGCAACGAAGATGGTTAGAATTGATCAAGGACTATGATTGTGAAATTCTATATCATCCCGGCAAGGCCAACGTAGTAGCAGATGCTCTAAGCAGAAAGAGCAGGGAGAAATTGTTCATCTTGACAGATCAGGAACAATTGGTTCAAGAGATGGCTCGAATGGAGTTGGAGGTAAGAAATCCAAATGAGTCAATGGAAGTGGAAGCAAGCCCAACCTTACTAGATAGGGTGAAAGAGGCTCAAGACAAAGATGAAGAATGTGTCAGAATCAGGATGAGAATGACCGAAGGGGAAGAGGTCAAATTCAAGGAGGATAGCATGGGATTGCTAAGGTTTGAAAATCGTGTTTGGGTGCCGCTAGTGCCTGAACTACGAGAAGAGATTTTGCAAGAGGCCCACAGTACGAGATACTCGATACATCCGGGGAGTACGAAGATGTATCAAGATCTGCGTCAGCATTTTTGGTGGCCGAATTTAAAAAGGGAGGTCGCAGAATGTGTCAGCCGATGCCTAACTTGTCAAAGGGTAAAGGCCGAACATCAGAGACCAAGTGGATTACTACAGCCGTTAGAGATTCCTGAGTGGAAATGGGAGCATATCACAATGGATTTTGTGGTAGGACTTCCAGCAACACAGAAGGGATTTGACGCAATATGGGTGATTGTGGATCGACTAACAAAGTCAGCGCACTTTTTGCCGATCAAGATTAAGTTCAGTTTGGACCAGTTGGCTAAACTGTACATCAAGGAGATAGTTTCAAGACATGGGGTGCCGGTATCGATTGTGTCAGACAGAGATCCGCGCTTCACGTCAAAATTTTGGAGGAGTCTTCAAGAGAGATTGGGGACACAGTTGAGAATGAGTACAGCATATCATCCGCAGACCGATGGGCAAAGTGAAAGAACAATACAGACTTTGGAAGATATGCTCAGGGCCTGTGTGATGGATTTCAAGGGCAGTTGGGAGAACCATCTACCATTAGTTGAGTTTGCATACAACAACAGTTATCATGCAAGCATAGGCATGCCGCCTTACGAAGCATTGTACGGAAGGAAGTGCAGAACACCTCTATGTTGGGACGAGGTAGGAGAACGCCGACTGTTGGGACCGGAATTGGTCCAACAGACGGTAGAGATTATCAAGGTAATAAGAGCTCGGCTAGTAGCAGCTCAGGACCGTCAGAAGAAATACGCCGATTTACATCGACAAAAGCGAGACTTCGAAGTTGGGAGTTTTGTGTTCATGAAGGTATCTCCCTGGAAGGGGAAGATCCGATTTGGAAAGAAGGGAAAGCTGAGTCCGAGGTTCATAGGACCGTTCGAGATATTAAAGAGAGTGGGTGAAGTGGCGTACGAGGTAGCTTTACCTCCTGAACTGGAGCATATTCACAATGTGTTTCACGTATCAGTGTTGCGACCATACAAGCCAGACCACAAACATGTGATATCCTATGAGCCAATACAAGTCGAGAAAGACTTATCGTACGAGGAAATTCCTGTCCAGATACTAGATAGGAAAGAGCAGAAATTACGGAATAAGATTATACATTCTGTCAAAGTCCTATGGAGGAACCACAACGCTGAGGAAGCTACGTGGGAGCTTGAAGAAAAGATGAGGGCTAACTATCCGAATCTTTTTGAGTAGTTTAAATTGTAATTCCGGGGACGGAATTCTTATAAGGGAGGGAGAATGTAATGACCACGAATTTCATTATACATTGTAATTATAATTAATATATAATTAGCAATGAATTTAAAATTTTTGTACTAATAAAATGTGCATTAGATAATAAAATAGATGTACTTGTTCGTGCATATATTTAATTAAAGAATTAAAGCAAGGGTATAATTAATTAAAACAAATCTAATTGGATTATATTTTTAATCCAAATGAGTTGTTAAACTAGGTCCAAGATATTAACCTAGTAGCCCATGTAATTAATTTAATTACTAGCCCATATAATTAATTAAACAAGCCCAATGCTTATTTTAATTAAAGTTAGCATAGTTATTTAAATGCTAGCCCAAAGTGTTAATTAAATTGAGCCCAAACCAATTCAATGGATGAGCCCAATATATTAATTTCCTAAGTCCAACATGGAGCCCAATAGGAAGTCAAAATTGGTCAACAATTGAACCCATGTATAGATATATTTGTATATGCATAAATACACATTAAAAGCTAGAAAAATAAAGGAAAAATGGCATGGAAAATACCATTTTGCTGATTTTTTTTTGGTCCCACTTGATGTTGCTTGATTTGCTAGATTGCTTCTCTTTTACACTAGATCAAAGTTGGCCAACAACTCTAGTCAATCAACTAGTCAATCACCATGTCAATCCATCAAATAGTAAGCTTGATTAGCCTTTAATTTGACCAACATAGATGAATTAGTGAGTTAATGGTGTGTTAGTAGATGGCTATAAAAGAAACCCCCCACACTTGTTTTAGGTTGGTTAGTTAATTGCTAGAGAATTTCCTAGAGAGCAAAGTGTGAGCATTTGAGAGGGTTAGAAAATTTGAGAGCAAAATACTAAGAGAAGAGAAGGAGTCTTGATTCATGCCATCTTCCTTCACAACTTATTTTGGAAGAAAAAGAAAGATAGCCATTAAAACAAGGTAATGATTATTTTAAATGTAGTTTATTTTTAAATTAAATAAATCATCATGTTAGTATAAACATGTTAATATAGTTATTAATGTGTAGTTGTAATATTTATGCCATGCTTAAGTTTAATAGGTTTGGTTTGTATTTTGGTATCATTTGTGTGCTAAAATATGTGTTTAGTAGTGTATAATCAAGTCTTGAAATTTATTGCCAAAAATATTTTTATAAAACTTAGGTTTGATGTTCTAATATTATAGAACATTAAATCATGATAAAAACAAAGTTTGAATCACTCAAAATGGAGTTATACACAAAAAGTTATGATTTATGGTAGTTTATGTGATGTAGAAATTTTTATAAAAAAATAATGATATTAAATCATGAAAAATTATTTTTTCATGTTATAAATTAAAATAAGGTGATTGGTAATTTTTTTGGATTTTTATTGAAGAGTTAAAGCTTACTTGATGGTATATTTTTAATTAAAATTTGTGTGCCGGAACACTGTTCACATTCTGCGAAGAAGAAAAAAATTAAGTGTTTCCGCGCAATGCGCGCGCAGCCACTGTTCACCGAAAACACGGAGCCAAACGACGTCGTTTGGTGTCCGTAAAAAGTTACTCCGCGCGTACGCGCGGAAGCCGTATCCGGCATTCCAAAAACGGCGTCGTTTTTGGCCCGTTAAATCTGTAACCCGCGCCATGCGCGGTAGGAAATTTCCGGCGAAATTACCAGAATGCCCCTCCGTGTTTTTCTTGGCAGAATTACCATTCTGCCCTCGGTTCAGATTTCGACTTATTTACGGAAATGCCATTCGGGTTAAATTTAATTAATTTAAATATTTAAAAACTAAATTAAAATTATAACAAAAATAATTATAATACAAAAATAATATTGGGGAGGATATTTTTCATTAAGTTTAATATTTAAATATTTTAAATATTAATCTAGTTAGCTAAACCATGGTTAAGATTAATAAATTTATTATTTATTTATTATTTTAAATGTTAATAATAAATAAAGATGATAAATTAGCATTTATTATTTAATGCCTATTAAATAATACTTAAAGAGAGATAAAATTTATAAATTTATTATTTATTATTTAAATATTATTAAATAATAAATAAGGATAATTAGGTAATTAATTATTATTTAATTAGCATTAAATAACGATTAATGGAAATTAAGTTATTAGAGTAATAATTTATTATTTAATTTAAATAATAAATAAGAATGATTTGATTATTATTTAACCTTAAATAATAATTAAAATTAATTAAATAATTAATTATTATTTAATTGACATTAAATAATAATTAAAGAGGATTAAGATTAGTAAACTATTATTTAATTTTCTTAATTAAATAATAAGTAAGGTTAATTACTTGGTTAATTATTGGTTGATTAACATTAAATTAAAGAAGGTTAAAACTAAGTTAATAATTATTTATTATTTAATTATAATTAAATAATAAGTAAGTACAATTAGTTATTATTTATTTTAAATAATAACTAGAGTTAATTAATTAATTTCTATTTAATCAATATTAAATAGTAATTAAAAAGAGATTGAGTTAATAAAATAAATTGAATTTAATTAAACAATTATAATAAGTTGTTTAAAGGTTTAATAAGTGTCCAACACTTAAGAAAAATATTTTCTAACTTATTAACCTAATATGATTAAGGGTTTATAAGGTTAATAATATTGTTTTGACTGATGTAAATTATGTGTTAGTACTTATGTGTGGTAAATAAGTTCATTATCAAGCGTATAGTTATGCAATACGCCGTGCTAATTATTAGACCGACTTTATTAATGTTAGGTCTTTCAAAGCAAGTAGTTAAAGCTAGACATTTATTGTAGCTGTGCAGACAGGCAAGTCTTCTACCTTTAACTTGTACTTATTGTTGCAATTATTATTCAACTTTAATTACTTTGAGCAATTCAATTATTGTTGAGCAAGTATCTACACTCGTAGATATTTGACAGACCTTTGAGTGAATTAATTATCAAAAATTACTTCACATCATTATTGATTATTGTATTCGCACATAGTGCTTTTGCAAACTGTTTAAGAACGTCTAAGCTAATTGTTTCGGCTAGACAAATGCATGTTAAATTCATTTAATTGAATATTATAAAAGCTTATCCAAACCATTGGCTGGTGCGGATTCTTACAGTAAGACTGAGATAGAACAACCCTAGTTAAAGGGGATTTTTATTTGTCGGAGACCCGACAGTGCGCAAGAAAACTAAATGTGATGCATATACATAGGACATGAGAGGACTGATCCCCTCAAGTGTCCCGTTATTTTAACAAGGAGTCAGACATTGTATGTCTGTTCTACCTTAGTAGCAGTTCATGGTCATTAAAGACCACTCAGCAGTAAAGAGTCAATTCCTTCTTTTATTGAACATTGATTCTTGTTATCTTTCACAATTGCTATTGTTGAAACCTTGAAGTTATTTCCCTTCATCATGATATATCGTATGATTGTTGTTTATAAACTTGCTGAGCCATTTAGTTGCTCATTCTTGCTATATCATGACTTTATTTCAGCCAATCCCGAAAGCTCTAAATCGGATAAAGGCAAGGGGAAAGCGAATGTTTAATTTTAGTAGTTGCATGCTAGTTTAGTTTACTGTTATGTAATTACTGTTGTAAATCTTTTGTATTTCCCTTAAGATATGTAATGTTTAAGATTAAGGTAATAGACCTTGGGAAGTGTAGCCTTTTGATTAAGGAACCTTTTGTATTATTCCGCGAAGTTTGAATACAATTTATGTATTTCATTATTGTTTAGTATTGTACAGTGAGAACCAAACCCGAGGTTAAAGAACCCGGATTTGGGGTCGTCACAGTAACAATTCAATCTGCAAAGTTACCGGGATAGACACCATCAAAGTTAAAATGTTTGATGGGGTCGTCAGAACATTGGGTGATGTAAGGTATATTCCAGAATTGAAAAAGAGCTTGATATCGGTTGGAGTACTTGACTCTATAGGCTGTAGTATCTCAGTCAGAGATAGTGTCATGAAAATTACCAATGGTTCAATGGTAATTATGAAGGGTCAGAACAAGGGCACCCTCTACAAGTTGATAGGGGACACAGTTACTAGTGGAGCAGCGGTTTATGTGCAGGATAATTCCAACAGTGATTGCACTGAATTATGACACATGCGACTTGGTCACTTGAGTGAAGGTGGAATGAAAGAACTTCACAAAAGGCAGTTGCTGAAAGGTGTCAAAACGTGTAGTTTGAAATTTTGCAAGTATTGTTTGTACGACAAACAACGAAGGGTCAGCTTCAAGGCAGGAGCACATACTAGTAAGAATGTACTTGATTATGTACATTCAGATGTTTGGGGCTCGATCAAGGATACGTCAATGGGTGGAGCCCATTATTTTGTCAGCTTCATAGATGACTACTCCAGAAAGGTGTGGGTGTATTTTATGAAGCAGAAGTCCGAGGTTTTCAGAATCTTTAAGCTATGAAAAGCTAAAGTAGAAAACCAGACCGAAAAGAAATTAAAGTATTTCAGATCAGATAATGACATGGAATACAAGGACAAGTCATTCCTACAGTTCTGCCAGGATGAAGGTATCACCAGACACTTCTCAGTTAAAAGAACTCCAGAGCAAAATGGGATTGCAGATAGGATGAACAGAACTCTATTCTAACGCGCCATATGTATGAGGTTGAATGTAGGTTTGCCCAAGAATTTCTGGGCTGAGGTAGTCAACACAGCCTGTTATCTGATAAATCGATTCCCTTCAGCTGGAATTGATTACAAAATCCCCGATGAGGTATGGACTGGGAAACCAGTTGATTTTTCTGTAATGAAAATCTTTGGTTGTCCAGCTTATGTTCATTTCCCGGTTGAGGAGCGACAATCCAAACTTGATCCAAGGTCAAATGAGTGCATTTTCCTTGGATATGAAGATGGAGTCAAGGGATACAGGTTATGGGATCCAGTATCCAAGAAAAAGGTTGTTAGCAGAGATGTGGTGTCTAATGAGAAACACATGCTGAATAAATCCGAGAATGAAGAATCTACAACAAATGAGTTGCAGAAACACCCAGTTGAGGTGGAGCTTCCTGAAGAGAACAAAGAAGCTGAAAAGATTGAAGATGATCATCCTTCAGATCCCCAAGAGAGGTCCTATAATCTTGTTAGAGATCGGGAAAGGCGAGTCAGCAAACCAGTGCAGAGATATGAGTTTGAAGACATGGTTGCCTTTGCCTTGATTGCAGGTAGTGGAGATCCAACTAGCTATCAGGATGCTATTCAATCCGAGGATAATGATAAATGGGCGATAGCGATGGCAGAAGAGATGGAGTCTTTACAAAAGAATAAGACTTGGGAGTTAGTTTAACTTCCAAAAGGATCAAAGGCTATAGGATGCAAGTGGGTGTTCAGGAAAAAGGAAGCTCCGTCCGATAAAAAAGGTGAAAGATTCAAAGTCAGATTGATAGCAAAGGGATTATCTCAGAGAGAAGGAATCGACTACAATGAGATCTTCTCACCAGTTGTGAAACACACATCGATTCGGTTGATTTTGTCTATCGTAGCATCACAGGATATGGAGTTGGAACAGCTTGATATGAAAACAGCTTTTCTCCATGGTGATTTAAAAGAAAAGACCTACATGAAGCAACCGGAGGGCTTTATTGAACCAGGAAAAGAAGGCTTAGTTTGTAGCTTGAAAAATTCTCTCTATGGTTTGAAGCAGTCCCCGAGACAGTGATACATGTGGTTTAATAGCTTCATGGTGGCTCATAGTTACTCTCGTTTTGAGTATGATCCATGTGTGTATTTCAGATCACTTGACGATGGTTCTCTAGTACCGTTGACATTATATGTCGATGACATGTTGATAGCAGCAAAGAGGATGACAAATATTCTTCAGTTGAAGAATTTATTGAGCAGTGAATTTGAAATAAAGGATATTGGGTCAGCCAAGAAGATCCTAGGTATGGAAATTCACAGAGATCGTCAGGCAGGAAAGTTGTGGTTAACTCAGAAAGGATATGTGCAGAAGGTCTTGGAGAGGTTTAACATGCATAATGCTAAACCAGTTAGCACTCCGTTGACAACACATTTCAAGTTGTCTTCACAGTTGGGCCCACAGACAGAGGATGAGGTGGAGTCTATGTCCAAAATACCGTATGCAAATGCGGTGGGTTATCTCATGTATGCCATGGTATGTACAAGACCAGATATCTCACATGCAGTAAGTATGGTTAGCAGGTATATGACAAATCCAGGGAAAGAGCATTGGAAGACTGTTAAATGGATTTTTCGTTATCTAGCAGGTACAACCCATTATTGTGACAGCCCCAAAATCCGTCTCCAATAACCCCGGATCTGGTCCGTCAAAAGTAACCTCAATCCTGAGTTTAAGTCGTTACACGAACAACCTTCTTCTAGAACCACAACATTTAAATAAAATCATGTTGTTAAAACTTGGTAAATTTAAAATTTAAGACATTTACTTAACCTTGTCTCAGAATCGCAATCTTTACATGAATCCTACAACTCAGATCGTTTATTCCACGACCTAGTGTATTACAACCAATTGTGAACAACAAAACTCGCATCCTAACAATAAGTCGACATGACTATTTACTCACTGCTTTTAATTACACGAGTTTACAAAACATTAACACTCGTGTTAACTACAACTACCTTTCAATACTATTACAAGGCTTTACATCCGGGATGGTACCAAATGGTTATTATTCCCACAAAATGCAACTTTAACTTTAAACAGTTCTAGTGACAACCTTTATTAATAAAATAAACTTCGCACATCTTCTTTGCGATTATCGGGATCTTCGAACTCTTCGCCCTTCGCTGAAAATGTTTATAATAGCAAGAATGAGCACGACGGCTCAGCAAGTCTAACAGCTAACACATAACACGTAGGTTACATTTAATTCATGCTTTATGCTCCATGCTTTGCATTTATATAGGCATCATGCTTATCATGCTTTGCATTTAAATCATGCTTACCATGCATGTCGATATACCTAGGTTATATAACTCATATAACACATTTCAAATCATAGCATAAATTATATATCAGCTATTAACAACATATGACTGTACACAGACATATTTACAATCAGTTAGCACATAACATGAGTGCACATTTAATAGTTTATGCATATAACACATAACACTGAAAAACTTGCAGGGATAACAAATATCACTGAAAGACTTGCCTGATACGCGCATTGACTTACGTTACCAGTCTGAAGTCCTGCGTTCCATCACTAACGCTCATACAATTCCAATTACTGCATCCGCAAGCCCTAAAACGCTTGCCTGCCAATTAGGAAGGTGCATGAGAACTTAGTTGTCATTCACAAAAGAATTGACTCTACCACACGGCAGTTCTTATCTATTAACTCAAAATTTATTAGACAATATTATCCTCTTTGGATAATATTTTAATTACGGATTAGTATTATTATACATTAATAATACATCACTACGTTACCAACTGTACTCAAGTACGGAACACCACCTTAATTGGTTACTAATATTATTAATCCCTTAATAATATTCTCTCAATTACCAATATTATTAATCTGGTAATAATATTTTAACACCATTAAATATTTAATAATAATTTACACCTTTAGTCAATTTAAAGACTTAAACAATTTAAATATAAATTGTTTAATCACTTCATTATTCCTTTAATTTCTTCACATTATTTATTTAATATTAATTAAATAAATAATTTACTCACTTAACTTTACTTGTTTATTTACCTTCACATAAACAATTATTTCATTAACCTTAATTCCCTTTTATTATTATTATTTAATATCACTTGAATAATAATTAAATTAATTAATTAACTATTTTCAATTCCTTAATGATCATTGAATATCATTCTAGTAATAATTTCTTAATTACATAACCTCACTTATTATAACAAATGATCACTTTATTAACTTCATCCCGCTTTAATTATTATTTAATTTAATATCCTTTAAATAGTAGTTAACTAATTAATCACCCTTATTTATTTAAAAAAATAAGTAATTACCTTTGTATATTTATCATTCTTTAATTATTATTTAATACCTCTTAAATAATAATTAATTACCTACCCATCCTTATTCATTATTGAATATAACTCACTTTAATTATTGTTGCACAATAATTAATTAAATACCTTGTTTCAATTACAATGAAACATTTATCGTTATCATTAATCATTTGATATTAATTACTCATTGTCTAATATTATTAATCTGTTAATAATATTTTAATTAATAAAACATTTCCTGAAACCGGCGACTGAACCGAGGTTTAGGGCCTGAATACACTGTCTGGGCTGGCAGCTCTACGATCGTCGAGTGGGGGTCACTCAACGATTTTCCAAGACTGGTCCAGACTGTTCTACGACTCGGCGAGTACAAAGCATTCTACGATCTCGAATGGACTCTACGATTTCCAGTGACTAGGGTCACTCTACGATTTTCAGTGACTAGGGCCACTCTATGATTTTCAGTGACTAGGGTCACTCTACGATTTTCAGTGACTAGTGTCACTCTACGATTTTCAGTGACTAGGGTCACTCTACGATTTGTGAGTGAGAACCACTCGACGATTCACAAGTCTGGTTTAGACTGCTCGACGATCCCTTGTGCGAGCTTACTCTACGATCTACCGAGTAACTAAACGAAGTCACTCTATGATTTACACCTAAGCTCACGGCTTAGTTCTTTCTTAATATTATAGTGGGCTCTACGATTTCCGATTGAGGCCACTCTACGATTTTCCACTCTACGTTTTGCACCTTTCACTCTACGTTTTGCACTTTTCACTCTACTACCAGCAGCACTCTACTGCCAGTTCACTCTACTACCAGCACTCTACTACCAGTTCACTCTACGATTTTCACTGCAACTAAGGAAAATTCTCAGATTTACAATAACTTCATACAACATACCAAAACTCATTTTAACCTTTCTGGTTTACTCTTTAGACTAACAAAACGTCTAACATATTACTTAAAGAGGTTCTGATTTTGAAAACAGATCATTGGACAAAAGGTTTAACCACCTCGATTCTCTTAGACTGTTAATCAAACACTTGGTGAACATATGGGAATAACTTCAAAAACTGATTATCTAAAGTAAACAAAGACTCTTCCATACCTACTCCAACCTTGTATCGTCTGGACCATTCTTGGTCCTTAACATAGATTTCTCCCAACCGAAAACCACATCTAAACCAATAATAAGTCAATACACCAGTCCATTCTAAAGTTTTATGAACATGAACACCGAGTACAGACCAACTGTGGTTCAGACTCTTAATTTGACTGGGTAAAATAATCGAAACCATTATTCTAGTTCTGATTCAATCATTAACTAGTTTCAACAACATTTGACTACCAAGTTTACATTACTCTCATTTAAACACCTCATATGCAACTCTAGCATATTTTGCTTCCTTAATCCAACATAACATAAAACTAGTTAAATCAAAATAACCGGATAATACCTTCAATCTTTGACAGATGATTTACATTTAGATTCTGCCTTCTCCGAATAACATGAACTCCTCTGAAGTTTGCATTTACTTCTCAAGCTCAATATCTCTCTTATCCTAAATGAACGCGAATGGGAAATGAGGGAATGACTGGGGTTATACAACACTCTCTCAGCCTTAGACAACTCTGAGGAGTTGGACCCTATAGCCTCCCCTATGCCTGATTTGTTCCTTCTTTTCGCAGCACTGATTCCTTGAGCTTTGCACAAACTGCGCGTGCTCTGCTTTTTCTGAGGTTTTGTCCCTAAATTAGTGGCACTCTTACTTTTTCCACCGGGTTATGTTATTACTCTTGGGCTGGGCTGCTATTTGTTTTGTTAATTAAACAATTGGTGGCCCAAGTGTTATTTATATTGCAATTAAGCTTTGGGTTGCCCAAATTAAATTCCTAGCGGAAATATAAAATATTAATACCCCACTATCAATAACTTTCCAAATGAAAATAAATATAACATTATTAATGTTTACGAAATCTCATTAATTAATAACCATATTAATTAATTTACACATCCAGCTTAACTTGCTAGCTATTTAATTAAATATCACATAGCTCATTTACCCTATCAAACTTTGATACTACACAACCTAGGTTGATTCATTAATTTAATTAACCCATTAATTGAACCTTCCTTAAATTTCTTTAATTATTTCAACGCATAATTAATTAAACCAAGCCATCATATAATGATTTAATTTAATCCTCTAGAAATTTACAATTACAGCCAATAATTACATTTCTCTATATTAAAATATTTTGGGTCGCTACAATTATGGTCTTATGTTTGATCGTGATACTGCGAGAAGTGAGGTTACAGGGTTTGTTGATTCAGATTATGCTGGAGACCTAGATTCAAGGAGATCTACGACAGGGTTTGTATACACCTTTTGTGGAGGATGTATATGTTGGAGGTTAGTGTTATAGTCTACGGTAGCATTATCAACAACAAAGGCTGAGTATATGGCATTGACAGAGGTAGGCAAGGAGGCTCTGTGGCTAAAGGGACTAGTTGAAGAACTAGGTTTCAAGCAGGGCAATATTCAGATATAATGTGATAGTCAAAATGCTATTTATTTAGCAAAGAACCAGGTATTTCACGCCAGGACCAAACATATAGATGTTCGATATCACAAAATTCGTGAGTGGCTGAATAATGGTGACATTGCAGTTCGCAAAGTTCACACAAAGGATAATGCTGCAGATATGCTCACAAAATCAGTTACAGCAGAAAAGTTCAAGCATTGCTTGGACTTGTTGGACTTAGTTCACTTCATCAATTGCTGAGTTCGTATTGGAGTATCCAGGGAGAGGGATACATTCACAGACACGAAGAAGTTCACAATACGTAACATTTGGAGAATATGAGCCAAGGTGGAGATTGTTGAAGATTGTCTCATATCTTCTAAGATTTGATTTGATTTTGGATAGATTTTTTCAAAGATTTACAAGATTTGGAAAGATTTTGCACGATTTGGAATGATTTTGGTCCTTGATTTGTGGGATTTTGTCCCCTTCTCTTGCATTATAAAAGGAAGCATTGGCTTCCCATTTCAACACACCAAGCCAATAGCTAGCAACTAGAGAGAGAAAGGAGTTAGAAAGGTTTAGTGAGAGAAAAGGAAAGTGAGAGAATTTTGAGAGAAATTAAACAGTAAGTTTATTTCTCAGTTGAGAGAGTTTGTAATTATTCATATTATTTTTAATGAATTTTTTAGATATCTTCCTGTGATTTTTCCCAGTTGAGTTTCCACGTAAAATTCTTGTGTGTCATTATTTTTATCTCTTACAGTTGTGCGTGTGTGTGTGTGTGTGTTATCTTAGTGTGTGTTTGTGAGCCTGATTTCTCAATAGGATCGTTCTTACACCATAAATGGATAAGCCGAATTGTGATTTGCATGCAGTTAAATAAAACTGTCTATAGATAACTCCTTTAAAAAATATATATATATATGGGAACTTAATCGACTCATCCACGATAACTTGAAAATACTATTCCAACAATCATATTTACTGTTTATCATAATATCTAAAGATTTGAATTAATTATAAAAATTGGCTCTGCCATTAAAATTTGTAATGATAGTGAAGTCACTGTTGCTAAAAGTTCTGACGACAAAGCTAATTTTTATAATTTATTAAAAGAAGTCATTACAGGGTCATACATTCAATTAATTCAAGCATTTGAATATTATGATAAATGGTGTAAGATATAATTTTAAAATAATATTCTTATATATATATATATATATATATATATATATACACACACACATGGTAGGTGTAGGTCAGTAGGTTTGTTTATTGACTTAAGAGTATAAAGTTTTTTCTACAAAAAAGGAGGAGAAGTAAACAAGCAAAAGTGGATTATCCTAATATTCATTAAAAAAAACACGAAGAAAGAGTCTTTTAAATTATATTTTTTTATTTTAAACTATAAAATTATTATGATTTTCGCCCCTTAATTATACACTATCTTTTTATTTGATGGATGATCCATTTACTTCTTCATATTTATTTTTACAATGGAACTCGCTTAATGTAATGTAGAAGATGTCTCTACTCTCTAGTCATTTTTATTTTTACATTTTTTATGGTGATACAATATACTAATTGATTGAGTTGATCATCGGGTATCTAATTATGCACTATAATATAAGTTATGTATATAAAATAAATTCATATATATCTATCTATTATGTCTATTATATAATAAGAGAAGGGGATTAACCTTGAAGTTGTGTCATAATTTTTTTTCCTTTTTTGTCAGTGTAAGTTTGATTATTTTACAATTCTACTCTTTTTCATTATTTTTTTTAAATTTTATTCTCTAAATTTTAAAAAAATACTATTATATCTTAAAGTAATTGCACGGCAATCAGGTAGGTGACTAGGCCGGTTAAAGTTAAAAAAAATAATTTAATTTTTTTCTTTTTTACCCTTACAAGTTTGATTAAACGCGTGCGTAACTTACAGCCCCCTCTATTCTTTTTGGTAAATAATTTACATTGAAGAAACCTAATCAATTTATGAAAGTTTCAAATAATCCAAGACCGTCGGATCAAATAACATGGCCGTTGGGACGCTCCCCCCTTCCTCACAAAATTCAAATTAATATGCCTGTGAAAAGAACCCCAAAAGTCAAAAGGAAAGACTAAAAGTACTGCAGGAAATCTCAGTAGCCATTCATAATTCAAACACAGGGGCAAGCTCTCTCCTTTCTTCTTTAGTCTTATCAAAACTTTCATTCTCTCTCTCTCTATTTTCTTATCTGTGCAATTTTTTTTGAAGTTTGAACAGAATCTATATCCAAGATGATAAGATCGGATCGAAAACCCCCACTTGCAAGATCTCCAATACGCCTTCGCCCTCGTCGTGTTCTTCAATCCAGTGCTAAAATTATGCAAACCCCACCAGGTATGTCAAAAATCAGAGCAGAAAACTTTATTATATCTTTTAGCTTCAAATTTTCTTGATTTTTATTGAATGTAACAGGTTCGATTACAAAAACCCAATTGCCTAAACGCACTAGGGATACAGAAGAACTAGAGCTTCGCCCTGAATACCGCACGATTTCTTGCGAATTAAGGGCTCTGGCCAAATTGGTGCAGGGTGAATTCAAAGAAAATGAAATGGGTAATAACGCTGGAGTTGAGAATGCTTCTAATTCTAATAGGAGTCCTCTCTTTGAAAGGGGGAGATTTTATGAGGAGTATTCGGCAAGAAGGAATGAAAGGCTGAAAAGAAAGAAGGGTGATTTAACAGGGGATGAGAAAAAAACTGTTTATGGTCTGGGTGTAAGGGTGGAATCTGCTAAAAGGAAGGAGACCAAGAAATTTGAGAGCTTGAGGAAATTGGTACCCTCTACGCCGCTAACGGGGAGGGGAGAGAATCCGAGATATTCGTTGAGAAGCAGTAGCAGCAAGGAGAACACGAAGCCTCCTCTGCCTCTGACCGTGAGTTATGAGAAGTCTGTTGGGGGTACAGAGAGGAAAATTGGAGTGAGAAGGATTAGGAAAATATGAAGTTATTTTCCTAGCGAATATGTTTTCCTCACTTGTGGGTTTTCTTTTATTAGTTGTTTGGTGGTGTTTTCAGGTGGAAGAGTGGAGGAAAGGTAGTAGTTTGAGTTAGGAAACTGAAAATGGTTTGTGCTAGTAGTGATTGGCAGTTTTTGGCTGAATTAAATATCTTTGCTTTGGACTTCTGTAATGTTGCAATTAATTTGATTGCGGTAGAATTTTAGTATTTTGGGTGCTTATTCTTGTGTTGCTTGTTAAAAGACAGTCGGGATTCACAGTACTCCACTGACAATTTATTATAATTATGGTGATAATGTTGCTTATAAAACATATCACCATGATAACATTGTGTTTCATGTTCAAGACCAAAAGTTCTGATATACTTGTATAGTTTATACTTGCACATGTAGGCTTACCAACTGCTCCGAATGCCTAAAAATGGCAGTCAAAATTTCCCTCCATCTAATTAGAAGCCAGAACAGGGTGACAAAAAGCCATTGTAGAATTGAGACCAAAGCACTAGCGACCAAAGCACAACTAGTTTTCAATGGTCCCTCGTAACAATTCTGAAATGTTATTTTTCGGATCGCTGAGGTCCAACCCTAAATTTAGTCAACATATGAGGCAGGTCCCTTTCTTTAACAGAAGCAACATCCAATGAAGCTTTAAGGAAGCATAGCACAAATGCTATGCTTTATTCATCTGAAGGTGGGAGAAAATATAAAACTAAAACAGATTCTTAGTCCAAATTTAAGATTTCAGTTCAAATAGCTATCCCAGAAATCCTAAGTAGCGCAATTTACTACCCTGAGAGGCCAATTCTGTATACATGAATTGGCCAATTGCTTTCTCAAAAGGACCCTATGAAAGATTGAATTGCTGCAACACGTGAAATAAGCCACATAAACAACAGAGCTTTATTTACAAGTACAGATTTTCATCATTCATAGGCCTATTATAATCCAACACCATCACAAATAAATAAAACACTTGCACAAATATAATATCCTTCAGGCACGGTACAACTTGCTGAAATATTCTATTACATCTGAAAAATGTACAATCAAACCACATTTATAAGAACTCATTTCACGAAGCTTATAAAAAATTCACTAATATAAAAACTGTCGAAGGGAAGCAGTTAGAAACTACCAATACAAGTAAAGTGCAGTTTTTCCCATTTCTTTTGGTGGGTTGCCGTGGATGAGGGTGGCGAACAGGTATTTTGGCAGGTTGAGAGGCGGGGTTGGAGAAACTAGAATGATTAATTGTTGTCAACCGGTTCAAGAAAAGCAGCTATTTGTATTGTTAAATGCTTTCAAGTAGACCAAAATGATTCCTCCGATAAAAGTTGAATTACAGGGAATAGCCTTCCCTTCCATTTCAAGTCGTAACCAGAAGATATACAAGACCCTTTAAATACTCCACTATTTCTGATCCGCCGAGCTTTGAACTCCCATACACTCTGTCTACGAAGGTGATGGGAACCTACGAGCAACAATAAAATCAAAGTTGGAAAAACTAACAATACTCGAGGCGAGATTAATTTCTTTTGATAATTGCTCCACTTTTGTACAAGAAAAAGAGAAGTTCAAACTTGATACAGATAATAGAAAATTAGTCACAATATGCACACACATACATGGTCAACTTTTAGCCCAAAGTAACTATAAATAAGTAACCAAACAGAGCTCAGCTAGTAGCTCGTACCCATTTCTCTTATATTCAATAATCAAACAGTACTCTGAAGATGGCTAGAAAACTAATGACATTTGATGAAAGGTCGATGTGATCACCCTTCACCTAAGCAAAATCTACAAGCCAGATGCTGATGTATCCCAGTGATTTTAACATGTTGTAAGGAAAATAATTATTTTAAAGAAATTCACAAAATGTGACAAAAAGTAAGATCCTTGATGCTTAAGTTATAAGTCAATACCAAGGATGTGGATGAGAGACTATTCGGATATAACAGCTCCTTCAGTCAGTTTCTTGATGAAATCCAAAAGGATTTTCAACTTATTAGCACAAGTAAGCATTGAATATGCTCGTGCACTCTCTTTATATAATGGACACCACTGTGGTAGAAGAAGAGGCTCACAAAGAGAATATATAAGTCAGGAAACACATGGTCAGGCCTAATTAACAATTAATTAATTGTTTGGCGTCTTGGGCTGCTTAGGAAATGGTGGAAATGATGGAGATCAAATCAAAGCTCTAGAAACATATGAGTATGCATACAAGGAAAAATTAATAATAAAAATACTAAAAGGATTCTGCTTGATAGCTGTCTCCTCAAATAATCATGCTCCAAGACATGAAAAGGCAAGCTCTTTAGGCCACTCATGTCAGATAAGCAAGCTGCATTCACAATCATTTTACAACAAGTTCCATAGTTCTAATATCATGTAGGACTGTCGGAAGATTTTTTTCAAACAGCTCATTACATATTTGCATGCTCATGTTTAACTGTAAAAATGATTATGATGATCGCCAATTGACAAATTATAACGCTACCTCTTCAATATGGTACCCTTTTCTTGAAGCCCGAACAATCATTTCCATCTGGAAAACATATCCCTTACTAACGCAAGAACTTATGATGTCCTCGAGCACAGATTTCTGATAAAGCCTATGAAACAAACAAATTTTCAGCATCAAAAAGTCCAGATATAAGAGTGAAAGGAAACAATATCTCAATATTCTAAAGTGTACCGGAAAGATCCTGTTAAGTCGGATACACCAGGCCACAGCAGTGTATGCGCGAGGACATTTGCTCCCCTACTGGTCAGTTTGCGCATAAGATTCCACCCGTGCACACCACCACCTTTAACATACCGAGTTCCAGTAACAATACTTGCACCTGTCTCCAACTGCTTTCTGAGTTCAAGAAAGTTAATATTTAATGAGAACAGGGTGACAGAAAAATCCAAAACTTAAGGGCAAACTTTCTTACTTGATGAAGCTTGGCAGGTACTTTGGCTGGGTAACAGAAAAATAACCCAAATAAACAGAGGGTTATTAGATTACATGAGTAAAAAGAGTAAACATCGGCAATAAATCAACTATAAAAGCAAAATCTGGCTGATGCTAAACGTTCCACAAAACATTTAAAATACATGATTTTGGCTTTGATTTTAGATATTCCCCTGTAATTAAAAACCTGAACTATTTTGTTATACCTTAGTACATTTTTTTTATCTGCATTTATATGACAGTTGCAGATAATAAAAATAATATAAGCTGGTTACTTCTAGGGGCATCAAATCACAACCATTCGATAGTGAGTTAACAACTTAAATTGTAACATCTGTGATATAAGTATACATTATAATTGTACTTGTATGATTCAAAGAGTTACATACATTGTTAACAATCTAGGACATACAAGAACTCAAAGATCATGGTTCAATTCCGCATACTTGTGCAACATAACACTGCTGTAAATAGGGGGTCACATAGAGTTTCTACACAAGTAAACTATTTGATAAATAAGTATATATATTTTTCCAAATAGTTATTATTGTCCCATAGGAAATACTTACATGATGCGACAAATCAGCATCCATGATTACAACAAAATTGCCTGATGCATGCTTCAAACCATGAATATAGGCAGTGCCTGAAATCAACTCTGTATCAACACCAATTTGTGCTTTTAACATTGGATTTTAAACAGAAAGAACAAAGTCTACCTAATCCAAGCTTCTTTGGCCGAGCTCTTAACAGCTGTCATCATCGAGAGGCAATAGCATGGTCATGACGAGCTCAAAGTAAGAAAAAAGATGTGCACAAATGGGTAAATTAACAAATATCATTACGCTTACAATGCGATCTTCACCATAAACCCACTGCAACTGTTTGACAATATCTTGGGTTCCATCAGGACTTCCATCATCCACAATGATGATTTCGAAGTCAACATCCCTAACCAGGAAGCAAGAAAGTCATGAAACTAAGTACTAAACACAAGTGACAGGTGTGTGATTCAATTTAACATGCTTACAAATTAATACATATTAGCAAATTGTTTTGGATTGTAAACTAGTAACTGCCAAAAAGTCTTCACTCAGGAACAGTGCATTCAATTATATAGATACAGTGATTGGAGGCTTATAATTATATGCAAGTTTTACGAACTTTAAAAAATATAGAAAACAAAGGAATGCATTTGCTTCAAAAAATAACAGAACAAACAATTCTAAGTATGCCAATGATATAGGTTAGCCCAGTAGGAGTCCACATTTGCCATTAAATAGCACATAAATGAAACAACATATTCAGGAACTGATGCACGGTTGCTAACTCGTTATCCTTTAAAGTCGATGTGCTCAGATAATCAAATAACAAACTTCTCCCGAGAGGCTGATTAGCTAGACTTCTAAGTGCTAGAATTTCTATAGCATATACAATTAGATCAACTAGCAGTTACCACAATGATATCTATTGAAAAACAATCTTAGAGAATAATCCACTCCATTTGGCCATTGCCCCACTCAGTACCACCTTACGACATCCATATCAAGATAATATAGAGTAGCACTTCAACACAACACACATCACCGGAATTTTATTTTTTTTATAAATGGTAATAAACGTGTACAAGAACATCTTCCGACAACTGCCTTAAGAATAAGGCCCACAAAACGTCTAACAAGAATCATCATAGACCCTAAAGAAACAAATAAAATTAATTCTCCATGGTACTTCTCCAACTATTTACTTGACAATTTCCTTTAGCTGGAGCCTTGCCAAAATTCACATAAGACTATTCTGCAGTAGAAAAGATTTTATTTTTCACAAATATAATCTATCTATAGCCTTGTGCAAAAGTGAAGACTGATATTCTACCAAATCTAATTATGAAGATTAACCTCTTCATTTAAAAAGGAAGAATTAGAGATATTGGCAACAAAAAGGACCAAATTTGAGACTCTAAAGCCTAAACAGAAAAAATATATAACAATAGAAGAATGTCTTTGTGAGAGTTTCAAATTCAATAAATAATCAATCAAAAATGGTCGATTATTAGACAGAGAGAGATTCGTACAGGAGATGCTTGAAGACGAGGTAGACAATGAGGGCGATATTGAGACGTTCGTTGTACGTTGGGATTATTATACTGTACTTGTTCTCCTTCTCCTTCTCCTCCATTTCTCTATCAAAACAAAACCCTAGAGAGTAGATGTGTCGGAGATTCGATCCAATCCGATCCGGAATTGGAACGTCTTCTTGTTGGAAACGAGAAGTTTAGCTGATCACCTCTTCACGCAAGCATGGCCGGCCCCGAGGGGTGTAGAATGGGAGTCGCACAAGGTCCTTAAATTTGGAGGAGCCCACAAATTTTTATTTTTATTTTATTAAATACGATTTTTTTTTTTGTATATATATATATTAAAAAGAATAAAGAATAAATTGTTATTTTACTTAATGATGAATTTTAATATAAATTGTGTTTTATATATTAGTGTTGATAAAAAAAAATTATATACAAGAGAAGATTCTTATTTTTTTTTGACACAGAACTTTCAAACTCTTAGAACCGACTATGCACACAAGCAACTCCTCTGCAGTCTACAGCGACAGTCTCATAATCGAGTCATGGATCGAATAGATCTGGCTCGTAGAGCTCGCAAAAGTATTATCCAACCCCACTAACCCATTCATCAACCTATAACTCAATGGATAAAATTATCCATTTATCTTAATGAATTTTAAATGGGTTAAAAGAAATAGATAATAATAAATAAATGGGTTATATGAGTAAAATTATGGATTATTAATTGGGTAAAATAAAATGCATTTTTCTTCATTCGACCTCTCTCACTACAATCTTGACCTCTTGACAGCTTGACCTTTCTCTCTCTCACCTCACCTTCTCCATGTGTAGTCAATCTCATGTCGATCTCTCCATCTTCTCTCAAATTCATCTAGTATAAGTGTATAACTTATAATGAATTTGTATTTTTTCAATGATATTCTAATTGCTTTGTTTTATTTATTTTTACTTTCATTTAAAATTTAATATTTATTAAATTGATTTGTTAAGTAGATTCTTATGTTGTTGTTTTTTTTATCTTGACATTTCGAACTTTGTAATTTATATTTTTTTTAGAAGCATCAAACTTTAGTTTGGTATTTGTAGAAGGGTACATATTGTTATCTTTTTTTGGAGATATTATGTTTATAATTTGATTTGGTTCGACATGTATATTTAGAACATTTTTGTTGGTATTGTGTCTCATATGTTGTGACGCTATATTTTTGGTAAAATAAGCAATAGGATATACTAGAGCTATAAATACCTGTGGGGTACCACATACATATTATCTTGACATCGAGACATGACACATTCTTCCGTAACGGTGTAATCAGCCTATGGCACGACCTTTTTGTGTGCTTTGTGTGTGAGTTTTGACCATTTGATATATTTGTTCAGGATACATATGAATCGACTCTCAATTTTTGTTTTATTCTACGGTTTGGTGATATTGTGTCAAACACATCTTCTAATTTTGTATGCATTTGGATTCGTAGTCTGATGTGTGATTTGTATGTGTGATAGTATTTTGACTTGCCTATATGACAAGATTATTTGTTTTGTTTTGAACTCGGCCATAACTTAATCACTTTGTTTCAATCTTAATTATGTTAATTTAGTTATACTCTTGTTCAGATTTTGAATTTTTTTGCTATCGTTGGTTTTTATATTTGAAGTTATCTTTCGTATTCCGTTCAGTTCCATTTTTTAATTGAGTTATGTTTTTTTTTTATGTATATTTTTATCTGTACTGAACATTTAGCTGATATTGTATAAATTGTGAAGAATTTTAGCTTTTGATTATTGTATAAATTTTGGAAAATTTTATTTTATGAATTTTAAATTATTAGAAATATTTAAAATTATTAATATTCTATTTAACTTATTTAAATTTGTTGTACTTTTAAAGTGACATACTTTTCTTATAATCGAGAAGGGAGTGTTGAGCATCTCCAGCAATAAATTTTTAGACTAAATATAGTTTATGATTTAACTTTCCTCTCTAGCAGATAGACTAAATATAGTTTCAGACTATATTTGAAACCCTTAAAAGACTAAATCTAAGAACTAGATAGTCCATGGATTATAAATTTAATTATATTTAAATGGGAGAGTAAAAGGATTATATGAGTTTTTTTGAATTTATTGATTATTTTATTTTTTTTATATTATAGTCTACGGAATAGTCCATCTGCTGGAATGATTGAAGACTAAAGGACATTTGTTAATATCATATAAACTAAATATAATTCATGAAATAGTCCATCTGTTGGAGATACTCACTTATTTATGTAAGTATATTGGGAGGCATTGCAGGATACGTTGAGTCGCTTCGCCTTTGTAATTATGCCCAGGCGCAGTGAATAAGATGTAGCCATATCTTTCTTTCGTTCTCTTTACTATTTATTCTGATTTTTCATTATTCTTTGTTACTAATTTATTTTGTAATTTTGCTTTAAATTTATCAAATTGTGGTTCACATATTTTGGGATCCTATGATGACATGAAATATTTGAGACCTGATAGTTTTATTTTGATGACATAATTAAGCAATTTTTTCTGAGGATCCTTCTAAAGTTTTTTTTTTCTTCTTAAATTTTTATATTTTTTAATGAGAGATGGAAGTAGATGTGATGAAATTTGCACCGGGCTCTGATACTCTTGAAGCACAGTGCAGCCTAGAAAGTTATTTCTGATCTCATCCGACCTGACAGTCTTAATTGTAATATCGCAATGGAAATTAATATTTCTACGAATTAATTTGATATTTTTATAAGATCAAATATATCTCATTTGTGAAAATATCAATTTTCGATCATAATTTATGTGCATTAGACATAAGAAAATGAAAGACAATAGCAAAATACAGAATCATGTATTCTGGGTTGATGAATTTTATTCATATTTATTTAAAATTATTTATTAATGATTCATTATTCATCTAATCGATTCATTTGCCACCTGTAGATTCAATATACATTCTCGGACAGCCGCCAAAAAAAAAAACACAGATTGAAAACCTGGAAATAATATACAGAAGATCTTATTGACAACCACATGAACGCCGCAAAAGTTCACTGGTTGAATATTGTCAACATCCGAGTATTGTTCCACCCAAGACAAATAGACGACCAGTTTTAGCATACCAACCAGTGCAAAGGTCTGATATATCTCCATGAATTTTTTTTATATATAAATAGAAAATCGCGTGATAATCTTAAACTGAAATGATATTTCTACTGCAGCAGCAGTACGTGTGAACAAATGGGCAACAATTCTTATTGAACCTATTATGAAGTATAGTATAGTCAGGTATCTGACGTGTCCTCCAATAGCTTCTCCTCTTCTAAGCCTTTCAGTAAAATTGGGCCAACATCATTATCTTCATCTAAAGCTGCTTCTTCAAATTTCTCATTACTGTCCCCCACATTTGCTATATCTTTCTCATCACTGTCCACAGCATTTACATCGATGCTTTCTTCTAAGCTTTCTTCAACTCTATAATAAACCTAGAGAGACAAAAGATAGAAGTGAACGAGAACTGAGTGATTCACTTTCTTGACTTTAAGTAAACCGTGGCTACCGTCACACGAAAACATGTAATACTATGATAATTCAAAGAACAATACTTTAGATAAGATTTCAAATCATACAATTACCAAATCCAAGAGTAGCTAAAAAAGAAAATTGCATGCTGTGGCGTGCGATGATCATGAATAAGAATTATTATGTTCTAGTGTTTGGACTCTTTGAAAATTTACTTGGAATTCAGGATATATATATATATATATATATATATGACTTGAGTTAACAAATTGTTGTATTCGGTTTATTGGTAACTCTTTCTGGGCAAGAACAATCAAACAATTGTGCTTAATCATGTGGTTGAGCACGTGATTGATCAGATGTGAAGTACAGATACAAATATATAAAATTATCAGTCTAATTCCCCTTAGTCAAAACAATACTTCAATTTAAAGGAACTTCATTGACAGTTTATGAGAAAAAAGATGAGAAATATTTTAACTGTAATGTGGTATTGGTGTACTTCCATTTGCTCAGAATTGGTCCACTTAGGAAAAAAATGGAACTTGTAGCTATGAGTTGTAATGTTATCTGACCACCAAGTCATACAGTCTAACCTAGAGAGGCTGTAGAAAAAGAATCATACCACACATGTATGAGCCGGTGAGAGTACTTTGAATGAGTTGGGACGGTTATTGAAGTTTGTTTCAGGGACTCCAGGTATTCCTTCCGGGGAAGTGAAATGGTCCACATCGTGGCCAACCTGTCACAAGAATTATTACCTAGAGATTAACAACTGGTGAGAAATCAACCTCATTCATAGATCCCATACTTGTGCACGCATTAATAAAGAAAACAACAAAAGTAGGGTGGCTCAGTCACTAGCACTAGCCAAACTATAAAACTTCGTGCACATGCCCTCAGACAGCCTTTGCACCGAGTTGTCTTGATAAAAAAGTAATGGATCTATTGATGTATGTAGATAAGTAAAATGAGCAAAAGATAAAGAATGGGACAAGCAAACACTTATGATGGTCTAGCGTTCATCACTCACGCGGTGTCTATATGTAACCAAATATGCTCTTAATTTGGGATCTTAGGATTTTTATAGTAAATAATTCTGGGGAATTTTTTTTATTTCTTCTGTTTCTTTACAGACTCAGCTGAGGGCCATAAGAACTGCACACAGAACTGACAGGAAGCTACAATAGAAACTATATCCATTTAGACTTTATTTACACTGAAGTTTTCCAGAAGGAAATAGATCTCAGGTTCAGCCAAGCAATTTCTATACCCTACATTGCACCTTTAAGCATAAAAGAAGCAAGCATCATATGTAAAAGGGATTCCTTACTCTTCCATGCCCGCCAAACTCCAAAGCATCGCTATCCAGTGCAACTCTATATTTCCCAGGCAAGTCGCACCCAACTTTATACCTGCATGTTTTCATCGTATTCACTAACAGAGTTTGAGGGACCAAAGAATGAACATATCTTCACCACTAGTCTTTAAACCAATTGCTAAAAATTGGTTCCAGCAGTCCGGTTCTTTCATTCACTCCACGTGCACCCACATTCACATTAACCCAAAGATATAATATAAAACCTATAAAAGCAAATGTACCCGTCATATATTTTCTCTGGGTGAAAGTTGAAAACAAAAATTAGATCTCCTCGTTCAAACACAATAACCTGCAGAAATAATATAAAGAATCATTAGCATAAAAAATAAGATATGAAAAAGCAGTACTTTAAAATAGTAAGTATTAACTATTTAATTGGTATCCAAAAAAAATAAAAATAAAAATAATCAGACTATTAGTCAACTTCACGCAATTCAAATGCTACAGTCATCACCAAATGGCATACCAACGGAATATCTACATAATATTGAGAGAAGAATTTAAAGCAGCAAATTTTAGTAATATCCTTTGGGTATATAAACATAATTTACATCACAAGTCAATCATAAGGACTTAGTCAAGGTATAAGCGTTTATAGAGCTGATGTAATTTCTGAATTCAAACTTCTTAAAAGCATTCTTTCAAGAGAATTAAAATACAATGCAATAGTTTGATGCTCAGGAACATTTGTACCTTGTCATCATTATTCGCACTGTTCACCATCTGTTTCCTCGAAGCGAGGAACACAAATTTTTCATCAAGCATATTCATAGCCCTGTCAAATGCATTCATAAACTACATTTACAAGCATAAACCCAAGTTAGAACTCAGTTAGATAAACCAGAAGGAGAAAGCAACCATGCAAAGTTGAAATTATCATACGTCTATACACCATATAGAGTGGATGAAGTAGATTTTATGATTTACATATCACCATAATCAAAATTATGCACAACAAAATTATTATTAGTAAGAAATAATATAGACAAAACTCCCCAATATATGAAACTGGCCGAATGATCAATATCATATTTAGTGGATTTCTGGTTGAGTTCTAGACCAACAATAAACATTTATTTATTTTTTAGTATAAAGGAAGTCAGTAAGGATGGAGGTTAGCTACCAATCTCCTGAAATAAGTGTCAGTAACACAAATAAATGAAACCAATATGTGACTGCAACTACCTGATATCTCAGGTGATCTTTATCCACCAGATTCCACTGGCGTCGGGACTTTTCGTAGCTCCAACCATTGCCTTCTCTAGGAAAGTCGATCCATTCTGGATGGCCAAACTATAAAATAATTCAAACAAAATTAGATAAATTACTAGCTGCCTGAGTTAAACTAATGAATTTATGTCTTCATCTCTTCGGAAAAGTGTTTTTCATAACAAATAAACTAAGACCAGAGGAAAGAGATATTTTCGTGTGGATGAATCTCCAGTATTGTGGGCAAGATGATGTCCTTTAACCAATTTGTGAAAATAAAATAAAATAATTTTCATCTACTCTGCTTATCTTATTATTAGGTGTTTGTATTACTCTATCACTTATCAGAAGCAAGCAATGAAAATGCTTTCAGCAAAAGTAAGATTTCAAAGTTTTCTCCAACATCAAAATTAAAATCTTATTGCATATATGGTATGATGTATGGAAAATAATATGAGTCTAACTCCATGAATTTCGCTAGTCATGGTTGGGCCTTGTTTTTTAATTACCTCATTTCCCATGAAATTAAGGTAGCCCTCTCCTCCTAAAGCCATAGTGATAAAGTGAATCATCTGCAGAATAAAAAATAACAATGAGAAATACAATGAAATACAAAATAATCATCAGTAGACACTCATTGGCCCATCCCCTATCCCCTCAAAATAAATGTAGAAGGGTATAGCAAAGAACTTCATCGGAAGCTAATGGTCTAACATATGTCAAATCTTAGTAGCTGCTCGAATAAAGAAACTAACACCACATATATTTCTCAAAGGTGATTTATTGTACTAATTCTTACATAGTCAGGTTGGACTTTAGACATGGGACCTCATGATAGCTGTAAAGAGCATCCAGCAACAGTTGAGAGAGAAACCTCAGTCCACATAAGACAATTGATAAGAACATGAGAAAAATACCTTGTGAAGTGCGATTCCTCGATCAATAGTTGGAGAAGCAGCAACTAAAGAGGACATGCCTGAATACATTTCTTGGTCCATTAGAAAAAATGCAATAGTCTTGCCTCCCACAATAGCCTGCACATAATATGTAAAGTACAACCAAAATAAAAATATATGGAAAAGGTACACACCATACAGTTACATTAAGGAGATGGAAAAGATAAATTTTACCAGATGATGTCAATATTAGCAAGAAGGTATAATATATATGATATAATCATGAAGTATGTGTTCCATATACTTTCTGATTTGAACCATCAAGTTTGAATTGTTTTTGTTTCATAGAGAACAATGGTAGGCCACCCATATTAGTTTGAAACTTGACATTCGACACACATGGCATGATGTAAACCTGGTCATGACTTTCAGCATATGCTATACACTTCTCGCTGTATCTCCTATTAGTCAAACTCCAAGTTATTTCCTCCATGGACCACTCTTCATCTTTCTTGCTCTTCAAGTAATCAATCCACTTGTCAGGGATAGCCATTGCAAGACGATAATCAAAACCTATTCCTCCCTCAGAGACAGGCCGACCTAGTCCAGGCATACCAGAAACATCTTCGGCAATCACAATTGCATCTGACAGGACATTATGGATCAGATTATTAGCCAGCATCAAATAAACCACTGCATCAACATCTGTTGCCTCACTGAAATACTCATTATAGTCCCCTGTGAACGCCACGTAGATTCCATGGTGGTGATACAACATTGATGTTACTCCATCAAATCGAAACCCATCAAATTTGAACTCCTCCAGCCACCACCTCAAGTTGGATAGTAAGAAACGGAGAACTTCCCAGTTAGCATAGTTGAAAAGCCTGCTATCCCACAACTTATGGTAGCCTCTGTCTCCAGAATGGAAATATGAATCTTGTGAACCTTGGCCAACATCAAAGCCATTAAGGCCATCAGTGACATTATTACTCGCATGGCTGTGAACAACATCCATCAAGACCCGTAGACCTAAGCTATGTGCTTTATCTATCAAATATTTAAGGTCCTCAGGGGTCCCAAACCTACTGCTCACAGCAAAAAAGTTTGTGACATGATATCCAAATGACGCATAATAGGAATGTTCCATCACAGCCATCAACTGGACTGTGTTATAGTTGTTAGCACAAATACGAGGTAAGACATCATCTGCAAATTCTCTGTATGAATTTACACGGGGTTCTGAACCACTCATCCCAACATGAGCCTCATAAATCCGCAGTGCCATGGGTTTTGGAGGACAAGGGTATTTAAACTGATACCTGCATGCTCAAAGAATAAATAAGTCAGTCAACCACTGGCTTCTAGTTCTCTTTGATTTATAACAGACGAATGACATGTCACCGTTCTTTTAATTATATGGTGGATTTCTCAAATGCAAGTTAAAAATTCCTAGTCTTCGTGATGGCAAACTGTGTTCCACTATTTTCTTTAGACCATGTGATAATTTGAGAGCCAGAGATAAGCAACAAATAAAGGGTTTAGGCCATTGTGCCTCATAATAGTAGATTCCTTGGAATGAAGCACTTTGAATTTTGTTTTGTTTCTCAAGGAAGATACTGGATATGTTCAAACTATGAAACAGTACAACATGAATAGTCTGTACCTTTCTCTATGAAATATATTAATGGGTTTGAATTGAGTTCAATAAAAGGTAAGTAAATCATACCTTTCTGCAGGAGGTGGGTCCCAGTACACACCATCATAAGGTGCAGCAAACCTTGTTGGGTCCACAGTAGCATACTTTATCCAAGCTGGGATTCGGTCAACCCAAAATCCATCACCATGCTTGAATTGAAACTTGACTCTTGAATTGTGCGGAATGGCTGCCTTCCCACCAGAATCAGGAATCTTGATACTCCAAACACCAAATTCATTTTTTTCCATCTTGTGATTGGAACCATTCCATCCATTGAAGTCCCCAATAATTTGTGCTTCTCTGCATCATTGATTAATCAACTCCAAAGTGAATACTTATTACCTGGGATTACAATTGCATTCTGTAAGCTGAGGAACTTACTGAGCAGCAGGGGCCCATTCACGGTACACAATGCTACCTTTTTCTCTGTTAAACCCAAATTTCAAGTAACCTACCATAAGAGCAAGAATAGTCAGAAGTAACCTATTTTAATATAAAAGCGCATCTAAAACTCAATATAAACCAATGGAAAAAACTAGTTTCCATAGAAGCTCAAAAGAAAAACTTCAACATTTCAAAAGTGTGTACTAGAGTTGTAAGAAAATTCTCAAATCTTCTCATGTATGAATCGAAAAGGAAAATAAGAAACAAGAAATGGACATGCCTTGCTGGTTTTCCATCATTACCTTGCGCAAAATCCTCAAGGCTTCCTTCATATGTTTCAATTAGCTTTTTCTGCTCTATATATCTCTTCACTATATATCCAAAGTGATCTTTATATGGTCCCAAACCTTGGTCCAGATCCAAGACGCTGACAGTTTCAATGTCTTCCCCAATGTTCATGGATGTGTTTTCATTAGTCGAAACAGCTGAAATAGCATACCTGTGTTCCACCTGGTGAGGAGAATGCACCACATTAAACGTCCATATATTAGCTAATGGAATTCTACTATTCTAGAGATAGAGAGTGCACCCAATTAAAACAATTGAATTTCGTGACAATTTGAGTGTATAGATATGTTATACTTCTTATTCCGCCATGAGAAAACTGTTTATCAAATAAGAAAAAATTGCTTCAAAGAATTGCTAAGTTTCGATCAAACAATCGATCGAATAGCGCGAATAAAGCTTCCTATGATCCTATCCAGACCCGCCCTTGCTATTTGTGGTTGGTCTCTTCTGATCAATAGGTAGGTTGATATTTGAAATTGCTTGGTAAACTCATTTGATGTACCACACCACCAAAACACAAGTTAATGAACCACAATACACTTTTCTATTTTCCACACAAAAAAACTGACAAGCAGATAAATCTGAATTGCCTACATTGGCAACAATAATTTTACAGCAAAAACTCTTCTAAATTTTATTACACATCACTATTATTATTTTCTGAAAGCATACCCCCTCATATGTTGAGATTCTTGGAGAATGAAAAATTTGTTGACCCTTGAGTAATTTTCCGGGTCCAAGGATTAATCCAGCTGGTTTCTGAGATGCGACAGACCAGTTATTCCTAGAAGCCTGTTAAAGAATCGTGTAAGAAACTATTTGTATTGCCAGATTATTATGCAAGTTATGAAGATGACTAGTTAGTAAAACAAAAAAAATAAACATTTTATAGTGCTGCAGTATTTAGCTGATTTCTGGATAAATTAGAAAACAATCATAAAACTATGAAGGAAAAAAAAGAAGAAGAAGGTTCACCATTTAATTGGGTGAATAATCCAACATGTCTTTCATAACAAACATAAGTGGCTCTAAGAACTATATTACTATACCTACACATATAGGTATTCCAGTGACAGACTGAGAGCTAATACCCATCAAGTATGGTTGAGCCCATATCTTATGTGGTTTTCTTTGACTTAAATTTAGATACAAGGACTTTGCAAATAATATTGTAAAGGATGTCCGTTGTAAACTAAAAGATTAGAGTAAGTTTGGGTTCAAGATTTGAGTTGGACAGTTCCCTTGGTATGCACATTATAGCACACTTATTTCACTTCCATGCTATGTTTTGGGAAGAAATAGGATTTCAATAAAATTGTGGTTAAGCATTCCACGTGGGGCATCCACATGAAGGAGCTAACTCTTTCGTGGTGAAAGACCATCAGTCATCACCAATATTAATTGACTGGTATGATAGCATCCATGAAAAAAGCATATGGTAATTGTTCCAGGACAACAGTTGAAGTATAATTCCTTCCAATTGAATGTTACGAAGACTATTTATCTCTAACATTATATTTTCTTCTTTTTACCTTTTTAGAGTACTGCATCAACAATATATGGTAACCATATTATTTAATTGACTGTGTGTAGATGCTTCCAGTTGAGAGGCATGCAACTAAATTAAGTTCCCACTGGTGTTATAATATTTTAAGGTGTTAAATATTTGTCAGAATGGTTATCCTGGGGGGAGGGGGGAGAGAGAGAGGAAGAGTTTATTTGCAGGCCAATTCTCACATAACTTGGATGAATTTTAGCAAGTTTTGTTACGATTTTCCAAATATTTTGCAGGAAACATACATTAATTTCTGTTAAAATCACAAGTGAGTTGGAGTCCCACGTCGAACAAATAATGAAAGAGTAAATGATTAATATATATAAATGGGCCGAAGACCTAATAACTTAAGTTTTTGGGTCAAGTTGGGTTCCAAACATATATGCCCCCCAACAATTTCTCTATAACCGGCAATTGGAAAGTTTAATTCCATTAAATTTCAACACCCTTTTGGGCAAAGAAGTGAGTAATCTAGTAGTAAAAGAAGTGTAGGCAACTACTATACAAAGAAGAGAACTCAAACAACAAATGGTCATAAACAGAAATATGAGATATATATACATAAAATGTTGCAACAAAAAAACGTTCACTTTCAAATTTTCCAGTGACCATTGATTCAACTGCAAAGAGTACCTGACCTCATGACTTGGTAGCTTGCAGTAATACATAGAAAATAAACTAATCAGACTCCATAAATGGACAATGATTGAAAAAAAAAGAGTATAAACAAATTGAATTTACCCTTGAAGATACTTTACTTGAAATGGGTGTTAAAGACCCAACTGCAGGTTTGGAAAGAAGACCCAAAGAACCATACATTGTCCCCCAATTTCACCTCTCAATCTTCTTCTATTTCATTTTTCTCTCTCTTATTCCTCTCTATATATTTGCTTGAACTGTGAAGCGGAGTGAGACAGGAGTAAAGGTATACAAGGGATCAAAGAAATGAATTATAACCGTCAAAAGCGAAAGAGGGGTATTATGATAATCTTAAATTAATTAAGTTCAATAATTCACACTTCTATTATTATTATTATCATAAATGACTAATGAGTGAAAAGAAAAAGACCATACCTTTCATCCCTTTCGATGATTTTGTTTGATTGCAGAAGGAAGCAAGGGATATTTGTTGTGCTTTTACTATACATGCGACGTGAACTAACACGCGGCGTCCGTCAGCATTCAAATCTTTATTTCCCGCTAGTACGACTCTTTGTTTGCCACCTCCTAGATATTGTGATTATTGTTATGAATTATGATGAGGAGAGTGACAATTTATGTAAATAAATACGCTAAATTTATATTGATGTTAAATATTTATATACGTAGATGAAATGAAAATTTATATATTTTATTTTATTATTTATAGTTTTATTGTTTTACGATAGTAATAATTTAAATATATTTCTTAAAAAAATTGATGTAATGTATAATAGATATTATTTTATTTTAGTATAAACAAATCTCCAAAATAATACTTCTTCCGTTCCATAATTAGCGTCTTAGTTTGATTTTAATGGTCAAATTGACCATTTTTAATATAAATAATTTATAATATTTATATAAAATTTTTAAATCACGCAAATTGACATTAGTAATACATTTTAAAAACTTATTAATTTCTCGACATATATCTTGAATTTTTTTAAAAACTTATTAATTTTTAAAATTATTAATTTAATCATAAAAGTCAAACTAAAACATTTATTATATAAGACAGAGGAGTACTAGATTCTTCGTAAATAATAACACTCGGTACACAAATTTCTTTTGTCAGTTTTCAAAAAATATTAAATTTTAAAATAATAGTATAAAGTTACATGATATCAACTGCATCGCCGCTTAATAAGTATTTGATAATTTAAGATTTCAAAAAGTTGCAATAATTTATTGCAAAGAATTTTAAAATACTTTACATCAGGTCATTACATATATTTTTTTACGAATGAGTTGATTGAAAATAGCTTAGCAAACAATGCACGCTAAAGATCATAATCTATATTTATATATCAATAATAATTTAGTGATTAAAATGGTATACAAAATAATATATATCATATGTTTATTCCCTTTATGTTGAAGGAATTTAGTTATTTAAAAAAACTTACTATCTCATATTTTTTTTGAATTTTAAACGATGCGATTCAAATTGTTATTGATTATAACGATTGAACCTTATATATATATATATATATATATAAACTATTAATGTAATCATCTCAAATTTGGACCTACACAGTTTAAATTTAAATTGTCAAAATACACAATAACTATTATAATATAATAAATCGTACAATAATACACAACTAAATCTTCACTATTATTGTCACACTATTTTACAATATGGTAAAGACTACTATAACGACTATCTCAGACCATCACTCTATTCCCCTGTAATCCTGGCTACATTCTCATTCCCTGAACAATTGAACAAAAAGAAAAAGGGTGAGCTCAAATAATCTAGTAAAAAATATCATAACTAAGATAATGACGAATAAATTATCGTTAGCTGTTAACAGTTGAATTCATTGATAGAATAATTTAAACAACAAGTTTTAATTTAACAACTGCAATTAAATTCTTAAACAAAGTTCAGATCAACAACTGCAGTAGAATAACAACCATTAAAAAAATTATAAGGATCATGATGTCCACTCCCTTCTCTTTTTCACAAAACACATCAATTTTTATCATTTGAAACACCACTGGTCATGATCATACCAAATAACGATTCTTCTTTGTCCCAGGCCAAAGAAAACTTTCAACACATGCCCTAAAAGACATATCACCATTATATCGCCTTTATCCTATCATCTGTGTCTCAGGCCATAGATATCCACAACAACTTAATTTTTTTGATGATTAAAACAAATAACATTGATATAAATTATGAACAGAAGAAACAGAATAAACAATAAATGTCGGAAGTTTACAATTTTACTTTGTGCAGATTCAAATAATGTCCAAATTGTCAACATGATGTAGAGTAAAATTCAAAAATGATATTCAAGGTCCATAATTCACAATAACGGTTACAGTTCAATAAAGAGGTTTAGAAAAATAGGAAGGTACAATTAAAATGATATTAGATAAAGCGCAAACTATTAAAGAGCATATAAATATTTTAATTTTTTTTGTTTACCAAATAATACTTACCATAATAAGTTTAAGAGTATGAAATAAATGATACCCTTACCGTAGTAAGTTTAAATAAATGATACTATTACCTTACCTTATCACGTGAAAAGAGTCTGCTTAAATGTAATGAATAACCTATATATTCATAATATAATTAGTAATTACTGTATATAAATTTTATGATAACTCGTATATTATGAACTATAAAAAATATTTATATAATACAATTTTTTGTCAGTGTAATAAAGTATAACAATTTGAAAAATAATTTTTAAAATAACATTTCAAAATAATTTTTCCAAATGAAACTTTTCAAAAGAAATCTTCTCAAAGAAGAGTCTTCTAAAGGAAGATTTGTGAATGCCGTATGAAATAGCTATTTGTGCAATTACTACTCTTTAAATAAAATACTTACTTGACAAATTTCTGCACTCCTTTTAGTTTACTGACACTCAAAATAACTTTACTATTCTTAGAGAAATACTCACAAAATACTTACAGAAAATTTTATGTTTTAGGTGTGATTTTTCTATTTAACTGAGCAACCTATTTATATGAGAAGGGAGTGCACTGTGTGTGGTAGGTGAGCTGCTGGCGTGTTGCACGCCAGTCTGAATTTTTCATATTAGCAGCGCAGCCTACTTGCCTTTTTCCTTCACCAAACTTCTCCAGCAAACTCATCTTTCATGCCCATTTCTTATGTGGCTCCCACAAATGGTCTACATACTATTCACATATAACAATAAAAATACTCACTAATAATACAATAATTAAGGTAATGTTACAACAGTAATAACAATAATTCAACAATAATGTAAGAAACACGTTATTATTAATTATTAATTTAATAATATAATTTATTGTGTATTTTCTACCGTGGCAATTATTTGGTTCAATAATTTTAAAATACAGTGGAATAACAATTATTGGTTCAATGATATAAAATACAGTCTAATGACAATTATTAGTTCAGTGATATAAAATACAGTGTAATGACAATTATTGAATCAATAATGTAAAATATTGTGTATCAACAATTATTGATGAATACTGTGTAAAAATTATTTTATCAGATCAATAATATGAGACATTGTGCACCACTGTGTGTTACTATGTAAAACCGTGTGTTACAGTAAAATACCATAAAATATCATATGTTACTATTCTTTTATCACCGGTATGTTAACAGTTAAAAGTGATAACACCGTTGACTATTTTTATTTAAAAAAGTTTCTTCTGTCATTTTTAATATCCGATAATATTTCATTGTGAGGTCCACCAATGATTAGTTATTTCGGCGCTATCGTACGACTCGAATATTCCCCAATAAAACAAATATTGTCCGACATAATAAAATTTGCACATAACACTTTTAACTTTTAACTTTGTCAATTTAACCACTTACTGTTTTAGAAAAATATATATGAAAAAAAATTAAACTTTGTATTTCATAAAATTTGGGGCCTTACACTCCATTCCTTATGAAATTTCGTCCCCGAAAGTGACGTACCTAACATTTCGAAAAGGTAAGGATACTTATATTTCATCTCATATTATAGCTTCAAGGTCATTTCCCCTATATCTTAGTTTCTCCATAAAACCTTGACTTGAGGTATAACCTTTGAGTGTAGGATCTGCTCCTTCTTATCTAAGATCTTGACAGGTACCTCCTTATACATTAAATCCTCTGTTATAACGTCCAGTTCTAACTTAATGATACGGTTTGAGTCCTTCACGTATTTACGTAACATAGTTATGTAAAAAATATTATAGATGCGAGACATGTTTGGTGGTAGAGCTAGTCTATAAGCCACCATTTCTACTCGATCGAGGATTTCAAATGGGTCAATAAATCGAGAGTTGAACTTTCCTCTCTTTTCAAATCTTGTAACTCCTTTCTATAGGAAAACACGTAAAAATATATGGTCTCCGTCGTTGAAACTTTCGTCCCTTCGATGAAGATCAACATAACTCTTTTGTCGTTCTTGTGCGGTCTGTATTCGTTGTCGAATTATTTGGATCTTTTCTGTTGTCAAGCGTACCAACTCGGGTCCCAACAATTTTGCTTCTCCTACTTCATTCCAACATACTGGAGAGCGACACTTCCGTCCATACAAAACCTCGAATGAAGCCATGCATATGCTTGTTTGGTAACTGATGTTGTAGGAAAATTCAACCAATGACAAGTACTTATCCCAACTTTCTTTAAAGTCTAGTACGCAAAGTCTCAAAAGATCTTTGAGGGTCTGGATCATCCTTTCCGATTGTCCGTCCGTTTGAGGATGGTATGCATAATTAAAACGTAGTTCAGTGCCCATAATTTTTTGTAAACTGATCTAAAAGTGTGAAGTGAATTTAGGATCTCGATCAGAAACTATGGAAACTGCATGCCATGCAATCTCACAATCTCATTTATATATATATATTAGCAAGACGCTCAAATGAAAAGTTTTCTTGTATAGGCAAGCAATGCACGAACTTGGTTAATCTATATATGATGACCCAAATTGCTTCTAAGCCTTGAGAAACTTTGGAAAGACTCGTCACGAAATCCATATTGATGTGTTCCCATTTCCATTCGAAAATCTCAAGTGGTTGCAATGGACCTTTAGGCACTTGATGTTCTGCCTTGACTCGTTGACAAATTAGACACCTTAAAATAAACTCTACAATCTCCCTCTTCATATTGTTCCACCAAAATATATATCGAAGGTCACGATACATTTTGGTATCTCCTAGTGGATTGCAAATGGCGTGTTGTGTGCTTTCATCATGATTTTCTGCTTTAATTCAGGGTCGTTAGGAACACAGAGTCGAGAGTTAACTCGAAGTATTCTTTTTTCATCGATACTTGCTTCAGGAATAGCACATTCTTATACTTTCTTTATCATGTTAATTAATTCTGGATCAGTAGTTTGAACAGCTTTAATTTTATCAATTAAAGTCGGTTCTACTCGTACGTGTGCAATGTTTGAATGGGTCCCTGGTATCTTTTTTATCTCCATTTTTTGTAAGTCATACAAGATGCTTCTTTGCGTTGTTAGCATTGCACTTGTACTTCATAAGATCTTCTACTCAAAGCGTCAGCTACAATGTTCGTCTTTTCCGGGTGATATTGGATGGTGTAATCATAATCCTTCAACAGTTTAAGCTAACGTCATTGTCGCATGTTGAGTTCCTTCTTAGTGAAGAAATACTTGAGACTTTTATGATCTGTATATATATCAACTTTTTATCCGTATAAGTAGTGTCTTTAGATCTTTAACGCGAAAACGATCGCTGTCAACTCTAAATCACGAGTAGGGTAGTTTTTCTCATAATCTTTGAGTTGTCGAGAGGTATAGGCTATAACCTTTTCATATTGCATAAGAACACAGCCTAGACATTTGCCTAAAGCATCGCTGTATATGACAAATTCTCCCGATTCTGATGGTATGGTCAGAATAGGACCTGAAACAAGTCTCTTATTGAGTTCTTGAAAACTTTTCTCGCATTTCTCGTTCCATGCGAATTTTGTACTTTTCCAAGTTAGCTGAGTTAATGGAATGGAGATTTGAGAAAATCCTTCTACGAATCTTTGATGATAACCAGCTAGGCCCAGAAAATTTCGGGCTTCAGTTACTGGCCGAGGTTGCTCCCAATTTAGTATTACTTCAATCTTTGTAGCATTGACTGATATTCCCTGACTAAAAATCACATGCCCAAGAAACATGACTTCCTCAAGCCAGAACTCACATTTCTTCAACTTGGCATATAACTTGTTCTTACGAAACTTTTGGAGTATTAATCTCAGGTGTTGTTCATGATCCTCACGACTCGTGGAGTATATGAGGATGTCATCAATAATGACAACCACAAAATGATTCAAATATTCTTTGAATATTCAGTTTATCATGTCAATGAAAGCTGCAGGAGCATTGGTTAGTCAAAAAGACATAACTAAGAACTCATAATGCCCATAACGAGTTCTGAAAGTAGTTTTTGAAATGTCATCAGCTTTAACCTTTAACTGATGATATCCAAAACAGAGATCAATCTTTGAGAAATGTTGAGCACCCTGCAATTGATCAAACATGTCATCAATCCGAAGTAACGGGTAACCATTTTTGATGGTGACATGGTTCAATTCTCGATAGTCAATGCACAACTTCATACTCATGTCTTTCTTCTACATAAATAGAACATGAACACCCCAAGGTGATGCACTCGGAAGAATGAAATCGGTATCCAACAATTCCTGTAGTTAGACTTTTAACTCTTAAAGTTCAATGTGAGTCATTTGGTATGGGGATTTGGAAAGAAGCTTAGTATTTAGTTCAAGATCAATACAAAATTTAATTTCACGGTTTGGGGGTAAGCCAGTAAGTTCCTCAAGAAAAACATCAAGAAACTCATTAACAATGAGAATATTAATCAAGTTTGACGTGTTTTTGTTCAAATCAGTGACATGAGCTAAAAATGCTTGACATCCGTTTTTCAATAAGCGAATAGCTTTATGGCTAGAAATAACAGTTATAGATTTTAATAGTTTAGTTGCTTGAATTTGCATGACAGGTTGATTAGAAATATGAAAACTAATAATCTTATGAAAACATTCAATTTTAGCATGATGTGTAGTCAACCAATCAATTCCTAAAATCACATCAAATTCATGCATTTTCAAACAAATAGGGTCAACGGGTAATGTGAGGTTGTTGATTTGAACCTAGGCAAGATTTATATACAGTAGATGTAATGGTTATTTCTCCGAATGAGGTTTCAACTAATAAGTCAAAGTCAAAGTTTTCAGAGATTAAATTTAAACATTGAGCACATGTAGGTGAGATAAAAAAGTGGGAGGAGCCAGTATCTAACAGGGTATAGACTTCACAAGAATTTATGAATAACTTACTAGTTAGCAACTCGTTCGGGTTCTGTGTTCTTTGAGATGTCACAACAAAATCTTTTCCTTGAACTACAGATTTTTCCTTGTCCGTATTGGCTTTTGGAGTCATTATTGCGGCCGAACTTGATTTCGTAACAGGGCAAAATCGCACAATATGTCATTCTTTCCCACAACTGTAGCATAACTTGGACTGCTGAGTACAGTTCGGGCTGATGTGACCCTTCTGACCATACTTGTAGCATCTTACTGGTCGTCGATCTCCTCCCCTCGAAATTGGTGTTGGTGCCCTTCCATAATCATTATAGAATCTCTTTCTCTTGAAATTGTTCCCACTGGATTCCCTTCTTCTGTTATTCAATGCAGAATTACCACCGAAGTGCTGGTTACCTCCTCTATGGTTCTCGTTCTTGTGGTTGTTGTCATTTCTCTCTCTATGTTGGTCATTGACTCTTTGTTGCAATATTTCATTTTCTTGCTCTACCCTTTGAGCCCTATCCACAAAATCTGAATACAAACAAATTTTATGAGAGCTAAGGTGTTGACGAATTTTGGTTCTCAAACATCACAAGAACATATGACTCATCCGTGCTTTATCATCTACTAAATGGGCAGCGAAATGAGATAACTCGGCAAACTTAGCTTCATATTGAGAGACATTAGTTTCATATTGAGAGACTATCATATTTTCTTGTTTCAGCTTAATGAATTCCACCTCTTTAATATGGCAGATTCTTTTTGAAAAGTACTTTTCGTTAAACAGTTCTTGAAATTCTGTTAAAGACATCTCGAGTGTTGAAGGGTAGATACGTTTTACCGCTTCCCACCAATGGTTCGCCTCACCTCGTAACATAAAAGTGGTGAATAACACCTTCTGATCATCTGCATATCGTAGGACATCAAATATTTTTGTCGTCTGCTTCAGTCACGCCTCCGCTTTGAATGGGTCAGGCTTCCAAAAAAATTCAGGTGGTCCCAAATCTTTAAATTGTTTAACGGTAACAATTCTTGAATTATCAGCGTTTCCACCGATAGGATCTCCCATCGCCTAATTTTGGATAAATTGCACGAAATATCTAAAAATCACATCATTCATCATGTTATCAGGAATATTATTTCCTAAGTTGGCAGGAGGATTGTTTGTGGCCACTTGATTATTAGCTATATTTGCTTCGGGCATTCCATAGTTAACTTTCTGATTTTTAGATGTCATACTTAACTGTGGTCACAAAATAAATGTTAGTTAAACAAACTGACTTATCACTTTCTGTCCCTACATTCAAATTGACTCATTAGGTAACAAAATCTCATTTAGGTAAAACACACTAGTGATTGATTTTCGTCTCTCTCCTCCAGTTCTAACCCCAGATCTCCATTAAAGACCATATTTCTAAGCTTTGATACCAACTGTGATGACCCCAAATCTGGGCCCACACAGATCAACTTGAGTTGTCAAAATACACAACAACTATTACAATACAGTAAATCGTACAATAATACAAAACTAAGTTTTCACTATTAGTGTCACACTATTTTACAATATGGTGAAGAATACTATAGCGACTATCTCGGACCATCACTCTATTCCCCTCTTTTTTTCGCTAGTCCAGGTTACATTCTCATTTCCTGAATAATTGAACAAAAAGAAAAAGGGTGAACTCAAATAACCCAGTAAAAAATATTATGACTAAGATAATGACGAATAAATTATCGCTAGCCTTCAACAGTTGAGTTCTTAATAGAATAATTTAAACATCAAGTTTTAATTCAACATGTGACGCCCCCAAATCTAGGCCTACATAGCCAAATTTGAGACGCCATAAAATACATAAACTTTAATACAAATAGTACATAGAACAGAAATGCAAAACTCAATAATACACAACTAAGTTTTCACTATTATTTCCACACTATATACAACATGTGAAGACTACAATAGCTATCACTCGGACCGTCACTCCATTCCCCCGCTAGACCCGCCTACTCTCTCTTTTTCTGAAAAACAATGGAACAAAAGAAAGGGTGAGCTCAAATAACCCAGTAAAAAATATCATGACTAAGATAACGACAAATAAATTATCATTAGCCTTCAACAGATGAGTTCTTAATTGAATATAATAGACAATAAGCTTTGTATCAATAATAGCAGCGGAATGAGCAATCTATTAGAAGAATAATGCAGACTATATTGTCCACTCGCTTCAATTTTTAGGAAAAGCATCATCAACTTTTATCATCTTAAACACCGCTGGTCATGATAATATAAATTTTCAGTTCCTGATTTTAATCATGCCAGTCAATAGTTCATCTTTGCATTGTGAGCCAAAGATATTCAATTATAACCCAACGGTAATGATTATACCAATTTTCAGCCTTTGGTCATAATCATACCAACAACAGTTCATCTTTGCCCCAGGCCAAAGAGAATATTCACCACGTGCCCTAAAAGACACAATAAATATATCGCCTTTATCCTATCAACTGTGCCCCAAGCCACAGATATTCACAACAACATGGTTCTTGATGATTAGAATAACAACCGTGATATAGATGATGAATCAGAAGAAACAGTATGATCAATTAGGGGTGTAAACGGATATAAACGGATACGGATATAGCAGTATCCGTATCCGTATTCGGAAAATTAATTCGCTATCCGTATCCGTATCCGGTATCCGGCGGATTTTAAAAATCATATCCGTATCCGGTATTCGAAAAAATATCCGAATACGGATTATATCCGTTTCCGTTTATATCCGGATTCGATTATCAATTTCCTAATATAAAATTTATTCAAATATTCAAATTAATTCCTAAAATAAACGAAAAGAAAATAGTAAAAGAAAATGGTATACCTTGAGTACTCGCAGACTGTTTGGAAACAGAGAAAGCAAAAGGTTTAACGCCAGCTTCAACTTCATCTCGAGAGAAGTCCTTAAAACCTTGAAAATCTGCCTCAAATTCGTCGTCCAGATCAATGGTCCCAGATCTCAAGGGCTCGGAGTAGTAATTGTTAGGGTTTTTCTTCAGAGGGGTGTTCAATAGCAGATCGGCGGTAAGGCGGTGGGAAGTCCGACTCGGCGGAGCGAAGCCGGAGATGATGGCTCCACCACACATATCTTTGTCTGATTAATTTCCAGGCAATTTCTAAAACGAAGATCGAAAAGACTTTATTTGATTTAGGGTTTTCTTTTTTAAGATAACAAATTACTAGTAAGCAAACACAACAGATACTCGCTCCTCTTCTTTTATGAGCTAAATAAAAGAGGGTCAGCAGTAGGCGAGCTCTCCCGTTTTTACATTAATACCCTTGCTTAAGTGTTTATTTTCGTGAGTACCTCAAAACTTGTGCTCTCCCAACAAAAATAAATAAATAATGGAGTAATACTAGATAGGATGGTAAGAATATGATTGATTGCTTGTAAGAATGACTGACACATAAGTTTTCCTAGTAAAGTGTGAAAAAGAATCGCAGGTAGTTTTATTTTAGTTTTTTAAAATTAATTTATGCAATAATTAAATTAAAATGAACTATTAACGTAATTTATTTTATTTTTAAAAATATAAAATTTAATATATTTATTTTTCAAAAATAATCTAGAATCATATTCAATAAAATTTTAAATTCATAAGAAAAATAATATTCCATTTAAATTTTAACTATTCTTGTGTTGTGTCAAAACAAAATTATTGTTATTTCACACAATTTTGTCTTATACGCAGGCAGTTAACAATTAAAAATATGATGATGGCAGCCCATAATAGAGTTATTTGTGATAATTACAACATTTATACAATAAAGTAAAATTATTTTTTAACCAAATCACGTCTCAAATTGATTTATTTAAATTTAATAGTTCAGATTGATTCTTTTCTTACTAAATTTCTCCCAAAAACTCAAATTAATAATAATAATAATAATAATAATAATAATAATAATAATAATAATAATAATAATAATAACAACAACAACAACAACAACAACAACAACAACAATAATAATAATAATTAATATAATAATAGTAATAATAGTAATAATAGTACTAATAATAATAATAATAATAATAATAATAACAATAATAATAATAATAATAGTAGTAATAATAATAATAATAATAATAATAATAATAATAATAATAATAATAATAATAATAATAATAATAATAATAATAATAATGCTCTACTTATTAATGTTTATATGTCCATTAATAAATAGATGCATATTTTATTTGTTAATTTGGAGTAATACTGTAGTGTGTATAAATATTTATAATATATAATTATAATATTTAAATTATATTTATAACACTTTTTAAATTATATATTTTTGATATATTGTAACATTATATATAACTATAATAAGGAGAGAAAAAATGAGTTTTAAAATATAGTTCATTAATGAATGAATGTTAATTTATTTATTTTTAATAAATACAATAATCAATGCTCTAAATTATAATTTAAATAAGTTTTCATTATTTTTGAAATCCTAAATTCAAAATGAATGCTCTACTTATTAATGTTTAGATACCTATTAATAAGTAGATGTCCATTTTATGTGTTAACTTGGAGTAATACTGTAGTGTGTATGAATATTTATAATTTATAATTATAACGTTTAAATAATATTTATAACACTTGTTAAATGATATATTTTAGATATATTGTAACACTATATATAACTAGAATAAGAGGAAAAAGTAATGAGTGTTAAAGTATAGTTCATTTTATTTTTAATAAATACAATAATCAATGCTTTAAATTATAATTCAAATAAGTTTTCATTATTTTTGAAATACTAAATTCAAAAATAAATACTCTACTTATTAATGTTTAGATATCTATTAATAAGTAGATGTTTATTTTATGTGTTAATTTGGAGTAATACTGTAGTGTGTTTGAATATTTATAATCTATAATTATAACATTTAAATGATATTTATAACATTTGTTAAATGATATATTTTAGATATATTGTAACACTATATATAACTAAAATAAGAGGGAAAAGTAATGAGTGTTAAAGTATAGTTCATTAATGAATGAATGTTAATTTATTTATTTTTAATAAATACAATAATCAATACTTTAAATTATAATTTAAATAAGTTTTCATTATTTTTGAAATCCTAAATTCAAAAATAAATACTCTACTTATTAATGTTTAGATATCCATTAATAAGTAGATGTTTATTTTATGTGTTAATTTGGAGTAATACTGTAGTGTGTATGAATATTTATAATATATAATTATAACATTTAAATGATATTTATAACACTTGTTAAATGATGTATTTTAGATATATTGTAACACTATATATAACTAGAATAAAGGAAAAAAAATAATAAGTTTTAAAGTATTGTTCATTAATGAATGAATGTTAATTTATTTATTTTTAATAAATACAATAATCAATGCTCTAAATTATAATTTAAATAATTTTTTATTATTTTTGAAATCCTAAATTCAAAATGAATGCTCTACTTATTAATGTTTAGATGCCCATTAATAAGTAGATGTCCATTTTATGTGTTAATTTGGAGTAATACTGTAGTGTGTATAAATATTTATAATCTATAATTATAACATTTAAATGATATTTATAACATTTATAACACTTGTTAAATGATCCAAAAGTTATATTGTAACACTTGTTAAATGATACATTTGAGATATTTTAATTTTATAATAGTAAAAATTCATTAACTATACTTAAATCAATTTATTAATATTATAATAAAAGTGTTATTTTCTACTTTTTAGAAATAAATTGATATATTTTAAAAATAATTTTTGTATGATAGTGAAAACTAATTATTATATAAGGAAGACCATTTAAAAGAAATAATTTTGCTTATTATATATATATATATATATATATATATATATATATATATATATATATATATATATAAGTTATTCGAATTCGGATATCGGATTCCGGATATCCGCTATCCGCCGGATATATTTACGGACGGATGTTAAACGAATACGAATACGCTTATATCCGTATTCGTATCCGTTTATTTGCGGATACCTTTAAACCGAATACGGATATATCCGTTTTTTTCCGAATGCGAATAATATTCGCTTTTTTTCGAATACGAATGCGGACGAATACGAATTTTCCGGTTACCATTTACAGCCCTTCGATCAATAAATATCGAAAGTTTATGACTTTACTTTGTGCAGATTCAAATAATGTCCAAATTGCCAACATGACGTGGACTAAAAATCAAGAATGATATTTAAGATCCACAGTTCAGAATAACAGTTAAGGTTCAATAGAAAGATTTAGAAAAATAGGAAGGTTCAGTTGAAATGATATTAGATGAAGCGCAAACTATTAAAGAATATATATTATTTCAGGAAACTTTACCAACAAGAGACAAATAAGAAATGAATACGAAGAGTAATTCACCAAACATGCGGTAGTCCGCGTAGTCAGGTTATTCTCAGAAATTAATAAGGAATGAATACTAAAGGTTATTCACCAAACATGCAGTAGTCTGCGTAGTCAGGTTATTTCCACAAATTAATAAAAATTGAATACGAAGAGTCATTCACCCAAACGGACGGTAATCCGCGCAGTAAGATTATTCTCAGAGATTAATAAGGAATGAATACGAAAGGTTATTCACCAACAGGCGGTAATCCGCGCCGTAAGGTTATTCCCACAATTTAATACATGGAAATAAATACGAAAGGTTATTCACCAACAGGCGGTAATCCGCGCCGTAAGGTTATTCCCACAATTTAATACATAAAAATAAATGGCACATCTTATGAGTAAGAAAGAAACGATATTATTTTCGAGAATCAAATATTGATATACCCTTACCATATTAAGTTTAAATAATGTAAGATGAAAAAGATGGTATCCCTTACCTTAACACGTGACTAGATATGAACTCGTACACTTACAGATCTTTACAAATACTCAAGATGACTTTAGCACACTCAAAGAGAACTTATACAAAGAAATATTTGGAGAGTGAAAGAAAGAATAAGCAAGGAAGTTTTTATGAAAAATCCTTAAGTTAAGGCCTCTATTTATAGCAAAAAATCTTATCATCACAAAGATTTCCTAATTTAATCCAAACCGTATATTTCGAGATAATGTTTAATCCATACCACTCATTTCATCTTTCAAGATTTCCTTAACCAAAACCATTCATTTAAAGATCATCTTTTAATCTATACCATTCAATTTACTTTATATATAAAACAACTAACTTTAAATAAATCAATTAACTTTATATATAAAAACAAACAACTTTATATAATTTATCATAATAAAAACAAATACCTTTATATAATTTATCATAATAAAAATAAATAACTTTATCAATTCAATTATTCAACAATAATTCACAATTATTCATTATTATAGTTAATTGTTGTAAATGCAGTGTAGTTGGCTTTTCGAGTTAGATAAACAGAATACAACAGTTTAATCAATATCATAAAAGAGATAACAATAATGCTAAAAATAGATAAGAAAATAACACGTTATTGTGTAGTGACAATTATTGATTCAGTAATGTGAATTATTGTGCATATGCTACTGTGACAATTATCAACTCAATAATATGAATTATTATGCATGTGACAATTATTGGTTCAATAAAGTCAATATAGTACAATAACCACTTTATCAGTTTAATAATATGAAACATTGTGTAATACCGTGTGCTACTATGCAATACCGTGTGCTACTATGTAATACCGTATGTTACTATTTCTTTACCACCGGATATTTTAACAGTTCAAGATGATTATACCGTTGACTATATTTATTTAAAAAGGTTACGTATGTCGCTTTCTATATCCGACAATAAGTCGTTGTGGGGGTCCACCATTATTTTGTTATTTCGGCGCCGTCGTACGAATCGAATATTCCCCGACAAAACGAATATTCTCCGACCAAACGAATATTGTCCGACATAATAAAATTTACATATAACATCCTTAACTTTTAACCTTATTAATTTAACCACCTACTATTTCAGGAAAAATATATAAGAAGAAAAATTAAATTTTGTATTTCATAAAATTCGGGGTCTTACACAACAACTGCAGTTAAATTCTTAAACAAAGTTCAGATCAACAACTGCAGCAGAATAACAACCATTAGAAAAATTATATGGACCATGATGTTCACTCACTTCTTTTTTTCACAAAAACATAATCAATTTTTATCATCTGAAACACCACTGGTCATGATCATACCAAATAACGATTACTCTTTGCCCTTAGCCAAAGAGAACTTTCAGCACGTGCCCTAAAAAACACACTGTCATTATATCGCCTTTATCTTATCATCTGTGCCCCAGGCCACAGATATCCATAACAACTTAATTTTTTTGATGATTAAAATAAATAACGGTGATATAAATGATGAACAGAAGAAACAGGATAAACAATAAATGTCGGAAGTTTACAATTTTACTTTGTGCAGATTCAAATAATGTCCAAATTATCAACATGATGTAGAGTGAAATTCACAAATGATATTCAAGATCCATAGTTCAGAATAACGATTACAATTCAATAGAAATGTTCAGAAAATAGGAAGGTTCATGGGGTGATGTCGCAGACACCCAAAAATAAAAATCTTACTTTGAAAAAATAAATATGTAGTAGTGCAAGTAAGAGTCGATCCCACAGAGAATGATTAATTTAATTTTATGTTTTCGCAAACAAAAGTTGGGGGGGTTTTGTAATTAAATAAATAATTTAAATAAAAGTAATTAAAATAATTATGCAAGAAATAAATAAAAATAAAAAATCTTGGTTTAAGTCAACATCCACCATCAAGAATTTACAACTGATCACTGATGCAAGAATAAATCAATTAATATTTTAAACATTCACCGTAGAAAGAACTACTCGCAGGTGAAATAATTTTTCTCATCTCTCCTTAATTTTAGATAAGTAGAGCCACTTGGTCTAAATACCCTTACTAATAAATAACCTCTGACACTTACTAAAGATTTAATTTAATAGCAACATAAAGAATTAGAGAGATCGTTAAACTAAACAACACAAGCCACTTGTTTGCATTTAATTTAGATGAATATTCTTCCTAAGATAAAATAATCTTTTGATCTGCAAAACAATTATTAAACTTAGTTGCGTCATCAACAGCAGTAGATTAAAATAAATAATGAACTAGTAATACTCATAGCAATTAAACAAACTAATCATAAAATTTAAGCACAGAAAAATATTCAATACTCAAAATATAAATTGAACAGTTAAAATAAATTAGATCACACAATGTATAAATCTTGATGGCTTCAATCACTTAAACCAAGAAAAATAAATTAGCCACTCATAATTATAAAGAACTCTAAAGAATAGAAGAGAGAATTTTTATTCTAATGAGAGTTGTTTTTTACATTGTGTGTCAAGCCCTCTATTTATAGGCTCCAAAATCCTCCTAACCCTAATAGGATTTACAATTAAAAATAAAAAAATAAAAAAATAATTATTATCCTAACCCTAATTGGAATTAAAATTCAATTTGGAATCAAAAAGTAGCAAAAATCCGAAATAATTCTGTTTCCCAGCATTTCTACGCAACCAAACACGCCTTAACGCCCGCTTTGACCCGGTCAACGCGCTTCCGCGTGGGATGACGTCAGCATGCATTGTCGCGCTTTGCGCGAACGGTTTTCTGCGGTTCAATACGACGTCGTTTCTGTTTTCGCTGTCTGCCATCCGTTTACTCGCACCAAACGACGTCGTGTGTTGGCTCCGTTTCTTTACTATCGCGCGCATGGCGCGGTTAACTTTTTTCGGCTTATTTACAACTTTGCCCCTACGCGTCTTTTCTTGCTTAATTACCATAATGCCATCAGCTTATTAATAAATTCCTACAAAATAAAGTAAAATAGATAAAAATAATATAAAAATACTAAAAATCATAAAAACACATAATAATAAATAAAACACCTAAACACTAAAAATAAATAAAAACACATAAATAAAAAGAAATATAAAAATACTATAAAATTATCTAAATTAACATAAATTAACTAAAATCCTATAAAACCTATTAAAACGAAAATGAGCTAAATAATTAAACATTTAAGCACACAATAAATATAAAAACTAAGTATTAGAGAATAAAAATATCGTATACTTTAACTCTATCAGTTCAATTAAAATGATATTAGATGAAGTGCAAACTATTAACGAGCATATAATCATTTCAGGAAATTTTACCAAATAATACTTACCATAGTAAATTTAAGAGTATGAAATAAATGATACCCTTACCGTAGTAAGTTTAAATAATAGAAGATGAAAGAAAATATATTCTTTACCTTATCACGTGAAAAGAGTCTGCTTAAATATAGTGAGTTTAAATGTAGTAAATCAACATATATATTTATAATATAATTAGTAATTACTACATATAAATTTCATGATAACTCGTATATTATGAATTGTCAAAAATATTTATATAATATAATTTTTTTGTAGTGTAATAAAGTATAACAATTTGAAAAATAGTTTTTGAAATAATATTTCAAAATAACTCTTCCAAAGGAAGTTTTTTTAAAATAAATCTTCTCAAAGAAGAGTCTTCTAAAGGAAGCTTTATGAATATCGTGTGAAATAGGTATTTGTGCAATTACTACTGTGACGCCCCCAAATCTAGGCCCACACAGCCCAAACTTGAGTCGTCAAAAGACTACAACAAAATTATTACAATGAAATACAACGTACAACAATACAGTGGATAATACAACACAACTAAGTCTTCATTATTATTGCCACACTATTTTATAACACGTGAAGACTATGATAGCTATCCCCGCACTCTCACTCCATTCCCCGGCTAGACCCCGTTACGTTCTCATCTCCTGTTGAAAAACAATGGAACGAAAAGAAAGGGTGAGCTCAAATAGCCCAGTAAGAAATATCATGACTAAGATAATGACGAATAATTTATCATTAGCCTTCAACAGTTGAGTTCTTGATAGAATACAATAGACTACAAGGTTTATATCAAAAATTGTAGTTAAATTCTTAAACAATGTTCAGATCAATAATAGCAGCGGAATGAGCAATCTATTAGAAGAATAATGCAGATATAATGTCCACTCGGTTCTCTTTTTAGGAAAAACATCATCAACTTTTATCATCTGAAATACCATTAGTCATGATAATATAAATTCACAGTTCCTGGTCATAATCATGCAAATCAACAGTTCATATTTGCACTACGGGCCAAAGACATTTAATATAACACCAACGGTCATGATTATACCAGATTCAACCATTGGTAATAATCATACCAATCAACAGTTCATCTTTGCACTACGGGCCAAAGATATTCAATAAAGCACCAACCGTCATGATTATACCAGATTCAGCCTTTGGTCATAATCATACCAACCAACAGTTCATCTTTGCACTACGGGCCAAAGAGAACATTCACCACGTGCCATAAAAGACACCGAACAGATGTATCGCCTTTAACCTAGTATATCGCCTTTAACCTATCATCTGTTCAACAATTATATCACATCTGTGCCCCCGGCCACAGATATTCACAACAGCTTGATTCTTGATGATTTATATAAATAACAGTGATACAAATGATGAACAGAAGAAACAGGATAAACAATATGTATCAGAAGTTTACTTTGTGCAGATTCAAATAATGTCCAAATTGTCAACATGATGTGGAGTGAAATTTAAAAATGATATTCAAGATCCACAGTTCAGAATAACGGTTACAGTTCAATAGAAAGGTTCAGAAAATAGGAAGGTTCAGTTGAAATAATGAAGTTCAACTATTATGGAACATATAATATTTTCAGAAATTATAGAAGCAATAATTCCATAATAAGTTTCGATTTAGGAGTATGAAAGAGAATAATATCCCTTACCGTAGCAGGTTTGATTAACAAAAGGTGAAGGAAATTAATACAAATGGGTTATTCACCAACAGGCGGTAATCCGCGCCATAAGTTATTCCCACAATTTATAAGAATTTGAATACGAAGAGTTATTCACCAAACAGGCGTAATCCGCACCGTAAGGTTATTCCCACAATTTAATAGAATTTGAACACGAAGAGTTATTCACCAAACAGGCGTAATCCGCACCGTAAGGTTATTCCCATAATTTAATAGAATTTGAACACGAAGAGTTATTCACCAAACAGGCGTAATCCGCACCGTAAGGTTATTCCCATAATTTAATAGAATTTGAACACGAAGAGTTATTCACCAAACAGGCGATAATCCGCACCGTAAGGTTATTCTCAAAGATTAATAAGGAATAAATACAAAAGGTTATTCACCAACAGGCGGTAAACCGCGCCGTAAGGTTATTCCCACAATTTAATACATGGAAGTAAATGGCACAAGAAAGAAACGATATTATTTTCGAGAATCAAAGAATGATAATCCCTTCAAGTAAGAAAGAAAATAATATCCATTTATGATGATGAAAAGAATGATACCCCTTACCTTAACACGTGACTGGATATTGATTTAAATGAGGTTGATCAACCTATATTTTTATAATAAAATTAGTAATTTCCACATATAAATTTCAAAGTGTATGATAACTCGTATAATATGAATTATCAAAATTATATATATTTAACATAATTTTTGTAGTATAATATAACTACTTTTAAATAGTTTTAAAAATAATATTCCAAAATAAATCTTTCAAAGAAAGCTTTTAAAAATGAATCTTCTTAAAGAAGAGTCTTCTAAAGGAAGATTTGTGAATACCGTGAAAAATAGGAATTTATAAAATTACTACTCTTTAATAAAAGACTTACTTGAAAAATTCCTGCACTCCTTTTGGCTTTCAAACTCTCAAAATAACCTTACTATTCTCAGAGAAAACTCATAAAATTCTTATAGAAAAATTTTATGTTTTAGGTGTGATTTTTCTATTCAGCTGAACAAGCTATTTATAGGAGAAAATAAGGCACTATGCGTGGTAGGTGAACAGAAAAAAAATTCAGCAGAGGCTGCTGCGCAGCCTCCACCAACCCATTCCCAGCAAACACATTTCTCACATTTCGTGTGGGCCCCACAGTGGGTCCCACATGTTTATTACTATTCACTTACTATTCACGTTACTATTCACGTCACTATTCACGTTACTATTTCAAATAGTAAAATTAATTATTTTATTTATTTATTTATTTATTTATTCTTCCTGTGAGTCCAACATATAAAATAATGTTACCATAATAATGTAAGAAACACGTTACATATTTTTATTAATTTAATAATATAAATTACAGTATATTTGCTACTGTGACAATTATTAGATTCAATAATTTTAAACTACAGTGCACCAACAATTATTGACTCGATGATATGAAATACAGTGTAATGACAATTATTGAATCAATAATGCAAAATACTGTGTAGCAACAATAATTGAATTGATAATATAAAATATTATGCAGTGACAATTATTGATGAAATGATGCGTAACAGTTACGGTGTCAATAATATGAGACACTGTGCAATACCGTGTGCTACTGTAGAATACCGTGTGCCACAATAAAATACCATAAATTACCGTATGCTACTATTCTTTTATCACCGGTATTTTAACAGTTAACACCATTGACTATTTTTATTTAAAAATGTTACTTCTGTCGTTTTCTATATCCGACAAATATTCCGTTGTGGGGTCCACAAATAATTTGTTATTTCGGCGCCGTCGTACGGCACGAATATTCCCCGACAAAACGAATATTGTCTGTCAAAAAAAAATTTGCACATAACATCCTTAACTTTCAATTTCGTCAATTTAACCACTTACTGTTTCATGAAAAATATATATGAAGAAAAATTAAATTTTATATTTCATAAAATTCGGGGTCTTACAACCTCCCCTCCTTATGAAATTTCGTCCCCGAAATTAACGTACCGGGCATTTCAAAGTTATCCTCCTGATTTCCAGATGCCATACTAAACTGTGGTCACAAAATAATTGTTAGTTAAAACAAACTGACTCATCACTTAATGTCCCTATATTCAAATCAACTCATTAGATAATAAAATCTAATTTAGGTAGGACACACTAGTGACTGATTCTATTCGTCTCTCCCCTCCTAGTTCTAACCCCAGATCTCCATTAAAGACCATATCCCTAAGCTCTGATACCAACTGTGACACCCCCAAATCTAGGCCCACACAGCCCAAACTTGAGTCGTCAAAAGACTACAACAAAATTATTACAATGAAATACAACGTACAACAATACAGTGGATAATACAACACAACTAAGTCTTCATTATTATTGCCACACTATTTTATAACACGTGAAGACTATGATAGCTATCCCCGCACTCTCACTCCATTCCCCGGCTAGACCCCGTTACGTTCTCATCTCCTGTTGAAAAACAATGGAACGAAAAGAAAGGGTGAGCTCAAATAGCCCAGTAAGAAATATCATGACTAAGATAATGACGAATAATTTATCATTAGCCTTCAACAGTTGAGTTCTTGATAGAATACAATAGACTACAAGGTTTATATCAAAAATTGTAGTTAAATTCTTAAACAATGTTCAGATCAATAATAGCAGCGGAATGAGCAATCTATTAGAAGAATAATGCAGATATAATGTCCACTCGGTTCTCTTTTTAGGAAAAACATCATCAACTTTTATCATCTGAAATACCATTAGTCATGATAATATAAATTCACAGTTCCTGGTCATAATCATGCAAATCAACAGTTCATATTTGCACTACGGGCCAAAGACATTTAATATAACACCAACGGTCATGATTATACCAGATTCAACCATTGGTAATAATCATACCAATCAACAGTTCATCTTTGCACTACGGGCCAAAGATATTCAATAAAGCACCAACCGTCATGATTATACCAGATTCAGCCTTTGGTCATAATCATACCAACCAACAGTTCATCTTTGCACTACGGGCCAAAGAGAACATTCACCACGTGCCATAAAAGACACCGAACAGATGTATCGCCTTTAACCTAGTATATCGCCTTTAACCTATCATCTGTTCAACAATTATATCACATCTGTGCCCCCGGCCACAGATATTCACAACAGCTTGATTCTTGATGATTTATATAAATAACAGTGATACAAATGATGAACAGAAGAAATAGGATAAACAATATGTATCAGAAGTTTACTTTGTGCAGATTCAAATAATGTCCAAATTGTCAACATGATGTGGAGTGAAATTTAAAAATGATATTCAAGATCCACAGTTCAGAATAACGGTTACAGTTCAATAGAAAGGTTCAGAAAATAGGAAGGTTCAGTTGAAATAATGAAGTTCAACTATTATGGAACATATAATATTTTCAGAAATTATAGAAGCAATAATTCCATAATAAGTTTCGATTTAGGAGTATGAAAGAGAATAATATCCCTTACCGTAGCAGGTTTGATTAACAAAAGGTGAAGGAAATTAATACAAATGGGTTATTCACCAACAGGCGGTAATCCGCGCCATAAGTTATTCCCACAATTTATAAGAATTTGAATACGAAGAGTTATTCACCAAACAGGCGTAATCCGCACCGTAAGGTTATTCCCACAATTTAATAGAATTTGAACACGAAGAGTTATTCACCAAACAGGCGTAATCCGCACCGTAAGGTTATTCCCATAATTTAATAGAATTTGAACACGAAGAGTTATTCACCAAACAGGCGTAATCCGCACCGTAAGGTTATTCCCATAATTTAATAGAATTTGAACACGAAGAGTTATTCACCAAACAGGCGATAATCCGCACCGTAAGGTTATTCTCAAAGATTAATAAGGAATAAATACAAAAGGTTATTCACCAACAGGCGGTAAACCGCGCCGTAAGGTTATTCCCACAATTTAATACATGGAAGTAAATGGCACAAGAAAGAAACGATATTATTTTCGAGAATCAAAGAATGATAATCCCTTCAAGTAAGAAAGAAAATAATATCCATTTATGATGATGAAAAGAATGATACCCCTTACCTTAACACGTGACTGGATATTGATTTAAATGAGGTTGATCAACCTATATTTTTATAATAAAATTAGTAATTTCCACATATAAATTTCAAAGTGTATGATAACTCGTATAATATGAATTATCAAAATTATATATATTTAACATAATTTTTGTAGTATAATATAACTACTTTTAAATAGTTTTAAAAATAATATTCCAAAATAAATCTTCCAAAGAAAGCTTTTAAAAATGAATCTTCTTAAAGAAGAGTCTTCTAAAGGAAGATTTGTGAATACCGTGAAAAATAGGAATTTATAAAATTACTACTCTTTAATAAAAGACTTACTTGAAAAATTCCTGCACTCCTTTTGGCTTTCAAACTCTCAAAATAACCTTACTATTCTCAGAGAAAACTCATAAAATTCTTATAGAAAAATTTTATGTTTTAGGTGTGATTTTTCTATTCAGCTGAACAAGCTATTTATAGGAGAAAATAAGGCACTATGCGTGGTAGGTGAACAGAAAAAAAATTCAGCAGAGGCTGCTGCGCAGCCTCCACCAACCCATTCCCAGCAAACACATTTCTCACATTTCGTGTGGGCCCCACAGTGGGTCCCACATGTTTCTTACTATTCACTTACTATTCACGTTACTATTCACGTCACTATTCACGTTACTATTTCAAATAGTAAAATTAATTATTTTATTTATTTATTTATTTATTTATTCTTCCTGTGAGTCCAACATATAAAATAATGTTACCATAATAATGTAAGAAACACGTTACATATTTTTATTAATTTAATAATATAAATTACAGTATATTTGCTACTGTGACAATTATTAGATTCAATAATTTTAAACTACAGTGCACCAACAATTATTGACTCGATGATATGAAATACAGTGTAATGACAATTATTGAATCAATAATGCAAAATACTGTGTAGCAACAATAATTGAATTGATAATATAAAATATTATGCAGTGACAATTATTGATGAAATGATGCGTAACAGTTACGGTGTCAATAATATGAGACACTGTGCAATACCGTGTGCTACTGTAGAATACCGTGTGCCACAATAAAATACCATAAATTACCGTATGCTACTATTCTTTTATCACCGGTATTTTAACAGTTAACACCGTTGACTATTTTTATTTAAAAAGGTTACTTCTGTCGTTTTCTATATCCGACAAATATTCCGTTGTGGGGTCCACAAATAATTTGTTATTTCGGCGCCGTCGTACGGCACGAATATTCCCCGACAAAACGAATATTGTCCGTCAAAAAAAAATTTGCACATAACATCCTTAACTTTCAATTTCGTCAATTTAACCACTTACTGTTTCATGAAAAATATATATGAAGAAAAATTAAATTTTATATTTCATAAAATTCGGGGTCTTACAACTACTCTTTAGATAAAATACTTACTTAAGAAATTCCTACACTCCTTTTGGTTTAATGACACTCAAAATAACCTTACTATTCTTAGAGAAATACTCACAAAATACTTGCAGAATTTTTTTATGTTTTAAGTGTGATTTTTCTATTCAACTGAGCAACCTATTTATAGGAGAAAGGAGTGCACTGTGTGTGGTAGGTGAGCTACTGGCGTGCTGCACGCCAGCTTGAATTTTCATATTAGCAGCGCAGCCTGACTGCCTTTTTCCTTCACCAAACGTCTCCAGCAAACTCATTTTCATGCCCATTTCTTATGTGACCCCCACAGAGAGTCCATATACTATTCACATATAACAATAAAAATACCCACTAATAATACAATAATTAAGGTAATGTTACAACAGTAATAACAATAATTTAACAAAAATGTAAGAAACATGTTATTAATAATTATTAATTTAATAATATAATTTATTGTGTATTTTCTACCGTGACAATTATTTGGTTCAATAATTTTAAAATACAATGCAATAACAATTATTGATTCAATGATATAAAATACAGTGTAATAACAATTATTGAATCAATAATGCAAAATACTGTATATCAACAATTATTGATGAATATTGTGTAAAAATCACTTTATCAGATCAAGAAAATGAAACACTGTGCACCACTGTGTGTTACTATGTAATACCGTGTGTTATAGTAAAATACCATAAAATATCATATGATACTATTCTTTTATCATCGATATTTTAACAGTTAAAAGTGATAACACCGCTAATTATTTTTATTTAAAAAAGTTACTTCTGTCGTTTTCTATATCCGATAATATTTTGTTGTGAGGTACACTAATGATTAGTTATTTTGACGTCGTCGTACGACTTAAATATTCACCGACAAAATGAATATTTCCCAACAAAATAAATATTGTCTGACATAATAAAATTTTCACACAACATCCTTAACTTTTAATTTTGTCAATTTAACTACTTACTGTTTCAGAAAAATATATATGAAATAAAATAAAATTTTATATTTTATAAAATTTGGGGCATTTCAACAATAACAGGATTAACACACATATACATACATTTAAATAAATAATAAAACAAACATATATAATTCAATTAAGACTTAAACAAACACATAAAATTTTGAACAATCTTTAATAGTGTATACTATTAATAATATCATTTTAGGAAAAAAATTAAAAATATTAATGACATTTCATCGGTCCATAAAATAAAAACAAGAGAAAATAATATAAATTATATTTTTACTAATTTGTTAAAGAAAAATCAAAAATAATTTGTATATAACAAAATTTGACTGAAAAAATATACGTAAAATATCATTCAGCACTATTTCTTACTAATTCGCTACAATTTTTTAGTTGAATCGTTCAGAAGAATTCAAATTTTAAAAATTATAAAATAAACCGTCATAATAATTTATTTGGTCAAATTTAAATTTATTTAGATGCAAACAAACAATTTTTTTTAATTTTTTATATCTATTATATATTTTGTCACAATGACCCCAACGAATCCAAATTCGGGCATGCCGATAATATAAAATCACTCCCTATTCATCCCGCTTTTGAGCAAAGCCCAGCTTAGTTAGGGTTTTACAGACGAAGCAAGAAGAGTTTTCAGAGAGAAGAGCTATAGCCATGAGTAGGAGCTTGGGAATACCGGTGAAGCTTCTACACGAGGCAGCGGGACACATTGTGACAGTAGAACTGAAGAGTGGTGAGCTTTACAGAGGAAGTATGATCGAGTGCGAAGACAACTGGAATTGCCAACTCGAAAACATCACTTACACGGCCAAGGTTATTCTTTTTCATACTTACCAATATAAAACTTGATTTTGGTTTAATTTTAGGGTAATTTGTTTATTTATTCGTCTGTTCGTTCAGTGCTTGGTTTTGTGGCTTGTTAAACCCTAGATGATTTGAACTTACCCGCTGTTCGTTTCATAAGAAATTGGAATTGATAATTAACTTTGAGTATAGGCTTTGGAATGTATCTCCTGCTCTTTTCTAGTTATTGTAGTAGCTATTTTTTTAATAACAAAACTGGATGATTAATGTTCTTTGATGACAATTTTTTGGATCTCAGACTTGTCCTTTTTCCCAACATAATCATTTTGTTTGTATTTCATCGGGTTTAATGTTCTGCATTTGTTTATAATTTCAGGGTTTGTCATCTAATTTTTGTGTGATATCTTATGATATGATTAAGTGGAGTATATGTTATGATATAATTAACTCTCCAGTTTGCTTGCCTAATGTGACTGAATAAAAGAAAAACCACAAAACAATACGATGTAAAAATAATTAAGACACATGATGTGGCTACTTAACTGGATGTGCTTCTCAATATGGATCATTTTCTGTGTTTGCTTAATGTTCAGCCAATATCCCTTTGGTCTTTTGTTTATGTACAAATATTTGATATGATTTTGATTGCACTGTATTTCACCTCATATGTCCTCACTATGTTTCCTTGCATTGTGTTCACATTATTGCTCCCTTGTTTTTGCTTTGCAATAGCTGCAATCATTTGTTATTTGTAGTGCAGCTATGCCGTTCGTTTAGTGACTCCAGGTGTTGATTTATCTAGAATCCTTATTCATTGACCTTATGCTGGAAAATGGTTTATAATCCTCTGCAGTCACTTGATGTGCACCAAAGCTATAATTACTGCTTGCACTTGGATTACATAACTAAATATAAATTGTGTATTGTATTAAATTGTTAATTAGATATCCAATTTTTCTTATTTATGTGCATGTGTAGAGTTCAGCGCTAATATTTGTGGAACAATAACACAGCGAAAGACGGGGTAAACAATATAAACAATCAAAGGAATCGAATCTATAAAATCTGCGATCACACGAATCCACAGAGAAAGGTAAAAACTGACTAAGCAACCACATTATATTGATAAAATCTGAATAATAGAAGGTACCTTCATAATAATAAGAGACTATTTATATTACCTAAACCCTAAAATTAAATTCAATAAATTTAAAAATTAAGCACAAAGCATAAACGTGCCTAAAAATAATTAAATCTACTAGGTTAATCTAAATAATAAATAAAAGTACAATAATAGTTTAAAATTCCCATACATCCCATAGTATAAATTAAACTCAATCTTCATTGATAATCTTTCCCATGTCAAACAAGAAGGAACAATTCTGTTAGTAATAAGATAATGAATAAAGGGTATTATCCATAACATCATATTGTTTGAACAAGAGCAACTGAAGAATTGTAGAATGTCTTGCAGAAAAACTTTTGCAAGTGCTTATGAAAAATCTAAGTAACTTTTTGGAAGGTCAACATTAATATTCTCTGCATTAGTAGTTTCTATATATATATATATATATATTTGAGTGTATGTGTGTGTATAGAGAGGGAGAGAGAGTTGGGGAGGCATTAGGTAACACCACATTTAACCCTATCTTCTTGCATATGTCTTGTGTCCTGATCTGTTCTTTTGATTCTATCAATTACTCATTCTGTGAATTTATTGCAGGATGGAAAGGTCTCACAACTTGAGCATGTTTTTATTCGAGGTAGCAAAGTCAGGTAAGTAATCATTATTTAAGATGATTTAGTTGTTTTAAACTGCATTGATTAAGAAGATTTAGCTGTTTTAAACTGCATTGATTTTAAACATTTGTCTAAAAGTGAGTTGAAATCTTTCAGGTTTATGGTGATCCCAGACATGCTTAAGAATGCTCCAATGTTCAAGCGTTTGGAAGCAAGAATTAAGGTATCTTCATCTCGTTATGTGTTCATTGTGTTTCTTTTTATTTTATTTTATGTTCTAATTTATATGATTTTTTGACAGGGTAAGGGATCTTCGATTGGAGTTAGCCGGGGCCGTGCTGTTGGAATGCGAGCTAGAGTAAGTGTTTTTTGTTGTTGTTGTGGTATTCCTACATAGGAAGTATAATACTCGACATGAAAGTGTTATTTATCATATGACTCCTATAACATAGTACCAGAGGAACCAACAAATTTTATGGGAAATGGGTTTGCCTTGAACGGACTGGTCAGAGATCCCATTAATTACTACATGGTGGCATCTGTTGATTTTTGTGTTTCTGTTAATAAAGCATTGTATGAGGCTGTTAAATCCCTAGTTGTTTCAAAGCACATGCATCCATAAAATATAAAATTGTTGCAGAACTTGTTTAATTATCCACATGGAGGAAAGTGACCTGAATATTGAATCTTTTTCCTTGTGCAGGCTCAGGCAGCTGGTCGTGGAGGTCCTCCTGGTAGGGGCGTTGCACCCCCAATGCGGAGGTAACTAACTATATTGTTTGAGTGGGATGCTCTCCTCCTTGCTCTGAAGATTTTTCATTATAACTGTTTGCTTGAGTAATTACTTTTGCCTAGATCCTTGATTTTGTAGCTTGAGAGTTGGTGTATAACAATGACAATAACTTTCATTGAAGGATGATTTAAATATCTCGGATGTAAGCAATCTTTAGATCACTGACGCTGTCTACCTTGTTTTGTTGACTTAGATAAGCCAAGATTGTCCAGATTATGTATTAATTTCAAGCCTGAGATCATCAAGATGCTGTCTTACTTTTCAGCTTCCAATTGTTGTAGCTTGTATTAGTTCTGCACCGTGATGAATTTGGCAGGTGTAGACTTGGTGTTCCCTTTTGGGCCCTCTCTTGAATTCAACCAGTATGAGAAATTGTCTTGCTTTGTTATAACTGATTTTATGAATGCAATCAATCAGTTTGTGTTAAACCAAGGGCGTAATAGTAAATATCATGGTGGTGGTTCAAGCCTAGCTTGTTTAACAGTTTAAAGAGCCAAATCGAAGCTTCTACAAGGTTGTGCTGAGTTAAAGTTTTTCATGAGCTGCCCATAAATTGTTTTAAAGGTTGAGAAAACTATAGTTTTCAACAAAGAATTCAAGATTTTTATGCTAAATGACAAAAGCTAAGCGTAACCATATTAAACATTAAAACAAATTGTCACACTTATATCATGACATAAGTAAGCAATTATTGTTGTACCGGTCAAAACCTCTATCCAAGTTTATTAAATAAAATGCGTAGAATCTTAAACTGTGACATATGAATCTTAAAATATTCAGCGAAGTACAAGGAGTTGATTTTTAAGATTAGCCTATGTTTATGCTTGTGCGACAAAGATGCTCTCGATATTGGAATGCAAATGATCTTTTGGTTCATGAACTACTACTAGTGTAAACCACACACCAAGGATCACATAAATTTCAAAAAATTAGAGATAAATTGAAAATATGTTATTTTTTAGATTATAAAATGACAATTTCTAGAATGTATTATAGATGTTTCAAAATTTTTTTTTTTTTTTCACAAAGTTATTATTTTATAGATGCATCTCAAAAAAAATTGGAACTGAGGGAGTATGTTTTTTTGTTGGTCATTAAACTAAGAGTCGGTTAATGTTACCAATGGCTGAACCTTTTCTGTTCAACATCAAGCAATGGCTCAACTAAGAAAGGTCAAATGGATAACTTCTGGATGCCTTTCACTAGTACACTTGGACAGTAACCTACCAGGCCTAGCAGCACAACTTTATAATTGATCAACAGAATTTCATAGGCTCAACTTCTCCAAATTCTCTTCAGGTGCTTTTCAAAACAACCAGCTACCACATTAGACATTACATTCATTTTCTAGGTATTGCATAAACTGCAACTGAAATACATTTGCTCAATTACAGCAGTGGATAAATCAAAAGCAGATTGAAAGAAAGGGACTTTAGTCCATCGACACATTTTTCGCTGACGAAGTGGTAAACTATATATGAGGAGTTGTAATGTACTGGAAAACAACTATGCTAACAGTTTGTAGTCAAATTGACTATTGTTAAAATTAACAATTAAACATATATATTTAGATTTTTAAAAAAGTAAACATTTAGATTAGTACTAAATTTTATGTCGTTTATAGGTTTTTTACATATATATATTAAATAATAATAAGATATATTGATTTGAAAAATGGTCAATTTGACCATAAAAATCAATAGACATTCCAAACATAGAAGGTCTCATTTAAAAATATTATTTTAGGCCCCAAATTGTCTTGAGTCACCCCTGCATGTGCGCACTCAGCATGTGGACATTATATTTTAAGAATAGAATCATGCTCACTAAGAATCAATTAGTTTGAGCACAAATAATGTTTAATAGGGTCGTGTTAACATGATTAACAAGCAGCTCTGAAGACGCAAACTTTAGTTATTGAAATATCATATTTTTTGTGATAAAAACTAAAGCGCCAATATTTCATCTGTTACTCATATATGATCTTTTAAAATAATTGTCTAAAAATTGGAGGACTACCAAGACAGCAAACTAGTAAAAATTGAAATATCATATTCTTAATCTATAATTGAAAAAGGAAGGTGAAAGAAGTAAAAACAGTAAAAATGGAGAGATGGGTCTTCGTAAGATCCTAAACATAAGGACATGATTTTGGGAGTAAAACAAATGGTCTTTGGATTAAGATCAAAGGATAACAGGGAGTCTAGTTAGCCTTGAATTGGATATTTTGGGAGTTGGCTTTGAATGAACTTTTTATGGTTAATAAAATAAAACATTTTCAGACAATTGGGGATGCAGGCGTGTTATGTACCGTAATAATTGTTGGATGGCATGGGACAAATATTTTATATATTTCTATAATATTATATAAATATATAAAATAAAATATTTTATTTTAAATACTTATATTATATTATATAAATAATATAAAATATTACGTGACACGTGTCTAACAATTTTTTCATATAAGAGTGTTCCATCAATATTAATAATTTATCCTCCGGATGGGCCGCATCCATCTACTGGGCGTTGGAAATTTAAAGATCTGCTTGGCTCTGCAGAGTAAAATATTTCGTGGGTTGGAGTATGAATTTGATTGCTTATTTGCTTTATTATTTGTAAATATACATATAAATTTTGTTTTCTTTTACATATCACTCCTCCATTTCAAAATTTTTAAAAAAAAATCAGTTTGTTCTAAAGTTTAGCATATATTTTTATTTTAAATTATAAAATGATATGAAACTTATAATATGATATTACTTGTATTATATTTTTATTGAATATATAATCATGCTTCACTATTATATTTTTGGCCAATGTTAAAAGATGTGTTTAGAAAAATTTATTATTTTAAAAATATTTTTTAATTTTGGAGCGAGAAAGTATAAGGTAAATTGATTATAATTTTATAAGAGAAATAGCAAAACTTCATTCAAACTAAAACGCAACTCAATAGTACTTTGATTAAATATTCAAATGTTTGTACTTTATAGGAGCTAGTAAAATATGCATGAACACTAAAACAAATAGGCTTATTAATGTAAGCAATAGACTTCATAATTAAAGAAAAATTGTTAGATATGAAATATACATAAATAGACAAAAAGTTGCACTTTAAAAATAAATAATTCTAAATTCATTGGAGATTTTTTTTTTAAATGATTAAAGCGACGAGACCGTTAAAAAAAGTTGATTCTTAACACTCTTTAAAGAGCCTATTAACAAGTTGTAAGGATAAAAGATGTAAATATGATGCAAAAAAGTTATTAGTTTGTGAATTTATTTAGTGAAATAAATATACATTCAGAAACAACATAACTTCATTTCCAATAAATGAATTGGAATCGTATCATTCAGAAAACAAAATAATATCCACCAAATCACGTACAAACAAGACTCAATTGTACACCAACACCCCAAAGTTGCTCAATTGCACCCCCTTCCTTCATCAATAATGACCATGTTTATTTACTTTATCGAGATCTGCTAGAATCTAGCATCTAACAGAAAATGTGCAGGTTCTGATCTTGCAGCATAGCCATTTTTAGATGTGCTGTACTTTCGGTACACACCTGTTAGTTTCCCGGTGGCCGCTTTTTGATGAAAAGCAACCATCAGCTTTGAGCATTCCCTGTTAACAAAATCAAGAAACAACATCAACTCGCTTCTCAATCTCTCTTAACATAATTAGTCACTAATAGCTGATAAAACCAAGGTAAATCGCTTACAATAGTTCATATTCGTGGTAGTTGGTATGCCTTTCGCTGGTCTTACTCCAATGTTTTGCCCTGCCAAGAGTACACTGAGCAGTAAAAATAGCAGCAGCTGCTAACAATGAGGGTGAAAATTTCAGCATCTCATACTCCACCAGGCAAAGCTCGATTATGAAGAATGCAAGAAGCACTAGCTGGTTCAAAATCAAGTTTATAAGAAAATATGACTTTCTATGCTATATGTAAAAATTTCCGAAAGTAAAAAATAAGCACTGGAATTAACAAACAAACCTTATTGTCAGATTGAGCAGCTTTGAGAAACCTCCTCATAAACACATACGGAGTGGGAAACGAGAGGTTAAACTGCAGCGTGTTGACCATCAACTTCTCCTGTAGGGAAAAGAATCGGAATTTTATATGCCAATTATACATGGATCATAACAGAAACAACATAACACTAAAAAAAGAACATTTATTGTAGAATTTACCATATCAAGAACCTCATATCTGGTGTAAGCCTTGTCAGATATCAAGATGAGATCATCGACAATAGGAACAGAAACCTCTTCGTATTTGCAAGCAAGAAGCATGGCTGTGATCCCAATAAGCTGGAGTTTCTTTCTCACCACAGGGTGGACAGCTAAAAATCTATCAATCAGATTGACAGTCAGATATAGGGTCTCTTGCATCAATTCAAACTTGTAATGCACCTGTTCATTTCATTAGAGTTCTTAAGTTAATACTGCTGCTGCTGCATATTAATTTATTTTGCAACCTTCATTATACCATTACTGACCTCAATCAGCCAGTCAATGAGAATCCCTCTCATCCTTTCATTGATATCAAATTGACAGGTCATGTAGTTTGGTGGGACACAGCTAGAACTCTGCATTAAGAGTTTGAAAAAGAACAAAATAAAAATAAAAATTGACAGTGAGTCAATACTTCCACCCGTGTCCTGCTCATGCCCAATATTCTCAGGCAGAACAAGATTCATTTTAAGTATTCGAAGAAGATATTTAATAGCATACCAAGAATCATGCGAGACAACAATTATATACATACACTGTTTCCTGCTCATGCCCAATATTCTCAGACAGAACAAGAGACATTTGGAGCATTCAAAAAAGATACTTGACTCATAGTATCTCCATAATAGAATGACCACAGCTAAAAATAGCAAGTTTGTAAGGAAATAGTGAATAAAAAGGTTAAAAAGATAAAGATAAGCTTGTACATGCAACAAATCTTTAAACATTGATTTCAGAAAAAGATATACTTGGGCGCTTTAGGTTCCTTAAAAAAAAAATATGTGAGCTTTTTTATATACCTCTACTTTCTTGTAGTGAGCATATAGATCATCAATATACTCGACGACAGCAAGTGGATTCTTCTTATCAGCACTATCTATGTCTATAAGTGGCTCCTCAGCTACATCTTCCATTTCAACCTCATCATCCTACATAAAAAATCATAATATTAAGGATGCTCAGGCAGATAAAATTCTTTGCAAAATCAATTTTTTTTAAGAAATAAACATACCATCCGGTTTGTTTCCTCCAGCATCTCAGCATGTTGCACAAACATCGGCACAGGGAAATCATCATCATACTTGTAATCATCCACATCAATTATGGGACAGTCTTTTAGTTCACTTGTTTTTGGTACTGATGGGACTGGTTTTCTAGTTTCCTATTCAATGCAATCAATCATAAAAAACTTATAAAACTATTTCCATATTCCAGATTAATAAATAAGTTCAATGGTTAAAACGACCTATACTATACCTCAACCAATGGTTGTTGATGCTTGCTAGCCATTTGTGCAGAAAGCTTCCTAAAAACCCCAAACAAAACAACACAAAAAACATAAATACAAGTACACTACATTAAGATCAACAGGACATAATCCATCCAAAGTGAAAAGGGAAAACAAACACATTTACAATCAACAACAAGAAGTTGTCGTACAGACCTAGTTATTGGTCGATGCACCGGAATGGGCAAGTTCTTATTACAAATTGCATGGTTTCTGAATGGTAATGACAATAAAAATGACCAAAGGGTCAGACTAGGTACTAATAAGGAAATGAATGTTGTCATATTGATAAATAATCAAAAAAATAAGGTCTCAGAAATTACTCTGACAAGCCACCTCTCTTGCTAACTGCGCATGGGTATGGTGCAGCTCCGACTATATTCCGGTTAATTGTACTCAGTGCTCTCCTATTTTGCCCAATCCCCCCTGTAAACTTCCCACTTCCTGCCCTTAAACCCCCTATGTATATACAAAGAAATCGCATTTATATTAGGGTTTAAGGCATCAAATGATTAACATACACAAACACTCAAGTACTTTATCTACACAATGATATTAATTAAAATTCATTCTACCTTGAACATTTGAGAGCCTGATTGTACCAACACAGTTTTCATCTGATCCACTCATTTTGACTATCTGCAAAGTACAAATAACAGCTCAAGAGAATGGGGAGCAGATTCAATCACAAACTAATGAAAGAAATCAAACCCCATAATCAAGAACATCAAAACCCAACAATCAAATAGCATAAAATCAAATAAAGACATTCATAAAGAACTGAAGAGCCGGGGATCAAGAACTAAGAGTAATAAACAAAACCCAATCTTTTTCTTTCATCATAAACAAAACCCAAATCATAAAATTGAAAACGAGCAATAAAATAAAAAACCCATCAAAATATGACTATATGAGAGTAAATTTCATCAAAACAAATAAAATTTGCGGAGTAAGTACCTTTTGTTGATCCGCAAAGAAGAGAGAGACTATAAAGAAAAATCTATCAATCCATCAACCGAGTGATTAATTAGAAAATGTCTCTCTCTTCCTCTCTCAATCCTCTGTAAACACGCTCTCAATTCTTTGCAATCGATCTTAAAGGTTTTGAATCAATTCCAAGAAATAAAATGAGCATCGGAAAAATAAAAAAATATGAACTGTATAAGCGAAATTGAGTCGTAAACAGCGGATATATGTCCGCAATTGCCCTCTTCACTTTTTAAAAACAACGGCTAGTAAATCGTAGCCGTCCGATGGCCCGGATGAAAAGTCACGGTGCCCTGTGCAGTAACTTATATTAAGAGCCAGCTTTGCCACGAGTAATGATCATAGTAACGATTTATACAATAATTTTTATAAAAATAATAAGATCCATCATTTTTACATGATAAATCTTATTATTTTTATAAAAATTATTGTATAAATTATTACTATGAGTAATTATCCATAGCATTTTTCATTAAAAGTTGACCCTGCTCTTAATTCTTTTGTAAGGAGCATTTAAAACTTCTCATTTCTGACACAAATTTAATTATATCAACTACTTCTGGGATCTGGTTACCATTAATTTATCTGCCAAAACCATTAGTTAATTGATAGTTTTGGGTGTGTACACGCTGTTGGGCGGAAAAATTAATGATCAAAATTCGGTATTAATTTTTAAAATTTTCCGCTTTTTTCCCGCTTCTAAAATTAATACTGAATTCTAACCATTGATTTTTCTGTCCAGTGCTGTGTTGGCATCCTAAGATATTAACTTATTGATAGTCAAGACAGAACAACTTCATAGTAATCGGCTCCCTACTTCTGAATCAAAATACAATGATAAACCATTTTTAATACTATTTTAATAAGAAAACGATGAAATACCTAATAATAAGAATTATCATGATTTGAACTCCCATATTAATACTTCATAGACATACTATAATTTAACAAATCATATTTTTAACGTTTTTGTGTTTAACTAATTAGAACTCTATCTAAAAAAACTAACTAACAAAATTTAAATAATAATTCACCTTTCATATTACAAAATATGTTTATTTGATTAATTATTAATTATATTTTTAATGTTTTAGCGTATATAATGACAAATTTATGTCAATATTAAATATCAACATATGTGAATACATGATGAGATAAGAGAAAATAAAGAAAGGACTTGCACATTTAAAATTTCACGACAGTCGCATTCCAAATTTATCATGAAATTAGTTGATATTATAAATCCTTTTCTTACTTTGAGTTGCTCTAATTATGCTACGTCTGGATAGTATAAATAAAGGTGGTAATGAAACGATCCATTCTTTTAAAGTAAAATAAAAAACTGTGTTTAATGTTCCATTAAAATTATCAATTTTATTTTTTGAGAAAGAATATGAAATAACTCGTTTCACTCTCTATTTCATTTTCTTTTCTATTTTATTTTTTCATTAATTCCAAACGTAGCCTACAAAAATTAGAACCACGCTTTCGCGTGTCTGATGCTTCCGTAGGCTATAAATCTAAAAGAGAGAGTTCAAAACATTGCTGCTATCCTTTTCCTTTTTATCTAATTCAAAAGTCTTTGCCCATTTTTATGCATCCAATAGTGTTTCTCATTTGCATGGAGCAGGAAGGATATGGCAATCTCCTTGTGTTTGTTGACGACTTCCAAAATTATAATACCCCACCTTTGTCCATTATTTAGGATTAGATTTTGCATTATTCTATTTTCATTTTTCCCCTTAGGTTTGTATTATGACAAATTGCACAATTTATTTCACGAAATTTGTTACTAGTGAAGTATTTATTAGTGTCGAATATTGATGTATTGTGAAGCCTCTATAATTTTCCATTCAAAGTTTGCTTATAATTTTTTGTTGGATTTTCTTCATTTAGAGCACATTCAGTCATTTATTTTAACTTTTACTTTTTTATTTTAATAATTTATATTTCCAAAATGTAGTTTGTGTGATACCTTTTATTTTCTTTAATGTTTTAATAAGAAAATACCAACATAAACTTCTTTAACAATGTTACTGTTTTTTTGACTAACAACAATATTGATTGGAACTCTTCAATCATAAATTATAATCATATCTCCCCTGACAATGAAGCTCTCTTTGACGAAAAATTATTTAGTGTTCGTGGAGTAATGCCAGATAGTACCCCATATATGAGGTTTACGCAAACTTCATATGAAGTATATACGAGGTGTACGTAAACCTCATATTTGGACCCAAGAACTAAAATGGCAGCATGTGATTGGTGGGAAATACTACCTGATCCTGTCCCATGGAATCTTGAATAATTACTCCTCTTTGACAATCTTGACGGAAATTGAAACTCTCTTGTCCCTGCTCCACCATGCAAGACATAATCAAGGATGGGTTCTATTGGAGAATACTTTGTGTTTTGGTTCTACTAGGGCACAAACCAGTTAACAGAACAATTTGGATAGATTGTTCGAGAACACTAATATAATAACAATTTGTATTTTGGTACCGACGATTCAAAACAGAGTAAACTCCCATTCTAAAATATCAAAAGTTGCAATTCAGATTTTTTAATTTTATTTTCTTAACATTCTATTGCATAAATATTATTACAATTTTATTTTATAATTTATAAATGAGTAACATCCTCTTATATAGCTTTTGGGTCATACAACTAATCGTTAAGATCAATCGACTGGAAGACAAATAATGACTATCTAGAATCATTTTCTAAATATTTAGATATTTATAAAGTATAATAATCATATGAGTCACTTTATATGAAGCCCCCTAATATGTAAAATAAGATTTGAAGTGAGCCAACTAATGTAGCAAAATGAGTGCATTATGGGTATCAAATAAGCGATGACATGACATAATTTTGTTGAAAATGAATTTGTAGTGACACTATATTTAGAAATAATTCAACTACCATATCTCAATTATTTTCTTAAAAAAACTATTCCCATTATATTAAATATTGGATAAAAGTAGTTCATACTAATTAAGTATTGGAAATATCCGACTAATATTTGTTCATATGAAATTACATCTTTAATCAAAAAGTTAATCTATTATGTCTATGGTATATTACAACACATATGTCCCCAATGTTTAAAGTTAATTTATTAAGTCTATGGCGTTGCGGTACCTCTCGACACCAAATTTTCATTTGAACTTTAACCATACTTTTTTGAGTATTAGCCCATCACTTATTCTAATTGATGAGTTACTCTATTCAATATCTCATTTTATGGTACATTACAACATATATGTCCCCAATATTTTTCCTTATGTTCCGTTGTGGGATTCATTAACTCTTTTTCAATATCTCTTATTTGATTCACCAAAAGTCTATGTCTAGCCCATCAAGTCTCCTCGAGACCCCATGAGAAGAGTCCAACACATATATCTCATTTTATGGTACATTACAACATATATGTCCCCAATATTTTTCCTTATGTTCCGTTGTGGGATTCATTAACTCTTTTCAATATGACTCTTCAATATCTCTTATTTGATTCACCAAAAGTCTATGTCTAGCCCATCAAGTCTCCTCGAGACCCCATGAGAAGAGTCCAACACATATATCTCATTTTATGGTACATTACAACATATATGTCCCCAATATTTTTCCTTATGTTCCGTTGTGGGATTCATTAACTCTTTTCAATATGACTCTTCAATATCTTTTATTTGATTCACCAAAAGTCTATGTCTAGCCTATCAAGTCTCCTCGAGACTCTATGAGAAGAGTCCAACACTTGCTTAATGAATTATTTTTTTCTATCATACTCACTCCATACCATACCCATGACCCAAACCTATACTTATGACTTTAATACCAGTTGTTGATAATATTTAGCCTATATATATTTATCTAAAATCACATTTTGACTCAAAAGGTTAACATATTAGGTTTATAGTTCATTAAACCATAAATGTCCCTAATATTTCTCCTTGTGTTTTGATGTGTAACTTTACTATCATGCAGTACCTCAACATTAAGTTATAAGTTTTTTTATTCCTTTCTTTTTTATTTAAACAAGCTTTAATTACACATGCAAAGTACGAGTAAGTTTTAAAAATAAAAAAAAAAGTTAAAATCCTGCAAGATTCAAAAGCCTATTCTACAAAAAGTTGAATATCTCATTCAAGCTGCTAAGTACTTGATAAGAAGATCGTATTGCCAACTTAACAGTAACTCACAACATCAAATTAACCACATTGTGGTATCTGAGTGACATTGCTCTGAGTCTTAGTGACTTGAAGAGATATAAGTGATCTAGACTAAGTGTTCTTGTATACCAAGTCTTAGTAACTTGAAGAGATCTTAGTGATCTGGACTGAGTATCCTTGTATGTCGAGGCTGTGTGACTCGAAGGTACCTTAATGGTTCAGTTGTAGATAATCTTAGTGATCAATATCCTTAATGGATTTCCTACTTGTGAAGTAAAAGAGTAGAGTAGGAGTTATTATGTCTCCGAACCACTTAAAACTTGCTCTCTCACTTTTACTTTTTGTATATAAAAGACTACTTGAGCTTGACCAAAAAGGCACATCTGTATGAGGGTTTGAGAGCTAGCTCCTTTAAACCTCGAATCCTCAGCTACAACCCTGAAGCAATAAAAAATCTTAAGGTCGAACTCGTTAAGGATGACAAGTAGGTTCACACCAACCAGAGTCCCTTAATCGGCCTCCTTGGTACGCACTTTCTGCTTCTTCGGTGTTGAAAGGGAGTCCGAAACTTTCCCCTTCCTCTTTAACTCCACCACCTCCTTAGAGACCAGAAGCTTAGACTCTATAATGAATGATTGTTGCAGAGGCTCCCTCTGGTTGATATTTATAAGAGGAGTGAGCTGAGGAGAAAAAGTATCTGCCGAGACTAGGACAAAAGTAACCTTCGATTCAATGACCGGGACAGGGGCAAAACCAAAACGGCAGAGGCAGGGGCCGCCGCCGATACATTGGGGGATTCGTCGATTGATCCTTTCAACTTTGACCTTGATGAGTCAGGCAACTGACCCGCCTCTTGCAACTTCCTAGCAGCTTCTTAATTCCAAGTAGTCTTATCCGGGTCATTCCTGCAGCCTTCAGGATGGCTTTGTTGTGAGAAGATTTATGCTGATTAGCCATTGCAAAATTAAGAAAAATGGAAGTTAGTATAGCCAGAGTCAATAAGCACGAGCAGGTTAGATGGGACTGGGCACTCACAGCCACGAAAATACAACCAATCTTGGTCACTAAGCCGTTCCTGTGACCATTTCTTTAGAGGCCTTCTTGAGTACAAAGACTCAAATATTTCCAACCTCGCAGGACTAATTCTAACTATATTTAGTCGATCACGACTTAGCTCTTTCCATGAATCGACTAAGTCAGTATCCGGACCCTTTATAAAAAACCAATCCCTGTGCCACCCTTTATTGCTGGTCGGGGTATCCATCAAAGTTTCCCTGCCCACCTACTTGGTGAGTCCGAAGAACCCCCATTCCCTACTACTTTCCAAAGTAAAAAATTGGAAAAGAAAATCAAGACTGGGCTTTATATTCCTCACAGCATAAAAGGCCATAAAGCTGAAGAGGTGAATAAAGGAATTGGGGACTAGCTGGTTCAAACTTAGACTAGTTACATGGAAAAAGTAAAGGAGGAAGGGATGAAGGGGGGAACGAAGGCCAAACAAAAGTTGTTGCTAAGAAATGGCGACCCACGCCCCATCTTAGGGATGCCAATACATCATCTCTTCAGAACTGGGCACCCTAAGTTCGTAATCATCACGAATGTAGAACTCTACCCTCAACAACTAAAAATCTGGGTCCGAGATGGCAGAAAGAGTATTGGTTGCTCTATAGTTGTTCTTGTTTGAGAATTTCTCTCAATTTTGTCTCTCAAATATTGGGTCCTTTATCGTAACTGGAATTTGATATGCTTTACCCTTTGGTAAAACACTGAGAATTACCACCGTAACCTCACCATCAACAAGGGACAATGAAATCGGAGTGGCGAACTGTGCTAAACTCTTCAATTGGTTACTCATTTGTAAATTTAATAGAGGAAAGTTTGAAAACTTACTCGAAATTGAAGGAAAATAAGCCAAAACGGATAATCGACGTTGATTTGAGACACGATTGGAAGTTAGGGCTCTCTTCTCTTTCTCTGCAAACAATAGGGGAAAAGTGAAAAGACGGACCCTTTTACTCTTCCAATTCCAGAACCCGCCTAAATCGACGATTTGAATATGATTGATCTGACGATCCGGGTGGAATAAGGTAAGGCTCACGTGTGCGTTCCCAAAGAGAGCCTCGTTCTTTAAAACGCCGTCTAATGATATGTCTTTTCGAATTTTCAACTAAAGTTATTATTCAAGGGTCCCAACGATTCTACTTCTCGGTTGGATGCATGTAATCTCCTGATGAAATTGTGGATCCCAATAGTAAATCATCTACTCTTTCACCACATTTCTCATGCTATAAGAAGGGAGGGCAATGTTGGGCAGTGGATTTTTACTGAAGCAAATGGGTTGAATGATTAGGCTGTTTACCCCCTGAGGCCCATTTAGCTCCAGTCCAGCGAGGCTTGGGCCATCATGCTTAACACCCCGGATTAGTTAATGTCGTGACAGTTATAAAATAATTACCACTTACACATTTAGTCCAGAGGTTACAACAGTTATTGGTCATGATGATGATCTTGTATAATTACTCTAATCATAACCATCGTACATGCTTGGCGGTTAGAGGAGGATGACGACTATAAAAGGAATATTAACAAAATTCAGGTATAATATAATGTCAATTCACCACGCTAAGCATTAAGCACCTCAATTGTTAACATTTTTTGAAACTCGTACTTACTCTTACGCTGGAGCTATCCTCCGACGGTTCAAGCCTCCAAACTATTGGTTGCTTAATTGTGTAGGTCAAAGCCGTTGACGGTGATCAACCGTTTAGACAAATTCAAGCGTTAACACTAACATAACTTTAGTTTCAAAAAATTAAAGAATAAGGTAGTTGCATTAGATATGATAATAGTTTTCATTCCTTGGGCAATTGCAGTATTTTACATAGATGTTCATATAATGTCCCCAAAAAGCTTATAATATATTATTACTTTTTAAATAGTTTATAATATTAATTATTATATTGATTAAAATTTTAAAAAAATTATGTCAATTTTGAGGTTAAAAATTTCTTAAGCTGATTTTAAAAAATTAATAATAATCAAATAATATAGAACGAAAAGAGTATAATTTATACAATGATATGTAAAATGCAAAAGAAACTTATATTATTATTTTTGAAGAAGGATGTGGTATTATACATTTTGATATCTTTCCCTCTGACTTAATTAATTATAAGTATGTATGTATATATATATATATATATATATATTAAGAAGTTGTCACTAATTAAACGAGTTTCCATGCTCTACCACCGTCCATGTTGAACTTCTTGAGTCTCCCAAAAAACATGACAACAATGAGAATTAGTTTGCCTTGGTCACTCCATTTCCCGGAGAATCCGTACCATTTACTCTCACAGCTACCATCTTGCTTCAGCTGACGATCACAACTGTAGCCGGTTGTGAACCCCACATTCCCATATGCGCTGCATCCATCCGATCCAATTCATTATATATTACTACTATAACCCAAAGATGCATAAAAAATCTGAGGCCTGCGATCTGACTTTGGTTCGGCCTGGTCAAAGTCTAACTTGGTCAAAACCAAGCCCTTTTAGGCCCGATTTGAAGGCTGCAAAAAAGCTGATGTTTGGACACTAAAACCTGGCCTGCCCTGGAAAAAAATTCGGTCCGATCCGACCTGTGGCCTAAGCCGACCTGACTTGAAAAAATATATGATTCTGACTTTTCTTAAGTAAATAGATTAATTAACATTCACTTAAAAATTCTTACAACGATTTTATAATAATTTGACCAAGATTATAGACAGTACGTTCTATAGATTATTTAATTAGTATTAACATTAGGGAGGAAGCTTTATGTAATTTGCAAATGAATATAAGAAGTATTCATTTACTAAACATTTTTTAAAAATTTGAAAACATATTTTTAAAAATTTGAAGACAAATATTTGTAACCGACTCATTCTTGATTATTCTTTAAGTTACTTGTAATTTTTTAACTTTAAAGTTATAAACTTATAATTATTCATCAATGAAGTATACATTTTTACTTATTCATTATTGTAATTTGTAATCCATTAGTTTTAATTAATACATCAATAAAGTTTAAAATTTTAATTATTCATTTTTAATTTTATTGTAAATACATTTAATTAGTTTCACTTTTAAATATTTTTTATTAGTTTTTATTTTTAATAATTTTTTAATTTAATTTTTAAAATTAAATGAAAAAAGATAGGCTAGACTCAATCATGATTGACCTAGCCTGACTTACGGGCCTCAACATGTCAAATTCTCGTGGGATAAACTTGACCTGGTCAATGGTCAAAGTCTGACAAACTCAGACCAGCTTGTTGTGCATTCCTAACTATAACTATCATAAAATATATATATCACACATTTGACTTAGAAATACTGTCCTGTCCGTCGATGCTGAAATATGTAATTCATGAAATCTGTAATATCGTCGAGGTGGTATCTGACTGAATCATGTTTAATTTAGTACAGCTACTGGGACTCGAACTTAATTAATTTAGTGCATATAATTATGAACAAAAAGAAATAATAATATTAATATTCTATATTAGCCTAGGAAAATAAATAAATATTATGTGTCCTAGCTTAAAAGAGGATACAGAAAAAATAATTATGAAGAAAGAAATAGTCGTTCTAATTATATTAACCAAAAGAAAAGAGAGATAAGTATAATTTACCTTATGACTTCAATGACAATATTCAAGACACTGAAGTTGAGGGGATCTTCCTTCATCTTCTTCCTCTCAGTTATGCAAATGAGAATAACAAAGACGGCTAAATAAGAGAGCTGGGAGAATATGACATTCTCCAATACTCTTCCCCTCTTAGTTTTCTTTTTCCCTCGCCACTCTTCTGGATGTTCTTCGTCACCTTTTACTGGCATGAATGAAGTATATGGAGGAAGGTACCTGTCAAAATTAATTTTGCCAATCTGTTACAGAGGCCATGAATACACACACACACACACTTTGTTCTTAATTACATATAGTAAACCAACTAATTAAAATCTCCAAAAGTAATACTAGTCTCTATCCAGGACACAAATATTGCTGCTAAGCATAATGGATCGATCAATGATTTAATAATTTGAAAATGTACCAACTGTTTAGTGACGACACTCAATACTAATCATGCTTCAGGCTTGCCTTCTATTGTTGAAAAGGGAATATTAAATATGAAATAGACCTTTCTTTATTAATTCACTACATTCTACCGCATTCTATAAAGGCTTTTTTTTTATTCTTCCTTAAATCCAAAATAAGTATAAACACACAACAACCAAATATTACATCAAATACTACATCCATTTACACTATTATTGAATGAAAACGAGCAGTGTTAAATACATACTATCCGAGGTTAGCTAGCTTCAACAAGTCTCACTAGAAACTTATTTATGATAATTTTTCAACATAATTTTACGCACGAATAGGTTTATAACGCATTATTATAAACAAATCTCCTTCACCAATAATTTTTAATCCTAGCTGTTAGAGTGAAAAAGAGCAGTACTGTTACATAAATACTATCCGAGGTTAGCTTCAACAAGTCTTTCTTTAAACAGTAATACTATATAATAACATATATATATTTATGCTAATTTTTCAACATGATTTTAATTTTTATGCACGAATAGGTTTATAATGCATCATTATAAACAAGTCTCCTCCACCAATAATTGATTTTTTTAATCCTAGCATTTGAGTGAAGACGAGCAATATTTCTTTGACTGTCCGAGGTTAGCTTCAACAAGTCTTTCTTGAAACAGTATTACTATATAATAACATATATATATATTTATAAATAGAGAGAGAGATCTAGAGAGACAGATAAAGTATAAACAAGAATACGTTTAGAGATTGATGCAATTAATTAATTTGGCAGAGGGAGAGATCTAGATCAAAAATTCAGATTTGCAACTTCAACTTTGTTGAGTAACCCCTTTGTTAATCCTCTTTTCTCTCTATTTTCTCTGTAAAAAAAACTTAGCCTCGTAATTTTAAAGAGACCCTCCCCTATATCTCTTTTCTTATGTTCTAATAATTTATACCTTCTTGTGGAGTTTATTTTTTCTTTTTGTGATATTTGTTTTTTTTCATGATATAACTGGTTTTTGTTCTCTTTTGTGAGAGAATTTTATTATCATCTCTCGAGAGACTTTATTTTCTTCAATTAGGAGATTATTATTTTTTCGTTCGTGATAATTTTTTCAGTAGGAGGATTGTTGAAAATAAATTATTCAAATTTGGGTGTGATATTATGATAGTGGCCCGTTCTTCCTTCGCTCATATTGAAGAACTACTTAGATCTGTATCTTCTGTTATTATTTTTAAAATATGACTGTTTTGTAGGAATATATATAGTGTCCAATAGTTATTACTACGATCGACCATTTTCCTAATAATCTGTTATTTTGTTTGAAAGAATTATCATTTTAATTCTTTGTATTAATTTTTTTTAATCATTTGTAATAATTTATAATTTCAATATATTTTAGTTGATTAGACTGTTTGACAAATAAATAAAAAAGTAACCCCTTTGTTTCCAAGGAAGAGAATACTACCATATATTATACTCCTCTTTGTTTCCAAGGAAGAGAATACTACTATATATTATACTCCTCTTGTTATTATTTTTTTTCTTCAAGATATTGAAGTTTGAGTGGGTCTTCTGTTCAAATTTTAATATTTGAAAAAGCATACTATTAAATAAAAAAAAAGTATTTAACGAGTATAATTCATAGAGTTAATAATTTAATATTTAAACTCTTTAGATAATTTAACCATACAAATATTAGAAAACATATAAAAGCATTTAAATACATAAATTCTCATGTAATTTGATGATGACATTAATGTTGCCCAAGGTGGAAAAATAATACTCCGGTTTAGAAGCAAGGAAAAGTGGTTCGTGCATTGACTTTCATCTACATGTCCATGCGTACCTACTACAGATGAGACAACGTTACCTTCAACGATTTCTCTTGGAAACCCTGGTCTTTATACACTTGATGACGAAGCACTCGTAGTTCATATATGGACCGCTTAATATATATGAATCACATTTACAATAAATAATTGTTTTATAACAATTAATACAGGAATTAAATTGATTATGAAAGTCTCTGTCACTAGAACTTCTAATAACGACAATATGCTGACAATAAATGTTTGTTGTGAATACCTTACCATATATATATATATATATATATATATATATATATATATATATATATATATATATAGATTTTTACTTACATATATATTAATTTGTGGACTAATATATAAATTCTAATCGATATCTTCTTTAATTAATTCTTCATTTTACCATTTGATCCCAACTCTTAACCCTTTCTTAAATTGGACTTGCACCCATCAAACTGCACAATTCATGTATGCATTTTTACTTCAATTTCCTAACTAGTTTACTCCGTCCTAGCTACCCTCTTTCTTTCTTTTGTCTTCTTTTTTTCATAATAAAGTCATCTCCTTGTGAAGCTAATTCAAATGTATGAATATTTGAATATTCGTCCAGGAACTTTTCTTTCCTGATAATATATATATATATATATATATATATATATATATATATATATATATATAGTTTGAGAGAGAGAGTATATACTAACATCATTACGACGAACACCACCAAGATGGCCGGGGCTATGGTAGAGATATCGACGATAGTTTCACCCGTATGTCTGGCATTTACAGCTTGAAACAAACCCCCTATAATTTTCTGATATGAATTCAGTCTGCCCAAGGCCTCTGAATTCCACTCCATTGCGCAAAACATTATCAACTGGACAAATATAAACCCCAGCACGGTAACTACCAAAAGTGATGAATGTAGGGCTGGGAGCAAGTGCAAATATCCTATCTCTATCGACTTGTTTAACAAATAATTGGCTTCCTCCTTCTTAACGAATTTTCCAATAATCCAAATGGAAAATCTCAAGCACGAGGGGAACAATGTGTTTCCTAGAAGGACTTGAGGGATAAGAATTAAGAGGAGGCCTGAATTCTTGTTGAAAACAATCATGTTTTCATTTGTTGGGACAAAGCCGCAGCTCGAGAAGGTTGAAACTGATGTGAATAGGGAGAAAGTGAACTCCTTTAGGCCCTTTTTGTTTAGCACATTTTTGGCGCTGGCTGAAAGGTTTAGGTACATTGAAATGAAGGAAACCCCTAAAATATGAGCCACTAGAAGGTACCCCAAAACTACAAACCACAGAAATTTAATGGAATCATCATAGATTAAATACTCGCTCCCTTTATGTGACAAATTTTCGATACTACTTTGAAAATCTTCTTCTTCAACAGCAGCTAATGACGCTGGTTTCTCGGAATCAGAATCATCAGCTGCTGCTGGGACATCGTGACCACCTAACTCAATATGGTCGAGAGGATCCACGCTCATTGATGAGGAATCAAAGACACTACTAGTACGTGGTAACTTTTTGTTTTTTCTGAAAGATTTTTTGAGTTTGAACCTGCCTAATTGAAGCCCCACCATGGAAGTGAAAACCTCTCCGCCAACGAACATCAAGATGGTTAAAACGATGAGTTGGGCGTTGGAGAAAACCTCCATTTCCACGGTGGACATACTCGACACGGTGGTAGCTGACACCGACGTGAAGAACAAATCTAAGCTCTTAGGATTAAAAGAATCATGGGTTCTTGGTTTCAAAACCTTGAGAATCCAATAACCAATACGAGAAAGGGAGACGAAATAAACTACTTGTATCCAAAATGAGTTCATCCGGATGAGGATGTAACGATAAAAACAAATGGTGAGATACCACGTCGATTTGCAAGAACAGGCCATTTGGTTACATGAGCAACTACAAAGATGTTGCCGTTTCTTCCAAAAATTAATAAAACTCTTCATCTCTTTTTTTTTTTTTTTTTTTCCCTTCCAACGAGTATATATTAACTAGCTATAGGCGGTTTAAATTTTTTTGGGTGATGAATCTTGAATGTGTAGGGGATATATATATATAAAGGTGATGTTCATGAAAAGGGATAGGATACCATTAATTGTCTTTTACTACAAACTAAATGGCTCTTTGATTAATTTAGCCAATTATTATATTTATATCTATCTATCTATCCATCTATTGGCGAGTAGGAGGAACAACTATTTTTGGTCTCTTTGGTTACTAATATTCTTTTTAACTTTTTATTTAAATTTTTTCTTTTATTTCTTCATTCTATCACGATCCATCACCTCCTAATTTCTCTCATCTGCTACACACTAATTTTATTTTTTTAAAAAATTTACTCACAAAATGAGTGCATGATGATGAGTACTAATTAAAGGGCGATGAGAAGGGAGGTGAGCACAACCGACATATATTCGGCCCACCTAAATGGTGGGGGCCTTAATTCCTCCAAATTTTGTCTGCCTATCGTGAAAATTGGACATATTTTTGGCGTACGTACTTGTTCCTCTTCATTTGTGGTCTGCATTTGTTTAAATAACATTTGACGATATGCAACAAGTGAGAATGAAGTGTATGTCCATCCGTAGGTACATGGCGGAAGATGTGAAAGTCAACTGAAACTTGGTTGTACGTTTTGTAATTTTGGAACTAAATAAGTATTCCTTTCGCGTGGGTTGAATGATGATAAAGGTGATTGAAATAAAGCTTCTTCTAAGCACCAATTAATAGGCCAAAGAATTTCTGCAATCATAGCAAATATCTAATTATCGAGAATTAACTCCCACGTAAATTGAACAAATAATAAATAAAACAACAAAATTTAATGTCCGTTTACTAATTGTTGATAAGTTAATTTACAAAACCACTGTAATATATTTATTAATTTCAACTATTAATTTTTTTTGTAACAAATAAAAACTGCAAAACTTTATTTTCAATATTATAATATTTGTGCACGAAAATATAAAATATGCAAAATGTTCGCTTTCACATAAATTCAAAATTCATTGACACTCTCTCTCAAGTCTTTACAACTTATGTGAGAGAGAAGGTTTCATCTAAATTATTTTTAAAAATTCATTTTGTACCAATTATAGATGCATTTTTAGTAGGTTTAATAAGTTCTTATACCTGACACCTTTTAAATTGATTTAATTTTTCTTACATGGCAATTATCCTATTTTCATCACTACAAGGAAACTGGCTAAGCCCGACGGTATAAATTCCAACGGAATAAATTTCGTCGGAAGTGTTGTAATTTCAATAAAAAATGTGGTCAGAAATAATTTCGTCAAAGTTAATTTAATTTCGACGAAATTCTGTCGAAATAAAGAAAAGCAAACGCTGGGGTGATAAAGTCCACGGTATGCTTACGTAAGGTAAATGATGTCCAGATTATTTTCTAGCCAAGTTGTATTGTGGAACACGCACGATACCTCAACCCGTCGCTTATATAGAAGCAAGAACCTTGATACAATCGTTTGTGCAAAGATAATTACGTTGAGTGAAACACCAACGACACCTCAACTCGTTATCTATACGTAGACAAGAACCTTAGTACAATCGACGTTTGATGTATGGTAGAAGATGCCATAATCAATTATGATCTATTGATTAATAAGTCAAATTGAATATAAAGAATACTAAGAAACGCTTAATTTTTTTTAAAGAACCAAGAAATGAGAAAACCTCACAAGTAATTGATTAATAGAATGAATTGTTATGTTCACGAGAGCCTTTGATTTCTATTTATATTATTCCCATGAAATCATAATCCTCTAATCAATAGGAACTAATATAACAAAAAGAAACATACCTAATTATAAAAGAAAACGAATTCTAATTAAAAATAAGAAAACTGCACAAAAACTCATTAGATCACGTCATGGCGCGACACTGTTGTAATTCTTCACATAAGTGGCGCGGACGTGCTGCTCAAATTTTGACATTCTGATAGGTTGGCATGGGAGCGCCGTTATCAGCTCAATTTTCAGCGTGGTGGCGCTGAGACCAATTCTTGCGTACTGTAGGTATGGGGCGACAACGCCGTTTCTAGGCATTCGTGTCGACCTGGACTTCAGGCGTTGACTTTGTTTGATCGGTTTAAGCTTGTCTTGGGCTTGCTTGCAACACTTGAACTAACTTTAAAACTTCATCATTGCTTAAAGTGCTTGTAATTTCTCTTTATCAAACTTCTTGAACCAATCCAATAAATCCTTCCTAGAACCTCTTAGCTCGTGTAACTGGCCCAATTGGAATTTGAACTGTATCTCCCCAAGTTTTGATTCCTTGATTTCCATCCAAGCTATGCATGTCCTCATCATTCCTCTCCTCTTGAAAAAGATTTGACCTCAAATCATCACCTGCTTCAAACAGACTTAGATAAAAAAACATTGAATGTTGCATTAACATTATCCTTGCCAGGTAAGTCCAATTTGTAGGCATTGTCATTAATGCGTTCGAGAACTTGAAAAGGACCATATTCTCGAGGAAGCAATTTAGAACGTCTTTGAACCAGAAATCTTTCTTTCCGCAAGTGTAACAACAACCAATCACCAGGCTCAAAGATCACTTGCTTACGTCATTTGTTTGTTTGCTTGGCATATTGCTCCGTCCTTCTCTCGATATTGAGTCTAGCTTTCTCATGTATCTGCTTAACAAAATCAGTCTTTTTCTTTCCATCCATGTTAGCATATTCAAAAACAAGTAATGGTGATAAATCCAATGATGTTAAAGGATTAAACCATAAACAATCTCAAAAGGTGAAAAAATTATAGCAGAATAAATAGAACGATTATAAGCAAACTCAACATGAGGTAAACACTCTTCCAAATGTTTTATGTTCCTTTTAATTATAGCCCTTAACAATGATGATAAAGTTATATTTACTACTTCCTTTTGACCATTAGTTTGTGGAGACAAGTAGTAAAAAATAATAATTTAGTACCCAATTTACACCACAAAGCCTTTCAAAAGTAGCTCAAAAACTTAGTATCTCTATCAGAAACAATTGTTTTAGGCATGTCGTACAATCTAACAATTTCTTTAACAACAAATTTGCAACATGTGAAGTATCATCAGTTTTGTGACACGGAATAAAATGCATCATTTTAGAAAATCTATCCACTACCACAAAAATCGAATCATGACCATTCTTAGATATAGGTAAACCCAACACAAAATTCATAAAAAAAGATCAATCCAAGGTTCACTAGGTATAAGCAATGGTGTATACAATCCATGGGGTTGAACACGGGACTTAGATTGACGACATGTAATACATCTATCACAAATTCTTTCTACATCCCGTTTTATATGTGGCTAATAAAAATGCTCTTGCAAAATAGATAAAGTCTTAACCACACCAAAATGACACATCAAACCACCCCCATGTGATTCTTTAACTAACAACTCACGTAAAAAACAAACAGGTATACACAATTTATTTTCACGAAATAAAAATTCATCATGTTTAAAGTACTTACCTACTGCATTCTTATGACAAGATTTATACTCTTCACGAAAATCATGGTCACTATCATATAACTTTTTAATTCGTTCAAAATCAAGTAATTTTACATCAAGAGTATTTAACAGCACATACCTTCTCGATAGAGCATTTACAACGATGTTCTCCTTACCTTGTTTGTGTTGGATGACATATGAAAACATCTCGATAAACTCCATCCATCGCGCATGTCTTTTATTCCTTCAATGATTCATGATCCGTATGAATCACAAATTCTTTAAGCCATAGGTTGTGCTGTCATGTCTCTAAGGCTCGAACCAACACATACAACTCCTTGTCGTATGTAGGATAGTTTAACACCGCTCCACTCAACTTCTCGCTAAAGTACGCAATCGGTTTGCCTTATTGCATTAATACCGCCCCAATTCCTAAACCTGAAGCATCATATTTAAGTTCAAACATCTTAGCAACATTAGGTAAAACAAGTAAATGAGTATTAGTTAATTTAGATTTAATTAATTAAAAATCCTTCTCTTGCTCATCTCCCTATCTGACAGTGGACGTACCATAGATTGAAGTGCCCGATGTAATCTTTTCAAGTCCGAGGTAAAATCAGGAGATCATAGTTCTTATGTCTACTGGTTTAGTTGATGATGAAAAACTTAAAATCATAGTGTTAAAGTAGGATTCTACTATCGGAGATTGTTATGTCGAGAGTGAATAAAATTCTAAATAAGAGGGAGGGACACCATTATATAAGCTCTCCCTCCCAATCAGGAGTGTCACACCGATTAAACCTTTTCCACTATTATCCTCAATCTTATTTATTTTCTTATCTTTGAAATCATCATAGGTGACTGTCTTTGTATGCTACTCCACTTCACGCACACATGCATATTCTAATTTTTTTCAAGGTTGGATTGAATATTTTTTCACCAATTTTTCAATATTTTGCTCTTTTAAAATTGTCAAATTTGTAGTTTCATAGATTAAATGCCACAAATGAGACTAAAAAAAAAGTGTTCGAGTTTGAATAAAAATTGAAGTAACATATTTGCTTAAGAAAAGTTAGAATTTTCTTGTTAATGATGATGCTTACTTCACTAGTGAATATGGGTGTTTCAAAAGATTTAAAATTAACAGATGAACAGAAGGATTTCTTCTAAATCTACCTCCGATGATAAAGTCAGTAAATAGTTATGAAGTGAAGGGAATTAAGCCAAAAATTTCCGAATCTGTGAGAAACAAAGTGGAAGAAAAACAAACGCCAAAGAAAAATAATCACACGCACAAGACAGTATTTACGTAGTTTGGCAATTTGCCTACTCCACGGAGTTGCAGAGATTTTACTATTATCAGAAAACGGCAATACAATCTCTTCTCTAAAAATAAACCACGACGCTATGAAACCCTAATCACAAAACTCCTTTTGTACATCATGCGCACACTAATTTCCTATCGGCCCAAGCCTTCGCTCCATGGACTAAGCCTCAGAAAATATCCCATTAAAAATCTACGCAACATTATTCGGATCGGGTCATCAATCGGGTCGAAACATAACTAGACTCCACAAAAGTCCAACATGAAGGATTTTTAAGAATCTAAGAGTGTGTATAAAATATGTATCAGAAGTCTCCATATATTTATCGTTGAAATCGGGATAAAAGCTCTAAATTGACCAAAGTCCAATCTGTTTGTATTTTGGCGCGATGTAAAATATAGTTGAAGTCAAGATAAAAGCTCTAAACTGACCAAAGTCCAATCTGTTTGTGTTTTGGCGCGATATAAAACTTTAGGCGATTATGATAGTGCACTCGAGCCTTACATAGACTCGGGCATTGGTTCCCTAACAGGAACTCGAGCTATGGAGCCTTTACCATGATTTGGGCATTAGAGCCTTAACAAGAAATAGGAACTCAGATATAGGGGTCCTTAGAGGAACTCGAGAACATTTAGGCCTTAATTGGAACTCAGGCATTCAGGTCCTAGTAAGAACTCGGACATTGGAGCCGTATAAAAAATGCTGACATTAGATTTGTAGGATCAAGTCGAGCCATATTTCCCCTACAATTCACATTATTTGGTAATTTGAGTTTCTCTAAAAGAATTAGAACCATGTTATCAACTTTGAACTTTTGCACTGAATGCTTTGGTCAGTTAGTGTGGCCTATGCTTCCCTAGGCTATTAAACAAAAAGCTTAAAACAAATGTATTTTTATTTTATTTTTTGAAATGACAAAAGAAATTATTACTGAAATTTTAATCGAAAAGAAAATATTGGTCTAATTGAAATAAATAAAGTTTTAAAGATTTTCTTTCATAAAAAATAACAAAATTCGTTGATTTTTTTTTGGTGATTAAGTCTTTTAAAAAGTGTACTTAAGATATTTTTTATGTCTTTTTAAAGAGTGAAATTTCTGATTTTTTATTTGTCATTTGTAAATTTCAAACAAACATTACTGACTTTTTTTTCTTCGTATTATTCTTAATTAAATACAAATTTACTTCTCTTTCATCCTTTTCGATAAATTTAAAAGCGCAATGTTTAAATTTTATACCAATTTTGATCAATACAAAATATTAATTATATTTATTAATCTTTATATTTTCTCATAAAATTTCTCACAACAAAAAATACATAGCTATATTTATTTGTTAAAATAATATATATTGTGAATGTTTATGTCAACTTTTTGATTATCAGTTTAGTGAACAAATATTAGTAATAATCATTTTATATATATATATATATATATATATATATATATATATATATATATATATATATATATATATAAGGGAGTATTTTTATAATTCTATCTAATTATATGTATTAATGTATTTCACAATTGTAATAAATTTAGGCGATTGATATTTTATAGGGATATAAAGATGGGCACAAGGTAACTTTTATTTTCTTAAAATTTTGCCCTCATCTCTTGTTCATCTCCATTTATCTCCCACCGCACAGTGTGAAGCTTGAATAGTCACGATATGAACAACAATCAAGACTTATATATACTCTGGCTAAATTAGGACTATGAACCAAATCAACCAATATATTCTATTACTAGATTAAGACTATGAACTAAATCAATCAAATACATTTAATAAATCAAACCTCAAAAAATTGAAATTTACCAGCTCTGCATTTCATAAAGAGAATTGAGATTTTCGCAAGTTAATTTGATATTTTTATAAGTAGGTTTCATTTGATCTTGTAAAAATATTAAATCAGCTTGTGAAAATATTAACTCCATATGAGAATTGATATTTCCACAAGTTAATTTGATATTTCTACAAGTGAGTCTCATTTAATCTTGTAAAAATATCAAATTAACTTCTGAAAATATCAATTCCCTTAATAAATTAAATGTGGTTTCAAAATTTGAGTTAAGAATGTAAACCTCCTTACTCGGGTTGGTTTGTATTTGAGTTTATGTGAGAGACCAATGCCAAATTGTGCAAGGAAGGAAAACAAACATTAGGAATAAACGAAAACCCTTTTTTGATTGAATCAAATCAAGTAAATCCACTAAATCAAAATAAAAAACAATAAGGAGATCAATGACATATTGATGGAATATTGTATTTATGAGGAGAGACTCCATAATTGAAATTACTCTTCTCTACAATTCAATTCAGATTAACGATTTATACGACAATTCTGATAAGGAAAGAGAGAGAGAGAGAGATACGACTTTTGATTGTATTCTTGTCTGCGAAGATGAGCGTGAATTTGTCCACGGAGATGATGGGATGTAAGAAGGGCAAAATTGTCAAAAACATAAAAATTACCCTGTATAGTGATACAAATCACAAAATTAATATTGATTATTAAAAAAATATAATTTTATATTAAAATTCGTGTTATATTTTATTTTTAATAGTTAAAATAGATATAAATATTAATTTTATGATCGGATATTGTCTATGTAGATTTATCTTTTTATTTATAACTTACATAGAATTTTACTATATGTAATAACTCTTATAATGATAATTATAATAATTTAATATAAAATTAACATAACTTATTATTTTTATATCATGAGTCTTATTATTTTAATATTTGATTCATATATATATTATTATATAAGTAATTACTTGTAGCAAAATTAATTTGCACCACAGCATATTCAATAATAAAATGCCTCGCGTTAAACCTTATACAAAGTGACGTGGCTTTAGTTGATTGGACACCTGACAAGTCCTTTGACCTCTACATTCTCCCCTCTCCTCTCCATCTCCGATTTTAATCTGTCAGAGGCTATACTTCTCTCCATAGTCTATATTTCTCTCTTTCATCAGATCGAGGCAGAAAGTATAGAAATTTAGGCAAACATGAGCGACGCCGATTGTAATTCAGGCGATAAAACGGTCTCCGGCAACGGAGTTAAAATCAACATCCGATGTTCAAACAATTTGAAGTTCCCGGTGCGGGCTGGACTTGAATCGACGGTTGGGGAATTCAAAACTCTCGTTGCTCAGAATTGCGATATACCAGCTAATCAACAGCGATTGATTTACAAGGGTCGTATCCTGAAGGACGATCAAACCCTAAAAAGTTATGGTAATGATGATTATCTTTTACTAGTCACTATATTGATACTAGTTCTTTGTCGAAGGAGTTGAATTCCTATAAATTACGTGTGAAACTGTTAAGTTATGAAAATTAAGATTTAACTTTGTTTGCTTGTTTCGTTTTGGAAAAATTATTTGATTTCCTTTGTATTTAAACATATTACAATGTCTTACTCCTTGTATAATCAATTGGGATATCTTTTTCTACATTACAAACATTTAATTATATTTAGCTTCCCTCATGACATTGGGATGTGGATGTGTTTACTTGGAGTTTTCGTTTCAATAAATTAAGTGAAGTGAATTAGCTAATTACAAAACATTTGTGAAATCAATTAGCATTGAAATAACTAGATGGGTGACATGCTTAAAGCAAACATACTTCTGGAAATAGATAGTTTTGTTGAGAATAATATAGTCTTCATAATTTTGTGTTTAATATTTAAATCATGTTTATATAAAATTACAAGAATAAAAAAGTTCAGTTTATTGTTAGGAGTTTAGGGTAACATGTGAACCTATTGACAGGTTGAGTTGATATCATATGAAATATACACTAGTAATAATAAAACTAATATACATCAGATCATTGATTCACTCTCATACTCAGATATTTTGGCTGACTATATGAAAGCTGAGTTTTATATTCTTCTAGCAAGTGTTGCATGAAGGTATCATTAAGTGTAAAAGTTATAATTGACTGCCCATTACATATGTTTCTTTGGGAACAACATTTCCCTTGTTTTGAGTTTTAACCCCCGAGTATTTTGACCTCACATTGTTGCATTATTCTCTTTCATTATGAAGGATTGCAGGAAGAACACGCAGTGCATTTGGTTCGAGGCTTTGTGCCTGATGCATCTGCCAATAGCACAGGTGTTGACACTCCTGCTTCTGGAGGCCCAAGCAGCACCCTGGGAATTGCAAGAGGTATTAGTTCTAATGAAAGTCAGGGATATGGAGGAGGTATTGTAGATTCTCTGTTTCCTAGTCTAGATGGTAGTGCACTTGGTGGAAATGGAGCATCTGGTTTACTTGGTGCCGGTCTTGGTTTTGAACAAATGGAGCAACAACTTTCTCGCAACCCGAACATGATAAATGAAATGTTGAACATGCCTTCCATGCAGAACTTACTGAATGACCCTGATATCATTCGCAATGTTATCATGAACAATCCTCGGATGCGTGAAGTCCTTGATCGAAATCCTGAACTTGCACATGTTCTTAACGACCCCAATACTCTTCGTCAAACAATGGAAACTGCAAGGAACCCTGAACTCATGAGGGAGATGATGCGAAACACTGACAGGGCCATGAGTAACATTGAGTCTTTGCCTGAGGGATTCAACATGCTTAGGCGAATGTATGAAAATGTGCAAGAGCCACTTCTTAGTGCAACTAGTATGACTGGGAGCAATGGAAATGACTTGGGATCAAACCCATTTGCAGCTCTTCTGGGAAGCCAAGTTGGGGGACAGGTTGAAGATCGACCAATTACCCCTTCTACCATGGGCTTAGATTCTAATAGTGGATCTTCTGTGCCAAATTCTAATCCACTACCCAACCCGTGGAGAAGTGCTTCCGGTAAGCATTTTTCTTAATTGATTCTACATTGGATTAATTTTCTCTCCAAATCGTATATGAAATTATTAATATCTTGTAAATATTCTCACTGGAAAGTGCTAATCTGACCTTCAGTAAAGCCTTAATGATATTAGTAAATAGTAATGGAAATTGAAGATCAATAAAATGCTCTAAGTGGTTTAGACACCCTTGATTGCTAAAAAAATAAATAGAAATTGAAGTAGGACTAGTAGTAGTAATTATTGAGATCTTTTGATGATGGTGATGGTAATGACAGCATCCTTACTGATATGATATAGAGTTGAGCTGTGAGGATTTCCATGTAATGTCATGAGCACAATAGAATAGCCTATTACTTCCCATTTTTTATTTGGTAGGGATCTTGTAACCATTATTGTTAAAAGCGCAAAAAAGGCATATGTAGGGCCTTGCCTTGGCTAAGGTGAGGCATGTGCCTTTTTGGGCCTAGGCCTGATGCACAAAGCACAGTTAAGACATGCCTTCTTGAAGTCTTGTCCAGGATTTCACCTACTTTCATTTTTCTTGTTTTTTTCCTCCCCTTTTTCCTCTCCTTTTTTTATTCCATTTTTTTCATCTCTGTTCTTTTATCTTCTTTTTCTTCATTTTAGTTTTTCGTGCCGTTTTTTATTCTTCCTCTGTTTTTCTTACCTTTTTTATTCGTTTTTTTCTGTTCCTCTTTTTTTTCTTTCTATTTTTCTGTTTTCTTCTTAGTTCCACTGCTTCCTCCCCTCTTTTTCGTCCCCTATTTATCACAATGTTTATTTAAGCCAAGTATTTTCAATTTATATCATAATATACTTTATTGTTGCATGACACCATATATATATATATATTCATTTTACTTATTGAGGATGTGAGATTCACTTCAATCTTGCGCTCTGGGCAGACCTTTGAGCCTTGGTGCTCCTTTTTCCTTTAGTAGCTATGCTTGTAAGCTATGTAACAGATGAAAACTGCCATCTATCTGTTTTACTCTCTGTTAAGGAATTCTAAACTAGGTCTATCTATACTTCTTCCATGATACCTTTTCAATCCAGCCTGTATTTTAACAAAAATTCAGGGATATAATCAATCATCGTGTTGAACATCTGTCTCAAGCTGGAAGAACTGCACAAGTATGTTCATATTTCTTTCAATTATAAAGGTGGACAAGTTTTTGTTCCATGCATGTATCTCCAAATTTTCAGAATTCGGTCATGAAGGAGTCTTGTTGGTCTTCAAAGCTTTATATAACTATGTTACTGTTTCTGTGAGGGTTGTTTTCTTGTTATAATAGCTATGTAAGTATTTAATTATCTGGGGGAGTTTCTTCAGGCTGGTAAATGGATTAGTGGAGTCTAAAAATGAATGCTAGATTGAGGCATATAACATGCAATTATGATGAGTTGTGACTCTACATGTAGCAATATGAGAAATCGGGAAAATATGACACTTCTAGATTTCCTAAAGATGGACAGTAATGCTCTGTATTCTGGTCCACGAAAATGCAGAAAAGAATTCAGAATGCATGCACTAATATCTAAAAAGCTTGATACTATTTGAATTCTTAATTTAGCATTTGGATAAATTGGCACCCAGGAATGTAATCTTAGATCACTACTAGTGGGAACATCCCACCTTGAACCCATATGGTTTCGCTTCCACCTTGATGAACACATCTGTGACATTAATGATTTGAAGACTCTGTTACTTTGTAATTCCTATTTGCTTGCCTCAGATATCACAGGCAGTTTGAAATATTCTAACATATGCTAAATTTGATTGTAGCACCTGGTGGTGCCCAGGCTGGCGGTGCAAATGTGCCTGGTATTGGTGGCTTTGAAGCGCTTGGTCTCTCAGGGACTGACACACCATCCGGTGGCCTGCTGGATCCTTCGATGATGATTCAGTTGTTACAAAATCCGGCTGTCACACAATTAATGAACCAGGTCTAGCCATACTGTTTTACACTGACAACATGTGCTCGAGTTCTATCTTTGAATTTATTTAAAATCTATCTGAATTTTTAACTGTTTTTATTATCACTAGATGGTTGATATGGATCCACAATTGCGTGGTATGGTTGACGCCAATCCTCAAATGCGTGAAGCAATGCAAAACCCAGAATTATTACTGGGTCAGTTGGCTTCCCCAGATATGCAGGTACAATTGCTGTAAGCAGCATATGGTCATCGATGGTTCTCTCTTTTTATCTCACGTTCATATGGAGTAAAGTGGTGCAATTGGTTGTTGACATGTTTTCAAATCATTTATCTATTGTATTTTATCTTTGTTATACTAGTTGCTAGTTTGTTTATTTATCAGCAACGCAATTTGAATTTGGAAGTGTGAATCATATGACCTTTTTTTTAATGTTTTTTGAGATTTAAATGTTTGCTTGTTTTGGAAAATTTACTTGGGCCTTTCTTCTTATTTTCTTTTATTGATTCATGTGTTGTGTTTGTACTGTTTCTTCTTCCTTCAGCAAGCAATGGCTTCACTTTCATCTCTATTTGGTACACGGTCCCAGCCATCACCACTGTAAGTCTGTACATTCTACTGCCTTTTGCCAGTATACCTTAATTTGACTGCAGTTCATGTAAAAGAATGTATCTGGCATTACTGTTTTCATCTGGCTACCTCTCGATTGCTTGATAATTGTTAATGTTGTCACATTGATCAAATTCTTTGCCGACTGCTCATGGTCTTAATTTATTATTTTATCTTGTGTGTCTGCAGGGGAACTGGTCAGACTGAGAGGGGAGCAGGTATGTTTGTAGACTCTTTGTTCTATCTGCCTAATATGTTTCTCAGATGGTTGTGTTTAAGCTTTGAGGCATATACTATGTATGTATGTATGTATGTATGTATGTATGTATGTATGTATGTATGTATGTGTGTGTGTGTATATATATATATATATATATTTGGGAGTAATGCTACGGTCATAAAAGAAAGTTACAAAAAATTGAATACAAAATGATTTGATGGATCATAATTAGTTAATGTTCCACCATACATAGGTGGGTCCAATGGTAATGACCAATCATTACCATACATATCATTTTGTATCCTCTCCTTGTATCCAATCTTTTGTCACCAAAATATTATTGTGTATATAAGGTAGTATTTGTTCTCGACACATACAAGCTTTTGTGTCCCATAATTTTAAGAGATTTCATTAATGCAGTTTGACATTTCACCATTTTCATTAATGGTTGTTTTGACATTTCACTATTTTAGTTATCAAAACTACATCATATTAGGTGCAGGATACACATAATCTTGTGTGTCCTGGACACTTTTCCCATCATATATGTATGTGTACATATATGAAACTTAACTTGGCAGTAGTTTTGTATGGCCTTTTGTGTGCGCATTTCTTTTGACTGCATATTTTGTAGCAATAACCTTTTTGAACAAGCAAAATAGTATTAACGTAATTACTAGTAGCACAAGATTGATGAACTTTCCAATTTTCTTGCAACATATATATTTATTTGTTTGATTCTTGCATTAAGTAGAGCCCTCATTATATGGGTCGGGTGGTTGATGAAAACATTTGGCAGATTTGGGTCTGGCAGCCTAATGTTTTTATAACACACCCGTAATGTTTTTATATTTCCCATAACTATTTTGATGCTCTATAATCTACATGCTTGCAAGTTTGCTAGATACTCGGATGAAGTTTATCACTCTTTTCCTCGCTTTTCTTTCTAGTGCCACCTGAAGAACTTTATGCAAGTCAGCTTTCCCAGCTCCAAGAAATGGGTTTTATTGACACCCGAGAGAATATTCAAGCACTGCTAGCCACATCTGGTAATGTCAATGCTGCTGTGGAACGACTTCTTCAGAATTTTGGTCAATAGATATAATTATCATGTATGCATATATGGTCTACTTGGTTCAAATTGAGCTGTAAAGTTGTTCCATTTTGAACATTTCTATTCGAAAGGTAAATTACTTTTGTAAATTCTGACTTCATTTTGGTCAGAGAGACGGACCATATGATAGTTTTGTTTGGAGTAAGAATTTGAAACGAACAGATTGTTTGTCCACGGGAGTATGTGCTAGATTTGAAACGAACAGATTGTTTGTCCACGGGAGTATGTGCTAGATTAGATGTACTACCTGTGGGTGGATTGTCAAAAGACATCCAAGTGCAGGCGCCTTATCAAGTTGAGCCAAGCCCCCTTCTATTGTTCTCACAAATATACTAATTGTGCAATATCATTAAAAACTGATTTGCTCTTTGACCCCTAATGGTACCTATACTCTATTGTGCTTGTGAATTTTAATTTGGAGGGGAGAGAAAGTTAACTCTTTTTTTTTTCTCCAAAAAATTTCATACCATACCTATTTTCTGAAAGAAGTATTTTGTTCTCTTTCCTTCTTTCCCTTTCAAAATAAAACTCGCAAACAGAGTGCAAGAGAAATGATTTTAATACCTTAATTTTAACTATAAAATTATAGACATGCACAATAGGTCGTCCTGACCTGGGCTTGTCAGGCCTTGACAGTTGATCAGGCTGGACCTTTGACTTTCGATCTACAGGTCGGGCGGAGCTTGATGTTTGAAAATGGAGTTTACAGGCCAGGTCGGTTTGATTCGGTCTATTTAATTTTTTTTAGTAATTTTAAATATTATAAAAATATCAATTAAAAATTTAAACTTAATTGATGTATTAATTATAAGTAATGTATTACAACTTATAAATTACAATAATTAATAAAAATATTGTACAATTTTTAAAGATATTGTATTATTTTATATTATCATTAATAAAAAAAATATGAAAAGTATCTTATTTTACAAATGACTTTCTAGTTTTTACGTTAAGTATTTATTAAAATGAAGATGTAATGAAAAATCTGCAAAAAATATAGATTACTAGCTAGGCAAAAAAAAATCTTATATATTACACTACTCAATGTGTTTTCATGGATTTATTTATTCGTATATAAATAAATATGCATAAATGAACGTATTGAAAGATGTCAATTTTATTTGATTTATTGAATGAGTTATCACAAAGAGAAAATTTTTGTCTGCAGTGGGAGAATTGAAGTAACAAAGAAAGAAAATTGATAGGCAGAGTCGAGTTTTTGGTGAATCAGGCCAAGCCAGATCTCAGATCAGGGCGGACCTCAGGACAGGCGGAGCTTGTTGGGAGGCCAGGGCATATCGGATCTGAGTAAAAAAATATGGCCTTTCGTGACTTTCAAACAGGACATAGTCGAATCAGGCGGGACCGCAGGCCATTTGTGAACTACTGATAAAATTGTTTACTTTAACCCTATATTTCTATTTATACTGAGCAAATGAAATAAAGATCCTGTGTTTCTAATTATAAAGCCAAATAAAAGGACAAGTCTACAAATACAAACTTTTTACACAAACTCGAACACAAATTTCATCTACGTCATTAAAAAGTGAAACTTAACACAAAATTTTGTATTAGACCACATTTTTTAATAATTTAAATACAAGTTTATGTTTGAGTTTAAGTTTGTATACTTAGACTTTTCCCTACCAAAAAATAATCAAACAAACATTTATATATCATTTCAATTAATAAAACGGCTATTTTGAGCCACAAACGTCGTTAGTGTAATTATGTTAATTTTTTTTCTCTTTTCCCTCTATAAATTCAATTATATTATTATTTTATTTTTTAATTATTTTATTTATCTTTTTATTAAATCCTAAGAATTTTATACTCGTATTATTTTATTTTACTTCACATAATTTAGACAGTCAGCGTGTGGCACCGGTTGCTAGTCGCTAGTCTTCAATGAAAAGAACTTACTAAATTGGGGACTTCTTTCCACTTTCCTTTGGAGCCAAAGCTTGTATCTTTTGAAAACCCCTCCCCAGTCCCCTTCCCCTTTCTCTCTCTTCTTCTCGCGCCGTCTCCTCTTTCTCTCTCCTCAAATCCGTTGCCTTCTTTCAGCAATAGAAGGGGTAAATCTCTCTCTAGTCTCTGTACTACGCTTTTGTTTTTGGCTGAATCAATTTTCCTTTTTCTTAGTTGTTAAAATTTTGGATGGGGTTTACTTTTCGGGAATTTGAATTTGTGTACTTAAAATTGTTCAATTTAGGAAATATGTTAGTTATAGGTAGTTAAATTTTGATCTTTTTGTGGTAAATGCAGTTGTTTGTTATCTACTAGTAATTATCTACAACTGTTAATTTTGAATATTTCTATTTTTGTTTGTTGCTGGGATATTATTTAGGGAAAATGTTTGCGTTTTGAGCTGTTGAAGGACCAATTAGCTGTTATTAGTACGAAGTGTTTTGGGTTGAATATTAGGTTTCTTTAATTTGTTGTTCCTTTGATCCCTAATATGGGAAAATAAAGAACACAAAACAAATATATACTTTTACCTGACGTAAATCAGTCTGTGCTTATTGTTTTACTAAATCAAGTCTTGCTTGGTTGTTGTCTGTTGACCTATTTAATTTTTTTTAAAAGTTACAATCTTTAACATATTCCCTGTAGTGCTTGATTATGTTATTAAAAGTCTGAGACTTTACTCGAAGTTAGCAGTAGCTAGATCACTAAATTGGAAGTCTGTTGATCAACGATTAGAAATTATTTACTGTATTACCATCTCTCTTTTGGGCTACATTCTTCAATGTTCTTAAATATTGTTTTCTTTTAAATTTTTAATGAGGAACTCTTTTGACTGTACTTTATTATTGCTTATTGTTTAGCTTCACACAAGTATTAATGTATTTTGTCATTTACTTTAGGAAATCTTTTAGCTGCTGATTTTGCTATAATTACTGATCAGGCCTCTCCCGTGTAGTTGTCGTTGTTATGTGATTGGAGTTAGTCCTGATTTGAGAAATGGTTAATGCTGAACTCAAGAACAATGGGCCAGACAATAGTGGAACTGGCATGCATACTTTCCATAAGCAGTCACCTATTACAACGAAGAAGATGGTGCTCATGGATGTTCAAAATGAGGGAAGACCTATTGCAGATACGATGAAGGTTTGTGGAACTAAGAGGTTAACACCTGAGTGCCCTTCAAGCCACTCTTTTCCTCCAACATTGATCAAACCCGCTGCAAAGGAGCATCTCATGGATACCCGTAAAAAGTTTGAGTTTGAACCTGAGAAAGGAAGAATTCAGAACAACACAAACAAGTATGTTAGCAGTCCCCAGCTGAGGCATTTTTGCAATGTGCAGCATGAAATATCCAGAAAACAAACCCAGATGAAGGAGAGTAACACACATTGTGTTCCTGTAGTTTCACAAAATCATATGGCTCCAAAGATGACGCTTTCTTATGCTGCCACATCATTACCCACTTTTCTTGGTAAGCCTGATAATGGGGTGCGAGCTGCTGAACATGATTACCTTAAGGTCTCCTCGGATGTTCCCCATTTTACTAATTCTAAGAGAGCAGATGATAAAAAATGGGAAGAACGGTTCATTCATCTACAGAATTTCTTGACGATATGTGATGATGAGTCTAATCACAGAGATCACATTCAGAGTAAGTTCTTGTATTCCAGTAAGTCTCTAGTTAATTAGGCATATCCCTTACATCTGTTGTTTTGACAATCTGGATGCTGCTTTTTGTTCTGTTTATTTTTTATATGTGATCATAATAGAGCTTCGACATCTTTCCCCGGCTGAACTTAGCATCTATGCAGTTGAATTAGAGAAAATAGCAATCCAGTTAACAATTGAGGAAGGTATGCGAATTTCATCTTTATTTTTTCTTATTTTGTTTCTACATATGCTATGTTTCTCTTGTAATTAATATAGAACAATCTCTCAAGTGTAGATTTCCTCTAGGTAGGAGGACTAGTGAATAGCTCAAATATTATGCGGCAAAAGGTGTTAAGTTAGCAAATGAAGGTGTTATTTCTCAACATTCAGTAGGTGTAATCTCCATTTTCTTGTTACAAATATTATGCCCATGTATATTATATAGGACTTAGAAGTTAAAACATCCTTATTCACTGTGTATATATTTTAGGTCTCAGTTTTCCAAATTGTCATTTACCTCCTTTTGAAATGGTAATCTGTTCACAAATTAAACTTGATAAGGAGCTTAAGCGAACAATCATATTACAGAAAGTGTATTACCCAAATCTATCACGCAATGTGGGCACTTGGAGGGATTGAGTGGATTATTTGCTGAACGTAACTGCTCGTGCACCCAAGCTTGCATTCTCAAGCTTCCCAAGAAAACGAGTTGCTTATGGATAAAATAGTTGTATCTAGTTTTGTCTTAGTAGGCAAGTTTGACAATTGAACTCAATGTCGATTCTAAACTCTGAACTGTCTTTTAAAGATTGTTAAGGCTGATTTAGTTGTTCAGTTGTTCTTCCTATGTTAAGTTAGTGAATGCTATTTATTCTATTATTCTATATCCCAAATTAAGATTTATTCCCATGTTTAAAAAATTAAAATGAACAGTATCACATTTAACTGGACAATGAAGGATATTATTACCACCAAAAAAGGGAAAGTAAAATGAGTGAGCATACTATTGCATTTGGTTTTGATCTTCCTCGATTACAGGAGAAGAGTGGCAACGAATGAAGACACTGAATATCTTGGGGAAATCTGCCGCAACTATCAAACCATTGCATATGAGTCAACCACCCCAGTCCAAGAAATGAAATCAGCTAGAAGAATTGGTTACATTTACATTGTCGAAAATGGGAAAAGGTATGCCTCATCAACTGCATGTTTATGTCTGTAACTTAACCCTGCTGCTGGTTGCTTCTACCAAAATTTTCGGGTATCCTCATGTTATTTTCATTACCTTGTTCTGTTTAATTCATGTAAGTTAAATAAAGAGGTTGTATCTATGTTATATTACATGATTTTGGTAATTTTATCAATTTGTGTGGGTTAACTATACAATATGAATTATAACCTACCTCCACATGATCTGATATTTTGAAACGGAAGGAGTGTTATATATACATGGGAAACTATTCAAAGCTATTGCTGATTATGGATCATTTTCAGCTACCTTCCTTAAAATCGTTCATGTAAATTATGTAGGAAGAGTAGGGACGACAATGGATTTAAGGATTTTTTGTATAGTTGCCATTCACAATCTACACCTACATAGACAGCTAACTTAGCTGAATATGATCCATGGCATGGATATGGCCTGTTTTGCCTATCACCGTAGGAGGATCGGTGTAACTGATATTGATATTACTACCCCTTTGCCCCATTTTATATCGATTCAAATCAAATATTGCAAAACTGTAATTATATATACTCTTTTCTTTTCGATTAAAAAATATTCTCATTTATATATATAATTTTTTTTTTTGTTAATGTAGCTTATATTTGATAAATTTATATTAACTGCACAGGATAACTTAGCTGTGAGAAGCATTTATGCAAATGATTGTGCAAAATAGTACTTGCCATTTGAAAAAAAACCTTGATTTCATACCATTTGTAGGTAATGCTAATGCATGACAAGTTATTCCTTTTGTTGGCATCAACAAAAAAAGGTTTGGTCTCATAAAGTAAAAGCTACACATTATAGTTGACTTAATCATTGCTACTATAACTTTGAGATGATTTCATCATTTTATTTTATTTTTCAATTTTATCTCTTTATCTCTTTATCTCGTGGAGTTCTGAGTTGCAACTCTTCCGAGGTCTTAAACCGTGCTTGCTTTGGAAAAAACAATGTTGTTTTGATGATATTGATGTACGTACTGATGAAAAGATGGTTATGGCTCGAGAGTTAGATTATCGTCCTTTTAGGATGTTGAGAAATTCCAGCCCGGCCCAAATATCTCGTACGGTAGGGCTACGCTTCCACAATCCCTTTCATTGCTTATTTCGGGACTTTCATTATGGGACAGACAAATATCCTTTTTATAAAAGTAAAAAGTAAAAATGCCCATAAATTACGAGGACAAAATTAGAGAGGCAATAATATTTTTACGCTCCCTCTTACCTAGAATCATTACAATTTTTTTTTAATTTTTTTTTTTAAAAGATTTGCCCGGGGTACTTTTAGATATATCTTCTCTAATATTTCTTCGGTTTCGTATTATTTGATCATTATCGATTTTTTAAATTTAATTTAAGAAAATTTTAAACTCAAAATAGATGAATATTGTAAATTATGTAAAAAATATTACTCATTGTAAGTTTTATTGTTTTATAATTTTTAATGAATTATTTTAATTTTGAATTTGAAAATGTCTCAAATTGACTTTTAAAAGTCAATAATAATTAAATAATTTAAAACGGGTGAAATATTAAACTATTAATAATGTGTTATAATATTTATTATTTAATTGACTAAAATAAAAAAATTGTATTATGTTGATGTGTTATAACTTTCGATGCTTTTAAGGAAATAATATATAATATAGTGAGTCATACTTATAGTACTACCCATTCAATGTCTTTTATAATTTTCCCAATGTGTCGGGACTCTATGCATAACCTTAATATTGGAAAACTTGGGTAAAAACAGGTGGAAAAATTTATTTATACACCATTTAAACATAAAATTAATTATTATATTTATTTTAACTAATAAAATATGAGATATATTACGGATTTTAATTATAAAATTTTATTTTTTAATAATTAATATCATTTTTGCGATCAGTGTTCGTCTATTTATACCTATCAGGGCCGGCCCTACTATATAAAAAAAAAAGCGCGCGCTTTAGGCCCCATTTCAAAAAAGGCCCCAAATTTTTGAAGATCATAAATAATTCATATAAAAAGGTCTTATAAAAATATAAGCCAAATAATTTTTTAGGGCCCATAATTCAATTCAAATATTAAATATGTAAAAAAAAATAACAGTATAAAAAAAAACCTCATTTAAATAAAAATTATTAATACTCCCTCCGTCCCAAAATAAAAGTTCTCCATTGATTTTTATAGTCAAATTGACCATTTTTAAAATTAACAATTAAACATAGATATATTTAGATTTTTAAAAAAGTAAACATTGAGATATGTACTAAATTTTATATAATTTATAATATTTATAGGCTTTTTACATATATATTAAATAATAATAAGATATATTTATTTAAAAAATGATCAATTTGATCATAAAAGTCAATAAAAGATGTATCAAACATAGAAGGCCTCATTAAAAATATCACTTTAGCATTATAAAAAAAAATAAAAAATATCGCTTTAGGCCTCATATTGTCTTGAGCCACCCCTGATACCTATTCATAACCGGTGTGGGAATCTCACCTGTGGCTGAGTTACTAAAATCTTGTCGGCAGAACGCTTCCAGATAAAGCTCAAAGGAGTTTTATCTAGTTGTAACTAAGCATGTTATCTCATAGCCCTAATAAGTCCGAGTCCCAGTAGAGAATCCGCAGCTCCGCAACACACTTCTCAGTTAAAAATAAAATTAGAAAACATTTTTTTTAAGTCAACTGAAAAAAAAATTATTTTATTTTTTAATTAAATAAAAGGGCTAATTTCATTTTTACATGATTTTTTATTAAATAAAATGATTAGTTATAGGTTTAGGTTATTTTTATTTAGTTAAAATAATTTAATTATGATGTTAACAATAAAACATTAAAAAAAATACAATTGTCATATGTAAAAAATACCTCATCAAATAGTTAACTATGGTTAAAATTTTATTCAAATTTTTGTTATTTTTTCCCTTTTTTCTGACATTATTGATTTAATTGAAAATGAAAATAAATAAAAAATATATAAGTTTTTTTATTTTAAAAAAGACTAAAATTCATTGATTTTTTTGGTGATTAAATCAAATTTATAATGTGGGCCAAATAGGCATGAAAATTTTCCCGTCAATTCCTCCCTTCACTTGGAGAAATTATTAGTTGTCTCTTGAATAAAATTACAGTTTGCTCCTCTTCTTTCACAATACCGTGAGATTCACAAGTGGTGGGCCCCGTGTGTACCTCACGGAGTTGTCAAAAGGAGGATCAAACTATAATTTTACTCTTAGAATAATTAATAATTTCTCCTCAAGCAATCAATAATTTCTCCTTCACTTGGTAGGACATTGGAGACACCGTTGTAGATTGGGTGGTAGTGCACTGCAGAATTAATCAACCATTCAATTATAACACTCATAAAACCCCAAAGACTAATATTTAGGAAAATAATACTCCATTTTAAGTGAAATATTTATTATCCTATACTGGCAGTGTTTCTTGCGCATGGTTCAAACATGTAATGTCGCGAGTATAATTTATTATTCGTTTATTATTTTTGAAATATAAATTCAATATTGAATTTTTTGAAGTTTAGTTTTGAGTTATTTTTAAATTTAAAATTAATATAATTTTATAATTATATATTATTAAATTATTAATAATAAGTTAAATTAATTATAAGTATTTATTGTCAATGATATCTTATACTCTGATGTGACTTTTTTTTTTCTTCTTTATTATGATATTGTGTCGCACCTTCAAACTGTTGAGATTATTATGTTATGAAAAATTCTAATTTTTTTTTTTTTTTTACTCTCATATAAAACAAATGAGTGAGGTTCACTCATTTGGATTAAAGATGAAATGAGACGGGGTCACACTCGTTTGTCTCATATGCGAATAAAAAAAGTGAGTAAGTATAGAAAGACTCTTATATCATTCATCGTATTTGTACTCGTATTATGTTAAAATGGAGGTGTTTGAAAAAATACAAAGTTTTTATTTTTCAAAAATAATATAAATCATATTACTTTTTAATTTAAAAATATCATATCAAGTTTCGATCGTTATTTGCAGAGTTGATAATCCCTATTGAAAATGAAAATTTGAAGTAATTTATAATTTACTAAATACTTGATATAATTCACGTACTCAGACAAACCGGTGCAAATGAAGTAACATAAATATTTGAAATATGTTTAATATTTTTTTCTATCAACTTTAAAATATCATACCATAGAATATTGGAATTCATAGACGGGATGATAACCATGGGCGGAACCAAGGGGGGGGGGGGGGGGCGAGTGGGGTCAAATGGCCCCGGTAGAATCGGTAAATACATGTTTTGCTTTGGTTTTGATTTTGGTTTCTCAAGAGCTTCACGTGAGCTGATCCTCGTACCATGTATTTGTAGAAACATATTAGCTACTTCTCTTGCTTCTTCCAAATAACCACCTCTACCAAGCATATCCACCATACATGCCACATGATCCATTTCAGGGGAGAACCCATAAACAGAACTCATCGATTTAAAAAGAGTATGGCCTTTCTCTACAAGTCCCGAGTGACTGCAAGTCATCAACAAGCCTACGAAAGTCACTTTATTTGGTTTTAACCCAGTTGCCACCGTTTCCTCATGAACCTGAAGAGCTTTACTAGCCCATCCATGCATCCCATAGGCAAGCAAAATTGTATTCCAAGAGACTATGTCCTTATCAAGTATATCATCAAAAGCTTTGTTAGAACTTTTCATGTCCCCACATTTTGCGTACATGTTAACCAGACCATTGCCAACATAAGCATAAGCATGGAAACCATGGTGAACTGAACAACCATGAACCATTTTACCATGCCCAAGTGTTGCCAAGATAGAACATGCATGCAAAACGGCTCCATGAATAATTATCCAGTTGGAGACCATTTTTTATCATATCAACAAAGAAGCTTATAGCATCTTCACCGTGCCCATTTCTAGCATAGCCATTGATCATAGATGTCCAAGAAACAATATTTATATCAGGCGCACATTTGAAATGCAAGAAATGCTTTTTGTGTGTCTCTTATTTTCATATAAGCATCTATAATTGCATTCCAAGACACTTGCGTACGTAAAGAATTCAATAGACTCAAACATCTTCACAACACCATGTATTTTTTCGCTTCCCGTTTACTGATGTATTTTGACCCCCCTCTACAAATGTTCTGGTTCCGCCATTGATGATAACACCACCCCTTTATATAATCAAACCCGAATTCCTCTTTAATGTATTTTTGTGTCAGATTTTATTTTTTAATAATTAAAATTATATGTTATATATTCTTTACCAACCGGCCCAGACAAGACTCCTCGACTATTTGTGCTCAGTGATAGAAGAATTGTATCACTACAAAATGACTAACTTTATGGATTGTTGTTCCGAAAGAAGGGCCCACAATTGTGCATTATTGATAAATTAATTGTATACAAACCTTCTACACTTGTGGAAATATCTGTTGTAGGAAAGGCTACGGGATTGAATATGCTAATTCTACAGCAGTTAATGAATCGGGGAGTGTATTGGACCTCTCTACTCTTTTAATCGGTGTAAATGTAGGAAATTTTGGGCATTATGAGAATTGTAAACAATGCAGCGAGTTAAAATCCTCCTTGAGTGTTTTTCTAATGCAATTTAAGCACCCAAGATTATTGCTGGATAGATATGTGTGTTTTTTTAGTTTGGGGGGGGGGGGGGGTGTTGGAGGGGGGAGAGATACTAGCAGATTGTTAATTGGGAGCTGAACAGTCATATGAATAGAAACCCATGGTAAAGGTGCCAAAACTGACTGAACTTGAGGGATGGTTGAGTAATACAATGGAAGAATTCAATAAATATCTGGTACTCATTGTATCATGTTTAAAATGGACATAGGAACAAACTGTGTTTTTGCTTGTACAATGATGTCGGATATGTTAAGTCTTCTTTTTTTGGGGATTTTCATGAGGTTTATCTGGGAGGCATTCTTTATTAGGTTTTTTGGTGAAGTTGGCACTCGAATAAACTTTTTACATTCCATATGTAGGAAAACTACATGATTGTGAAATAAGGGAGACATTGACCATGTTTAGGCAACATATTTGTTTTATGTTTTCAAGTTATAATCCTCAAGTTATCTGTCGACGCCGGAATTTTCGTCGTCTCGTTTTTTATTATTAAAATGTCCCTTTCCAATTTTAGCCTTTTGAATTAAATGTGATTTTGAAAAGGGTCGGCTTAATGTCGACGGGTTTTGAAAGATCGATTTTTTATGAGCCAATTGACCAGAGTCGCCAGTTGGTATATTTGAAATGGATGTACCAACTCATCCGAGTTTGTTTTCGTAATCGCTGGCTCATATGTGACTCCGAGTTAATTGGTCCGCAAACCGAGATTCATAGAGTTCGGGGGCTTGCTTAAGCGAGGGGAAGGTGTTAGGCACCCCCCGACTTCCGTGAAACACGGTTACCGCAATCTCGATGTTTTCCTATCCTTTTAAATCCTAAAATGTGTGAGTTGCGTGTGTGTGCGTGTGTGCCTAGGTGAATGCTCGTGGTGAATTTTGTTTGGATTTTTTGTATGGCAAATGTGCTTTAACTGGAAAGCGTTTTAACGTCTTTTGACCCAAATGACGAGGCTTCGTTTTAAAATAAAGATTGATTTTTAATTTCGAACCGATGAGGGTTTTTATTTAGATGTCATTTTTAGAAGATAGTTTTTTAAACTTTTGTCAAATAGGTATCGAGACTATACATTGCCCTCTAATAACAGATTTAAATAACATGAAGACAACTTCTAGAACTCTTTCACCCTATGTACAAAGTTTAATTACAACGTTCATTTATTTTACGAAATCATTTTTTGTGACATTTTTTAAAACCAACTAAAGCCTTTTCATCAAATAAAGACCTAAGTTCGCCAAAACTCTTTACTTTTTAAACCTCGTGAATCTAATATCCTAATTTGATCACTTTTACAAAATCTTCATTATTTGCCTTATTTTGAAAATCATTGTTGTGTTGTAAATTAAAACAAGCATCCCAAAACGTGTCGGGGCTATCCACGCGCATGTAAGCCATCCAGACAACCCCAAACACCCACAATCACATATTTTATTATTATTACGGGGCCTTAACCCGAACACGACTTGGTATCGCTTTAAGGCCGGATATTACAAAATACACATCCATGGACCCTATACCATGATTACATATACCAAAATGTCCATCATCGGGATTTGACCACGAGGATCTCCTCCCTAGGCTCACATTCACCCAAATCATGGCACAACCAACCCTAAACCAAATCTAACGAGATTTAACATTTCTATCACATTACATAACCCCAAATATCACAACTTAATCACTACAAACTATCCATCGCCCCAACGAACGATATATCACCGTACGGACGTCATCGGGGTGTTAGGAGGAGTTACTTTCCGATGAAAACCTCTCTAACAACCCCTAATCCACGGATCCTTTATCAACATAATAACATATTACATCACATAACCCAAAACATAAGCTATATTAACAATACAAGCAATAGAATACCAAAAAAACAATCTTTTTCACCTTGCAAAACGCGGATTCGAGCTTCTTATACCACAAAATGGATACACCACAAGATTACTAAGCTAAATAGCACAACAATATGGATCTAGTGCTTGGATCTAACAAGCAAAACGACCTCTCTCTCTCTCCCCCGCGAGCTCTCTCTCTCCTTTTTTCTTTTTTTTCCTTTTTTTTTCTCTTCTTCTCTCTCTCCTGGTTCTCGGGTTGAAAATGGCGATCTATAGTGCTTCAGCAGGCAGCCGCAGCTGCATCTGCGGCCAGCCGCAGATGCATCTGCGGCTGCCTGCTGTGGCCGTCTCCTCGGCTGCCGTGTGCCGCCCTCGAGCCACGCGAAAGTCTTTTTGTCGGCAGCCGCGACTGCATCCGCGGCTGTCCGGCGCATTTTTCTCGAATTTCGTGCCACGCGGTATTAATTTGCCAATTTCTGCTGTATTATTTCGGAAGGCTGTTCCTCGGTGTATAAATTGCTCGTTGTGCTTGGCTTCCAGGGGGCGCTGCCCCCTACCCCCCCGCCAGCTCACCGGCGAGCTGGGCAGCCGCTCGCTCACCGGGGAGCGAGACCCCCGAACATCGTAAGCGGAGTGTCCATTAGTCGTCTTTTGTGGTCAGCTCAGGCCTTTCTGGATTAACTGTTCGCCTTGCCTCAAGTGACCGGATGCTCGTTGTCCGTTGTGGCGGTTTTGACCATAAATCGCTGGGGTGGCTTTGTGCTGGGGTCCACCTTTCTTTCCGCATGTCGGGTCAAATGACGATTTTGCCCTCCTGCCAGGGTTAGTAGAGAAAGTGCAAAATTTGGGTGTCTACATTATCCAAGTGTGATCGACACATTATAACTTGTATAATTATGCAATGAATTTTTTGAGCTTACTATAGTTCCCTAAATCAAATTTATTGTTTCTTCTCACTTAATTTATTTCTTATTTGTAACTTATAAGAATTGAAGTCAGTTAAGTTTATGCTGTAAATAGTGATGAATTAACAGGAATGCGTGAGTAAGCATCTTAAAATATTTTCATGAAAATCCTTTCGCTCATTTTTCTTTTGTCTTCATTAAATCTTTTTAAGAACCTATTTGAGCATAAATCATCATAAGCTATAAAACAAACACCAATCGAATAAATTTCACTAGTACATGCATATCTAAAAAGTACTCAAAAGAAATTTTCATTATTACATCTATTTTGAAATTTTTGCAGACCTTTTGAATCGAGCTAGAAGAGGAACCACTCATCGTTTCTTATTTGGAGGAATGAATAGAAAAAAATTCTTTTGGTTTCTTCTTTTGAGGAGTTCGGATGAATTTAAATAATAAAGGTACTAAACAAATGGTAAAGAGAAAAAGGTCTTATTTGATGCAGTTGAAGATTATCATAATCAGATTATAACATATGATGTATGCCATTATTTGATTTTGATAATCTCAAGCTTTATCAAATAAGGTCTTTATATGTTTACCTTTTCCTTTTGCGCATTTTTGCTTATTTGATGAGGCTTGAGAATCAAAATCAAATTATGAGAACCATCATTTGAATATTATAATCTAATTTTGATAATCTCCAACTACATCAATTGAGACCTTTATACCTTTTCCTTTTGTACCTTAATTATATAAATTGATCTGATGAAGAAACCTGAATAATTTAATTCCATTAATCCATCCAGAGATGAAACGACAAGTGATTCATCTTCTGGATCGATTTAATATGTATGAAAAAAATTTAAAACTAATGTAATAATGAAAATTTTTCTCGAGTATGTTTAGGTATGTACTAACTAGTAAATATTTTCAATTGGTGTTTGTTTTATAGTTAAAAATGGTTTATGCTTAATATTTTTTTAACAAGATTTGTTGAAAGCAAAAAGAAAAACGATGGAAAGAACTTTAATTGTTTTTCATAGAAAAATTTTGATATGTTTCCTCGCACATTCCCAATGATTCATAACTATTTACAGCACAAGCTTAGCTCAATTAATTTTTACCATAAAAAAAAGCATTTTGAAAAATTCATTGCATAATTGCACAAAGTTATAATGTGCCAATCACCTTCAAAATAACTTGAGGATTATAGCTTATTTATATAAGTTGTATTAAACACTATAGTGTCAGCTTATTTTAAGTTATAAACTCTGGTACAAATTAGCTACACAAACAGGCACATATTATAGTTTTTCTTTGTTTTAGAAGGTAAAGAAAGTGAGAAGGGGATATGCTATTTTTTGGGGGCCTTGGGAATGACTTTGTACTAATTTTTCCCTTTAAATCTTCTTTGGGTTTAAGAGTGTTAAAGTGCCACAGGAATGCTGTGACGATCTCGAATCCGGGTCCCTTGAACCTCGGATCCAGTTCAACACGAGTACAACATTTTTCTTATCAATCATAACTTATAACAATATTAAAATTGATATATAATCATTTATTTACAATTTAACAACATATCTTTCTATTCCAGAATCGCAATCTTTACAAATTCCTAGTATTTCTCAATATCATACATGATACGACATTCTATTATAATCACTTTGAGTATATTTTACTTTAATAAAATTATATAGAAGGGGATATGCTATTTTTTGGGGGCTTAGGGAATGACTTTGTACTAATTTTTCCCTTTAGATCTTCTTTGGGTTTAGGAGTGTTAAAGTGCCATAGGGATGCATCCATCTCTCATAATTCCTTTCCTTTGACTGAATTTGAAGTTCAACATTATCAAATTGTATATATGTGAAATAAATGCGAAAAGAAAATTCATATTATTGTTGAAGCTTTTTATTGTAGTGACGTTATATGGCTTAGTATTTCACATCTATATAATTTTATTAAAGTAAAATATTTTGCCTCCCTTGGCCATTAATTGACCTCATTTTTTGGTTGCCTTCTTGGGAAGTCCGAAATTGATTGAACGTCTTCATTTTATTTCAATTCAAATCTTTATCCGTAACCCATTTAAATAGGATTATATGACTCTCGCTATTGCCCTAATTCAAAATTTTGTGGTTTCTACTATTTACAATGTACAATTCTTAAATTATGCATCATATTTTTAGGTTCTATTATTGTTTACAGAGGGAAGGAGGGACTATTAGAGAAACATTTTGGTAAATATTGTAGAGATTTTTTTGGGTACCATTAAACTTCAATACATTCAAATATGAGGGTTGGCGAATGTAGAGAAATTTTAAGATATTAATCATAATATAATTAAGTAGATAAGTGGTAACTGGTAATCATAGCTTAAGATGCCCTATGTTCATTCTTTTCTAGTGGATCCGACTGTATAGTGGATTAAGTACGTTTAACAGGTTTTGCATCTAGACAACGAAGAAAAGAAGAAAAGGAGTGTTTACAGTAGTGATGACCTCGTAGCAGCTGTCCTTCTCAAATACCGCACTGAAGAATTCACATTCTTAATGACAGTAGTGAGTTCTTATTGACTCGATGTAGAACTTTTGCCTAGTGCTTGATCCATAGAGTTTTAGCATATTATCTTATTTAAGTAGCTAACTAGATTTTACTGTTGCATCGGTGTTATCATGCTATCTAATTTGGCAGTTATCCTGTAAAAACTAATATTAGACACTTCATAATTAGATCATATTGGTCAACTAGTCAACGAAATTTTGTTACAGATAAGTTTATAAATTTATACTCAAATTTTATAATAAAAAAATTTAAAAAGTCATATGGGAATTCGGTAGTTCGTAAATCTGAAATTGGTATTCAGGGATTTGGTACATGTCTACAAATATAAAATAGATTTATACATGGGTATAGAAATGATTACATATATTTGTATGTATATACACACACATATTAAAATTTCAGTACCAATAAATAACAATTCATAATAGAATGTTAAAATATTCAAGAAAAACAAAGTTTTTTGTATTCTAATTCTATTTAGAAAATTAGAAAATATATAACATTAGTATATGAGACAAGAAACATTATAATAATAGTATAGTAATATATTCAATTCTTGTCATCTAGAAAAAATACTGAAGAATCTTGCCGAATCTAGAAGAATCCAAGAATTCCTGAATCTTAGTTCGAAAATTTGCTAATCTACAGAAGAACTGTTGCTTCCTAATAAAAATCGAAGTGACATAAAACATCTTATACTTATCTACGAAATGCATAAATAAATTTGTAATATCATTATGTATTTACATATATATATATATATATATATATATATATATATATATATATATATAATGTATCAATTTTTTTGTTCTTGTTGATTCAATCTGGAATAAGAATTGAATACAAGGAGATAATAGTCATTGTTCTCTTTCATGGATTGAAAATAATGAACTTGCAAAAGGATTTATTAAGGAGATAATGTTTTCGTTTAGTGCAACTGGATATTACAACAATCACATTATAACAAGCTTATTATTTTTTAAGTTCAGTTTTTTTTTACTTTTTACAACATTGGAACCTCAAAATGCAATAGACTTGCCACCGATCATCGGGTGCAGACAATATCTCAAACCACGCACATCGGGTAAGATCATAGTAAATTATGTTTTGGTGACTCCAAATGATGATTATTAACAATTAGAATATGAAAAATCTAATTATGATAACCAAATTATTGACAATTAAATTATTTAGAGGGTATTCTATTAAATTTTTAAAGAATTAGACGACTGCACAATTTATAGTGTGATATTTACCTTTTAAAAACTCTGCTTATGCTTATTGACTGGCTTGTCCCGAGGGTTGAGTCAGGTGCTGCTAGGCAATTATAAATAATTAGCTCTCTCTTATTAAAATGAACCAATGTGAAGCCTTATTGTTTGTTTTTCTTTTTAATACTTTTTTGCTATCATATGGGGTTCATTTGCAGCCTATTTCTACTAGTTCGGGTTAAAAAGTTGAGTTGAGTTTCAGTTGAGTTGAGTAAGGTTAAGCATATTATATGTTTTATTGTCAATTATTTGTATAAATTGGCTAAACACATCCATGCCGGCTCGTAATTAAACTACAAGTTGTAATATGATACAATTTAAGTTTCACTAAACATAAACGTAAAATAGTTTTTCTTAGTCTGTATAAGTACCAAGTCAAATATTTAATTTTTATTTCTTATTCTTTAAGTGATGAGATGGAGTTTGAAATCCTAAGAGCCTTTGCCTATGATGTCCTTTGACTTGTATATATTATTAGCAAAGTTCCCATTTAAAGTGAGGTCAACACATCTCAACATAGTAGCTAAACTAGATTTCGCTGCACTCCATAGATTTCACAGATTTCAATCCAGTACAAATTCATAGAGGTCACTTTCTACTTGTGCATTTGACTACAAACAATAGGTGAGTTGGGAGATAATAAGTTTGGGGTAATCCGCTTGTATAATACTCCCTCCATGTATTATTAGAGATACATTTTTCTTGGGCAGTGTATTATTGAGCAAGGTGCAGTATTTTTCCACTTAGCAAAATTGAGTGCACAGGATTATGTTGTGCTATACTGAATGCGACTCAACTCAACTAGGGGCTGCAAATGAACCCATATGACAACCAAAAAGTAAAAAGACAATAAGGGTTTCACATGGGTTAATTTTTATAAAAGAGATCTAATTTTTATATCTGCCTTTTACGTGACTAACATATGACACAACCCTCCTTTATCCTACCCTGAAATGGTCGCGCAATAAGCATAGTCGGAGTTTTTAAAGGGTGCCACACTATAAATTGTGCAGTCATCTAATTAATTTTTTGAACTTTCTAGAATATTCTAAATAATTTAGTTGTCAATAATTTGATTATCATAATCCATTTTCAATTGTCTGATTGTAAAAGCTTCTATCATTTGGGGTTACCCAAACATAGTTTACTATAGGCTTAGCCGGTGGGGGCATAGTTTGTGGTAAGGTTAATCTATTGCACGTCTCCACCGACTAAATAAAGAAAAACTAATTAAATAAGTATGATTGCATGTTTTGTTATCTAGCTGCACCAAACGGGGACATTATCTCATTAGCCAAAAGCCCTTTTGTAACTTAATTGTCTTCAATTGATGGTTATCCCACCAGCGATTCCTCCTTAAGATCGTTTCAACATGTACGAAAATTTTGACACATAATATTTAATATTGTAAATTTATTTATGTATTTCATATATAAGTATGATATATATCATGCAATCATCAATTTTCTCAGTGTATCAAATTTGAGTATAAACTGATCAACTGGCTTGTAAAAAAAATTCTTTGACCAGTTGACGTATATGGTGTGCCTATAATTCTTCTATAATCCTGACAACATGCAGGTAGCTTGTAAAAAAATAAATCTTTGACTAGTTGACTTGCATGTTATCAACGTGGTTTTTTTTTCTTTATTATTATTCTGTATATGAAGTTCTTTGGGTTTTGTTTATTTTCCCCTTTAATTGTTGAGCCTTGATGCAATGGTCGTGGAGTTGAGTTTTGTTTGTAACCTACAAATGTGCTTGCTGATGTGGCCAAGGACTACAAATTTAGAAGCTTGTTGATGATGATGCTTTCAGTGCCCTTCATTTACTGGTTTTGCCCAGGGATCAATCAAGTTGCTGAAGAGATTTTGATTTTATAGGAAATGGTACACCTTGCGCTAAAAGCTCAATTGGTTTTGCACTTGCAGATAAAGCAAATGTGACCAAACTGGCACCATTTTATTCCACTATGGTTGGCACTGCTGACAGAATTCTATCCCACTATTAAGTATGTGTTGATTTTATTTTTTAATTTACTTATATAGAGTTCATTGAATAATTTTGAATAATTGAAGTTGCTTCTTTATGCCTCTCAGGACTGGTGTTGTTTCTTCCATCCTTTTTCCAGCTCATTTTCCCATATTTCATGCTAGGTAGAAACTAGTTATGTTGAATTTCTGCATGCATCAATATCTTGTCATAAACTGGCCCAACCAATTTATCTATTACTTGATATATGGTTGATTCTTATATGATAAGTTGCCTTGATATATCTCATTCTTTGTCTAAAGTTTTCTTCTTGTTGTACAACTTACTTGGTAAGACCTGATTCATTTCAACTAAAAGGCTGAAGAATTGTCCTAAATTTTGGACTTAAAACAACTATTTCAACCCTGATGTCTAGACAAAAGCTCAGATTATACTCTGGCTTCACTGCAGTAGTCAATTGGTTAGGCACTGGGTTGGTTATCAACATTCAATTTCACCATTCACAATAAACTGCTATATATCAGAAATGTCAAAAAAAAAAATCCTCTTATGGTTATGGTAACAAAGTAATATGATTTTCTAACTTATATTAAGGTCTCTTTTTTGATAGGTCACCTTGGGATTGAAACAGTGAAGCATCTCAGCAGGTAGCTTGGTACGATGAGCAAATTGATTTTTTGGTTTTCATGGAGTCGGTGAACAAGAAGAACGAGTAGCTGTAGTGGTGCTTGATGGGTAGTGGATTATTATTTCTCCTGTATCTATTTTTGACAAATATTATATAGTTTTTTAATTTAAATCTCTAAATATCAGGAACAACGTCATATTATTTATTCTGAACATAAGTATTTATAAAATATTGAATATTATATACTCCCTCTATTCCACAAATAATAAAATTATGGTAGAAAATTGTGTCATTTTATATTATTATCAATAAAAGGTGACTAATCGAAAAAAATAATAAATAGGACTTTTAAATTTAGTGACGTGAGACTATTATTGTGAAACAAAAGGAGTATAGTTCAAGTTGGGTTACTACTTGATCCAAATGCTATCAAGCTGTTCTTTGCTAAAAGATGAGGTAAAACAAGATCACATGATTCAGACATCAAGTAATACAAACTCCTTTCGTTTTCTTTAGTCGAAAAAAGCCCTAATCTCTTTCGTCTTTTTGTTTTCTTAGTTGGTGTTATTTTGTGTTCTCTTCTTGTGTGGGGGTTTATTCGTCTCTGAGTTAATTGATTTATTTTTCAATTGTAGGATCTATGATAAGATACCATCCTCTGACCCCCTATTCTCAAGCTAGGGGATCTTCAGTCATCAACTACAAACATGTTGTGGACGTAGACCCTGCGTGAGACCATGAGTATTTAGTGTGCTTATCGGTGAATTTGTTTAGATTTTTTTGGTGCAAGATAATTACTCGGCATTCTCGTGTTGAAGAATTGATTAGATTTTTTAAATGTATAATTTGTATTTCAAGACTAATTGTAGTGTTCACTTGCTTTGACCCACTTTCATGATTTAATTTTTTAATGTTTGAAGGGATCATTGTTTTGTGCTTTTCAATCACTTGTAATATATTAATCAATTCTAACGGAATTACATATTTAATATATTTGAGAAACTATTAGCGACACTTCAAGAGGTTGCTGAAACTTATTTGGTGGGTTTGTTTGTGGATAATAATTTGTGCGCAATTCATGCCAAAAGGGTTACGATTATAACTAAAGATATTCGGTTGGCTAGGAGAATTAGGGGCGAAAGGGTTTAGGTATGTGCTAGGTTCTAGATTTTCATTGGGGATTTTTCTAGGGTTTCTGTTTTGATAACTGTAATGGCTAGACGAGATTTTGAAATTGAAACTATGAAACCTTTCATTTGATCAGATTGATTTCTTTCTGTTTCTCTTCTATATATTAAGTCGGTATACATTTTATGTTGATTTGATTGCACTTATGGGATTTTATTTTTTACATGGATTGTTCACGCATAATGACGGTAAAAAAAAATTTGATTGCCTAGTAATTTATTTATTGCCGCTAATAGTTTCTGCATCGTATCATAATAAAAATACCGAATTTCCAAATATTTTGCATTCCACAAATTGGACCCTAAACTAAGGGTGAATATGGTGCGATTTAGTTCAACTTGAAGCCCAAACTACACATGAAACCGCTCAGGTGTTGTTTGAAAAATTCAAAACAGCACATGAAACCGCTTGTGATTGGTGTGGTATGATTTTAAAGTGTGCGACACGGTTTCATTTGGTGCGGTTTCAGTTTTAAAAACAATTGAAACAATTAAATTTTATGCAATTTAAATTAGCAATTTAACATAACACAATATTAAATACCACTTTGCTAACACACACAACATTACTTATGAAATCTTGTATACGTAGCTATGTCTATAAAACTATCTAAACATGTGGAGAAAATGATAGAGAAAATTATTTTATATTAGAAAACACAAGACAACATGATGTCACTTGGGAACTCTAATTTTGGAACAGAGTACCTTACGTCTAAAAGAAAACAAAATGACATAACAACGTCAATTTTCCAACAGCCCCAACAGAAAAATTGAAAAGTAATATGGATAGATTCAACAAATCATCAAGCATTGTGGATAAAAAAAAAGTTCCTCAAAATTCTTAACTAACGTCATCAAGCTATTAAAGAATATCTTGGTTGGGCACCATGAAAATATAAACATTGAAATTCTTATTACTTTTTCCTCTACTATGTACAATTGATTGCATCTTAATATATACAAGTATACAGACTCTATTGTAAGAAAGAAAGCTAAAATTAAGCCTAACGGTTACAGCACATTTACACGTGATTCTTCCAGCTATTACAGAATATTTGATTGCTGTTATAAGCACATTTTCAGCCTATAAATCAGGTCTTGTGATCTTGAGTTTGATTTGAGGAGTCTTCCCTTATATGGCCCCGCAAGATGGAGGAGTCATCGGCTAATCCAATCTTGTTTTTGAGAGCATCCATGCGTTGTCGTGATAATGGTTTTACCAATAGGTTTGCGAGCTGATCTTGAGTGTTGACATGTTGAACATTGAGAATGCTCTTTTGAACCATATCACGAAAGAAATGCAAATCAATCTGAATATGTTTCATCCAAAAGTGCTGAATAGGATTGAAACTAAGATGTGTTGCACCCAAATTATCACATAACAATTTTGGTGAAGTTTTTATTGGTAGCTTGAGTTCCTTGAATAAGGATAGCAGCCACACTATTTCGGAGGCAACATTTGCAAGCGATCTATATTCAGGCTCGGTCGACGATCTTGCTAAAGCTCTTTATTTTTTGGAACTCCAAGAAATGGGATTTGATCCAAGGAAGCTTATATATGCTGAGGAAGTCCGATCATCAAAATTGCTCACCCAATCAGCATCGGAGTATGTGGTTAAATTAAAGTTGGATATTTTTTTATATGAATACCATGAAAAAATGGTGTTTTTCAAGTATCGGAGGAGTTTCTTTGCAGTTGCCCAATGAATGACTGTGGGTTTATGCTTAAACTGTGATAATTTATTGACTGTGAAACAAATAGCGGGGCGTGTGAGAGACAAATGCTGGAGGCCTCCAATGACACTTCGAAACTCGATGCTATCAAAGGATGTTGTTCCATCAACCAGCTTCAGAGACATGCTTGTAGACAGCGGAGTAGATACCTCCTTAGCACCCATCATATTTGTTTTTGAAAGTAGGTCTCGAATGTATTTGTGTTGGGATAGTAAGAGCCCGGATTATGTGGGAATGACTTCCACGCCCAAGAAGAAGTGAAGCTGGCCCATGTCTTTTAATGAAAATTTAATTCCAAGTTAGTCAATGATATGAGATAAAAAATTCAGATCATTGCCAGTGATTACCAAAGCATCCACATATACCAATAAATAGCACAAGACAAAAAAAAAAAACTGTATATAAAGAGAGATGAGTCTACCTTGGAGTTTTGAAAATGAAGACTCATTATTGCCATTTTCAGTGCCGAGTACCAGGCTCGAGGAGCCTATTTTAGACCATAAATTGCCTTATTTAACCTGCAAACATGATTAGGTTGGGAGACATCTTTAAATCCCGGGGGTTGGGCCATATAAACTGTTTTAGTCAACTTCCCATGCAAAAATGCATTGTTGACGTCAAGTTGTCTCAAAGGCCATCCCTGCATCACATTAACTGTGAGGACAGTTTGAATAGTTACAGGCTTCACAACGGGGCTAAAAGTTTCTTTGTAATCTAAGTCAGGGCATTTGTTGTAGCCTTTTGCAACAAGTCGTGCTTTAAAGCGATTCGACAGACCCATCAGATTTTCGTTTAACCCGGAATACCCATTTGCACCCCACGGGTTTACAATTGTTTGGGGGAGGGACCAATTCCCATGTGCCATGTCTCATGAGAGCAATGAGTTCTTCCGACATAGCTGTTCTCTAGTGTGGTTCACTAAGAGTTTGTCCCACACAAGTTGGTTCAATGGTGCTGGGAATGGGATGGTTGGTTGTTGAATTTATTTGTTTGGGTTTGTGGATGTCATTCATTGACTGAGTGATCATGGAATGGGGTCGGGTGATCTGTTGTGCACGTGATGTGCCAAGAGTAGAGGTGGTTCCAATGTTCAAATTAGTATCATGCGTGATAGGAATGTCATGCAATGTAGGGAGATTAGGGGTTGAGGAAACAATGTTTAAACTTTCAGAATGAGGTAAAGAAGAGCTAGGGGCGTTACCTGGAGGTGATGTGAATTTGTTCTCCATTGCCGAAGTCATTAGTGGAGGCTGCGGAATGGATAGAGGCGCTCCGTGGAAGGGTGAGGCACTTGCCGACGAAGATACGAGATTTTCAGACGGTCCATTTCGGGTTTCGTCAAACAGAGGGTCCATGAAGAGACAGGGAACGACTTTGGGCTGCAATTTATTTGTGTTATACGGCCAAGTGAGCGGGAAACATAAACAACCAATTTTTTTGAACTTTAGATAATTTGGTGGTTGTTTAAATAATGCTTCAAATGGTGATTTATTTTGAAGAAGAGGTGTTGGTTGACGGTTAATAAGGTATGCCGTAGTGGAAAAAACATGGGGACAATATTTCAAGGATAGTGAAGCATTATGTAATAGAGTAGGACCTGTTTCCACTAAGTGACAGTGACAATACTCGGAAACACCATTTTGTTGCGGTGTATGAGGAACAGTGGTGTAGTGGCTTATGCCATGAATGGAAAAATATTTTTTTAAAGCCATAAATTCACCACCGTTATCCGAATAAGTGGTTTTGATTGAAATCTGGTTTCAGCAAGGTGTTTAAATTGAGGAAATATTGTGCTAACACCAGATTTTGTTTCCGTAGGATAAAACCAAATATATTTAGTGAAATGATCAACCAAAATTAAATAATAACCTGATCCATCAATGCCAATTGAATTTGAGGGTCCCCAAACATCAGTATAAATTAAGTCAAGTGGTGCATGACTTTGAAGACTATTTTGCCTGAATGGTTGTTTGTGAGCTTTATTAACGGAACATGAAGTACAAAGATGAGAAACATTTTCTTTTATCATTGGTAGAGAAAAAGAGTTGACGAGTTGAAGGAAAATTTTCTGAGACGGATGTCCAAGACGTTTGTGCTACCCATCAACGGAGGTCCTTTCATGCTCGCTTGTAGCCATGGTTGGAGAAGATTTCACCAGTAACTCCAGTAGGGTGTAAACAGGGGTGGCTCAAGACATTTTGAGGCCTAAAGCGATATTTTTAAATGAGTCCTTCTATTTTTGGTACATCTTTTATTGATTTTTATGGTCAAATTGACCATTTTTCAAATTACTATATCTTATTATTATTTAATATATATATATATATATATATATATATATATATATATAAAGCCTATAAACATTATAAATTACATAAAATTTAGTACTAATCTTAATATTTATTTTTTTTAAAATCTAATTATATATGTTTAATTTTTAATTTTAAAATTTGTCAAATTTGACTACAAAAATCAATTGAGAACTTTTATTTTTGAGACGGATAGAGTATTAATATTTTTTATTTAAATGAGATTTTTTTATATAGTTAATTTTTTTTTACGTATTTAATATTTGAATTGGACTATAGGTCCTAAAGAATTGATTGAGCTTATATTTTTATAAAATATTTTTTATATAAATTATTTATGGTATTTAAAATTTTGGGGCCTTATTTCAAATGAGGCCTAAAGCCCCTGCTTTTTTTGGTATAACATAGGGCCGGCCCTGGGTGTAAACACCATTTTCACACGCACCTTTGAGTGGAACTACCCCCGTGGTACGATCCTTAACAAGAAAGAAAGAAGGATGAAACTCAACAAAAACATGATTTTGAGTTGTAAAATGACGAACGGAGATAAGATTTTTTCGTACATTTGGAACACAGAGTATCATTTAAATGAAAAATACGTGAGGGTGTGTGAAGAACTAATGAACCAATGTGAGAGACATGTAAACCTGAACCATCACCAATGACAACTTCGTCAGTGCCATCATATTCAAAGTGGACATATAAATTAGTCAAATCACCCATAATGTTATGAGATGCAGCAGAATCAATTAACCATGTGATGTCCTTTTGGTGACTAGCTAAAACACAATTAGCGGTGGGCTCCAAAAAATGCATTTTTGGACATTGCTTTGCAATGTGGCCAAATTGGTCACACAGCTGACACTTGGGTTGGTACTGGCACTGGCACTGGCTTGTGGACTTCCTCCCATTATTGGACCGCTTCCTATTGTCTCTCGGCCCGTTGTTGTTTCTGGTTCCTTGTGATTTGTTGAAGCCCCGATATGAATTGTTGTCGTTCTGAGAATTTCCACTAGAGCGATTTTTAGCAGAGCATTTTGAGTAATTTACCGTTGCCACTAGCTGTTGTGTGGTTACTTCAAGTCGGCATAGATACACCTCATGTCCCACGAGCAGATCGTGAGGTTCCTCAAACATAAGAGATTTTTCTCAAGCTCAGATCGATGTGATAATTTCACGGTAATTAGGTCCCAAACCATTAAGAATGTAGAAAGTAAGGTCATCATCAGAGATGGGATGATCAACGAAGGCTATTTCGTTTGCAAAAGACTTGACTTTTTGAAGGTACTCTTGAACAACGTTGTTTTCTTTCTTAATCAAAGTAAGATCTTCTTTGAGCTGCATAGCTTTAGTGTGTGACTTACTAACATACATAGTGCTTAATTTTTGCCATGCTTCCTAGGTAGTTTTGGCAGCCGAGATGAAGGGAGTGATTGTGGAGGTAGTGGAGCCTAGTATCACACTAAGGATAAGTTTATCCTATCTGACCCAATGGGTTTTTTGAAGAGAAGATGCAAGAGTATCATTAGGTACCGGGCAAAGATAATCGCTAGTGACATAATCTAAAAGATTATATATGATTAGAAGAGTTTCAAACTGTGCACACCATTGAAGAAAGGTGGAAGGAGTGAGCTTTTCTTTAATTTGGGCAAAAATGTTCAGGGCAATTTGTGGGTTTTCATTTGGGGATGGTAGAATCGAGATTGGGTTATGGGTAAGTTGAGAATGGGGGAACGAATTCTCGTTGGAGGATGGTTCTTTGGAATACATGATGAAAATATGAACATTGAAATCCTTATTACTTTTTCCTCTACTGTGAACAATTAATTGAATCTTAATATATATAAGTAAGTATATAGACTTTATTCGTGGGAAGAAAGTTAAAATTATGCCTAACGGTTACAGCACATTTACACGTGATTCTTCCAGCTAATACAGAATATTTGATTGTTGTTATAAGCACATTTTCAGCCTATAAATCAGGTCTTGTGATCTGGAGTTTGATTTGAGGAGTCTTCCCTTATAGGGCACCATCTCTAGCATTTAACTAACACTTAAGCATGGAGATAACCACAAGTGCTAAAAAAATTAAGTAATTTTAAAATAAACAAAATATGGCATATGTAAACATGCTCAAACATCAATTTGAGAATTACTGACAGTCGTAACTATAAAAACACTAAAGAATGCCACAATATGGTTACCAAGTCTAAAAATCCTAATAGGAGCATTAAACCATGCAATAGAATCATGACAAAACTAGCTACATAATTTACCCCTAAAGCTAGTGCTATCCTAGAAAGACGATGTCGTTTTGGACATTATTGGTACGGTTTCTGCCGTGCAGTGGATCGCAAAAATCGATATCAAACCGCAAATGCAATTTTCAACCCTCCTAAAACCGTTATATACGATTTCATGGCCAATTTTGTTTTTTTGCTCACCCCTAATGAAATATGCAACACCACAAGTATAGATAAAATACTCCACATTTTGGGAATTCATGTGTGTCTCTAACATTATTCTCACCATTTTTAAAAAATAATTTTATTTTGTTCAAAAAATTTATTTCACAAAAATAGTTTATTTTGTAATGATAATAGTATAAATCGACATCATATCTCTACGTTAATCATCACAATCTCATTATCTAACTGTTAAACCAATAATTTATCATTTTTGGGGTTAAACATTACAATAAAGTACTCTCTCGGTTGTAAATAATAAGATCATTATTAAATTTTAAAATTTAATTTAAAATATTTTAAAATTTTAAAATAATAAAATTAATTAAATTTTTTTTTTTAAAATGGAGCATGGGAGTTGAGGGACACCTCACATTCTTTGTGTGAGGTGCCCTTTATTATAACAATATTTTGAAAAAAATAATAAAACACCATTTTGTATATAACATAATAAGGGAGAGAATGTACTTAATTACATAAAACGATTATTTTTGTAATATCCCAGATATTTACAAGACTTGTAAATAAGATCATAAATGATTAATTAAAGGTTAAGGGCTTACTTTAAGTTATAAACTCTGGTTCAAATTAGCTGCACAAATAGGCACATATTATAGTTTTTCTTTGATGTAGAAGGTAAAGAAAGTGAGAAGGGTATATGCTATTTTTTTGGGGACCTAGGGAATGACTTTGTTCTAGTTTTTCCCTTTAAATCTTCTTTGGGTTTAGGAGTGCTACAGTGCCATAGGGATGCATCCATCTCTCGTAATTCCTTTCCTTTGGCTGAATATGAAGGAGCTGCATTTACTGGGATAGATTTTCTTTTTTAACCTTCTTACATAATGTTATGGATAAGGTGTGGAGAAAATATTGAATTAAATGGATTGGGCTGGATTTAGGTAATTTTGGCATTTTATAACAAGGAGTCTCGAAAACCTTTTTCAAATAAATATGTAATTTCGTACATTACTTTCTTATTTATAGTTCTTTTAGAAAGAGTCTCTTTCTTTCTTTTCTTTTAAAATCTATTAAGAGAATAGAAATGGCATAATTTTGTTAGGTCTATAATTTGTTTTGTGACAAGGTGTACAAGCACTCAACTTGTAAAATCTATTTGAAATTATCATATTTTGCATAATCTGAAGCTACTACTATACTAAAAAAAATGAAGAGAAGTTAACAAGTTCAGAAAAACCTCAAATGATTATGTCTTTTAACTTAAAAATTAATTACCTGGATCATGGAACAACTGAAATATCTCTGCATGACAGTGATGCGAACAACATTTTGGCGGACATGTCTATAAAGTTGTCTTATATCATGTTCACCATGCAAGCCCATTGATATGCAGTATTGATATGTTGATGTGTCACACGTGATGCAATAATGGTTGTATCGGTTCTTGCTGCGCTTATGAGCTATACAATGATCGAAGAAAGTCCACTGTAGGAAATTTTCAAGCCATTCTGGTTTTTCAATCTGAGGTAGTACTATTTGTGAAACCTACAAGAAATAATACATGTCCTTTATTAGCATTTATTATTATTGTGGTACTGTAAATCTCAAAGACTTAGGTGGAGATATTTAGTTTTTTTGAATCAATAAACTTCCTTATCTTAATCATCATATGGATTTCTCAGTTTGAGAAACTCTAGAACTGGAAATCAAGAATAGGAAATGAGTGAGAGTACTTGCAAGACAAAGCTAGTGTCCAAACAAGAGTAAGTTTTATGATGTATAACGAACCCGTTCTATGCAAGGAAATTTGCATCAAGACTTGAGCGTAGTTGTGAAAGAATCATATATTCAGTTACCTAATTAATATTTATATTTAAAAGGATTGACCTTGTGAGCAAGATGAAGTTGACCTAAGCAATCTATATACTCAACTGAAGTAATTAATTTTCCCATAATCTAATAAAAGTACTAGAGAAAATTTAAGAATTCTTCATCTTCCCTCAATTTAATTTCACTTATATTTGCAAAAGGTAATATCTCAGTCCTAATTTCAACCTTCTTTCTCTCAGGCGAGGAATGTGAAATGTTACAAGTTTACGATGACAACTTGGCTAATGAAGAAGAGTTATTCCTCATGGACTGTTCAACAAGTTTACATAGATGATGGAGCTTCCTCAGCATGTACAGAGAGGGATAAACACATTTCAAATATTATCCTCAATGGCAAGGTACGCATACAACTTTCTCTTGAATGTTCCTTTTGTTCATTACCATGACAAATTGATGCACTTTGAAGTTAGATATTAATCTGTCCTAGGATATTAGTTTTAGCTTTGGTCATATACGCCTTATTTTTATTTTTGTCTAATGAATTATTCAGAAAAATAAATTATAATAACATGTTTCGAGCGTTTGAGTATGTAAAAATTGTTGAAGGCATGAGAGGTTGCATTATGGATGTGGATTAGAAGATTACTGATCCCAATATATATATATATACACTTCAACTTAAGAAGAGAGTTACTATTTGACTAGCAAGGTGGATTAATAATACATCTGAAATAGATTAATGGTTTCAGATGTATGTAATAAAATCTTTATAGACGAAAGCCAGGGGGTGGAGTGAATAGAAACAATGATTTAGATTTTCTGGAATTTGGATTCAGAAACTAATGTAATGTGTAATGATAGTATCAATTCAGGATCATGAGATAGTGGGAAAGGGGAGGCTGCTATTATATTTCGAAACTTGTGCTTTAATGAAGATGTCAAATTTGTAATAACAATAAGAAGACAAAACTGGTGTATATATACATGGCAAAAAGTTAGACATGGAACATAAAAATAAAATTTAAGACTACAAGGAAGCTAGACACAATGAAGGTGTAGAAATAGTAAAAGCGCAAAGAAAGACTTTAAGAAAGCGCAAAGGGTAAAGAATTATATACAAACCTTCTGAACTTGTGGAAATATCTGTTGTAGGAAAGGCTACGGGATTGAATCTGCTAATTCTACAGCAGTTAATGAGTTGGGGAGTGTATTGGAGGACCTCTGGGCTCTTTCAATTGGTGTAAATGTAGGAAATTTCGGACATTATGATGATTGTAAACAATGCAACGAGTTAAAATCCTCCTTGAGTGTTTTTCTAATGCAATTTAAGTGCTCAAGATTATTGTTGGATAGATATGTGTGTTTTTTTAGGGGGGGAGGGCGAGAAAGAGTGATACTAGCAGATTGTTAAATGGGAATTGAACAGTCTAATGAATAGAAACCCATAGTAAAGGTGCCAAAATTGACTGAACTTGAGGGATGACCGAGTATTACAATGGAAGAATTCAATAAATATCTGATACTCATTCCATCATGTGTTTAAAATGGATAGAGGAACAAACTGTGTTTTGAAGGATTGGAAAGTTTTGCTTGTACAATGATGTCGGCTATGTTAAGTCTTCTTTTTTTGGGGGGGTTCATGAGGTTCATTTGGAGGCATTCTTCATCAGGTTTTTTTTGGTGAAGTTGGCACTCAGAATAAACTTTTGACATTCCATCTGTTGGAAAACTATATGATTATGAAATAAGGGAGACATTGACCTTGTTTAGGCAACATATTTGTTTTGTGTTCTGAGTGTAATTGAAACATTATAGCTTGTACAATTATACAATGAATTTTTCAAACTTACAATAGTACCCTAAATCAAATTTATTGTTTCTTCTCACTTACTTTATTTCTTATTTGTAACTTGTAGGAATTGAAGTCAGTATGCTGTATATAGTGATGAATTATTGGGAATGCATGAGTAAGCATGTTAAAAGATTTTCATGAAAATCCTTTCCCTCATTTTTCTTTTGTGTCTTCATTAAATCTTTTTAAGAACCTATTTGAGCATAAACCATCCTCTAAGCTATAATGTAAGACCCCGAATTTTATGAAATATAAAATTTAATTTTTTCTTCATATATATTTTCATGAAATAGTAAGTGGTTAAATTGATAAAGTTAAAAGTTAAGGATGTTATGTATAAATTATATTATGTCGGACAATATTCGTTTGGTCGGGGAATATTCGTTCTGTCGGGAAATATTCGTACGACGGCGTCGTACGAACCAATCATTGGTGGACCCCACAACGAATAATTATCGGATATAGAAAACGACATAAATAATTTTTAAATGGTCAATGGCACTATCACTTTTAATTGTTAAAATATCCGGTGGTAAAAGAATAGTAATATACGGTATTACAAGTAACACACGGTATTGCATAGTAGTACACAGCATTGCACAGTGTTTCGTATTATTAAACTGATAAAGTGGTTATCGTACAATATTTGACTTTATTGTCACATGCACAATAATTCATATTATTAAACTGATAATTGTCACAGTAGCATATGCACAGTAATTCACATTATTAAATCAATAATTGTCATTACACAGTAACGTATTCTTTCTTTTATATACTTTTTGCATTATTATTATCTCTATTATGATGTTAATTAAACTGTTGTATTTCATTATTAATTAATTTGATATCTAACTCAGAAAGCTAACTACACTGTATTTATAACAATTAGTCGTAATAATGAATAAGTGTGAATTATTGTTGAATAATTGAATTGATAAAGTTATTTATTTATAATATAAAGTTAGGTGACATAAAATGAATGATATAGATTAAAGATAATATAGAATTTGAAATGGATGGTGTAGATTAAAAGATGATCTTTAAATGAATGGTTTAGATTAAGAACATCTTAAAAGATGAAATAAATGGTATGGATTAAACATTATCTTGAAATGAACGGTTTGGATTAAATTAGAAAATCTTGGTTATGATAAGATTTTTGGCTATAAATAGAGGCCTTAACTTAAGGATTTTTCATAAACTTCCTTACTTGTTCTTTCTTTCACTCTCTAAATACTTCTTGTGTAAGTTCTCTCTAAGTGTGCTTAAGTCATCTTAAGTATTTGTGAAGATTCATAGGTGTACGAGTACTGTTCAAGTTAATCAACCTCAGTTAAATCAATATCCAGTCACGTGTTAAGGTAAGGAATATCATATTCTTTCATATTCTATTATTTAAACTTACTACGGTAAAGGATTATCATTATTTGATTCTCAAAAATAATATCGTTTCTTTCTTACTCATAAGATATGTCATTTATTTCCATGTATTAATTTGTGGGAATAACCTTACGGCGCGGATTAACGCCTGTTGGTGAATAACCTTTCGTATTCATTCCTTATTAATCTATGAGAATAACCTTACTGCGCGGATTACCGCCTGTTTGGTGAATAACTCTTCGTATTCAATTTTTATTAAATTGTGGGAATAACCTTACGACACGGATTACCGCATGTTGGTGAATAACCTTTCGTATTCATTCCTTATTAATCTCTGAGAATAATCTGACTACGCGGATTACCGCATGTTTGGTGAATTACTCTTTGTATTAATTTCTTATTTGTCTCTTGTGGAAATAATTTGTTTACACGAATTATCACATGACACTTTTATTCCATATTCGTTTGTAATATCATTTTCTTTCATATTCGTAAGTGATATTATTTTCCTTTATACTCATAAGGGATACCATCTTTTTCATCTTCCATTATTCAAACTTACTATGGTAAGGGATATTAATTTTCTTCACCTTTTGTTAATCAAACCTGCTACGGTAAGTGATATTATTTTCTTTCATACATCTAAATCGAAACTTATTATGGAACTATTGCTTCTATAATTCCTGAAAATATTATATGTTCCATAATAGTTGCACTTCATCATTTCAATTGAACCATCCTATTTATGTGAACCTTTCTATTGAACTGTAACCGTTATTCTGAACTGTGGATCTTGAATATCATTTTTGAATTTTACTCCACATCATGTTGACAATTTGGACACTATTTGAATCTGCACAAAGTAAACTTTTGATACTTATTGTTTATCCTGTTTCTTCTGTTCATCATTTATATCATTCTAATCATTCAAAATTAAGTTGTTGTGAATATCTGTGGCCGGGGGCACAGATGCGATATAATTGTTGAACATATGATAGGTTAAAGGCGATATAATAGGTTAAAGGCGATACATCTGTTCGGTGTCTTTTATGGCACGTGGTAAATGTTCTCTTTGGCCCGTAATGCAAAGATGAACTGTTGTTTGGTATGATTATGACCAAAGGCTGAATCTGGTATAATCATGACCGTTGGTGTTATATTGAATGTCTTTGGCCCGTAGTGCAAAGATGAAATGTTGATCTGTATGATTATGATCAGGAACTGTGAAATTGTATTATCTTGACTAATGGTATTTCTGATGATAAAAGTTGATGATATTTTTTCTAAAAAGAGAACCGAGTGGACATTATAGTCTGCATTATTCTTCTAATAGATTGCTCATTCCACTGCTATTATTGATCTGAACATTGTTCAAGAATTTAACTGCAGTTTTTGATATAAACCTTGTAGTCTATTGTATTTTATCAATAACTCAACTGTTGAAGGCTAACGATAACTTATTTGTCATTATCTTAGTCATGATATTCTTTACTGGGCTATTTGAGCTCACCCTTTCTTTTGTTCCATTACTTTTCAACAGGAGATGAGAACGTAGCTGGGTCTAACCGGGGAATGGAGTAAGAGTCCGAGAAATAGCTATCGTAGTCTTCACGTATTATAAAATAGTGTGTTAATAATAGTGAAGACTTAGTTGTGTATTATTATACACTGTATTGTTGAACGTTGTTCTACTTTGTAATAATTTTGTTGTAGTCTTTTGACAACTCAAGTTTGGGCTGTGTGGGCCCAGATTTGGAGGTGTCACATATAAAACAAACATCAATCGGATAAATTTCATTATTACATGCGTATCTAAAAAGTACTCAAAAGAAATTTTAATTATTGCATTAATTTTGAATTTTTTGCATACCTTTTGAATCGAGCTAATAGGGGAATCACTCATCGTTTCTTCTTTGGAGGAATGAATAGAAAAAAATTCTTTTGGTTTCTTCTTTCGAGGAGTTCAGATGGATTTAAATAATAAAGGTACTGAACAAATGGAAAGAGACAAATGTCTTATTTAATGCAGTTGAAGATTATCATAATCAGATTATAACATATGATGTCTGCCATAATTTGATTTCGATAATCTCAAGCCTTATCAAATAAGGCCTTTATATGTTTACCTTTTCCTTTTTCACATTTTTGCTTATTTGATGAGGCTTGGGAATCAAAATCAAATTATGAGAACCATCATCTGAATATTATAATCTAATTGTGATAATCTCCAGTTGCATTAAATGAGACCTTTATCCATTTTCGTTTTGTACCTTCATTATATAAATTGATCTGAAGAATTTTATTATATTCATTCCTTCAAAGAAGAAACCCGAATAATTTTATTCCATTCGTCCCTCCAAAGATGAAATGACGAATGATTCATCTTCTGAATCGATTTAACATGTATGCAAAAAATTTAAAACTAATGTAATAATGAAAAATTCTCTCGAGTATGTTTTAGGTATGTACTAACTAGTAAATATTTTTTATTGTTGTTTCTTTTATAGTTGAAGATGGTCTATGCTCAATAGGTTTTTAACAAGATTTGTGACGGCAAAAAGAAAAATGAGGCAAAAAACTTTAATTATTTTTCCTTGAAAACTTTTGTAAGACCCCGAATTTTATGAAATATAAAATTTAATTTTTCTTCATATATATTTTTCTGAAACAGTAAGTGGTTAAATCGATAAAGTTTAAAGTTAAGGATGTTATGTGCAAATTTTATTTTGTCGGACAATATTCGTTTGGTCGGGGAATATTCGTGTCGTATGACGACGCCGAAATAACTAATTATTAGTGGACCCCACAACGGAATATTTGTCGGATATAGAAAATGACATAAGTAACCTTTTAAATAAAAATAGTCAACTGAACTGTTAAAATACCGGTGATAAAAGAATAGTAGCATACGGTAGTTTATGGTATTTTCTGTAGCACACGGTACTCTACAGTAGCACACGGTATTGCACAGTGTCTCTTGTGAAAATAATTTGTCTACACGAATTATCATATGACACTTTTATTCCATATTCGTTTGTAATATCATTTTCTTTCATATTCGTAAGTGATATTATTTTCCTTTATACTCATAAGGGATACCATCTTTTTCATCTTCTATTATTCAAACTTACTATGGTAAGGGAAATTAATTTCCTTCACCTTTTGTTAATCAAACCTGCTACGGTAAGGGATATTATTTTCTTTCATACTCCTAAATCGAAACTTATTATGGAACTATTGCTTCTATAATTCCTGAAAATATTATATGTTCCATAATAGTTGAACTTCATTATTTCAACTGAACCTTCCTATTTTCTGAACCTTTCTATTGAACTGTAACCGTTATTCTAAATTGTGGATTTTGAATATCATTTTTAAATTTCACTCCACATCATGTTGACAATTTGGACATTATTTGAATCTGCACAAAGTAAACTTCCGATACTTATTGTTTATCCTGTTTCTTCTGTTCATCATTCGTATCACTGTTATTTGTATTAATCTTCAAGAATCAAGTTGTTGTGAATATCTGTGGCCGGGGGCACATATGTGATATAATTGTTGAACAGATGTTAGGTTAAAGGCGATACATCTGTTCGGTGTCTTTTATGGCACGTGGTGAAAGTTCTCTTTGGCCCGTAGTGCATAGATGAACTGTTGTTTGGTATGAGTATGACCAAAGGCTGAATCTGGTATAATCATAACCGTTGGTATTATACTGAAAGTTCTCGTTGGCCCGTAGTGCATAGATGAACTGTTGTTTGGTATGATTATGACCAAAGGTTGAATCTGGTATAATCATGACCGCTGGTGCTATATTGAATATCTTTGGCCCGTAGTGCAAAGATGAACTGTTGATTTGCATGATTATGACCAGGAACTGTGAATTTTTATTATCATGACTAATGGTATTTCAGATGATAAAAGTTGATGATGTTTTTACTAAAAAGAGAAGCGAGTGGACATTATAGTCTGCATTATTCTTCTAATAGATTGCTCATTCCGCTGCTATTATTGATCTGAACATTGTTCAAGAATTTAACTACAGTTTTTGATATAAACCTTGTAGTCTATTGTATTCTATCAAGAACTCAACTGTTGAAGGCTAATGATAATTTATTCGTCATTATCTTAATCATGATATTTCTTACTGGGCTATTTGAGTTCACCCTTTCTTTTGTTCCATTGTTTTTGAACAGGAAATGAGAACGTAGCTGGGTTTAGCCGGGGAATGGAGTGAGAGTCCGAGGGATAACTATTATAGTCTTCACGTGTTGTAAAATAAGTGTGATAATAATAGTGAAGACTTAGTTGTGTATTATTATACACTGTACTATTGAACGTTGTACTACTTTGTAATAATTTTGTTGTAGTCTTTTGACAACTCAAGTTTGGGCTGTATGGACCCAGATTTGGGGGTGTCACAGTTGGCATCAGAGCTTAGGGATACGGTCTTTAATGGAGATCTGGGGTTAGAACTAGGAGGGGAGAGACGAATATAATCAGTCACTAATGTGTCCCACTTAAATGAGATTTTGTTATATAACGAATCGATTTGAATGTAGGAACATGAAAAGATGAGTCAGTTTGTTTGAACTAACAATTATTTTGTGACCACAGTTAAGTATGGAATCTAGAAATCAGGAGGTTAACTATGGAATACCCGAAGCGAATGTAGCTGAGAATCAAGAAGCTCCAAACAATCCTCCTGCCAACTCAGGAAATAATGTTTCTGATAACATGATGAACGATGGATTCTTTAGGAATTTCATGCAGTTCATACAGAATCAAGCAAGAGGAAATTCAGTCAATAATAACGGTAGAAATGTTGGTAATTTAAGGGTGGTCACTGTCAAGCAATTTAAAGAATTGGGACCACCTGAATTTCACGGGAAGCTTGACCCACTCAAAGCGGAGGCGTGGCTAAAGCAGACGACAAAAATACTTGATGTCTTACAATGCGCAGATGATCAGAATGTGTCATTCGTCACTTTTATGCTACGAAGTGAGGCGGACCATTGGTGGGAAGCGGTAAAACGTATCCACCCTTCAACACTCGAAATGTCTTGGACAGAATTCGAAGAACTGTTTAACGAGAAGTACTTTCCAGAAAGCATCCACCATATGAAGGAGGTGAAGTTCATTAAACTGGAGCAGGGAAACATGACAGTCTCCCAATATGAAGCTAAGTTTGTCGAGTTATCTCGTTTTGCCACCCATCTAGTGGATGATGAAGCACGAATGAGTCGAATGTTCTTACGAGGTTTGAGATTCAAAATTCGTCAACAACTTAGCTCTCATAAATTTAGTTTGTATTCAGATGTTGTGGATAAGGCTCAAAGGGTAGAGCAAACAGATGAAACATTGCAGCCAAGAGTCAATGATCAGCATAGAGAAAGGAATGACAACAACCACAGGAACGAGAACCATCGAGGAGGTAACTAACACTTCGGTGATAATTCCTCATCGAATAACAGAAGAGGAGATTCCAGTGGGAACAATTTCAAAAGAAAGAGATTCCATAATAATTATGGAAGGGCACCAGCACCAGTACCAGCACCAACCCCAGTTTCAAGGGGAGAAGATCGACCACCAGTGAGATGTTATAGGTGTCGTCAGGAAGGTCACATCAGCCCAAACTGTACACAACAGCCCAAAAAGTGCTACAGTTGTGGGAAAGAGGGTCATGTTGCGCGATTTTGTCCTGCCACAAAATCAAGTCCAGCTGCAATGATGATACCAAAAGCTAGCGCGGATAAGGGAAAATCTATAGTTCAAGGAAGAGCTTTTGTTGTGACATCCCATACGGCACGAAACTCGAACGAAGTGATAACCGGTAAGCTATTCATAAATTCTCGTGAAGTCTACGCTTTGTTAGATACTGGCTCTACCCATTCTTTTATCTCGCCTGCACGTGCTCAGCGTTTAAACTTAACTCCTGAAAATTTGGATTTTGACTTATCAGTTGAAACCCCATTAGGTGAAATGACCATTACATCTACTGTCTATAAATCTTGCCTAGTTCAAATCAACAACCTCACACTACCTGTTGACCTTATTTATTTGGAGATGCATGAATTTGATGTGATTCTAGGAATTGATTGGTTGACTACCCATCATGCTAAAATTGATTGTTTTCATAAGATTATTAGTTTTCATATTCCTAATCAACCTGTCATGCAAATTCAAGCAACTAAACCATTGAAATCTATAACTGTTATTTCTAGCCATAAAGCCATTCGTTTATTGAAAAACGGATGTCAAGCCTTTTTAGCTCATGTCACTGATTTGAACAAAAACACGTCAAACTTGAATGATATTTCTATTGTTAATGAGTTTCCTGACGTTTTTCCTGAGGAACTTCCTGGCTTACCCCCAAACCAAGAAATTAAATTCTGTATCGATCTTGAACCCGGTACTAAGCCCATTTCCAAAGCCCCATACCGAATGGCTCTCATTGAACTTCAAGAGTTAAAAGTCCAACTACAGGAATTGTTGGATACTGGTTTCATTCGTCCGAGTGCATCACATTGGGGTGCTCCTGTTCTATTTGTGAAGAAGAAAGACGGAAGTATGAGATTGTGCATTGACTACCGAGAATTGAACCATGTCACCATAAAAAACAGGTACCCGTTACCTCGGATTGATGACATGTTTGATCAATTACAAGGTGCTCAACATTTCTCAAAGATTGATCTTCGTTCTGGATATCATCAGTTAAAGGTTAAAGCTGAGGACATTCCAAAGACTGCTTTCAGAACTCGTTATGGGCATTATGAGTTCTTAGTCATGCCTTTTGGACTAACCAATGCTCCTACAGCTTTCATGGACATGATGAACCGAATATTCAAGGAATATTTGGATCATTTTGTGGTTGTCTTTATTGATGACATCCTCATATACTCCAAGAGTCGTGAGTATCATGAACAACACCTGAGATTGATACTCCAAAAGCTCCGTGAGAACAAATTATATGCCAAGTTGAAGAAATGTGAGTTCTGGCTTGAGGAAGTCACGTTTCTTGGGCATGTGATTTCTAGTCAGGGAATATCAGTCGATCCTGCGAAGATTGAAACGATACTAAATTGGGAACAGCCCAAGACAGTAACAGAAGTCCGAAGTTTTCTGGGCCTAGCTGGTTATTATCGGAGATTCGTAGAAGGATTTTCTCGAATCGCCACTCCGTTAACTCAGCTTACTCGGAAAAGCACCAAATTCGTATGGAGCGAGGAATGTGAGAAAAGTTTCCAAGAACTCAAGAGGAGACTTATTTCAGCTCCTGTTTTGACCATACCATCAGGATCAGGAGAATTCGTTATATATAGCGATGCTTCAGGCAAAGGTCTAGGCTGTGTCCTTATGCAACATGGAAATGTTATAGCCTATGCCTCTCGGCAACTCAAAGATTATGAGAAAAATTATCCTACTCATGATCTAGAGTTAGCAGCAGTCGTTTTCACGTTGAAAATCTGGAGACACTACTTGTACGGAGATAAAGTGGATATCTATACGGATCATAAAAGTCTCAAGTATTTCTTCACCCAGAAGGAACTTAACATGCGACAACGACGTTGGCTTGAGCTGTTGAAGGATTACGACCACACAATCCAGTATCATCCGGAAAAAGCGAACGTTGTAGCTGACGCTTTGAGCAGAAGATCTTATGCGAGTACAAGTGCACTGCTGACAACACAAAAGTGTATTTTGTACGACTTGCAAAAGATGGAGATAGAGCAGGGACTCACTCGAAGATTGCTCACGTGCGAGTAGAACCGGCTTTAATCGATAAAATTAAAGCTACTCAAGCTACCGATCCGGAACTGATGAACATGATGAAGAAAGTACAAGAAGGTGCCATTCCCGAAGCAAGAATCGACGAGAAAGGAATACTTCGAGTCAACTCTCGACTCTGTGTTCCTAACGATCCTGAATTAAAGCATAAAATCATGATGGAGGCACACAACACGCCGTTTGCAATCCACCCAGGAGGTACCAAGATATATCGAGATCTTCGACATATATTTTGGTGGAACAATATGAAAAGGGAGATTGCAGAGTTTATCTCAAGGTGCCTAACTTGTCAACGTGTCAAGGCAGAACATCAAGTACCTAAAGGTTCATTACAACCACTTGAAGTTCCCGAATGGAAGTGGGAACACATCAATATGGACTTCGTAACGGGTCTTCCCAAAGTTTCTCAAGGCTTAGATGCAATTTGGGTGATCGTAGATAGATTGACCAAATCTGCTCATTTCTTGCCTATACGAGAAAACTTTTCACTTGAACGTCTTGCCGGTATGTACATAAACGAGATTGTGAGATTGCATGGCATGCCAGTTTCCATAGTTTCTGATCGAGATACTAGATTCAGTTCACGCTTTTGGATCAGTCTACAAAAAGCTATGGGCACTGAGCTACGATTTAGTTCTGCATACCATCCTCAAACGGACGGACAATCGGAAAGGACGATCCAGACCCTCGAAGATCTTTTGAGACTTTGCGTACTAGATTTCAAAGGAAGTTGGGATAAGTACTTGTCATTTGTGGAATTTTCCTACAACAACAGTTACCAAGCAAGTATAGGCATGGCTCCATTCGAGGCTTTATATGGACGCAAATGTCGCTCTCCAGTATGTTGGAATGAGGTAGGAGAAGCAAAATTGTTGGGACCCGAGTTGGTACGCTTGACAACAGAAAAGATCCAAATGATCCGACAACGAATACAGACCGCGCAAGAATGACAAAAGAATTACGCTGATCTTCATCGGAGAGATGAGAGATTCAACGTTGGAGATCATGTATTCTTACGTATTTCTCCATGGAAAGGATTTATGAGATTCGGAAAGAGAGGAAAGCTTAACCCTCGATTTATTGGCCCATTTGAAATCCTCAATCGAGTAGGAACCGTAGCTCACAGACTAGCTTTACCACCAAGCATGTCTCGCATTCATAACGTTTTTCACATATCTATGTTACATAAATATGTGAAGGACCCAAACCACGTCATTGAGTTAGAACCGGATGTTATAGCAGATGATTTAACGTACGAGGAGGTACCTGTTAAGATCCTAGATAAGAAGGAGCAGATTCTACGCTCAAAGGTTGTACCTCAAGTTAAAGTTTTATGGAGGAACCAAGATATTGAGGAAATGACCTGGGAGCTAGAATCTGAGATGAAATCTAAGTATCCTTACCTCTTTGATATGTCAGGTACGTCAATTTCGGGGACGAAATTTCATAAGGAGGGGAGGTTGTAAGACCCCGAATTTTATGAAATATAAAATTTAATTTTTCTTCATATATATTTTTCTGAAACAGTAAGTGGTTAAATCGATAAAGTTTAAAGTTAAGGATGTTATGTGCAAATTTTATTTTGTCGGACAATATTCGTTTGGTCAGGGAATATTCGTGTACGACGGCGCCGAAATAACTAATTATTAGTGGACCCCACAACGGAATATTTGTCGGATATAGAAAACGACATAAGTAACCTTTTAAATAAAAATAGTCAACTGAACTGTTAAAATACCGGTGATAAAAGAATAGTAGCATACGGTAGTTTATGGTATTTTTTGTAGCACACGGTACTCTACAGTAGCACATGGTATTGCACAGTGTCTCATATTATTGGTCTGATAATTGACACCGTAACTGTTGCGCATCATTTCATCAATAATTGCCACTGCATAATATTTTATGTTATCAATTCAATAATTGTTGCTACACAGTATTTTGTATTATTGATTTAATAATTGTCATTACACTGTATTTTATATCATTGAGTCAATAATTGTTGCTGCACTGTTTTTAAAATTATTGAACCAAATAATTGTCACCGTAGTAAATACACAGTAATTTATATTATTAAATTAATAATAATCTGTAACGTGTTTATTACATTATTGTTGAATTATTATTGTAGCACCATTTTATTTTATATGCATGACCCATAGGAAGAAAAATAAAATAAATAAATAATTAATTAATTATTATTTTATGTGAATAGTAACGTGAATAGTAACACGTGGACGCCTGTAGGACCCACCTGAGAAATTTTGCACAAAAATGTGCTGGAAAATTTTTATGTAAAAGGCGTGGGCGGCTGCGCTGCTGAAAATTTTTCAGCATTGGCGTGCAGCACGCCACCCACCTACCGCGCATAGTAACTTATTTTCTCCTATAAATAACTTGTTCAACTGAATAGAAAAATCACACCTAAAACATAAAATTTTTCTATAAGAATTTTATGAGTTTTCTCTGAGAATAGTAAGGCTATTTTGAGTGTTTGAAAGCCAAAAGGAGTGCAGGAATTTTTCAAGTAAGTCTTTTATTAAAGAGTAGTAATTTCATAAATTTCCATTTTTCACGGTATTCACAAATCTTCCTTTAGAAGACTCTTCTTTGAGAAGATTCATTTTTAAAAGCTTTCTTTGGAAGATTTATTTTGGAATATTATTTTAAAAACTATTTTAAAGTAGTTATATTATACTACAAAAATTATGTTAAATATATATAATTTTGATAGTTCATATTATACGAGTTATCATACACTTTGAAATTTATATGTGGTAATTACTAATTATATTATAAATATATAGGTTGATCAACCTCATTTAAATCAATATCCAGTCACGTGTTAAGGTAAGGAATGTCATTTTTTTTTTACTTGTAAGGAATATCATCTTCTTTCATATTCTAACTTACTACGGTAAGGGGTATCATTCTTTTCATCATCATAAATGAATATTATGTTCTTTCTTACTGAAAGGGATTATCATTCTTTGATTCTCGAAAATAATATCGTTTCTTTCTTGTGCCATTTATTTCCATGTATTAAATTGTGGGAATAACCTTACGGCGCGGATTACCGCCTGTTGGTGAATAACCTATCGTATTCATTCCTTATTAATCTTTGAGAATAACCTTATGGTGCGGATTACCGCATGTTTGGTGAATAACTCTTCGTATTCAAATTTTATTAAATTGTGGGAATAGCCTTAATGTGCGGACTACCGCCTGTTGGTGAATAACCCTTTTTATCTGTCTCTTGTGAAAATAATTTGTCTACACGAATTATCATATGACACTTTTATTCCATATTCGTTTGTAATATCATTTTCTTTCATATTCGTAAGTGATATTATTTTCCTTTATACTCATAAGGGATACCATCTTTTTCATCTTCTATTATTCAAACTTACTATGGTAAGGGAAATTAATTTCCTTCACCTTTTGTTAATCAAACCTGCTACGGTAAGGGATATTATTTTCTTTCATACTCCTAAATCGAAACTTATTATGGAACTATTGCTTCTATAATTCCTGAAAATATTATATGTTCCAAAATAGTTGAACTTCATTATTTCAACTGAACCTTCCTATTTTCTGAACCTTTCTATTGAACTGTAACCGTTATTCTAAATTGTGGATTTTGAATATCATTTTTAAATTTCACTCCACATCATGTTGACAATTTGGACATTTTTTGAATCTGCACAAAGTAAACTTTCGATACTTATTGTTTATCCTGTTTCTTCTGTTCATCATTCGTATCACTGTTATTTGTATTAATCTTCAAGAATCAAGTTGTTGTGAATATCTGTGGCCGGGGGCACATATGTGATATAATTGTTGAACAGATGTTAGGTTAAAGGCGATACATCTGTTCGGTGTCTTTTATGGCACGTGGTGAAAGTTCTCTTTGGCCCGTAGTGCATAGATGAACTGTTGTTTGGTATGAGTATGACCAAAGGCTGAATCTGGTATAATCATAACCGTTGGTATTATACTGAAAGTTCTCGTTGGCCCGTAGTGCATAGATGAACTGTTGTTTGGTATGATTATGACCAAAGGTTGAATCTGGTATAATCATGACCGCTGGTGCTATATTGAATATCTTTGGCCCGTAGTGCAAAGATGAACTGTTGATTTGCATGATTATGACCAGGAACTGTGAATTTTTATTATCATGACTAATGGTATTTCAGATGATAAAAGTTGATGATGTTTTTACTAAAAAGAGAAGCGAGTGGACATTATAGTCTGCATTATTCTTCTAATAGATTGCTCATTCCGCTGCTATTATTGATCTGAATATTGTTCAAGAATTTAACTGCAGTTTTTGATATAAACCTTGTAGGTTTCACATGGGTTAATTTTTATAAGATAATTCTAATTTTTATATCCGCCTTTTACGTGACTAATATCTTACGCAACCCTTCTTCATCCTAGCCTAAAATGGCCACACTGTAAATTGTGCAGTCATCTAATTAATTTTTTAAACTTCCTAAAATATCGTAAATAATTTAGTTGTCAATAATCTTATTATTATAATCAATTTCAATAGTCTGATTGTAACAGCTTGAATCCTTTGGGGAACTTCATTATTGATTTCTGTTTTGATAATTGTAATGGCTAGATGGGATTTTGAAATTGAAACTATCAAATCTTACATTTGATTTCTTTCTGTTTCTCTTCCATACATTACATTTTCTGTTGATTTGATACAACCGCTCAAATAATGCTAAATTAAAGAAGCTAGCGGACAAATGAGATACTTAGGAGTATTGTGTTATGTATTATTTTTAAGCAATAAAGATGGTTAAAAATGTGACTGCATTTTCGTTGGTGATGATTACATAAATTGGACCTATATATTACTCCCTCCATTCCAAAATGGGCAAAACTAGTTCCTTGCTGTGAATTTGATCAAGTTTAGTTTCATAGTGTTATTATGAGACTTTTTGTCTTGTGGAAAATTGTGTTATTAGTTTCTATATACAAACCACACTTTTTAAACAAAATTAAGGAAATTAAAACTGTACTTTTGGTCATAGTGAACCAATATTAATTATGCTAATGAATAATTTTTATCTTTTTAAAACTAATGGGGTAAATTAATCTTTATTCTAGTCAACTAGACTTGTGTTGACATATGGATGCTCTTTGTAACAGGTAAATGCCTCTTTTTCATGAAGTTGTCGGTATTATTTGTAGGAATACTGAACAAAATGTATTGAAAAAGAGAAAACACAAAAAGCAGAAGCTAAAACTCACATAAGATATTTAAGTTGAATTAATATCAACTTGTTACAATTTATACAACTTGGTAGCACATTTGATGGAGCTGACAGAACATGCAATGCAAGGATATACGATCAAAAGTGCTACATATGGTGAAAAATTGCAACATATGGTGAAAATTTGCAAAGATGATCGATGGTTTCCTTCGTGATGAGCTAACTTAACTACTACATATGGTGAAAAATTGCAACATATGGTGAAAATTTGCAAAGATGATCGATGGTTTCCTTCGTGATGAGCTAACTTAACTACTACATATGGTGAAAAATTGCAACATATGGTGAAAATTTGCAAAGATGATCGATGGTTTCCTTCGTGATGAGCTAACTTAACTACTACATATGGTGAAAATTTGCAAAGATGATCGATGGTTTCCTTCGTGATGAGCTAACTTAATTACTACATATGGTGAAAATTTGCAAAGATGATCGATGGTTTCCTTCGTGATGAGCTAACTTGACTACTCGTCTACATATAATATAAAGAGAAGCCAAAAATTAACTTACGAACTGAAAATTTTGGTAGATTTTCTTCAAAGGTCTGCAGCAACAAAAAAACAAGGGGTACAGACGCACTGGTATTCCCTGAACATCATTCTGAAATCTGAAGGAGATGACTGCTTTTCATCCTCAAAAGATCCATAAATCCAGTGAACCCAGAGCAAATGACTTCTTTCTTCATTTCCATCAATTAGTGAAAAGGCTTTGTATATTATGTGATGTGTGCTAATGTCTTATAATAACATCCTCATAGGGACATCAGTGTCACCTGTAAAATCTCTGCGGCTCTCTCTCTCTACCTGCCACTGATAAAAATTTCCATCAAGCGTCTGCATCATTTCATTGTAAAAATTAAATTCAACTACAAATTCCGGAACAACTAGAAGTATGCAAGTCGCAACATTTAATTGACTTCTTTCTTCTCGTTACGACGAATTATCTCAAGATAAGCAAAAGCAAATTAATGACCACAATTCTGAATTAACCTAAAGGATCAAAATAAGCATTGCAATCAATAAGTATATCCACTTACTAAAACAACTAAAAACATGTCTTTCCAAAACATTTGGATCTGCAAATAGCTCAACCATGTGAATCCTAAAACTAGAAATAAGTCAATATGCAAAGACAATTCTCACTTTTGAAATCTGATCCAACAGTTGAGGACCTGCTAGGAAACTACATCCAAGACCAAGTTTTTACCAAGATCTTCTGGTTGAAACCAAATTACTGTCGGAGTGAATAAACAAATGAAAATAAACTCATCGGAAAAGCTGGCCAGGAAGTAGTACTTATCTTCTTGGTGATAAGATTCAATGTCTACAGCTGTTTGTTTCACACTACTAACAAAATGTTTCCTCCTGAAAAGGTAATAGACTAAAATTTGTTGGATAATTAGCAAAGACTTCCAAACAACTTAAACAGCCCAGAAGTTGAAAAAACTCTTATGGCAAGTAAATCAAATATTACTAAAGAACTAGTGCCAACAAGAACTACCGGTATTTGATAACTTTGAGAAGTACACTTTAAAAGGAACTCACCCTGGAAATAAAAATGCTATAAAAAAAGGCTGTCAGAATGACATAAAATTATGCACATCAAAATGCATAATAGACCCCATCAGAATTGTAAAACGATAGGTTTTTAGATGGTGAGTGAAAACCTTAATTCAGGTCACCACAATTTACAACTTTCAAAATCCATATGCAAAATTTTTTCTTTCTTATTTTTCCTTCTTATCTGGATTTCAACAGAAATGCATCCACTATAACCAACCCATACCATAGCCAGACATATAATACAAGAGGTATCACAGAAAAAGAAGCAAACTGTAGCATCAAGAGCATCTATTTTGTCATAAAGCACAACTTTGTATATCAATCAGACCCTACTTCATAAAACTCATTGTTAATTAAAAATGATATGGGTATGGACTGTATCCTGCCTCTGGTTCTCAAATATGACAGATTTAAGCCACGCTGAACTCTATGTCAGATAAATACACACTAAAATATACAAAATAGAAGTAAATTCTATTGAAAGACATTTTATAATGCAACAACAATATGGAACTAGCATAGTTTGGGTGACTTCTTGAGAAACATTGAATACTTAATCTGAGAGTGGACTAGTTTAAAATTGTTGAAGCAAGATATATTGACATACACTGTTTAATTACGAGCCTGTGTCATCAAAGAGAACTCTATAGAAACGTTTTCTTTCTTCAGTGTCCAATATGCCACCTAGGTCACCTCCTTTATCGTTCTGTTCACATATCTCACTGCTCTGGTCATTCCTTTTCTCTGGTCTCACAGGAATCATGCCTTTCTTTCTCTTCTTTTCTAAATTCAAGACATAGTGTCTCCGGTTGTATTCATGAAGCCCCTCCTGCATCAATTCTCCAAATTTCTCCTTCACAGCAACAAGTGGGTCCTTGTCAATCAGTTCTGATCCGTTATATCCTTCCCGAAGAAGAACTGTGTAAATCTGATACCTGTTCGAAACATAGAATATACCAGGATGCTTCAACAGCAAAACATTCAATTTCTCTGGCAAGCAGAATTCTCTCTTAAAATGACTAAGCTTTATAATGGATACTTTTTTCCACAAGGTCAGTGAAAGTAATTCATGCACGAAACTCACTGTTCTCTTCTCCATCTCCTTTGAGCCCTCCATTAAACCCCCGGGATCTATGTATGGTGAAATATAAGGAGTTGAATTAAATTCATGAAATCTCTCCCACGATTTCACCCAAGTTGAGGGCAATGAACATGAAAAGCACGGCTCCAAATCCTGTGTCTGAGCTATAGTTTCAATTGCAGAAACTGCTAGATTAGGGTTCCAAGATATGAGCTCAATCTCCATTGAACTCCGTCTCCCACTATAATTAACAACTCGAAACATTTCAGGAAACTTCGGTATAATTCTAATCAAATAATCATCTGGAAGGCCAAAATTTCTCTTCAATTCATTAAGTTTCAACACATTGATCCTCTGATTCGAGCTCATCATCAACAACTTTGCTAATCGCTCCACATACACCTGTTCCTGCATATCTTTCACAGATTCTTCCTCTTCTACAAGAAACCTCATTCTTTTTGTTAATTGACAATAGTGTTCATCATTCGCTAGATACACTTCAAAGCAGCAGGGGTACTTTTTAAGCCAATTGAAAGCTTTGCCCTGAAGGTCAAGAGTCTTGAACTTTTTCTGTAGGAGCTTAACAGACGCCACCTGGTTAGGGCACCGTAGGATTATGTTCTTGATCTGATTATTGACTACCCATCTACGATTTCGTGATAAAGCTGATTCAAGATCTGGGTCTTTCTTCATTGACCAAAGAGAGAAGCTTCGGAGAAAACGAAGATTGGACAGTGCAAGATACATACTAGAGTACCAACGATTTGGGTTGCAAAGAAATATGTTAATCACCATTCTCTAGATATCTCTGTATGCTTTTCAGTATTCTAACAAAAAGTAACCCTGCTTAAAGAAAAGGAAATTGTTTGCCCAAGTAAAGGAAATAGAAAAACTTGTCTATCAATAGAATTTACATATACTAGAACCACGGAACACAGGATGCGTGTAGGAAAAAATATAAAATTGAAATGAGTGTTATTATAAACCATTTTTATTTAAACATGGATAGATATAGGAACAATCAAGGTTAACGAGAAAAAGATTTAAAACAGAAAAAGTCCTTCAAAGTCGGGAGACTCGGGACCAATGGACAAAAACAAAACTTTAAAAAGGACAACAAATATAAGTTAGTAGGAAAATGAAATAGAATGACCACTATTGCACGAAAACAGAACCTCCAAATAATTACAAACTCCCCTAACACCATTTTCAAAAATTTAGTAGTCAAAGATAATGAAAAATTCAAAAACAAACATACAACTTGAAGCTCAAAGTCTCATGTCCATGGAAGCACAAATATTAAGTATTTGAAGAGTTAAGTAGCAACAATAAAGAACCAAAGATCCCTTGACTTCATTTTTTCCTCCAATTTACTACAGATTATCAACTTGGCTCAAAACCGGGGTCCAAATAAAATATCAAACATCCAAAAAAAACTCTCATAGTGGGTACATAATTTCTCAACAGCAAGATTTAGTTCCATTAAACACTGATAAAGAGAAACAATTTTCTTGTTCACCATTCAGAAAGCTGAGTAACAGAAATTAACCAAAAGAATAGAATAAGATTATTTTTCAATGAAATTGAGAAAGTTAAGATCCCTTTTCTTTTTTCTTTATTTTTAATAAGAAATAAGGATTTTATAAATGAGGAAGAGAGTGACAAATCACTATTAATTATTTCTTACAATATTTGAGCAAGCAAACAAATTCAAAGATGCTGTTTAACAAGAATACTGTTATTTTCGTCCAAATCTATCCATATTCAAAGAATCTAACTCAACTAATCATTCATACAATCATAAAAATATGAGTCTAACTCAAATAATATCATCATAAATAAATTGCACAAAACCTATTAAAGCTCTAGCAATTTGCACTTTTACAGAGCTAATACACCATCAAAATACAGTGGCAATACTATCGCATACAAGTTTTTCGATTATAAATTCCCAATTTTTGGCGTATTTTAATTTAGAAACTCCTAATTTTACTTTGATAGACAGAGGAGTACCTGTCTAAATGCAACAAGCTCTGCCAGTAGACGAAGGAGAGGAATACCGAAAATAATCACAGGCCAGAGTAGAGAGAGAGGAATTGAAATTCTGTAAATTATTTTTGTGTCTAGTTAGACAGTTAAAAGGAAATAATTTATAAGGGTTTTAGCATTGGGTAAATATTTAATTTAATTTAATTTTAGAAAATATTAGGAAAATCAGCTTGTAACATAGCATCAAAAGAAAATATAACACTTGACCTCACTAAGTGAGATACAAATAGATGTTACTCAACAGGGGTACACAACGGTTGGTTTGGTCGGAAAAAAAATAACCAAACCATCTAAGTCGATTATAAAAAATTATAAACCAAAATGACCCAAATTTTTACTCCGGTTAAATCGATTTAGTCAATTATAAAACTTAAGCATAAGGGATAAGGGATAGAGTTTGTATGTACCTTTGCAATGGTAAAGGAAACTGCAGCAGTCCAACTCGAACTGCTTCTGCAATCACATGCATCTGGATTCCTGACTAATGGACAATGGAAAGACTGCATTACATATACTGCAAGATATTACAAGTATCATATTAAATATACTTCAAGATATTCTGCATTCAATATTTATTTTTATCTCATGCAGAATAAAGCTGCACTCTGATTTGTGCATCAACACAGCCACAAAGGAAGCTCCTTCAGAATTAAATATGGAAAGTGAGGATTTAATAAATCTTCCAGCTTTTAGTAATTCTGATAATGAAAGTCAAAATAATGACCTACCTAGGACTGATTGCGAGGTCGGTGCAACTGATTCTCTACCCAATAATTCTGAAATTAAAGAAAACCACTTAAATAGGGATTTTCCAGGGAACAAGGATGATGTTGGGGACAAATCTATCTAGCCTTTGCTAGTACCTGAAAGCTAGCTCAATTAACTTTAACCATTTACAGCTGCATATCAAGGTAGGATGGTATCTTTCAATAATATCCCACCATAAAAACCCTAATACCTTTGAAATTAAATAGACTAGGATTTGAATTTGGTGATACATAAAAGAAATTAGAGAAATTAAGGTTTAAACTTACCTTTGAGAGAGAGGCTGCAAGTCTGCAACTACAAATGGGATTATACAAAAGACGGACGACTATTCAAAGGGAAACAGGTCTGAAGGGGACATCCGTCAGCTCTGCGTCAACGCCCACCTTATCTTCCTTGCTCAACCCACTCCTCTTCAGCTCCGTCCGCTCAGGATTTGCGGCCTCACTCTCTCTCTCTATTTTGGGTTTGCTTGATTATGATAATTGATTTCATTTTGATGATATATGGCCATATGGGTGTAAGAGACAAAAAGTTACGAAATTAGAGAATTGTTATGGTGTTGTCCAATATTTGATTTTCATATTATATAAATATTGTTTATGTGTGTGTTTAATGTATAATGTATAATATTTACGAAATTAGAGTACAAATATTAATATATGTTTTTATTTTACACTTTTGTAAAAATTAACATGGTGTTTGATGTATTTTTAAATTTCAAATTAATATATTTTCTTTGAATTTTGACTTATAAAAATTGTAAATTATTCAAAAATATTAATGACAAGCTTTATTATTTTAAAAATTAAAAAAAATCACATTAATTTTAAATATAAAAATATTTGATATTGACTTTCATTAGTCAAACTTGATCTTATATTTCGAAATGAAAGTAGTAAATTGTTAATTTAATTGGCAATAAACAACGTGTTGACAAATGCCTTATTGTCACCCTATATTACTATTATTAAAAATTATTCTATAAGCATATTTTAGGCTCAAATGTTACTTCGCTCAAATGATCTAATTTATTAAGATATATTATTTTATCTTCTATCTTTATCAATAATTTTTTCATCTATAGTCTCTTGGGATGTGTAGCTACTCTAAACAAGCTCACTAACCCCGTGTTGTAAAGTACGGATAATATGCAATTAGTTATGATTATGAAAAAATAATTGTTTTAATTTTATTTAGAGTGGGTGAATTCAATGAAATTCTAATTGATCTAAATATAATTATGAAACTTAAGGTTTAATAAATTTAATTTAGTTATGCTAATTAGTTACACAATTACATGTATAATGATATACACACTTGATTTTAAATTAAATTTGAATGTAATATTCTAAACTTAATAATGATAAAAATAAAAAGTTCAATTTTGAAGATAATTTAAGCATCAATTTATTTAAACTTTTGTACAACTTGTTAATTTGTTTTATATATGGCAGGAAAGAATTAATCCCCTCATTTATTTATTTATTGGAGTGAAACACGAACTACTCTTTATGTTCCTAATTATAAGATCATTATTAATTTTTGAAATTCAATTAAAAATATTTTCAAGCTCAAGATTGAAATGAGTCATTAAAAATTATAAAATAATAAATATTGTAACGAGGAATGCTATTTAAATATTTATAATAATCATCATTATATTGAGTAGAATTAATAGAATGAACAATGGTTTTATTATGAACAAGCTTATCAATAATAAAAAATTATGAAAAATGCTAAGCGAAGTCGTGCTTTTATTACAAACAAGATTATCAATAATTCAATCACATGCGAAACACATGTGATATGTATAATAGTTTATTAGATTATTAAATAGATAAATATTAATTAAAATTTTGAATTTTTTTTTGTAACTATTACGTTTAAATATTTATTAAATTTTATATTATAGGTTATTTCGATTAAATATTTATAACTTTTACATTAAACAATTCTCTAATTTCGTAAATCTTATACATTAGACATTAAACACACACATAAACAACATTTATATAATATGAAAATCAAATATTGAACAACACCATAACAATTCTCTAATTTCGTAACTTTTGTCTCTTACACCCATATGCCATCTATCATCAAAATGAAATCTATAATATAAAACAGAGCGGCTCAAATTCTAAGGTTTCAACATTCAACGACCTCAAATTAATTTATTCTTCAACGTCCAACAGTCTAAAATCATTTGGGGCTTCAACATCCAACGGTCACTAATCTATCTCTCATTTTTCCTCCCAATTCAACATCTTTTTTTCAAAAATCTATTCACTCACATTTTCCGCCCAAATCAAATTCACCACTACACTATAATAATAATAATAATAATAATAATAATAATAATAATTAATATAATAATAGTAATAGTCATTATAATAATAATAATAGTAATAATAGTAATAATAAAAATAGTAATTATAATAATATTAATAATAATAATAATAATTATTATAATAATAATAATACTACTAATAATAATAGTAATAATAATTATTATAATAATAATAATAATAATTATTATTATTATTATTATTATAATAGTAATAATAATAATAAAAATAAAAATTGCACGTAAACAACAAAGGTCACCCTTTTAGCATCGATGTCTTTTTCCTATTTTTCGAGTATTGCGGTCATTATGTTTCCACATGCAAATTGATTTGAGCAGGAAATCACAGGGACGGTTCAGATTTATTCTAATTAATTTGAGTTCTTTGACTACTACTCTGTTTATCCATCTTGACTAACTCTTAGATCAGTATAGCCAATATGAACTGTTCATGAAAATAGAAAGTTTCAGTTAAGAAAATGCAAACTTACGTAAGAACTCAAGTCTGGTAAGAACAAAATTATACAAATATATAAAGGGTGCCCTGCAACCTAAAGAGGTAAAACTCCTGTACGGGAACTAGGCAGTTAATAGTTGTATGGATATAGCTATCAGAGTTTTGCCCAGAGGATTTTGCATGTGGTAGGTAACACAATGGAAAGATTTAACAATTATACCCATATTAACATAGTTATAGCTTGCAGGAATTCGACAGATCAAAAAATCATTACAGCCTGTGAATCAGTAGCGCAATTCAAACGTATAAAACCTACAAAAGTAATTGTCTTGTAACACAAAATCAAGAAAATTTTCTTAAATCTGCATCCATAAATTTCAATCAACTACAAAAGACATCACATAAATGACAATACATACACGTATATATAAATATATAGAGAGAGTGATGGAGCATACTGGGGATTGTTCAAAACTTTTTGCTAAAAGAAAATAAATCAGATTCAGATGAGTAGATCGGCAAAAACCGGACAAGGTGTGGAACAGAGAAGGCAAATCGGATCTTTAAGATTGGAGAAAGGAATTTCGATGTGCTCTCAATTCCCTTTTCTTCGCAGTTTCTACTAAGATGAAGATGAAGAGGGAGAGTGGATCATCTGTCTTGGATTGAACTAAGCAACCTTGACACGGGAAAAATACTATCTTCTATTCTTTACTTTATATTCTATAATTAGGCCTGTTCATCGGTACAATACCGTACCAAACCGGCAACCGAATGTAGCTAATTATGCAAACCAGTATACCGAACCGGTTCGGTACCGGTTTTAAACTGGAATAAATACAAAACAACTGGCAAAAGCATTTCTCATTAGTTTCAAACCTTTACAATCAATCAAGGTAAATTCTGATTGCTTCCAAGGTTCCATAGTCCATAGATACAATTTTAGAAAAGATACAAATGAAGATGAAACTAAATAAAAAACATCACTTTCAGCATTTCAAAACATCACTTTCAAAACATTTCAGATTGGTAAGGCTCCATAGTACAAAACATCACTTTTAGCATTTCAGAATGCGCAAAACATCACTTAAGTCCCCTACTGATATAGCGTATCAACTGATACATGTAGTGTATCTAAATTCCCCAACTTTAGAACTAAATCATTAATCCAAATAAACCATAAAAATCAATCAGTTTATAGAAAAACAAGCATCAAAATACAAACAAGTGAACAACAATCAATCAAAGATACAAACTGGTGAAGTCGTGAAGGAAAATATCAAAAGAATTGGGGAACAAACCCTAGAAATTGGCGACGCTGTGACTTTCAGACTGTGAGGCGTTAGATGTAAGATCGGTGAAGGAATGACTGTGAGAGTGAAGAGTTGTGACTTGTGAGATCGCCGATCAGTGAGGGTGAGGCGGTGAGCTGTGAGAATGAAAAAGAGAAGACTAAAGTGATTACCTGCTTTGGTCATCGACTTCTGTTTTGAAAAGAGACACTGAATTGCAAAATTATCTCTTGAATTTGTATCATTTTTACAAAACTCACCCTATATCGATCTATCGTTCATTTTTATAAAACTCTTCCTCCAAAAAGATGTATTAGTTATACAAAACTCAATCTCTAACTTTTATTTTTACAAAATTCTCCCTCCAAAATATATTAATTATACAAAAATGACTCTCTAACTTTTTAACATGTGTGTCGTGGAGGGTGAATTTTGTATAATTAATATATCTTTAAGGGAGAATTTTGCAAAAATAAAAGTTAAAAGATGAGTTTTGCATAATTAATACAGCTTAGAAGGAGAGTTTTGCAATTCAATCAAAAAGAGAAGGCAACGAATAAATTATAAAAGAAATAAAGAAATTAAAAAAAAGAATGAAAAGTTTAAGTTACTGGTATAACCGGTTCGGTGCGGTTTTAACGGAATCTTAGAAAATAATAATCAGTATCGTAACCGGACCCTGTATACTGCTGGACTGATACCAAATCGACCGGTTCGGTATACACTAAAAATCGAAAAACATGAAAACTCCTACTATAACAGTGCTCAAGAAGGCAAATAATTTATAAAAGGATGGTAAAATCAAATTTTTTAAAAAGAAAAGAAAAGAAAAAAAATCATAAATATTTAAAAATTAATAGTGTCTTGTTAACTAACTAGTAATGTTAAAATAGTATGTCTATAGTTGTTGACTAACGGTATGAAATATCTCATCGATCGAAGTGTAGGCAATATAAATTGATAGCATTGCTTTGGAATTGTCAGCAGCAACAACCATAACCCTCTTAACTGCCAATTTAACAGGTTTGCTCAGGAGTTTTAGATTTCTTATAAAACAAACCTTAACTCCATATTGGTTGACTATGCTTTCCTCTTCAATTAGACCTTCAATTTTCTCCTGCATCAACTCCATAATCGATTGAACATCTTATGGACGTCGTTTGAAATTTTCAATGCTGAAGGCATAAATTGTTACATACTTGACACCCTACTCATAAAAATATCTGGGCATTGACAAGGGAGACGAGAAGCCGACCCTATTACTAGTCCCTTCAATCAATTTATTATTTTTAGAAAATCTTCGGTTCCCATCCATAATGAAGGCAATGTGGTCAAGTATTGGACCTCTAGAAAGAATAAAAAAGATGCATTTTCTCAAGAAACTCACAAAATACCCATTATGGGTTCTTTGACTACTACTTTGTTTATCCATCTTGACTAACTCTTAGATCAATATAGCCAATATGAACTGTTCATGAAAATAGAAAGTTTCAGTCAAGATTTTTGCACAAAAGAAAATCCAAACTTACGTAAGTAAGAACTCAAGTCTGGTAAGAACAAAATTACTAATATATAAAGGGTGCCCAGCAACCTAAAGAGGTAGAACTCCTATACGGGAACTATGCAATTAATAGTTGTATGGATATAGCTATTAGAGTTTTGCCTAGAGGATTTTGCATGTGGTAGGTAACACAATGGAAAGATTTAACAATTATACCCATATTAACATAGTTATAGCTTGTAGGAATTCGACAGATCAAAAAATCATTACAAACTGTGAATCAGTAGCGTAATTCACACGTGTAAAACCTACAAAAGTAATTGTCTTGTAACACAAAATCAAGAAAATTTTCTTAAATCTACATCCATAAATTTCAACCAACTACAAAAGACATCACATAAATGACAATACATACATGTATATATAAATATAGAGAGAGAGTGATGGAGTGTAATATCCCGGATATTTTAGAAGATTTTTAAATAAGATATTAAATGATGAAATAACTATTAGAGTTTGAAAACCTAGTTTTGGAGAAAGGTGTAAATAGATGATAAAAAATTTTATTATTATTATCTATGTGTTAGAAGAACCTGTTGAGTTCAATATGTGCAAGAAGGTAAAGAGAAATTATGGAATTATAATAAATATAATTCACCAAGGTTAGACATGAATAAAGGACGTATATGTATACTTACGCGTATGAATGCAAGAAAGCAAAGTGGTCAAATAGTCAAGTTGACTAAACGAAAACAAAGGAAATTAAAACTCAATTTGGGGCTCGTCATGGAATTTTGAGACGCGGACTGCGCCGTTGAGTTCAGAACGTCGAATTTGACAAGGAGATTGTGTAAACACAATTTGGTGTAGGGTTGACTTTTTCGTCAAAGTCAACAGTTTGACTTATAAAGGTGAAAAGTCAAAATTTGAGTTTGGAGAAGAATTTTGAGAAACGGACTTCATCGTTGCGACGGGAACGTCAAATTTAGTAAGTATGGACTGTAAACACGATATGTGTTTCGGTTGACTTTTTGGTCAAAGTTGACCGTTTGACTTTTTAGGAAAAAAAGTCAAACTTGAAGTTCGAAAGTGAATTTGAAGAAACGGATGTTACCATGACGTTGGGAACGTCCAAATTAGTAGGAATTGATTGTAATATTGAAAATCTTGATTTTCGGGTTAGACAGTCAAAGAACGGGTCAAATAATTAAAAGAAGGACCCAGAAGATAATTTAATCCACAGATTTCCTAAGTGGGCTAGCTGAAATTTGCTGAGAATTTTTTTATGAGGTGGACTTACTTAGAGCCAATCATTTCATTACTTATCCTAATGCAATCTACTCTCAACCAATCAACTCACTTTATCTCTTATCCTATCCTTGTTCTATCATTTAATTACTAAACCAACTCAAGTGGGAAAAGAATCCAGGAAACGTGGAGATGAGAAGAGAGAGAGAGAGAGCTGAGCTCTCAATTAAGGAAAGAAGAAGAGAGAGGAAGAACAAGAAGCCTATCAACCATGTCATCATTCTCCATCAAATTTTAAGCAAATAGACTAAACCACCATCACCACTCTACCACCCACGGTTGGAAGAGAGAGTAAGGGCTGGAGTTGTAGCCATGGAAGCTTGGAACAAGCAAGAGATGGGAAAGAAGATGAAAGCTAGCTATTGAAGGTATAACTAAACCCTTGTTTAATATTTTGGGTATTTTGGTGTAAATGTTATGTGGTATAAAATTGAGGGAAGAAGATTATGATTACACTTGTATACGGTGGTTTAACCATGGACTAACAAGAATCAAACCAAAGAATCCAAGAAAAGAAATAAAATGAAAGAAAAGAGAAAGAACAAAAATCTGCAGAAAATCTAAAACAGAGCATACGGTTTGAGCAGTCATAACTCGAGTTATACAATGATTTAGAAAGTGAGCCATGTATCAAAAGAAAGATACGGAAGTAAACTAAACACAGAAATTGGAATCACTCAAAAATTCCTTGTGGTTAGTCCGTTGTGACTGTTTTAGTAAGACTAGTCTGAAATAAAGGTAGTCTGCTGGAAAATGAAAATCTGCTACTGTTCCGGACCTTGTAAAAATCATATAAAATCGTGTGTTTGGAATTTGAAGTTGGTGTAAACTGTAAAGTTGTAGATCCTGAAGTTTTCTAGTTGTACTCGCGAGATTGAGTAATTTTAAGGTGCAAACTATTTTTGAAAAAAATCTTTTGTTAAGACTGTCCAGAAAATGAAATTTCTGGACAGGTTGTACAAACTTCAAAATCTGTTTTGATTGGTGAAGGTACTGAAGTGAGGGCCTAGATAAGATTAAAGTACACTGAATAAGCTTTAATTTGATATAAGAATGAACAAAAAGGACTTGTAACGAAGAAGTTATGATCAAAACAACTATAGTGTTAGTTAATGTGAAAGTTGTGAAAACGAGTCCTATAGCTCGGTTGGAATTAAAATCTTGGTTGACGATATATTTTGGCATGTTGGGGACCATGAAGGGTCCAAATGGTGTAAGGTTGGAGAAGTCATTAGACATGGTTTATGTGTAAGTAGTTGTGGATAATATTGTAAGGAGTTAATATTATGCACACTAGGTGTTTGTTAAAATGCCTATGAGTGAAATATTTTCTAAACATTGATATTTAAAGGGGTCTAAGTAATGGTGTTGTATGCTTTGAGTAATATATAGCATGATAAATTCAAAGAATGTGTAAGAACTATGTTTTGACTATATAAAACTAGTTTTTATATTAAATACTTTAATTATAAACAAAATAGTTTTTATGAAGTATGAAAAGAGTTATATGTGTTTATATGCATCAAGTAGATGCATAAGTGATTTATGTTGGTAGTTATGTGGAAAGAGTGAAATAATTTTTAAGAATTGAATTTTGTGAAAAACTAGTCAATTGGATAAAAAAAACTCCAACTCAAGGGTCATTTTTGGCCATTTTGAGAATTTAATGGTGAAATAAGTTTAGATGGCTTAGGTTTATGTAATTACACATGCCCACATTGATTTTGTGGTCGTTACGTGTAAATAAGATTGAAAACATGATTTAAGCGATCGTTATCGTTCGTCGGCAAATAAAAACGATTTTTTCGAAAAAATAAACCCATTTAAAAACATAAATGAGATTTCAAGACCTAGACAATTTTTAAATGTGTTATGGATGCTAACTCAAGTGTCGGATTGGAGTCTAATCGAGTTTGGCAAAAAAAAAATGACATTTTGGTGAAAACTTGAAAAAATTTAAAAAAAAATGGCTAAACGAGGTTTTCTGAACTTTTGTTTTGATACTTTTATTAAAGAGTCGTTTAAGCCAATTTATATTTTTTTTAAATACTATGTCATGAGATGAAGAGATAGGTCCAAGTGGGGTGCCAATCGGATCATTATTGAACAAGATAAAATTCGTCAAAGTAGATATAAAAATACAAAATTCTGCAGAAGCAGAATTTTTCCAAGTCTGAAATCTGTTATGATTAGGCTGTTTGGGGCTGCTGTTTTCATGTATTACCAAGCTGTTTTTGTACATGTTATATTTTTTAAAAATAATGCGTAGTATGAGGTAGAACATATCCGAAAATGGATGCCATCTGATGTAACGAGTGAGATAAAAATTCGCAAAACTAACTCGAAAATCATGAAAATGAAAATTTTTCAGAAAATTTTCCTGTAGAATTTGGCCATTACAGACTGCCTGGGGCAGTGTTGTGCTGTTTTTGGGCACGCCGAGCCATTTTGGTTCGTCGAGTCAATTTTTGAGCGTTACGTAATTTTTTAATATGTTGTTCAGTTTTTCGTTTAGAGTCCAAATATGTAATCGATGCGTAGCACTTTTTGGACAACTCAAAACGTGTAAAATTGAACTTGGAAGAAAAATTCTGCATTTTTGGAAATGTGATGTAATTTTCATAATATAAATATGTTATGTAGTTCTATTGATGTATTAAATGACCAACAAGGTAATGATGCATCGAATTTAGTAAATAATCCAAAATTGGTATAAAAGAGCTAAATTAAGAAACGTTTCAAATAATTCATAACTTAGTAGTATTTGTATATCTAAGTTAAATGAACTTATATGGATAATATTTAACCAAGTGTGGTATAAAGTCATAGTTTGATATATACACAGTAAATTGCAAGTGTGTTAAGCCAACACGCGGTAATAAAAGAGAAATAAAATTGAGTTATTTAAATAACGAAGTTGGATATCAATAAAGATAATATAAAAGATCATAAGTTCAGGTAAAGGTTTTTAGAATAAACTAACAGTTAGAGTTAATCTTTGACTGATAATGTGCTTTATTGATCTCATATACGGTATAGGTCGTGCAATGGAACGACAAAGGGTAGCGTACGGTAAAACGTCGATCCAGGCAAGTCTTTCAGAACTTGCCCCTATGTGTTAAATATTTTTATATGAAAACATGTGATTATATGCCTTTGTGCAATAACATGCGATATATTGTCAATGTGCATAGATGTTTATTTTATAATGAGCTGATATGATATTATGAATGCGGTGCATGAGATGCAAGAAGCATAATGTTAAATGCAGAGCATGATATGCATAATATATGTATGAATTACAAAGCATGAGATGCATAAAACATGATAAAATGTAGCTACTTGTTATGTGTTAACTGTTGGACTTGCTGAGTCATCGTGCTCATTCCACTTTAAAACAAACAGTTTCAGGAAAATGCGAGAAGGCAGGGATTTCCGATAAAGCTAAAGGTTATAGAAGACTAATTGCGTAGTTTCACGCGAAGTGTTAAATTATTTGTTATAATTAATCAATTGGAGGAATGAGATTCATTAAAGGTATAAATTGTTTAACGTGTATTTTGATATTGAATCTTATCATTAGCAATTGATGTGTGTGATTGTATGAATCTATTAAAGTTAACCTCAGTTGTGAATTTTATTATAGAATCTTATAATAAGATACCATCAGAGTATAAGGGTCCAATTAGAGGTATATGTATATAAATCTCAAATTATCGATTAGAGATGTGTAAATACAGAAATATTTGTATGGCTAGGTGAATGATAATTATATTCACAGGTTTGTATATTGGTTTAAAAATCATAGTGTTTATGATTTCAATGATATTAGATGTGATCATGAGGTTATGATCAGAGGTCTAAAGACGGAATTTAAAGATTTCGATTCTGAGACGGAATCATGCTAAAGCGGTATAAACTCTATTTTAAACAACTATAATTTTGTTATAAGTTATGAATGAGATGGTGATAGTTTAAAAATAAACTAGATTCATCAATTAGAATACTGAGGTTTATTGTGGAGTAGTACAAGGTTGTACGGTTAACGAGCGGAGGTCTAGCGTGGCCAGCACGCGGATTTTCGGGCCGTTACATGGAGCATACTGGGGATTGTTCAAAACTTTTTGCTAGAAGAAAATAAATCAGATTCAGATTAGTAGAGCGACAAAAACTGGACAAGGTGTGGAACAGAGAAGGCAAATCAGATCTTTAAGATTGGAGAAAGGAATTTTGATGTGCTCTCAATTCCCTTTTCTTCGCAGTTTCTACTAAGATGAAGATGAAGAAGGAGAGTGGATCATCTGTCTTGGATTGAACTAAGCAACCCCGACATGGGAAAAAGACTATCTTCTATTCTCTACTCTATATTCTATAATTGTGACACCCCAAAATCTGGGTCCACACAGCCCAAGCTTGAGTTGTCAAAATACACAACAACTATTACAATACAATAAATCGTACAATAATACACAACTAAGTCTTTACTATTATTGTCACACTATTTTACAATATGATGAAAACGACAATAGCAACTATCTCGAACCATCACTTCATTCCCCTATTTTTCCCGCTATCCCGGCTACATTCTCATTTCTTGAACAATTGAACAAAAAAGAAAAGGGTGAGCTCAAATAGCCCAGTAAAGAATATCATGACTAAGATAATGACAAATAAATTATTGTTAGCCTTCAACAGCTGAGTTCTTGATAGAATAATTTAAATAACAAGTTTTAATTCAACAACTGCAGTTAAATTCTTAAACAACGTTCAGATCAACAACTATAGCAGAATAACAACCATTAGAAAAATCATATAGACCATGATGTCCACTCACTTCTCTTTTTCATAAAAACATCATTAACTTTTATTATCTGAAACACCTCTGACCATGAAAATATAAATTCACAGTTCTTGATCATAATTATGCAAGTTAACAGTTCATCTTTGCACTACGACCAAATATATTCAAATATAACAGCAACGATCATGATTATACCAGTCTACAGCCTTTGGTCATAATCATATCAAACAACAGTTCTTTTTTGCCCCAGGCCAAAGAGAACTTTCACCATGTGCCATAAAAGACACACCATCAAATATATCGCATTTAACCTATCAACGCCTTTATCCTATCTGTGCCCCAGGCCACAGATATTAACAACAACTTGATTCTTGATGATTAGAACAAACAGCGTGGTATAAATGAGGACAAAGAAAGAAGATAATAGGATAAACCATAGGTATCGAGAGTTTACAATTTTACTTTGTGCAGATTCAAATAATGTCCAAATTGTCAACATGATGTGGACTCAAATTCAAAAATGATATTCAAGATCCACAGTTCAGAATAACAGTTACAGTTCAATAGAAAGGTTCACATAAATATGAATGTTCAATTGAAATGATATTAAATGAAATGCAAACTATTAAGGAACATATAATCATTTCAGGAAGTTTTACCAAATGGTACTTACTGTGACGCCCCCAAATCTGAGCCCACACAGCCCAAACTTGAGTCGTCAAAAGACTACAACAAAATTATTACAACAAATCACAACGTACAACAATACAGTGTATAATAATACACAACTAAGTCTTCACTATTATTGCCACACTATTTTACAACACGTGAAGACTACGACAGCTATTCCTCAGACTCTCACTCCATCCCCCGGCTAGACCCTGTTACGTTTTTATCTCCTGTTGAAAAACAATGGAACAAAAGAAAGGGTGAGCTCAAATAGCCCAGTAAGAAATATCATGACTAAGATAATGACGAATAAATTATCATTAGCCTTCAACAGTTGAGTTCTTGATAGAATACAATAGACTACAAGGTTTATATCAAAAATTGTAGTTAAATTTTTAAACAATGTTCAGATCAATAATAGCAGCGGAATGAGCAATCTATTAGAAGAATAATGCAGACTATAATGTCCACTCGCTTCTCTTTTTTGTAAAAATATCATCAACTTTTATCATCTGAAATACCATTAGTCATGATAATAAAAATTCACAGTTCCTGATAATAATCATGCAGATCAACAGTTCATATTTGCACTACGGGCCAAAGACATTTAATATAACACCAACGGTCATGATTATACCAGATTCAGCCTTTGGTAATAATCATACCAATCAACAGTTCATCTTTGCACTACGGGCCAAAGATATTCAATAAAGCACCAACGGTCATGATTATACCAGATTCAGCCTTTGGTCATAATCATACCAACCAACAGTTCATCTTTGCACTACGGGCCAAAGAGAACATTCACCACGTGCCATAAAAGACACCGAACAGATGTATCGCCTTTAACCTAGTATATCGCCTTTAACCTATCATCTGTTCAACAATTATATCACATCTGTGCCCCCGGCCACAGATATTCACAACAGCTTGATTCTTGATGATTAATACAAATAACAGTGATACAAATGATGTAAGACCCCGAATTTTATGAAATACAAAATTTAATTTTTCTTCATATATATTTTTTTTAAACAGTAAGTGGTTAAATTAACAAAATTGAAAGTTAAGGATGTTATGTGCAAATTTTATTTTGTCGGACAATATTCGCTTTGTCGGGGAATATTCGTTTGGTCGGGGAATATTCGTGCCGTACGACGGCGGCGAAATAATAAATTATTGGTGGACCCCACAACGGAATATTTGTCGGATATAGAAAACGACAGAAGTAACCTTTTTAAATAAAAATAGTCAACAGAACTGTTAAAATACCGGTGATAAAAGAATAGTAGCATACGGTAGTTTATGGTATTTTCTGTAGCACACGGTACTCTACAGTAACACACGGTATTGCATAGTGTCTCATATTATTGGTCTGATAATTGACACCGTAACTGTTACGCATCATTTCATCGATAATTGTCACTGCATAATATTTTATATTATCAATTCAATAATTGTTGTTACACAGTATTTTGCATTATTGATTTAATAATTGTCATTACACTGTATTTTATATCATTGAGTCAATAATTGTTGTTGCACTGTTTTTAAAATTATTGAACCTAATAATTGTCACAGTAACATATGCACAATAATTCACATTATTGAATCAATAATTGTCATTACACAGTAACGTATGCTTTATTTTACATTATTGTTATCTCTATTATGATGTTATTTAAACAGTTGTATTTCATTAATTTATTGACTTGATATCTAAGAGCTAACTATACTGTATTTATAACAATTAGTCATAATAATTGAATTGATAAAGTTATTTGTTTATAATATAAAGTTAGGTGATTATTAGGTGATATGAAATGAATGGTGTAGATTAAAGTGTGAATTATTGTTGAATAATTGAATTGATTTGTTTATAATATAAAGTTAGGTGATTATTAGGTAATATGAAATGAATGGTGTAGATTAAAGTGTGAATTATTGTTGAATAATTAAATTGATTTGTTTATAATATAAAGTTAGGTGATTATTAGGTGATATGAAATGAATGGTGTAGATTAAAGATAATATAATATTTGAAATGGATGGTGTAGATTAAAAGATGATCTTTAAATGAATGGTTTAGATTAAATGAATGATGAGATTTTTGGCTATAAATAGAAGCCTTAACTTAAGGATTTTTCATAAACTTCCTTACTTGTTCTTTCTTTCTCTCTCTAAATACTTCTTGTGAAAGTTCTCTCTAAGTGTGCTTAAGTCATCTTGAGTATTTGTGAAGATCTATAAGTATACGTGTACTGTTCAAGTTAATCAACCTCATTTAAATCAATATCCAGTCACGTGTTACGGTAAGGGATACCATCTTTTTCATCTTCCATTATTCAAACATACTATGGTAAGGGATTATCATTATTTGATTCTCGATAATAATATTGTTTCTTCCTTACTCATAAGACGTGTCTTTTATTTCCATGTATTAAATTGTGGGAATAACCTTACGGAGCGGATTGCCGCCTGTTGGTGAATAACCTTTCGTATTCATTCATTATTAATCTCTGAGAATAACCTTACGGAGCGGATTGCCGCCTGTTTGGTGAATAACTCTTTGTACTCAAATTCTATTAAATTGTGGGAATAACCTTACGGAGCGGATTGCCGCCTGTTGGTGAATAACCTTTCGTATTCATTTATTATTAATCTCTGAGAATAACCTTACGGAGCGGATTGCCGCCTGTTTGGTGAATAACTCTTTGTACTCAAATTCTATTAAATTGTGGGAATAACCTTACGGAGCGGATTGCCGCCTGTTGGTGAATAACCCTTTGTATTAATTTCCTTCACCTTTTGTTAATCAAACCTGCTACGGTAAGGGATACCATCTTTTTCATCTTCCATTATTCAAACGTACTATGGTAAGGGATTATCATTATTTGATTCTCGATAATAATATTGTTTCTTCCTTACTCATAAGACGTGCCTTTTATTTCCATGTATTAAATTGTGGGAATAACCTTACGGAGCGGATTGCCGCCTGTTGGTGAATAACCTTTCGTATTCATTCATTATTAATCTCTGAGAATAACCTTACGGAGCGGATTGCCGCCTGTTTGGTGAATAACTCTTTGTACTCAAATTCTATTAAATTGTGAGAATAACCTTACGGAGCGGATTGCCGCCTGTTTGGTGAATAACTCTTTGTACTCAAATTCTATTAAATTGTGGGAATAACCTTACGGAGCGGATTGCCGCCTGTTGGTGAATAACCCTTTGTATTAATTTCCTTCACCTTTTGTTAATCAAACCTGCTACGGTAAGGGATATTATTTTCTTTCATACTCCTAAATCGAAATTTATTATGGAACTATTGCTTCTATAATTCCTGAAAATATTATATGTTCCATAATAATTGAACTTCATTATTTCAACTGAACCTTCCTATTTACGTGAACCTTTCTATTGAATTGTAACCGTTATTCTGAACTGTGGATCTTGAATTTCACTCCACATCATGTTGACAATTTGGACATTATTTGAATCTGTACAAAGTAAACTTCCGATACTTATTGTTATCCTATTTCTTCTGTTCATCATTTATATCATTCTAATCATCCAAAAATCAAGCTGTTGTGAATATCTGTGGCCGGGGGCACAGATGTGATATATTTGTTGAACAGATGATAGGTTAAAGGCGATATAATAGGTTAAAGGCGATACATCTGTTCGGTGTCTTTTATGGCACGTGGTGAATGTTCTTTTTGGCCCGTAGTGCAAAGAAGAACTGTTGTTTGGTATGATTATGACCAAAGGCTGAATCTGGTATAATCATGACCGTTGGTGCTATATTGAATATCTTTGGCCCGTAGTACAAAGATGAACTGTTGATGTGCATGATTATGATCAGGAACTGTGAATTTGTATTATCTTGACTAATGATATTTCAGATGATAAAAGTTGATGATGTTTTTCCTAAAAAGAGAACCGAGTGGACATTATAGTCTGCATTATTCTTCTAATAGATTACTCATTCCGCTGCTATTATTGATCTGAACGTTGTTTAAGAATTTAACTGCAGTTTTTGATATAAACCTTGTAGTCTATTGTATTCTATCAAAAACTCAACTGTTGAAGACTAATGATAATTTATTCGTCATTATCTTAGTCATGATATTCTTTACTGGGCTATTTGAGCTCACCCTTTCTTTTGTTCCATTGTTTTTCAACAGGAGATGAAAACATAACAGGGTCTAGCCGGGGAATGGAGTGAGGGTCCGAGGAATAGTTATCATAGTCTTCACGTTTTGTAAAATAGTGTGGCAATAATAGTGAAGACTTAGTTGTGTATTATTATACACTGTATTGTTGTACGTTGTGCTTTGTTGTAATAATTTTGTTGTAGTATTTTGACGACTCAAGTTTGGGCTGTGTGGGCCCAGATTTGGGGGCGTCACAGTTGGCATCAGAGCTTAGGGATATGGTCTTTAATGGAGATCTGGGGTAGAACTAGGAGGGGAGAGACGAATAGAATCAGTCACTAGTGTGTCCTACCTAAAATAGATTTTATTATCTAATGAGTCGATTTGAATGTAGGAACATGAAGTGATGAGTCAGTTTATTTGAACTAACATTTATTTTGTGACCACAGTTTAGTATGGCATCTGGAAATCAAGAGGTTAACTATGAAATTACCGAAACAAATGTAGCTGCAAAACAAGAGGCGACGAATAATCTTCTTACAAACTCAGAGTTGAATCATTTGCCTAAGGCAAAAATTATGCGTGTTCTATCCAGTAAGGATGAAGGTGAAAGCTCTGCTACAGTCGTTCCAGATCCATTCTTAGAAGCAATTAAAGGAAGTAACGAACTTGCGGAAATTATTGCCTTTAATTTACTCACTAATTGGGAGAGTGATATCACCTGGTTATGCTCTATAACAAAGGATCAGAATATATGGACTTTTCATATTAGTCTTTGGGATTTATGGTGTTCCAGCTATGATTTTCAAGATTATTTAAAAATGATGTTTCTATACTTTTGGGCGTTACAATTTAGAGGAATTCAGGTTAAGTTAGTCACTATCGTGGAAACTGCAGTCTATCGAAAATACTATTTTAATGGAAATCATTGGTACCTTACTACTGATGAAGTTGATGAACCCGAGAAACAGTTTGCTAGAAAATTATTCAGTGGTATTCCCATGGTTGAAATACGTGAAGATCCGAATGAAGTATTCGGGATTCAATTTGACGATAACAGTCACGAAACTCGAACGAGGTGATAACCGGTAAGCTATTCATAAATTCTCGTGAAGTCTATGCCATATTAGATACTGGCTCTATCCACTCTTTTATCTCACCTATATGTACTCAACGTTTAAATTTGACTATTGAAAACTTAAATCTTGTCTTATCAGTTGAAACCTCATTGAGAGAAATACCTATTACATTTACTATCTATAAATCTTGCCTAGTTCAAATCAACAACCTTACATTACTTGTTGACCTTATTTCTTTGGAGATGCGTGAATTTGATGTGATTTTAGGAATTGATTGGTTGACTACCCATCATGCTAAAATTGATTGTTTTCATAAGATTATTAGTTTTCATATTCCTAATCAACCTGTTATGCAAATTCAAGCAACTAAACCATTGAAATCTATAACTGTTATTTCTAGCCATAAAGCCATTCGTTTATTGAAAAACGGATGTCAAGCCTTTTTAGCTCATGTCACTGATTTGAACAAAAATACGTCAAACTTGAATGATATTCCCATTGTTAATGAGTTTCCTGACGTTTTTCCTGAAGAACTTCCTGGCTTACCCCAAACCGTGAAATTGATTTTTATATTGAACCCGGTACCAAGCCCATTTCCAAAGCTCCCTACCGAATGGCTCCTATTGAACTTCAAGAGTTAAAAGTCCAACTACAGGAATTGTTGGATACCGGTTTCATTCGTCCGAGTGCATCACCTTGGAGTGCTCCTGTTCTATTTGTGAAGAAGAAAGACGGGAGTATGAGATTGTGCATTGACTACCGAGAATTGAACTATGTCACCATCAAGAACAGGTACCCGTTACCTCGGATTGATGACATGTTTGATCAATTGCAAGGCGCTCAACATTTCTCAAAGATTGATCTCCGTTCTGGATATCATCAGTTAAAGGTTAAAGCTGAGGACATTCCAAAGACTGCTTTCAGAACTCGTTATGGGCATTATGAGTTCTTAGTCATGCCGTTTGGACTAACTAATGCTCCTGCAGCTTTCATGGACATGATGAACCGGATATTCAAGGAACATTTGGATCATTTTGTGGTTGTCTTTATTGATGACATCCTCATATACTCCAAGAGTCGCGAGGATCATGAACAACACCTGAGATTGATACTACAAAAGCTCCGTGAAAACAAATTATATGCCAAGTTGAAGAAATGTGAGTTCTGGCTTGAGGAGGTCGCGTTTCTTGGGCATGTGATTTCTAGTCAAGGAATATCAGTCGATCCTGCGAAGATTGAAACGGTACTAAATTGGGAACAACCCAAAACAGTAACCGAAGTCCGAAGTTTTCTGGGTCTAGCTGGTTATTATCGGAGATTCGTAGAAGGATTTTCTCGAATCGCCACTCCATTAACGCAGCTTACTCGGAAAAGCACAAAATTCATATGGAGCGAGGAATGCGAGAAAAGTTTCCAAGAACTCAAGAAGAGACTGGTTTCAGCTCCTGTTCTGACCATACCATCAGGATCAGGAGAATTTGTTATCTACAGCGATGCTTCTGGCAAAGGTCTAGGCTGTGTCCTTATGCAACATGGAAAGGTTATAGCCTACGCCTCTCGACAACTCAAAGATTATGAGAAAAATTATCCTACTCATGATCTAGAGTTGGCAGCAGTCGTTTTCGCGTTGAAGATCTGGAGACACTACTTGTACGGAGAAAAAGTGGATATCTATACGGATCATAAAAGTCTCAAGTATTTCTTCACCCAGAAGGAACTCAACATGCGACAACGACGTTGGCTTGAACTGTTAAAGGATTATGACCACACAATCCAGTATCACCCGGGAAAGGCGAACGTTGTAGCTGACGCTTTGAGCAGAAAATCTTATGCAAGTACAAGTGCACTGCTGACAACACAAAAGTGTATTTTGTATGACTTGCAAAAGATGGAGATAGAGCTAAAGACACCAGGGACCCACTCGAAGATTGCTCACGTGCGAGTAGAACCAACTTTAATCGATAAAATTAAAGCTGCTCAAGCTACCGATCCGGAACTGATAAACATGATAAAGAAAGTACAAGAAGGTGTCATTCCCGAAGCAAGAATCGACGAGAAAGGAATACTTCGAGTCAACTCTCGACTCTGTGTTCCTAACGATCCTGAATTAAAGCATAAAATCATGATGGAGGCACACAACACGCCGTTTGCAATCCACCCAGGAGGTACCAAGATGTATCGAGATCTTCGACATACATTTTGGTGGAACAATATGAAAAGAGAGATTGCGGAGTTTATCTCAAGGTGCCTAACTTGTCAACGTGTCAAGGCAGAGCATCAAGTTCCTAAAGGTCCATTACAATCACTTGAAGTTCCCGAATGGAAGTGGGAACACATCAATATGGACTTCGTGACGGGTCTTCCAAAAGTTTCTCAAGGCTTAGATGCAATTTGGGTGATCGTAGATAGATTGACCAAATCTGCTCATTTCTTGCCTATACGAGAAAACTTTTCACTTGAACGTCTTGCCGGTATGTACATAAATGAGATCGTGAGATTGCATGGCATGCCAGTTTCCATAGTTTCTGATCGAGATCCTAGATTCACTTCACGCTTTTGGATCAGTCTACAAAAAGCTATGGGCACTGAACTACGTTTTAGTTCTGCATACCATCCTCAAACGGACGGACAATCGGAAAGGACGATCCAGACCCTCGAAGATCTTTTGAGACTTTGTGTATTAGACTTCAAAGGAAGTTGGGATAAGTACCTGCCATTGGTGGAATTTTCTTACAACAACAGTTACCAAGCAAGCATAGGCATGGCTCCATTCGAGGCTTTGTATGGAAGGAAGTGTCGCTCTCCAATATGTTGGAATGAGGTAGGAGAAGCAAAATTGTTGGGACCCGAGTTGGTACGCTTGACGACCGAAAAGATCCAAATGATCCGACAACGAATACAGACCGCACAAGAACGACAAAAGAGTTATGCTGATCTTCATCGGAGAGACGAAAGTTTCAACGTCGGAGATCATGTATTCTTACGTGTTTCTCCATGGAAAGGGGTTACGAGATTCGGAAAGAGAGGAAAGCTCAACCCTCGATTTATTGGCCCATTTGAAATCCTCGATCGAATAGGAACCGTAGCCTACAGACTAGCCCTACCACCAAGTATGTCTCGCATCCATAACGTTTTTCACATATCTATGTTACGTAAATATGTGAAGGACCCAAACCACGTCATTGAGTTAGAACCAGACGTTATAGCAGAGGATTTAACATACGAGGAGGTACCTGTTAAGATCCTGGATAAGAAGGAGCAGATCCTACGCTCAAAGGTTATACCTCAAGTTAAGGTTTTATGGAGGAACCAAGATACTGAGGAAATGACCTGGGAGCTAGAATCTGAGATGAAATCTAAGTATCCTTACCTCTTCGATATGTCAGGTACGTCAATTTCGGGGACGAAATTTCATAAGGAGGGGAGGTTGTAAGACCCCGAATTTTATGAAATACAAAATTTAATTTTTCTTCATATATATTTTTTTTAAACAGTAAGTGGTTAAATTAACAAAATTGAAAGTTAAGGATGTTATGTGCAAATTTTATTTTGTCGGACAATATTCGCTTTGTCGGGGAATATTCGTTTGGTCGGGGAATATTCGTGCCGTACGACGGCGGCGAAATAATAAATTATTGGTGGACCCCACAACGGAATATTTGTCGGATATAGAAAACGACAGAAGTAACCTTTTTAAATAAAAATAGTCAACAGAACTGTTAAAATACCGGTGATAAAAGAATAGTAGCATACGGTAGTTTATGGTATTTTCTGTAGCACACGGTACTCTACAGTAACACACGGTATTGCATAGTGTCTCATATTATTGGTCTGATAATTGACACCGTAACTGTTACGCATCATTTCATCGATAATTGTCACTGCATAATATTTTATATTATCAATTCAATAATTGTTGTTACACAGTATTTTGCATTATTGATTTAATAATTGTCATTACACTGTATTTTATATCATTGAGTCAATAATTGTTGTTGCACTGTTTTTAAAATTATTGAACCTAATAATTGTCACAGTAACATATGCACAATAATTCACATTATTGAATCAATAATTGTCATTACACAGTAACGTATGCTTTATTTTACATTATTGTTATCTCTATTATGATGTTATTTAAACAGTTGTATTTCATTAATTTATTGACTTGATATCTAAGAGCTAACTATACTGTATTTATAACAATTAGTCATAATAATTGAATTGATAAAGTTATTTGTTTATAATATAAAGTTAGGTGATTATTAGGTGATATGAAATGAATGGTGTAGATTAAAGTGTGAATTATTGTTGAATAATTGAATTGATTTGTTTATAATATAAAGTTAGGTGATTATTAGGTAATATGAAATGAATGGTGTAGATTAAAGTGTGAATTATTGTTGAATAATTAAATTGATTTGTTTATAATATAAAGTTAGGTGATTATTAGGTGATATGAAATGAATGGTGTAGATTAAAGATAATATAATATTTGAAATGGATGGTGTAGATTAAAAGATGATCTTTAAATGAATGGTTTAGATTAAATGAATGATGAGATTTTTGGCTATAAATAGAAGCCTTAACTTAAGGATTTTTCATAAACTTCCTTACTTGTTCTTTCTTTCTCTCTCTAAATACTTCTTGTGAAAGTTCTCTCTAAGTGTGCTTAAGTCATCTTGAGTATTTGTGAAGATCTATAAGTATACGTGTACTGTTCAAGTTAATCAACCTCATTTAAATCAATATCCAGTCACGTGTTACGGTAAGGGATACCATCTTTTTCATCTTCCATTATTCAAACATACTATGGTAAGGGATTATCATTATTTGATTCTCGATAATAATATTGTTTCTTCCTTACTCATAAGACGTGTCTTTTATTTCCATGTATTAAATTGTGGGAATAACCTTACGGAGCGGATTGCCGCCTGTTGGTGAATAACCTTTCGTATTCATTCATTATTAATCTCTGAGAATAACCTTACGGAGCGGATTGCCGCCTGTTTGGTGAATAACTCTTTGTACTCAAATTCTATTAAATTGTGGGAATAACCTTACGGAGCGGATTGCCGCCTGTTGGTGAATAACCTTTCGTATTCATTTATTATTAATCTCTGAGAATAACCTTACGGAGCGGATTGCCGCCTGTTTGGTGAATAACTCTTTGTACTCAAATTCTATTAAATTGTGGGAATAACCTTACGGAGCGGATTGCCGCCTGTTGGTGAATAACCCTTTGTATTAATTTCCTTCACCTTTTGTTAATCAAACCTGCTACGGTAAGGGATACCATCTTTTTCATCTTCCATTATTCAAACGTACTATGGTAAGGGATTATCATTATTTGATTCTCGATAATAATATTGTTTCTTCCTTACTCATAAGACGTGCCTTTTATTTCCATGTATTAAATTGTGGGAATAACCTTACGGAGCGGATTGCCGCCTGTTGGTGAATAACCTTTCGTATTCATTCATTATTAATCTCTGAGAATAACCTTACGGAGCGGATTGCCGCCTGTTTGGTGAATAACTCTTTGTACTCAAATTCTATTAAATTGTGAGAATAACCTTACGGAGCGGATTGCCGCCTGTTTGGTGAATAACTCTTTGTACTCAAATTCTATTAAATTGTGGGAATAACCTTACGGAGCGGATTGCCGCCTGTTGGTGAATAACCCTTTGTATTAATTTCCTTCACCTTTTGTTAATCAAACCTGCTACGGTAAGGGATATTATTTTCTTTCATACTCCTAAATCGAAATTTATTATGGAACTATTGCTTCTATAATTCCTGAAAATATTATATGTTCCATAATAATTGAACTTCATTATTTCAACTGAACCTTCCTATTTACGTGAACCTTTCTATTGAATTGTAACCGTTATTCTGAACTGTGGATCTTGAATTTCACTCCACATCATGTTGACAATTTGGACATTATTTGAATCTGTACAAAGTAAACTTCCGATACTTATTGTTATCCTATTTCTTCTGTTCATCATTTATATCATTCTAATCATCCAAAAATCAAGCTGTTGTGAATATCTGTGGCCGGGGGCACAGATGTGATATATTTGTTGAACAGATGATAGGTTAAAGGCGATATAATAGGTTAAAGGCGATACATCTGTTCGGTGTCTTTTATGGCACGTGGTGAATGTTCTTTTTGGCCCGTAGTGCAAAGAAGAACTGTTGTTTGGTATGATTATGACCAAAGGCTGAATCTGGTATAATCATGACCGTTGGTGCTATATTGAATATCTTTGGCCCGTAGTACAAAGATGAACTGTTGATGTGCATGATTATGATCAGGAACTGTGAATTTGTATTATCTTGACTAATGATATTTCAGATGATAAAAGTTGATGATGTTTTTCCTAAAAAGAGAACCGAGTGGACATTATAGTCTGCATTATTCTTCTAATAGATTACTCATTCCGCTGCTATTATTGATCTGAACGTTGTTTAAGAATTTAACTGCAGTTTTTGATATAAACCTTGTAGTCTATTGTATTCTATCAAAAACTCAACTGTTGAAGACTAATGATAATTTATTCGTCATTATCTTAGTCATGATATTCTTTACTGGGCTATTTGAGCTCACCCTTTCTTTTGTTCCATTGTTTTTCAACAGGAGATGAAAACATAACAGGGTCTAGCCGGGGAATGGAGTGAGGGTCCGAGGAATAGTTATCATAGTCTTCACGTTTTGTAAAATAGTGTGGCAATAATAGTGAAGACTTAGTTGTGTATTATTATACACTGTATTGTTGTACGTTGTGCTTTGTTGTAATAATTTTGTTGTAGTATTTTGACGACTCAAGTTTGGGCTGTGTGGGCCCAGATTTGGGGGCGTCACAAATGATGAACAGAAGAACAGGATAAACAATAAGTATCAGAAGTTTACTTTGTGCAGATTCAAATAATGTCCAAATTGCCAACATGATGTGGAGTGAAATTTAAAAATGATATTCAAGATCCACAGTTCAGAATAACGGTTACAGTTCAATAGAAAGGTTCACGTAAATAGGAAGGTTCAGTTGAAATAATGAAGTTCAACTATTATGGAACATATAATATTTTCAGGAATTATAGAAGCAATAGTTCCATAATAAGATTCGATTTAGGTGTATGAAAGAAAATAATATCCCTTACCGTAGCAGGTTTGATTAACAAAAGGTGAAGGGAATTAATATCCCTTACCATAGTAAGTTTGAATAATGGAAGATGAAAAAGATGGTATCCCTTATGAGTATAAAGGAAAATGATATCACTTACGAATATGGAATAAAAGTGTCATGTGATAATTCGTGTAGACAAATTATTTCCACACGAGACAAATAAAAAGGGTTATTCACCAACAGGCGATAATCCGCACCGTAAGGTTATTCCCATCAATTTGAATACGAATAGTTATTCACCAAACAGGCGATAATCCGCACCGTAAGGTTATTCTCAAAGATTAATAAGGAATGAATACAAAAGGTTATTCACCAACAGGCGGTAAACCGCGCCGTAAGGTTATTCCCACAATTTAATATATGGAAGTAAATGGCACAAGAAAGAAACGATATTATTTTCGAGAATCAAAGAATGATAATCCCTTCAAGTAAGAAAGAAAATAATATCCATTTATGATGATGAAAAGAATGATACCCCTTACCGTAGTAAGTTAGAATACGAAAGAAGATGAAAGAATATGATATTCCTTACCACAGTGAATTTAAGAGTGTGAAAAGAATAATATTCCTTACCGTAGTAAGTTTAAGAGTATGAAAGAAAATGAAATTCCTTACCTTAACACGTGACTGGATATTGATTTAAATGAGGTTGATCAACCTATATATTTATAATATAATTAGTAATTACCACATATAAATTTCAAAGTGTATGATAACTCGTATATTATGAACTATCAAAATTATATATATTTAACATAATTTTTGTAGTATAATATAACAACTTTAAAATAGTTTTTAAAATAATATTCCAAACTAAATCTTCCAAAGGAAGCTTTTAAAAATGAATCTTCTCAAAGAAGAGTCTTCTAAAGGAAGATTTATGAATACCGTGAAAAATAGGAATTTATGAAATTACTACTCTTTAATAAAAGACTTACTTGAAAATTTTCTGCACTCCTTTTGGCTTTCAAACTCTCAAAATAACCTTACTATTCTCAGAGAAAACTCATAAAATTCTTATAGAAAAATTTTATGTTTTAGGTGTGATTTTTCTATTCAGCTGAACAATCTATTTATAGGAGAAAATAAGTTACTATGCATGGTAGGTGAACAGAAAAAAAATTCAGCAGAGGCTGCTGCGCAGCCTCCACCAACTCTTCAGCAAATTCTCACATTTCTCACATTTCATGTGGGCCCCACAATGGGTCCCACATGTTTCTTACTATTCACGTACTATTCACGTCACTATTCACGTCACTATTCACGTTACTATTTCAAATAGTAAAATTAATTATTTTTTTTTATTTATTTATTTATTCTTCCTGTGAGTCCAACATATAAAATAATGTTACCACAATAATGTAAGAAACACGTTACATATTTTTATTAATTTAATAATATAAATTATAGTGTATTTGCTACTGTGACAATTATTAGATTCAATAATTTTAAACTACAGTGCACCAACAATTATTGACTCGATTATATGAAATACAGTGTAATGACAATTATTGAATCAATAATGCAAAATACTGTGTAGCAACAATAATTGAATTGATAATATAAAATATTATGCAGTGACAATTATTGATGAAATGATGCGCAACAGTTATGGTGTCAATTATCAGACCAATAATATGAGACACTGTGCAATACCGTGTGCTACTGTAGAGTACCGTGTGCTACAGAAAATACCATAAATTACCGTATGCTACTATTCTTTTATCACCGGTATTTTAACAGTTAACACCGTTGACAATTTTTATTTAAAAAGGTTACTTCTGTCGTTTTCTATATCCGACAAATATTCCGTTGTGGGGTCCACAAATAATTTGTTATTTCGGCGCCGTCGTACGGCACGAATATTCCCCGACAAAACGAATATTCCCCGACAAAACGAATATTGTCCGTCAAAATAAAATTTGCACATAGCATCCTTAACTTTCAATTTCGTCCATTTAACCACTTACTGTTTCAGGAAAAATATATATGAAAAAAAATTAAATTTTGTATTTCATAAATTCGGGGTCTTACAACCTCCCCTCCTTATGAAATTTCGTCCCCGAAATTGACGTACCTGGCATTTCGAAGAGGTATGGATACCTAGACTTCATTTCAGATTCTAGCTCCCAGGTCATTTCCTCAATATCTTGGTTCCTCCATAAAACCTTAACTTGAGGTATAACCTTTGAGCGTAGGATCTGCTCCTTCTTATCTAAGATCTTGACAGGTACCTCCTCGTACGTTAAATCCTCTTCTATAACGTCCGGTTCTAACTCAATGACGTGGTTTGGGTCCTTCACATATTTACGTAACATAGATATGTGAAAAACATTATGGATGCGAGACATACTTAGTGGTAGGGCTAGTCTGTAGGCTACGGTTCCTACTCGATTGAGAATTTCAAATGGGCCAACAAATCGAGGGTTGAACTTTCCTCTCTTTCCAAATCTCGTAACCCCTTTCCATGGAGAAACACGTAAGAATACATGATCTCCGACGTTGAAACTTTCGTCTCTCCGATGAAGATCAACATAACTCTTTTGTCGTTCTTGTGCAGTCTGTATTCGTTGTCGGATCATTTGGATCTTTTCTGTTGTCAAGCGTACCAACTCGGGTCCCAACAATTTTGCTTCTCCTACCTCATTCCAACATATTGGAGAGCGACACTTCCTTCCATACAAAGCCTCGAATGGAGCCATGCCTATACTTGCTTGGTAACTGTTGTTGTAAGAAAATTCCACCAAAGGCAAGTACTTATCCCAACTTCCTTTTAAGTCTAATACACAAAGTCTCAAAAGATCTTCGAGGGTCTGGATCGTCCTTTCCGATTGTCCGTCCGTTTGAGGATGGTATGCAGAACTAAAACGTAGTTCAGTGCCCATAGCTTTTTGTAGACTGATCCAAAAGCGTGAAGTGAATCTAGGATCTCGATCAGAAACTATGGAAACTGGCATGCCATGCAATCTCACGATCTCATTTATGTACATACCGGCAAGACGTTCAAGTGAAAAGTTTTCTCGTATAGGCAAGAAATGAGCGGATTTGGTCAATCTATCTACGATGACCCAAATTGCATCTAAGCCTTGAGAAACTTTGGGAAGACCCGTCACGAAATCCATATTGATGTGTTCCCACTTCCATTCGGGAACCTCAAGTGGTTGTAATGGACCCTTAGGTACTTGATGCTCTGCCTTGACACGTTGACAAGTTAGGCACCTTGAGATAAACTCTGCAATCTCCCTTTTCATATTGTTCCACCAAAATGTATGTCGAAGATCTCGATACATCTTGGTACCTCCTGGGTGGATTGCAAACGGCGTGTTGTGTGCCTCCATCATGATTTTATGCTTTAATTCAGGATCGTTAGGAACACGGAGTCGAGAGTTGACTCGAAGTATTCCTTTCTCGTCGATTCTTGCTTCGGGAATGGTACCTTCTTGTACTTTCTTTATCATGTTTATCAGTTCCGGATCGGTAGCTTGAGCAGCTTTAATTTTATCGATTAAAGCTGGTTCTACTCGCACGTGAGCAATCTTCGAGTGGGTCCCTGGTGTCTTTAGCTCTATCTCCATCTTTTGCAAGTCGTACAAAATACACTTTTGTGTTGTCAGCAGTGCACTTGTACTCGCATAAGATCTTCTGCTCAAAGCGTCAGCTACAACGTTCGCCTTTTCCGGGTGATACTGGATTGTGTGGTCGTAATCCTTCAACAGCTCAAGCCAACGTCGTTGTCGCATGTTGAGTTTCTTCTGGGTGAAGAAATACTTGAGACTTTTATGATCCGTATAGATATCCACTTTTTCTCCGTACAAGTAGTGTCTCCAGATCTTCAACGCGAAAACGACTGCTGCCAACTCTAGATCATGAGTAGGATAATTTTTCTCATAATCTTTGAGTTGTCGAGAGGCATAAGCTATAACCTTTCCATGTTGCATAAGGACACAACCTAGACCTTTGCCTGAAGCATCGCTATATATGACGAATTTTCCTGATCCTGATGGAATGGTCAGAACAGGAGCTGAAACAAGTCTCCTCTTGAGTTCTTGAAAACTCTTCTCGCATTCCTCGCTCGAATGATACCGATATCTAATAATCAAACTTTCATCTCTTGGCGTTCTATGAGAGCCATTTGGTATTGAGCTTTGGAAAAGGGTTTAGTATCGGGTTCAAGATCGATACAGAATTCAATTTCTCGGTTTGGGGATAAGCCAGGAAGTTCCTCAGGAAAAACGTCAGGAACTCATTAACAATAGGAATATCATTCAAGTTTGACGTATTTTTGTTCAAATCAATGACATAGGCTAAAAAGGTTTGACATCCGTTTTTCAATAAACGAATGACTTTATGGCTAGAAATAATAGTTATAGATTTCAATGGTTTAGTTGCTTGAATTTGCATGACAGGTTGATTAGGAATATGAAAACTAATAATCTTATGAAAACAATCAATTTTAGCATGATGGGTAGTCAACCAATCAATTCCTAAAATCACATCAAATTCATGCATCTCCAAAGAAATAAGGTCAACAGGTACTGTGAGGTTGTTGATTTGAACTAGACAAGATTTATAGACAGTAGATGTAATATGTATTTCTCCCAATGAGGTTTCAACTGATAAGACAAGATTTAAGTTTTCAGAAGTCAAATTTAAACGTTGAGCACATGCAGGTGAGATAAAAGAATGGGTAGAGCCAGTATCTAACAGAGCGTAGAATTCACGAGAATTTATGAATAGCTTACCGGTTATCACCTCATTCGGTTTCTTGACTGTTATCGTCAAATCGAATCCCGAGTACTTCATTCGGATCTTCACGTATTTCAACCATGGGAATACCACTAAATAATTCTCTAACGAACTGTTTCTCGGATTCTTCAACTTCATCAGTAGTAACGTACCAATGATTTCTGTAAGAATAGTATTTTCGATAGACTGCAGTTTCCACGATAATGACTAACTTAACCTGAATTCCTTTAAATTGTAACGCCCAAAAATATAGAAACATTATTTTTAAATAATCTTGAAACTCATAGCTGGAACACCATAAATCCCAAAGACTAATATGAAAAGTCCATATATTCTGATCCTTTGTTATAGAGCATAACCAGGTGATATGACTCTCCCAATTAGTGAGTAAATTAAAGGCAATAATTTCCGCAAGTTCATTATTTCCTTTAATTGCTTCTAAGAACGGATCTGGAACGACTGTAGAAGAGCTTTCACCTTTATCCTTACTGGATAGAACACGCATAATTTTTGCCTTAGGCAAATTATTCAACTCTGAGTTTGTAGAAGAATTGTTTGTGGCCTCTACATTCACTTCGGGTACTCCGTGGTTAACCTCCTGATTTCCAGATGCCATACTTAACTGTGGTCACAAAATAGATGTTAGTTCAAATAAACTGACTCATCACTTCATGTCCCTATATTCAAATCAACTCATTAGATAATAAAATCTAATTTAGGTGGGACACACTAGTGACTGATTATATTCGTCTCTCCCCTCCTAGTTCTACCCCAGATCTCCATTAAAGACCATATCCCTAAGCTCTGATGCCAACTGTGACGCCCCCAAATCTGAGCCCACACAGCCCAAACTTGAGTCGTCAAAAGACTACAACAAAATTATTACAACAAATCACAACGTACAACAATACAGTGTATAATAATACACAACTAAGTCTTCACTATTATTGCCACACTATTTTACAACACGTGAAGACTACGACAGCTATTCCTCAGACTCTCACTCCATCCCCCGGCTAGACCCTGTTACGTTTTTATCTCCTGTTGAAAAACAATGGAACAAAAGAAAGGGTGAGCTCAAATAGCCCAGTAAGAAATATCATGACTAAGATAATGACGAATAAATTATCATTAGCCTTCAACAGTTGAGTTCTTGATAGAATACAATAGACTACAAGGTTTATATCAAAAATTGTAGTTAAATTTTTAAACAATGTTCAGATCAATAATAGCAGCGGAATGAGCAATCTATTAGAAGAATAATGCAGACTATAATGTCCACTCGCTTCTCTTTTTTGTAAAAATATCATCAACTTTTATCATCTGAAATACCATTAGTCATGATAATAAAAATTCACAGTTCCTGATAATAATCATGCAGATCAACAGTTCATATTTGCACTACGGGCCAAAGACATTTAATATAACACCAACGGTCATGATTATACCAGATTCAGCCTTTGGTAATAATCATACCAATCAACAGTTCATCTTTGCACTACGGGCCAAAGATATTCAATAAAGCACCAACGGTCATGATTATACCAGATTCAGCCTTTGGTCATAATCATACCAACCAACAGTTCATCTTTGCACTACGGGCCAAAGAGAACATTCACCACGTGCCATAAAAGACACCGAACAGATGTATCGCCTTTAACCTAGTATATCGCCTTTAACCTATCATCTGTTCAACAATTATATCACATCTGTGCCCCCGGCCACAGATATTCACAACAGCTTGATTCTTGATGATTAATACAAATAACAGTGATACAAATGATGAACAGAAGAACAGGATAAACAATAAGTATCAGAAGTTTACTTTGTGCAGATTCAAATAATGTCCAAATTGCCAACATGATGTGGAGTGAAATTTAAAAATGATATTCAAGATCCACAGTTCAGAATAACGGTTACAGTTCAATAGAAAGGTTCACGTAAATAGGAAGGTTCAGTTGAAATAATGAAGTTCAACTATTATGGAACATATAATATTTTCAGGAATTATAGAAGCAATAGTTCCATAATAAGATTCGATTTAGGTGTATGAAAGAAAATAATATCCCTTACCGTAGCAGGTTTGATTAACAAAAGGTGAAGGGAATTAATATCCCTTACCATAGTAAGTTTGAATAATGGAAGATGAAAAAGATGGTATCCCTTATGAGTATAAAGGAAAATGATATCACTTACGAATATGGAATAAAAGTGTCATGTGATAATTCGTGTAGACAAATTATTTCCACACGAGACAAATAAAAAGGGTTATTCACCAACAGGCGATAATCCGCACCGTAAGGTTATTCCCATCAATTTGAATACGAATAGTTATTCACCAAACAGGCGATAATCCGCACCGTAAGGTTATTCTCAAAGATTAATAAGGAATGAATACAAAAGGTTATTCACCAACAGGCGGTAAACCGCGCCGTAAGGTTATTCCCACAATTTAATATATGGAAGTAAATGGCACAAGAAAGAAACGATATTATTTTCGAGAATCAAAGAATGATAATCCCTTCAAGTAAGAAAGAAAATAATATCCATTTATGATGATGAAAAGAATGATACCCCTTACCGTAGTAAGTTAGAATACGAAAGAAGATGAAAGAATATGATATTCCTTACCACAGTGAATTTAAGAGTGTGAAAAGAATAATATTCCTTACCGTAGTAAGTTTAAGAGTATGAAAGAAAATGAAATTCCTTACCTTAACACGTGACTGGATATTGATTTAAATGAGGTTGATCAACCTATATATTTATAATATAATTAGTAATTACCACATATAAATTTCAAAGTGTATGATAACTCGTATATTATGAACTATCAAAATTATATATATTTAACATAATTTTTGTAGTATAATATAACAACTTTAAAATAGTTTTTAAAATAATATTGCAAACTAAATCTTCCAAATGAAGCTTTTAAAAATGAATCTTCTCAAAGAAGAGTCTTCTAAAGGAAGATTTATGAATACCGTGAAAAATAGGAATTTATGAAATTACTACTCTTTAATAAAAGACTTACTTGAAAATTTTCTGCACTCCTTTTGGCTTTCAAACTCTCAAAATAACCTTACTATTCTCAGAGAAAACTCATAAAATTCTTATAGAAAAATTTTATGTTTTAGGTGTGATTTTTCTATTCAGCTGAACAATCTATTTATAGAAGAAAATAAGTTACTATGCATGGTAGGTGAACAGAAAAAAAATTCAGCAGAGGCTGCTGCGCAGCCTCCACCAACTCTTCAGCAAATTCTCACATTTCTCACATTTCATGTGGGCCCCACAATGGGTCCCACATGTTTCTTACTATTCACGTACTATTCACGTCACTATTCACGTCACTATTCACGTTACTATTTCAAATAGTAAAATTAATTATTTTTATTTATTTATTTATTTATTCTTCCTGTGAGTCCAACATATAAAATAATGTTACCACAATAATGTAAGAAACACGTTACATATTTTTATTAATTTAATAATATAAATTATAGTGTATTTGCTACTGTGACAATTATTAGATTCAATAATTTTAAACTACAGTGCACCAACAATTATTGACTCGATTATATGAAATACAGTGTAATGACAATTATTGAATCAATAGTGCAAAATACTGTGTAGCAACAATAATTGAATTGATAATATAAAATATTATGCAGTGACAATTATTGATGAAATGATGCGCAACAGTTATGGTGTCAATTATCAGACCAATAATATGAGACACTGTGCAATACCGTGTGCTACTGTAGAGTACCGTGTGCTACAGAAAATACCATAAATTACCGTATGCTACTATTTTTTTATCACCGGTATTTTAACAGTTAACACCGTTGACTATTTTTATTTAAAAAGGTTACTTCTGTCGTTTTCTATATCCGACAAATATTCCGTTGTGGGGTCCACAAATAATTTGTTATTTCGGCGCCGTCGTACGGCACGAATATTCCCCGACAAAACGAATATTCCCCGACAAAACGAATATTGTTCGTCAAAATAAAATTTGCACATAGCATCCTTAACTTTCAATTTCGTCCATTTAACCACTTACTGTTTCAGGAAAAATATATATGAAGAAAAATTAAATTTTGTATTTCATAAATTCGGGGTCTTACACTTACCATAGTAAGCTTAAGAGTATGAAAGAAATGATACCCTTACCGTAGTAAGTTTAAATAATAGAAGATGAAAAAGATGGTATCACTTACCTTATCACGTGATTGGATATTGATAAAAATGATGTTGATCAACCTATATATTTATAACATAATTAGTAATTACCACATATAAATTTCAAGGTGTATAATAACTCATATATTATGAACTATCAAAATTATTTATATAATATAAATTTTTGTAGTGTAAAATAATAACTCCAAAAATAATTTTTGAAATAATATATCAAAATAAATCTTCCAAAGAAAACTTTTCAAAATAAATCTTCTCAAAGAAGAATATTCTAAAGGAAGATTTCTGAATACCGTGTGAAATAGGTATTTGTGCAATTACTACTCTTTAATAAAATACTTACTTGAAAATTCCTGCACTCCTTTTGGATTACAAACACTCAAGATAATCTTACTATTCTCAGAGAAAACTCACAAAATACTTGTAGAAATATTTTATATTTTAGGTGTAATTTTTATATTTAGCTGAGCAACCTTTTTATAGGAGAAGGGAAAACACTATGCGGTAGGTGAGAGTATCTGGCGTGTTATGCCAGCCTGAAATTCAAATTTGGCAGCAGCAACCTGGCTGCTTTCACCAAACTCCAGCAACTCAATTTCCATTCCAATTCTCATGTGGCCCCCAAGGGGGCCCCAAATATTTACTATTCAAAATAATAATAAATTATTATTTTTTTTTATATTTATTTTTCTTCCTGTGGGTCTGACATATATAATAAAATAATACTACAACAATAATTCATAAATAATGTAAAAAATACTCTACAGATCAATATTAATTTAATAATATAAATTACTGTATATTTGCTACTGTGACAATTATTAGGTTCAATAATTTTAAAATACAGTGCAATAACAATTATTGGTTCAAGAATATAAAATACAGTGTAATGACAATTATTGAATCAATAATGTAAAATACCGTGTAACAACAATTATTGATGAATACTGTGCAATGACTACGTTATCAAATCAATAATATGAGACACTGTGCAATATCGTGTTCTATTGTAAAATATCATAAAATACTGTATGCTACTATTCTTTTATCATCGATATTTTAACAGTTAAAAGTGATAACGCCGTTGACTATTTTTATTTAAAAATGGTACTTCTGTCGTTTTCTATATCCGACAAATATTCCGTTGTGGGGTTGACCAATTATTAGTTATTTCGACGCCGTCGTACGACCCAAATATTTTTTGACAAAACGAATATTGTCCAACATAATAAAATTTGCACATAACATCTTAACTTTTAACTTTGTCAATTTAACCACTTACTGTTTCAAAAAAAATATATATGAAGAAAAATTAAATTTTGTATTTCATAAAATTCGGGGTCTTACAACCTCTCCTCCTTATGAAATTTCGTCCTCGAAATTGACGTACCCGACATTTCGAAGAGGTAATGATACTTAAATTTCATCTCAGATTCTAGCTCCCAGGTCATTTTCTCTGTATCTTGGTTTCTCCATAAAACCTTGACTTGATGTATAACATTTGAGCGTAGGATCTGTTCCTTCTTATCTAAGATCTTAACAGGTTCCTCTTCGTACGTCAAATCCTTTGCTATAACGCTCGGTTCTAACTCAATGACGTGGTTTAAGTCCTTCACATATTTACATAACATAGATATGTGAAAAACGTAATGGATGCGAGACATGGTTGGTGGTAGAGCTAGTCTGTAGGCTACGGTTCCTACTCGATCGAGGATTTCAAATGGGCCAATAAATCGAGGGTTGAGCTTTCCTCTCTTTCTGAATCTCGTAACTCCTTTCCATGGGAAAACACATAAAAATACATGGTCTCCGACGTTGAAACTTTCGTCCATTCGATGAATATTAGCATAACTCTTTTGTCGTTCTTGTGCGGTCTGTATTCGTTGTTAGATCATTTGGATCTTTTCTGTTGTCAAGCGTACCAACTCAGGTCCGAACAGTTTTGCTTCTCCTACCTCATTCCAACATACTGGATAGCGACACTTGTGTCCATACAAAGCCTCGAATGGAGTCATGTCTATGCTTGCTTGATAACTATTGTTGTAGAAAAATTCAACCAATGACAAATACTTATCCCAACTTCCTTTGAAGTCTAACACGCAAAGTCTCAAAAGATCTTCGAGGGTCTGGATCATCCTTTCCGATTGTCCGTCCTTTGAGGATGGTATGCAGAACTAAAACGTAGTTCAGTGTCCATAACTTTTTGTAGACTGATCCAAAAGTGTGAAGTGAATCTAGGATCTCGATCAGAAACTATAAAAACTGGCATGTCATGCAATCTCACAATCTCATTTATGTACATACCGACAAGACGCTCAAGTGAAAAGTTTTCTCGTATAGGCAAGAAATAAGCTGATTTGGTCAATCTACCTACGATGACCCAACTTGCATCTAAGCTTTGAGAAACTTTGGGAAGATCAGTCATGAAGTCCATATTGATGTGTTCCTATTTCCATTCAGGAACCTCAAATGGTTGCAATGGACCTTTAGGCATTTAATGCTATGCTTTGACACGTTGACAAGTTAGGCACATTGAGATAAACTCTGCAATCTCCCTTTTCATATTGTTCTACCAAAATGTATGTCAAAGATCACGATATATCTTGGTACCTCCTAGGTGGATTGCAAATGGCATGTTGTGTGCCTCTATCATTATTTTACGCTTCAATTCAGGATCGTTAGGAACACAGTGTCGAGAGTTGACTTGAAGTATTCCTTTCTCGTCGATTCTTGCTTCGAGAATAACACATTCTTGTACTTTCTTCATCATATTCATCAGTTCTGGATCAGTAACTTAAGCAGTTTTAATTTTATCGATTAAAGTCGGTTCTACTAGTACGTGCGCAATCTTCAAGTGGGTCCCTGGTGTCTTTAGCTCTATCTCCATATTTTGTAAATCATACAAAATGCGCTTTTGTGTTGTCAGCAGTGCACTTGTACTCGTACAAGATCTTCTGCTTAATGCGTCAGCTACAATGTTCGTTTTTTTCGAGTGATACTGGATGGTGTGGTCGTCATCCTTTAACAACTCAAGCCAGAGTCGTTGTCGCATGTTGAGTTCCTTCTAGGTGAAGAAATACTTGAGACTCTTATGCTCTATATAGATAGTCACTTTTTCCCCGTACAAGTAGTGTCTCCATATCTTCAACGCGAAAACAACCGCTGCCAACTCTAGATTATGAGTAGGATAATTTTTCTCATAATCTTTGAGTTGTCGAGATGCATAAGCTATAACATTTCCACGTTGCATAAGAACGCAACCTAGACCTTTTCCTAAAACATCGCTGTAGATGACAAATTCTCCCGATCCTGATGGTATAGTCAGAACAGGAGCACCCCAAGGTGATGCATTCGGACGAATAAAATCGGTATCCAACAATTCATGTTGGACTTTTAACTTTTAAAGTTCAATGAGAGCCATTCGGTATGAGGCTTTGGAAATAGGCTTAGTATTGGGTTCAAGATCAATATGAAATTCAATTTCACGGTTTAGGGGTAAGCCATGAAGTTCCTTGGAAAAAACGTTAGAAAACTCATTAACAATGGGAATATTATTCAAGTTTGACGCATTTTTGTTCAAATCAATGACATGAGCTAAAAAGGCTTAACAACTGTTTTTCAACAAATGAATGACTTTATGGCTAGAAATAACAGTTATAGATTTCATTGGTTTAGTTGCTTGAATTTGCATGACAGGTTGATTAGGAATATGAAAACTAATAATCTTATAAAAACAATCAATTTTAACATGATGGGTAGTCAACCAATCAATTCCTAAAATCACATCAAATTCATGCATTTTCAAAGAAATAAGGTCAACGGGTAATGTGAGGTTGTTGATTTGAACTATGCAAGATTTATATACTGTAGATGTAATGGTCATTTCTCCTAATGGGGTTTCAACTGATAAGTCAAAGTCTAAGCTTTCAGGAGTTAAGTTTAATTGTTGAGCACACGTAGGTGAGATAAAAGAATGGGTAGAACCAGTATCTAACAGGGCATAGACTTCACGAGAATATATGAATAGCTTACCGGTTATCACCTCGTTCGAGTTTCGTGCCATTTGGGATGTCACAACAAAAGCTTTCTCTTGAACTACCGATTTTTCTTTATCCGTGCTAGCTTTTGGTATCATCATTGCAGCTGGATTTGATTTTATAACTGGACAAAATCGAGCAACATGACCCTCCTTCCCACAACTGTAGCACAACTTGGACTGCTAAGTACAATTTGGGCTGATATGACCCTCCTGACCACACCTATAGCATCTCATTGGTAGTCAATCTTCTCCCCTTGAAACTGGTGCCGGTGCTGGTACTGGTGTCGGTGTCCTTCCGTAATCATTATAAAATATCTTCCTCTTGAAGTTGTTCCTACTGGATTCCCCTCTTCTGTTATTTGATGTGGCATTACCGCCGAAGTGCTGGTTACCTCTTCTATGGTTCTCATTCATGTGGTTGTTGTCATTTCTTTCTCTATACTGACCATTGACTCTTGGCTGAAATATTTTATTTTTCTGTTTCACCATTTGAGCCCTATCTACCACATCTGAATACAAACAAAATTTATGAGAGCTAAGGTGTTGACGAATTTTGAGTCTTAAACCTCACAAAAACATACGACTCATTCGTGCTTTGTTATCCACCAAATGGGTCGCGAAATGAGATAATTCGACAAACTTAGTTTCAGATTGAGAGACTGTCATGTTTTCCTGTTCCAGCTTAATGAATTTCACCTCTTTCATATGGCGGATGCTTTTTGGGAAGTACTTTTCATTAAACAGCTCTTGAAATTTTGTCCAAGACATCTCGAGTGCTGAAGGGTGAATACGTTTTACCGCTTCCCACCAATGGTCCGTCTCACCTAGTAACATAAAAGACACGAATGACACTTTCTGATCATCAGCGCATTGTAAGACATCAAATATTTTTGTCGTTTGCTTCAGCCACGCCTCCGCTTTGAATGGGTCAGGCTTCCCAAGGAATTCAGGTGGTCCCAACTCTTTAATCCATCGTTCATTATGTTATCAGGAACATTATTTTCTGAGTTGGCAGGAGGATTGTTTGTCGCCTCTTGATTCTCAGTTACATTTGCTTCGGGCATTTCATAGTTAACTTCCAGATTTTCAGATGCCATACTTAACTGTTGTCACAAAGTAAATGTTGTTAAACAAACTGACTCATCAGTTCATGTCCTTAAATCGATTCATTAGATAACAAAATCTAATTTAGGTAGGACACATTATTGACTGATTCTATTTGTCTCTCCCCTTCTAGTTCTAACCCCAGATCTCCATTAAAGACCATATCCCTAAGCTCTGATACCAACTATGACACCCCCAAATCTGGGCTCACACATCCCAAACTTGAGTTGTTAAAATGCACAACAACTATTACAATACAATAAATCGTACAATAATACACAACTAAGTCTTCACTATTATTGTCACACTATTTTACAATATGATGAAGACTACTATAGCAACTATCTCGAACCATCACTCCATTCCCTGCTTTTCCCCGTTAGTCCCGACTACATTCTCATTTCCTGAACAATTGAACAAAAAAGAAAATGGTGAGCTCAAATAGCCTAGTAAAGAATATCATAACTAAGATAATGACGAATAAATTATCGTTAGCCTTCAACTGTTGAGTTCTTGATAGAATAATTTAAACAACAAGTTTTTGTAGACACCCAAATTTTGCACTTTCTCTACTAACCCTGGCAGGAGGGCAGAATCGTCATTTGACCCGACATGCGGAAAGAAAGGTGGACCCCAGCACAAAGCCACCCCAGCGATTTATGGTCAAAACCGCCACAACGGACAACGAGCATCCGGTCACTTGAGGCAAGGCGAACAGTTGATCCAGAAAAGCCTGAGCTGACCACAAAAGACGACTAATGGCCACTCCGCTTACAGTGTTCGGGGGTGGAAAGGGGGCAGCGCCCCCTGAAAGCCAGGCACAATTATCAAATTCTATATCAAGTCACAGCCCTCTGAACTAGCCTCCCAGAACAATATGGCACGTTTCCCAGGGATTTCCGGATTGCAAAAATACAGCCTTCCAAAATAATACCGCAGAAATTGGCGAATTAAGACCGCGTGGCACGAAAATCGAGAAAAACAAGCCAGACAGCCGCGGATGCATCTGCGGCCAACGACTTTCGAGGTTTCGCACGGCTCGAGGAGACGGCACACGACAGTCGAGGAAACGGCGCAGACGGCTTGCAGCCCAGCCGCAGATGCACCTGCGGCTGCCTGGAAATGCCTATAGAGCGGCCATTTCCACCCGAGAGCGAAGGAGGAGAGAAAAGTTAGAGATTTTGGAGAGAGAAAATCGCGAGGAAGAAGAAGGAGGGGCTCGGGTTTGGAAAGATTTGAGGGAAATTTCATTTTTTTTTGCTAGATAGTTGCATATTCTTGTGGGTTTGCTCAAATCTTTGAATATAAAGCTTGTTTCGGGTTATTGCAAGGTGAAAATGGGTGTTTCTTTTGATTTTTTCTTGTTTATATAAATGTGATAATGTTGTGATTTGGGTTTGTGTAGTATAGTTTGTTGTTATACGATGATGATCCGTGGATTAGGTGTTGTTAGCGAGGGTTCCATCGGAACGTAACTCCTCCTAACACCCCGATGACATCCGTACGGTGATATATCGTCCCTTATGGTAATAAGTAGTTAGAAATGTTGAGTTTGTGATATTGGAGTTATGTAATGATGTTCAATCTTGTAGATTTGGTTTAGAAATTGTTTATGCAACGGTTGGGTGTTTGTGTGCCTAGGGAGGAGATCCTCGTGGTCAAATCCCGATGATGGACCTTGTCGGGTGTATGTAATCGTTAAAAATGGTGCACGATTGTAGATATGTAATTTTGGGCCTTAAAGCGATACCGAATTGGGATCGGGTTAAGGCCCCGTAATAATAAAGATATGTGATTGTGGGTGTTTGGGGTTGTCTAGATGGCTCACATGCCCATGGATAGTCCCGACACGTTTTTTGGAGTGCTTGTTGTGATTTACGACACAAAACGATTTTCCAAAAAAAAAATAAAGCAAACGATAAAGATTTTCTAAAAAGAATCAAATTAGGATATTAGATACACGAGGTTTAAAAGGTAAAGAGTTTTGGTGAAATTTGATCCTCGTTTGACGAAAAGGCTATTTTGGTTTTGAAATGTCATGAAAGACGTTTTCGGAAAAAATAAATAAACGTTTTCATTAAACTTTGTGCATAGGGTTAAAGAGTTCTAGAAGTTGCCCTCGTTTTATTTATATTTACTGTTAGAAGGCAATGTATAGTCTCGATTCCTATTTAACAAAAGTTTAAAAAAAAACTATTGTTTTCTAAAATGACATCTAATAAAAACCTCATCGTTTTCGAAATTAAAATTAATCTTTCTTATAACAAACGAAGCCTCGTCATTTGGGTCAAAAGACGTCTAAAACACCTTCCCGACAAAACACATTTTGACATACAAAATCAAAGCAACTTTATGCCAAAGGACACCACAAACCTCCATTTAGGCACACATACATACACGCGCGCACACACATATTTTTAGGATTTAAAAGGATAGGAAAACATCAAGATAGCGGTAACCGTGTTTCACGGAAGTCGGGGGGTGCCTAACACCTTTCCCTCGCTTAAGCAAGCCCCCGAACTCTATGAATCTCGGTTTGCGGACCAATTAAATCGGAGTCATATATGAGCCAGCGATTACGAAAACAAAATCCGGATGAGTTGGTACATCCATTTCAAATATACCAACTGGCGACTCTGGTCAATTGGCTCATAAAGAAAATCGACATTTCGAAACCCCGTCGACACTAAGCCGACCCTTTTCAAAAAATCACATCTTAATCTAAAGGCTAAAATTGGAAAGGGACATTTTAATTATTAAAAAACGAAGCGACGAAAATCCCAGCGTCGACAGTTTTAATTCAACAACTGCAGTTAAATTCTTAAACAACGTTCAGATCAACAACTGTAGCAGAATAATAACCATTAGAAAAATCATATAGACCATGATGTCCACCCGCTTCTCTTTTTCATAAAAACATCATTAACTTTTATTATCTGAAACACCACTGACCATGAAAATATAAATTCACAGTTCTTGATCATAATCATGCAAGTTAACAGTTCATCTTTGCACTACGACAAAATATATTCAAATATAACACCAACGATCATGATTATACCAGTCTACAGCTTTTGGTCATAATCATATCAAACAACAGTTCTTTTTTGCCCCAGCCCAAAGAGAACTTTCACCATGTGCCATAAAAGACACACCATCAAATATATCGCATTTAACCTATCAACGCCTTTATCCGGGGCCATAGTTATTAACAACAACTTGATTCTTGATGATTAGAACAAACAACGTGGTATAAATGAGGACAAAGAAAGAAGATAATAGGATAAACCATAGGTATTGAGAGTTTACAATTTTACTTTGTGCAGATTCAAATAATGTCCAAATTGTCAACATGATGTGGACTCAAATTCAAAAATGATATTCAAGATCCACAGTTCAGAATAACGGTTACAGTTCAATAGAAAGGTTCACATAAATATGAATGTTTAATTGAAATGATATTAAATGAAATGCAAACTATTAAGGAACATATAATCATTTCAGGAAGTTTTACCAAATGGTACTTACCATAGTAAGTTTAAGAGTATGAAAGAAATGATACCCTTTGTAAGACCCCGAATTTTATGAAATATAAAATTTAATTTTTCTTCATATATTTTTTTTCATGAAACAGTAAGTGGTTAAATTGACGAAATTGAAAGTTAAGGATGTTATGTGTAAATTTTATTTTGTCGGACAATATTCGTTTTGTCGGGGAATATTCGTCGTGCCGTACGACGGCGCCGAAATAACAAATTATTTGTGGACCCCACAACGGAATATTTGTCGGATATAGAAAACGACAGAAATAACCTTTTTAAATAAAAATAGTCAACGGTGTTAACTGTTAAAATACCGGTGATAAAAGAATAGTAGCATACGGTAAATTATGGTATTTTCTGTAGCACACGGTACTCTACAGTAGCACACGGTATTGCACAGTGTCTCATATTATTGGTCTGATAATTGATACCGTAACTGTTGCGCATCATTTCATCAATAATTGTCACTGCATAATATTTTATGTTATCAATTCAATAATTGTTTTTACACAGTATTTTGCATTATTGATTTAATAATTGTTATTACACTGTATTTTATATCATTGAGTCAATAATTGTTACTGCACTGTTTTTAAAAATTATTGAACCTAATAATTGTCACAGTAGCAAATACACTGTAATTTATATTATTAAATTAATAATAATCTGTAACGTGCTTATTATTGTTGAATTATTGTTGTAGCATTATTTTATTTTATATGTTGGATCCACAGGAAGAATAAATATAAATAAATAAATAAAATAAAATAATTAATTAATTATTATTTTAATGTGAATAGTAACGTGAATAGTGACGTGAATAGTGACGTGAATAGTACGTGAATAGTAAGAAACATGTGGACCCATTGGTGGGGCCCACATGAGTTGGTGAAGTTGAAATTGAAGAAATTTTGCGCAGAAAGAAGAAAAAAAAAACGTGGGCTGCGCGCTGCCTCTGCTGAATTCTTTAGCTGGCGTGCGGCATGCCTCCCACCTACCATGCATAGTAACTTATTTTCTCCTATAAATAGACTATTCAGCTGAATAGAAAAATCACACCTAAAACATAAAATTTTTCTATAAGAATTTTATGAGTTTTCTCTGAGAATAGTAAGGTTATTTTGAGAGTTTGAAAGCCAAAAGGAGTGCAGAAAATTTTCAAGTAAGTCTTTTATTAAAGAGTAGTAATTTCATAAATTCCTATTTTTCACGGTATTCACAAATCTTCCTTTAGAAGACTCTTCTTTGAGAAGATTCATTTTTAAAAGCTTTCTTTGGAAGATTTATTTTGGAATATTATTTTTAAAACTATTTAAAAGTAGTTATATTATACTACAAAAATTATGTTAAATATATATAATTTTGATAATTCATATTATACGAGTTATCATACACTTTGAAATTTATATGTGGTAATTACTAATTTTATTATAAAAATATAGGTTGATCAACCTCATTTAAATCAATATCCAGTCACGTGTTAAGGTAAGGAATTTCATTTTCTTTCATACTCTTAAACTTACTACGGTAAGGAATACCATTCATTTCAAACTCTTAAATTTACTGTGGTAAGGAATATTATCTTCTTTCATATTCTAACTTACTACGGTAAGGGGTATCATTCTTTTCATCATCATAAATTGATATTATTTTTTTTTCTTACTTGAAGGGATTATCATTCTTTGATTCTCAAAAATAATATCGTTTCTTTCTTGTGCCATTTATTTCCATGTATTAAATTGTGGGAATAACCTTACGGCGCGGTTTACCGCCTGTTGGTGAATAACCTTTTGTATTCATTCCTTATTAATCTTTGAGAATAACCTTACGGTGCGGATTATCGCCTGTTTGGTGAATAACTCTTCGTATTCAAATTGATGGGAATAACCTTACGGCGCGGATTATCGCCTGTGTTGGTGAATAACTATTCGTATTCAAATTGATGGGAATAACCTTACGGTGCGGATTATCGCCTGTTGGTGAATAACCCTTTTTATTTGTCTCCTGTGAAAATAATATGTCTACACGAATTATCACATGACATTTTTATTCCATATTCGTAAGTGATATCATTTTCCTTTATACTCATAAGGGATACCATCTTTTTCATCTTCCATTATTCAAACTTACTATGGTAAGGGATATTAATTCCCTTCACCTTTTGTTAATCAAACCTGCTACGGTAAGGGATATTATTTTCTTTCATACACCTAAATCGAAACTTATTATGGAACTATTGCTTCTATAATTCCTGAAAATATTATATGTTCCATAATAGTTGAACTTCATTATTTCAACTGAACCTTCCTATTTTCTGAACCTTTCTGTTGAACTATAATCGTTATTCTGAACTGTGGATCTTGAATATCATTTTTAAATTTCACTCCACATCATGTTGGCAATTTGGACATTATTTGAATCTGCACAAAGTAAACTTCCGATACTTATTGTTTATCCTGTTATTCTGTTCATCATTTGTATCACTGTTATTTATATTAATCATCAAGAATCAAGCTGTTGTGAATATATGTGGCCGGGGGCACAGATGTGATATAATTGTTGAACAGATGATAGGTTAAAGGCGATATACTAGGTTAAAGGCGATACATCTGTTCGGTGTCTTTTATGGCACGTGGTGAATGTTCTCTTTGGCCCGTAGTGCAAAGATGAACTGTTGGTTGGTATGATTATGACCAAAGGCTGAATCTGGTATATTCATGACCGTTGGTGCTTTATTGAATATCTTTGGCCCGTAGTGCAAAGATGAACTGTTGATCTGCATGATTATGACCAGGAACTGTGAAGTTGTATTATTTTGACTAATGGTATTTCAGATGATAAAAGTTGATGATATTTTTACTAAAAAGAGAAGCGAGTGGACATTATAGTCTGCATTATTCTTCTAATAGATTGCTCATTCCGCTGTTATTATTGATCTGAACATTGTTTAAGAATTTAACTACAGTTTTTGATATAAACCTTGTAGTCTATTGTATTCAGAACTCAACTGTTGAAGACTAATGATAATTTATTCGTCATTATCTTAGTCATGATATTTCTTACTGGGCTATTTGAGCTCACCCCTTTCTTTTGTTCCATTGTTTTTCAACAGGAGATGAAAACGTAACAGGGTCTAGTCGAGGAATGGAGTGAGAGTCTGAGGAATAGCTGTCGTAGTCTTCACGTGTTGTAAAATAGTGTGGCAATAATAGTGAAGACTTAGTTGTGTATTATTATACACTGTATTGTTGTACGTTGTATTTCATTGTAATAATTTTGTTGTAGTCTTTTGACGACTCAAGTTTGGGCTGTGTGGGCCTAGATTTGGGGGCGTCACACCCTTACCGTAATAAGTTTAAATAATAGAAGATGAAAAAGATGGTATCCCTTACCTTATCACGTGATTGGATATTGATAAAAATGAGGTTGATCAACCTATATATTTATAACATAATTAGTAATTACCACATATAAATTTGAAGGTGTATGATAACTCATATATTATGAACTATCAAAATTATTTATATAATATAAATTTTTGTAGTGTAAAATAATAACTCCAAAAATAATTTTTAAAATAATATATCAAAATAAATCTTCCAAAGAAAGCTTTTCAAAATAAATCTTCTCAAAGAAGAATCTTCTAAAGGAAGATTTCTGAATACCGTGTGAAATAGGTATTTGTGCAATTACAACTCTTTAATAAAATACTTACTTGAAAAATTTCTGCACTCCTTTTGGATTACAAACACTCAAGATAATCTTACTATTCTCAGAGAAAACTCACAAAATACTTGTAGAAACATTTTATGTTTTAGGTGTAATTTTTATATTTAGCTGAGCAACCTTTTTATAGGAGAAGGGAAAACACTACGCGGTAGGTGAGAGTAGCTGGCATGTTATGCCAGCCTGAAATTCAAATTTGGCAGCAACAACCTGGCTGCTTTCACCAAACTCCAGCAACTCAATTTTCATTCCAATTCTCATGTGGCCCCCACAGAGGGCCCCACATGTTTACTATTCAAAATAATAATAAATTATTATTATTATTTTATATTTATTTTTCTTCATGTGGGTCCAACATATATAATAAAATAATGTCACAACAATAATTCATAAATAATGTAAAAAATACTCTACAGATCATTATTAATTTAATAATATAAATTACTGTATATTTGCTACTGTGACAATTATTAGGTTCAATAATTTTAAATTACAGTGCAATAACAATTATTAATGAATACTGTTCAATGATATAAAATACAGTGTAATGACAATTATTGAATCAATAATGCAAAATACTATGTAAAAATAATTATTGATGAATACTGTTCAATGATCACGTTATCAGATCAGTAATATGAGACACTGTGCAATATCGTGTACTATTGTAGAATACCATAAAATACCGTATGCTACTATTCTTTTATCATCGGTATTTTAACTGTTAAAAGTGATAACACTATTGACTATTTTTTATTTAAAAAGGTTATTTCTGTCGTTTTCAATATCCGACAAATATTCCATTGTGAGGTCCACCAATGATTAGTTATTTCAGCGCCGTCGTACGATCCGAATATTTCCTGACAAAACGAATATTGTCCGACATAATAAAATTTACACATAACATCCTTAATTTTTAACTTTGTCAATTTAACCACTTACTGTTTCAGAAAAAATATATATGAAGAAAAATTAAATTTTGTATTTCATAAAATTTGGGGTCTTACAATTATCCTAATACATTGAACCAAATTTCCACGCCAAAATCCATGGAAGACTGTATTGAATAAAAAAATTAAATAATGTAAATCCTTTAAGGACTTTCTTTTCTCTTAAATGAGGACTTAGATTCTTGTAATCCAAGTAGAGATTATAAATCTCATCAGGCAGTATAACTGCCCCATCTTCAAATCTGGTCCACCAATGGATAGACCAATTTGGAATCTCATTTTCTCCAAAATTAGGAGACATTTTGAAAAACCAAGTATGTTTTCTTTGGAAATAATAGTGCCATGCATCTTTATAATCTCAGTAATTAAAATCCATATTAGGATAATTAACCATCTTTCTAACCCTATTAGGATTCAAACCCCAATCATTGGGATTGATCATCTTTTTCAAATATGCTTTTGAAAATGAGAAAGGAAAGGTGGATTCTTTACCACTCTATAGAAATGTTCAAAATCTATTGAACTGGTTTCTATGAGAATCTGTTAGTAGAATCCTCTATAATTATTATTTTCCTTTAAGGGATAAGAGTCTGACGGATCCAAATATCTTGAAGCTAAATACTTCGGATATTTTATCCATTTAAGGTCTGAATTTTCAATGGTTATAACCATTTTTATAAATAAAAAAAATCTGCATATTATCCATTTCTTCTTTAAGAAGAACATCTTTTAAGGATTGTATTCCCTTTACGAGATTTCCTCTACCTTGGGAAGAACTTGCTCCACGAGAAGATTGTGAATATTCACCTCATTTAGATATGGTGATCTCTGCAATAATACAAAAGTAACATAATTTTTTCAAAATATCAATATTTTCCCAAAATGTTTTAGGAAATGCACTACAGATATTATCTGTAATCCATTTTTTAGTTTTACTGATTCTATCTGTGATTTTCTTTTCAACTTTGTTGATTTTTTTATAACATCCTTTCCAATTTTACTGATTTTTTCTAGTATAATTGGTTCTTTAAACTTTTTAATTTTTTTCAGTATAACTGGTTCTTTTAACTTTTCTATTTTTTCCAGTATAACTGGTTCTTTTAACTTCTCTTCTATGACACAATAACTTACTTCATAAATAATAAAAAGAAATTCAAAAAATCTTTTAAATCAAGAAAAGGGAGAAGTCTTAAAAACATAAAATGTCATAAATGTGGACAGATGTGTCATTATGCTAATAAATGTTTGACCAAAAAGAAAATTGATTCTTTGGGAATCGAAGATGCTGTTAAACAACAAATTTATAATGTGTTGTTTAATTTTGATATATGTGATAATTATGATATTTTTGATATTTCTGATAATTCATTTGATTATAATTCTGTTGTTGAAATATTTTCTCTTCATAATTCTGATAATGATAATATTGATAGTTCATCTGATAGTTCAGTTGCTTGTGCTGATCATTGTAAAATAGAAAAAGATTTTTATAAGTCTATATTATATTTGAATGAACTTAGTTTAAATGTTTTAACACATTCATATAATTTTAGTTGTCTTATTTTAAATGTTTTAACTAAGAATGAAAGTCTTATTTTAGATTTTATAGATCAAATAAAAGATCCTTTAGAAAAAAAAGAAAATTTATTGAAAAATATTTAGAAGAACATTAAAAACATGAAAAAAAAGTTAAAAAATCTAAAATTACTGGATCATATAGTTTACAATTAGTCTTTAATAGAGTGTCTCTTCCAAAAGAAAAAGTAGTTACTTTGTAAGATTTAAAAGAAGAAGTTAATAAACAGAAAAAATAAATTAACAATCTTAAAGAAAAATTGGAGATTGTTGAGAATTTAATAATTAATTATTCTACTAAAGGAAAAGGGAAAGTGAATGAAGAAAATAAAGAAGATGATGAATAGGAAAATTATTTAATGCAATTAGATAAAATTACATCTCAAAAACGGTATATAAAAATAAATCTTGTAATAAATAAAGATTTTATTGTCGATACTATTGTTTTTGTTGATAGTGATGCATGTATGAGTTGCATTAGAGAAGGTTTAATTCCGATTCATTATTTTGAAAAAAATAAACAACAAAGTCTTATTACTGCATATGGTTCTAAAATGAACATTAATTATAAATTAAATAATGTTTATATTTGTTTTAAAATAATTTTTCTTATGATTAAAAATCTTACTCAATTTGTTATTTTAATATTTTACAAGAGAAGAACTTAGAAAGAGAAAGGGAGGAGAGAGGAGCTTTGAACTCTCTTAAGGAAATCTTGCAAACTCTGCCTAACAAGTGAGTCTTGCAACTAATTTGTACAAGCCTAAAGCAAAACTAGTACACAAGGTGAATTGTATTAGAGAAAGTTTAATTCCGCCAAATTATTTTGAAAAAACTAAACAACAAAGTTTTAGTATCGCAGATAGTTCTAAAATAAACATTAATTATAAATTAAATTATATTTATATTTGTACTAAAGGTATTTATTTAAAAACAACTTTTCTTACTGTTAAAAACTCTTGCAAGTACCATTTAATTTATAAGTGTTAGTTCCCATAAAGGAAATGATATATATTTCCGCCACACATTTTACAACTCGAGTGCAAAAGTACATTTCTTAAAGATGTATAATTGCATGTGAACTACAACATTTGCACTGGAATGAAAAAACATGCACCGGAAATATCAGCTCCCTTTTCATGGTAAAATAAATTACGCTTTATTGGTTTTGTTAATTATTTATTCCAGGCAAGAGCGATTTATCAATCGGGTGGTTTCTGGTTTATCTGATCCAATGAGATCCGCAGCATATGGATCTCATACTGGAGTCAGGTAAATCTGATTCCATCTAGTTTTTGTAATTTATTCGCATGAATGAATTATAATAAAGATATGATTGGCGAGAACAATTAGGTGAAGAGTAGGTAGTATTGAAAGCACTCTAATACTAGTGTGGGAATGTTGCGGTCCATGCAGGCTGACAAGTCTCTTGGTCAGAAAATAGGTAGCGTCTCGCCTCAACGTGAAGCCGAACATTTGAACGTGATGCATGACGGGAGAGAGATAAGTAGTTTGTGCTAAAAACCAGAAAGAGTAGTTTGGGAGTATAATATGTATATATGGATGGCACTCCTTTATATTTGTCATCATGTCATATATACTTGTGCTTGGCAAAACTTGATGCTTTTCTGAACTTGGATAAGTAGTACAGTTTATCTGAACTGTGCTTGTTAAGTGATTTTTATTAATTACCAAACTTATATTTATATCTGTCTCACGTGAGGTTAATTCAACACGATGATGTTGTTCGAGACTTTAGTAATTATTTAATTAATTATTTGCACACGAGTCCTCCGTTTTAAAGAGTCCAGGTACAAGTTAGAGAAGTGGTTGTGGAATTTGGGGCAGTTTAACTATATATTCTACTAATAAAGCAGCTCCAAAATCCAGGATATCGAATCACTGAAAGTGACGTTTTCATTCCATCTATCTTATAATTAATTTACTAAATATTTGTCATAATAGCATTTTTTTTATTTTTCATTTGAGTGTGTAACTTAAAAATCTCGGTGGGATCCTCTAGCTTCCTGTCACGTTTTGACAATGCAATAAATTGAGTTAGTATTTTTGTGTCTTTTCTTTTTTCTTAATGGGATTTATAACTAGGGTTATATCAATATGGTGGGTCAAATAACAATAGCAAGCAGTCCAATGTGGACTATAGCGCGCCATCACTTGCAATATTGGCAGGAATAAATACCTTTTAACTTTGTGTTTTTTACTCGTTTTGTTTGTTTTAAAATATAAGAGTCAACCGTCGAGCTCGTTTTGTTGTGGGTGGCAGGTGATTTAGTAGAGTCCAGTGTGATTCTCCCTCCCTCTAATTTTATACGTTAATGCTAATTGATAGGCTAACAGTAAAAATCTTATTAATTATAATATCTCCTATATATATATTACCGAGATTTTGAATACAAAATTTCAGGTATTTTTATTCAAAGTTTGGGATATAGGAAAGTTTCTAATCAAGAAAATTTGAGGCCAATCTGATCCTAGCCCTATTTTTGTAGGATTTGGATACATAATAAATTGGTTATGTCAAAAATTTCTTTAAAAATATTCTCAAAATGATATTATTATGCTAAATTGAGGAAATTAGGGAATTGAAAATCACATATTGCTGAATTATTCAACGCGCTTCCAAATGGTCAATGTAGATACTTATTTTCAATTTGTTGCTTTCCAGATTGAGGATCGAGTCCAAGTTTTGATTTATAGACGATTTAATACCTTATTTTCATTTATTTTATTCAGCTTTCCAATTTCAAGTTTAATAACCTAATCATTAATAGGTTTTCTAATATATGTATACACACGCATAAATTGATCTCTGTGATTAATTATTTGGTTATTTGTGTTGCAGTACCGCCCTTCAAGTGCTTTCAATTCCCCGTATTCCGGTGCTCCAGTCTGGAACAGTAACTCCTCTTTAACAGTGGGAACTAGAGGTATTTTTTATTACAAATTGTTGTGGTCTTTATTAAAAGTTGATAACAAGGATTTCTAAATAGTTAGTACGTTGTTTTAGTTATATGCTATTAGTGGCTTTTGTTATTCAAGGCGTGGGATATCTTGTTATATCATATTTGCTGTTTTCTTAAGTGGATCATCTTATTATTGTTAGACGTTAGTACTTGTTAGTTAAGCAGCATTCGAGATGTGATGGATGTTGGTATTGACATCCTGGCCGTCCTTATAATTCGTAATCTAGGCAGTAATAAGGTTCATGTTTGGATTATAATTTTACCATTTGATGAACTGATGAAACATGACAAAAGTGAGTTGCTAACTTGCGGTGATTTAGATTGACAGAACATGGTATTGGAATATTTTTATCCTTATATTGGTATGGCCGAGCAAAGTTTTTCTAATTTGTTGATAGTTTTTATTATTTATTTATTTGCGTTTGTAATTGAGTGGTTTAATCTAGCTTACATTGTTTTCGATCTGTAGTTTACGTATGTCGAATTTGCATGGTTGCCTTTAGGATGTAGATATGTGCATTATGAATAGATTAGCAACTTACATGAATAGATGTAGATATATTGAACTTGCATGGTTGGCTTCATTCCTCGGTATTGAATATCTTCACCTTAGGAGCCTCTTTTGGTCCATGGTGATTGTTCGTTAAAACTAGTATATCTTGGAAGGAGCTCTTGCTGTGGGGTTTTGTCTTCCTTCCCCTATTGTCTTTGTAGTATACCTTTCGTTTTAATTAAACACCATACATATAATGTTCATGAAAAAGTAGCAGCACAGACAGGAAACAATTTACTCTTAAATCAATTGGTAGAAATTTACATTCTTAAATGGTATACAAGATACTTCTTATTTGCTTCTGCCTCCTATGGTATCTAATTATTAAATGTATAAACCCCTGACACGTGTATGTCAGATCATAATTACTGTCCGAAATTGCTTTATATCAAACAAAGATGCGGCAATGCGTTCATATTACTCATTTCAATGCCCGCCAGTACAATTGTTTGCATAAACTGATTATGTTTAAAGTATGTGGGTCCAGTTATATTAATTCATTTCTTTTTGACAGGCACAATCCTCCTCGAGGATTATCAGTTGGTGGAGAAAATTGCTAATTTTGATAGGGAGTGGATCCCTGACGAGTTGTCCATGCAAGGGGTGCCAGTGCCAAGGGTTTCTTTGAGGTCACCCATGATATTACTCATCTTACATGTGCTGATTTTCTTAGGACTCCTTGTGTCCATACACCTGTAATTGTCCGCTTCTCCACTGTTATCCATGAGCGTGGAAGTCATGCGTCCCTTAGGGACCCCAGGGTTTTGCAGTGAAACAATGTTTTCAGAACCGGTTCGTTCAGCGAATCGGAAAAGTTATCGGGTGGATGGGTCACTGGTTCAACCAGTGGTCGAACCGTTATTGAACCAGTGACGTCATAAATATATAAAAATATATATTATTAATAATTAATAAAATTTTAGAACATCTAATTTTTTGTAAGCTAAAATATAGTGAAATTATGTTATATTATTGGTAAAAAAAAATTTGAAAAAAAAATACTTCAAAACCGGTTCAACCGGGTCAATTAACCGGTTTTACCGGTTGAACCACCGGTTCAACCGGTGGTTCAACCGGGTCAACCGGTTATTGAACAAAACTGGTTAACCGGTCCAAACCGAACCGGAAAAGGAACCAGTTCCCGGTTCAACCGGTCGAACCGCCGGTTCCGAAACGGTTTTAATAACATTGCAGTGAAGTTCTACACCAGAGAGGTGAGAGCGATAAAATTCTTTCATTGTCGTGGAGTACTTTGGACATTGATAACGGCAGTGTTCTAAAAATTCCTGTTTAAGTCTGATTAATCCCCGTCTAGGCGCTAGGCCTTCCCTTGGCGTCACGTCTAGGCCACCTAGCGCCTCGCCTATACTAAAGGAGGGAAAAAATTCCTCCAAAAAATTATACGGGACTGAGCGAACAAGACGGAGAAATTAGGCGGGGCTTAAGCGAAAAATTTAGGGCTACAATTGTTTTTTTAAAATTTAAATAACTAAGCTACAAAACGACGTCGTAGGAATAACTAAGCTGTTCGAGCTTTACTTGGGAAGCGGTTGGTGAAGCATCCAAAGCGGATAGCGTGCTAGAGTCTAAGAGAAATAGTAGAAATGTTAAAGTAAAAGAACTCCATGAAGAAAACTTTTGGTCAGATGATGACACGGAAGAAGAAGGAAATGAGGAGTATGAGTATGAGCTCGATGTGGACATTATCTTGGAGGGATATGGAGAAGAAGAGTTATAGAGAGATATATGGAAATGAGAACTATTAGTTTATATTTTTTATTATTTGTTTGTGTTTGAACTTTAAACAATTCCATGTTTCTGTTTGAATTTTGATATTAGCAATATGGATATGTGTTTGAATTTTAAGCAAATGCCTTTATTATCTTTATCATAGATTGTTTTCTTTTATATTATTGTTTTGTTTGGATAAATATAAGATAAAATATTAAAATTAGCGTAAAATAAAAAACCTAAGCCCCCTAGGTGCTAGGCTCTCCGACCGTCACCTTTTTCATCTCTGATGACATATTTTTTGATCACTGATTAGTAGTGGGTTAAATGCAAATAAGTCCCCTGAACTCTAGGGTTTTTGGACTTTGAGCCCCTTTTTTTTTTGTCAATGCAAATTGAGCCTCAAACTATTTAAAAATTTGGATATTGAGCCCTCAGGTGCCACATGTGTGTTGACTGCCCACGTGGCACACGTGGCACCTGTGACGTGGCATCTTAGTTGAATTTAATGAAAAAATGTGCTTCCCCCAAGATTTGAACTCATGACCTCCAATTTGAACTTTAAAACATTCAACGCACAGGTGCCACGTGGGCAGTCAACGCACATGTGGCACCTGGGGGCTCAATATCTAAATTTTTAAATAGTTTGGGGCTTGATTTGCATTGACCAAAAAAAAGGGGCTCAAAGTCCAAAAACCTTAGAGTTCAAGGGACTTATTTGCATTTAACCCGATTAGTAGTCGTAGAAATATTACCTAGGAATAATCACTGATTGTGTCTGTTTTTTTTTTTTTTGCTCTTGGTATTAGTGCCTTTTTGAAATTAATTCTTTCTTGTTCATATTTGTGATATTTCTCGTGTATTCAGGGTAACTTTGATCTTGCGGGAAATAATTTCCCCGTCTTCTTTGTGCGTGATGGAATGAAATTCCCAGACATGGTCCATGCTCTTAAACCCAATCCAAAGTCTCACATTCAAGAGAACTGGAGAATCATGGACTTCTTCTCTCACCATCCAGAGAGTTTGCACATGTTTACCTTTCTTTTTTATGACCTCGGTGTTCCACAAGATTACAGGCACATGGATGTGCCATCAAGGTTGGAGGTTCTAATCACAGCCATGCCACCCAAGATCTATATGACTCGATTGCGGCCGGCAATTATCCCGAGTGTAAACTTTTTATCCAAATTATAGACCCCGATCATGAGGATAGATTTGACTTTGACCCACTCGATGTAACCAAGACCTGGCCCGAGGACATCTCGCCCCTACAGCCAGTGGGTCGCTTGGTGTTGAATGTGAATATTGATAACTTTTTTGCAGAAAATGAACAGCTTGCATTCTGCCCTGCTATTATCGTTCCTGGTGTGTACTATTCAGATGATAAGCTTCTTCAGTCTCGGATATTCTCGTATGCTGATACTCAGAGGCACCGTCTTGGACCAAACTATCTGCAGCTTCCAGCTAATGCTCCTAAGAGCGCTCATCACAACAATCACAATGAAGGCTTAATGAATTTTATGCACAGGAATGAAAAGGTCTGTTCTTGGGAAGTAGTTCTGATTTTGAATTTCTTAATGATCTCATTCTTCCTAGATAGCTACCTTTGATAATTTTAAGCATGATTGTGTTCTCTATATTAATCACACAAATGCACTGTTCCAGGTGAATTACTTCCCTTCTAGGTTGGATACAGTGCGCCATGCTGAGAAGCATCCCCTTCCTCCTTCTGTGTTGACGGGAAGGCGCATTAGGGCGAGTTTGTAATGTTAGCATTCCTTTATTCATGTTATTTTTGAACGGCCTAGAACTCTGAAAATGGTTGAGTTGATAAATCCACACTTGGATATTTATGAAACTTTGTATGAAAAAGTATTAGATATCTCTGTCACTTACAAAAACAACATGCAAATATTTATTAATCCTAGATATTCTGGATACATGATAGCTTGTTTGTTAATGCAGACCATGATTGAGAACGCCAGGAGAGAGATACCGACCTACACATGCCTTGTGCTTCCAAAATGGTATGTTGTTTTCATAGTACAATAACTTTATTGATCTTGTTATTTTTTCAGGCAAGAGCGATTTATCCGACGAGTGGTACGGTTGATGCTTTATCCGATCCACGTGTTACCCAGGAGATCCACAACATATATATGGATCTCATATTGGTCTCAGGTTTGATTCCTTGTGTAACACCCCCTTCCCAACTAGTGAAAAGGGAGGCTACGCACAAAGGAACTTTAAGCAAAATGTCAAAACAAAAAAGAACTCTCTTCACACTTGCCCTTAAATCTCCTTGCAAACCTTGCCGGAAGAAAAACACAGCATGAGTCAAATGCCCAGTACGAATAAAGAGTGCAGAAATAAGAACTGAAATTGAATAACAAAATCAACTGAACTAAACTGAGATTAACAAAAGCAACTAAACTGAATTACATAATCTTACTGAACTGAACAACATAATATACTAAACTAATCTACTGAACTGAACTGATCTACTGAACAACATGAAAGACTGAATTGAATGGTTGTGTTTATTTTATACCGAGCTCAGAACAAAACAGAAATATACCTTGTCACAAAGACAAGTCAAAATACTGTCACACAGGCAGACACATATTGGACTGCAGATCCAAATGCATACAAAATCGAAAAGGTGTGCTCGGCACTACGAACAATACCAGATCGCAGAACAGAACGAAATGCTAGGGCCGACCCATACGTCTCCCACAACAAGCACCAAATGTCCACCGAAACACAAAATGGAGACGCCGTGGACTAATCACACCGCCACGGAAGGTGTTATGCCTTAGTGCCCAAAGATATGCCTGTGGTACCCCCACAGGTGGTTATAGCTCAGGTATATCCTACTGTACTTTCTAACAAAATATCACGTCACAACGAATGCGACGCAATATCACAAAAGGGGTTCTAATACGCACATGCTAAACTGAAATAAATCGACACAAAGTCTCCCAAATATACTAGCATGTACGTTTCTACATAATCAAAATAAATACTAGACATGCTTAATAAGTCTAAAGAGTACAAGATAAGTTGCGAATATCTAAAATCAAACCAAACTATCATATGCATTTGAATATGAACAGTATATTGAGATAATATTCAAATTCTAATGAGAAACAAAACAAACAAATTAAAATCAAATGAGTATCGCTGAAAGAGTACGAAATCCGTACCTGGAATAAGTAATGTAATACCCTAAATTATATTGCAAAGCTGACTCGTTAAATTCCCTCCATCGGAACTAATTAAACATGATAAAATAATTGATAAATAAATAGTTAATCAATTGATTAAGTTTTACACATTTTCTTTCTCTAAGACGAATCTGAAATCCTTCTGTTCTATACAAAATTCTACCTAAAGTTTTACATAGATAAATATTCTAATCATGGTAACGTATATATTAATAAATAATAGTATTCTTGTTTATACAAAAATATTTTTTCTATTTTTTATTTCTATTACAAACAAATATTTTATTATATTATTATTATTTTCTGTTAAAACTTTAAAGTTACAAAAATACTAATTTAATATTCTAAAATACTAATTACTAACAAAGATATACCAAAATATATTAATTAACAAACTAAATAGCATATAAAAATTAAAACTAATACAGAAAATTAAATAATTATACAAAGAAATAAAAATAGACATACCCGAAATTATGAGGTTCACAATCCGCCCACGTCCTTGACACCAAAAATTTTAACTAGGAAGGTCCTTACTAAAAAGGTCCTCACACAAAAAATTTCTCACACAAATGGAAGATACTTAATTTTTAGTGAAATAAAATTAAAGAATAGTGTTATATTTATAGGCTAAGAGAATGAAAGGAGTTTTGAAATTGAGTGATATGGGAATTTTAGAAAAAAGGACCGGGTATTACACCTTGCCTTTTCAAGAGTTTCATGAATTACAATGAAGATTAGTGTAAGACAAGTTAATGAGTACGTAATATTAAACTAATTTTAATTTTATGGTATGTGCTGCAGGCTGACAAGTCTCTTGGTCAGAAGGTAACATCTAGCCTCAATGTGAAGCCGAGCATTTGAAGTTGATGCTGATAGATATACTGTGCTGAGTGTGAGAAAGACTAGATTAGAGAGGACATCAGTTGGTTGCAAGCATAAACTCAGTGGAACTCCTTCCATTTATCATCTTTATATTATATACGTAGCAAATTTGTACATCTCTGTCTTGTGACTTTTAGACTTGTCGCTGTCCTGAACTTTTTGTGTTAGTTATTTTGAGTGACTTGTACTATTTTCTCTCACATTCAGTTGGTAGGAGTATGATATGGAATTCTGGCTTCTGAAACATATTAAGTTGATAAATGTCTAAAATATGGAGCTAAAGAATTGTTGCATTTGGAGTTTGAATAAATGATGCAGAACCATAAGGAATAGGAAATGGTAACTAACCCCTTTATTAAACAAGAATAAGCGGACTCTTCTCAGTATCGATTCTATTTGTGTACAGAGATCTATAACGATTGTTTTTAAGGTCAATGACGACGGTATGTCCTATCGTCGTAGTCCTAAAATTTAAAAATCATCATTATAGGTATCGATACAGAGAAATTTAATTAAAGAGACTCTTATGCCAGAATAAGCACAAGAGTCGTATTTGAAATTTCTGACGGGGGAATGTGGGATCCGAATGTTTTCCACTTGCAGCCACTCACCAAAGGTACAGGAGTTACGTCATGTAAGAACCAAATATATATGGAATAATGGGGGACTATTTGTTTTTGGGTGGGGGACGCAACTTTGAGACTTTGAGTGAGCTACTAGCTACTATTATACCTAAAATTATATTTTACTTATAAAGATTTCCCGTTGGAGTAATAAAGTAACTAATGCTAAATCTCCACCTCTCTATATTCTTCTGCATCTCTATCCAGTGACTAGGAAGGGTTCTCCCCTGTGGGGTAGGCTTCTCCCTTTTTTTCTTTCTCAAATTGATATATAATTTTTCTCATTGCAAGCCTTTGAGTACATATTATATACAGAATAAATTTATACATACATTTATTTTACATATATTTTTTTTCGAAACACAAATTTAAAAATTAATAAAATCAACATATAGATCCTCCTCCCTCCAACACTTAGCTTTTTGGTTTTATTCATTTAATTGAACTTACGTTTCAGAAATAAAAATATAAAATAAATGTATCTTTAGATAAATTCTATTATATATGATTCAGATATTCATTTTTATCCACACGAAGATTTAGAATGTCATCAATATATTCAATAAATTTTTTGTCTCTTCTTGTCTCCTTCCCCTAGATCCACCCACTTCCATTGCTATTTTCAGGCACATGATTTGTTTAAGTTCAATCACTCCGCCACCACCCGAATTTAGATTTATTTTGCCTCTACCATAATATCTGCACCATCGGGATTCAAATCTATATCTCTATTACTCCCCAGATCTAGGATTCAATTTAATTTTGTTCTTTATTTACAAAGTCATGTTGGCCATTTCCCCTCTTTATCAGGGATTTTGTTTTCGCATTTGTGAGAGTTAATTTTTCTTAAATTTCATTCTTGGATAGAGTAAATAATTGTTTTTTTAGTCTCATAAAAACAACGTAATAATTAAATAATATAATGATGAAATGACAAAAATGTCATTGATAAATTAATTGTTTTAGAGAGTTAGCAGAGTTGAATAGTAAAAGAAAAGGGAATTGATATTTTCACAAAAAAAATTAATATTTTCATAAGACCCTCTTCATGTCAATAGTAAATGGAATTTATTTCATATGAGTTAGATCTTGTAAAAATATTAATTTTTTTTTATAGAAATATTAATTTCCAAATAAAATGATTTGCAGTTGGATATCGAAATATGAAATATGGTGGAGACTCCAATAACTCTGGTTTATTGGGTTTTAATATCTGAATATTACAAAAGTGTACTCCTATAAAGATCCTCTAAGGTGTAATAAAGGGTTCTTTTTATAGTGGTTTGGGTATGGCCATTTGTGGAATAATTTGTCAGCGTCCAGCCATCCAGCCAGCCAGCCAGCCAGCCATTCCGTAACGGGGAATGCAATTATACAAAAAAAGTTTCTCACATCCGCTTGCGGAGACTTAATTTTATAATTTGGCAGGGCTGTGACAGCGCAAGGGGATAAAAAAAAACTACTTATACATTGAAATCTTTTAACAATTTTTTTTATAATAAAATTAATGTGAAAATGTATTTAAAATATTTTCAGGATGAGTATACGGTAAGCCTGGCAAAAAATTAATTTAATTTAATTTTGCTTCACTTAATATAAGTACGAAATTATTAAGAACTAAAAACATATAACATGGATTTAATATAACCTACATCACTTGCACAATAATAATAAATATTGCCTTGGAAATCAGTAGACAAACAATATAGTCTCATTTTATTTGTTTGTTTGTTTGTTTGTTTGAAATCCCACTTTTTGGGAATACAATATAAACTTCACGTTAAGAAAGAAATAAACTTACCCAAAATGAGAATTGAACTTGAAATCTAAATATTATAATATCTCAGTTTTAACCACTAAAGTAAGAAGTTATCTGCATAAAGGCCCGCTAAATAATATAATTTTTTCTTTACCAAATTACAATTATAATGACGTATATCAATACATGTGATTGGTTAAGATTATAAAATTGACATATTATATCAAATATATCGTTAAAATATTATTATGAATAATTATCTGTATAACTTGCAACAAAAAAAGTTTGATATATAAAATCATAAGACATATCATTTTCCAACAAAATATGGTCGTTAAGTTAAACTATTATGCCCAAACACACCCTAAAGAATTGATGATTTAATAGATTATTCTTTCTATACTTGTACTCTTCAGTAGAAGATGAACATTGTTAACGCTTGAATTTGTTAACACGTTTAACTACTAACTTGAACGTGAACCTACACATAAAGAACTATCAGAAAGTATTTGATGGCTAGGGCCGTCGGGGATACCTCCGGTATAAAAGTAAGAACACACTTCAAGATATGTGTAACAATGAATGTAAAAAGCATTTAATAAAGTAGAATATTGTATATCGTACCTATATTCTTCCACATGTATTTATAGTAGTCACACATTCTTAATAGGACAATAATTTTTAATAGGAATTATGTAATAGAGATCTTATTGAAAAATGTAATTACCATACAAATTAATATTAGATATGGTAACTAATTAGTTCCTTAAGTGGTAAGGTGGCGAGTCCAAACCTATTGGACTTAAAAGTCCCCATGAGAGTGCAATAGGCCTAATGGGTTGTGAGGATAAAACTCAATACATGCAGCTCATTTGCTCAAGTGAATATGTAGCCCAATATTACTCCTCAATTTTTCGACATATGAAATGAGATATAGGAGTAGAGTAAATAGAAGACTTTGTGAGTCCAAAAGGCTTCAAGACTAAAAGCAAACGTCATGTGATGGGGAAAAAGGTTTCCGGAGCCTAGAAGACTTCTAGTTACCGAAGATAATCGTTTGATTTCTCCTTTACTTAGATCAACGAAGTCATCCTCTTTTCACGTTTCTTATTATTGTCAGAGCATGTGTGAAATTGTTCTTTTAATTCCTCCTATGTGCCGATGGAATGAGGAGAAAGTGAGACCATCCATTCCTTAATAGTTTTCTTTAGGGTTGAGATGAAAATGTGACACATTCCTACAACATTATGACCATACAACTGCATCAAACGTTCATAAAAATAAGTATGATTACAATGATCATCTGTTCCATCATTCGTCTCCAAGTTTGGCACTTTAAGAGTGTGACGCCCCCAAATCTGGGCCCACACAGCCCAAACTTGAGTCGTCAAAAGACTACAACAAAATTATTACAACAAAGCACAACGTACTACAATAAAGTGTATAATAATACACAACTAAGTCTTCACTATTATTGCCACACTATTTTATAAAACGTGAAGACTATGATAACTATTCCTCGGACCCTCACTCCATTCCCCGGCTAGACCCTGTTATGTTTTCATTTCCTGTTGAAAAACAATGGAACAAAAGAAAGGGTGAGCTCAAATAGCCCAGTAAGAAATATCATGACTAAGATAATGACGAATAAATTATCATTAGCCTTCAACAGTTGAGTTCTTGATAGAATACAATAGAATACAAGGTTTATATCAAAAACTGCAGTTAAATTCTTAAACAATGTTCAGATCAATAATAGCAGCGGAATGAGCAATCTATTAGAAGAATAATGCAGATTATAATGTCCACTCGCTTCTCTTTTTCGTAAAAACATCATCAACTTTTATCATCTGAAATACCAGTAGTCATGATAATAAAAATTCACAGTTCCTGATCATAATCATGCAAATCAACAGTTCATCTTTGCACTACGGACCAAAGATATTTAATATAGCACCAGCGGTCATGATTATACCAGATTCAGCCTTTGGTGATAATCATACCAAACAACAGTTCATCTATGCACTACGGGCCAAAGAGAACTTTCACCACGTGCCATAAAAGACACCGAACAGATGTATCGCCTTTAACCTATTATATCGCCTTTAACCTATCATCTGTTCAACAAATATATCACATTTGTGCCCCCGGCCACAGATATTCACAACAGCTTGATTTTTGGATGATTAGAATGATATAAATGATGAACAGAAGAAATAGGATAACAATAAGTATCGGAAGTTTACTTTGTACAGATTCAAATAATGTCCAAATTGTCAACATGATGTGGAGTGAAATTTAAAAATGATATTCAAGATCCACAGTTCAGAATAACGGTTACAATTCAATAGAAAGGTTCACGTAAATAGGAAGGTTCAGTTGAAATAATGAAGTTCAACTACTATGGAACATATAATATTTTCAGGAATTATAGAAGCAATAGTTCCATAATAAATTTCGATTTAGGAGTATGAAAGAAAATAATATCCCTTACCGTAGCAGGTTTGATTAACAAAAGGTGAAGGAAATTAATACAAAGGGTTATTCACCAACAGGCGGCAATCCGCTCCGTAAGGTTATTCCCACAATTTAATAGAATTTGAGTACAAAGAGTTATTCACCAAACAGGCGGCAATCCGCTCCGTAAGGTTATTCTCAGAGATTAATAATGAATGAATACGAAAGGTTATTCACCAACAGGCGGCAATCTGCTCCATAAGGTTATTCCCACAATTTAATACATGGAAATAAAAGGCACGTCTTATGAGTAAGGAAGAAACAATATTATTATCGAGAATCAAATAATGATAATCCCTTACCATAGTACGTTTGAATAATGGAAGATGAAAAAGATGGTATCCCTTACCTCAACACGTGACTGGATATTGATTTAAATGAGGTTGATTAACTTGAACAGTACACGTATACTTATAGATCTTCACAAATACTCAAGATGACTTAAGCACACTTAGAGAGAACTTTCACAAGAAGTATTTAGAGAGAGAAAGAAAGAACAAGTAAGGAAGTTTATGAAAAATCCTTAAGTTAAGGCTTCTATTTATAGCCAAAAATCTTATCATTCCTTTAATCTAAACCATTCATTTAAATATCATCTTTTAATCTACACCATCCATTTCAAATTTTATATTATTTTTAATCTACACCATTCATTTCATATCACCTAATAATCACCTAACTTTATATTATAAACAAATCAATTCAATTATTCAACAATATTTCACACTTTAATCTACACCATTCATTTCATATCACCTAATAATCACCTAACTTTATATTATAAACAAATAACTTTATCAATTCAATTATTATGACTAATTGTTATAAATACAGTATAGTTAGCTCTTAGATATCAAGTCAATAAATTAATGAAATACAACTGTTTAAAAAACATCATAATAGAGATAACAATAATGTAAAAGAAAGCATACGTTACTGTGTAATGACAATTATTGATTCAATAATGTGAATTACTGTGCATATGTTACTGTGACAATTATTAGGTTCAATAATTTTAAAAACAGTGCAGCAACAATTATTGACTCAATGATATAAAATACAGTGTAATGACAATTATTAAATCAATAATGCAAAATACTGTGTAACAACAATTATTGAATTGATAATATAAAATATTATGCAGTGACAATTATCGATGAAATGATGCGTAACAGTTACGGTGTCAATTATCAGACCAATAATATGAGACACTATGCAATACCGTGTGTTACTGTAGAGTACCGTGTGCTACAGAAAATACCAAAAACTACCGTATGCTACTATTCTTTTATCACCGGTATTTTAACAGTTCCGTTGACTATTTTTATTTAAAAAGGTTATTTCTGTCGTTTTCTATATCCGACAAATATTCCGTTGTGGGGTCCACCAATAATTTGTTATTTCGGCGCCGTCGTACGACACGAATATTCCCCGACCAAACGAATATTCCCCGACAAAGCGAATATTGTCCGACAAAATAAAATTTGCAGATAACATCCTTAACTTTTAACTTGATCGATTTAACCACTTACTGTTTCAAAAAAAATATATATGAAGAAAAATTAAATTTTGTATTTCATAAAATTCGGGGTCTTACAAAGAGACTTGTCGATCTTAACTTCATCAAAATCCTTAATAAAAGGAGATGTGTAGAATTTCCTACATTTGACTCCGGCGCGTCCCTCAAAGGATCTTTGGGGAAACTTTTCGCCAGAAAAACTATTTATAGCTTTGGCGTCATCTTCGGCATTGACCACCACTTCTATATTGTGAATGAGATCTCATTCTTTTTCTTCATTGTTTATCTGAATTAGATGACCCAGTGTTGGAGCCTCAATCGGGGAAAGGAGACCTGCAAATGCAAGCGTGGTGAGAGCTGTAGCATCCTGATCGAGAAGGTGTTTCACGCTTGCTTAACAGGCTGTCTTCAACTCTTATCAGATCTGATAACTCTTCTCAAGCTTTTCTCGCTGAAATTAAAGAACTTTTCTCTTATCCTGGACTTCTTGAAAATGATGCTACTTATCAACATTTGTTGGTTGACGTGATTGTGAGCATGTTTTCTCATGAGAATTGTTGTGGTGGGCTAGTGACAGTGGTGGGGCATGTCATGGAATTTTTTTGCAAAAAGTGGTTGAAAGAAAATTCTACTAAATACTAAAAGGTTATCTTTCTAGCGCCAATGTTAACGCCAGAATTTTTTCACACGTTTAATCACTGGCTTAGATGTGAACCTACACAGAAAGAACTACCATAAAGTACTTGACGACTTGAGTCGTCGGGTGATAGCTCTGATGTGAGAGTAAGAATAGATTTCAAGATGTGTTACTAATAGAGATAAGGAGTGTTTAATAGATTAAAATATTATATGTTATACTTCTATTATTCTCTATGTATTTATATTAGTCACACATTCTTAATAAGAGAATAATTCTTAATAGAAATTGCATAATAAAGATCTTATTAAAAATAATAATTACTATACAAATTAGTAGTGAATATAATAATTACTTTGTCTCTTAAATGATAAGATAGCGTATCCGAACCTATCAAATTTAAAAATTCTCATCTGAATACATTAAGCCTAATAAATTATAGGGATAAAACTTAATATAAACAGCGTACCGGTGAATACTCAGCCCAACTCTACACCAATAAGCTTAGTGATGCACAAATGGCCTGCGACCCGGCCTTGATCCGGCCTGGGCCTGGCCTGGTCAAAGCCCGGCCTGGCTCGGCCTGGCTTGAAGGCCACGAACAGGCCACAGTTTTTTGGCTCAGATCTGGCCTGGCCTGGCCTGCCAAAAAGCCTGGCCTGGCCCGAGGCCCGGCCCGGCCTGGGGCCCGGCCTGGGCCTGGCCTTGGGTCTAGCCTGGCCTGGTTCACCAAAAGCTTGGTCCAGTCTGCAGATTTTCTTTATTCGTTACTTCAATTCTCCCACTGCAGACGAAAACTTCATCTTTGTAACAACTCATTCAATAAATAAAATAAAATTGACGTATTTTAATACGTTCATTCATGCATTTTTGTTTATATACAAATAAAGAAATCCATGAAAACACATTGACTAGTGTAATTTATAAGGATTTTCCTTACCTAGCTAGCAACCTACACTTCATACAGATCTTTCATTGCATCTTTATTTTAATAGATACTTAGCGTAACAACTAGAAAGTCATTGGCAAAATAATAATAAAAAAGATAATTTTCATTATTGTAATTTGAAAGCTGTAACTTGTAATACATTACTTTTAATTAATACATCAATTAAGTTTAAAATTTTAATTGGTGTTTGAATAATATTTAAAATTACTAAAAAAATTGTTTGAATGGATCGAATCGGACTGGACTGCCCTGGCTTGGCCCAAAGCCTGGCCTGGCCTGCAAGCCTCAACAGGCCCCCTTTTTTAGCGTCAAGCCCGGCCCGACCTGGCCTGCAGGCCAAAAGTCAAAGGCCCGGCCCGGTCTGGTCAACGATCAAGGCCTGACAGACCCAGGCCGGACCAGACCAGACCGATCTGTTGTGCATGCCTAAATAAGCTAAATGACATTCTTTTCAGTACTTTGTTTTAAAAAAAGTCCCGGTGCAACATATACAGTGCAAGGGTCAAAGGGCAGATACTACCGGAACAGTCTTGCTGTATTCTTTGTTTTTCACAAGGATGACTTGCTGACGTTTGAGTAATCTAAACTAAATGAGTAATAATTGAAGTTTGTCTTTTCTAATAAAACAATAGAAAGAAAAGCAAATTGAACATCTTACGTTGTTTCTTTATTAAAGATAAAGTCATAAAAAACCACTGGCTCTTAATACATTTTTCTTGACTCAATTGCTCATATATATATATATATATAAAGAAAGCATATATTTGTACGTAATTTTATCAATATTATTTTTTTGTTGAGAAAAATATGTTTTAAGTAAGTATATTTTATACAAATTCTATATAAAAAGATAAAATTAAATAAGACTCTTATTAGTACAATAAATTAAGAAACTGATAAATTCACGCTCATTTTTTTATAGTTTCAGACGGTAGACCTCACAAAAATGTAGTCATATATGTATAACGACGGTTAAAGTATCGTTATAGGTATTTTTATAGAATCCACCGTGTAGAACTATCAAAAAATAATGTGAAAATATCAATTCCTTAAAATTACTTTGTCAATATTTTTGACCAAATAAGCTCCAATTTTATCGAGAATTAGAATAAAGAACTTGGTAAAGCCTTTCAATAATATACCACCATGAAAAAGTTTGTGATCATTAACAAGAACAAAGGATCGAGTTAGTTAATTGGTAATGAGATTAGAGATGAAGTGTCTTAATATATGACACATTTTACGTATTTTTCTTTTTTCCTTTTTTTTCTTTTTTCTGATTGGTCTAGGAAAAAAGGCATGATTTTAATGAATTTTTTATGAGCTTTTCAGCCAATTGGATGTAATAAATTTTCTTATATTTAATTAACAAATTTTTTTATTATGTCTAGTAACAATACGTGAACTCAACACATATTCTAAGATTCTTAAATTTATAGGGGTTGATAACAAGTATAGGAAGCAATTAACATTTGTAACTTGTATTATATATAATATTTATAAAAATATTATCATAAAAGTAAGTAAATTTAGTAAACGTACCGGCACAAATGATGGCCAGTTGAATCAACGCAGCAGCAGAACCATGAATTTTAATTAGGATAAATTAAGAATATTATAACGTTAAAATTTAAAATTATAATTATTAAAAATAGAGAATAATTTTTTTCAGGATGAACTATAGCATATGGAGCCGACCGTTGACTCCTTCAACACAACGTAAGTGTAACAAAATAATTAAATTCTATATACCCTCTAACACAGTAATTGAATCACTTTTACATGAGAGATTATTCAATGATCTTGGAGTAAATATATGTGGTGTCTTAAATCAATAAAAAAAAATTATTTTAGTAGATTTATAACTACAAATAGTGGAATATTACTAAAATAAATAAATTTTATTAATTTAGGACATCACGTGACGTTATCTCAAGATCATTAAATAATTTTTCCCTTTACATGGTATACAAATTTTTTATTATAAGAAGTGAAAATTTATATTTCTACTAGACGTAGAAATATTAAATTAATTTATAAAAATATTACTTTTCATAGTAAAGTCTCCAACTTATAGTAATTTCTTATAGCAGTAATAAAAAGGAAAAATTCAACAATCAAAATTTCATCGTACTTTCATTCATTGCTCTTTCCCAATTTCTTTGTCATGAATAATAATAATAATAATAAAAATAATAATTATGAGAATCATCCACCAAGAACTGGTCAAACTCAATGGTTGACTTTACAGCGAGAATCCTTAAGAAAAATTATGGTGGGGTCCTTAGCCAAAAAGAGAATCTTCTCTCAACAACAACTACCACCAAGCTGAATGGGAGGATCATAAGAATTCCCAAGGAGAGATATGACGAGTTTGAAAAAGCTAAAAAAAAGTTTGTTCTTTACATAAATTCTCTCTCTTTAGAGGGGAATTTACAAGGAAAATTGGAGAAGCCGCCCCTTGAGCTTCATGTGACTATCGAAGCTAATCTCCAGACAGCCTCAAATTGTACAAGAGAGAAGAAACACCCTTGTTTGGAATTTCCCAGAATCTTTTCACAGTAGTTTATAGTCCCTCTTCTATCTGGTATTTTCCGATGTCTTTCATTTTCTTGTCTTTTTAAGTTTAGGTATTATGAAATTTCATATAGTTCTTTATAATTTGTTGGGTTTAGCGTTCAAGTTTAGGTTGGACAGGTAGTGACCATATTCGGATAATCTGTTGAAAGTCATTTCCTGTCTTATTTTTTTATTAATTTGGAACCTCCAAGGCTCCAACCCACTATAAATTTGATTCTTTTGTGGTAATTTTCAATGGGGTCTGTTGATTAGTTATGGATTTTTCAATTTTGGCTGAAATCATTAGTTTTTATTGATACAATTTGTAATCTTTCTATTGTTTTCAATATTTTGAAGCTTATTTTGGATACATAATTCTTATTTCCATGGTATCTACTATTTATTATATTTTCTGGGTTTGAATTGGTACATTGCTTGCACTTTCTATCGATTTATACTGAGGAGTATGTTTGTTATCTAGACAGATTTGGGGTTAAGGTGAACTTCTGAAAACTTTGTGCTTGCCAACATTTTCAAGGGGTTGGGACTGAATAGGATTTATAAATTGGGTTTATGAGAAAAGATCAGTAATGGAAGAAAGTGTTTGTCCTCCCAACAATAATATGTTCTGCAGTACAACCGATCCAATTATGGATATGGATTTAGATGAACTTTTTGTAGAAGGATGTTGGTTGGGGACAAATGATGGATCTGACTTGTTGAATCCTAGTTTTAGTTCAAATGCTCTTTTTGACCCTTCATTTATATGGGATGTTTTGGAAGAGAACGATGGTAGATTGAGTGGGAGCTCATCACAGAAGGAAATTCAAGAAGAGCGGCAAAGATCATCTTTGTCTGAGAATTTATCCATCACTCAACTGCAGGTACAGAATTCATCTCAGTGTCTAGACGAGACTATGATTAATGCTATTACGTGTTCAAGTCAAGCTGAAAATCATTTAGTTGAAAGTTCGGAGCTTAGCAGAAAGTGGTGGATTGGACCAGGGCCAAATAATGGTCTTACAATGTCTGTAATGGACAGATTAGCTAAGGCGCTTGAATATTTTAAAGGCTGCACAAGAGATAGGGAAGTCCTCCTACAAATATGGGTGCCTGTTAATAGAGGCGGCAAACGTGTTCTGAGCACTAATGATCAACCTTTCTCCCTTGACCTCAACTCTCCAAGGCTTGCAAGTTACAGAGACATCTCTGTGAACTATCAGTTCCCTGCAGATGAGGACTCCAAGAAGGCTGCGGGAATGCCTGGTCGGGTTTTCTTAGGTAAGGTTCCAGAGTGGTCTCCTGATGTTCGGTTCTTAAAAATGGAAGAGTACGCACGCGTTGGTCATGCTCAGCAGTATGATATTCGTGGTACCCTTGCTGTTCCAGTGTTTGAACAAGGTAGTAGCAGTTGCTTAGGTGTTATTGAGGTCGTTACAACTGCTCAAAAGATTGACTATAGGCCAGAGCTTGAAAGTGTTTGCAAAGCTCTTGAGGTGTGTTTTCTTAGCTTTCTTTTTATCAGTTATTTTCTAGTTTACTTCACCTTTAGTTCTCCCCTTATTCCAAAACTGGTGGGAGATTTGCATTAATTTGATGCCAAAGCGGACCGTGTCCACTAACTAAGAGGCATTGACCGAGTTATGTTATTATGCTAATTTATTGCATTCACTCATGGATGTCCAATCAAAATATGTATGTGTATTCTTTTCATGCGACTATAGTTTTAAATTAGTTTTAATGTGCCTTGTTGAACTGATTTAGGGCTCAATCTAATCTCAACCTTTTCACACTCTTACCTCATCCCTGCTTTGAACTTTCCTCTTCTGTTATCCGTTCCAACCTTTCTATTGGCAAATATGGCATACAAATTAGTGTGCATTTTTGCTCCAAGTGCGTGGAAACTGAGCATGGTGCTTGTCCACTAAAAACCTCCTAGTGGGAGAGTATATGTTAACACAAGACCGAGAAACAACCTAATCATATTCTTCATCATAGTGTATATGCTACTATATGAATTATGGGCTCTGAGGCTTGCTTATAGCTTTGAAGTAGCTGAAGACAACTCACCTTCTTTTGTAATAGACTTCTTCACCTCCTTAGTTATAAGTAAGATGAATTGGCTTAGTTTAGTTTCTAAAAGAAGTCCTATCGTGTATTTTGAAGGCAATGAAATGTTTGGCAAAATGATATTCTAAACGATAATAGTTTGTTGGCTGGAGCCGAAAATAGAAAAACAGAAAATCATGCAATGATGTCTATTAAAAGCTGGTATTATTCAACTCTATTTCTGGCATACTTATATGGACTCTTATAAACACTCAACAGACGAGGATATGAAACTTGTGTTTGAGACCTGTTTCCGAAATTGGATCTTCCAATCGTTTAGTTGCATATTTTGAGAAAAAAATATAATCTTTCATTTGATAATGTAGAAGGATTCTTGTTTCCTTAGTCGAGAAAAAATGGTGAATTTCCCTCTTCCTCACTAAATCATACTCACAATAAGCTTACTAATGTATACCTTTTCCATATCAATGATGAATATGATCTATAATATATTGAATTTATAACAAGATATGCCAACTTATCTGTATTCTATTTTGGGACACTTTCTGAAGTCATTTCTCCCTAAATTTTGGATTCAAGGTCTGACACCTGGACACATGCCCCCATCTGACACTTACATCCAAGTCCATGCAAAAAAAAAAAAAAAGAAGTTGTGGAATTTCTCCAGTTGGGATCACGTGTTTAGTTTTATGATTTAAAATCTCAGTTTGGATTTTGTAATGATATTTAGCTTCAATGGAGAACCTTTTACAGGGCGTAGAAATAATAATTTTCTTTGTAATAATTTTCAAAGTGCTCCTTAATATTATCGTCCATAACAGAAGAAACTTCTATATGCCTTGCCTTAATTTTTGTTTTCTTTCATCCGTCCCCAATAAAAAAAGAAAAATCTTTGCTTCCGTCGTCCTTTATTTATTCTCGTAGTTTCTAGTCTAAATGCTTTCATTACAGTATGAGTTCTTTGATTTTCAGTAAGTTTGTGCATCTTATATTGTCAAATTCTGAGCGTTTTGAGTCAAGAAAGTGGTATTTCTTCCCAAAAAAAAATCATTGGCACACAAAACGTGAAAATGATGAGAACTTTTGTTTCTTCTGATTTTCTAATTTCAATGGACTTTTTTCTTATAGGCTGTTGATCTCAGGGGTTCTGAAGTGGAAAACACTCAGAATGTCAAGGTAATTGGATGATATCTATGACGGATTTTATTTTGTAACAGGTCCCAAATAAATGTGCGAGTGATGCATAATGTTATTTTTTTGTTTTTTAAGGGTTACCAGATGCGCATTTGCTCCTATCAAGTTGCATTACCTGAGATTCTAGAGGTTTTGAGATCCGCTTGTGAGGCACATAGATTGCCATTAGCTCAGACATGGGTCCCATGTGTCCAGCAAGGTAAAGAGGGGTGTCGCCACTCTGATAAGAACTTAGTTCATTGTGTTTCTACTGTAGATTCTGCTTGCTATATAGCTGATCCCTGTATCAGAGGTTTTCATGAAGCTTGCTCTGAGCACCACTTATTGAAAGGTCAAGGCATAGTTGGAGGAGCATTCATGACTAACCAACCATGTTTTTCTTCTGATGTAACCTCTTTTAGCAAGACGGAGTATCCCCTTTCTCACCATGCAAGGATGTTCAGATTATGTGGTGCTGTAGCTATACGCCTGCGGAGCATATACACTGGCACCGTTGACTTTGTTTTGGAGTTCTTTTTACCCATGGATTGCAGGGATCCAGAGGAACAGAAGAAACTTCTCAATTCGTTGTCCATCATTATCCGAAAGATTTGCTTTAGTTTACGGATTCTCACGGACAAAGAGTTTCAAGAAGAAACAGTTACGCCTGTTGGTGAGACAGTAGTTCCTTCAGAAGGTGGTAGACTCAGTCGACAAGAAATGAAAGAAGTCAAATATTCAGAAATTTCGTCCCATGAAGTATCGTATAGGACTGCCAGTCACATGGAAACCCAGGAGAGTCATAATATTGCTCCATTGTTCTCCATGGGAAAACCAAAGGAAGTTTTCGCTGAAGATGCCTCAGACTTGAGGAAACACCAACAGAATTCTACTTCAAGATTATCTATTGCCTTTAGCCATGCTTATTCCGATACTGGTCAAGGTAGCTTTTTAAATGTGGGTAAAACAGGAGAAAAAGGACGTATCAAGGCAAATAAAAAGATTACTTTGGAAATGCTTCGGCAATATTTTGCTGGCAGCCTAAAAGATGCTGCAAAGAGTATTGGTGGTAAGTCATGTTTAGTACACTCAGATACATTTTCTTTGTATAATTTACTTACCAAGGACAAGGAAATTCAATAACTAGCATTTTGTTTATTACTGCTCTTTTTTCTTTATTCATTTTTTTGAGAAAAGAGAAAGAGAGGGGAGGGGAGGTTGGGTTGATTTTATGCTTTCTACATAGAAATGTTTGTCACACAAGTGCATTTCCTGTTCCTTGGCTTGTTGTTTAGACTTTAGAGCCTATAATCAAAAAACTATTATATTAGTTTTTTTCTGATTGTAAATAAGTTCTTGTTTATCCTTTTTATCTTTTTCAATTGCAGTTTGTCCCACCACTTTGAAAAGAATATGTAGGCAACATGGGATAACACGATGGCCTTCTCGTAAGATCAAGAAGGTTGGTCACTCTTTACAAAAGATCCAAGGTGTAATTGACTCCGTTCAGGATGCTTCTGGTGGTTTTCAAATCAAATCCTTCTATTCAAACTTCCCAGAACTGGCATCCCCAGATTTATCAGGAACCAGCCCAACTTCAGCTTCAAAGGCAGGGGTTAATTCTAAGTCCCTTAACCGCAGGCTGAATGAGAGTGGCTCTTTCAGCCTGGAAGCTGCTGCATCTAAATCACCGTCCTCTTCCTGTAGCCAAAGTTCCAGTTCAAGTCAATGTTGTTCCAGTGGGACACGACCTCGTAATTACACTTTGACTGTTTCTGGTCATGAAAATCCAGTGATGAGGGATAATCCTGGTAACACGGTGCTAAAAAGGGCTAGAAGTGATGCAGAGCTGCTCGCATCAAGTGATGATATACCAAAGCTCCTGCCAAGATCCCAGAGCCATAAATCCCTCGTCGAGCATCCAAAATCTGAATGTCGTCCAACATTACCAAAAACTGACAGTTGGAGTTATCAGGAAAGGGAAAATACTCGAAGAGTAAAAGTGGCATATGGGGAAGAAAAAGTCCGGTTTCGCATGCAAAATACATGGGGATACCAAGATTTGCTTCAGGAAATTCTGAAGCGGTTTGGCATAGATGAAAAAAATGGGTTTCATCTCAAGTACTTGGATGATGACTCCGAATGGGTGCTGTTAACATGCGATGATGACTTAGCGGAGTGTCTCGATGTATGCCAATCCACTCAAAGCCACACAATCAAGCTCTCTGTTCAACAAAGTTTTCGGCAACACTTGGGAAACTCTTTGGGTAACGTAGCCTCTAGTGATTATTGTAGCTGCCAAAACTAGTATTAGTGAAGTTAAGCGTTGGATGAGAATTTCGACCCAAGTTACTTTGGGAAACAAACTTACTGAGCGTAGTAAGTGGGTATACATATGAGAGCATAGCCGGAGTTGAACAAAAAATTTATCAGCTGTTTCTTTTTGCTGAAAAAGGCTTATAGGTATGATGATCAGTCCATCAATGGAAATAAATATCTGAAATCGGATAAATGTAGATTACTTGGCAGATAGCAGAAGGGACTTAAGAGGTAATTCATGATCATGATTTCTGCGGCGCAACAGCTCAACATACTTGTAAGTTCAGGCAATTGCCTGTTGTTTTATGTACAAGAAACCTTGGAGCCTGTGAATTATATTGCAGGCAGCATTAGCAATCTTTCCTTTCTTCTGCTCAAATGCTCAGCATAACGCTTTCATTCGTTTAATTGATAGTCTAAAGTAATTAAAAATTAATACATCAAATGGAGCCGAGTACGAAAAATAGCTTGAAACTTGGCAGTTTTATTAGTAGTGCTGAAATTGTTGTTCCAGTTTTAAATGAGTTTTCTTCTTAACATTTTTATTTATTTTTATTACTATTATTATCATATCTCAAAACACTTGAACCTTAATAATTCATATACAATATTAGAATATAAAAAAATTTGAGAGGCACGATTGACTTGTTTTGGTTGAGGTATTCGCATTACTTATATTTTGTTTTATGAATTGCACAATTGAAAAATAATTAAGAGATTTATGCTATACGTTTTTTATACACTAAAAGAAATTTTTTTATTATTTTTAGATATAGAGGAGTTTGTAGAAAGAAAAATTTAATTAAAGTAACTTTTAAGTGTCTAAGGAGGAAGAGAATAAATCGTTTTCAATTGCATTCGCTATAAAAGCTGCAAACCCTAGCCCCTCTTGTCAATCATTTTCAATTGGTGGTAACATTTGCTCATAATTTAACACATTGCATTTCTGACTCTCATATGTAGTTGTTAATTTGACCCAACTAATTAGTGAAGGGTAACGAAAATTTAGTGCATGTGAACTATAGCCTAAAAATGAACTGGGCCCCAAAGTTAAAACCAAAAAATGCCCTGGGTCACGAAAGGAAGGTCCTAAGCACAGGGTGCGACGGAAACCTATCCAAGTCCAATGTTAGATGGAACCTTTTTCCTTATAATGTCAAAATGAGCACACTAGTGAAAGCAAAATTCTTCATGCGAGTACCCGATTTTTTGTAGAAGCAAGGACAAATATATATGTATATGTATATGTATATGTATATATATATATATATATATATATATATGCAACTTTGCAGCATGTCTCTTTTCAAAAAATTTATAAATCTAATGGTATATATTGAAAATGACACAATTTGAGCTTAATCCCTTGCATTATAACAAAAATACCAAGTTTCTTTCTTTTTTTTCATTTTCCCATTATTTTCTTGAGAGAACGTAATATTATAATATACATGTGAAATACTATACGAATAGGTTCTTACAAATGACTATACATGTACTAAAGAAAAACGTTGCTAGAAAAAGAAAAGGAATCCCTCTACATTGGCTCATGCAATGCACCAAACAAGATTATATTTGTGATGCGGCAAACGGCCTATCCTCTTGCTTGAGCACAGGTCTAGACGGTGGCCCAAACATGCTCAAAAATACCTGCAAAAACAAAAGAAACTGCTAAGTCCTGGGCCCTTATGTCAATTGCAGTGCAGAAAAAAATAATTCGACATCAAAATGAAATAATACTGAATCTTTTAGTAATTGTAAATAATAATGAAACTTATCTGATGCAATCGTAAGTTTGATTTAGAACTTTCTTTCTCATAAAATTTCTATATTTTTTGACATGTGAAGAAGTGGTACCCAGCTCTGTGCTAGTAATCTATAATTTTTAATTTTGTGGAAAATGCTCAATTCTGCTGCTTAATAGTGATTACATTTGGGATTCTTTATGACCTCCCAATTATCCATAAGAAAATAATACTCCCTCTGATCCAAAAATTCAGTAGTATAATAATTTCAGGGTTCGTTCCAAAACATATGATCGAACTTTTGAAGTATAAATATTCAAGCTCTCAAGAGGATTTTGATTTTTTTACGTTTTTGTAAGTTGCTCTTATATTTTGGAACGGAGGAAATAATAAACAAAGTAACACAAAAGGCAAAGATTTAAGGAGCTTACAGGCAAAAATACTAGCCCATGCAAGAAGCCAAGAAGAACCAGGGCCAGGTACATTTGGAAGTAATAAACCTGTAAAATATATGAGAAAATGAAAAATCTAGAAGTAGAGTGGCTGATATAATTAAAACAATCTGACGTGCAAGATCAGATACCACAAAAATTTCTGTCCTTGAGAAACAAAGAACAATCACCCCAACCAGCTTTGTGAGCGTTATACCACTGCAAAAGTAAAGATACATGGATTTCAAAAATGAAAAAGAAAAGCCGCACCAGAAAGGTAAGTGTGTTGGGAATAAGATAAAGTATAAAATTTGAGTCACGAGAGAGGGTTATTCACTTCATCAGCCAATTAACTGGAAGGATTACACTATAGGTATAATATGTTTCAAACTTTCAATATAACCATAGAAGATAAACATAGACAAAAACATATACCAGCAACAAAAGGCATGAACTGCCATCAACTAGAAACTCGGCAGCTAACATGTGCACCACATAGTTTATCTTCACATTTCATCTATTATGTGGAGTGTTCCCTGATTGGCATTGAAATGAATTTTATTTATAGAAATAGCCCAGGATGTGCCGGGAAGTCACGAGGAAGAATGCAGGCAAAGCTTTTTTGTTTGCTGATTAAGCAGTTTTTAGCCCATGAGTTTCTAAATGGGTGCTTTTGTAGGTTCCCTGGGCTATTATGCATTTTTGTATTTGGGATGGCATCCCCTTTTCATTTTTTTTAGATTGGATTACTTATTAAAAATAATCATTATACTCCCTCCGTTCCACGAAAAGAATCCCATTTGACTTTGATCCTAGTTAATTTGCAAAATCTTAAAATTCTAATTCTAATGTGAATTTATAATAATTTATGAAATAACAATTTTGTACTTAATAATATCCCTCCTTCCACATGCAGAGACCTGTTTGAAAAAAAAAAGAAAAAAAAAATTTGTTCCACAAAAAGAGTCCTGTTTTTATTGATGATGGTATAAATGACATAATTTCCTCGAGTTTAACACCATAATTTCACTACCATGCCACTACTACTAAACTAAACAAAATTTCATTATATTTAGGGATAAACATGGAAGAAAAATAAATACTTAAAGTTTGCAAATGGGACACTTATTGTGGAGCGGAGGGAATACTTTTTAAGTAATTACAATAGGAAAAAATCAAATAGGATTCTTTTTGTGGAAAAGAGAGCATAACTTAGAGAGAGAGAGAGAGAGTGATGCCTGAAAACAGAAGCACCCATTGTACCCAGAGCCTCAGACATGCGTTGATTCCTATCTCCAGTGCTTACCTGCATGGAAAACGGAAAAGTATGTTATGATAAAGGTTACTATCACCACACTAAGCCACTAATCCAAATGTAATGTTAAATGAAATGAAACAATAGCATACTACAAAAATACATTCATGAACATAATAAGTATTACATTTTAAAGAAACTCTGTGCAATGTAAACACCTTAAAGAGCCAAACTATCGAATCAAATTCCACATAGAATGTTGAATTGCTTTCAGTGTTGAAAGAATTTAGCTTGTCAAAACAGCTAATATGCTATTTTTTCGTTTTTGTATTTTTTTAGTATGCAATAAATCTGCTTGTTCCAAGCTGACATGGAACTTCTTTCAGCAGTACAGTTTATACTCTCCAGAGTACAATATTAATACTGTTTAGCATTTTTTTTCTATTTTATTTTTCTTTTTGGGTCCTCACAAACTGATGTTTAGAAAAAATACATCTAAGAAAGAAGAGGGCACAATGCGGTGGCCGCAAAACCACCCCCTTAACCATTAGGTCCAATCCCCTCTCCAAATTTCTTAGTGGTACAAAAGAAGAAGAAAAAAAGAAAACCACAAATCAGTAGGACATTGCAATTTCCTTCCTATATATATATACATACATAGACAATTGGAATAAAGTGAGGAGTGTATTATACCAGGAAAGCATGCGTTATATGCACGCAGAACTCAACGGAAATGCCCACTGCCATTACAAGGTTGACAACAGAGACTGCATTCAGTTGGATGTTCAGAATTGCCATGACACCCTGCACGGGTATCATCTTTTAAGCAAAAGTAGCAAACAAAATGACATACATTCAAATGATTATAAACTAATATGGCATAAAAAGAGTTATTCTTTTCGATTACATGCGGTGTCATAGATAACTTCAAGGAAGAAAATGTACCATGAGATCCACAACGATCATCGCCAAGACAAGTAAAATTATAGCCGAACTCCAGAAACTAAATTTGAAAAACAAAAATTCACCAAATTACATGCCTAAACTCAGAGCAAAACCACTTTATTGAGGAAAGAGGAAAAATGAAGAGAGATGTTCCATCACATACAAAGGAGAAAAATACTGACCTACATGTGATAATTAAGCAAACAATAAATACTGCACCTGTTAAATCATCAAATAGTATTAGTCACTGATTTTGAGAGGCAAAGGGAATTATTAGCCAATACATTCATGTCTCTCACTGCGGTACGCGACAACTCGGCCGTCTTCATTATTAAGCTCAAATTTAACTAAACTTCATTTAGATCTTACAAAAGGAAATTTTTTTAGTTCAATGGTCAGGTGCTTGGGGCATGGGAGCTACTTTGTCAATAAGGAGAGCAATTGCCACCCTGAACTTTTGAACTAAGAAGAATACTGGATACATACACAACAAGATGCATATATGGCATTTTTTCCAAAAAAGAATATAATATAAATGCAGGGGATACGTTAAATATAATATATTTATTTGCATATATATTTATCGTGTTAAATATTTATGATGATTGCCGACCTTTCCACTCAAAGTCATTTGTTTAGTAGAGTTTATTCTCTATCATACCTTTGTTTCAGAAGATTCTTTTATTTTTTCTTTTTCTAATTACACTTCTTTTAATAAAAGCATGTTATATTTCAACACTTGAAGTTTGTTGGGCATGTATAATTAGTATTGAAAACACATCTGAAGAAAGTTTCATATGTTCAAATTATGGTCACATTGAAAATATATTGAACAAAGTATATCCATATCAAATACATATCTGATGAGGATAACATCACAATCTTAGAAGTATCCGCATTTCCCAACTATTGGAAGGAAAATGGTAGAATCGTTTTTGAGAAGTGCCACATGATTGCTAACCTAGAAATTAGTCTACATATATTAACTTCTTATCGCATTAATAGTAAGCATTTCCCTTCCTTAAAGACACGCCTCTGGATCTGCCCCTATCATGGGCTGTCAAGAGTGAGAACCTATTAAGCACCGATACTTATCTCCGGGAAGATATAGTTCAGATAAGCCCCCTCCACCCACCCCAAGAAAAAGAAAAAAAAAACCATCAACACACCAAAGGTTAAGCTTGTACACAGTCTATCCCTCATAACACCCTGTTTAAGTGGGACCACACTGGGTAGTGTCATTTCCAATAGATCATATGAACAAAATTACAGAAAAAAGTTGCCATTTGTCTTCCTGACAGAGTGACAGTTTGTGTAGCCTGTAGTCATAAGGTGCCATTATACATGATCCCATTAAATTTTTGAATGCCACTAATTAAAACTAACGTTCTGGGCTCCACTGTAAGATTGTTCAAGTAATAAATAAAAGCTAAAGTTCCAATAATTTATTAATTTCAAGCTCCAGCATTTATGGGATCAGTTGACTCGTGTATGTTATCATTTGGGGGGTCAAGAGGTAATAAAATCACTAACCCATAGCTATAGCAAGGTTGATTAACGCCGTCTTCCATATATCAAGGTATTGCTCAAAAAAAGTATAGAATACAGAATATGGAAAGATGTCAATCTGCATGAAAAAAAATTAAAAAAATTAAGGGTCAGCAAGTAGAGCATGAAACATAAAAACGTCCTGCAATAAAATTGCAAAATAATAGAAACCTATCTAATGTGAAAACCTAAGATATTATCTTTTTTCCCTTCTCATGTATATACTGTAGCTTAATAATATATACATCATCCATGGATAATGAAGGTTCTACTCATGTAGAATGATATTTTACCTTCAAAGAGTCGGCAATCCTGGAACTAAATTTCCTTGCTGCCCTCATTGAGTTAACATAGTCAGTCTGAAATTTAATAATATCAAGATCATAAGTGAGCATGGTGTAATAATCAATAAGGAGATGATTTAAACTTCTGGGTTTAGTTACACTGTAACTAGTCCTACTTGCTTGTTGAGTGGGGTGTGATATGTACGGAAAGCTGATGCTTGAATAATGCCATCCTCATAACCTTATGACAAAAATGTACGCAATTAGAACCAAAGCCACAAAGTACAAAACTATCAACCAAAACAAGAACCACACTACAAGAAAATATACATGCACTAATTAAAGTTATAAAACTTGGAATAATCAAGGTGAAATACTTGAGCAGTCTCACTGACCCTTGAGTTCCACATTGGTAGTGTAGGCTCCATGGCCACCTTTTGCACAGTCCGCGGAAGGTAGAGCACTGAGGAACCAGGGAAGCTTCTCCCTAAATTGTGTTGTAGATGGACGATCCTTTTGCAAGTCTGAGTGACGGAAACACTGAACTAATTCCAAAAATCAGTTCTAGTTGGTGGTTGAGAAACAAGAGTTAGTCTTAAAGTAAATAAATGAAAATTAAGAGACTCTTTTCGCTTCCCAATTTATAAAAAGGGTGCTCAATTATAAAAACCAAGCAGCAAGTATGTGAAAGAAAATTACCGTGGTACAGTCCTTGCATACTCCATCCGAGCTACAAGTACTATCATCAGATGAACAACAAGGTGGCTGAAGGGAATTAGCAAATGGTTACAGTTAAAAGAAACACGTTTCAGATGTCAGGTGATAATGGAAGGGAAGGCAAAAATAAAGTAACGAAACTCAGAAAGAAGAAAATTGTTTTACATGCACTATTTCCAGCATCCAGAATCAATTATATATGATACTGTATAAAAAGGATAATATTGTACATGGCTCAAACAACAAAGTTTGATCACCATCAAGACATCTATATAGTGACTATTGAGGAGATAGAATCCAAACTTATATAAAATCATTTAAAAAGTTTAACAACTCGTGTTCCATATCTTTTAACATTCCTCTTTATAGATCCGTAGAATTGATATACTTCAGCGTCAAATTGGGAAGTTATGATGATTTTATCTGGACGAATGTTAGTGGCTTCCATTATAGTCTTAAATAGCAGGGGCATTCATGTAACTCAATAGTACACAAACCAAAAACATCAAATCTTTCATCACAGAATTAGACTAAATAATGCAGCAGAAATAATTCACTTAGAAATGTGAACTTTTTAAGATAAAATAGCTAGCGGGATATTTTTGGCACGAAGGAATGCATCATAACAATGCCCAAATAATTGACCTGATCATCAGGGGGACAATAACTTCCATTGGTGAACTTCCTACAGCAACCAAAAGCTTCTGGAGACATCCAAACAAGAAAATCATCAAGCCATGAAGAAGCAGGTTTTGCAATGTAACTTGACTCTGGTGCCAAAGATGCTCTTGCAATCTGCACGACAGAAAATTAAAAGTTTTGGTGCTATGAGAGACGCAAAGTAATAAGTAGAGTAAACGTCAGTGCAATTTTAAAATTAATCAGACACGCTCGAGAGTTCAAAGACCCTGATGGATAATTTTGTGAAAGATACGAGGTAATAACTTCACATATAGTTCACACCACAACTAATTGTTCCACACCAATCCATAATCTCGTAGGCATCCGTCATAAGGACCACATTCATTCTCGAATGACTTCTAAATGATGTTACTAACATCTTTGTTAACTATTCTAATTGATGCAATATCCATCTATGACTACTAAAATCTTTCATTGAATATAAAGAATATTTAAGTCTATTTAGAGAAACTAAATTGCAAGTTTTAGATAGAATATAAAGATTTATCGATCAACTGAGACACCAAACTACATGGTCTACCATACTATTCATGGAGTCCTACTTTAACATTTAGGTCTCCACAGAAGCCAACTACAAAAGTGCTCTCTTAATGAACATGGTGAATTCGACAGATTCAATAATGTGAATTGGATTTTACTAGGGTGTTAATGAGAAGTTTATCCTAGAATTCAAGAAACCATAGATACTTGAGAGTGAGAAACATACTCTGTCACCAACTTGAGATTACGATCTCTCAATAGAAGTATGCAGCCAAAACGATATATCAACCACATCACAAATAATAAATTAAAAAATAAAAAATCTTTTTTCTGTAATACATCCTTTAAATGCAATGTGATATATATATATACCATTCTTTAATTATACATCCTTTAAATGCATGATATATATATATATATATATATATATATATATATATCATTCTCTAATTTAAAGTAAGCAATGGGACAGCATCAAGCATGCATAGATGACTGCAAATTACAGACACACTGAACATCATACATAAAGCCAAAACCTTTTCAAGATGAAGGTCTTAACTTTAACAAAAACACGGTAGTTATACCTCATTTGGAAGAGAGACTGAGTCACAGTTGCTGATGGAGCACAACTGGTTAGTTTGTGTTGATTCTGAACTGTGGAGAGAAAATAAAATCAGCATAAAGAAATTATCCACTCAAATTGCAAAAAAGAATCTTTTAACGATTTTCTTTTCTCCAAATTACAAGTTAAGTTTGGTAATTTGTTAGTACTTAGTAGTATGCAATCAGAAAATGTTTGGAATCTTCGAGTAAGAAATGGTTAATCATATTAAGTAATTCACTGCAGATATTTCCTGGACTTTTCCCTACAAACAAATAGCAAAGATTCGATATAAATTTATCTGTTGAATATGCACTAGATAATAACAAATAGCTACCATTAGACTAACAGATTGATCAGAGATTCAGCTACTGTCATTACCCAATTTAACATGTTATGTCCCTCAACACAATGAAATTAGCAGCAAGGAAATAAACAAAACGATGATACCTATAATTATAGTTTTTCACGACAAAATAAAGCGGTGGTCCAATTCTGAGATACTCTGAAAGATCATTAAAATAACCCTGCAAAATTTCAGAAAGATAAACAAAGTAACTCATCAGAATTGCTGCATGAAAATGATACTCTATCAAGACAAAAAGGTATAACATATAAAACCTGAAGATACGAGTCTCTCGGAAGAACAATTTGTTGTTCCAAACCAGGTTCAATCCTTGTAGATAATGCCTTTGAAGATTAAAAACATAAAAATTTACTTGGAATATGACATAAGCACTCAGCAAAAATAAATACAGTCGAACTAGAGAAACTCACAATACTAGCCAACACTAGAGCAGCAAAAACAGCAATAACCGCCAATCTAACTCCCCAAAGACCTAGGATGGGTGCATGAACCTCCTAGAAAAGGAAAACAAGGCTCAATGGTTAGGAGACGAGATAAGCCGAAGTAACTCTATATATATATATATGAGATGGATAATAAAGGCTTCCATGGATCATTATCCTATATAAATGGGGAGTAATCCATAGCCAAAGTTGAATGAAAGCCCCTATTATCTAACGGAGATCCTACTGTGCATTCATTTGATCTAAAAGTTGGAATTACTCCCGTCCATGTAACTATTATGCGGATGGTGGACCTCATCCGCACAATAGTTATGCTTGCATATAAGGAGAAATTCTAGAGCAGGATATGCTCAAACACATTATATTTGACAGGTCAATTTTTTAAACCATATAGTAACTCAATACTCGTTAGCAAAAAATAGTAACTTTTGGTGAACAAAGCCAATGATGTGGTAGGCAACATAGCTTCCCACCATCTTCAGGTAGAAATCACTGTTACTGTGTATCTAAACGATTAAAATTTGAGGGTTTATTGAGGGCTTCAAACAAATTCAAAGGCCAAGGAGAAGCATGCTTGTATGCATAATAAGTTGAATTAAACAAAACGAGAGAAAATAGGCACATAAGAACCTTGTGAACAATACAGTACTCAAACATATACAGATTGTTAAAATGAAAAACTTAATTTTATGTTTATGTTTGTTCAAAGTCAGGAGAATATAAGAACCCATGTGATCCCCACCCAGCTTCACTAGATGAGTTATTCATGACCATAAGCTACTCAAGCTATCAACTAGTTGAGTACTCTGACCTTCAATATTCAGTTTCACAACATTATTCAATACACAGTTTAGTTTACACCTAAAGCTGCTTAGCTTAGCCAATAAATTTCTTTAAGATGTTCATGTTTAATGAATGAAAAAAGAATCATGCAACTCTCATATCACCCTATCATGCAATGACTATGCCATGAATTACATTTAGCTTATGCTCTGGAAGTATGCTAGAACGCCAAAGTAGGAAAAAGCATGACACGACAAAACTACGTTTAATAAACCAAGAACAATTAAAGTGCCAAGACGAATGAGTCATACTGAATGCATAAGAATTTCCATCTTCTCCTAATCTCTAGCTTTTTCTTTTAATTTTGTATTCTTGTTACTCAGCATTTTAACCTGCACAGTGAGACATGATCTAACAGACAAAATCCCTCACCACTTTTTGCCCTATGGTTGTGTAACTGGGTTATAATTTACAAGTTCCAATATTGTGAGAATGTCAAATCTTAGGGGGAACATAAAAAGTCTCTCAACCTTGTGATATACAACCAGTGTTATGTCCTTATACACATTTTTTTTTATCTTCCATGTGAGAGCCGAGTTCGCACATGAAGAAGAACCTGAGAGCTTGTACTACACTAGTAAAAGTGAATCCTCCCTAGTATACTAGGGTTATGGACCTCCACAACCAATTTCAACTGCTTCTGCATTGGATGATCTAAATTCAAGAGCATTAATGGTTCCCGTAGGTTAGGACTTGCTAAATATATACCAACATTGCAAATGTACATTATTTGAGTACCAAAAGTTTCTGAGGAGAGTAACAAGGATCATTTGTCCAAGGTGTGTATGTTAGTTGTGCCATATAATTACATTACTATGCCTTTAGGGTGATACAAACCACAACAAAAGATGAAAGGTAAAGATTTGAAAGAAAGATAAAATATATAGTCAATGAGATGGAAACTTCCAATTGGAGTGAATAATTACCTTCATATACCGAGCCAGTAATCCAGGTTTTCTCTGATCACTTCCTACAAATTTGTAAAATAAATATGTAAATAAATAAAAATCAATCACCTTACATTCTTACAACAGGAAAAAGGGAGATCATGATGCAGCCGAAGTATAAAATCAATATTGAGGTTCTTACACATACCTCTATCAGAATCAGCATAGGAACCAGAAATTTTGACACAAGGAAAGCAATCGATTCTGTTATCTTCAGCTCTCAAAAAATCAAAGACGATCAAAGCAACAAAAGCCGTAATCTGCAGAAGAAAGTCCAATAGTACAGCCAATGCTGCAAAATCATGTGAAGCTGTTAGACAAGAATCTTAAGAAACATAATAACTGTAATGATGACAAATCAACTAAATATTAGGACAATCATTTCTACAACCACCATCAGGTCACCTAATTGAAAAAGAGAAACTTTCTAACCTGCAAACATGGAAAACACACGGCATGCAGGCATAGGAATAAAACTTCCAACTGCAAATGCTAAAACCTCAGATAGACTGGCTAGTGTTATGGATGGTCCAACTTCTACAAGTGCATTACTTATGCGCCCTTCTAAAGGCAACTCCAATTGCTGCCGCTTAACAGCTTGTACCAGTATGCACATGTTATCTACCCCAACCTGAGACAACAGAAAATAGTATGTGAACTTAGTTACAACAGAAGCCGGCAGAATAAGAAAATGTGCTCCCCATATGCCAAAACTTTTGGAAAAAGTCAAAGAGAAAGATGTTCTAATTATCTCGCATTCTAAAATTGATATATAAATTATACTTGTAAATTAATTGGTATAACATTTCAAAAACAAATTTGCAAGCTTTATGCATTAAACATTTAAACATGGAATCTGATGTAACAAAAATAAAACTATTTCCATAATCATGCTCTTTAGACAGCTTAAAATATTTAAGGTCCATAACCAAATTTTATAGAAATTATCAAATAATATAGCAAAGATATAAACAGGGGATAAAGACAAGAACAAACAACTAGATATTATTTCAAACCTTCACAAACTTTAGGTCAGCCAAGTTCCAGTGAGAATCAGTTAAAAACTACCACTGTAAACTTGTGCTCGACACTTCTGTGCATATTATTCAGTAAATCCTTCCATTCCAGCACATAAAAATCATTTGCAAGTACATTACACTAAGTTAAAAGAACATATAAAGTGGTATGCGTACAGCCAAAACAAGGAAAGGGATGACTTCCATGATGATAAGCGTAGATTTTACTCCAACTGCACTGTAAAAACCAACTGACCCAAGAACAGAAAGCATGACAAGCATAACCCCTGAAAGACCAAGCAGCACCTGGAACAATAGTCGTATGATTAGAAATATAAAAGATTAATTATAAAAAAAGAAAAGCAAAATAAAAAACTGAAATATATAGCATCGACACAAATTAAGAAGATCAAATGCAATAGTCAAAATGAATATTTGTGAAAATGTGATGTAGAAACAAGACATAAGGTTAGCGTTGCTAAACAATCCCCTTGCAAGTTTCAAGAAAAGTGAAATTTATGTACTCCTCAGTTCTACATTTTTAATCAGACCATTTAAAGAAGTGGTAATTTCATTTCTAAGAAGAGAATGAATCAGGAAAAAGACAGAAGAAAATTTCTGAACCTCGAACTTCTTACTTTCTAGTTTCTACTCTTCTCCCAATTAATAAAATGTCACAAATGTGAACTCAAAATGTACATTTAGATTTCCTGGCCTGCTCTAAAAGGAGCTGCATGTCCCAATGCTTGTATAAAGGAGTAGGAAAATGTTTGTTGCTAATTAACCACTCCACAGTAGTGATGGTGTCATAAGTTAAATCATTTCAAGTGGTTTCGTATATGTTCACCTTTCATGCTCTTATTCTGACTGATTTGGGATCTAGCATATCAAGCCCCAAGATAGAGAAGCTATTGGGACATAAATGCTGTAACAATAATTTTATGAAATAAGATGTTATTGAATGGAATCATACCTTAGATGAAACATAAAAAGAAGTAAAACTAGGTGTATCGCCCAAAGTCAAAGATATATAAGCAAACATCACAAGATAGCTTATCTGAAACAACATAAAGCAGCAGAAAAATGAGCAGGGAGTTAGAAATATTTAAAATAAAAAAAATCACAGTCCTATCGAATAGAAAATCAACATTCTCAAACAAAATTGCATGACCATGAGTTTCATTTAAATAAAAATTATTTCAGCTTATATTTGTGTCAAACATGTAATGGTCAATCCTGAACAAGAGAGAGCCTTACCAATATAGTTATAGCATCCGCACTACTCTCTCTTTTCAACTCTTCCTCGATAGAACTTTCTGATGAAAAGGAAATTGTTAAGTTTTTGGACTGCACCATTGGCAACAACTCATCCTGCAAAGAATAACTTTGATCAGACTACAAACAGGTTGGGAGGGAGACACTTGTCCAAATAATGAAAACACTTTAACAAGAGGCTTTTAGACAAAATAATAATAAAAAAAAATTATATTATGTGAAGTTAAATCTTGCTTTTGCAAGAGCCCAAAGACGCAAGTTTTCAAACCGAATAGCTAGGCAGCTATATCATTGCTTGCTCTAACTGATTACAGATCTAATTTAGCTTATAGGCTTCTAAACACCCAAACTCAGTTTCATAACTTAGTGTGAAAATCTGTGCTTCTAAACAAGCACATAACCAATTATTTCAACATTAATCTAATACCTAATGGAAAAAAAATCATCTCCTTAAAAAATATTAATTTTTTTCCAGGAGCAGATATCACTCCTTTCCTACCATTATGAATGTGGATGAATGTGTTGTTTTTTTGGTACCATTACAACAGTTAGAAAAGCTGCAAAGAATAATATATCATATTTCCAAAAATGTCATTATAAACTTGCTTACGAAGAGCCTATAAACTATTATTAGTTACAAGACAACATACCAATATCACGCCCATTAAGGGTCCACAAAACAGCCATAAATCCATGAGTCCTTTTTCTATTCCTCATTAATGGTTACTATATTTGTCCTGGTTTTAGAGTTGAGCTAAGATTTGGCAGACTTTGTGGCTAGAGGAGATACTATTACATTCAGAATTTAATGAATTTCCTTATTTCCACATCAGCTAGTCTATAATGAATTCCCTATAATACGAGTAGGTTTTCATTTGATTACTTGTTTTGGGAAAACAATACATTAAAAGCTCATTGAATTTCCATAATACCAGATTCTCATCTACTCATTTTTCTACAGATTTGATAATTTTTATTTAGCTCTGGCTAACACTAGATCTCATCTAATATATATACATTTCATCAATCCAGAAGCTTCATAGAATTTATTTATAATTTCCAATATTAGCAATTCAACAGAAAGGTAGCAAATAAGACCAGAACACTAACGCTAGATATAGCTGAATGCATAAAACCATAACTAGCAAAAACATTACAGCATTGCCAGAAATAGATAATATGTAGGTTAGAGTGAAAACCTTTACTAACTGAATGTAGGCCTTTTCCCAGGCCACGGCTTTCTTAGTTTCATTTCCCTTTTTATCTATCGCATTGTCTACAGGATAGGTCACTATAAATGCAGAAGCCTGTGTTGAAAATACCATGATAAAGTTAATTTATACCTTAATGATGTTTCGCAAAGGGTCAAAGTCTCAAAGAAGTACCTCAGTATAATTGTTTCCAGAGAAACCTCCTAATGCAGTGCTTGGGTCAAGTGGCGCTTTAAATGCACTCCTACATGTATCTGCCGATGTATAATGCTTAAAGAAACACCCAGAGAATCAATGTCAATAAGAATTTTAAAAACAAGAACAGCATTTTACAGATAACCATTAAATTTGCTTTTTCCTAATCATAAATCACGAATATGGAAATATACATAACAAACACATGCAGAATCAACGTATGAGCAAGGGAAACTATGCGCACTCGTAGCGAACTTAACAATTGGCAACTATGCAAGAACTAGCTTGGCTATGTGATGGGTAATTAGTAAGTTCTTTTATGAGAGTCATTAATGTCAGGGAAAAGAATAAAGAACTCCTACATTAGTGATTAATGGAGTATGTACACAGGTAAGGATACCATCACACCACCAGGTAACTAAATATATAATTCAACAACAAATGATAACATTTTTTTCCATGTTTTATACAACATTAGATATTTTGGTAATAAGGCATAAAAATGCTACAGTTTAACCAAATTTATATAACTTTGATTGAAGAATCGTAGAATGGATTTTTCTAGTTTTGAATGATGAAAGTGCTCGACAAGTTATGATTGTGGAATCGACAACATTTATATCTATGTGAGATGAATAATTCATTTCAGTGTAACCATATTCGTTAATATCATTTACTCAACTAAAATCAGTATGGCCGTCTTCTTTACGTATTTCCTAGTGGAAAAATCTTACTTCATTCCATTTCCTTCTCACCTTATTCCGTTTTCCATTCCACTATGTTGAGCATGGGTTTGAAGTCCCCCAACGCCCCCTCCCCCCGGCCTGTCATGAATTTCTTTTGGATGCTTCACAATGGATTTATTTAGCAAAAAGAAAAAGGTTCCCTACTCATAATGGATTTATTTTATTCTACTTCAATTTTGTTTTTCTAATTTCTTTACCATTTTTTGATAGCAACAAATGGTGCTATGTTATTCAATCACCAAAATTCGATTCATTAGCCATAACAATTCTACAATCAATGGGATCTTGAATTCTTGATATCAGATTGCAGCTGAGAATTTCAAAGAAAATGTATCTGCAATCTGCATATAATAATCTTTGGTCAACTGGACAAAAATTAACAAATTAAAGGTTGGGTGTGCAAGTTATAACTATCTTCTGTACTTTTAGTTCTAAAGTGGTCTTCAGACTCTTCACAGAGTATTGAATGAATGCAAAGTTGAGAAAGATGTGCAATTGAAACCACCCCAAGTCATAAATATAGAATTCACCAAAATGTACCTGAAAACAGTACTCTACATGTTCGACACCCCCATAGCTATCATAATTTGCTGGATCCATTTTGAAATACTATCAGCAAAATGTAAACTGTGTTAATCTCAAGTAGGCAAAAAGAAATGCAAAATTGTGATCCGAGAAGAATAAATATATGAATGTCAATGTATCACACAAACAAAGTAGATCTATATTTCCTACATGGTTTCAAATGTAGAATAGAAGCTACAGGGGGAAACCTCTTGGAAATGCTTATTGGAGTTTCAGAAGCATGGGACAGCACAATCTATAGTTAATCCATTTCATATATATCCCTGAGAAGTCTAACTTAATTTGTGATACTGATAACACCAGTATAACAGAGAATCAGGAGTTCTTCGTAAAAAGAAATAAAAGATAATATTCCATACTAAATTTACAAATGATCAGTTTTTATAGGATAAAAATATAACTTGTAAATGGAGTTTGATAAACAGATTATATGTCAACTACTGAAGAATTCTATGCTACACAGTTCAGAAAAGATGAAGTAGAAGACTAGTTACAAAACACTGGCATATCCCTACTATTCAAGTCTTGAGTTAGAACCTTGGACCATTATCTTAATCTTCAAAGCTGCTCCCATACAACTAATGTGGATTGACTTCTGTTCTAATAAAATTGAGAACTCTTTTTTCATTTTTTGCCTAATAGAAACAAACAGGTTTGATGAGTACTAAATCAACCTCAAAGTTTTATGCTAGTATATCTTTTGTATCAATCAAACTCACATCAAGCAAATAAGTACTTTCCTCTCTACAAGATCGTTATGTTGAAAAATAACTAGAATCTTTACAGAGAATTAAAAAATTAAATGAAAATTTCAACTTTGCTATTTGTTTCTTAGTCCTTCATATAACCTGATTTTAGACATCTTTTGATTGGAGTTCAAAATTATTAGTCCTAGTCAAAACTTCATGGAATGCTCAAAGGTTACAATATTTTGATGTTTTATACAGTGAATCTCTACACATCGTTGCTCGTTTTAATACTCCCTCCGTCCAAGTTTACCTGTCCTAATTTCCTTTTTAGTTTGTCCAAATCTATTTGTCCTCTTTCCATTTAATACTATTTTTTCAATACTATCCTCATTTAACCTTACAAAAAAAATCATTGAAAACTACATGGCATACATTGAAAAAACTAGCACTACTAAATTCGACATTGGAAGTACAACCATACTTTTTTCTCCTCTCTCTCTCTCCTTTATTTTATTATTAAAAGAAAGAGTTGGGAGATTATTAAAAAAAAAAAAAATGATAATAGAGTAATTAAGAAGGGTAATTTGGAGATAAAAAAAATCTTCTCAATAGGCATGTATTTTCAAACTAGGACAAATAAACTTGGATGGAGGGAGTATATATTTGTATTAACATTGAAACACAACATCTAAAAAGATTTCTTGAGTTCATTTACAAGGGATTGTGCAGCAGAAAAAAATTAACTGACCTTTCTGTAAGTTTGTAACTTGTGTACACGACTTTAAGATGAAAACAACTCATTAGAACTCTTAAGATCCATTCCATGTGAGATTCATACCTGCAGAACGCTTTGAGTTGCACAATCCTGGCCTAGTGGCTTCATGCATATGTCAGTCAGAGATACCATTAAGCCTGAATAATTTGCTCGAATTCCATCTACCTACCAATATATAGTAAATCTAGGTTGTTAAATTAAAGAATAAGCATAATAAAACAATTATGAACTGCAATAGTTGAAGTTGCATCACAGTAGCAAGAGAAACGACAACAGTCAAGTCAATGAATGACATGGAAGTCTCATAATTCAATCAAATTTACATGTTTAATTTACATTTAGGAAATAAAGCAGCATATGAATACCTTCTTCTGTATTTCAAAAAGTAACTTGATATTATCTTCTGTCACAATATTTGGTGATTTTCCATGCCCTGCATCTGGTATTGTTGCTAATATGAGCTGCAAAATCGCAAGGTGTTAATACAATTCACGTACTGAAAGAGAAGGAAAAGGTGAAACAAGAACATTAGAAGAAAAGACTATTGGAACAAATTACCAATAAAAAGAACAATGAAAGTGAAGATCACACGAATTAAAGGAAAAGATGCTCTCTTTGTAATTAGAAATGATACTAAAACTGAACTACTCAAATACATATTCAAGCCCAGAAATGGTATCCAAAATAGGTTCTAAATATGTTTGAATTTGGTTTTGATCAACTAAATAAGGAATTGGATACTGTATATACACTCCATCATCAAAGCTTGACCCAATCGACTACCCTTTTTGTTGTAATGCAAGTTAAATTTAGTCACAGGACAAAATTAAACTTATAAATAGAATCTAAGACCAAGAGACTAGATTGAGTACAGAATTTTGATGCCCTCTGAATTTTCAAAATTAACCTGATAAATGACGAGTAAGAATTATAATATATAAATATGTAACACATTGTATGTCGGCCGAAACAGGTTTTAAACACATTGTATGACAAATGACAATATAATAACTTAATGACATCACCAACCCACACATCCTCCCAAAGGTGAATACGAGGCCCCACCACAACTCTGAACCGAGCAAGGGAATGAAGGAAGTGGGCCCTTGAGAAATGATTTTTAGGGCTGGAATAAGATACAGTGGGTGTGGCATCCCACCCATTTCGTTTGAGACCAAAATTGCATTTGATCACCTAATGCCAAAGAGGATTTTGTTTCAAACGAAACCCATAGCAATCTAACATCCAGGAACATGTTACTGAAAACCAGGTTCCCCAACCCTAAGCTACCTTCCGGGCATGAACGATACACCAACTCCCACCTAACCATGATCCTTCTTATCCTCCCGAGCCCCAACCCAAAAGATAACTACTCATAGTGTTTTCCAGCATCTTAGCCACCCAAGTCAGAATCCTAAACTGAAAGATGGAAAGAAAAGGATAATAGATCGGAATGCTAGAAAAACAAGCCAGAACAAGGGTAATCCTGCCACCTTATTTTTTTATTATTATTATTTGTTTATGGGGAAGGGGGGAATACTCTATGGAAACTAGTCTTGTACCAAGTCATTTGGAAACCCATTAAACATTTTCATTTAAAAGGTCAATAACTATAATTCAACTAAATTGGTAGCCTGCCTCGTGGTCTTAATTTCCTTTTAGAGATTCTGTGAATCAATAAAAGCAGCAAAGAAATGATGCCATCTTATAGATGTGCATGGATATGAGAAAGAAGAATTAAGAGTAAGAACATAGTTGTCTACAATATCTGGTTTTACATATGACAAATAAGGTGAATACAAGCATATATAAATAAACAAAAAACTGAAAATAAATGCCGTCGAACCTGCTCAATTCTGTAAAACGGTGCTAGATGGCTGTCAAAAAATTCTTTCTCTTGCAAAGCTCTACTCCCATGACCCACCCACAGCTGGAAAAAAAGGGGGGCAAAAAACAGGTAAATTTGACTGATATTTGGACTCGATAATCATTATAATGAAAGATGACAATAGTGTCATACGTATTACATGATAGTGGAAAACGAGAAGATTGTTATGCATTACAGAGCCTGTAGATTCCAATAAAACCCTAGCCCCCTGACCCCTTCCCCAAGGAGAAGTTCTAATCAGTGTGCATTTAAACCTCTTTCTGTCCAATAAACAATTCGGTGTTTATAGGTAATGCTGAAATTACCATTGATAAGGGTCCCTTTCCTCAAATAAAGGAATGGCCAATAGATATAGACACACTTGTTGCACTTCAATGAGGACTAAAAACTGAACTGGGAATTGTAGAAGAAGCTAGTCATCAGTTAAGAGGACTAAAAATATTATCATGTAGTTATAAGATACGATGACTTAAACAACAGATAAGACCATTCCCAGATGGGTTCCACAAGACATGAATTTTGTGTACAAGTTTCAGACTAGGCAATTTTCCACCAAGTCAATATGACCAAATACAATTATCTTATCTTGAGTTGACTCAAGGGGATAACTCAAACTTCATCCACATAAGACAGAGAGAGGAAATTGAATGGACATGTAATTTGCAGGGGCACAATCATGCAAATTTGATCATAATGAGCACCCATAGTAGGCATTTATAAAAGAGGCACTAATTAATGCAGTGAAACAGATTACATATCTTTGCAAAATGAGAAGCGGATTAGATGTCATACCTTGTCAGGCTGTGTCTCTACTTTGAAGCGGATTAAACCCAAACACAGAAGAAGAACAACAGCCAATGAAGTTAACAAGACAAGGACTGGATTTCTTGCAACCCATGTTCCATATCTCCTGGAATCACAGATGTGACCCAGCATGTTAGAAATAATTCTTTGTAGGGTGATAAAACATTAACAACACAGTCAAGAACCTGTAAAATTTTGACATGTATCCTTGGACAATTGAAAGTTGGACTCCGTTTGTAATTTGGGGGGCATCCTCAAGAATCTGATCGTTTTAATAGAACACTGTTATGGGGGATTCATGAAATAAACAACATGGGGGCAAAAGAAAGAATAAATATGATCGATTTAGATCAAAGGAAATGTAATGAACCGACTCAAACCGAGTCCAGAATAAGGCTCAATCCACTGGCCCAAAAGTCATGACAAGTTTTTGGCACTTATGTTAGTAGAGTTGAGACCATAAGCTACATTGTCTAACACACATGTTCCGTTGTGGAAATGGACAATCACAATCTCCCTCAATTCTTTAATGTCCTCATCAGGCTTACAGTCACAATCAGTATTTGTCAGTCACAATCAGTCTTTGTCAATCACAATAGTTTACGATCAAATCCAGAATCAATCCCATGGTATGTGCAGGCTACAGACCCACCACACCAAGAGAGGCTGCCACTCTTATACCATTTGTAACGACCTAGCTCAAATCGCTTCTAAAGTAAGTCTTAATCCATCTTGGCCTACCACATTCCCACCAAAAAATAATGACAAGTCGACACTCATGTTAGTAGAGTTGAGGCCTACATAGCACAATCTAACCCACATTTTCCAATGTGGGAATGGGGAATCACAGTAAGGGAATAGGCAATAAGGATTTTGATAGGAAGAAAGGCTAAAGGTTTTGTGAATAAACATTGTGGAGATAATGTCGTACTAATCCTCCTCCCCTCCCTCCCACTGTCAGCTTATGTTTACTATATCTCTCAATCAGAAAAATATTTAAATTTGGCTCCTTCATAGAGCCCGTCTATGATCAATTGAAACAAACAGAGCCCATGGACAAGAAAGTAATAACAAAAGATAGCAATAGCAGCGGTAAAATGTTTAGATTCCCAATTAACAAGTAATCAAACAAAGCAAACAAATTGTGTCAGAATAAGCAAATTGGCATGCACCTGCATGGGAACATTTTCATCCTTTTGCATGTTGACATGATTAAGCACACCACCATCAGTGACATTCATCAGAGGTTTTGTTCTAGAAGCTGGGTTCCCTTGTTTTTTTTTATGGAAAAAACCCCATCCTAGAAACATAGAAACCAGTATGATATAGAGGATTGCTACAGAAAAATCAATACATCTTGCCTGCACTCATCAACCAAAAAAAAAAGAAAACAGAAAAAAGAATCAGCGAATGGGATATTAAATAAAGAAAAGAATTTCGAATAATAATACCACCTAGGCGTAAGTATAAATATTTAGAACTAAAGGTGTATTTTTGATGGGCCAACAAGGTCCACGTAGAATACAAACATGAAACAACTAAAGCATGCAGTAGTAGGTGTCATGTAGTTGTTCCTCTCTCACCTTAAGAGATCCAATTCTCACAGAACAAGAGGCTGCTTTCTGAGACAAAGGAGGAGCTGAATTAGAGCATACAGCAGATGTAGCACAATCACCACAAGAACAGCCTAGTGAGGTGTCACTACATGAATAAGTAGTGACATTCATAAGTTTCATTCCAGATGACTCATCAACATCTGATCTAAAATCAATGGCATAAGGTGAACCCAGCGCATTTTGATCTGCTCGTTTACCAATAAAGGCATACCACTCTGCGAAAATAATATATCAATTAGCACAAGTCAAATAAACAAATACATCAAAAGCCACTAGCGAGAATTTCATAACTAAAAACAAGTCACCATATTACCACAGATGAATACTTTTGTTCAAAAAGATCTAACAGAATGAAGACGTTGTTAGAGTTGATGCCCTAGAGGCTAATTATTTGATGTAATTGCTTAACATTTTTTTGATATTATATTTGATTGCATAAATGGATTATTTTATTATGATTTCATTTACTGCGTTATATAAATGTTAGCATAATAAAAGTCCTTAGAATAGTGATACGAATTATATAGCTTCAAGTATGTGACTTGAACATGAGATTATATAATTACAATTAGTATCATTGCTCTTAAATGTCCCTAGTCGAGTATCATTGTTAATGGGACAACAATGATGCATTGAGACTAGTATGTGAATTGACTGATGGTCAAATCTCATTGGTCATAAATATATGAGATATTTGAGTCAATGCATAGGTACATGTTAGAGAACAATGTACTGGACAGACCCACCATGAGAATTCTACATGGAGCATTATGCAAAGTGTCATAAGAAATTCTCATAGTGACAATAATGTAATGATCCTCCGACCTGAAGTCACTATATTATTACACGAGAATTTGTGTACTTTGATATCATAAAATGTCACATTTAATAGGGTGGACAATAAAGGTGATTATTAGGTACATCATGAATCGTGTGAGGAATATGAGTGATCTAGATGGAATTTAACCCACTTATATATTAGGGGTGATATCCATAGGCCTCTTGATTGAGTAGGACTATGAAATGCATGGTCATGCTCAAATATTAATTTGTTTCATATAGTCTACTCATTGATCAAGAAAACTCAGATTAAATTATGAAGAGTATGACACATTCCATGCCTCGAGTTTAATCTAGGATATAAGGTTAAAAGGATTAAATTACTTTGAAACATTGGTCATGAAAATGTTGTATCGAATCACCGATCTTATTATTATTTGAGTAACAGTGATGCATTACTAGATGTCGCTCGCTGTTTATAATTTTATAATATGATTTTAAAATTATTGTCGATATAATAATAACCTATTGGGTCACACACTTAGAACGTATTTAAAAGGGAATTAATTTAAATTGTAAGTATTTTAAATATGTCAATATGATTGATAGTATTTAAAATTACGAATTTAAATTAATAGGATAATTTGTATATATGTATATTAATTACGTAAGACTTAATTAAAATATAATATATATAAATTCGAATTTTATTTTTCTAATTAAATTAGGTTTTGGTTCATTCCTATTAACTACTATATGTATGATATATCAGTAGTCTAAAAATCACGTAAGGAAAAACTAAAAACCCTAGCCGTTTTCAGAAAGAGGCTAGAGAGAAAAATAGTTCAGAAATTCTGATCTTGGTGGCTAGTACCGCAGATCCCTTTCGCTGCAGATCATGTGACGGTTCGCGGAGCGTTCGTGTGAATACCGTAGAGACGCAGTCGCTTGATTGCGTTGAAGATTCGAAACCGTTCCAGAATTCTATCATCTCCTGTCCGTCTCTCCTAATCGGTAAATAATCTAAACCTCAGAATTGATATGGTTTTGCATGGATCCTGTCTTAGGGTTTCGGAAAATTTTTGAATTCCGCTGCTTTCTCTGTGTCGAAACCCTAACAGACGTTTCATCTTACCTCAGTAAGACTGCATCACCTAAGGGACGGAGCAAAAATGGGGAAAACTATGAAGATTGACTTTCAGAAAAGATGTAATGACATAAAAAAAAATCACTTTGACCCTTTGCATTTGGGAAAGAGAAATTCTCATAACAAAATTTTCCCATTCCATTTAAGAGAGATGAGAATATAGACTTTTTTATATGGTGTGTTTTATATGCAAGTCACGCGTGCTTAGGCAGCGCCTCTTTTTTTATTCTGTTATTGATAATCTTTATAAAATACTCCCTCCGTTCCACAAAAAAGAGTCCCATTTGGCTTTGATCCTAGTTAATTTGCGACTCCTAAAATTCAAATTGAGGATTTTAATTTTGAAATAATAATTTAGTGCATAGTAGATTAGTAGTACTTTTTGAGTAGTTTACATTATTAACTATTGTATTGATCAAATTCACATCAATTTGAATTTGGATTTCGCAAATTGACATTGATAAAATAAAAATATAAATGGGACAATTTGTAGAACGGAGGGGGTATATATTATTCTTACCTTTGAAGTATATTGAGTAGAAATTAAGGTAAATTATGGTGATATTGTTGCAACAATAGACTTTTTAATCGTTCTTATCATACCCTCTGATCAACTAAAACATAGATTTGTCAAGAGACCAAAGAAATATTCCAGAAATGAGAGATGCAAACTATTTAAAACCGCGAAGAGCAGGGATATCGTAAATATTTAAGCCAAAAAAATTCCAGCTTTGACAAAAAAGAAGTTTGTCCCTGTATACCTCGAGCATTTCAAACAATATCTAACAAACATTTCTTCTCCTATAGGACACAGCAGTATCACAAAGAAGCAATGGAGGATGAATTCTAAGATGGTGACACTTGATTTCCTAATCTGCAAAATTTCTCAGGCTCCATTGCCTTCAACTTTTTCTAATGATAAATATCAGAGATTAAGAGAAAAAGCGTAAATAGAGAAGGGTAAGAATACCCTTACTTTCAAATACGGACTGAAAATTGGCATTTGTTGGATCTATTGCAACATGAAGCTAAATGTTACAAATGTACAACATAATTTTAGCCTCATGCAGTTAGGACCTCCGCTTCAATAAAGACAACTTAATAATTTCTTAGGGTTTACTGCACAGATATAACCTTTATTTCACCAACTTCGGTTTCAAAGTAGATTGAGCTAACAGCTACAGAATTTAAAGCTAACTTAATCCATAAACAGTCACATACAGTTCGATTTACATACTTAATTTTCCTGCATGACATACAAGATCATTTTGCTTGTGAGTGAATAAATATAAATTATTAACTTTTCCATTATTGGGCATCTTGTGTAGGAACGAACTACACCTAGGGCATGTTATAGATCAGTTCTTTATCACAGTGGAATGAGTTCATTATGTGTATACAATACTTCATTAAATTACCTTACTATCTGTCCTGACAGAAACAAAAACTAAGCATGAGAACAATGAACAATACATGGCAGTCCATCTCAGCCAAGTGCTCGTCGGATAAGAAAGGATAATCATGGATTATGGATACACTTCAACAATAAACCTGCTTCCATTGCATTATCAATATCATATTTGCTTATTAACATTTGTCTAGTTTTTGTTTCATATTATTCGAGCATTGTTTAAATCAACCATAACATAATATAAACATGTGCATGCATTCAAGAGTGAGTATGAGAGAGGGGAGTTCACCTCTAAAATTTTTAGCACCAGCACCAATGAACTCTATGGCACGAGTATTCATGGTACCAAACTTCACGTCCTTGCAGGATTTGAATAACCCTTCACCAAAAGTTTCAGCTATATAGAAATCTATCCCATCCACGGTGAAATTGTTCTTAACCTATATGAAGAGTACAAAAAAATAAAGAGAGGCTTAATTTTTTTGTACAAATTTTGTATATATATCTGTCTCTCTGTGTGTCTGTGTGTGTGTGTCTCTGTGTGTGTGTGTGTCTGTGTGTCTGTGTGTGTCTGTGTGTGTGTGTGTGAACAGTGAGTTCCAATATAGGACTAAGTAGGAAGTTCTGACCTTGGAAACTGAAGTCACATTAATGAACATACTCTGATTAGGAGAGCATGAAAGCTCGCAGAAAATATTTAAAAAATTTCTGAGGCATGCTGGACAGCCTACAAGAAAAGGAATGGCCTGCAAGGAACATCATATCTTAACATGAATAACAAAATCATTTGATGGCATTGAGAATAACCACTTGAAGTGTGGTTAGTGAGGACATCAACTTTTTAACACAAAAATATAAAGTAAAAGCAGCTTATTAAATTAAAAGAGGAGTACATACAGCAGATAGGTAAAGGAACATTTTTCCATTACAACAACTAGAAAGCAGCATAGTACTAGGTAAAAATATTAGCTCACTTAAGAATACAAATATATTATAAGACAACATTTCAGTCACTGTATAAAGCTTTAATAAACATTTGATTAGTGAAATTAAAGTTTTCCGTTTGAAACAGAACAATTGCTGCTGAGTTCTGAATCAGTAAAGAAATGAATCTACAAAATATAAGTGGATAGGTCTTTAATAAACGATCACTTGGTGTACAGCTGAATAGAAAAAGGTAACTACCGTAGATAAGTCTTAGTTAATACATCTTATGCTCACATGGTGATATTTTTACTGCATTTTGTTTCTACCTAAGTTTCATTTTTTCTTCTATCAAATTTCTTTAGTGTAGATGTACAATTTTAGGATTTATGTGATCAGTTGTTATTATACAGTTGCCTTAGCAGTTAATTAATACTTTAATAACTTCAACCATAATAACCTATCAATCCTATTATATAATATATGGAAAAAGTATTAACGTTAATATATGTAATTAATACTCACTTTCAAGGGGTGGTTCAGTATTCAAAAAATATCCAGCTTCAACTTTTATAAAATTGAGAGAGAGAGAGAGAGAGAGAGTCTGAGAAAGAGTTCAAAATTAAAGAAACAACATTAAATTTGTACAACAAAGATTCTCTAAAGTTGGAATCCAATATGAGCTTTAATATACATGTATTATATGACCAATTACAAGGAATATAGTCAACCAATTGAATAAATTACACATCATTTGGGACCTTATTCCTCCTAGATATTCAGACATGTTTATTAATTTGAATGAAAATAACGATATTCATTGAAGTATAAGTTGTTCATGCACTTACAGAAGTGTGTTTAACCATGTAAGCAGACAATAATAGTAAGAATCAGTTACAGTAGGATGTGCTCTATTTGTTGCTCAATAAAATATCAAAATGATGGTGGAGAGGATGAACTAGAATCAGATATGATGCTGCCACAAGATAAAGTCTAATGTAGACAGGGTGTTTTTGTAAGTTGCTTATTAAAAATAGTAAAGATTGCAATATACTTTGTGCATTGAAGAATAGATAGTTAGATACAAGTATACAACATGGTGGAAGAATGAATGACTTCAACAAAAGTGACTGTTGTTACAAGAAAATTTGAGTCAGGTCATTGCAGGAACTTAAACAGCAAGATCTCTCCAGGGCACTCAAAACATTCAAACAATGATATGGTATGTTAGGAATTATATTCGATTATCAAAAGCATATATTACAGAGGAACCTGCAGAAACTGGTCAACCACAGCCAAGCAAGAAACTAAAGAATCACAATGCAGTGAACCCATAATATGCCAAAACCAAATAAGTATATTACTTGTTGGACTTGTGATCGCAACGTGTCAAATTGCTTCTCTGTACAACACACATTCCCTGTAATTGTCGGACACAAACTTTGGATCTTTGAAGAAAATAGATCATCTGGCTGAAAGTGGAATCCACGACATTGAACAAACATCAGCTTGTACTAAAACCCTCAGAAGAGTTTAAATGTCTAATTTGTTTTTAAGAAGTAGAATACATCAATTGATGGCCTGAACACAAACAAAAAAAAAGTAGAAAGAGCCTAAACAGCAATAAGCACCTTCACAGCTGGGGAACCAAAAGGGCAGTTCAATAGTTTACCATCAGTTCGTGCTCCACAAATATCATACATTGCACAATATTCTACAGAGTGTCTTTGCCTACAACATGAAAAATTATTGCCACCTTTGTAAGATAAAGATTAGAATTTCCTATTCTAAGATTGCCCAGAAAAATTGTGAAAGCTAGCAACTACTTCAAAGCCATGACATGATGATAATAGTTATTTATCAATAAAAATAAAATACAGTAAAAAAAGAAACTTGTTAGCGAATAGGGCAAATTTTGTATTTTAAATTCTCATACCCCAATTACTCACTAGTCAAGCAGAGAGAACCGATTTCATCCACAGTGGACAAATATAACAAAACTATTGTGCATTAAGTGCACAAACAGAAAGGGATGCCAAATGCAGTTAGAGAGACACAGAGACAGAGACTTGGACCCAAAAAGGCAAAAAATAATGACACCAAGACCTCACAGATATAAGTGTTAGAATCAAAAATGGTAATCTGACTAGTGTCTTAACTTAGTGAAAACATGAATTATTAAGAATAGAAGTAACATAGCAGATTGCATATAAACCTCTTCAACATGCGTACACAAGTTTCAAATTAGCACCACTAACACATGACAACAGGTTGTATTAGAAGATAAAAAACCAAAGTTAGAGATCTCTTATTAGCTCAGACAACTGTTATGAACATAAATATATATAAGTAACTAAGACGAACACTAAACGCAATTGCAGTTATACTTCTGCAAGCTTTTTTTCATACCAAATCGAAATATATTTATTTGACTCTATGCATAACTAGTGTGATAGAAGGCTTGCACCATCACTAAAAGCTCGATTTTGTGCATACAAGTACAAATTGTATCAATATCCTCCTATGTCAATAAGCCTGACAAGAGATGACCATTAGAGTAAATTTCATTTGGCAAACATAAGTTTTTCAAAAAGACGAAACTTACCCCCACGTGGCATTGGAAGTCAAAAGAATCCGTGTATCAGATCTTTCAGAACGAGCTATAGATACGATAAATAAGATCTGCAAGTATAACATTGCATATTATTCGGACTTCAATACAATTGTATAATGTAAACTTACTTGTTACTAAAAAAGATCCAATTTATATACGACAATACACAGCTCAAAAAGAACACACATAGCATACTATTTGGGCGCTCAACATGGACCAAAAAAAATATAAAAAGAGCCCTGGAATTTGTGTATTTGAAAGGGCTAATATGCCAAATTCAATTTGAGCAATGATTATTGACCTTCACATATGAAAAACAAACTGCAAAACAAAAGGTATAAACTTCAACTAAAAACTAGCGCTCTTAATGCCAACTAAGTTCTAAACATGAATTCAGGGCCATCAAATCAATTGTATGGAAGAATAGCTAATGTGATGTAGAATGTAAAAGAAAAAAAAAAAGTTGGTGTAAACAGATTACAGTCATCACATGTATGTAAAGCAATTGCAGTAAACAGGGGGGAAATAAAATGTAGCCGGCATTCCAATTAAATACAAAGTGAACAAAAGTTATACTGGCGGCTATATTTTCTCAATAAATCCAATTTAACAGAAAATAAATTTATAGAGACTGATGTGAAATGAAAATGACTGCTGATCAACTATACTACACAAATGATCACATTCAAAAAGGACTGATATCACAATTAAGCTCAACAAAATTCATTTGGCACGCTACAAAACGAAGAATTGCAGGAAGAACAAAGAATAGACTCCTAAGCTTCCATTCCCTCATGAACAGTATAATGCCTAAACAACGCCATTAACGTATCCTCGCTCATTTCTTCTGTATAAAAAAACCTCAAAACTCCAGAAACTAAACAATAAGGCAAGCACAAAAAAAATTCAAAAGAAAATGATGAAGTCTTGCCTGAAACAAACAAACCGCCGTCCTAAACCCTAGAGACAAGTTCATTCTTCTACCGGAAGAGAATTCCGTCGCCAAATGGTACAAAATCCGGCGAGGAGAGAGACACTATGAGTGAGTTATTGCTGTTGTTGAGTGTAATGGGGAGAGAGAAGGGTGAGCAGGCGTTACATTTATACTGAGCTTAGCGCATTCCTTAATTCAGGACACATAAATTCCAGTTGGTTCTCAATCGTATATTAGATTACATAAATACCCTTGCTTTTGGTTGGATGCTTAATCACGGTTTCTAATTACTCCCGCTGTATTTGATTAGAGTGGTAAATGGCAGCGACATAGTATAATTAAAGAGTTGATATTTTTATAAATTAATTTGATATTTTCGTAAAATTAAATAAAATTTATTTATAAAAATATCAAATTAACTTATAAAAATATTAATTCTTATAAATTAATTTGATATTTTTTTTAAGATCAAATGAGATTCACTTGTGAAAATATCAAATTAACTCGTAAAAATATTAATTTCATGATGGAATTACCATATTTAGATTTGTAATTTTGTATGCGGCGGAGGGTGTTTTTGTCATTGGACAATGAAAGTTGCGTTTGGGTACAGGAGTGAAACTGATTTAAAAACTTTTTCTAAGATAAGGTCCGCACGAAACGCCTAAATCTCTTTCACTCTTTGATAATGACGATGCACTGGGCAGGGACAATTTACTTGGTTTTTCTTGTTGTCCCAAAAATACGTACCACTTTAAATTTCAACAAATGTGATGCCTTTCGCCTTTCACTTATTTACATTACTAATTCGAGTAGGATCGTCAAAGCAACAAATGAATTTTGAAATTAAAAAAATTGTTTTATAAAATAGTGAAATAAATTAATGATGCTCCTCGGGACGAAGCTACATAGGAGGATATGGTAAATTTAAAAAAATTAAGTGTAATATATGAATTAATCCATTGAAATTTTATATAATTTTTAATATATAAAATCAAATTAAAACTTTATAACTTTTTCAATCAAATCTGAACCTCGTATCACTCCTAATCTCCTATATATGTATCTCTCCCTATAAAATTCTTAAATTAAATAATAATTTAATTTATATTATTTTTTAAAATAATTAATGAATCAATTATAATGAGCAATTGTAATCAAAAAAAATTATTATGGGTCAATAAAGTGTGTGTGTGTGTATATATATATTACAATAATAGAAAATATATTATTGTAATATAATATATTTTATATTTGTGTGATCCAAAAATATAGAAGTATCAACAACAAAAAATTGATCCACCAAATTATTAATTTTGATTTCGTCACTAGTCCTATTTATAAAATTTGTGAACGTTAAATAATGTCTTGTTCACGGGATTAGATTTTCCTCTAGAAGAATAATTTTCTCTCTTTTAATTAATCTTTTGTATGAGAGACTATTTTATTAATCGGACTAAATTTTAATTTTGTAATGACAAAATAAACATATTATTATTTTTAAATTAAATGAATTATCTTGTCTCGTGCTCTAAATCGACAAATAAACATGCTTTACAAGTATATTTTTATTTTATATTTATCTTTAAAAATGATAAATTAGTGGAATTAGAGTGACGGTGTTATAGTAAAAATATGTTGATAAATTTTTTTTAAAATTATATTATTTTATACTATTATTAATAAATAAATAAAACAACGTTGGTAATTGGTAAACGAGCTAGGTTTTCTTAGACACAGACAGAATCATACATCAAACATGATACGCATGACGTATCATGTCTTATACGTGTTTCCGTCTCCAATATTCCAATGTTCTCCATATTCCATAACATTAATTAAATTGTCCTCCTTCCCTCGTGAAAAAGGAGTGTTATTTTTTTGTTAATTTTTAGATTTTATAATTTTTAAATTTTTAGATGATTATTTTTCAATACACTTTCATGTATTTTATAATATTTGTTGTAAGATAAATTTACATACACAATATTTAAATATAAAATAAAATATTATATTTATTTTAATTATTAAAAAAATAAAAATATGACACGGATTTCAATATCATTTCTCATTTTATAATGGTTAAATAAATATAGAGTTTGAATATTCTGTACTTATACTTATTCTTCGTTGCCATCCGGTTAGAAGTAAGGGTGTTCATTTCAATAGATTTTTTCGATTTTTTTCCGAACCGATCCAAACCGATACTGGTTTTTTCGATTCGGTATTTTTGATTTTTGTATAATTTTCGGTACCGATTACGGTATAGAAATTTTCAAATTCAGTATACCGAAAAAATCGAATTAAATAATATAATAATAAATTTACATTAATTATTATAATATATATAATAAGCATATATATTATTATATATATAATAATATATAATTAATGATAATTATAATTATATATATATTACTAATTGATATAACTGAAAAAGTTGTACCGAAATCAATAATTAGATACCGGTACCAGTTCTTTCTTTTGTGATATTTTGAGTTCAATACAGATACGATTTTTTTAGTGCCAACTCGGTAATTTACCGTTGAACACCCCTAATTCGAAGTAGTAGATTTGCCTTTTATAGATTTTAAAATTATATGTTATGTTCAACTACTAAATAAAATAGTAGGTTTGCTTTTTATAGAATTTAAAATTATATGTTGTGTTCATCTACTATTTTTGGTCACTTTATGGGAAAATAGTGGATGGGTTAATTGATTTTCCATTTACTAAAGTTAATGATATAATAATCACTTCGATATATTTTACTGTGCAAATATTATTATCAGATGCGCATATATTAACACCATAAATTAAATAATTAATTTTTCTCAAGTACAATCAAACTATTCCCAAAAATTATCATATATTATACCCGTTCATATAAGTGAACGGATATATATATTTTTTTTTGGATACCATTAGCATTATATTTCAACATTAAAAATGTAGAGGAGTGATGCTAGTAGTTGGTGATATGGGGTGGGTGATCAAGTGACCTGCATTATCCACTTGAAATCATATTTCAATGGACTTTAGTTTTATTTGGCAAGAACAATGGAAGAGGCACTAAAATTTCTTTTTTCCTTCAACAACTTCACCACTTTCTAAATTGAAGTAAATAAAGTAATTTTTTATTTTTTTTTTAATATTTGATCCATCAGAAATCTCTTCCAAAATATTAAACTCATAAATATATTTATATAAAATTACACCTTAACTTATGAGATTAACTTATTAAGTTTATTATCCCCGAAGACATATATGCTCTTAGTCTTTTCTTTTTTTTTATCATTTTACCATCGTTATCACGTGGGACGTAATCATGTTTCCATATTACAAGAATGATATCATCATCCTGAAATAAAAAATTCGAGTTTTCTTATATAATTAAGAATAATTCTATAGATATATTCATTCTATTCGGTTTTTTTTTAACATGCAACTCCAAAAGTTATTTTGGTCAAATAGATAAATTTTCTCTCTTGTATTACTTTCACCCGTTTGAGTTTTATTTGACTAAAACGACTATTAAACTTACGTATCGAAAATAATAAATATATCCATAAATTTATTCTATAATTAAAGTTTCTTACTAAAGCACGTTTAGTATGATTTTCACTTATATTGTGTTTGTGAGTTTTAAGATGAAGAAAATAAAAAGGAGAATGAAAGAAATTTATGAGAGAGAATAAAAACTCCTCCGTTAAAATTTTTACTACCATAATTATCTCTTACAATTCAGATCCTTACAATCAATAATAAAAACTAACATATTAAAGTTGCAAAATATATGTAGATTAGCAGAAAATAGACACGCACATAAAGAATGTATAACATCAAAATTGATGGTCAGGACTCGAGATAATGAAATGAAATTTAGTAATGCTTGACTGATTAATTTGGATAGTATTTGGTAGATCCGGTTAGGGTGAAATTAACTTCAACTTAAGTTGGTCCAGGGACCAATAAAGTGTTGACACGCGGGCTGTGGTATATTCTCTCTGCCTACGTGCCAACACTTTATTGGTCTCTGGACCAATTTACGGTAAAGTTAATTTTATCCTAACTGCATCTATATTTGGTATAGCTTATTCACCAAATCCAGATGTTATATATATATAACATCAAAATTGATGGTCAAGACTCGAGAAAATGAAATGAAATTTAGTAATTCTTGACTGATTAATTTGGATAGTAGTTGGTAGAGTTTCTTCACCAAATCCAGATGTTATATTTATATATGGAAGAAAGAAAAAATTGTATTTAGCATATTAAAATATAATCTCATAAGGATAAAATACTAATATGCTCTTTTGAGTTAAAATTTTCTTCCAAAACTCATAACACAGATTAAGAAAGTAAATTTTATTTTCTTCACCATCTTTTTGCTGATTTTTTTTTTTAAAAAAAATTCTCACTCACAAATACAGTGTTAGTAATTTAGCTGATACTAAATCAAACAAAAAATTGACTACGAATTTCTATTTTTTCAAAAATAAATAAACAACAATAATGAAGCATCCTCGAAGAAAAATCAAAGATAAGTTTTTTAATACAAATTGCCTGTAAATAAACCGTATGATAAAACAGGATAAGTAGAAATAAACTGGTATGCATTTGTAATGGAACATGGGTAAGTTGGTAAAACACTGCTGGAAGTGTGCAACCAATAGTAAAGAGGGAAATAAATGAGTAATTATTTAGCGGTTTGAGATACCTGTCATGTGGTGTCTTATACTATTTATGTACTGTCATTTCAGTATTTAAAATGAGTTATTTTACTTTAAATACTTAAATGACAGTACATAAATGTTATTCCCTCCATTCCAAGATAAAAAGCATCTATTAATTTTTATAGTTAAATTAACCATTTTTCAAATCAATATATTTTATTATTCTTTTATATATATATAAAAAAAAATTTAAACATTACAAACTACATACACTTTAATACTAATCTCAATATTTATTTTTAAAAAAAATTAAATATATATATTTAATTATTAATTTTAAAAATAGTCAATTTAATCATAAAAATTAATTAAAAAATTTATCTTAAAATAAAAAAATATAAAATATTATGTGATAAATATTCTAAAAACATTTAATAATTTTTCCAAATAAAGAGTTGGGGGAGATTGCGGTGGGATGAATGATGGGTGATTGTGGATGTGGGCCAGCCTTCTAGACACCTGCATCTACACCTTAACTCAATTCAATTGACAACTTTTTAAAGAAAGAGGGAGAGACAGTGGTCGGGAGATATTCTAGATGTGGGTGGGACCAATGATTCACAACATACATATATATATATATATATATATATATATATATATATATATATTATAAACACCTAATTAATTGTGTGGCATATTATTTACCACTGTTTTAAAATTAACCTTCGAATAGAATCGGCCGACAAGTCAATCTAATTTAATTCATAAAATTAATTTTTATCAATTCGATTAATTATCGGTCTAATAAATAAAATTGATTAGTTAACTTAATTTTTTTTTTTAAAAATTAGTATAATTTTTTTAAATTAAATATATTTATTAATATTATAACATTATTTCATAATATTTTAATTTACAAAAAGTTAAATGTTTTAAAATTTTATTAATTATTAGTAATATATTTTTTTACGTATTTATGACGTTATCGGTTCAATAACGATTCAACTATTAATTGGATCATGATTAGATCAATGACTCATCCATCTGGTATTTTTTTCAATTCGATAATTGGTCCAGGTCTAAAAACATTATTATTTACTCCATCCGTCACATTTTAAGGTTATATATATAAATTAAAAATATAATTAATATTTTATTTAATTAATTAAATTAAATATAAAACTTTAATATTAATTTTTAGAAAAAAATTAAAATGATAAAAAATAAATTAATTAAATTTTAATTATAAGAGATAATATTAAAATATATATATATTTAATATTTTCTTAAAACTTACAAACAATAAATATAAATACATAAAAAAATAATCTTAAATATAACGTCTATATATGTCTTACTATTATTATTATTATTATTATTATTATTATAATAGTAGCTGACTATGGATATGCCTCATAAATTGTATGTAGTAAAATAAGTAGTAAACACTTCACTTGTCTGACCCTAACTCCCTAAGCCATACTCCAAAACTGAAAACTACCCTACCTCCTCCTCTTCCTCCCCTCATGATTGCCACTCATCTCGCCTTATTATTACAGTCGTAGCCACGCCTTGATCATGCAAATTCCTCCAGGCTAATACATGGCATCACCCCCTGCATGAAACCATTTCTTTTACCTTTCTCTATCTACAATATAGGTTTAGTCTTGGTCATTATATGTTAATGATAACTAAAATTATAGATATAATAATTCAAAAGAAGAGGCCATAAATATAACTCGCTTTTATCATTTGCCTTTCAATGTAAACTAAATTGAATAATTAGCAACAAACAAAAAAATTGAATAAGTTTTATTCTAAATGCAATTCAACTAGAAATTATCATTAATTATGTCTTTTAATCAATTAATTTCTCAACCAACAGAAGCAGTAAAGGAAAAAAAAAGAAGCTGGCGAACTCTCGCACACGGATGTAGAAATTAATGGACCGTTTGGTTTGAAAGAACGGAGGATAGAAAGAAATCGCCATTTTAATTAATTATTTTTTCTCGATGTTTAGTATGTTAAGTTTAGTTGAAATGATCATTCCGCTAGAATCTCAATTTCTTAGGGGAGTGTAATGAATGGGAATTCTAAAGTGCAAAGTAACAGTGAAAAAAAATATTAAGACAAAAATATCTTCATTCTATAATAAATAAATATATATAATATAAGACATTATATATATTTATTTTGTATTATATTTATATTCTTCTGTTTAACTTTATTTGTCCTAATTGACTTTTTATATTCAAATTGACTATACTTAGAATCAAAATTCATCCTTAAGTTTATTAGATATAGACACAAAATTATTATTGTACGAAAGTATATCTAATATACCATCAAAGTCAACTTATTTAATTTTAAAATTTTAATTTATTTGTTTAATTATTAATCTTAATATTGATTAATTTGACCATAAAAAATCAATTAGGACAAATAAAATCAGACAAAGAGAGCACTATATTATATTGTAATAATATTATAATATAATATTATATATGAATATATAATATTATTATATTATATATTCAGATAGTATTATAATAATAATTTGAATTATACTTATTTTATATTATTAGTATTAGTATTAGTATTAGTATTAATATTAGTATTAGTATTATAAATGTGTGTGTGCGTGCGTATAGTTAATTAAAAATATTTTAGTTATTATATTTTATTTTAATATAGCCTTTAAATAATATATCAAACGCAAAAATAAAATATTTAATTTCAATTTTAACTATTATTTTATTTTATCTTAAAACGATTTCGATCAAACAAACTTTTCAGAGTCCTTCTAAGGGGACCGAAAATTGTGACCGGCCCAAATTATTTTTTATTTACTTTTTATTTTTAAAATATTTATAATATTTATTCTGATAATATTTTTTACAAGATTTAGGTATAATTTATATGTATGTAAATAACAATGTTATATAGACTGTACAACCTTGATATTTATATGTATTCAAATTACACCTAAATCACTAAATTTTATAAAAAAAAATTATCAAAATAAATATTATAAATATTTTAAAAGTCAAAAAATAAATAAAAATGAATTGATCACAGCTTTCAGTTCAAAAAACCGATACCCTTAGATTTAGTCTTTTTCGTAACTCTATTTTGAAGTCAGTGGGTTTTATACGTCCCATCACTTTTATCATATGAATTTTGTTAATACAAGCGAGTATCAAATACAAAATCAATCTATGTATATGTACTATTAATGCCTGATTTGATCCTTCTGCCAAATTACCAAATAGTAAGTAATAAATTTGCACAGAAATTAAATAATAAGCACATAAAACAGTAGACGGCTTGAGCCATCGGAGATAACTCCGATGTGAGAATTTATATAAATCAAAAATGTCAATAATAGAGGAAATTAATTGCTTTAGTGCTGAAAATAATAATAATTATATATGTTAAGGACATATCTCGCCAGCTCCTAATTGGTCTTAACCCAATGAGTCCAACAAAATACATGCTAGCTTACCTTGAATTTGGGCAGACTCAAGATATTTTTGATCTTGTTACGTTTTGGCATTACTTGTCATCAAAGTATCAATTAGTAATTTCTATAAAGGATTTTATCTCTTTACAAAAATCTCATTTCTTACGGGAACTCAACAAATGATAATTCCTTAATTAGTTAACTCAACTAAAGATCATTCCCCTTTAATACGATGTAGATTAAATGAACAAAAAGCTTATGTTAAATGAATATAAATACTATAAATTATATCTTATGTTATACATACTTGCATAACATTCTCATTAGGAATGCACAAAAAATTAGAGTAACAAATGTGGTATGCACAAAAAGCTTATGTTAAATGAATATAAATACTATAAATTATATCTTATGTTATATATACTTGCATAACATTCTCATTAGGAATGCACAAAAAATTAGAGTAACAAATGTGGTATGCACAAAAAGCTTTTGAACATACCGCATCCCCCCCCCCCCCCCCCCCCCCCCCCCCCTTCTTATTAGTGGTAAATTGTCTTATAAAAAATATGGAAGAAAGAAACTTCATTTTGTTGTGTTTGGAGCTTATAAGTAACATTTATGAGCTAAATAAATATTGTAACATTGTCTATTTGTCTGATAAAAAATAACTCTAAATATATCTTTAACGATGCTTTTTTAATAATTCTAGTTGTACTTAGCATTTTTTTTTTGTTATTGTTAATTTAAGATACAATTTAAACACACACAATAATATATTATTTTTAAACAACATTTATTTCTTCGATTATATTATTTTTTCTGAAATAATATTAATTACCTAAATAAATTACATTCTAGAGAAATTTAAGTTAAAAAATTAATATTCTCAAATGCGTTAAAGTCGACATGATATATATATATATATATATATATCGTTAAGGCTGAAAAATATGACAACTTGATCTATGATCGTGCCTTTTTAATGCATTTCTCACTAGTCTCAATTCTAATAAAAAGTGCATTAGGCATGAGCTAGCTACCAAAATCAAAATTCAAAGGATTGCAAATAATTCAGAGTCCCATCAAAACCATCAGTCATTAAGCCCAAGATTATTATTAGTCCGCTAAGCCAGCACACTTGACATATTCACACTATTATCTTTTCAATGTGGTCCATATCCAAAGCATTTAAAGGAGGGCTAGGAGTGTTATATGATTAATTTGCATATAATTCATTAGCCTAATCGTAACGTACAATAATCCTAATATTTTTTTCAAAGGAGGAATATGGTCCCAATACCCCAATTATATAAACCATGCAATTCCTTTCATAATATTTACCTCCGGTCCCAAATGGCATTCTAATGTCATATTTATTTATAAAGATTATAATTTCAGAATTATAATTTTAAAATATGAATAATAATTTCAAGATTATGTTTATTGATAAGAATTACATTCGGAATAAGCCTATTAATCTCAAGTGTCTTGTTTATTTCTAAATTTAAACTTGAAACTATTAGTTTATGAATTATAAAATAACTTAATATGATAAACTATTTAATACCATATTCAACCAAATATTATAATCTCAATACTATTTAATCCTAAGATTAATAATCTTAATATTATAATATCATAAATCATAATTTTAAGATTATAATTTTTATAAACAAACATAACTCAAACGTAACTTCATAATTCAATACTAATAACAATACATATATTTTTCTTTTACATAAAAAGGGCCCCATGGGTTGAGGGGTACTTGACAATATCAATAAGGCACTCACTAAGACTCATGAAAGAAGTTTAAAACTATGATTTAGACGGAAATCATATATTAAACTTATAGCTGAACCATTCTTATGGGCAATATTAACGACTACATAAAAGAAAAGCAAAATTTATGTCTAATTACTTTTTTTTTTTTTTAAATAAATTTTAAAATTTTATTGCAATCTGGGAACAGGAGGGCATGTGTACATAATTATGACAAGCCTCGCGACTTTGGGATTTGAGGCGTGTAATAATTTTCTTTACAATAAGCATGTAACATGCAATTGCAGTGTCTTTACAATAAGCATGTAACATGAAAGTGTACTAGCATATTTTACTCCATTCGTCCATAAAAAAATGTCCAATATATTAAATTACGAATATCAAAAAACTATTTTTATATTATGTAATTTCTTAAAAAAGTAAAAATAACACTTAGGTTATGTTTGTGATTAGACTATTTTTATTAATTTAATATTACTTTATACTATTTAATCTTTTGATGAGAGATTATTAATCCCTTAATGTCAAACTATTAATTTCATAAAGTTATTTAATAGCTTAAAATGAGGGGGACTATTAATCCCAATTTTTTCATGGGATTATATAATTTCACATAAATAGACTAAGGAATGATAAAAAAAAATAGTCCATAGAACTATTTAATCCCCATCATAAGATAAAATAGTCCAAAATAACGTTAAATTAATACAAATAATCCAATCTCAAGTATATTTTTTGTAAACAAACATAGTCTTAAGTTATTAGTTCTCGTAAAATTATGATGACAAATTTAAGAATTTTTATTATTTTCACTAAAATGTAAAAACATTAATTTTTTTTTTGATATTTTTATAAGTTAATTTGATATTTTTATAAGTGGGTCTCATTTAATTTTGTAAAAAATATCAATTCCTTAAAAAAAAATTGAGAAATGAGACTTGTTTGCCAGGACAGATAGGGCAGTAAAATTGTTTACTTTCCTTTTCTTCGGCCCAAAATTAGTTTAAGCTAAACTTAGTGCATGCAATGATGTCAATAATGCCATGAATGATTAGAAGCAAACATGGGTCAGCGGCGCCTCACGTCCTTCTCCACATAATTTATAAGGCTGGGGCCTGGCACAGTGGCATTATTTGTGTTTCTTTATCCATTTCTTGGCCCATGTTTGAAATTGTCTATTTTTCTTGAGCTATTCATGAAATGAAAGGAATAGACACAATATTCAAAGATCAATATCATGTGATCCATAGTCCATACATATTAAATTAAACAATAAGTCCACACTCTATATTACAAATTGTGTAAAAGAAGTAGTAAATATTAAATGATTAAAGTAAGTTGTCCCCAAACTAATATTCTTGTGTAAATGATTATTATCATGCTAACCTTCACAATCGCTATGTTTCATATGTGAGTAGAATGGCAAAACAATATAATCAACTCTTAAGACTTGACAGTTGATTATACTAAATAAAATTAAATGACACGTCTATTTTAAGTTATAAGATCAGTATTGACTTTAAAAAATTAATTTAAAATATTTTTAAATTTAAAATTAAGATTATTTATCAAAAACTGTGAAATGATAATTCTTACAGTGATATTATTTTTTTGAATAGTTTACAAAATTTATCATTATATTGATTAAAATTAAAAAAATTATTACTAATTGTGAGTCTACAACTCTATTAAACTGATTTTTAAAAGTTAATAATAATTTTATATTTTAAAATAAAGAGAGTATTTAATTTGGATTTGGCTGTAGGAAGTTTAAAGCCATTACTTGGCGTTATAATCTTAGTTTTTAGTAGTGAATTGCACTGTTCATAAATTAAATATGTAATTTGTAATTTTTAATTACAATACAAATAAAGTTTACATAACAAATGTTATCTAGAATTTAAATATTTTAAATAAAAGTCATAATCTTCTTCTTTCAGTGCTGATTTATTTATTTTGTTTTAAAATCGCACCGTTTAGCCAATAATACGGGACAAAAATCAACCGATTTGACAGATTTTGGTACAGTTTCAATTTAAATTGTAATCACTTCCTTCAATCTAATAATCTTATGCAATTTTATACAATCTAGTGCAATTTTTCTTATATTTACAATTTTACATCAATCCGAATTGTTTTGCTCACATTAAGTTGGCAATCCTATGTAATTCTATTTGGATTCTATACTATCCCACAATCCGGATAGAATAGCATTGGATCCTCATAATCTTCACCATTATGTAAAATGATTCTCTTTTGGTTAGCTAGTTTTCGCCTAGTCTTGGTGCCAAGAAATTCAAAAACGTCTGCATTCCGCAATAATCATAGCTAAGTTATTCGCAAGTCCTTCACCACCCACCTCACGGTTTCTTCCTCTTCCACATTGCGGATCACTTGAAATGGGTCCTACCCAGATACTATTATATTATTCATAATGTGAAAAATTGGAAAAAATGTGTCATCCAATCGGAACTTAAAAAATACGGAAAAAAAGCAACGGAAAATGAAAATATATATTTTAAAATTGTAAGATTAATAATATTTTTAAAAAAATTCAATTTAAAATATTTTAAATTTAAAATTAACATGATTAATTGAACTTTTTGAAAAGAATAACTCTTGCAACTAATACTCCCCCGTCAAAGTTTACTTTTTATAGTTTGAAAATACACGCGTATTAAGAAAAAAATTTATCTCTAAATTATTCATCTTATCTATTATCATCTTTCTTATTTTAATTAATCTTTTAACTCTCTTTTAGAATAGTAAAATAGAAGAGTGAGAAAGAAAAAAAAGAAGAAGTGTGGTTGTACTTCTAATGTGAAAGTTAATAGTGCTATTTTTTTTTTTAATATATGTTATATTGTTTTTAATAAAAAAAATTTTGAAGTTAAATGATGGTGGTATTAAAAATAGAGTTAAAAATAATATTAAAATAGAAAGAGGACAAATTTAAAAAAAAATATGAAAAGTAAATTTGGACGGAGGGAGTAGTACTTTTTAGATAGTTTATGCTATACATAATTATATTAATATAAAATATATGAATTTTTATTAATTTTGAGTTTAAAAATATTTAAAATTAAATTTAAAAAAATAATATTAATTTCATAATTTAAAATAAAAATAATATATATTTTTCCATCTTAATAACCGGAGTTATTCTAACAATTCAAATGGAATTACGAGTTTAAATTAAGAAAACTAATAAATTCATACTGTTTTTTAATAGTTTCACACGATAGATTTTACAAAAATATTGCTATAAATATATAACGATGGTTAAACTATCGCTATAATCATTTTTATGAGATCTATTATATGAAATTATAAAAAATAATATAATAATATTAATTCTCTAAATAAAAAATAATTATATCGATGTGAGATTATTGTGTCAATGAGACGCGTGTAAGTGGAATGGGGGACAAGGACTTTCTACGTATTTTTCTGGACTATCGATGTGAGATTATTGTGTTATTTCTTGTGTCTAAAATTGACAAAAATAGAAGGAAAAAAAGGTGTGACTTGTTAAACTTTTGACATTGGACAAATTTATACATACACCTTGCTTACTCCCATCTTTTGAAAAGACCGTGTTTTCTCATTTTATTTCATCTTATTTAATTAAACACAAAAAATCATGATTTTTTTGGTGCCAAAATACAGTCGTCTCGGAAGGTCAGGAGTAAGTAAATAAGGTCTATGCATAAATTTTAAAAATATATAAAAAAATTAAATTAAAAAAAAACTAATAATATAGCTAAAATTATAAAAGCAAAAGGGAAAAAATAAATAAAAAACAGGTGACATAATATCATTAAATTTAACATAATCCCTTTAAAAGTTTGAGCTTTAAATAGATGAATTTGAAATTTGTTAATCATAAAGTAAATATAATCTACAATAATAGATTCAATTGTGTCAATCACTATTTGAAGAGGCGTAATTGAAGAAGTTGACGAATAAAAATAAATGAGCATAAATCTAATACCAGAGGACGCGAATTCATGACCTTCTTTCTATGATACAAAACTTACACGGGTGTACCATCGTCATTCCTTTAAAAAGTACTTTTGTTTATAAGATTTATTATTTTTAAAATTTAAATAAATTATATTAAATTTAAATTTAAAAATTTCTGAAATTAACTTTTAAAAAATTAATATTAATCTAATAATTCAAAAATGAGAGAGTATTATATAAACGAACCAAAGCATAATATCGTAAACTAGATTAAAAGATTTATTAAAAGTTTAGGGTAATATTAAATACAATGCTACTTGTGGTACGTTGTTCACATAGTCATCCCATAATCAATACCTACCTTGCAAAGCACATCAATGCCCCTAACTATGCCAGCTAAACGGCACTTATTGCAACTTAAAAAAACAAGAGCAATATTTCTACATGCATATTTGATATTTTCACGTGATTATCTTCCACACACGAGTGGAGTGGATCCCACTTTGAAAAGTACGTGTTAAAATATCAGATATGCACGTGAAAATATAATTTTTCAAAAAAATAAAAATGTTCAATCATAGCTCAAGGCCTACGCTTTGTTGTGATACAGGTTTTGCCAACTGGGCTTTGTATTAACAGCATTTCCAGTTTTCCTCATGTCCTTGGAGTCCTTAGGTTTGGAGTCTTTGGGCTTTACTTTGATCATGTTGATGTGCTCTAAGGTCCCCAGAACTTGCTCAGTTGATGGTCGATTTTTCGGGTCGGATTTCAGACATTTTAGTACAAGTGCTGCTACTTTAAATGCACCCCCAAGTGGATATCGGTTTTTCAGGTTTGGGTCCATAATTTTATTTAGCCTTTTTTTATCGGGCAAAAAAGGCCTAGCCCAATCTACCAAATTTTGCTCTCCACAGGGCCGGTATTTGTCAAGTACTCGGCGGCCCGTTAGTATTTCCAGCAGTACTATTCCAAAACTATACAAGTCACTCCTCACATATAAATGACCTGTCCAATTCAAGTATGAAAAATTATGTAATAGTAAATATATTATAATAAATAAAAGCTTATGTCAAAAAATGAGACTGTTTCCTATTATTGACTTTTTTTTTTTTTTTAATGAAAAGTGTGTCTTTAATACTATGATTTTTTTTTATGAAAAGTTTAAAATAAATATTTCGGTATGTCGCAACTCACAAGTATAAGTTGGTCAATAAAATTGGGACCGAGGGAGTATAACAGAGAACTGTACAACTTGATTGACACCATAACAAGAAATCAAGATAGTCGCAATGAGGAATATGATCTCCTAGTGACCAAGTCAAGCAATACATGATAAGAAAAATTAAAATATATCTTAATTTCATAAAAACCTCATCTTTTTTACATTAAGCAGAATATATATATAAAGATAATCTTAGTTATGGAAAAATAATCAATTTTGCAACAAAAATTGTGACTTTAGTTGTAAATAGGTATATTTACAAATTACTTATGTATCTACACTTTATATATATATATATATATGATAACGTATTCACAACATACGTATGTTGGAACATACTATCACTAGAGGCTCTAACGGCAAGGGAAAAATAAAATTTGGCTTGTGCAGCTAGAAACTCTAGCAACAAGGCCAAATTTTATTTCTCTTGCCGCTAGAAGTAGCGGCAAACAAATTAACAAACAAATTGCCTCTGTTTTAATTGCTGAAATAGTATTCCAGATAAACGTATATCATGGATGTGACCTCTCTCTCTCTCTCTATATATATTGAGGTATGTATGTATATTATTAAATTCAAATTATATATGTAATAGCTAACTTATAAAGAGCTTCAAATAAACAAAACTACTATATAACAATGGTGCCATTATTATTTATAGTTTTTTTTTTGGATATTATTACATATAATATGGGAGTCAGCTTCAGCTAGAGACAAGCTTCAAGTTAAACAAAGTGATACCAGTAGCCATATATTCTGGAGCAACATAACCATAAGTGCCCACAATTCTTGTAGAAACATAAGAATCACCATCAGTTGGACCTAATTTTGCCAGTCCAAAATCTGAGAGCTTTGCATTAAACTCCTGAAAAAAAACAATATTAACTAGCTACTTGGTTAATTAATCAACTAATATCCAACATTACTTGGATAGTTTATATAGAATTTTTTTTACCTCATCTAATAATATGTTGGAGCTTTTGAAATCGCGGTAAATGACTTGCATCTCTGTTGTGTGCAGAAATGTAAGGCCCCGAGCTGCCCCGATGGCAATTTTCAGCCGTGTCTCCCAAGAAAGTTGTTCTGAAGCTTCTACAAAAAGGCGAAGAATTAGTATTTTGTGAGTTCTAGAATTAATTTTGTTCATTCGATAAAAAAAAAAAAATCTGTGGAGTTCTTGAAGCATATATTGCTTACTTCTGAAAAGGTGACTGTCTAAGCTTCCCCTTCGCATGTACTCGTACACAAGGAGGAATTCCTTATCTTCCCAACAATATCCCAAAAGCTTAACAAGATTAGGGTGACTAAACTTCCCCAAGAATTTGACCTCTGCCTACATCGATCCACAAATCTTTTTATTTATTTATTTATCAAATTCATAATAAATAAATAATTTAATTAAAATGATTATTTGTTAATTATCAGCATATATGTTTCCGTCAAGAATTAAGAAAGCTTGAATGGCAACTTGTTCACGGCATTATAATTTGTCAAATGATTAAGTAGAATGTCTTTAAAGAAGATTTGTTTCGTTATTAAACTACTTTTTTCAACGACAGGTAGAAAACTCATCACCATGTTTTGAAAAAGTCAAACTGATATATCCTCTCTACAACTTTATAATTTGCTTTTACATTCCCAAACTTCACTGATTTCCAAAAAAACATTCCCAAACTTAATTTATGTCATAACCTAAAATTTTATAACTGTTTTTTCGGTAACACATTAAAGCTTGTACCTGAATTTGATGGAGTTGGGATTATAAGAAAATATTACATCTGTGCAGGAATGCATGCAGTCAGTTTATTGTTGAATAACAATGATGACGTTATATATATATATATATATATATATATATATATATATATAATTCCCAGTTGCTATACGGATGCAATATTTTCTTATCGTCTTGACATATAATATGACGAATGTTAAATTAAATACAAATGTGTGATCAACACATTTTGACAGTGTGAATATCCATACATGCAAGTATGCAACAGCAGAAGAAGAAACTGGCCATGGAAATACATATATTACCTGCCATTCTTTGAGACCTTGCTCACTACCCGGGTTCGATCTCTTGACGGCGACCGGAATTCCGACAGAAACCTTGGAGGGTGCAAGCGTCTTTTCATCAACCCAACCTTTGAAAACCCTTCCGAAACCTCCCTCTCCCAGCATTGAATCAGGTTTAAAGTTCCTCGTGGCTCTTTTAAGCTCAGATAAAGTGAACATTTTCAAATTTGGCCGTATAATTTCTCCGATCGCCGGACAAACTTCTTCTCGAACAGCTTCCTCCGTTGGCGGCACACTATTCGGGTAGCCATTATTATTGCTGCTTTGCGCACCCCTAGATGATTTTCTATCACTATGACCTGCACCCACTATAAAAATTTACTTAAACGAAACATATGCAAACAAATAAATAAAAATTTATTTGGGTATTCGAGAAATGATGGTTAGAATTAAATCAAGGAAAATTAAAATTAATATATGAATATAGAATATAGAATATATACCTGCTGGATTCTTGAGCTTGTTGGCGCTTGAGATTCTAATTACGGGCTTGGGGACACAGTTTCCCATTTCTCTCTAGCTAGCTAGCTCTCTGTTTGTTTGTAATATTTCTATTAATAATAGATTTTATATGTGTTCGGAGTACTTTATTAAGAAGCTAGCTAGCTCATGCAAGTATTGCTAACATGGGCCTCGTTTTAATTTCTCTACGTTGAGGTTCCGGGAAAGAGAGGAGAAGGACAACAGGAAATTTAGAAAGAGGCGCAAGAAATAACTTGATATTGTTAATTTGGGATCCGGTTAGCATGAAGTTGTCCCATCAAGACCATTGGTCAATTAATAGCTTCGGGTGCCGACACGTTATCGGGCGGAAGAATCAATGGTCGGGATTCGGTATTAATTTTTGAATTTTCCCGTTTCTTTTTCAAATTCACAAATTAATACCGAATCCCGACCATTGATTCTTCTGCCCGATAACGTGTCGACACTCAAAGCTATCAATTGACCGATGGTCAAGGCGGGACAACTTCATGCTAACCAAATCTGTTAATTTGTATGTGTATATATTGGGACGGACCTAAGGGGTCTAGTAGGGTCCACGGTCAGTGTTTTAAGATTGAATTTGTCCATTATATATAGGATTGATTCAATAACGCAGTCAACATTTTTAATTAAGACGTGATAAAAATATTATAATATTAAAATTTAAAATTATAATTCATAAAAAGAGAATAATTTTTTTTAGAGGCAGGATATAGTCTGCGGAGTCGATTTTTGGCTTCGTCCGTAGTTTGATCCACACTTTATTTAATAATTTATAATTTTTTTGTAATTTTATATTATTATGTTTTAACATAAAATATTTATTTATTAAATTTTCACTATATTATTTTATTGATTTTGTTATATATAAGTATATAACGTATCAAAGCCTCCGATACACATAAATCTTAGGTCCGCCGTATATGTGCCCTTTCGCGCTTTTTGAGTGAGCTGCTGTTCGCAACTAGCTGGCGGCGGTATATATGTTTATCTATATATATATATGTGACGTATGCATAACCGACCCAGTGAGAGAACGAGAGGAGAAATTCAGCTGTTTTTTCTTTGGAAGGGGTGATCACCGTTCACCGATCAGTCTTGTTCTTGGACTTTTTCTTGATAAAACACTCTCCGTAGGCATATTTTAATTGGTTGTATTTATTTTTGTGGGTTCTAGATGATGTGAACAACTTTACTGAAGAGAAATCGCAGGGCGAATAGTGAACTAGAAAGTTCAAAGAATTAAGAAAACAACTTCGTAATAAAGCCATGTACACTGAACAATCAGGCGATATATATATATATATATATATATATATATATATATATATATATATATATATATATATATAATTCTTCATCATTGCATTGGCCGCATTTACTATTTTATTTTTATTCATCATTATTAATTTTCACGATTCCAAAATATAACTTTTATATATTGTATATATTACAATTCATTCTGATTTGTTTATTTCATAATATTTATTGACTCAATGATGGAAGAAACTATTTGGCTTTTGTCAAGTTATTAAAAATATATATTAATTATTTTTTTTAAATCAAATTTACTGAACTTTCAAATAATTGTAAAAAATTCCCAAAATTCAAACATATCACACGCGTTAATAGAAATGTCAATTTTTGTTATTTTGACAGTTATTTAAAAGTTTAGTGATTTTTGTGTAAACAACATAGTTTTTGAAGTCTCTTGTTTCAATTCTTGACATAATTTTGATGTTGTGATAAAAATATTATGTAACTGTAAATACATAGTGTTTAATTAAAAAATTGACAAGTACAGGTCGAACTCACTGAGATTAGATTAATTTTAAAATATATCCTTAATATGTATCTTAGATGAATTAAAAGTAAAAATGAAAAATTAATCAACTATAATTAAACACTAATTAGAAGATAAAAGTTAAGAATAAGGAGGTAATTTAGGAATTCGAATCCACTAAATAATAAACATAACAATTAATCTAATCTCTTCTATTTTTATAATTCAAATAATGCCCACTGGTTTGGTGTACGTAATTCAAAAAAGAAATCAAATAAGCTCAATTAAAATTTACTATAGTTTTGATCTCCATTCCCTTTAATTTAGTAGTTTTATAATTAACTTGAGCAATCATAAATTTTGAAAATTTAATAATTAACTATAACTCATCAAAATTTCTTTGAACACGTATGAGTTATGAAAAATTCGTATTTTAACAATAATCTATGAAAATCTCTTTATTAATTTAAAATTACATATAAATTATAAAACGAATGTATTTCAATAACGAAATATAAAAGCAAAATCAACTAAACATTAAAGCACAATTAATAGAAGAGATAAAAAATATTATTATGAATAATTATTTAATTTCATTTTCATCTTAGATCTAAAAAAAGTAGCTAGATATTAAAATAAAAAAGATAACAAAAATAAAAAAGAAGAAATAAAAAACTCCCTTTATTTAACGATCCTTGTACGAGCATACAATCAAGAGATAATTTAATTCTAATCATACTCCTAACCAAATGTAATACATAAACTAATATAATCTAATATCTCAAAACTATCTCGGGGTCTCCTTTATTTATAGGCACCTATGCTTCAATTAAGTCTTTATAGGAATCAACTTTCCAGTGACAATCAATTAATTTCCTTTAGATAGGTCTTCCGGAAGAACTATTTTTTCCCCCACTGCTTGCACACCAAGATTGTTCTACCTCATTCCTTTCACTAATAAGAATCTTTTTGAATACTTTCTTTTATGAATTTGAGTATTAGATATTGTTTGATTACCAATATTTTGAGTTTATTGTAACAAAATATTAAATCCTACAAAATAAAATATATTAATTAAATAAATTAATATAATAAAAAAATAAAAATTAAGGATAATAAAATATATAAATTATGTGTCTATTAACTATATATATATGATCTATATGGATGCACAGAATCTTCTTTGAACAAGTTGATTTCCAAATTCTCTTGATTTTGATACTCGTAAATATTACTACTTTTTGACTAATTGTGCAGATTTGCCTAACAACTTTTTCAAAGCAAATCTCACTCAATTATTGTTCATATCATGATCCTTCCTAGGAAAACCTTAATTTTACGTATATAGCCACCCAATTAACTAGAGTTTGGCAAATGAAATATTTTCTTAATTTTTTAAAGTACCACAGACCAACCCTGGTTCTAGTTATTCGTGATTCACGTCATGCATGTTTTGAGAATTCAGCATGCTGCCCTTTAGCATACACCATGCAGGTCAAGTCAACAGCATGCTGATTGCATTCAGATTTATATATGGATCGGAGAAATGTCGGATTATCATACATAAAATTATTATTAATTTTAAAAAAATCAATTCAAAATATTTTAAAACACAAAATTAATAATAATAAAAAATTAAAATTTACAAAACAACAAATCTTAGTTAATATTAACTTCAACAAATTAATAATAATTTTATATTTTATAATTGAAAAAATATCTAAGCTCGTCGTTGCTTTTGACATTGAGTACTCCTTAAATTATGTTTTTTTTCCCTTTCCCATTTCATCCAACATGGCGACATTAATGACCATTTTTCATTCGACTTGTAGAATGCCTCAATTTGTCATTTGTCCTGCCTCCCATCGCAAATGTTATATTTGCAAACAAAGCGCTAGCTTAACTAGCTAGGAAACAAACATGATATAGATATATAGTTCTCACACGTAGGTCTCACATAAAAATCAATCATATCTCTTTACAATAGTTAATATGTAGGTTTACGTGTGAAAATATCAAAAATTATTGTGGAAATATCAACTTTTTATTTTAATTCTACTATTAGATATTTAATCTTTTAAGGTGGACAAAAAAAGTTGAGATTTATATCAATCGGTGAATTCATTGACACACACCAATGAAATGAGCTACCTAGCTAGGAGCCGAATAAAGAGCGACTTAAAGACCAAATTTATTAAAATATTGATAAGTATAATAATGGACATTAGATCAGTATCACCCAAGTGAAACTGCCATATCTGAGACATGGCCGACGAGATGATCAGCCTTGTATGGTGGTCTCGTATTGATGCAAATTTCAAAGCTTTACGTAAATTATTTAAATAGTTGACTTTTCAAAAAAGAAAGAAAAAGTAAAAGAGATTTGAGGTTTGTATCAAAATTCACTTCACCACGTTATACGCACGTGCTTAAATGAATACTAGTTTATTACGTATAATACTAGTAACAATATATATGTTGGGAGTGAGCCAATATCATGAATGAATTATTTGACCTTTCCTTTCCTTAAGCATTTGGACTTGTGACCCTGTTCGAGTCAACACGAAGGACCCCACTACCCTTGAATTACTACTCAAAATAACGTTGCTCAGAGTAAACTTATGCGACTTGGTCTCATATGGAAAGGTTAGACAACTCTATACACATAAATATAAAATTTTAAATAAATTTTATTTTAATTATTAAAAAATAAAATTTGACATAAATTTTTGTACTATATTTTATTTTTTAATAATAAAATGGAGTTTATAGTTGATTCTCATAAATGGACACAAGATTCCATTAACTTAGTGAAAACTTATAGTATATGATAACAGATAGCATATGATAACAAAATGTAGTTAGAGTGAAGTTTAGAGTGAAGTCTCACTTTAAGTTGGTCTAGAAATTAATAAAATATTGACACGCAGGTAGAGAGAATATACCTCTATCTGCGTGTCAACACTTTATTGGTCTCTGGACAATAATAATATTATTAAAATAAAAAGTTAATTAATTAAGTGGATATCTCATTAACTTTTCAGTTTTTTAAATATGAAGTCGTACCCACCAGCATAATTGAGTTTAAGGTGCAGCGTGAAGTGTTTGTTAAAGGAAGAAAAACATGTCTTCAAATTTTAAAATAATAATCAAAGTATATTATTATTGTTATAGTTTCAGAAAAATAATAACGATAGTCGGGACTCAAAAATCTATTGAAACAATTATTTATATGACCTAAACCTTAAAAATAAAAAAATATTTTTATTTCACATTTATTTTTAAATTTATTGAGTTTTTTCTTTAGTAGCTAGGGATAACATATATAACAATGAGATTGTAATAATTAATTTGAAAATATTATGTTATTTTTATACAATTATTAAAAAAAAATTAAAATTGTTAACTTTTTGTGAAACTGATCAGGGAGTACTGCATAAGGTGAAAGTAGTTTGTGAGTATTCTATTTATTGTACTTTGGCACACAGAAGACGTATCATGACATTGCATCACAAAAATATTGGGAATATTATTATTATAATTATTGTATTAGAAGGGTTAAAAAAGTAGAGATGCTTTCTTATTCCTTTTTTGTCTCCTGGTTCGGTTCCGTGTTGGCACAAATTTCTTCAAGGCAATTTCACACCAGAACAAGACCAACAACCCAGTAGCCGCGTGTACTTTAATATTTATTTTCTTCGCTTTAAAATGACTTAATTAATTTATTACAAATAATTATTGTAACACTTCTTTTTCGACTAGTGAAAAAGGAGGTTACGTATAAAAACACTTTAAGCAGAATATCAAAATAAAAATAAATTCTCTTCACACTTTCCCTTGAATCCCCTTACAAACCCTGCCGGAAGAAAAACATAGCATGAGTAAAATTCCCAGTACGAATAAAGAGTGCAGAAATAAGAACTGAAATTGAATAACAAAATCAACTAAACTAAACTGAGATTAACAAAATCAACTGAACTGAATTACATAATCTTACTGAACTAAACTGAATAACATAATCTATTAAATTAAACCAATCTACTGAACTGAACTGATCTATTGAGCTGAAACTGATCCATTGAATTGAACTAATTTACTGAACAATATAAAATGCCGAATTGAATGTGTGACACCCCCAAATCTGGGCCCATACAGCCCAAACTTGAGCTGTCAAAAGACTACAACAAAATTATTACAACGTTTAACAATACAGTGTATAATAATACACAACTAAATCTTCACTATTATTGTCACACTATTTTACAACACGTAAAGACTACGATAGCTATCCCTCGGACTCTCACTCCATCCCCCGACTAGACCCAGCTACGTTCTCATCTCCTGTTGAAAAATAATGGAACAAAAAGAAAGGGTGAGCTCAAATAGCCAGTAAAGAATATTATGACTAAGATAATGACGAATAAATTATTGTTAGCCTTCAACAGTTGAGTTCTTGATAGAATACAATAGACTACAAGGTTTATATCAAAAACTTTAGTTAAATTCTTGAACAACGTTCAGATCAATAATAGTAGCGGAATGAACAATCTATTAGAAGAAATGCAGACTATAATGTCTACTCGCTTCTTTTTTTCAGAAAAATATCATCAACTTTTATCATCTGAAATACCATTAGTCATGATAATACAAATTCACAGTTCCTGGTCATAATCATGCAAATCAACAATTCATCTTTGCACTACGGGCCAAAGATATTCAATATAACACCAACGGTCATAATTATACCAGTATTCAGCATTTGGTCATAATCATACCAAACAACAGTCCATCTTTGCACTACGGGCTAAAGAGAATTTTCACCACGTGTCATAAAAGACACCGAACAGATATATCGCCTTTAACCTATTATATCGCCTTTAACCTATCATCTGTTCAACAATTATATCGCATCTGTGCCCCCGGCCATAGATATTCACAACAACTTGATTTTTGATAATTAGTACAAATAAGAGTAATACAAATGATGAACAGAAGACACAAGATAAACAATAAGTATCGAAAGTTTACTTCGTATAGATTCAAATAATGTCCAAATTGTCAATATGATGTGGAGTAAAATTCAAAAATGATATTCAAGATCCACAGTTCAGAATAACGGTTACAGTTCAATACAAATGTTTAGAAAAATAGGAATATTCAATTGAAATGATATTAGATGAAGCACAAACTATTAAGGAACATATAATCATTTCAAGAACTTTACCAAATAGTATTTACCATACTAAGTTAAGAGTATGAAAAGAATGATATCTCTTACCGTAATAAGTTTGAATAATGGAAGATGAAAAAGATGGTATCGAGTATAAAGGAAAATAATATCACTTACGAACATGAAAGAAAATGATATTACAAACAAATATGGAATAAAAGTGTCATGCGATAATTCGTGGAGATAAATTATTTCCACAAGAGACAAATAAGAAATGAATACAAAGAGTAATTCACCAAACATGCGGTAATCCGCGTAGTCAGGTTATTCTCAGAGATTAATAAGGAATGAATACGAAATGTTATCCACCAACAGGTGGTAATCCGCGCCGTAAGGTTATTCCCACAATTTAATATATGAAAATAAATGACACATCTTATGAGTAAGAGAGAAACGATATTATTTTCGAGAATCAAAGAATGATAATCCCTTACCGTAGTAAGTTTGAATAGTGAAAGATGAAAAATATGGAATCTCTTACCTTAACACGTGACTGGATATTGATTTAAATGATGCTGATTAACTTGAACAGTACTCTTACACTTATAGATCTTCACAAATACTCAAGATGACTTAAGCACACTTAGAGAGAACTTACACAAAGAAGTATTTAGAGAGTGAAAGAAAGAATGAGCAAGAAAGTTTATGAAAAATCGTTAAGTCAAGGCCTCTAAAAATCTTATCATAATCAAGATTTCCTAATTTAATCAAAACCGTTCATTTCAAGATAATGTTTAATCCATACCATTCATTTCATCTTTTAAAATTTCTTTAATCTAAACTATTCATTTAAAGATCATCTTTAATCTACACCATCCATTTCAAATTCTTTATTATCTTTAATCTATACCATTCATTTCATCTTTTAAGATTTCCTTAATCTAAACTATTCATTTAAATATCATCTTCAATCTACACCGTTCATTTGAAATTCTATAATTATTACATTATCTTTAATATATACCATTCATTTCATCTTTATATCACCTAACTTTATATCATTTATTATAATAAAAACAAATAACTTTATCAATTCACTTATTCAACAATAATTCACACTAATTCATTATTATGACTAATTGATATAAATACAGTGTAGTTGGCTCTCTGAGTTAGATATCAAGTCAATTAATAATGAAATACAACTGTTTAATTAACATCATAATAGAGATAACAATAATGTAGAAAGTATGTAAAAGAAAGAATACGTTACTGTGTAATGACAATTATTGATTCAATAATGTGAATTACTGTGCATATGCTACTATGACAATTATCAGTTTAATAATATGAATTATTATGCATGTGACAATAAAGTCAAATATTGTACGATAACTACTTTATCAGTTTAATAATACGAAACACTGTGCAATGCCGTGTGCTACTGTGCAATACCGTGTGCTATTGTGCAATACCGTGTATTACTTGTAATACTGTATATTACTATTATTTTACCACCAGATATTTTAACAATTAAAAGTGATAGTACCATTGACCATTTAAAAATTGTTTATGTCGTTTTCTATATCCGATAATTATTCGTTGTGGGGTCCACCATGATTGGTTCGTACGACGTCGTCGTACGAATATTCCCCGACAGAACGAATATTCTTCAACCAAATGAATATTGTCCGACATAATATAATTTACACATAACATACGTAACTTTTAACTTTATCAATTTAACCACTTACTGTTTCAGGAAAAATATATATGAAGAAAAATTAAATTTTGTATTTCATAAAATTCGGGGTCTTACAGATTGGTTATGTTTATTTCATATCGAGCTCAGAACAAAACAAAAATACACATTGTCACAAAGACAAGTCAAAATACTGCCATAAAGGCACGTACACATTGGACTGCAGATCTAAATGCATACAAAATCGAAAAGGTGTGCTCGGCACTACGAACAACACCAGATCGCAGAACAAAATAGAACAAAATGCTAGGGTCGACCCATACGCCTCTCATAATAAAACACCAAATGTCCACCGAAACACAAAATAGAGACACCGTGGACTGATAACACCGCCACGGAAGATGTCATGTCTTAGTACCCAGAGACATGCCTGTGGTACTCTCACAGGTGGTTATAGCTTAAGTATACCCTACGATACTTTCTAACAAAAAAAATATTATGTCACAACAAATGCGACACAATATCACAAAAGGGATTCTAATACGCACATGCTAAACCGAAATAAATCGACACAAAGTCTCCCAAATATACTAGCATGTACGTTTCTACATAATCAAAATAAATACTAGACATGCTTAATAAGTCTAAAGAGTACAAGAAAAGTTGCGAATATCTAAAATCAAACAAAACTATCATATGCATTTGACTATAAATAATATATCGAGATAATATCCAAATTCTATTGAGGAACAAAACAAACAAATTAAAATCAAATGAGTATCGTTGAAGGAGTACGGAATTCGTACCTGGAATAAGCAATGTAATACCCGAAATTATATTACAAAACTAACTCATCAAATTCCTTCTATCAGAACTAATTAAACATAATAAAAGAATTGATAAATAAATAGTTAATCAATTGATTAAGTTTTACACATTTTCTTTCTCTAAGACAAATCTGAAATCCTTCCGTTCTATACAAAATTCTACATAAAGTTATACATACATAAATATTTTAATCATGGTAACGTATATATTAATATATAATAATATTCTTGTTCCTTTCGAAATACATGTAAGTGTATTTAAAAAAATATTCTTTCTAATTTTAAATTCTATTACAAATAAATATTTTATTCTTATTCTTATTTTTTGTCAAAACATTAAAGTTACAAAAATATTAATTTAATATTCCAAAATGCTAATTATTGACAGAGATATACTAAAATATATAAATTAAAAACTAAATAGCTTACAAAATTAAAACTAATATAGAAAATTAAATAATTACATAAAGAATGAAAAAAGTGACATACCCGAAATTATGAGATCCGCAGTCCGTCCACGTCCTTGACACCAAAATTTTTAATTATGGAGGTCCTTACTAAAAAGACCCTCACACAAAAAGTTCCTCACAAAATAGGAGGTACTTAATGTTTGGTATATAAAACTAAAAGGGGGTGAAGTCATATATATAGGCTAAAAGAATGGAAGGAGTTTTAAAAATGGGTGATGTGGGACTTTTAGGAAAAAGAACCGGGTATTACATTACCTTCCCCTTAAAAAGGATTCTGTCCCTGGAATTAAAAAAAACGGGATGAACCTAATTATCAAAAAGATGTGAATACTTCGCTCGAATATAATTTTCACAAAACAAACGTAATGGTTTTCCTCTGGAATCTTATCAAAACGGATAGGGCACCACGTGCAACAAATGATAATGATAACTCTTCAACACTGAGACACGAAATACGTTATACACATAAGCTAATTATGTAGGCAAAGCTAACCGAAATGCGACTTCGCCAACCTTTTCTAAAATCTCAAATGGACAATAAAATGCGGACTGAGTTTATCCATTAACCCAAATCGTCGAATACTGATTGAGCATACCTAAATTTCTTCTTAGTCACGGCTACAATCTCTACAGTGATTTGAACGAACTCAGACCATTCTATGGCCTTCTCACTAACCTCAATCCATCAAATTGGTGCCCACACTTCCTACCATGCAGTGCTTTAAATGAAGTCATCCCAACGCTTGTATGCCAGCTATTGTTATAATTTTTTTTAAAGGCTCAAATAATCATCTTAATTAGTCGACCACTCTAATGCACAAGACCTTAACATATTCTTCGAAGTTTGAATAGTCCACTGTAATGCACGTCGATGTTGTTCTATTCTGCTGATCTGTTTGCTATGTGAATCTTCAACTTAGTCTATTATATTTTTATATCTAAAATTTTGGACCAGGCTAACAAATTTGATCCCTAAATCCTTGTACAATATATTCAAACATAAGGGTTGTACAAAATAAAATTACTTGTTATACATTAAAATCTTTTACATAATATTTGTTATTAATAATCAAATGTTGTCTTGCACCTAACATGGCCCAGGGCTTAACACTGCCTGTTATTCAGCGCCACACAATATTTTTACAGGCTTCACACTTGAAACAAGCTTGATGGTAAACTCAACTTCCTATTGCAATGAATACCCTGATAATTCTTAATTAAATACATCAGAAAGCTCACGAACGAATGAAATATTTTCAATACAACTCTTTCAAAGAGGTATCCTTTACAAATATCAAATACTCTTCATAACCCTTAGCCACCAACTTTTCAGCTTTTAAAACAAAAATCTATTTCACCACATTACCCACTTGTGAACCTTGAAACACAAAATCTGGAGAATTTAAATTTCCAAAGATAACATTCTTCGCTTAACAATCAATAGTGGTCTCATACTTATCCAACAAGTTCATCCCAAGAATCACATCAAAATCGTATATACACATAGACTTTTAGCCCCACGAATCTTATTTAGAAAACTAATAGAAATAACCTTGGTACAAATAAGAGAAGAAAAAAAAATTCCCATAAGAGGAACAATAGACATAGCAGAATCTAAGGACTGAGATAGCACACCAAGATGACGAACAAAAGAATACAAAACAATTAAATGAGTAGAGTCAAAACCAATAAAAATCTCACGACTGCCAATTAAAAGCGTGCCAAAATAGAATATTATGCATCTGTCACCTAATTATATCATAAGGCGAACACACGTCCTCCGTGGTGCAAACCAAAACTGCCACCATTATCACTGCCTCCACCACCTCTAACGGTTTTACGAGCCCTCGACAAAACAAAATGGACGAAAGCGAAATTGATTTAAGGCAAATTCGAATAAAAACTCTTACGATAGCTGAACAAGATTTCAAATAGAACAAAAATCTATCCCAGATGTCTACCCATAACTCATAGATCAAACCTAAATAGGTTTTCTACAAGAAAGAACCTTAGCTCTGATACGAACTCTGTAACACCCCCTTCCCGACTAGTGGAAAGGGAGGCTATGCACAAAGGAATTCTAAGCAGAATGTAAAAACAAAAATGAACCCTCTTCACACTTGCCTTTGAATCCCCTTGCAAACCTTGCCGAAAGAAAAACACAACATGAGCCAAATGCCCAATACGAATAAAGAGTGCAGAAATAAGAACTGAAATTGAATAACAAAATCAACTAAACTAAACTGAGATTAACAAAATCAACTGAACTGAATTACATAATCTTACTGTACTGAATTGAATAACATAATCTACTAAATTAAACTAATCTACTGAACTGAAACTGATTTACTGAATTGAAATTGATCCATTGAACTGAACTAATTTACTGAACAACATGAAAGGCTGAATTGAATGGTTGTGTTTATTTCATACCGAGCTCATAACAAAACATAAATACACCTTATCACAAAGACAAGTCAAAATACTGTCACACAGGCAGGCACACATTAGACTGCAGATCCAAATACATACAAAATCGAAAAGGTGTGCTCGGCACTACGAACAACACCAGATCATAGAACAAAACAAAACAAAATGCTATAGTCGACCCATACGGCTCTCACAACAAAACACCAAATGTCCACCGAAACACAAAATAGAGACACCGTGGACTGATCACACCGCCACGGAAGATGTCATGTCTCAGTGCCCAGAGACATTCCTGTGGTACCCTCACAGGTGGTTATAGCTTAAGTATACCCTACGATACTTTCTAACAAAAAAAATATTATGTCACAACGAATGCGACACAATATCACAAAAGGGATTCTAATACGCACATGCTAAACCGAAATAAATCGACACAAAGTCTCCCAAATATACTAGCATGTACGTTTCTACATAATCAAAATAAATACTAGACATGCTTAATAAGTCTAAAGAGTACAAGATAAGTTGCGAATATCTAAAATCAAACAAAACTATCATATGCATTTGACTATAAATAATATATCGAGATAATATCCAAATTCTATTGAGGAACAAAACAAACAAATTAAAATCAAATGAGTATCGTTGAAGGAGTACGGAATTCGTACCTGGAATAAGCAATGTAATACCCGAAATTATATTGCAAAACTAACTCATTAAATTCCTTCTATCAGAACTAATTAAACATAATAAAAGAATTGATAAATAAATAGTTAATCAATTGATTAAGTTTTACACATTTTCTTTCTCTAAGACAAATCTGAAATCCTTCCGTTCTATACAAAATTCTACATAAAGTTATACATACATAAATATTTTAATCATGGTAACGTATATATTAATATATAATAGTATTCTTGTTCCTTTCGAAATACATGTAAGTATATTTAAAAAAATATTCTTTCTAATTTTAAATTCTATTACAAATAAATATTTTATTCTTATTCTTATTCTTATTTTTTGTCAAAACATTAAAGTTACAAAAATATTAATTTAATATTCCAAAATGCTAATTACTGACAGAGATATACTAAAATATATAAATTAAAAACTAAATAGCTTACAAAATTAAAACTAATATAAAAAATTAAATAATTACATAAAGAATGAAAAAAGTGACATACCCGAAATTATGAGATTCGCAGTCCGTCCACGTCCTCGACACCAAAAATTTTAATTAGGGAGGCCATTACTAAAAAGACTCTCACATAAAAAGTTTCTCACAAAATAGGAGGTACTTAATGTTTGGTATATAAAACTAAAAGGGGGTAAAGTCATATATATAGGCTAAAAGAATGGAATGAGTTTTAAAAAGGGGTGATGTGAGACTTTTAGGAAAAAGAACCGGGTATTACAATTATACCTATTATAAATCACTAGTTTTACTTTTAAATTTTACATAAATTTATACTAATCTTGAATTTCAAAATTTCACAAGTTAATTTCAAAAAATTTATGGTTTTCGGCACCTTACACCAACCATCATGCTTCAGCATCTTGTGGCAAATAACCTTCGAACAAATTAAGAAATTACTCCCAAAATCTTGGTCTCAAGAGAGGAGGTCACTGCCTCTGTGGGGGAGAGAGGGACCCACCCTTATTAGCGTCCGATCTCTTAGCTTGTGACGCTAAGTATTCAAGTGCTCCAACAATATCATTGATGAGGGGGCGGATATTTGGTTGTTCTTGAATACAAATGCATATATTACAGTAATGGCAACAGTATGGTGCAAAGAACAGGCAGAAAAACGTCCTTGCAACAATGGGTGTGCCATCTGAACAAACTTTCTTTTGTCTCCCAAGAAAGGACGAGACTGCAATGAAGAAAGCACAAGACAAGATGAGAGAAATCAGAACCACAATCCAGAACTGGGAAAATAACCGTCCCAAAATGTTCTAGATTATAAGTGCATCACATCTCATGCAAAAAAATTATATTTATAGAGCAGTAGCCATAAGAAAAAAAAATCATATCTATTGTAACCATCAAAATTTAGATTAAGTTTGTTTAAGACCCAAAACGATGAAAACAAGGAAAATGGCGTCTATAATTTTCGTGAATTTTAACCTAAGTAACAAAAGCCAGGTAAGAAAGGGTTAAAGAGAAAAGTCTGCTGCTAATTAAAATAGAAACATCATTTCAAGAATGCAGATTCTTGGGAGCCTTAACAGTGCAGTCAATAACCCCTTAAATGGAGATCAAGCAAACTAAATGCGGGAGAATTTTCATGAATAACTCACCCACACAACCAAGTTCTGCTGTCACGGATTTTTAGTGTTGTCAATGGCCTTGCGCCTTGTAATCAGCTCCAAAGGAACCACACCAAAGCTATAAATGTCAGATTTTAGAGTCAATTTGCCACTCAATGCAGACTCTGGGGTGCAGTATCCATAGGTCCCCCTCACTCGCGTTGAAACATGAGTGTTGTTAACAACAGGTCCCAGTTTAGCAAGTCCAAAATCTGAGAGCTTTGCATTGAAAGTATATTTGAAGATTTTAAATCAGGATAAATAACAGGTGGACTAGCTTTGCAGTGGAGATACTCAAGGCCACGAGCAGCACCAACAGCAATGTTAAGTCTTGTACTCCATCCCAGTGGTTCCTTACCAGGTTCTACATCTGAGCATGGGAAATAACATACCATCTAATTAATACTTCTGCCAGAGAGAGTAAAATATTTAAATTGCATAAATGTCAAGTTAACAATATACATGTCTATTAAAAGATAGGCGATGAGTGGGTTTTACATTTATTTATTGAAAATTTTTAAGCTTAATTATTTTTGATTTTTTAAGTATTTTAGGTATTATTATTTTTATTTAATTTTAATTTTGTAGGCATTAAAGAGTGAAGGGAATTTTTGTAAATATGCAACATTGACAGGCTAGGCGCATGGCGCGAAGCAGCTGGGTAGCATAAAAAAAAGACGTGGATCAGCAGTAGCAAGGGCGTGCCTAGCGCTAAGAGAAGGATTAAGGGAGCTTTAGGAACGGCGCCGTTTAGCAGGCGGTTAGCAGCAGATGAAATGGATTGCGCAATGAATGGGGGTCCTTGGTTAAAGCCATGCATGCATGGCGCGGGCGGCTGGTTCAGCATAGAGCGCGTGGTGCATTTCTTCAGTACTTTGGCAACATTATAGCGGATCCCACACTTGGCTTTCCTTCAGCAGATTATTCTTGCTTTGCTTTTACGAGGGGTCCAAGCAATAATCAAAAGGAAGGCTTAAATTAATTCTAAATATTATTAAAATTTAAAAAATTAATAATTTTATTAAGGTTCGAAAAAATTAAAAATATGAAAGGGGAGGACAGATTTCAAGGATAATAATCTAGAGAGAGTTGAATCCAAAGAAGTAATATCAAATTTTCAAACACGTGAAAGAGAGCAAAATTTAAAGGCAAAAATAAAAAACGGAATGTGGAAATTTGGAATTGCTACCACAATTTTTATTTTCTCTACTTTTAATGTTTGTAATTTCAAGTTAGCTATGTAGTCGTGGCGACATTATGATTCTAAATTATCTATAATAGGTATAACGACATGATAGAATTTTATGCCAGTTTATAACTTAGAAGAGTCCTTCTATGCGGACAGGAAATTGGGACTGGAAAATTGGACTGGTCAATTTATTTATTTATTTTTCTTTTGACTCCCAAAATTTTTATAATATTTATTTTGACTCAAAATATTTACAGAATTCAGTGATTTAGGTATAATTTGGATGAATGTAAATAATCAGGGTTGTACAGTCTAAATTACACATAAATCACTGAATTCTATAAATATTTGAGTCAAAATAATTATTATAAAAATTTTGGGAGTCAAAAAAGAAAAAAAAAAGGAAAAAATTGGACCGATCCAATTTTTCGGTCCCAAATTCCTGTCTGCTTAGACATATTTAACTTAAAATTAGAACTATCGTAATTATATATATATATATATATATATATATATATATATATATATGTATGTATGTATGTATGCATTATTAACGCCTGATTTGAATTGTTTGCCAAATCATCAAATAGCAAGTAATAAACTTGCACAAAAAATAAATAATAAGTACACCAAAAGCTTGACGACTTGAGCCACTGGGAAATAGTTCCAATGTGAGAATTTGTACGCATTAAAATATCAATAATGGAAAAAAATAATTGTTTTAGTGTTGAGAATAATAATAATTGTATGTGTTAAAGACATGTTTCGCCAACTCCTAATTGACCTTGACCTAATGAGTCCAATCTAAATGCATGCTAGCTTACTTTAAACTTGGATAGGCTCAAAATATTTTTGATATTTTTACTGCCTTGATATTACTAGTCATCCAAGTATCAACTAGTAATTTTTATAAAAAAAACTATATTTCTACATGAAAATCTGCTTTCTTACTGGAACTCAAAAAATGACAATTCCTTAATTAGTTAACTCAACTAAGGATCATTCTCTATTAATACAATGTAGAAACTCTATAAATACATGGTGCATGAGATGCAAGATAAACACATAATATTATTGTATTAACTCTAAACCCTAATACCTTCATTGTTAATCGTTTTATTCTCCCAAAATTTGTATTGATTCTCACACCGGAGGGTTTTCCTCCGTGGCTACCGTCGTCGGATCATCGATGTGCTCTTTTTTGCGAGTTTATTCTACTTTCGGGTCTGACGACAAGTCTTGGACAAAATTGAGTTAACACTGACGCTAAAATGAGGACCTCTAACAGTTTAAAGAAAAATTTTCATTGTCGAAATTATCTAATTTGACCCTTGCACGGTTCAAAAAAATTTATAATTCACTCTTAACTACTTTAGGGGTTTTGCATTCACTTCTTATAGAGAGTACATACATGTTTAGACATCTCTTCAGACTTTAGCTCCGGTACCACAATCGTCACCAAACCACTATAGTAATTATTATAAAGAGGTACGCTCGCAATCACGTCAACGGTCGAATGTTGACAGGCAGTGTCCCTTTCAAGAGGTTCAAAATTAAAAAAAAAAACCTCTGATAAAAGGAACTAGACAAGCAATTAGCACATCTGTATAACTCTGATTATTTATATGCATCCAAATTACATATAAATAACTGAATTCTGTAAATATTTGAGTCAAAATAAATATTATAAAAATTTTGGGAGTTAAAAGAAAAAATAATAAATAAAATTGACCAGTCCAATTTTTTGGTCCCAATTTCCTATCCGCATAGGACTATTACAGTATTCAAATAATACACAACTAAGTCTTCATTATTATTGTCATACTATTTTACAACTTATGAAGACTAATACAGCTACAACTCGGATCTTCACTCCATCCCCCGACTAGACCCAGCTACTCTCTCATCTCCTGTTGAAAAATAATGGAACAAAAGGAAAGAGTGAACTCAAATAGCCCAGTAAAGAATGTCATGACTAAGATAATGACAAATAAATTATCGTTAGCCTTCAACAGTTGAGTTTTTGATAGAATAATTTAAACAGCAAGTTTTAATTCAACAACTGCAGTTAAATTCTTAAACAAAGTTCAGATCAATAACTGCAGCAGAATAACAACCATTAAAAAAATTATATGGACCATAATGTCCACTCGCGTCTCTTTTTAAGGAAAACATCTTCAACTTTTGTCATCTGAAAGATCATTGGCCATTATAGTACAATTTCACAGTTCCTGGTCATAATCATGCAAGTCAACAATTCATCTTTGCACTACGGGCTAATGATATTTAATATAGCATCAACGGTCATGATTATACCAGTCTTTAGCCTTTGGTCATAATCATACTAAACAACAGTTCATCTTTGCCCCAGGCCAAAGAGAACATTCACCACGTGCCTTAAAAAATACATCATCAAATATATCGCATTTAACTTATCAACGCCTTTAATCAATTTGTGCCTCAGGCCACATATATCAACAACAATTTAATTCTTGATTATTAGAATTATAACAGAGATATTAATAATGAACAGAAGAAACAGGATAAACAATAAATATCAGAAGTTTACAATTTTTACTTTGTGCAGATTCAAATAATGTCCAAATTGTCAACATGATGTGGAGTGAAATTCAAAAATAATATTCAAGATCCATAGTTCAGAATAATGGTTACAGTTTAATAGAAAGATTCACGTAAATAGGAAGGTGCAATTGAAATGATATTAAATGAAGCGTAAACTATTAAGGGACATATAATCATTTCAACAGTTTTACCGAATAATACTTACCATAGTAAGTTTAAGAGTATAAAAGAAATGATGTCCCTTACCGTAGTAAGTTTGAATAATGGAAGATGAAAAAGATGGTATCTCTTACAAGTAAGAAAATAATACCATTTATGATGATGAAAAGAATGATACGCCTTACCTTATCACGTGACTGGATATTGATAAAAATGAGATTGATCAACTTATATATTTATAATATAATTAGTAATTACCACATATAAATTTCAAGGTGTATGATAACTCGTATATTATGAACTATCAAAATTATTTATATAATATAAATTTTTGTACTGTAAAATAATAACTTCAAAAATAATTTTTGAAATAATATTTCAAAATAAATCTTTCAAAGAAAGCTTTTTTTTAAAAAAATAAATCTTCTCAAAGAAGAGTTTTCTAAACGAAGATTTGTGAATACTGTGTGAAATAGGTATTTATACAATTACTATACTTTAATAAAACACTTACTTGAAAAATTCCTGCACTCCTTTTGATTTTCAAACACTGAAAATAACCTTACTATTTTGAGAGAAAACTCACAAAATACTTATAAATTTTTTTTATGTTTTATGCGTGATTTTTCTATTCAGCTGAGCAAATTATTTATAGGAGAAAATGAGTTACTGTGCGTGGTAGGTGGGTTGGCGTGTTGCACGCCAGCTTGAGAAATTTTCAGCAGTCGCATGACTACTTTCTTCACCAACTTCAGCAAAGTTCAATTCCAATTTTCATTCTTCATGTGGCCCTCATAGAGGGCCCACATGTTTACTATTTAAAATAATAAAATTTAATTTTTTTTTATATATATATTTTTATTTATTTATTTTTCTTCATGTTGGTCCTACATATATAATAAAATAATGTTACAACAATAATTCAACAATAATGTAAGAAACACGTTACAGATTATTATTAATTTAATAATATAAATTACTATATATTTGCTAATGTGACAATTATTAGGTTTAATAATTTTAACATACAGTGCAATAACAATTATTGGTTCAATGATATAAAATACAGTGTAATGACAATTATTGAATCAATAATGCAAAATACTGTGTAACTACAATTATTGATGAATACTGTGCAATGACCACGTTATCAGATCAATAATATGAGACACTGTACAATACCGTGTGCTACAGTAAAATACCATGAATTACCGTATGCTACTATTCTTTTATCATCAGTATTTTAACAGTTTAAAGTGATAACACTGTTGACTATTTTTATTTAAAAATGTTATTTCTATCGTTTTCTATATCCGACAAATATTTTGTTGTGGGGTCCACCAATGATTAGTTATTTCGGTGCCGTCGTACGACCGAATATTTTTCGATAAAACGAATATTGTCCGACAAAATTAAATTTGCACATAACATCCTTAACTTTTAACTTTATCAATTTAACCACTTACCGTTTCAGGAAAAATATATATGAAAGAAAATTGAATTTTGTATTTCATAAAATTCGGGATCTTACACAAATGACACTCCAAGTGTAACTTCATAACTCAATACTAATAACAATAATAATACATATATTTTTCTCTTACAAAAAAAGGGCCCCATGGGTTGCGGGGTTCTTGCCACGAGCACGTGGTACTTGATAATATCAATAAGGCACTCACTAAGGTCATGTTTATTTATAAGAATTATAATTTCGAAATTATAATCCTAAGATAAGAATTATAATCCCAAAATCATGTTTATTTGAAAGTATTACACATGAAATAAGACTATTAATCTCATATTTGTTTTATTTGTTAGTCTAGAATTTATAAAATGACTTAATATGGGGTACTATTTTTAATCAGAGATTATAATCCCAAGACAATTAAGTCATTTTTATAATACTTGGACTAATAGTTCTAAGTCTAAATTTAAAAACAAACAACACATTTTTAGAATTAATAGTTTTATCTTAAGTATAATCTTTGCAAACAAATATAACCTTAGGATTATAATCTATATATTAGATAATTTCGGAATTATAATTATTACAAACAAACATAACCTAAGAGTCATGAAAGAAATATAAAACTATGACCTACACAAAAGTCACGTGTCAAACTTATAACTGAACCATTCTCATGGGCAATATTTGCGACTACATAAATGAAAAGCAAAGCAAAATTTATGTCTAATTATTTATTTACTTTTAAAATAAAATTTGTACATCATGTCACGTTTTAAATCCCCTTTTTAGAAATGAATTATTCACTCTAGATTACGCTAGTAAAATAAAATAGACTTAGATTACGACTTTTTTCGTTTTATGGTTGTATTAAACCTAATTCATCCTAAGATATCGTCCCCCTTAAGCCAACCCAATAGGGCTTTGTTCAATTGATAATTGAGATTCCCTCGTAGTCGTGCGGCTAAGAAAGCTAATGTTGTCAATGGAAGGTAGGAATGTTTTATTTATGGATATATCTATAGGTACAACTAATGTACACTCCGGGTACCGATACGACAAGTCCTCAAGTCGTTTTGATAAAATCAAAGAAACCCAAACAACCATCACTTGCTTGCTAAAACTGGCCAATTCCTCTCCTATTTCTTCACGTTCTTCCTCTCCTTATTCTCTCTCCTCCCTCTTCTTCTCTTTATTACCCTTTTGACTCTTCTTCCCCTTCTCTCTCCTCAACCCCAATAAATCTCATCGACAGAAAAAACCACTATGTCAAGATCTGAAATAGATAGATTACATATATAAGTATAAACTAAATCCATAACTTTAAAACTCCATAAAAATCTAAATTTCGTTACTCACCTCTCCAAGCCAAAATTTACAACAAGTAAATAAGAGGTGAGAGATTCTCAATCTATGTCCACTGAAGAAAACTTCTGTAATATGAAATTCTCGGGTGATGTGCTTAGATTTCAAGGATTTGAGATGGGGTGGGTTGGTTGAGCCCAATTGAGCCTATTTGGTCAAAATTAATTTTTGGTTAAAACTCAAAAACCTTGAGAAAATATGTGGGTGTTCAATTTGGGTCAGCCAAAACTGGTACATATTGGAGGTGAGGAGAGAGAAGAGTCAAAAGGGTAATAAAGAGAAGAAGAATTAGAGTGTTAGAAAGTTGTTTTGAGTTTATTCGATTTTATCAAAACGACTTATGGGCTTGTCGTATCGGTACCCAGGGTGTACATTGGATGTACCTATAGATATATCCTTTATTTATTGCAATCGGGGAACAGGAGGGCATGTGTACGTAATTATGACAAGCCCCATGACTTTGGGATTTGAGGCGTGTAATAATTTTCTTTACAATAAGCATGTAACATGCAATTGCAGTGTCTTTACAATAAGCATGTAACATGAAACTGTACTAGCATATATTACTCCATTCGTCCATAAAAAAATGTCCAATATATAAAATTACGTATATCAAAAAAATATTTTTATATTATGTAATTTCTTAAAAAAGTAAAAATAACACTTAGGCTATGTTTGTGATTAGACTATTTACATTAATTTAATATTATTTTACACTATTTAATTCTTTGATGAGGAATTATTAATCCCTTAATGTCGAACCATTAATCTTATAAAATTATTTAATAGTTTAAAATAAGAGAGACTATTAAATTCTCTTTTTAAAAAAAAATATCTCACCCTAAATCACGCGAGTAAAATAAAATAGAGTTAGATTACGTTTTTTTGTTTTGTTTTATGATTGTATTAAACCTAATTCATCTCAAAATATCGCCCCCTTAAGCCAACCCAATAGGGCTTGATAATTGAGATTCAATCGCTTAGAAAGCTAATGTTGTCAATGGAAGGTAGGCATGTCTTATTTATTGCAATCTGAGAACAGGAAGGCATGTGTACATAATTATGACAAACCTCGTGACTTTCGGATCTGAGGCGTGTAATAATACCACAAATGATAAGTTGCAAACATGGGCCTCACGTCTATTATTCTGGAGCTATCCAACATTAGTATACCAAATAGTTATAAGAAAAATGGACAGTCGTCCATGACCCAAAAAATGCACAGTATTTCACAGGTTAGGCAATATTCATTTTGGAGTTCACAGAGTCGAATCATAGGAAAGGATGGTAAAAATGTAAAATTTTACCAAAAATAATATATAAAATTATTTTAATATAAAAATGTAGTTCAAGTCGCATAACATCTATCACAATGATGTTGTATATTTATATCACCTTATATCTGAACTTCTGGAGTGATTAAAGTTCTTTACATCCCTGCTTCTTCATCTTTTTTAAAGCAATATTGAAGCATAACATCAAAGTAATATAGATCATGTTTGTTTACAAAAATATATTTAAAATTTAATTATTTATCTTAATTTAATTTTATTTCGGATTATTTATCTATTGACGAGGGACTATTAGTCTTATAAAGCCATTTGATAACTTAAAATAAAAGGGACTATTAATTTCACATTCATCATGAGATTATATATAGTCCCTCATAAATAGTTTTAGAAATGATAAAAAAAAAATAGTCCATAGGACTATTTAAAGTATTATTAATTCCTTCTCATGAGATAAAATAGTCCGAAATAATGTTAAATTAAGATAAATAATTCAATCTCAATCACATTTTTTTGCAAAATAATATAGCTATAAAATTTTAATTACACGTATAAACGTCAATAATAAGCAAGCTACATGTAACAATCGATCATTAATTCCACATATCAACTTATCAACCTGAACAATAACTAAATGATACAAACCAGATCAACCAATGAAAGGAATAGCCACAATATTCAAAGATCAATATCATGTTATCCATAGTCCACACATACTAAGTTAAACAATAAATCCACACTCTAAATTACAAATTGTGTAAAAGAAGTGGTAAATATTAAATAGTTAAAGTAAGACGTCCCCAAACTAATATTCTTGTGTAAATGATTATTAGCATGCTAACCTTCATAATTGTTATGTTTCATATGTGAGTAGAAAATCAAAACAACATAATCAACTCTTAAGACTTGATAGTTGATGATATTAAATAAAATTAAATACCACATCCGTTTCAAATTATAGGATCATAATTAACTCTTAAAAATTAATTTAAAATATTTTAAAACTTAAATTTAAGATTATTTATCAAAAACTATAAAATAATAATTCTTACAATAAGTAATATTTTTTTGAATAATTTACAAAGTTTATCATTCTATTAACTAAAAAAAAAAAATACTAATCTTAAATTTAAAACTATATTAAATTGACTTTTAAAAGTCAATAATATTTTTTATCGGAAATTAAGTCGACGCAAAACAAACAATATAAAATATAGAAAGAAGAAAAACACAAGATTTAACGTAAAAAATTCTTATAAGGAAAAATTACAGGTCAAACGCCGAATCTCCACTATATAAATAATAACGAGTTTACAATAATCCTCCTAAATTTTATGCCCAAAAACTTGATATTACACAATATGATAATTTTCACGGCATAACTTTTTGTACAAACTATAAATTACAAAACCTTCCCTCCCATGATAGTACAATTTTTTTGCATGAAATATAAAAGATGCAAAAATTCTTTCCCTCACAAAAATACAAAATTCACTCACATTTTCTCTCAACTTTTATGATGTTATATGATATTTAGTTGTACTTGTTAGAGTTCATGTCCTAGTGACCACTTATTTGATATAATTGCTTAATATTTTTGATATTATATTTGATTGAACAAATGAATTATTTTATTATGCTTTTATTTACTGCGTTATATAAATGTTAGCATAATAAAAATCCTTAGAATAGTGATACGAATTATATAGATTCAAGTATGTGACTTGAACATGAGATTATATAATTACAATTAGTATCATTGCTCTTAAATGTCCATAGTCGAATATTATTGTTAATGGGACAACAATGATGCATTGAGACTAGTATGTGAATTGACTGATGGCCAAATCTCATTGGTCATAAATATATGAGATATTGAGTCAATACATAAGTACATGTTAGAGAACAATGTACTGGACATACTATGATAATTTTACGTGAAGTAATATGCAAAGTGTCATCAGAAATTCTCATAGTGACAATGATGTAATGATCATCCGACCTGAAATCACTATATTATTATACGAAAATTTATGTATTTTGATATCATCAAATGTCACCTTTAATAGGGTGGACAATAAAAGTGATTATTGGGTACATCATGAATCATGTGAGAAATATGAGTGATCTAGATGGAATTTAACCCTCCTATATAATAGGGGTGATATCTATAGGCCTCTTGATTGAGTATGGCTATGAAATGTATGGTCATGCTCAAATAGTGATTTGTTTCATATAGTCTACTCATTGCTCAAGAAAACTCAGATTAAATTATGAAGAGTATGAAACATTCTATGCCTCGAGTTTAATCTAGGATGTCAAGGTTAAAAGGATTAAATTATATTGAAACATTGGTCACGAAAATGTTGCATCGAATTACCGATCTTATTATTACTTGGGTAGCAGTGATGCATTACTAGATGCCGCTCATTGTTTATAATTGTATAATACGATTTTAAAATTATTATCAACGTAATAATAACCTATAGGGTCACACGTTAAGAACGTAATTAAAAGGGAATTAATTTAAATTGTAAGAATTTAAATATGTCAATATAATTGATATTATTTAAATTGCGAATTTAAATTAATAGGATAATTCATCTATATATGTATATTAATTAAGTCAGACTTAATTATATATATAAATTCGGATTAATTCTTTTTGACTGCTATATATATATGATATATTAGAAGAGAAAGTCACGTAAAAATAAAACCAAAACCCTAGCCGCTTTTAGAAAGAGACGAGAGAGAAAAATATTCAGAAAATTCAGATCTTGGTGGCTAGTACCGCAGTTCCCTGTTGCTGCAAATTGTGTGACGATTCGCAGAGCGTTCATGTGGATATCGTAGAGGCGCAGTTCCGTTGGATTGCGTTGAGGATTCGAAGCTTTTCCAGAAGTTTCATCGTCTCCATTCAAGCTCGGATAATCGGTAAAATAAATCTAAACCTCTTAATTAATATGTTTTCGCATAGATCCTATTTTAGGGTTTCAGAAATTATCTTGAAATTTTTTAAATTCCGCTGCTTTTACAATCCGAAATCCCTACAGTACTACAATTCAACAATTAAGAATAAGACTCTATTTATAGAGTACCAATAACTTTTCTCTTCATATTTAAAATAGGACACATCCCTTCTACATAGTCATTCTTTTCTGAATATGACTTGAGGAGTATCCGAATAATTTCTCTCTTGACTAGAATTCCCTAACTATTTCAATTTCATGTCTAAATAGGATTTAGGTAGTATCCTAATAATTCATCTATCGACTCAAATATCTGAATACTTCAAATTTATCACTGTTATCGTTGTCATATTTACCACTATTATTCACACCATTCGTATCATGCGCAATATTTATATTATCTGCATCATTCGTGTCACCCGCGCTGTCTGTAACATCAATATTATTAGCGTCACTCACGTTATTCGCATTATTTGTACCATTCGCATCATCTTCATCTTCATCAACATCTCTATCATCTTCATTATCTAACGATTGTAACTGTGATCATCCATAAGCACAAAACCTCTTGTTTATCATCATAACGAAATATCAAATCCAACTCCTTGAAACTTAATTCTCTTTTTTTTGTCATATTAATACAACTAATTTTTCTTTACCTTAGATCCAATTAACCTAGTTCTGATACTATTTGTTGGGAATTAAGTCGACGCAAACCAAATAATATAAAATAAAGTGAGTAGAAAAACATAAGATTTAACGTGAAAAACCCTTAAAGAAAAAAATCACAGGCTAAATTTCGAATCTCCACTATATCAATAATAATATATTTACAATAATCCTTACAAATTTTATGCCTAGAAACTTGATGCTACACAATATGATAATCTCTACGGCACTACTTTTTGCACAGACTAAAAGTTACAAAACCTTCCCTCCTGTGATAATACAATTTTTTTGTACGGAATATAAAAGCTGCAAAAATTATCTCCCTCACACAAATACAAAATCCTCTAACATCCTCTCTAAATTCTTAAGATGTTATATGATGTTTAGTTGTACTACACTTTAACAATTAAATATAATAATTTATTTATAAAGTATCCACAATTTTTTTCTTCATATTTTAAATAAGACAATTTCTTTCCATAATAACAATTATTTTTTTGAATATAATTTGAGGAGTATCCCAAAAATTTCTCACTCGACTCAAATTCCTAATTATTTCAATAAGTTTGATAACTTGTGTGAGGCACGAGTTAGTTCGTATAACTTTTTTCATAAATATTTAATAATTTTTTATTAATATATTTATTATTTTCTGCTTACATAATACATATATAATGTTAATAATTTAGTTTAACACATTCTACTACAATTGAAAGGAATTTAATTATTTTTAATATTATGTGATTAAAAATTACAAATTAATTGTTAAAATGAAACTTTTCATATTTCTATTTCCACAATTTGAGAAAAATTAATTACATTTATTTAAGTAAAATTATATATAGCTTTTAATATTTTAAGATTTTTTTTCTTATTCTTCATCCATAACTCAAGTAAAATTAATTTTAATTATTATACCATATTAAATGCAATAATACTATTCAAGTTAACTCATTTTAATTGATGAGTAAACTCGGATGGTCATTTAATTAATCTCCTCATGTGATTTTATATTATATTATAGATTTTATATTTAAATAAAATTTAAGACATATTTTAATAATTTTATATTTTAAAATGAAGGGAGTATCTAATTTGGGTTTGGCTGTAGAAGTTTAAAGACATTACTTGGCGTTATAATTTTAAAAATCAGAATATAATAATTTCAGATTCGTTGGACCACTTATAGGTCAAAAAGAGTTATTTTTTTCTTTCAAATTTATCCCATTTTGACAGGATTGCAAGATCTCACACCTATGGATGACAATGATACGGTAGCAGTTTTCTAATGAATTGGCATCGGATCGTTAGAAAAAAATCTTAGACCGGAACTACACTTTATTGGTCCCGGTTTATGGAATTGTGTTATCGTAATTTTACCGCTTAGTTTTTAATAATAAATTGTATCGTTAATGAATTAAACATGTAATTTGTAATTTAAATTACAATACAAATAAAGTTTACACAACAAATATTATTGATAATAATTGAATTTATTTTCAAAAAAAAAAAAAAAGCTTGACAATAAATAAAATTTAAATATCTTAAATAAAAGTCATAATCCTTTTATTTCGTTGCGGTGCACCACTAATTTTAGCACCACATCAATATTGGTTTAATTTTTTTGTTTTATAATTGTACTATTTAGCTAACGATACGGAAAAAAAATCAATCGTTTCAATGCGATTTAACAAATTTTAAGACGATTACGATTTAAATTGTCATGATTATTTATACCGATCCGACCTAATAATCTTATGCAATTTTATACAATCTAGTGCAATTTTTCTTATATTTACAATTTTACATCAATCCGAATTGTTTTGCTCACATTAAGTTGGCAATCCTATGTAATTCTATTTGGATTCTATACTATCCCACAATCCGGATAGAATAGCATTGGATCCTCATAATCTTCACCATTAAGTAAAATGATTCTCTTTTGGTTAGCTAGTTTTCGCCTAGTCTTGGTGCCAAGAAATTCAAAAACGTCTGCATTCCGCAATAATCATAGCTAAGTTATTCGTAAGTCCTTCACCACCCACCTCACGGTTTCTTCCTCTTCCACATTGCGGATCACTTGAAATGGGTCCTACGCAGATACTATTATATTATTCATAATGTGAAAAATTGGAAAAAATTGGAAAAGATACTATTATACTTAGTGGGTCCCCCGCTAAGTATCAACTTTAATTGTGAAGCTAGCTGGTTATTTAGTCAACGGGCTTCTAAATTTTTTATTAAATACAATTTTAACTTGCCCTAATAATCACAAAAATCTTTTGGAATATATGAAATCGGTAAAAAAGTCTTTCGGTGGTCATACAGACTTATCACCAAATTGGATTAAGAAGACTTACCAGTAAAACATCAAATTCGTTAAAAAAAAATTTGATGATATAGTACTTTTTACTCTAACAAATAGAATACTGATAATTTTGATCAAAAAGACCTAGTATTAAGGCTGTAAATCGAATCAAACAATTCAAGTTTAATTCGAAAAAATATGAGTGAGACTCAAATTCGTTAATAATATGATCCAAATTTGAACACAAAAAATAGTTCGAATAAAAATACGAGTAGAATCTGAATAAAGTTATATTCGACTCGTTTAGAATTTAAACTATTCGAATTTTTAATTATGATCTAATACATAATTAAACAAAATTTGAATAATTAGTTATTATAATTTTATATGTTTAAAACGTAATTTTAATTATATTTTTTTTATTTATAAGTAAAATAATAAGCCTAATTAATAATTATATGTATTATAAAATTAGTTACTATGTGAAAACTCGAATTCAAGTTTGAATTTGAAATTCGCGAGTAGTTTAAATATAATTCGATCTGAGTCAAATTTGAGTAAAGTTTTTCAAACGAATTTAACCTTACGAGTCGAATCCAAATAATTTAAAATTCAAATCAATTTGACTTGTTTACAACCTTACCTAATATATACGATAAAATATTCACATGAATCGAATTTTCTTCGTCATTTTTCTTTACTGACAATATCATCAACGCCATTGACGAACCTTAATTTGTTCATGTCCAGAACAAGAAATTTCATCTCCAAATGTCAGCTTTGCAAGATGCATGTATATTTATAGGGCAATATTAATATTTGATACATCTTTCATGTTTTTACTTCTATTAAAAAAAGTAAAATAAATAATAATAATAATAATAATAATAATAATAATAATAATTTTTCCATTCTAAAATTAGTATAAGATCATTATTAATTTTTAAAATGAATTCGAGATATTTGCAAACTCAAATTGACATAGATTTATTTAATTTTAGACATATTAATAATGAATATTGTAAATCATACAAAAAATAATATTAATTATAATATTTATTATTTTGTATTTTTTATTAAATTATATCAAATTTTTAGTTTAAAAATATTTAAATTAACGTTCAAAAGTCAATAATGATCTTATAATATAAAACAGAGAAGTATTTGACTTGTTAAACTTTTTTTTTTTAAAGTCTTGCAAGTTATATATTTTGCATTGCAAATTATACATAGGGGTCAAATGTATTGCAAAACTTTGGCGATCACTAACATCTGACTGAAGATTTAAGAAAAATGATATATATTACAAATATTTATGACGATTTTTTGATTGTCAGTTATGATAATATTTTAAAACAAAATATGTAATAAGTAAGAATCTTTTATAATTCTATTACATTACATGTATTAATATGTTTTACAATTATAATTAAATACAAATTTATCATAATATATAGCATAACTCAAATTTTATTTATTTATTCATACTTCTTTCATGTATAGTCGGTCTTTTCTTCTGTTCAAAATTGACAAAAATAGAAGGAAACAAATGTGACTTGTTAAACTTTTGACATTTAATTTCATGCAGAATTTTCAACCAACCCTACCCTGCGGCAAGCTTTTCTTTATTACGGTACAATTTAGGAGTACATGATATTGATATTACTATCATATCATACTTTAATGAGAGATTATTTATGTTTTTAGGATATTTAACAGTATGTTCATCCTTTTCATATATTTATGAAATTTGTTTATGGTAAAATTTATAAATATATGAGACGGGAGAATATACTATGTTACTTGTGGTACATTGTTCACATAGTCATCCCCTAATCAATAGTTAGAGGTAAAAAAATTTCAACAGTCGACTTCAATGGAAAATTAACTCATACCTACCTTGCAAACCACATCAATGGCCCTGACTACGCTAGCAAAACGGCACTTATTGCAACTAAAAAAAACGAGAGCATTATTTTTATATGCATATTTGATACTTTCACACGGTTATCTGAGTGGACAGATATGCATGTAAAAATATCATTTTAAAAAAAAAAAAAAATGTTCAATCATAAGTCGACTTACATACATTAGTTTAGAACAAATTTCCAGGCCTATGATTATTGTGACACCGGTTTTGCCAACGGGGCTTTGTATTAACCGCATTTCCAGTTTTCCTCATGTCCTTAGAGTCCTTAGGTTTGGAGTCTTTGGGCTTCATCTTGATGGTATTGATGTGCTCCAAAGTCTCCAGAACAAGCTCAATTGATGGTCGCTTTTTCTGGTCGGATTCCAGGCATTTTAGTACAAGTGCTGCTGCTGCAAATGCACCCCTAAGAGGATATCGGTTTTCCAAGTTTGGGTCCATTATTTTATTTAGCCTTTTCTTATCGGGCAAAAAAGGCCTGGCCCAATCCACCAAATAATGCTCGTCACGGGGCCGTTCCAAATCAACTACTCGGCGGCCCGTTAATATTTCCAGCAACACTACTCCAAAACCATATACGTCACTCCTTATATATAAATGACCTGTCCAACTCAATTATGAAAAATTAAGTAGTAAATATATTGTAATAAATACAAGCTTATGTCCAAAATGAGAAACTGTTTCCTATTATTGGCTTCTTCTTCTTTTCTTTTTTTTATTTATGAAAAGTGTGACTTTAATATTATGAATGACTCAAAGGTCTAATTGATAGAAACTCACTTACATATGACAGATTTAATATATTTAAAAATTTAAAATAAATATTTCTGTATGTCCCAAATACAAGTTGGTCAATCAAATTGGGACCGAGGGAAGGGCTCAGATCATCTGTTATTAAAATTATCTGTTTCTCTATATCGAGACATATGACAACAGTTTTTAAGGTTTATGGCGAAAGTATATCCCGTCGCCGTAGATCTACAAAAAAATAGGGTTATGACAACAGGATATATCGTCGTTATAGACCTTAAAAACCGTCGTCACAAGTCTTGACACAAAAAAATAAAAAAAAATAATAACTGGTGATCTCGTACCCCGAAAGAGTATAACATAATAGAGAAACGTATAACTTGACACCATAACAAGAAATCAAGATAGTCGCAATCAGGAATATATGATCTCCTAGTGACTAAGTCAAGCAATACATGCCAAGAAAAATTAAAAGATATCTTAATTTCTTAAAAACCTTATCATTTTACATTAAGCAGAATATATAAAGACAATCTTAGCAATGGAAAAATAATATATTTTGAAACAAAAATTGCGACTTTAGCTGTAAATAGGTATATCCACAAATTACTCATGTATGTGCACTTTATATAATAAATAAGTCTTTGTATCTAGTTGCAATAAAAATTATAATATTTTGTCTCAAGATAATTAAGGCAAAACTCTTAGTTATGGTATTTGAAAATTTAAAGCTTGGACTTCGTGTCATCAACTATATGTACATATGTACATTATTAAATTCAAATTATATATGTAATAGGTAATTTATAAAGAGCTGCAAATAAATAAAACTACTATATAACAATGGTGCCATTATTATTTATAGCTTTTCTTTGGAAATTATTATATATAATATGGGAGTCAACTTCAGCGACAGCTAGAGACAAGCTTCAAGTTAAACAAAGTGATACCAGTAGCCATGTATTCTGGAGCTGCATAACCATAAGTGCCCACAATTGCTGTAGAAATATGAGAATCACCGTCAATTGGACCTAATTTTGCCAGTCCAAAATCTGAAAGCTTTGCATTAAACTCCTGAAAAGAATAACATTAAGTACTTAGTTAATTAATCAACTAATATCCAACATTACTTCGATAGTTTATCAAATATATAGAATTTGTTTTTACCTCATCTAGCAATATATTGGAGGTTTTGAAATCGCGGTAAATGACTTGCGTCTCTGTTGTGTGCAGAAATGTAAGGCCCCGAGCTGCTCCAATGGCGATTTTCAGCCGTGTCTCCCATGAAAGTTGTTCTGAAGCTTCTGCAAAAAGGCGAAGAATTAGTGTTTTATGAGTTCTAGAATTAATTTTGTTCATTCGATACAAAAAATATGTGGAGTTCTTGAAGCATATATTGCTTACTTCTGAAAAGGTGATTTTCTAAGCTTCCCTTTTGCATGTACTCATACACAAGGAGGAATTCCTTATCTTCCCAACAATATCCCAAAAGCTTAACAAGATTAGGGTGACTGAACTTCCCCAAGAATTTGACCTCTGCCTGCATCGATCCACAAATCTTTTTATTTATTTATCAAATTCATAAAAAATAAATAATTTAATTAAAATGATTATTTGTTAATTATCAGCATATATGTTTCCCTCAAGAATTAAGAAAGCTTGGACGACTTGGTCAATGGCTACTTGTTCAAGCCATTATAATTTGTCTAATGATTAGGTAAAATATTGTCTTTAAAGATGATTTGTTTCGTTATTAAACTACTTTTTTCAACAAAAGGTAGAAAACTCATCACCATGTTTTGAAAAAGTCAAACTGATATTACTTTTGCATTCCCAACTTCATTGACTTCCAAAAAAACATTCCCAAACTTAATTTTTTAAATATGGTAGTAACATCTTTAATTTATGTCATAACCTAAAATTTTAAACTTGTTTTTTCGGTAATACATTAAAGCTTGTACCTGAATTTGATGGAGTTATAATCTTAAGAATATGTTAGGAGTATAAGAAAATATTATACCTGTGTAGCATGCAGTCAATTCATTGTTGAATAAGTTACTATACGAATGCAGTATTTTCTTATATATATAATTTTACGAATTTTAACTTAAATTGAACAAATGTGTGATCAACACATTTTGACAGCGTGAATATCCAATTATGGAACATACATGCAACAGCAGAAGAAGAAACTGGCCATGGAAATATATATATTACCTGCCATTCTTTGAGTCCTTGCTCACTACCCGGGTTCAATCTCTTGACGGCGATCGGAATTCCGACGGAAACCTTGGAGGGTGCAAGCGTCTTTAGATCAACCCAACCTTTGAAAACCCTTCCAAAACCTCCCTCTCCCAGCATTGAATCAGGTTTAAAGTTCCTCGTTGCGCTTTTCAGCTCTGTTAAAGTGAACATTTTCAAATTCGGCCTTATACTTTCTCCGGTCACCGGACAAACTTTTTCTTGAACATCTGCTCTATTTTCCTCCGTCGGCGGCACACTATTCCCGTAGCCATTATTACTGCTGCTTTGCGCACCCCTAGATGATTTTCTATCACTATGACCTGCACCCAAAAATTTTTTTTATAAAAATTTACTTAATGAAACATATGTAAACAAATAAATAAAAAATTATTTGGGTATTCGAGAAATGATGGTTAGAATTAAATCAAGGAAAAGTAAAAGTAATATATGAATATGGAATATATACCTGCTGGATTCTTAAGCTTGATGACGCTTGAGATTCTAATTATGGGCTTGGGGACACAGTTTCCCATTTCTCTCTAGCTAGCTAGCTCTCTGTTTGTTTGTAATAGATTTTATGTGTTAGGAGTACTTAATTAAGTAGCTAGCTAGCTCATGCAAGTATTGCTAACATGCGCGTCGTTTTAATTTCTCTGTGTTGAGGTTCCGGGAAAGAGAGGAGAATGACAACAGGAAATTTAGAAAGAGGTGCAAGAAATAACTTGATATTGTTAATTTGTATGTGTATATTTTGGGACGGACCCAAGGGGTCTGGTAGCGGTATATATATATGTATGTCTATATATATATATATATATATATATATATATGACACACCACAAATGCATAACCTACCCAGTGAGAGAACGAGAGGAGAAAGTCAGCTGTTTTTTCTTTTGAAGGGGTGATCACCGTTCACTGATCAGTCTTATTCTTGGACTTTTTCTTGATAAAACACTCTCTGTAGGCATATTTTAATTGGTTGTATTTATTTTTGTGGGTTATAGATGATGTGAACAGCTTTAATGAAGAGAAATGGTAGGGCCGAATAAGAAAACAACCTCGCCATGTACGCTGTGACCAATCGGCCACAATATACATAGAATTCTTCATCATTCCATTGGCCCAATTTACTATTTTATTTATATTCATCATTATTTCCATGATTCGAAAATATAAGTTGCTTTTATATATTGTGTATATTACAATTCATTCCGATTTGTATATTTCACAATATTTATTGACTCAATGATGGAAGAAACTATTTGGCTTTTGTCAAGTTATTAAAAATATATATTAATTATTATTTTTTTCATCAAAATTACTAAACTTTCAAATAATTGGAAAAAATTCCCAAAATTCAAACATATCACACGCGTTAATAGATATGTCAATTCATATAGTCAATTTTAGTTATTTTGACAGTTATTTAAAAGTTTAGTGATTTTTGTGTAAACAAAATAGTTTTTGAAGTCTCTTGTTTCAATTCTTGACAGAATTTTGATGTTGTGATAAAAATATTATGTAACTGTAAATGCATAGTATCTAATTGAAAAATTGACAAGTACAGATCGAATTCATAGAGATTAGATTAATTTTAAAAAATATCCTTAATATGTATCTTAGACGAATTAAAAATAAAGATGAAAAATTGATCAACCATAATTAAACACAATTAAACTAATTAGAAGATAAAAATTAAGAATAAGGAAGCAATTTAGGAATTCGAATTCACCAAATAATAAACAAAACAAGTAATCCAATCTCATCTATTTTTATAACTCAAATAACGCTCACTGGTTTGGTGAACATAATTCAAAAAATAAATCAAATAAGTCCAATTAAAATTAACTATATTTTTTTTTATCTCACTTCCCTTTAATTTAGTAATTTTATAATTAACTTCAGCAAGCATATACTATGAAAATTTAAGAATTAATTATAACTTATCAAAATTCCTTCGAGCAAGCATGAATTATGAAAAACTCTCATCTTAACAATAATCTATTAAAATCTCTTTATTAATTTAAAATCATATAAGAATTATAAAACGAAAGTATTTCAATAATGAAACATGAAGGCGAAATCAATTAAAAATTAAAACACAATTAATAGAAAGGATAGAAAATATTATCATGGATAATTATTTAATTTTATCTTCATCATAAATTTTTAAAAATTAGTCAGATACTAAAATAAATACGATAACAAAAATAAACAAGAAAAAGAAATAGAAAATTAACTCCCTTTATTTAAGGATCCTTTTACGAGCATACAATCAAGAGATAATTTAATTCTACCCATATATACTCCTAACCTAAAGTAATATATAAACTAAACCAATCTAATAGCTCAAAATTATTTTGGATCTCCCCAATTTATAGGCGCCTAGGCTTCAATTAACTCTTTGTAGGAATTAACTTTCTAGTGGCAATCAATTTCCTTTAGATAAATCTTTTAGAAGATTTTTTTTTTTTTTCATTGAATTTGAATTGTACACCAAGATCGTTCCACCTCATTTCTTTTTCTTGTCGAATTTTTTTTAAATTGAAGTATTAAATATTATTTAATCGCCAAAATTTTGATTTTATTGTATGAAAATATTAAATTCTATAAAATAAAATATATTAATTAAATAAATTAAAATTAAAAATAAATAAAATCAGAGATAATAAAATGTATGAATTATGTGTCTATTAAATTTTGAATGATTTTTGTTTATGCCATATGGGCCGGGGTCATCTTCTTTCTCCTAATTTTACGTTAATCTATAAAATTAACTATATATATATATATATATATATATGCACATAATCTTCTTTGAACAAGTTGATATCCAAATTCTCTTGATTTTGATACTCGTAATCACTTTCTGACTTGTGGGAATTTGCCTAACAAATTTTCAAAGCAAGTTTCACTCATTTATTGTTGATAGCATGATCCTAGCTAGGAAAACCTTTTACGTAGTCACTCAACTAATGGGGTTTGGCCAATGAAATATTTTCTTAAATTTTTTAAGTACCACGCAACTAACCCTGGTTCTAGTCATGTTGCCTTTTAGCTTAGAAGGTCAACAGCGTGCTGATTGCATTCAGATTTATACATGGAAGACTGTTAGGATTATCACACATAAAATTATTATTAATTTTTAAAATATTTTTAAACTCAAAATTAATAAATAAAAAATTAAAATTTACGAAACAACAAATCTTATAATTAATATTAATTATAAAAAATTAATAATAATCTTATATTTTACCACCAAAAAAATATTCTAGTATACACCCTTCTTATTTAGTTTTGTTACTCGTTGTTGCTTTGACATTGAGTCCTTAAATTATTATTTTTTTCCCCCCACTTCATCCAACAAGGCGACAATGACCATTTTTCATTCGACTTGTAGAACAACTCCCAAATGTTCTATTAGCAAACAAACCGCTCAACTAGGAAACAAACATGTAGATTGTTCTCACATTCAACAACTATAATGTTCCTGCTGGATTTATTATTTGTTGTATTTTGAAATGCTCCAACTTGGTGTTTCTCCTTCATCACGCATGATAGATAACCATCACCCGATGTAAATTATGTAAGATAAAATATTATTTTTTTAAATTTAGAGAAATAAATAGAAAAAATAATTATAAATAAAAATAACAAAATAATAATATAATTAACCTTATAAAGGTAAAAGAGTAAGAAAACTATTACATCTGCTCAAAAAGAGCCGCTTTATAATAAGCCATAATTAAGAAGTCTCTTTAATTTTGCAGCATAATCAAAATGGAGATCATACGCATGACAATCCCACCCATTAATAAGATTCAGCGAAATATGTATCATATTTAAATATATACTAATACTAATAGCACTAACCAACCCTCTATATATTCTCTAACACGGCATTCAAAAGTCTATAAAGTAATTTTTCTTTTTGTTATGTAATTGCTACAGCCTGTAGTGCATTTAACCTCAATGTTTGGCCCAAATAGTCAAACACATGGCAGTCAAAGACTAAATTAATTAAAATATTAATAAGTACAAAGGCATTAGATCAGTATCAACTAAGTGAAACTGCCATATCTGATACATGGACGACGAGATAATCAGCTTTGTATGGTGGTGAATGTATTAAAGCAAATTTCAAAGCTTTACATCGATCATAAAGACAATTTAATACGTGGATTGATATAAATTTTAGCCTCATCCCCTTAAACAGTTGAATTTTTAAAGAAAGAAGAAAAGGTTTATGTTACGTTTAGATTAAAAAAATAAAATAAAAAAATAAAAAATAATAAAAAATAAAATAATTTATTTTATTTTAATTAGAATGAATTATTTACGCTAGTTAGAATGAGTTATTATATTTCTTTTTATGAGAAATAAAATTCATAAATTTGAGAGAAATAAGAATAATTTATCACATTCTAATAGAATAACCAAACATAATTTTTTTATTCTATAGAAATAAATTATTTCAATCCCACATTTATTCCTCCAATTCAAACGTAGCATTAATGTTACGTTTGGATTAAATGAATAAAATGAATGAGAATAGAATAGAGAAATGAAAGAAATAGAAAATGGAATGATTCATTTCATACCCTTTCTCAAGAAAAAAAATTCATAAATTTAAAAGAAATAATTATTTATTCTATTTTAATAGAATAATCAAATATAATTTTTTTTATATATTCTATAAAAATAAATTATTTTATTATTATTTTTATCCTTCCAAATCAAATGTAACATAAGATTTGTATCAATACAAATCACTTCACCGCGCTATACGTGCTTAAATGAATACTAGTTTACTAAAATACTAGTAACAATATGTTGGGGGTGAGCCAATACCATGAATGAATTATTTGACCTTTTCTTAAGCATTTGGACTTGTGGCCGCTGTTCAGGTCAACACGAAGGGCACCGCCCTTGACTTAGTACTTAAAATAACCTAACTTTTGTGACATGGAAATTTTTGATAAAAATTAAATGAAATAATTTTAAATACTTAAATAATTTGAATAATTTAAATAAAATAGATATTTGAATATTAAATAAAAAAAATTATTTAATAAGTGACATATCTGAAATATTTGAATAACATATTTTTATTATTTTACCTATCTGAAAAAATTCAAAATTATTATAAATTTATTTAATATTACTTAATATAATATTTAAAAAAAATTTTAATTTTTAAAAAAAAAATTACTTCATTCAGCCGAAATTTAATCATTCAACAAAAAAAATTAGATTTAATTATTCAGCCCAAAAATCTGATCGATTTAGTCATTCAGTCTCATTCAACTCTAAATAAACACACTGAATAACTGATCGATTTAACCATTCAACTATTAAATCCTAATCAAACAGTCCATTGGTCTCATATGAAAATCTTACGTCGGATTCTCGGACACAGGATTCCATCAAATTTGTGAAAACTTTTATATGATAGCAATAATATTATTATTAAAAGGATAAAATAATAATTAATTAAGCGGATAGATATCTCATTAACTTTTCAATTTTTTAACTATGAAGTCGTCGTTGTGAGGTGCCCCCCCAGCATAATTGAGTTTAAGGTTCTAGGTGCAGCGTAAAGTGTTCCTTAAAGAAAGAAAAACATGTCTTCAATTTTTAAATATGAAGTCGTACCCACCAGCATAATTGAGTCTAAGGTGCAGCGTGAAGTGTTTGTTAAAGGAAGAAAAACATGTCTTCAATTTTTAAAATAATAATCAAAGTATATTATTATTGTTATAATTTCAGAAAAATAATAACGATAGTCGGGACTCAAAAATATATTGAAACAATTATCTATATGACCTAAACCTTAAAAATAAAAAAATATTTTTATTTCACATTTATCTTTAAATTTATTGAGTTTTTTCTTTAGTAGCTAGGGATAACATATATAACAATGAGATTGTAATAATTAATTTGAAAATATTATGTTATTTTTATACAATTATTAAAAAAAAAAAAATTGTTAACTTTTTGTGAAACTGATCAGGGAGTACTGCATAAGATGAAAGTAGTTTGTGAGTTATTCTATTTATTGTACTTTGGCACACAAAAGACGTATCATGATATTGCTTCCAATAAAATATTGGGAATATTATTATTATTATTATTATTATTGTATTAGAAGGGTTTAAAAAGTAGAGATGCTTTCTTATTCCTTTTTTGTCTCCTGGTTCGGTTCCGTGTTGGCACAAATTTCTTCAAGGCAATTTCACACCAGAACAAGACCAACAACCCAGTAGCCGCGTAAACTTTAATATTTATTTTCTTCGCTTTAAAATGACTTAATTTATTACAAACAATTATAGCTATATATATATATATATATATATATATATATATATATATGAATTTTTTTAATGTGTGTCCTTAGGGAGCACACTAAGCGTGAAAAATAATATATAGTATTATTTGTTTATATAGACGTACTTAATTCAATGTATAAAAAAATAATATACTAGTGGACTCCATGTATTGAATTCAGTGCAACTATATAAAAAAATAATTTTTAGCGAGTCACATCTCTTATTTTCCGCACTTAGTGTGTGCCTTTAGGGCACACATTAAACGGACCCTATATATATATATAGATCGAAAAGAATCATATATAGATCCGAAACGAAATATATACATAAAATGGATTTAAAATATATTTCTTAAATAACATATTTTTATTAAAATTATATCGTTTTAAGAAGAGAAAATATAAAAAAATAATAATATCATAATCACTATTCTTTTTTAATATTATTTCTCACTCCACTAACTTACTTTCTCTATCTTCCTTTTTATATTCTCTCTCCTCAAAATGACTTAATTTTAATAGAAATATATTATTTAAGAGTTATAGTTTAGATCCGTTCTCTCTCTCTCTCTATATATATATATATAAAGATCTTTAAAACATTAGTTAGAATTTTAGAAGTATTTTGGAGAGAGATAAGATCTTGGTGGAGAGAGAGTTAGAGAGAGAATGGAATAAGAGACGTGGGTGATGGTCTGATACTTTGATGGAGTAAATGACTAAATGTGTTAATGATAATAATGGATTAATGGGTTACTTGAAAAAAGAGTCAAGAAGAAAACAAAATCAAAACAAATAAAATTAAAGATTAAATTTAGAACTGGGCCAAAAACGGTCAAGGCCAAAATAGACCAACAACTCAGTAGCCGCGTAAGCTTTAATATTTATTTTCTTCGCTTTAAAATGATTTAATTTACTACAAACAATTATAGCTATATATATAGATCGGAAAGAATCATATATAGATCCGAAACGAAATATATACATATGATGGATCTAAAGTATATTTCTTAAATAACATACTTTTATTAAAATTATATCGTTTTAAGGAGATAAAATATATAAAAAAAATAATATCATAATCATCACTCTCTTTTAATATTATTTCTCTCTCCTCCCACTTAGTTTATCTAATCTCCTTTTTATATTCTCTTTTCTCTCACTTACTTTTTTTTTTCTCAAAACGACTTAATTTTAATAGAAATATGTTATTTAAGAGCTATAATTTAGATCCGTTCTCTCTCTCTCTCTCTCTCTCTCTCTATATATATATATATATATATAGATCTGAAACAAAATATATATATAAAGATCTTTAAAACATTGGTTAGAATTTTGGAAGTATTTTGGAGAGAGATAAGATCTTGGTGGAAAGAGAGTTAGAGAGTGAATGGAAAGAAAGGTGGGTGATGGTCTGATACTCTGAATCTCTGATGGAGTAAATGACTAAATGAGTTAATGATAATAATAGACTAATGGGTTATTTGAAAAAAGAGTTGAGAAGAAAACAAAATCAAAACAAATAAGATTAATTTTAGAACAACTAACTTTTGTAGCTCAATTGGTTTGATGAAAAAAATAATTCATGGACAGGCTGGGCCAAAAACGATCAAGGCCAAAATAAACCAATTTTCCATGGGCTAAAAAAATAAAGTCCGTGGCCCAATTTTTAATTGACGGACAGGGCCTAAACCTTTTTTGTTAGGTCTACTATAAACCCATACAATTTGTCAATTGAATCCTTGTATTTTGCAATATTAAAAAACAAAATCATAAAAACAAATACAGGCTATTGAGTGATTAACCATATCATAAATATTGATTTGAAATTATTAAAATTAGTGTAATAGTCAATATAAAGTACGAGCTTTGTTTATTAATAATTATTTATATTGAAAATAATAATATTTGACCACGTGGCTAATTAAAATGAACAACATAGAAATTGTTCATATAAACATATCATTCACAAGAGATAAAATGGGTAAGTACATATAATTTCACTAATATAACTATTCTTTGAGTTGTTGAAACACACATACTTACTGAACAACAGCTCTTCCTCTTTATTTATTTTTTAACTTTTTTTATTTAAAGGATATTCAAAAAATAAAAGTAATTGAAAGATATTGTAAAAAAGAAAGCAGGGAATAGAGAGCTATTTATAAAGAAATACAGTAGGCTTTTGATATTCTTCCTATATTGTGTATATATATATTGCATTTATGTGAATAATTAAAAATGACTATTAATTTTAAGTGAGTACGTATATGTACCTATAACTCCGTCATAGATTTTGCATGGTTGAATACAAATGATTTAAAGTCTTAATTCCAAAAAAAAAAAAAAATCGAATTAACTTAGAGACTATCCGACTCAATTCATTCTAATTGATGAGTTAACTTGAATGATCTAATTGATTTATCTTATTTTTTATTTTTATATATAAGGTATTTATTTGTGTCAAGATTAGAATAAAATATTAGATACAAGTACGATTAGACTATGACATGTTCGTTTATAAAGATTATAATTCCGAGAATATAATCGTAAGACATGAATTATAATTCTAATGTTATGTTTATTGGTAAAGATTACACTTGAAATAAGATTATTAATCCCAAGTGTCTTGTTTGTCTTTAAATTTGGGTTTGAAACTATTAGTTCAATAATTATAAAATGACTTAATATGGGAGACTATTTAAAGATTATTTAATACCATATTCAACTAAATATTATAATTTCAAGACTATTTAATCTTATGATTATAATATCATAAATTAAAATTCTAAAATTACAATTTTTACAAACAAATATGACCTTAGTTATATATTTGAAACATGACATTTATTCCTACCCTGTAATAACTTGTCCTAAAGACTGTATATAGTATCACTTAATTACCCATCTAGGCCCAAAACATGTCACTTGTGCTATAATTTTAGCTCTTTAGAATGGGCCAGTTAACTTAGGAAAATAGGAGAAACTTATTTTAGCTAAAATTATGAACCGAGGAAAGCTGTCTCTTTGGGCTATATATCATCGGCTCATTAGAAAGTTACAATGCCACCTTTAAGCATAAATATCAAATATTATAACATATGGTGTACGTTTGTTATTTTATAGTCAATTGCCCATGCGTGACCATTAATTATTTTTTATAAAAATCTTTCTAATTTCTAGCCAAACATTTCGGTCTATGAATCTAATAAAAATAACTAAATAATTTTCCTGAAAAAGACGTTACAGAAACAATTAATAAGTGTTTCCATCCTCAAATCAAAAGATAAATAATATAATTTATTTAATTTTAATAAATTTAGTTATGAATATTAAAAATTATCTAAAATGAACTGTTAACTAAAAGATTTATTATTTTTAAAATTCAGATGAATAATATCAATTTCAATTTTAAAAATATCTCAAATAATTTTTTTAAATAAAAACTAATATTATATTTTTGAATGAAAAGAGTATATGTTTAAGGGATATCATGTTCAAAATTAATATTTCTATTTTAAAATAAGGCAATTAAAAAAAAAGAAAAAAGAAAAAAAGTTATAAAGTTCATTTCTTCCCTTAGCTTTCCTACCATTTTGGTTTGTAAATTTTCTTTAAAAAAATGGTTGGGTAGGTTTAATCTTCCTTAGCTGTACTCAAAATTAAGTTGAAATTGAATATTCAAATGAGGTTAATAAAATGTTAGAATACAGATCTTAAAATAAAAACTTAAGTTACGTTTGAATTGGATAAATGAAATAAGTGAATAAATAAAATAGATAATAGAATAAAATAGAGAGTGAAATAATTCATTCAATTTTAGATAAAATAAGTCATTTCATACACTTCTCAAAAACTAAATTCATAAATTTGAGATGAATAAAAATAGTCTATTTTATTTTAATACAACAATCAAACATAATTTTTTTTTATTTTATAAGAATAAGTCATTTCATTATCACATTTATTACTCTAATCCAAATGCAGCATTATAGTTGAATTAAATTTGTCTTCTTCTAAACTTGTTAAAGAGAGTATGTTCGAGGTAAAACTTTAGCAATTTCTTGATGATTTTAAGTTTGCCCCGAGTTTATTTAAAACATTTCATATTATCAATGAATTTGATTTAATAATAAAAAATATTAAAAAATATCTATTAAAAATATTTTTTTAAAATATTTAAAGTATATAAAAAAATTATATATTAAAAAATATCTAAAGTATAAAATATAAAATATTACATAAAGATTTTAATTCTTAAAACTACTCAAGTATGATCTACTCTTTTTTTTAAAAAAAAAAAAGAAAGAATCATTATCTAGTGATATTGAAACTTATTAATTTTCTCTCTTTCTTTTATTTTAATTTTTTTTAAACATCTTTTATGACACGTGTGAGTATTGAATGAAACAAAAATTATTTAAGGATGGTTTATAAAATTATTGTTTTTTTATCATATAATATACGTAGATAATTTTGGACAAAATTAAAATATAATATATCTAAATAAATTATTTTATCATTATAAATAATAATTATACAATTTATTAATACAACTTAGATCTCTTGATATTTTTTAAAATTATATGCAAATAATATAAAATAATAATTTTATAATATATTCTTTTAATTTAAACAAAAAATATTCATGTATTTTTTTGAAATGTATATAAAAAAATGCATCCCAATTTTATACTCCATAAAGATAGTATTAAAAATTAATTATAATTTCTTATAAGCCCATGCATATAGCAAGCGGTATTATACGCTAGAAAGAGCTAGCGGTCTTTTCCATTTCCTCCGCTTTCTCTCTCCCCTTCTTTATTCCTTTCCTTCTGGTACTACCGATGGCCCGGAAAGTTCGATCCATTTTTCTATACATCACAGGGACCATCGTCTTTTTTGGTTCAATCTATTACAATCTCGATCGGAATTCTGTTGCCAAAGAGCAACTTCTCCGGCTAGCTCTCCTCCCTTTAACGTCCATCCCCACCGTTAATTGCAATCAACTTGTTCATGAAGAACAACACCTTAGCATTAATCAAACCACATCCAATTCTTCTCTCTTCTCCCCTAATAATCCAAATTCCACGTCGCCATCACCGTTGCTTCTATCACCCTCGCCGTCGTCGCCGGATTCCACGTCATCGCCGTCGTCGTTGTCGCCGTTTCCGATACCTTCACTGGCTATTCTTCTTCCCAATTGGCAAGTCCTCGTCATTAATTCGCCGGGGAATATTCAATTAAAACCAGATTCTGGAGATTTCGTTTGCCTCTTTCCTAATAAGGAAATTTCTCCGGCGTTTCCGTCCGGCATTCTGCCGACACCCGATCGAGCCACGTTTACGTGCGACCTCCCCACCAGGACCCGCCGCCGGTTGCCTTTTCCGCAGCCTGTTCTGGTTAAATCTCCAGTGGATATTTATCCGACTCCGGCGCCGGAACTTCTCCGGTGGGATTTCCTCGTCCACGACGTGATGTTCACGAAAAACGATGTCGTCGTGTTAGTAAAAGGCGTGAATAAGCGCCAAGGGATAAACAGGGCCCCACAGGAGTTCAATTGCGTCTTCGGTGATGACGTGATTAACGGCGTCAGGACAGCCGTTACAAGCTCGTTACAGGAAGTGTTCCGCTGTCAACTTCCAAATTTAACGGCGGCATCTCCCTCCTATTCCTCTTCGTTGTTCAAAGTATCGCTAGAGTTTACAACAGACAAAAAGGTGATTCCCTCTGTAGCCTACGGCACACCCGCGCGCAAAATAGCTACTAAGGAGCCAAAGTGGCAATTGTGCGCCTGTACCATGGTGTACAATGTGGCCAAGTTCTTAAAAGAGTGGGTAATTTATCATTCCAAAATTGGGGTTGATAAATTCATATTATACGATAATGGCAGTGATGATGATTTAAATAAAGTCGTTGAAGAGCTAAATAAAGAGGGATTTTATGTTACTACAAAATTTTGGTTATGGCCAAAAGCACAAGAAGCTGGATTCTCCCATTGTGCCATAAGCGCCAAGGATTCATGCACATGGATGATGTACGTGGACGTGGATGAATTTGTCTACTCTGATTTATGGTCAAATTCGTCGACCCCATCAAAATCCATGTTACAATCCTTATTACCAAGTCTAAGCAACAATAATAGTACTGCGCAATCGCAATCGCTAGACATTGAGCCAAAGGTGGGGGAAATTATGATCAGTTGTCACGAATTTGGACCTTCGAATCAAAAAATGCATCCGATAGTGGGAGTAATGCAGGGGTACAATTGTCGAAAACAGATGGAGAATCGACACAAGTCGATTGTTTTGTTAGATGCTATTAATGAATCACTGCTTAATGTGATACATCATTTTGATTTGAAGGAAGGTTACAAGATGAAGAAAATGAGTGTAGAAAATGTGGTGGTAAATCACTACAAGTATCAAGCGTGGCCGGAGTTTAAGGCCAAGTTTAGAAGAAGGGTATCTGCCTACGTTGTGGATTGGACACAAGCGGTGAATCCGGGCTCGAATGATCGGACGCCCGGGCTAGGGTTTTCGGCTGTGGAGCCGGAAGGGTGGCCGGTGAAGTTTTGCGAGGTGAGGGATAATGGGTTGAAAGAGCTGGCGGAGAAATGGTTTGGAGTTGAATCAATATCAGGGTACCAAATGGCTTGACAAAAGATGAAAGCTGGTGACTACATGCATGCAGCAGTACTATTGTATTGGTTTGTGATCAATTTTTTTAAAAATTTTAAAATTGTTGTTTTCGAAAGGGTAATTTGATGTTGCGTGAAAAAAATGGTGCACTACCCAAATAGGAAAAGAATATTAGATCAAATGAAGCGGTGGGGAAGCTATTAATTGATACTACTACTTTTGCCTTTTTGATACTTGTAAAATACTTTCGTAGGGTAGCAGACAAGGAACTTTTTTCTTTTTCCAAATCTTTTATTATTTATTTAAATTTTTTTCTGGGTTATTTATGATGAGTTAAATCACATGTACATGGAATTTCAATGATTTTGATATTCCAAGTTGTTTTAAGCATACTAAATGAATCATTTACTCTGAATAATGAAGACATGCATGTTAGAATTGTCTTAAGCATGCTAATAAATGAATCATTTACTGTGAGAATAAATGTCTAGTTTTTATGCATGTAGCGGCAAGAAAATAGTATGCCTTGTTTATGATACCCTTCGATCGTGCCTGTCTCGGGCGATCCAATGTACTCTCTGGTTCCGATACGACAAGCTCACAAGTCGTTTTGATAAAACCAAATAAACCTAAACACCATCACTTGCTTTCTCACACTCGGTCAATTCCTGATCTCCTATTTCTTCAACTCCTTCCTTTCCGTATTCTCTCTCGCATCCCTCTACTTCCTCTTCTTCTCTTTAGTAGTAAATCTCTTCTTCTCATCGGCAGTAAGACACTTTCTGATCAAGATAATAACATTCGCATTTAGGACATTATTTATGTGCATTGTTTAGGGAAGGTTTTTTGAATTGAAAAACAAAAGAAGTAAACACTGCTTGTTTCTGTTTATGACATGGTAATGTTTAATTGATCAATTTAATAAATTTTGCTAGTAAATTCACTGAGTTATGGCCGTCTAAATAAACTAGTTCATCTATTGCCCAAAGTAAAACGACTTACCAGTTAATCTAAGGGATCTAAAGTAAACTTAATTACCAATCAATTAAGGGATCTGTCGAGAATACAACTATATATTTGAAATTCTCCAAATTTGACCTAATTATTAACTAGTTATCGCCATGAAACGCCAGTGTTATTGTTGAGTTAATTATTTTAGTAGATAGATTAATTAACTTTAATTTTTAGATTTTATAATTAAATCATATAATTGGTAATTTTATTATATTGATATTTTAATATTAACAGTATGTAATAATAATATTAATATTTGTCTAATACTAATAATATATTGCATAAAATTTTGGAGGGTCTAATTTTGAAGGGGAGTAAAAGAGAGGGCATTGGGGTAGTGGCTGAAGCCTTCATATTCCTAACCGCTTTATGGAAAGGAGGGATTTGCTCTTTCACCCTATATTAATTTATTTTATAATTAGATTTAAAAATTATTATATTTTAATTAAATTATTTATTCACAATGATAAATTCATAACAATCTCATTCCACCACGACTTATCACTAATTTCTTTTCTTTTTTTAGTTTTTATTCCTATTTTTTCTCCTATCTTTTTTTATCCATATTTTTCATATTTTATTCAAATATTTTAATCATTTTTTTAATTGTGGTGTGTGCCAGATAAACTAATATTGCGTATAAAGGCAAACAAATGGCTGAAGGTTCCTACCCGTAAAAATAGTTTTGTTTGAAAAATTTGTAAATCCAATCTCATCAATCTTGTGTCAAACAGAGACCGTATGACTAATGATTTATTATATTATTAATTAAATAAATATTAATTAAAATTTTGAGAAGATAATTATAATTATTAAATTATTAAATATTTATTTAAATAATAATTGAATTACATATTATAGGTTACTTTAACCAATTAGAGATTGGTTGGATTTATTTTGAATACTCTACAAATTTAGATAGTATATATCTAATTATTATAAATTTGTATAGTACATATACTAATTTGAATAGGAAAGAAAAATACATTCTTTTGTTCTGTTTCTATTAAAAATAGGAATATTTTTAAATTTAGATAATATTTAATTAATATAAATTTATATAGTACTTATGTTAGGAAAGCTTAACAAAAAATTTGTGAAACCAAATCTGCTTTTAGTTTCATAGTTGATTAGAAATATTTTTTTCGCATGTTTACCCTTAAATCAATAAATTATTAGTCTAAAAATTATGACATGACAATAAAATTATGATAACAAACTAAAAGATTTCGTGTCATTTAATTTGTACTATTATCGATGAAAAAATATTAGAGTACTCTTTTTATGAAACAAAAAAAAAACAAATGAGACTTTTTGTGAAACGGTAGAAGTAATATAATATAACTTTATTGGCTGAGCTAAAAAATCGAAGGTTGTGCTATCAGATACTCCCTACATCCTCAAAAATATGGCTTTAAGTACAAAATTTTTTGTCCATAAGAAAATGTCTAAAGATATGATACACAAATCAAATATAAAATATGCATAAAACTAATTTAACCTAAAAAAATATACTAAAATGGGGTCTACTAAGTTTAGAAAAGACAAAAAAATCATTTATATAGTTGCAACCGTTATGGTTAAAAGTGATACTTATTTTAGTATCCTTTATCTATTTTAATTTTTTTAATTTATGTGAAATATGTACTTTAGATATCGTTTCGAGGAAAGAGGGAGTAGTATTCAAAAAAATTGATCAAATACTTGAAAGATCATATTGTATCCCAAGAGGAAATATGATCAAATCTACTAAACTCCAAGAATACCCAATACCTACACAACCTTTTTCATAGCTGCTTCTATGAAAATATGATCTTTCATCTTTTTATAGCTCTTTTGTAGTCAAATGTGTAGCTGTGTGATAAAATCTCAATATAAAACAACATAATAACCTGCTCAATCAACTGTTGCCTGAAAATATGGAATGACTTGTGCTACTTCAATGTTTCCATTGGGCTCTTTTTTTGGAACATCTAGATGGGTAAAAACAAGGTGAGAAACAACGGAATGGGAAGTTCGATTCCTCCACGATCGACCAAGGTCACCCCAAAAAATCTAAAATGAATCTAATTCATTATACTTGCTCAACATTATATGGTATAGGACGGTATAATGTTATTGGAAGAACCCAAGTTGAGATATTTGAATGTGTATATAAGAACTCAAGCTGTTATTGTTAATACTTTCAGTAATGAATTTTTGGGTGAGCATGTGGTGAACTAAGATGACCCAAGGAGATACAATTGAGAAAGCGTATTGGGCTTTATTGTGCTATGATTTTATTCGAATTCGGGATTTGACTCAGGTCGTTACATATGGTATCAGAGTTGATTCTCAAAACCTTAAGTACAATTCAACCTCACGGGGATGTCAGGTATTTAAGTGAATGAGTTTATAACACTCCAATTTCACATTGATTAATATAGGATATTTGAATATGTATATAAGAATCCAAACAACTATCATTAATACTTTCAGTTATGATATTTTTGGTGAGCCTATAGTGGGTTAAAATGACCTAAAAAGATACTATTGAGAAAGCACATTAGGCCTTATTGTGCTATAATTTGATTCGGATTTGAGATTTAACCCAGGTCGTTACATCAAAGGACAAAAAAATATAAAAATGCTTTATACAAGTGTTTAAGAGAGAGAAGGGACAAAAAAAAAATACAAAAATGTTTTATACAAGTGTTTAAAAGAGAGAAGAAGAAGGTGGTTTATTAGTGAGGTTCTAAAATATACCTCATCCTTTTTTTCTATCTCCTTTCGTATTCTAACGGTTGGAGGGAATATGGGTTTAATAGTCCATAAAGACTTGAATTTTTTTTCCTTTCTCCAAACCTCATGTAAGCCTATTAAATTCAATTTTAAAGGAACGTTGGTATACTCTAAATTCTATATTTTTCTTCTTTTTTTATTTATGGGGATTACTGAGGGTCTGTTCGGGAGTGACTTTTTTTTTTGACTTAAAGTTAAAATTTTAGTAGATTTATAAGTTAAAATTTTCGGCATCACTTTTACTTATAAGTCAAAAATTATAAGTAATAATTATGGATGTGTTCGGCTAATAATGACTTATAAGTTAAAATCAAATATAAAGATTATTAAAATATCCTTCAATAAAAAGAAGATTAGAAAAATAAAAGAAGGCCAAATGGACCTTTCATAAGGTTTGACCAACTTTTAAAAAATGACTTATAAGTCAAAAAAAAAATAAGTGCGTAAAACTTACTTATTTTTTTTGACTAATAAGTCAACTTATAAGTTAAGATTTAAGTCAATCCCAAACAGTTTTTTTTAAAAACTAACTTATAAGTTGAGTTGACCAACGTATAAGTTGGCGCCGAACAAGCCCGAGTCTTTCTTTTCCTTTTGCCTTTATCATTGGATGTATGGAAAAGTAGGTATGGAGGAATCTCAACATAGACTGCCTCCATAAACTGCCTCCAGAATATTCGGATGAAGATACTTTTGTTTTCGTTGATATGACTTGGACCGAGAGTGTGTTATAATTTTCCTATAAAGTTTCCTCACCCTCGTAAGGACTATCAACGACGTCAAGACTTAAGTACCTGAGAAATTTTTCACATTCCTCATTCAAACTTTTTTGACCAATTATCCATTTTTGTGGGTTGGCGCCTTGGCAGGAACAAGCTCTCTTTTGAATTCCACTAGTAAGCGGGTCTTATGAACTTTAACTCAAGAAGAGGCGCAACTCGCGTTCGTCTCGTATTTTATCTAATATTAGGATTTTTTTTATATACTATAAAGCAGTGACAGTGTTTAAAGATGCTCAAGAATAGTAGTTGCTTGATTTGGATGGAGAGAACTGCTCGTCTAACATTGATAATTTCCGAGTTGCGAGGTGCACCACTTTTGTAGAAGGACCATATATCCCTCAGATTTGTCGAAGTTCTATGAATTCATTACGCATGAATGTTATAATAAAAGACAAAAAATAAAGAGGTCACTTCTGAACTAGATTTAAACACGTTTTAGTCGACAATACGATTAGCTGTGCGTAGATATTAGTCACAAAAGGATACCTTTTGTTTTCCTTATTGATAAATAAGTTTTTATATAATTATCTCACTAAATAATGGATTCAAATGTTGCAGAAGAAACTCTTCAGGTTTCACCGAAAAATTGGATACAATCTGTACAAAATTTCCCCCCCTACAAATCGCTGTAACCAACCAATATTGTCAAATTCTAGTCTAGGGCAGAGTTCAGTATGTCAGTTTTGAAGTATGTCAGTTTTCCTCAGGACCTGCAACTTCCCTCTCCCAGTCCCTCTTCAGAAACGAGAGAAATGACTCGTAGGAAGTCATAGCTGCAATGCTAAATCAGGCTGTTGGGGAGACCCAACCCTCAACCCGGAGCTAGGCGAGCCTGGCGCCTGGAGTCTAACATTAAGATCAGGTTGTACCGGAATAGAATATTGTCTGGGGTGTGGTGATATTGCTTTCCAAGATGGTCTCCCAGAACTCCCAGCTTCAGTTACCTTGTGTAACTTGGATCCTTTATTAGGCGCTGTTAAATTGCCAGAATGTAACGTTCCCGCACTTTCTGAATACTTGTGTTCTGCTGAGTCAGTATCGGCTTTAAGAGCCGAATTAGTGGATGAAGAACCATTTTTTGGGACCAGTCCTGGTATTTGAGAAGGCAGTGAAGCCTCTTCTAGACCAGACTGTCCTGTCAACACGGGTTGTCTCACCGTCCCCATTTGAGATGGAAAATTGTACCCAAACACACCATTAAAGCCATTCCTATCAGGGTTAAAGACAGGTTTATTCTGAGTATGGATCAGTCCGTGTCTTATCCCAGGAAATGGTGCACTCCTTGGTACAGCCACCTCATCTGGGGAACTTAATCTCCTATCTACTTCAACCAAGTCATCTTTGGCTTGAAACCCACATGGGACTACCGGATTTACAACTGAGGTAGATGGAGTCACTGGTCTGCTTGGATTACTATCACAAGCCAAGCTAGTTGAAGATCTCTGTTTCTCAAATGAAAAAATTGGCGGCCGTAGTGATGCTTCATTTTCTCCCACAAAACCAGGTCCAAACTTCAGTCCCGGAGGCAAAACATTCTCAAGCTTTTTGGAAGCGATTTTCCAAACAATAGGCCCAAGATTTGCAGCAAATCGAGCTAGGCTTCTTGCATAACTATGCTCCATATGCAGACCTACCTGCATTGCCAGTAAAAACTACCTTAACTATCGGCCAAACATAAAGCAGCAAATAAGCAGTGTATATCTGTGGTAACTGGGATTGAATGAAGTCCACATACTATTTTTTGTATTCTTATCATAAAAGCTAGTCCTAGCATCTATTGAATTGGCCATGTAATATTTTTAGAAGATATGAACAGTTCTCCACAGCATCATGGTGGAAGTGTGATTCAAAGAAAGCAAACTATCAAACTCTCCAAGACTCTAAAATTAATCAAAACGAAACAATTATAATCAGTATAATCAGTCATACCGGCATCAACTGTTTTGTATTTCCACCCGGATCAGACAATAAAGATGGCTCGTGGCCAAAAGCTGAAGGGTAAAATTGCTTGCAGGTGTCACGCCTGGTCTCATCTATCGTAAATTGTTTCTTCCCATACTTCATGTCGGCTCTAAGAATTGATGCTGCAAACAGAAGAGAAAAGAGAGAAGTGAAAAAGAAAAGGTTTAGTATTCTACAAATAGGCTTGAGGGTAATACGTTCCCAAATCTCAAATTGAAAAAGACTGACGATTTGAAAATAACAAACTAGTTTTTTATTCCCTATTGAACTTTATCATCCACCACTAAATTAAGATACCCCAAACCATCACGTGTACATGTTGTGAATAAAATGTAAATTGTATAACGCAATTTTGGAACATGATTTCCATTCTTTATAACTAATAACAAACACCTATTTTTGGATATCCAATAAAGGAAAGGACTCTTAGATCGGTACTGAGTTGTATAAAAATATTTAAAACGTAGACAAAGAGTTGAAGACAACACAAAACACTAAATTAATTCTACCTGGAAATTCATCATTCCAGTCGGCCAACAACTCGGAGTAGTTTTCACCATTACGAGAGCGGTGGGAGGTGAGTATCACATCAGGTGACTGAAACCTATACAACATAGGAGCTCTTCTTAAATTGTAAGAGTTGGACCCATTTGTGTTATCTTCCCCAGTACGGTCCTCAGTGGCAAGAGTTGCACCTGAGGAGAGCTCTGCACCAATACTGTCAACTGAGGTACTACCAATACCAATTGGCTTTTTCAGGTGCTTACTTGGTGGCCTGCCTCTCCTTACAACTTTTGGTCGCAGTTCACCATCATCACCTTCATGCCTCAAATTTTCAAAGTCTCGTTTTGCCAGATCTTGTATGGACCGTGCCTAAATAACCAAGATTCAGTAGTATACCAGAAGAAAGCTGAATAATCTAAAATAGAGTAATTTGATACATACCTGCCTAAAGTAAATAGTATCTGATGAGTTATATTGCATTGCATTCGCGCAGATCAAGAACACATCTGCCTGGATTTCAAGGGAGGATGAGGTTAGATTGAATTATTATTGTTCGACATCCCAAACCCAAATCCAGATGAATATATAAGTAAATAAAAGAGAAAATGAAAATGCTAGAGAAAATCTCATAAGACCAACTTCAATAAAACAGGGAAAACCATTATATGATGAGATGCCACCTTGAATGGAATTCATAACAAGAAACTCAGACCATACTCTGTCCGTCCCGATTTAAATGACCATCGATCCGTCCCGTTTTAAATTAACATAGCAAAAGTTGGCTAAAGCCCGATTTTTAGCAAACCCATCCATGGACATCCACCCAGATCATGAATAACTGTGATTCATGTATATTTAAAAATGTCCAAACTGTTCGCCAAAGTCCGGCAAACTATATAGTGGAGATTCCTCCGACATCTGTTAATTTAGCTCCGCTAAATTGTTTAAAGACAACTTCGACATTTTTAAAATTGTGGCCGTCCATGATCTATGTCAGCGGCTATATATAGGTTTTGCTGAAAATAAGGTCCTAGCAAATATTAGCTATAGATCATTCCCCTTATATATTAAACCCTCTATCCCATTTTTGCAATGTCTAATAAAATGACATTTTGAACATTTTTTTAACTTTCCAACTTTACCTTACTAAATTTAGAGTATTATAGTAAAAAATAACTTGGGAATAGAGAGTTTATATTGTAATATGTAAGAAACAAATAAAATATAAATATCTTAAGTCATATTTGTTGGAAATGTAAGTGAGAGCCTCGCCATCTTTTCATGTTAATTGTGAAGTTCATTTAAGAAGAGGTTAACCGGGTACTTTAGGCTCCCTACTAAGCATTTATTATGTAACTTTGTCATCATCTTGGGACATCCCGAACAGTGTACTAAAAATCGTTAAGCAGACCTAGGCGGTGCGCCTAGCGCTTAGGCCGCCCTAGGCGATGCCTAGTCGTTTTCTTAAGTGAACTAGGCGTTTTCTTAGGAGAATTCATTTATTTATTTTTCTTTGGTATTTATTTGTTATACTATACAAAACATATAATATGTGTAGTTTCTTTTAATTTTACATGAAACATAACCAATTTTTGTTTACGGCTTAACAAATTCATTAAAGTATTGTAGAGTCTCAAAATAAATCTATGATTTTTCCTAGACGAGGGGGCCTAGGCGCCTAGAAAAATCAAGGCAATAGAGAAAAACCTAACACCTAGGCGTGGATTTTTAGAACATTAATTCCAAAAAGGAAATTTTGCCTTATAAAATGGGAAATAGGGAATATATTTACTGTACAAGTTAAATATAAATGAAAATATATTATATGAATGTATTGTATATATAAAAATACATTACAAAAATATCGGATATATATGTTTTTAACATGTCTTCGAATCCGTAAAGAAAACAGCACAAATAGGGGGCCACTTAAGTGAGACGGAGGGAGTAATAACTTAAGCTCTTAAAAATCCCAATATATAATGTGATAGCAAGAGTAAGACTAAGGCATGACACCCATACATTGAATCTTATTACCATAGTAGTGCACAAACAATGCAGTCATAAAAATATCAACCTCCCACAGCTGATATAGTGATATCGCAGAAAAATACTTGTAACATCATATTAAAAAGCTTTCATTAATTTATTTTTAAGTAATTGAGACTCGGGGAGCGAGAATGAAAAAGATGAATCATTTCATAATTTAGTGATATAAGTGCAGTGCAATGACTAAGTCCATTCACCTATAAATGAAATAATAATAATAAGTAGAACTCTAGATTCACAAGAAGATACCGAATATAACCCATTTCTGTATTTCATGAGTAAAAATAGCACAGATGGTGAACATCTGTCATTTGCCATATTTCTCATCATTTAACCTTCTCAAATTTATTTACCAAAAGGACAAATCAGTAAAACAAACTTCGAAAGAAAAGACCAACTATAAATTAATTAACAGCAGGCTAGTCCTAGATCAAGACCTATCTATCAAATAAAAACTGATGGAATTTCTAAATAACAGAACCAAAAAACAAAAATCTTAATAGAAATACATGCAATTATTTACATTAGCTAGGCATTACATATATGCCGATTAGACGGCAGAGGTACAACCATATTACAAGAATAAAATAGTAATAAGAACTGTAGAAATTAACTTTTTAATTCACAAATTTGGAGTGTTGTCTTAAGAAAATCACGCGGAAATGCGTGAACATGCCCACTAAATGGTTTCATGAAAATTTACCAAAGATGACATATTTTTCTAGCTTTACACAGGAATGAAAAAAACAGCTGAAAGAAGGCCCAGTTAGAGGGTACCCATAAAATAATCTTAAACTTCATTACTAAAAAATTATCAATGAATAAATTGAAAAGTGAAACAAGTAAGCACAATTACATATTTCCTTGGCAATCTATTAGAATATGAATCCTAATTCATCACCTGTTCAAACAATCAAATTTAATGGTAGTGCGAATATGTCCAATCAATTACGAATCTCATAATAAGAACTTCTACAGATCCATTATAAAGCGATCAATGTCTTCATCCTGCAATGTCCTCTTGGTTAAAATAAAGTATAGAAAACAACTTTATCAACCTCCTAACTTCCCTTTAAACATATTTGTTCCCAATTTATGGCCCACTAATTTTTGTTCTTTTCATAAATTTATGTACCACTCGACATCATTCATTCAAAAACTAATTTACTTATTAAAAAAAAAAAAAAACTATTCATTTTAGCATCATCCACGCATTTTGAAACTAATATTTCAGCCTAGAAACTAATATTTAAGCCGAGAATTTGAAAACACTGCAATCAACTACACCTGCAGAAATGGTTTACATGAACAAAAGTGGGGGTTCCAGAAGTTGAAGAAGATTAACACAAACAAGCCCGGCATTTAGAAATTGACAAACTGGTTCCAAGACAATATATTCATGTAGATTATCACACAAAAAAGAAAAAGTGCAAAACTAGGCATAGAGGTGCAGAACCACATATGATTCAAAAGAAAGAATTTTAAAATATCAGAAGTTTAGTTGCCAAAGTTAACTCTACAACTACAATAAGCACCAAAAGCGAATGAAAAGTAATCAACACGCATAATTATAAACATTGACAAATTCAAACTTCTGTCTGAGACGGTCAGTAACCAACCTCTAACTGTTCCAAGTTCAAGTATAATCCTGCATCAAGTTTCCTCCTAACAGTCCCAAAATCCATTGGATGCTCAATAATTTCATGGTAATCAGGGAGCTGCATAAAATGTATAAAATCAACAACCAAACATGAAACATGACTAATCAAACAAGCATGCAACATTTTCAGGAAAAAACACCTCATTGGGATCAACAGGCTCAGAGAAAACACCATAAGTGTCCTTCCTGCAGTTGAATATTAAAAATTAACGAGTCTACTAACAATACCCAAATAGAAACAGTAGAAGAAAAAGAACAGCTAGGAAGCTAAAAGAATATAACACACTTTTGAAGCCTGTCAAGAATGAAGACCAACAACTTTTTGTCTGGCAAAGGTGTTGTGGGTCCGGACTCCAATGGTGATCCTATCCACAAATAAATGAAACCAATTCAATAAAAGTAAATTAACCAACTGGGAATTCCCAACCTTAGTCCAATAATAGATATTAGATTTATACCATGTAGAGTGTCAGTCGCTTTCGTAACCTTTTCCTCCTGCCAATTTTACCCAGTACCAGAAGTTAGAACTAAAGAAAATGAACTATAAACCCTGTGGTAGTTATAAACTTCTCAACAAGGAGACTAGCAATAAAACAGCTGCGGAGGAATAATTAAAGAAAAGACAAATTTGAACTTTTTCCAATGTTATTCAGCAATATAAAAAAAAGGTCTTTAACTACAAACAATCAATAATAAAATACTGGGAGTAATAATAATAGGAAAGAATTAATATTTAGAAGGTGAAAACTAAAAATTAGCTCGGATTTATAAAACTTAAAAAAATAAATGCTAAAGTTATTATATACTACAAAAACCCTTGACCCAGTCAAACCACATGCCCAGATTTCAGATCGTGAAAGTCGCCAGAGAAAAAAGGAACGTTGGAATTAAGCGCCAAATCCCAACGATTTAAATCACCTCATCCAACAAAAAAAATCGAATTTTACATGCCCAAAAAACAAAATTGAATCTTTTTCAAATTTCCTAATAAATCAATAAAATTGATCACCTGATCAGTGACCATATCATCACCAGATCGGTCAGTAACCGCATTGATTTTGCGTTTTTTGGGAGAGGCCTCGGGATTTTCGACCTCATCATCCGAATCAGAAGTACCCGAAACCGAATTTAGAGACGAGGATTTATGCAAATCATCGAAATGTTGTCGTTGTTGTTGAATTGATTGGGGCAAACGAACAACGAGCTTGACTTTTTTCTCTTTCCGCTCGTCGTCGTCGTCGTCGCCGAGCTCCGGCGACTGATTGCGGCGAGTGGATCGACGATTGAGATTAGGTCTAGAAGAAGAAGTAATTGGGGGGTTTTGTTGTTGTTCCTCTTTTTGTTGTTTGAGGAGATTGCGCTTTTGGAGATCTATAAGAGAAGGGCGGCCTTTCTTCTTCCTCTTCTTCATGTCCGTTGTAGTTGCTGCTTCTGCTGCTGCTGATACCTTACCCATTCTCCGCCCGTTTCTCTTCTCTCTCTCTCCTCTCTTCTCCTTCTCTCTCTCCAAACAGGCGTTGGCTATTTTTGTTTTTTACTTATTTTGTTTTTAATTTTTAATTTTTTTGGGATGGGGTTCGTACGTGTGAAAGAAGTCACGCGGATGGAATGTTAAGAGAGGAAAAATTATTCGGGTATAGTGATATCGTGTTTCATGATCATTTATATATTATAATTAATAAAAAATATATATTATATATATTAAAATTATAAAAATATTACGTGACGATATTTCAAAATTACTAAATAACTTTTCAGTAAAAGAGAGAAGACGTTGGCTGGGGATTGTGGGTAGTTATGGGTAGGCTTGGCAACGGGAGTAAAAAATAGATATTATTTTCGATTTTAAGAGAATGATAAAAAATAAATTTTATATAAATTAAAATAGCTAAAAAAATTCGAAATATCTCACTAAACTTCATTTTTTTAATAAAATGTTACAAAAATCTTTAAACTATTTTGACTCCTAACAAGAAAAATACGTCAGCTTTAATAAAGAGATATAAAATTGAGTAGCAATATAATTGAAAGAGAAAATCAATAGAAAGTTAAGGTCTCTTTGGGATGATTTATTTTAAAATAATTTATAAGTTAAAATTTAATTAATTTATAAATAAAAGTATTTGATATTATTTTAATTTATAAGTCAACATTTAAGTTAAAATAAAATATGAAGGCGTTTAACTAAAATAATTTATAAGTTAAAATAGAATGTAAAGACTATTAAAATAAAAATAAAAGATTTTTTATATTTAATTAAATTTTCTTATTTTAAAATGACTTATAAAATACTTTTTAAAAAATAAAAAATTATTACTTTTAAAAAATTACTTATAAATTAAAAAATAAATTACAGTCAAACACTTAAATAATAATTAAAAAAAACTTATAAGTTGGTTCAGCTTCTTTTTGCAGAGTTGAACCTGCTTTTTTTTTTCTTCTCTCTTTCCGAGTGATTCCATATTCGGTAAAGTCAACTTAGTTTTCTTCACCTCCGGCCGAACTGCCGACTGTCTCTCCACTCTAACCACTGGTATTATTTCTTCTGTCAAATTTGTTCCTTGGTATCTAAATCATGACTTCTTAATGTCTAAATAACATGCTCGCCATTTTAGATCCAAGTATTTCCACATCAATACTCCAAAACAATAAGTGTTATTAGATTTGTTATTCTTCACAAATAAATTGCAAATTACAAACAAAAATCATTTTATATGAATAATTATAAGAAGGACAAATAATTTATTTATATAACAATAATGCTATTTTCATTCCGTAAAAGAGTTTTTTTTTAGTAAAATTTATAAATTTTAAATGTACATTTTATTCTATATATTATCTCTAAGTTAAGCATAAATGGTTATCTTAAAGGGTCATTAATTCATGCCTCCCCGTTGCCAAGTCGCAACAAAATTAAATATGGAAAAAGATTAAATAAAACAAGCTACCGTTTTTGAGTGAACGAATCATGAAGCATCATCAGACAAACACAAATTTATGGGCAAATTCAACTTCAAACCTAATGCTCTTGTTGCTTACTCAAAATCGAAGGCACGGGTGACGATATGCAAAGAGAATTGATATTTGCACAAATAAAAATAATAATTTTATAAAAAAAAATTCACATAAATAATAAATAGACCCCAAATTCATGTGAAAAAAAACACGTAAAAATATTAAATTTTACTTATAAAAATATTAATTTTCTAAGCAAATAGAGATGTAAAATATAGAGGTCACTGTGTTTTATAAAGTTTGTTGTGTTGTGTTTTAAAGTCAAAATGACTTGGTTTCAAAGAGTGGCCTTAAATAAGCCAAGAACTTATATAAAATAATTTAATTTTTTTTAGAATCAAGCCAGAACTTATCTTTTTCTTTTATTTCTCATCTCATTCTAACCTAAATATGCAGCGAAGGGTGTGATAAATCTGTTCTATTATAATTCAATTCTAGGAAACATTTCATTTTAGGCATAGGGAGAACTAGGGCTATGTTTTTTTGTAAAATACATATTTGAGATTAGACTATTTTTATTCATTTAAAATTATTTCGGACTTTTTTATCCCATGATGAGGTATTATTAGTCCCTTCATGTTAGTCTCATGAAGTCATTTAATAGCTTAAAATAAGAGGGACTATTAATCCCAAATTCATCATGAAATTATATAATCCCTTATAAATAGCCTTAAAAATGATAAAAAATAGTCTCAGGACTATTTAAAAGACTATTAATCTCTTATCATGGAATAAATATAATTCGAAATAGTGTTAAATTAATATAAATAATATAATACCAAATATAATTTTTGTAAACAAACATAGCCTAAGAAAAATATAGTGAGGGAACTAAAGGGAATTTAGCGGGAGAACTAAAGAAAATCTAGAGAAAACTTGCCTCTTTATGATTTTAATTTTTACTGAGGTCTCTATCACAAAACTATCACCTTGGATCTTATATAAAGTCGATATGTAATGCTTTTTACCGATAACATATAAAAGTAAAAGTGATAGAAGAGGAGGGAAATACTACAAAAAAGAACAGTCAAATATAAATAAACTGCGATAAATTCTTGCCGTATCTTTTGTTTTCTTTATTGATAAATAAGTTTTTATATAATTATCTCACTGAATAGTGGATCCAATTGTTACAGAAGAAACTCTTTCGGGTTTCACCTAAAAATTGGCTACAATCTGTACAGAATCCCCCCCTACAAATCGCTGTAATGACCAGCACCACTAACCAATATTGCCAAATTCTAGTCTAGGATGTAGTTCAACATGTCCGTTTTCTTGTAAGGACCTGCAACTTCCCTCTCCTATTTCCCCATCATCAGATACAAGAGAAATGACTCGTACGAAGTCATAGCTGCAACGCCAAATCTGGCTGTTGGGGAGACCCAACCCTCAGCCCGGAGCTAGGCGACCCTGGCCCCTGGAGTCTGACATTAAGGTCAGGTTTTACCGGAAGAGAATATTGTCTGGGGTGCGGTGATAATGCTTTCCAAGATGGTCTACCAGAACTCCCGGCTTCAGTTACTTTGTGTAACTCGGATCCAGTATTAGGCACAGTTAAATTGCCAGAATGTAATGTCCTCGCACTTTCTGAATACTTGTGTTCTTCTGAATCAGTATCAGTTTTAAGAGCCGAATGAGCTGATGAAGAAGCATTTTTTGGGACCATGCCTGGTATTTGAGAAGGAAGTGAAGCCTCCTCCAGACCAGAATGTCCCGCCACCGCTGGTCGTCTCACCAGCCCCATTTGTGATGGAAAATTGTACCCAAACACACCATTAAACCCATTCCTATCAGGGTTAAATACAGGTTTATTCCGAGTATGGGTCACGCCAGGTCTTGTCTCAGGAAAAGGTGCACTCCTCGGTAAAGCCACCTCAATCTGGGAACTTAATCTTCTATCTACTTCAACCATGTCGTCTTTGGCTTGAAACCCAGATGGGACGACTGGATTTACGCCTGAGGTAGATGGAATCGCTGGTCTAGTTGGATTGCCATCACAAGCCAAGTTATGTGAAGATCTTTGTTTCTCAAATGAAAAAAATGGTGGCTGTAGTGGTGCTTCATTTTCTCCCACAAAACCAGGTCCGAACTTTGTTCCCGGAGGCAGAACATTCTCCAGCTTTTTGGAAGCAATTTTCCAAACAACAGGTCCAAGATTTAAAGCAAATCGAGCTAGGCTTCTTGCGTAACTATGCTCCATATGCAGACCTACCTGCATTTCCAGTAAAAACTACCTTAACTATCAATCAAAACGTTAAAGAGCAAATAAGCAATGTATATCTGGGATCAAATGTGATCCACATATTATTTCCTATTCTTATCATAAAAGCTAGTCCTAGCATGTATTGAATTAGCCATGTAATATTTTTAGAAGATATGAACAGCTCCCTACAGCATCATGGTTGAAATATGATTACAAGAAAGCACACTGTCAAACTCTCTAAGACTCTAAAATTAATCAAAATGTAACAATCATAATCACTATTATCAGTCGTACCGGTATCAACTGTTTTGCATTTCCACCAAGATCAGACAATAAAGATGGCTCATGGCCAAAAGTTGAAGGGTGAAATTGCTTGTAGGTGTCACGCCTGGTCTCATCTATTGAAAATTGTTTCTTCCCATACTTCATGTCTGCTCTCAGAATTGATGCTTCACACAGAGGTAAAAACAAGAAAGAAAAGGTTTAGTACTATACAAAGAGGCTCAACAGCAATAAACCCCAAATCTTAAATTGAAAAAGAGTCGCAATTTGAAATACAAATAATTCGAGGTAAATATTGCATCATGTGTACATTTTGTGCAATATAATGTAAACTAGCATTACCCGCATCGTGCCTACGGCACTATGAAATGAAAGAGATAAAGAGAAAGAAGGGGGAGAAATGAAATGAAGATTTGTAAGCCAAAGAGAGATAGGGGGAGGATATAAAATAAGGGACGGTGGAATTTATCCCAAATTTTGGACGGCTTAGATCATTTAGTATGATGAGCGGGAAATTCAAAATTCATTGTATTTTATTAGTATAGATTATATAATGCAATTTTGGAACATTATAGATTACATTCTTTATAATTAACAACCGACACTTATTTTAAGATATCCAATAAAGAAAAGGATTTTTAGATCAGTACTGAGGTGTATAAAAATATTTAAAAAGTAGATATGGAGTTGGAGGCAACACAAAACACTAAGTAATTCTTGCACCTGGAAATTCATCATTCCAGTCAGCCAACAACTCGGAGTAGTTTTCACCATTACGAGAGTGGTGGGAGGTGAGTATCGCATCAGGTGACTGAAACCTATACAACATAGGTGTCGCTCTTCTTAAATTGTAAGTGTTAGACCCGTTTGTGTTATCTTCCCCAGTACAGTCCCCAGTGGCAAGAGTTGCACCTGAGGAGAGTTCAGGACCAATACGGTCAATGGAGGTACTATCAATAGGTTTTTTCAGGTGCTTACTTCGCGGCCGGCCTCTCCTTACAACTTTCGGTCGCAGTTCACCATCATCGCCTTCATGTCTCAAATTTTCGAAGTCTCGTTTTGCCAGATCTTGTATGGTCCGTGCCTATATAACACAAAATTTAGTAACAGACGAGAAGGAAGCTGAATAATCTAAAATGGAGTAATTTGATACTAGGACATACCTGCCTAAAGTAAATAGTATCTGCTGAGTTATACAACATTGCATTTGAGGAGATCAAGAACACGTCTGCCTGGATTTCAAGGAAGGAAGAGGTTAGATTGAATTATTATTGTTTGACATCCCAAACACAAATCCAAATAAATAAATAAAAGAGAAAATGCTAAAGAAATCTGATAAAATAGGGGAAACCATTACTTGATAAGATGTGGCCTTGATTGGAATTTATAACAAGAAACTCAAAATGTATACCGTCTGTCCCGCTTTGAATGACTATCTTCTAAGATTTTTTTTGGCACGTCTTTAAAGACGTTAATATATTAAGTATGATCCATAGCAAGCGTCGACTATAGCCCTATTTTCAGTCAACCCATATATGGACATCCACCCAGATCATTAACGACTACGATTTTTTTTTAAGCTAAGTCCGCCAAAACTGCTTAGCAAAGTTCACCAAACTATTAGTCGATGGGTCCGCCGAACAGGTAGGAAGATTGAACTGCCTATTTTAGTCATATTTGTTGGAAAAGTAAGTGAGGGCCTCACCATCTTTTCAGGTTAATTGCGAGGTTCATTTAAGAAGAGGTACCAAATGGCCTTAGGAGTAGAAAAATAGTACATAAGATAGTCATAGGACTAGCCTCAAAGATAATAAAGAGTTTATAGGTATCTAACTGGTTTAAACATGTTAAAATAATCCCACGCAACATATTGCAATCAAACATAACCTCGATTCACAAGAAGTTAGCGAATATAACCTCTGTTTCATAAGAGTAAAGATAGTACACACTGTCGTTTGCCATATTTCTCATCATTTAACCTTCCCAAATTTATTTACCACAATGATAAATCAGTCAAACGAATTAGAAAAAAAAGACCAACTACAAATTCATTAACAGCAGAATAGTCTCTAGATCAAGACCTATCAATCCCATAAAAACAAATGTAATTTCAAAAAAACATAACCAAAATAAATCTGAATAGAAATACAGGCAACTTTATTATTACCTAGGCATTACATATGTGCCTGATTAGATGGCAGAGGTCAAACTATAATACAAGAGTAAAATAGTTATAATAACTGTAGAAATTTACTTGCTAATTTAACGGAGTACTTAACAAACAACTGCAGTTGGTCCCCTCTTTTCCTTTTATATTTACATTTGTTCTATTACTACCCTAATACTGCTTTGATCAAGAATAGAAATGGTTTCCTTCTGTCGGGAAGTGCAAAGAAAAACTTATAGAAAGTTCCCACACATTAAACAAAAGTGACTAAAGAACTGTACTTTTGAGCATCACACAAAAATACCCTGCCTGCCTTCATGATCTACCAACAAAACCGGCTGAACTAAGATATAAGTACAAATTGTATATCGCTATAACCAGCATACAAGCACTATTCTAAATGCTATCGATGGGAATCACGTTTTAATTTATTTATTTATGAAATTGCTTTAATTTTAGGAGATAGTTGGTATTTTATTTTAATTAGTTTGGGTATTTTTCTCTTTAAATATTTTTAGAAATTAAGGATTGTGTCCTATTTAAACACACACCAGTGTATTATTGGATTCTTCAAATTATTGATTACTGAGAATTGCTTTGGCGTAGTTTATCATAAAGATAAAAAAAATTCTACATTTAAAACACGCATAATTGAAACTCTAAACCCCTAGCGATTTACAAGCAGAGCTAAATCCTATGCATAATACGGAGACAATTCGATACGTATTACAGGGTGAATAAAAAATGACCACGATACAATTCTTACAATACAATAAAATACACGATACTTTTTAAAAACAGCCAACTTGAAAAAGTTTTCATGTAAATCCAAAAGACTAAAAACAAAACTTTTACCATTTCAATTGATGAGGGTTTTTAGCACAAACATATTATATATATCGCTTCATGAGTCTTTAATCACTTTTTAGGGTATTATATCTTATTCAAAATGTCATTTTATTTTTTTTACGTCACTTTCTATAAGCAGATACATCAATTTCCAATGGTTAATTTGAATTATTCTCTTATCTTTTATATATTAAAGGTGAATCTAAATTTCGTTTTCTTTTGTAATTACTCTATAAAGATTACTGAAATAATATCTAATAAATCAATTTAAAGTATTTTGACTACTATTTAACTTTGAAATTTATTTTTAGTCTATAATAATATTTAGTTGACTACCTTTATATATAGTCAAGCTAATATGTTTGATTGTCCAATAAATTGTGTTTTATATGTTTAAATATATATTACTACATTTTTGTTTCTGTATCATACGATACGATTCACAATACGATACATGAAACACGATATGGGGATTTTCGATACACGATACGATTCACGATTTGACAACTATGATCCTAGGTTTTTGTTCTATTAATTGCTACAGAAAACATTCTCAAAATTTGTACATCAGCTATCGCAGTGGACAGCCTCACAAGATCATGTGGAAATAAAGTTCCAAAGAAGAGGCAAGTGATTGCCTTTCTTCATAACATATGCTTTCCCTGGCTTTTGGTGTTGGAAAGTGATGGAATAGGTGTATTCAAGTTTTCTTGTGATAAGTGATTGCAGTACTCATAGTAAGGAGTAGTGCAGGCACTCGCTTATAACTTCATTCATGAATCTCATTGTGAGAGATTAGTACTTCTTGCCTACGTAACAAAGACTGAAGTTATTAAGAAAATCGTGTGGAAATGCATAAGCCCGCCACTTAACGAGTTTCATGACAATTTACAAAGGAAAACATGTTCTTTCTCCTTTTCACGTGCATTAAAAAATAGCTCAAAGAAAAGGCCCAATTAGGATTCAGAAGTGATAATAAACTATATTACAAGAATATTTCTTGCAAAAGAAGAACGGACGAAGCTGAGAGGGTAACCATAAATCAACTTTAAGTTTCATGACTAAACAATTGTCAATGAATAAATTGGAAGGTGAAACGAGTGCTAATAATTAGATATTCCCATGGCAATCAATGAGAATATAAGTCCTAATTCGTCACCCATTCAGACAATCAAAATTCACTAATACTCAATGTTCTAAAAGGCGCTAGGCAGGGGGCTGGGGCACCTAGGCGGGATTTTTTATTTTAAGTCAAACAAAACAAGAATATAAAGCAAGACAATCTATAATAAAAATAATAAAGACATTTGCTTAATATTCAAACATGTCTCTATATTGTCAATGTCAAAGTTCAAACACAAATATGTAATTGTTCAAAATTCAAACACATACAAATAATAAAAATTACAAACTAATAATTCTCATCTTCATATCCGTCTATATCTTTATCTCTTCTTTTCCATATCTGTTAACGCCTAACTTTGTTTCACCCGTTTTATCAGTAAGACCCGAAACAAAAAGCGTTATCAATGGAGTGCCTGGATCGTGCTGGAATAAAATGATATTTGAACACAAACAATCACGACACACAGATTTACGTGAAAACCCAGAACGGGAAAAACCACGGGTGTTACTCAAGAATCTTTTAGAAAATCAGTGTCTGTCTTACAAAAATACTTTTAGAAAAACATAAAAAACCTTGTTCCTATTTTGGAGGTTGTCCGAATATATTCATCTCTGCATGGCTAGACGTTCCATCGTTCCCTCGTGAATAGGAAAATGATGTCATTACCCACTCAATTCTCGCGGTCCAATGAGGTAAGGCGAGAAGGAGGGATTGCGCATGGGCCAGGCCTACCAGTCCATGAGTAAAAGCTGACCGGCCCAACTCTTGCAAGGAGTGACCCGGAGCCCAGAGTAAGAAAAACCTGGCCCAATAAATCCCGTCCTAACAATATCCCTCCAAGAAAATGTCTCTATCGGACTCACACTCATACTCCTCATCTCCCTCTTCCTCCGTGTCGATCATCAGACAAAAAATCTTCTTCATAAATTCTCTTACTCCAACATTTCTACTACTTCTCCAAGGATCTAGCACGCTATCCGCTCTGGATGTTTTCCCAACCGCCTCTCAAGTAAGGCCTAAACAGTCTCTCAAGTAAAGCTCAAACAACTTTTAACTTCATCATCCACTCTCACGACGTCGTTTTGTAGCTTAGTTATTAAAAAAAAACAATTACAGCCATAATTTCTCCGCATTACCCGCCTAATTTCCTAGAGAAATTTTTTTTCCACCTTGGACCTAGGCGAGGCGTCGGGGGGGCCTAGCGCCTACACACCGCCAAGCCCGCTTTTTAGAGCACTGCGAATTATGTCCAGTCAATTACGAGTCTCATAATAAGAACTTCCACAGTTACATTATAAAGCGATCAATGTCTTCGTGCTGCAATGTCCTCTTGGCCAAAATACAACATATAACCCAACATCCATCAACCTCCTCACTTCCCTTTAAAAAGATTCATTCCCAATTTATGTCCCACTCATTTTTGTTCTTTTCAAAAATTTATGTACCTCTCAACATCATTCATTCAAAAAATAAGTCACTTACCAGAAAAATATTCAATTCACATCAGCTACGCATTTTAAAACTAATACTTCAGTCTAAAATTTGAAAACAATGCAACCAACTACATCTGCAGAATGCATTTTTACATGTATGAAAGTGGGTGTTCCAGAGTTGAAGAAGACCAACACAAACAAGCACGGCATTCAGAAATTGACAAACTGGTTCCAAGACAATATATTCGTGCAGATTATCACACAAAGAAGTAAAAGTGCAGAACTATGCACAGTGGTGCAGAAGCAGAACTGCATATGACTCGATAAAAAGAATTTTAAATATCAAAAGTTCCGTGCAACTTAATTCACCAAATATTTCAACAACTAAAATACGTATCACAAGTGAATAAAAGTAATCAACACACATAATTCATTAATGAATTCAAATTTCAGGCTCAGACAGTCAGCAACCAACCTCTAATTGTTCCAAGTTCAAGTACAATCCCGCATCAAGTTTCGTCCTAACAGTCCCAAAATCCATTGGATGCTCAATAATTTCATGGTAATCAGGGAGCTGTGTCAAATGTATAAAATCAATCGCCAAACAGGAATCATGAATAATAAAAAAAGTATGCATCATTTTCAGGAAAAAACACCTCATTGGGATCAACAGGCTCAGAGAATACACCATAAGTGTCCTTCCTGCAGTTGAATATTAAAAATTAACGAGTCTACTAGCAATACCCAAATAGAAACACTGAAACAGTAGAAGAAAAAGAACAGCTAGGAAGCTAAAAGAATATAACACACTTTTGAAGCCTGTCAAGAATGAAGACCAACAATTTTCTGTCTGGCAAAGGTGTTGTGGGTCCAGACTCCAACGGTGACCCTGTCCACAAATAAATGAAACAAATTACATAAAGAGTGAATTAACCAACTGGAGTTCCCAACTTCAGTTCAATAAAAGATAATAGATTTATACCATGTAGTGTGTCAGTCGCTTTCGTAACCCTTTCCTCCTGCAAAATTTATCCAGTACCAGGAGTTAGAACTGAAGAAAATGAACTAATATAAACGAAGTGGTAGTTATAAACTCATATTTACAGTAAAACAGCTGCAGCGTAAGTACAAGTGAAAACTAATAAGGAATAAATAAACAAAGACAAATTTGAACTTTTTCCCAGGTTATTCAGCATTCATAAATAAAAGGTCGTTTAATAAAATACTAATAATAATAGGAAAGATTAATATATGGAAACTTAAAGTAAAAAATAGCTTGGATTTATAAACTTAAAATATAAATGCTGAATATTTATAAAAGAATAGTAGTTCGACCGAGTCAAATCAGATCTTGGAAGTCGCCATAGAAAAAGAGAAAGACAGGACGTTTGAATTAACCGCCAAATTCCACAGATTTAAACCACGTCATCTAACAGAAAATCAAATTTTACCTACCAAAAACAAAATTAAAATTGAATCTTTTTCAAAATTTCCCAATAAATTAATCACCTGATCAGCTACAATATTATCCCCAGATCTGTCCGTAACGGCATTGATCTTGCGTTTTTTGGAAGAAGCCTCGGGATTTTCGCCCTCATCATCCGAATCAGAAGTGCCCGAAACCGAATTTAGAGACGTGGATTTATGTAAATCATCGAAATGTTGTCGTTGTCGTTGAATTGATTGGGGTAAACGAACAACGAGTTTGACTTTTTTCTCTTTCCGCTCGTCGTCGTCGTCGTCTCCGAGCTCCGGCGACGGATTGCGGCGAGTGGATCGGCGATCGAGATTAGGGCTAGAAGAAGTAATAATTGGGGGTTTTTGTTGTTGTTCCTCTTGTTGTTGTTTGAGGAGATTGCGCCTTTGGATATCTATAAGAGAAGGGCGGCCTTTCTTCTTCTTCTTCCTATCCTTCATCTCTGCTGCTTCTGCTGCCTTACCCATTCTTTGCGTTTCTTTTTTCTCTCTCCAAACAGGGATCGGTTATTTTTGTTTTTATTTTTTTGGGGAATGGGGGTTCGTACGTGTGAGTGGAGTCACACGTATGGGGGGGCGTTTGGAGAGAGAAGGGGTTGGTTGGTGTTTGTGACCCATAAGGGATGATTACAGGTTACGTCGTCGTTTTGTATATAACTATTTTTTGTTTTGTTGTTGACTAGAATATAAATAGCTGACTGCCAGTGCCAGATACAGAGTTGTTCAGCCGCCTTCAAAAACAACAAATTGTCATCTGAATTGTTATTTTTCACAAATAAATTGTAAGCTACAGGAAAAACATCATTTTCTACAAATAATTATAGCGAGTAATAATTTATTTATATAACAATAATACTCTTTTCATCCCACATAAACGTCTTTCTTACACAAAATTATTTAGAGATGAGAGGTATTATATAAAAAGAAAAGAAATAAGTAATATTTTCTCCGTTCATTAATATTATTTTTTTTTAAATTAATTTTAAATATTTTAAAATTTAAATTTAACTTATATTCATTTAATTTATATCAATATAATTATTAATATAATAAATTACGTAAAAAGTATCAAATTGACCTTAATATTATAATACTTATTAAAATTTTACCAACATATCCAATAAATCTCTACGGATTATTAAATTATTTAATAATTTTAAAATAAATTTATGTGATATTTTTAGTTAAAAAAAAATTTATATCATTAAGTTTATAATTTTATTAATTTAAAATAACATGTGACAGTAATCATACAAGGTCAACAAAAAAATAAAAAACGGGTGAAGTTGGTCCGTTACGTGCGTCAAGATCCATGACCAATTGACCACAATAATTCAAATCAAAGTTGTTGCAAGTATCGTGATTTTTATTTATTTTTTTATATTTAGTGTTCTCTATTTTTGGTAATGAAAGGATACACATGATACAAGATTAATAATTTGTGTAAAGTCCGATTAAATTTAAAAATGATTTATCAAGTAAATTTTATGTATGAGATTTTTTAACGATATTTTAATTATTCTCAAGTTAATTCATAAGTCCAAATTTAATAATTTGATAATTTAAAAGTTTATTTTAATTTATTTTTATTTAATTTTTAATAACAAATGATACATCATATCTTTAGTAATAAATATGTACTAAATTTTTTCAAAAAAATTAACTTATAAACGGTTGAGTTTCGAGAATACCAAAATTTATGATTAAAAAAATATAAAATAAAATTAAAATTAAACAGCCAAGTTATTAAATTTAAACTACTAAATTAATTCATAATTAAATAAAATAAGTCGATATTTACCTTATTATATATTGATATGTTGATATAGATAGATTACGCTCTATTGGTATATTTTGCATTTTTTAACTTAAAGAATACATCATGCTCTTGTCTTCATAGTTTCTTTAACATCTATAACTTCTGCAACTTAAATCATACTATATAAATAAAAGACTTCTTGGCAAAAAAATAACATTGAACTTTATATTATTTTAAATTTAACCCACAAGCTCTTTTAATCTTTTTTCACAAAAAAAAACATTCGAACTCTAATAATTAGACTAAAAGTGCCCCTAAAACTGAACTATGGTTAACTAAGATTGAGGTAACATCATCCCATATAGCATATGACGTATAACCGATGTTGATCGGACAAACAACATAACTTAGACCTAATTAAAGTGTCATTTACTTTATTCATTCAAATATAATTGATAAATAACAGCAACAACTACGTAAATATTGAAGAAAAAAATACTAACTTTTAACAAGAATAATCACTATTGAGTAGTCATGCACAACAAATAATTTGGTTTGATCTAGGTTTTGACTATTAATTAAGTCGAGTTAAGTTTTTGACTTTAGACTTATAGATTGGGCCAAGCCCGACTTAAAACTTGAAAAGAGGGTCAATTGAGGCTAGCAGGCTATGCCAAGTTGGTCCAATTCGGTCCATTCAATTTTTTTATAGTAATTTTAAATATTATAAAAATATTAATTCAAAATTTAAACTTAATTGATATATTAATTAAAAGTAAGGTATTACAATTTATAAGTTACAATTTATAAATTATAATAATAAATTAAAATACTATACAATTATAAAGATATTGTATTATTTTATACTATCATTAATAAAAAAAAAAATATTTTTTATGAAAACATTTTTATTATTATTATTATTTTACAAATGACTTTCTAGTTTTTACGCTAAGTATTTATTAAAATAAATATGAAATGAAAAATCTACAAAAATGTAAGTTGCTAGCTAGATAATGAAAAAATTCTTATAACACTACCCAATGTGTTTTCACTGATTTATTTATTTGTATATAAACAAACATGCATGAATGAACGTATTGAAAGACGTCAATATTATTTGATTTATTAAATGAGTTGTCACAAAAAGAAAGTTTTCATCTACAGTGAGAGAATTAAAGTAGCAAAAAACAAAAAATTGACATGCCGGACTAGGCTTTGGGTGAATCAGGCTGGACCTCAGGCCAGAGAGGGTTTATTGGCAGGCTAGGCCAGGTTAAATCTGAGCAAAAAAAATATGACATGTTCGTGGCCTCCAGACCAAGTCGCATGCCATTTGTGCACCACTATTATGGAGTGATGAGAATTGGTAACAAATAAGAAATTATATTATTTTGAACAATTTATATAATTAAATTTAGAGAGTCAAAGAAATAATAAGCAATGAAGTTTTTATGAAAAATTCTTAAGTTAAGACCTCTATTTATAACCAAAAATCTTATCATAAATCAAGATTTTTTAATTTAATTCAAACCGTATATTTTAAGATAATGCTTAATACATACCACTCGTTTCATCTTTTAAGATTTTCTTAATCTAAACCATTCATTTAAAGATCATATTTAATCTACACCATTCATTACAAATTCTATAATCATTACATTATCTTTAATCTATACCGTTCATTTCAGATCTCCTTTAATCTATACCATTCAATTAATTTTATATATAAAACAACTAACTTTATATAAATTAATTAACTTTATATATAAAAATAAATAACTTTATATAATTTATCATAATAAAATAATTTACTTTACACAATTTATATAAAGTAAATAACTTTATATAAATTATTATAATAAAAACGAATAACTTTATATAATTTATTATAATAAAAATAAATAACTTTATCAATTCAATTATTTAACAATAATTCACAATTATTCATTATTATAACTAATTGTTATATGAGCAGTGTAGTTGATTTTTTGAGTTAGATAAGCAGAAAAATTAACTAATAATGGAATACAATAGTTTAATCAATATCATAAAAAGATAACAATAATGCTGAAAATAAATAAGAAAATAACACGTTACTGTGTAATGGTAATTATTGATTCAGTAATGTGAATTACTGTGCATATGTTACTGTGACAATTATCAGCTCAATAATATGAATTATTATGCATATGATAATTATTTGTTCAATAAAGTCAATATAGTACAACAACTACTTTATCAGTTCAATAATATGAAACACTGTGCAATACCGTGTGCTAATGTGCAATATCGTATGTTACTATTCCTTTACCACCGAATATTTTAACAGTTAAAAGTGATAGTATTGTTGACTATATTTATTTAGAAATATTACGTATGTCGCTTTCTATATCCGATAATAATTCGTTGCGAGGGTCTACCAATATTTGGTTATTTTTTGCATTGTCGTACGAATCGAATATTCCCGACATAACGAATATTTTCTGACAAGATAAAATTTGTACAAACATTTCTTAATTTTCGCTTTTGTCAATTTATTCATTTACCGTTTTCAGAAAATAATATATAAAGAAATTTTAAATTTGTATTTCATAAAAGTCGGGGTCTTACAAAGTTGGTCCGATCCGGCCCATTCAATTTTTTTATAGTAATTTTAAATATTATAAAAATATCAATTAAAATTTTAAACTTAATTGATATATTAATTAAAAGTAAGGTATTACAACTTATAAGTTACAATTTACAAATTATAATAATGAATTAAAATATTGTATAATTTTAAAGATATTGTATTATTTTATACTATCATTAATAAAAAAAAATATTTTTTTATGAAAACTATTTTTTTATTATTATTATTATTTAACAAATGACTTTCTAATTTTAACACTAAGTATTTATTAAAATAAAGATGAAATGAAATGTGTGCAAAAAGTGTAGGTTGCTAGCTAAACAATGAAAAAATTCTTATATATTACACTACCCAATGTGTTTTCATTGATTTCTTTATTTGTATATAAACAAACATACATGAATGAACGTATTGAAAGACAACAATATTATTTGGTTTATTGAATGAGTTGTCACAAAGAGAAAGTTTTCGTCTGCAGTAGAAGAATTAAAGTATCAAAAAAAAAATGACATGCCGGACTGGATTTTGGATGAAGTAGGCTGGACCTCAGGTCAGGTCAGGCGAGACTTATTGGCAAGTTAGGCCAGATCAGATATGTGCCAAAAAATATAACATATTCGTGACCTTCAGACAGAGCCTCAGGCCGCAGACCATTTGTACACCACTGCTATGGAGTGATGAGAATTGGTAACAAATAAGAAATTATATTATCATGAACAATTTATATAATTACATTTTAATCATAGTAGCATGGGAAGAATCTGTAAAAAGGATCGGGAGAAAATTTTAGCAAAAATTTACTTATAATTTTTTATTATGAATTGTCTAGTTAATTTGCTCTGGAATATACTTAAATTATGATCACGTACAAACGAAATAATATTTAAACTTTGGCTAAAATATGGGTGGGTGGTAAGATAAATCAAGTACTTTTTGGGGCTTCCAATTCAAATGATATCTACATTGTTCATAATTTTTTTTTTCTTATAATTTAATTCATAACAATTTTCATATTAAATTCACAAATACCTATATTTTTTAGTTACATTCAGATTATTTGAATTTTTTTTATAATTAAATCACTATCATTCATATTGATTCTTATAACAAAACTCTCAATCTCACCACAAATAAAATTATAAATAAAATTATTTAATATAATTGTCACTACCATTTATAATGTCGGTCTCAATCGGGGGGAAGAGTACTCAAACATGCTTAATGAAGATTAAAATTGAATGGGGGAAATCACATGGGATTATGTACCATTCCTATGTTGTTATACATATATGGAAGTACTAACGTGGGAACATTTGTTTTCTATGTGAAGAGTCGGTGCCAAATGAAACACCTACAATTCACAAACCACCCATCTTATAGATAATATATTAAGGTCAATGGTTTTAAATGGGGTACCAAATTAAAAGAAACAAACTATTACATTGATTGACAAATTCATAAAATAACATTACTTAATATAATAAATATTTTGTTCTAAAATATAATATTAATATTAATTTTTTAAAATTAATTTGAAAAAGTTAAATTCAAGTACGATACAAATTAATTTAGCTTTTGATAATATAGTTATGAAATTTGTAAATTATCCAAATAGTATTACTAATTATAAAATTTATTATTTTCAAAAATTAAATAATTCATATCCATTTTTGAACTTTTAAAATTTTTATATTAATTTTGAAAAGTGAAACTTAATCCTATATTTTAAAGCATATAAAATATCAATTATTAATTGACCATTATTCTATCTATTTCAAGAAAATTCTTGATCTTTTCGACCTTTTGAAGTAAGGTGATACATTTTTTTGGTTCTAAAAAATAATATTAATTTACTTAATTTTAATTAATGTTTTTTAAAATTAATATTAATTTACTTAATTTTAATTAATGTAATTTCGAACATTATAAATTGTAAAAAAATGTATACTATTAGTCAAAAAATTGAATTACGGTTTGATAGTTACTAGATAACTTATGTCGACTTTGGGGATGTGTAGACCATTGTTTTACTCTCTTATAATAGGTTTGGTCGTCAATATCGGTATTACTTTTTTATTAGGTCGGTATTACTTTTTTATTAGGTGAGAGAGTTCTTTGGGTCTCTTTGGTGTCGAGACTCAAATCTGAATTGTCCATCTATCAAAATTTGGGTTGACCAAACAAGAAAAAGAAAATAATTAAATTATGCACACTGTTTGTAATAATAAATTGGTAATTATGATTTGTAAATCAACCAAATGTTAGAATCCACTGCCCAGTGCCCAACGTTTTTTTAAATTAACCTTATTTTCTTTTTGACCTTGTTCCTTTTTTTTAATAATATACAATTTTATATCAATTACGACTAGTGTAAAACTGTAAATAATAAAATAGGGTAATGATATGTGAGTCTCTCTTATTTATTTTCTCTTTATCTTTTGTATCCACATATATCTTAGGCCGGTCAATACATGTTATAAATCATGAGTCAACCCAAATTTAATAAGAATTATTGGGTTGGTTAACTATTTTATAGAAGCTGAGTTGGTTAAAATTTAAAACTATATTTTTGAAATGAGAAATAAGTTTAAATTGGATAATTATATTTTAACTCATTTTTATGTTCATTCTAATTTTTCAGATTGAAAGAGACCCATTTCTGTGAGCAGCAGAGAGGATGTGAGAGAGAAATAATATAGGAAACTGATATTTTTACAATAATTTTTGATATTTTCTCACGTAAATTCGATATAAGAACCAATTATGTCCATGTATAATAATTAATATGTGGGTCCTAGATGTAAAAATAACAAATATTATTGTGGATATATCATTCACATAAAAAACTACATAAGAAGGATTACATCTTACAGATCACTCATTCATATCCTAATAAAAAGATAAAATTATGTCACATTCAGGTTCGCGTTTCTGATTAAACCCACAGGAATAATAAACCCACAGCCGCCCAGTTGTGAATATAAAAAGTCCCAAACAACACACTCGTTGAGGCCAAAGGCAAAACAAACTATTGGGTTAAACAAATTTGAAAAGAAAAATGTGCATTGCAGTTTTTGCATGGCAAGCTCATCCATTGTATCCTTTTCTTCTCTTGCTCAATAGAGATGAGTATCACAACAGGCAAGTTCATTACCTGAATTCCATGTTTTTTTTTTGTTTATTTGGTTAATTCTGTGTTTTTAAAAATTAAATAAATTATGTTTTTGAATTAGGCCAACGAAGCCAACAGGATGGTGGGAAGGCGGTGAGATATTGGGAGGGAGAGACGAGGTTGCCGGAGGGACATGGTTGGCTTGTACAAGAGAAGGGAGGGTTGCTTTTCTTACTAATGTCTTGGAGCTTCATACTTCCCCTGAGGCAAAGACCAGAGGAGAGCTACCTGTCCGTTTTTTAGAGGTACAATTTCTCTCTCGGAATTGATATTTTTTTTACGTTATCTTCTCTCACGTAAATGTGTGGAACTCACCTCATTCTCGCGTGAAAGAGGACGATGATAATGGTCCCTTTTCTCTTATTTTTCTCCAATTACTTCTTTAACTTCAACGAATAACTAGCAGCCTGTAAGAAAAAGATAAGTTTATATACACAATATCTAAATATAAAATTAAATATTACATCTATTTTAATTATTAAAAAATAGGGTATGACACGGATTTTAACCATGCTTACTTTTTAACGATTAAAATGAATGTAATATTTGGATGTTATAAACTTGTACTTATTCATAAAAAAACAAATACTTGAGGTCGCCAATTTGAATTCCCTTACGGTTAGGCTGTGAGTAATTACTTGTGAAAAGAAAAGTAAAATTGTACAAGTGTACAAAAACTAACGACAAAATAGATGATAAAATGTATCTTAACCATTAAAAAATAAAATTTGTCATGAGGTTGGTATAGTATTTAATTTTTTTCATATAATAATATCCTTGTGAAATCCTAGTACTGACATTGAAAGGTCAAAGGCTACTAGTGTAGTGAGTGAGGACAATACTTGTAGAACTAAAAAGGAAAATCACATATTTTTTTACCCTTTTTATGCTTCAAGCATTGCTTATCTTTCTACTGTGCTACAACTGGTCAGGCGGTACGGCGGGGGCGGAGCTATGTACTTACTTGGGGGTGCCATGGCACTCCCTGAGTTTTGAACATATATATATATATATAATTAATTAAGTATATGTTTTATATATTTAAATTTTGACACCTCTTATAAAAAAAATAAAAACTTTAAATTTTATTTAAGTAAAAAAGATTTTAGACTTAAGACTTTATTTGAACTCAATGACGAAATTAGGTGGACTAGAGTGGGATTAATTGACCCCACTAAAAAAAAATTATTTTATAATGTAGGATAAATTTTAAAATTTTAAAATATTATATATAAATTAACCCCACTCAAATTTTATAATTTTTTTATTATACGGGATCAAATTGAAAATTTATAACTTTCTCAATCAAATTTTAATCACATGACTCATATACCCTAAATATATGTATCTCTTTCTATAATATTTTTAAAGTAAATAATAATCTAATTTATATTATTTTTCAAAATAATTAATGAATTAATTATTTATGAACAGTTGTGATTAGAAAAATCTATTATGAGTCAATATAGTGTATATATACCATATATTATTAATTATTATATTGTCATTGTAATATAATATATATTATATATGTATGTGTGACCCGAGAGTACAAAAGTATTAAAAAAAATTGGCTCGGGGGTGCTGCCCCCGAACCCCCGCCAAATTATTTATAGTTTAATAACAATTTTGACTTCACCTCCTTGAACGGTTGTGTATGTATGTAAATAATTTTGACACCCCTTAAAATAAAAACCTGGCTCCGCACCCGGGGATACCAGATCTGTTGTTCCCAAATTCCCTGTTCCCCTATGTCCAAATTATTTTGAAGTCATGTGTTTTGCAATTTTGGTGTTCCAAAAATTAACATGCATCCGATGGTTGAAAATATACGAAAATAAAAAAACAGATATTTTTGGAACAGAGGATTTGATCCCAGGTCAGGCTCCATCATTGCATTGCATCTACAAGAAAAGATGCATAAAGTCAATAATCAATACAGCAAGAAACAAAAATGTAGTTCCATTAAACTGAGTCGAGAAATGATGATGCTAAGGTATTCTAGAGCATCCAATGGATTTTTTTCTGAGTCCGTCCGAATATGGTACTCTTTTTTGGACCCGATTATTATAAAGTGAATTTCATAATAAGTTCACTTTTAAATTAATAAGGTGCTGACACGCAGATAGAGAGAACACTCCTCAACTTGTGTATCAGTACTTTATTGGTCTATAAGTGAACTTACCATGAAGTTCACTTTATAATAACCAGATCCCTCTTTTTTAAAGACAGATCCGAGGAAGCAAATTTCCCCTGTTCGTATTCAGAAAGAACCAATGCATGGAGTATTTCTTAAAAGCTAAAACCATCGTCATTCATTTAGATGCATACTAGGCCCTCTCCAAGAACAAATCATGAAAATGCCAGCATACTGGGGCTAATTACATGCTTTTGGTTCAAGAATTGGAACTTGTTTTTCGCGGTTAATCATCCAGTAATTAGCAATGAGTATTTTAACAAAGAGAAGTTTGATCCATCTTTCTGAGTCGTTGCACTTTTTTATTGGAAAATGATGGGCAACTAGATAGAAATCCTCTAGTTTACCTATAGACAAAACGTTACAAAGTTGTACACTTCCCTAGCGTTACTCTTTTTTATTTCCCCATTACAACAGAGCAAAAAGAGCCCCAAGGCGTTTGCTGAAGAATTAGTGAAAGAGGCGCACGAGTACAGTGGGTTCAACCTAATAATGGTGGATCTTCTGTCGAAGAGCATGGTTTACATATCCAACAGGCCTAAAGGGGAAGCTGTCATGATCCAGGAGGTCAAGCCAGGTATTCATGTGCTCTCAAATGCAAAGCTGAACTCCCCTTGGCCAAAGGTTAGACTGCCTAAATAAATATTACCTATTTAGCTCTACACCTATATATATATATATATATAGAAACCAAGTTGTAAGAGAGAGAAAAGAAAAAAGGTTGAAACTTTCTATAAAGAAATGAAAATGAGCCTAAAACAGCTCAATAGTCCATGCTTAAATTTTGGTAATATCCAGGCTCAGCGATTGGGACTCAAATTCAAGAAATTACTTGGGGCATGTGGTGAAGGAGAAATCCCAATGGAAGAAATGGCCGAAAAACTAATGAAGGACACGAAGAAAGCCGGAGATGAGAGCAAATTACCTCATATTTGTTCCCTTGACTGGGAGTACAATCTTAGCTCTATATTTGTTCAAGTAGACACTCCACTGGTAATTAATTATTAGACCTTAATGTCGTTTAACCCATGTTTCATACAAAGTATTTTATTTTTTCCCTTATAAATTTGATCGTCATGTACAGGGATGCTATGGCACTAGAAGTACAGCTGCATTAACCATAAAAGCAACTGGGGAAGTAAGTTTTCAAGATATTTATCTTGAGAACAACATTTGGAAAACGGAAACGGTTAATTACCATATTCAGGAACAGAATCTGAAACTTCAGTAAAGCTAAACTATGTATATTTGAGTTTCGTAAATAAGATTTGTTCAGTGACAAACCCTGAAATTATATTCAGTCTGATCAAAATTATTATGTGATTATAAATAATTTAATAAAGTTTAGGAGTAACGCTCTTGAACCAATTTTTTTTTAATAATTTTATACTTTTGAGTTGCATATATAAAATATATATTTGATTACAATGATAATATAATAATTGTTAATTCTATATATATTTATATACATGTATATATATACACTCTACTGACTCCTAATAAATTTTTTCTAAAAATAAATTGTTTATAAATAATTAATTCTTTCAAAAAAAATATAAAATAAATTCTTAATTAATTTAAGAAGATTATATGAATACATATATAGATGAGGTAGAAATTATATGATATTGAGATTTAGCTGAAAAAGTTATAAATTATTAATTTGACCTCGTATATTAAAATTTTACAAAATTTCAGTGAAATTAATTTATATACGACATTTAAAATTTTCAAATTTTATCATATGTTATAAATAAATAAAAATTCAATACAGCACTTTATGTGGCTTCGTCCTTGAATGTGTTGTATTCTAGTGTATCATTCTTCTGTCTATTAACTAATCTTCAGTACATGTGTGTTGAATTATTACTAATATTTCTTATTTCAAAGTAATAAATGTACTGATTTCGACGTCGTTCTAATTATGTACTAACTAGTATTTGGTAATTGGAGATTATTTTATCCTTCTTGTAGATCAAATAATAGATAGAATGATAGATGTGATCAATGCCTTGATCTATTTTTGATCAAGTCTTGGCATTAAGTCTTATACTTGTGCGTACAAGACTGCAAGTCAACTCTATTTAATTTTTACTACCATCAAGTCAAGCACTAGTAGTAATTAATGAAAAAAATGGGACAAATTAGATGCAGCTCTTATATAGTAGTCCAATAAACTATTGTTTTTCTTTGTGATTAATGTGGGATAAAATTATTTTACAAAATGAAATAATTCAATTCGACTAATAACTTGGCTTAAGGATAACAATTTTTTTTAGCAAAATATAGTTGTACCAAACATAGTAGAATAAGTATAAATGCACAATATCTAAATATAACATTAAAACACTATATTCATTTTAATAATTAAAAAGTGGAGTATATCATTGAAATTCGTGTCATACCCCACTTTTTAATAATTAAAATGAATGTGGTATTTAATTTTGTGTTAAGATGTTATGTATGTACATTTGTCTAACATAGTAATATATCGACCCATCACAATTACATGAGTTTTATTATTAGGATAAAATACAATTTATTACATGTGATTTAAATCATTTTACATTTAATCACTTGTAATTCAAAAGTCGCCAAATAATCACCTATAATATAAAAGGAGAATTGATATTTTTATAAAAAAAATTGATATTTCTGTAAAGCCTCACTCACATGAAAGTGGACACCACTTACTATTCATGTAAGTGAAACCTCACTCACATTAATAGTAAGTGGAACCTTATGGATATATCAATTTCCCTTATAAATATATCAATTCTTTATATAAAAAAAAGTTGCATTTTATCCTGATTAATAGAAAGTGTACTTCACTGGCCCAAAAGCGAATGAAGGGCGTATCCAACATCTCATTAGCTTGTCTAAAAGATTAAAATGCCCTCTTTTAGCCTTATATAAGCTTTGTTATTTGTCATCTACTTTCTCATTTTTCTACTAAATCACTTCCAAAATTAATATCAAAGATATACTCCAAAAATTCTCCAGGGTTAAATATGATTAGCAAGATATACAAATATAATTTTTTGTAGTTTAAATATAAAATTCTATTTTATAGACATGTGACATTTTAGCGGTGTTTCTTAGGCGTTTGATAAATTTTTTAAACTATTTTTTTTGTTCATTAGGAATCATCAAGTCGTCTTCAAGTATTAGTGGAGGCAATATGAGAACTTAAGAATTAAGATGTACTCCTAGAATCTAATTTTTTTTAGGATGAAATATTGTTGAAACGAATAATAATTGTGTTATGCTTTAAAGTTTGTAAATAAACCATAATGTTTCTAAATAATGTGTTGCTTCCACAGGACACAAATAATTTTTTTTTTAAAATTCTCATAATTTTTATGCTTAAGAATATTTCAAAGCTTTTTCAAACAAATTAAGAGGCTCGAAATAGGTAACATAGTAACATATTTCGATAACATATTACGAGTATGAATCAAGATCTTCCTCTATGTGCTAAAAAGGGTTCTTTACATAAGTATACAATTTTTATAAAATAATTACAAGAATAGTACACTAAACAAATAATTACAAAAATAGTGCAACAAGAATAAACCTATTAAATCATTATCCCTTAAATCAAGGAGAACAATAACCACCCTATTTAATCCTTTTTATTTAATTGTCTCAATAACCAACATCATATATATATATATATAACAAAATAAACATGCAGCTCATTGGACGGAACCCACCCCCACCCCGCCCCGCCCCTGCCCACTCCGGCCTCTCCCACGATCTCCACCACCACTGTCATTCATCCAATGCCTGCCGATACTTGTATCTTTTGGATGTTGAATTTTTTAATTTTAGTGCTCTTGATGTCATTCTCTTCTTGTAAATTTTGCTGTTTACATGCTTAATATTCTCTGTTTAACCTGTATGTTCTTCCATGTTCTAGTCGTTGCCCTGGTTCTTTGCCAATTTATAATTGATTTTTTTATAATTGCACTAGTTACTACACATTTAGGAATTGGTTACCTCTATACTAGTGTTTGGTTACCTCCAGAAACCTGCAGATTGTGTTTTAAAAACAGAGCACCGTTTTAGAAACCTGCTGATTGTGTTTTGGTTACATTGGTATGAAGGTTTGGTTACCTAGATATGAAAGTTTGGTTACCAACTGCATTATGAAATTCATATTAACAAACTCACATTAACAAAGACAAAATAAAAGGAAGAAGAAGACTAGTATTTGGTTACCAAGATTTACCAAACGAAAAAACTAGTTACTACACATTTAGGAATTTGTTACCTCCATACTAGTGTTTGGTTACCCCTATTCTATTGTTTGGTTACCTAAATTTACTGAACGAAAAAATTAGTTACTACACATTAAGTCTTTCAGTACTATCATACTACCTAACTCAAGCATAATCAGGCCCCTTCTTCACTCTTGAAGCAGATTGAAGCATTGTCCTGGCTATAAGTGAAAAGTCAAGTACAACCACGATTCAGAATTACCACCTTAGTTGGCCATTGTAAAATACCATGCCTTTTGTTGTAGTGGAAAATGACTATTTGCCGACCATTATGGTTGAGAATTCCATTAGCAACTTACAGGTTACGCAACTTTCTCATATAAATATGTTTCCCATTATTCAATAGAAATAAAAGTCTAACGTTACTACAGGACAAAAAACCCTCCTATTAATTACTCTACTCTACAAAATGGGTCAAAAAACTCAAGCAAATGCTTTCCCAGTTTCTTCCTTTATGAGAAAATTGTTGGATTTTTATGTGTGAAAGAAACGAATCAGAGATGAGGAGAGGAAGAAGAAGAAGAAATGGAAGGGAGAGAAATTGAACAAACACGCCACACTTCCACTGTAACGACCCGGAAATCCGCGTGCTGGCCATGACAGATCCCGCTCGTTAGACGTACAACCTTGTACTTAATTTCACAACAAATCTCAGTAATATAATTGATTAAACTAGTTTATTTTTAAACTATTACAATCTCAATATAACTTACAACGTTGATATAGTTGTTTAATACAGAGTTTATTTAAACTTTAGCATAATTCTGTCTCAGAATCGAAATCTTTACATTCCGTCTTTAGATCTCTAATCATAACCTCATGATCAAATCTAATATCATTGAAATCATAAACACTATGATTTTTAAACCAATATAAAAAAAACCTGTGAATATAATTATCATTCACCTAGCCATACAAATCTTTTTGTATTTACACATCTCTAATCGATAATTTGAGATTTATTTACATATACCTCTAATTGGACCCTGATACTCTGATGGTATCTTATTACAAGCTTCTATAATCAAATTTACAACTGAGGTTAACTTTAATAGATTCATACAATCACACCCATCAATTTCTAACGATAAGATTCAATATCAAAATACACGTTAGACGATTTATACCTTTAATGAATCTCATTCATCCAATTGATTAATTATAACAAACAATTTAACACTCCGCGCGAAACTACGCAATTAGTCTTCTATAACCTTTAGCTTTATCGAAAATTCCTGTCTTCTCGCATTTTCCTGAAACTGTTTGTTTTAAAGTGGAATGAGCACGACGGCTCAGCAAGTCCAACAGTTAACACGTAACAAGTAGCTACATTTTAGCATGCTTCATGCATCTCATGCTTTGCAATTCATACATATATTATGCATATCATGCTCTGCATTTAATACTATGCTTCATACATCTCATGTACCGCATTCATAATATCATATCAGCTCAATATAAAATAAACATCTATGCACATTGACAATATATCGCATGTTATTGCACAAAGGCATATAATCACATGTTTTCACATAAAAACATTTAACACATAGGAGCAAGTTCTGAAAGACTTGCCTGCACGCTTTTATTTAGTTTAACCTTTACTTCCTTGATAGTCTTTTCTATCCTTCATTGCATTGGGTTTCTAGTTCGAGCACTATCTGTAAACATTGTACTGCATGCATCAATATAGGATCATAAAACTTTATATAACTCCTTTCACTTAAACCATAATTATTAGACCATTAGTCTCTAATCATTTCACATTTGATGTATTATACCTTACATAGGTTAATAATACATCCTAGCTTGTTCCCGACCTTTTTCATAACCTTAAACATGCTTAACTTAGCTTTAGGCATGTTACATTATGCCATTCATTATCTCATTATACCGCAACACCCTTTACATAGTCCATTTTTATCAATCTAGGGTTTTCATAACTTATCTCTATCATTTAGTATCAAAACATTTCATTTTGGGTCAAAAATATCATTTTATTGAAATCTGTCAACCGTGGCCCCGGCCGGATTTTGGCCTAGAAATCCACGGCCCCGGCCGTGACCTCTCAGCCAATTCTGGCCCCGGCCGGATTTTGGCCTAGAAAATCTGGCCTAGGCCGTGGCCCAGAAATCTGAAATTTTGATTTTTGCTGTTGCTTTGGTGATTTTTAATTCTTTAACCGTACATCCAATTGACACCAAATTTGGTACACATGTAGACCTCATACCATAGTATTTTGTAAAATTTTCTATTGCCTCATTTGGCTTCTTAAAATTAGAGATAAGCTAGCTTGTAAGAGGGCTGTCCGACTGATTTCCAGACTTAGAAAATTTTTGAACTTTGAAATCCAACTTTGTGATTTTTGGCCATAAGCTTCAAAACTCAATTCCAACACTTGACATAGTTCATATAACCTATATATGACATGTCCAAACTTTCAAAACCATAAAACGTCGCACGAGGCGATATTTGTCCGTTAAAATCCATTTCGGGTCGAAACGATCGATTTCGATCGTTCGAAACTCATTTTCATTCAAACTTCCATCAATTGATTTCCAAATCAATCTAAACATGTGTAATAACATAAAACTTAATCATTTGACTCCCTTTTAACTTTAATTTCTCAAAATTGCCAAAAATCACACTTTGACGTCATTTTCATCAACTTTTCACAAATTTATCATTTCCAAAACATAAGCTATTCTTGCCCCCTTTGTGCAATACTTAATTCTAACACTTCATTTAACACATATAGCACCTATTTAACTTACATGGGCCGTCAAATTATTTAAAACTTTTCATTTGAATTCATTTTTCCAAAAGGTTCATTTTAGGCGTCGGCGAACGTTTTAAAACGTTTAAAATCCACAATTGTCGTCATACGAACCAAATAACTTCCAAATCAACTTGAACACACGTATATATATCAAATTTAGCTTTTTGGCCTTATTTGATCACCAATTACACATGGGTGAAATTTTTGCCTAACTCTCATAACATAACTTTAAACCCTCTTTGAATTCTTGTACTCTACACATCAAATACCTTAACATATATACATTTAACCACTTTATGTACTCACATAACTTCCTTATATACCTTCCAAGTCACTTTACAGATTATTACGTAGTCTATACACAAAGTATAGCCTAATATTGTAACTTTCTTGCACAAAACATGTTTCTTAATCTTCAAAGCCTCTTGTATGCTATTTATCAATTCATAGCACAAAAAAATGCATCCTCAACACGTATAAACTCATCTCCAATATTTATAGACTCATAATAAACACCTATGAATATTTAAATATAACCTTTCACCATAAAATTGGTTTATATCAAAATAAAACCATCAAAACTAGGTTTCACCAACACAAAACCTTAATCATTTTTACTTATCTATGTATCTAGCATGCTATTTACATCTAGATACACATAACCCCAACTCTTGACCATCTTAGAACTTGGATTCACTACGATCCAACACACAAAATACAAAGCTTTCCTACAATAACTATATAGGAAACCCTAAAACATAATTTCTACAAAAGTTGGAGTTTAGAAAATTTTTAAACCTTCACGGATGATCTTCTTTCTTGGCTCTAGAGACTCCCCATGATGAGGGCTTCATCTTTAATTCTTGCTCCATGTTCATCCGACCATTCTAGCTCATCAAACTTAAGCTTTTCTTCTTCCATTTCCATGGCTTCTTCTCTCTCTCTCTTCGCGTGAGTCTCAGCTCTCTCTTTCTCTTCTAATTTGCTGAATATGCTCTCAATATAGTGGGTTTAGTTTAAATAATTTAATTGATAATATCTAAGATAAGATATGAGAATGAAAAGTGATTGGTTGGAGTGGATTTCCTTAGGATGAGTTGGCTTAATTAATTCCCACACTAAATTGCTGAGAAATCCAGCTGGCCCACTCCAAAATCTGTAGGATTAAATTTCTCTTTTGGGTCCTACATTTAATTATTTGACCCGCTCTTTGACTTTTTGACCCGAAGTGTCAAAATTAAAAACTTACAGTCGATTCCTACTAATTTCGACGTCCCCGTCGTCGTGGTAACATCCGTTTCTTCAAATTCACTTCCGAACTTCAAGTTCGACATTTTATCCTAAAAAGTCAAACGGTCAACTTTGACCAAAAAGTCAATTGAAACACATATCGTGTTTACAGTCCATACTTACTAAATTCGATGTTCCCGTCGCAACGGTGAAGTCCGTTTCTCAAAATTCTTCTCCAAACTCAAATTTTGACTTTTCACATTTACAAGTCAAACGGTTGACTTTGACCAAAAAGTCAACCCCGACACCAAAATGTGTTTACCATCTCTTCTAGCTAAATTCGACGTTCCAGACTCAACGGTGCAGTCCGCGTCTCCCAATTCCATCCCGAACTCAAATTCGGGTTGTTGACTTCCTTTAGTCGATCTTTGACTATTTGGCCATTTTGCCCTTTCTTAATATTTACGCATTCTCATTAATTAATAACCACCTTAATTAATTTACCACACCAAATTAACTTGTTATATATCAAATTAATTAAATCATCACCTAACTCATTAGCATAATCAGACCTTGATATTATACAACCTAGGTTGGTCCATTAATTTAATCAACCCATTAACTGAACCTCCCTATAAGTCCTTTAATTGTATCAACACATAATTAAATAAACTAAGCCATCAATTACAGATTTAATTTAATCGCCCAGAAATTTACAATTACTGTTACTAATTTCCTTTGTTTATATTAAAATATTCCTGGTCGTTACATTCTTCCCCTCTTATAATAATTTCGTCCCCGAAATTTCAATATAAGATAAATAAAAAATATGAGTGTAATTCTTCCTTATCAGGTTCTCTGTACCTATATACCATATAGATACCTAACTCAGTGTATACATTATCGGTATACCCCTTTAACCAATTCTAGGTTTTAAACTCCCAACAATTGTTTTCCTCAAATTAAGTTGTAGACTCAATCCTCACAAATGATTCCATCCTTGGAATTTATATTACCAATAAATATCAGAGTTTGTTTCATTTCTAACTCTTCACAACTCATGTCTATCCGACTAATCACCTCGATTATCTTATTCTAAGCATTGCTTTACTTATTGTTTTATAAACACTGTCCTAGTCTATTAGTGACAGGACTCCAATTCCTTTCCAGTGATCGTCCATCACTTTACCAGGGTTAGCTTCATATGTTAACCTCAAAATTTGCTCGAATCCTCGAAAGCTTAAAATTTCCACAAATCGACTATCCACTACTTCCTCATCCGAGATTTAGCTTAGCCTCAAATCACATCAATTTTCTAAGACCGTATTCATCAGTCTTATGAATTTTCTGGGTCATTACATTCACCCTTTCTTCTAAGAATTTCGTCCTCGAAATTACAGCACACTTACCCCTTTACCCATTCGATGTCCAGAACATTAGAACATCTTCTAGGAGTCTTCACAATTGATCAATAACTGTGAATGAATTTGAATAATCAGGAAGTAAAAATAACCCCCTTCAAATAACCCATTTATCCATTCGATGTCCAGAACATTGGAACACCTTACAAAAGGATAAATTGAAAATCAAAATATTCATGAAAACTTTCATAATATGCTGAGGAGTCATCAAGACTGTGAACATGGAATTAACTGAATTCCGAATAAATAGTATTTATACCTGTAAATACTTATAAACAGAGTGTTTATCAATCACAAAGACTGAAAACATTCCATAGGTGTACGCTAGGTGATCAGCCTATCGTACTTCTGCGTTGTGCACAACGACTTCTCACGGGGTCGAACTCTTTGGATTTACCAACCCATATCAGCATGCCACCACTGTTGGGCGCCCCCTCGCGGGTTCTTTATTCATGGCTCTGACATATCCCCCATTATGGGGTTGTTCACCTCAGACTTACTACAAAATTCCGCTCCAGCATAAGTTGGATTGGAAAATAAAACTTGAGTCATTTTTGACCAAAAAGTGTCCAGTCAAAATAAATGACATAGACTCACATCATTAAACTGTTCGTATATTACGACTCAAAAATCATTTCAGATTAGTTAAAATAACAAAAATTCATTTATAGGACTTCATGATACCGCACCGTTGCAACAGTGCGTTGAGGATTCCGTCTTTTCATCTCTGCACCATGGCTTTAATGGCGTGTGATGATTTTATAAATACATTTTGATATTTTTAAATCAATTTGTCTAGCCGAAACAATTAGCATAGACTCTTCTTTAAACGTTTCAAAATACTAAAAATCGTTTTGACTTTGTCATATTACATCATACCATAGTGGGCTTAAAAATACATCCAACACTAGGTTACTCTGTATTAATGACTCCATCGTTTATTATGTCATCACCAGTAACGATGGACTTCTCCACACCTCGTGTTACTGCGACTTAATAATAAAACAAGAAAAATTCATTTGTCTTTTCAAAAGCACAACAGTGCGAATTTGGCACGATTTTAAGAATTTCAAAATCTAGCATAGCTAGAAGATTTGGAATATCCTAAAACCTCTCAAATTTTTCCTCCACATTCTTTTCCAGCTTAATAACTATATCTATTATAGCCTTAACCTGACTACTTAACTCTATCCATACTTACTGTTCATCAAACTTACCACATATTTGGGCTCAGCAACTTACCACAATCATATGGTTTGAGGAACTTGTCCTAGTCAGGCCAAAGTCGCCCATTCGCTGAGGGGCTCCACCACATGACTATGAGTCACAAACTTACTATGCGTGTCAGTTCTCAGAACACGAACTTATCTTAACATCCTCTACCTATCCGTTATACACATGAGAAAAGAATCACCTTCTCAACATACATATAGTGAATAGCGCGACACCAGGTTTCAGTTGATTATCATTATAGGAAGCCAAGTGGTCGTCAAACCAAACACAATCTCCTGCCCATACAAGAAATTGGTCAATTCAGCCACTAATCAATATAGGAAGTTAAGCGGTCGTTAAACCAAGAACAAATCCCCTGCCCATACAAAGGACTATTCAACTCAACCACTGTATCAATTTAGAAAGCTAAGCGGTTCTAAAACCAAGTACAAATTCCCTGCCCATACAAGAAATTGTACAACTTAACCACTAATATGAGTCCTCAATTAAAAATCTACAAACCTCTAACTTCTCTTAACTTGATATGAATTTTGTCAATTCATACCTTATCACACTCAACACTTCAAGAGTCCACTTGTTACTATTTCAGTATCTTCATTGTTATAGCACCATGCTATCAAAACCACCTCTTTAATCATTTAATAGACCATTTGTCATTCCATGATTTTTACTATAATCATCGTGATCTTATAACGCAATTGATTTCACTGTACTATTTCTCCTTTATGAATTTCATATATTCAACTCTTATTGCTTAAACTCCATATGAGTTTATTCTTTCACTGCCTTCAATATAGTCTCACGATTATAGCCTAAGGTACTGCTACCTAAGAACTATAACCTATCAGCTCTGATACCAACTGTAACGACCCGAAAATCCGCGTGCTGGCCATGACAGATCCCGCTCGTTAGACGTACAACCTTGTACTTAATTTCACAACAAATCTCAGTAATATAATTGATTAAACTAGTTTATTTTTAAACTATTACAATCTCAATATAACTTACAACGTTGATATAGTTGTTTAATACAGAGTTTATTTAAACTTTAGCATAATTCTGTCTCAGAATCGAAATCTTTACATTCCGTCTTTAGATCTCTAATCATAACCTCATGATCAAATCTAATATCATTGAAATCATAAACACTATGATTTTTAAACCAATATAAAAAAAACCTGTGAATATAATTATCATTCACCTAGCCATACAAATCTTTTTGTATTTACACATCTCTAATCGATAATTTGAGATTTATTTACATATACCTCTAATTGGACCCTGATACTCTGATGGTATCTTATTACAAGCTTCTATAATCAAATTTACAACTGAGGTTAACTTTAATAGATTCATACAATCACACCCATCAATTTCTAACGATAAGATTCAATATCAAAATACACGTTAGACGATTTATACCTTTAATGAATCTCATTCATCCAATTGATTAATTATAACAAACAATTTAACACTCCGCGCGAAACTACGCAATTAGTCTTCTATAACCTTTAGCTTTATCGAAAATTCCTGTCTTCTCGCATTTTCCTGAAACTGTTTGTTTTAAAGTGGAATGAGCACGACGGCTCAGCAAGTCCAACAGTTAACACGTAACAAGTAGCTACATTTTAGCATGCTTCATGCATCTCATGCTTTGCAATTCATACATATATTATGCATATCATGCTCTGCATTTAATACTATGCTTCATACATCTCATGTACCGCATTCATAATATCATATCAGCTCAATATAAAATAAACATCTATGCACATTGACAATATATCGCATGTTATTGCACAAAGGCATATAATCACATGTTTTCACATAAAAACATTTAACACATAGGAGCAAGTTCTGAAAGACTTGCCTGCACGCTTTTATTTAGTTTAACCTTTACTTCCTTGATAGTCTTTTCTATCCTTCATTGCATTGGGTTTCTAGTTCGAGCACTATCTGTAAACATTGTACTGCATGCATCAATATAGGATCATAAAACTTTATATAACTCCTTTCACTTAAACCATAATTATTAGACCATTAGTCTCTAATCATTTCACATTTGATGTATTGTACCTTACATAGGTTAATAATACATCCTAGCTTGTTCCCGACCTTTTTCATAACCTTAAACATGCTTAACTTAGCTTTAGGCATGTTACATTATGCCATTCATTATCTCATTATACCGCAACACCCTTTACATAGTCCATTTTTATCAATCTAGGGTTTTCATAACTTATCTCTATCATTTAGTATCAAAACATTTCATTTTGGGTCAAAAATATCATTTTATTGAAATCTGTCAACCGTGGCCCCGGCCGGATTTTGGCCTAGAAATCCACGGCCCCGGCCGTGACCTCTCAGCCAATTCTGGCCCCGGCCGGATTTTGGCCTAGAAAATCTGGCCTAGGCCGTGGCCCAGAAATCTGAAATTTTGATTTTTGCTGTTGCTTTGGTGATTTTTAATTCTTTAACCGTACATCCAATTGACACCAAATTTGGTACACATGTAGACCTCATACCATAGTATTTTGTAAAATTTTCTATTGCCTCATTTGGCTTCTTAAAATTAGAGATAAGCTAGCTTGTAAGAGGGCTGTCCGACTGATTTCCAGACTTAGAAAATTTTTGAACTTTGAAATCCAACTTTGTGATTTTTGGCCATAAGCTTCAAAACTCAATTCCAACACTTGACATAGTTCATATAACCTATATATGACATGTCCAAACTTTCAAAACCATAAAACGTCGCACGAGGCGATATTTGTCCGTTAAAATCCATTTCGGGTCGAAACGATCGATTTCGATCGTTCGAAACTCATTTTCATTCAAACTTCCATCAATTGATTTCCAAATCAATCTAAACATGTGTAATAACATAAAACTTAATCATTTGACTCCCTTTTAACTTTAATTTCTCAAAATTGCCAAAAATCACACTTTGACGTCATTTTCATCAACTTTTCACAAATTTATCATTTCCAAAACATAAGCTATTCTTGCCCCCTTTGTGCAATACTTAATTCTAACACTTCATTTAACACATATAGCACCTATTTAACTTACATGGGCCGTCAAATTATTTAAAACTTTTCATTTGAATTCATTTTTCCAAAAGGTTCATTTTAGGCGTCGGCGAACGTTTTAAAACGTTTAAAATCCACAATTGTCGTCATACGAACCAAATAACTTCCAAATCAACTTGAACACACGTATATATATCAAATTTAGCTTTTTGGCCTTATTTGATCACCAATTACACATGGGTGAAATTTTTGCCTAACTCTCATAACATAACTTTAAACCCTCTTTGAATTCTTGTACTCTACACATCAAATACCTTAACATATATACATTTAACCACTTTATGTACTCACATAACTTCCTTATATACCTTCCAAGTCACTTTACAGATTATTACGTAGTCTATACACAAAGTATAGCCTAATATTGTAACTTTCTTGCACAAAACATGTTTCTTAATCTTCAAAGCCTCTTGTATGCTATTTATCAATTCATAGCACAAAAAAATGCATCCTCAACACGTATAAACTCATCTCCAATATTTATAGACTCATAATAAACACCTATGAATATTTAAATATAACCTTTCACCATAAAATTGGTTTATATCAAAATAAAACCATCAAAACTAGGTTTCACCAACACAAAACCTTAATCATTTTTACTTATCTATGTATCTAGCATGCTATTTACATCTAGATACACATAACCCCAACTCTTGACCATCTTAGAACTTGGATTCACTACGATCCAACACACAAAATACAAAGCTTTCCTACAATAACTATATAGGAAACCCTAAAACATAATTTCTACAAAAGTTGGAGTTTAGAAAATTTTTAAACCTTCACGGATGATCTTCTTTCTTGGCTCTAGAGACTCCCCATGATGAGGGCTTCATCTTTAATTCTTGCTCCATGTTCATCCGACCATTCTAGCTCATCAAACTTAAGCTTTTCTTCTTCCATTTCCATGGCTTCTTCTCTCTCTCTCTTCGCGTGAGTCTCAGCTCTCTCTTTCTCTTCTAATTTGCTGAATATGCTCTCAATATAGTGGGTTTAGTTTAAATAATTTAATTGATAATATCTAAGATAAGATATGAGAATGAAAAGTGATTGGTTGGAGTGGATTTCCTTAGGATGAGTTGGCTTAATTAATTCCCACACTAAATTGCTGAGAAATCCAGCTGGCCCACTCCAAAATCTGTAGGATTAAATTTCTCTTTTGGGTCCTACATTTAATTATTTGACCCGCTCTTTGACTTTTTGACCCGAAGTGTCAAAATTAAAAACTTACAGTCGATTCCTACTAATTTCGACGTCCCCGTCGTCGTGGTAACATCCGTTTCTTCAAATTCACTTCCGAACTTCAAGTTCGACATTTTATCCTAAAAAGTCAAACGGTCAACTTTGACCAAAAAGTCAATTGAAACACATATCGTGTTTACAGTCCATACTTACTAAATTCGATGTTCCCGTCGCAACGGTGAAGTCCGTTTCTCAAAATTCTTCTCCAAACTCAAATTTTGACTTTTCACATTTACAAGTCAAACGGTTGACTTTGACCAAAAAGTCAACCCCGACACCAAAATGTGTTTACCATCTCTTCTAGCTAAATTCGACGTTCCAGACTCAACGGTGCAGTCCGCGTCTCCCAATTCCATCCCGAACTCAAATTCGGGTTGTTGACTTCCTTTAGTCGATCTTTGACTATTTGGCCATTTTGCCCTTTCTTAATATTTACGCATTCTCATTAATTAATAACCACCTTAATTAATTTACCACACCAAATTAACTTGTTATATATCAAATTAATTAAATCATCACCTAACTCATTAGCATAATCAGACCTTGATATTATACAACCTAGGTTGGTCCATTAATTTAATCAACCCATTAACTGAACCTCCCTATAAGTCCTTTAATTGTATCAACACATAATTAAATAAACTAAGCCATCAATTACAGATTTAATTTAATCGCCCAGAAATTTACAATTACTGTTACTAATTTCCTTTGTTTATATTAAAATATTCCTGGTCGTTACATCCACGCCACTAACTATGGAGGAGAGAGAAGACGGAGGAGATAAAATGGAGGACAGAGAAAGGGATAAAAATCATCTAATTTGATTTTTGAATTTTGAAATTTGAAACCAACTACTCATTAAATCACCTAACTAAATTAAAGGAATAAAAATGCACTAATTTATAAATTAAATATTGAAGATGCACTAATTTTATAAATATTTTATGTATACATTTTTGTTGTAATATTTTAAAAAAATGTATTGGTAAATGTGAATCTCCCAAAATTATAAGGTCTATACTTTGTTGATAGTCTTAATTTAAAGAGTTAGTAACCCCTAAAAATGAGGAAGGAAAAAAATTATAACCAAAATGAAATTTTGGTCACAATATTTCTTTTTTGTACGACGACACAAATGCAATATACCTCAAAAATGAAATATATATATATATATATATATATATTTTACACTCCGTTCTATAAAAAAAGTTTATTACATAGTTTTTTAGGAAATTTGAAAATTTTAAAATTCAAATTGATGTAAATTTATTCGAGTTTAGTTAATTCAATAATTAATATTGTAAACTACTTAAAAGATAGCATTGTTAAAAATCAAAATAAGTTTACATCACAATTTGAATTTAAGATTTTGCAAATTAATTATCAAATTCTAAATTTTTCTTTTTTTATAGAATGGAGGGAGTATCTTTATTGTCTTCATATAGTATTACATATTTGTAAAATTAATAACATTATTTTATTTTATTTTTCTTTGCCTAATTTCACATTCCTACAATAACCAGTTTACCCTTACTCGTTTACATTTCCACTAGTAAGAAAATTGCAATAAAAACTAAATAGTAAAAAACTTGAAGCAGTCTAAATATAGTAAAAAAAAGAAGAAGGTTGTAATAAAGTTGAGGTGTAAATTGTTGCAGTGCTTCATTGCCTTTTCTATATTCTTCCTCAAATTGTCGTTGCACAGTATCAATTTCTCTTTTTTATTTTATTTTCATTCTCCCTAAATCTTGACCGTAAATGATAAATGAGTTGAAACTGAAAGGCAGGGGTGTTTAACCAGACTGGACTGATACCGAACTGGTATCGAATAGGTTCAAAACTTGGTACCAATATCGGTTGGACCGGTTCGGTATCGGTTAATATCGAAAATAATAATAATAATTTTATTATTATTATTATTTTTATTAATAATAATATGAAAGAAAAAAAATTTGTATGATTCGGTATATACCGAACACAAAAATCTTGTACCGGTAACAAAATTGGTATATCGAATCGGTCCGATTTGATATACCAAAAAAATTAAAAACACTAATTAGAATAAACACCCCTACTGAAAGGTTTGTTTAATATTATATATACAAAGGGTAAACATATTATTTTTCATGCCTCATTCTCTGAGTTTGGCTTTATTAGGCCCGAGGTGAGAGTATGCAATTTTATTTTACCCTCATTATTACTTATTTTAGTGAAATAAAAATTTCAATTAAAAACAAATTAAATACAAATAATCGGAAGAGTTTTCTTAACCTGCCTTTTTGTAACGTCTTAAATTCGTAAAAGAGTTCGCACATTTATTTAATTGTCAATGAGTACACATAAGGTGAATGTTCTACAACTTTTTTATGACATTTATGCACTTCTAAAGTATGCCTTCATCAAAATAGAGTAATTCGCTCGTCGAGACTCAAGTCGTTTGAAATTAATTTAGCGAATAAATAAATTAAAGTTTGTATTTGAGAATAAATTCATTTAATTAAACGGAATCTCAAGTAATTTAGGATCCGAGTCCTCTGGAATTTCTAATTGAGATTTGACTCCAAAGACCAAAAAATAAGTTCCCGAATTCGATAGGCAAAAGATATTTTACACTGCATACCCTAAAAAAATCATGGGCCTTAATTTAGAGAAGGATAAAAACGCAAAACAAGGGCGGAGCATGAAAATTTGGATATCCCGCCTAAAACCTCGAAAAGGCTGATATATTTTCATCACCTCCAATTTTTCTATCTCCCCAATACTCCCTTCAACGTCCCAAACCCCTTTCCCTCTTTCTCTATTCTCCCCTTTTTACTCTCTCGAACCCTAACCCTAACTCTTTTTGGTCACTAAATCGGTAAGTTTTTATCGATTTCCTATTGATTTCTACCTATTTTTTTAACCTGTTCTCTTGATTATCGTGTAGTTTTTATTAATTCAAAGTTATCGTTGCAGGAATCGCCATGAAAGGAGGTCGATCCAAGGCAGAATCCAAAAACACTGACAGGTAAATTCCTTTTCTTTTTCCAGATCCGTTGCCATCCAAAACATAAAATCCTGAATTATATCCATATATATGTGTCAATGTGTGTATAAGCCGTTTGTTTTGTTTTTGTTAATGGTGATAGGCTTTCCGTCCACAAAACAAAAAAGGGCAAGGCTGCCAAGGACCCTAACAAACCTAAGAGGCCGCCGAGTGCTTTCTTCGTTTTCATGTATGTTATTTTTGTTTATTTTTCAATCTAAACAATAATTATAGGTATTAATTTATATTTTTCAAATTATTGGTTTTGCTATGTTATGTTGAGTCAATTTTGTTGCAGGGAGGGTTTCAGAGTACAATTTAAAGAAAAAAATCCTTCTAGTAAAGGAGTTGCTGCTGTAAGTCATTTGATTCTTTTAATTTTATGTTTTGTGTTCATTTTTTGGTAGCATTTATATATTATTGTTGTAATTAACTATGTGTTCAATCATTAAATTAATTGAAAAACAGGTTGGCAAGGCTGGTGGAGATAAGTGGAGGTCAATGTCAGACAATGTAAGTAATTCAGTTTTAGAATTAAAGTTGCATATAATTGGTCATTTATGTGCTGCTACATATTATATAACGAATTATTGAAGCAAGCAGTGTCGATATGTTAATTGTGATTATGTGGACAAAATATAGGACAAGGCTCCATTTGTAGCTCAGGCAGAACAAAGGAAGAAAGAGTATGAAAAGAAACTTCAAAGCTATAACAAGAAACTGGTAAGGATTTTTCTTAGTTTTTGTATGAATTTTTTTTGGTTTAGTATAGTTATGAACTAAATGTAACCTTGAATAAAATTTAGGCTGGAGGTAATGATGATGCGGAATCTGACAAGTCTAAATCTGAAGTTAATGATGTGGAAGATGGAGAGGGAAGTGAAGAGGTTATTGCGAAATTTTAAATATTCACTTCTAATTATGTTTTCAGATGTATGTGGTTCTGGTGATTAATTTACTATTCCTCTTTTGTAGGAAGAAGATGATTATTGAACTAATGCTAGGATTTGGTGCGGAAGAAGGCATGTTCTAGTTTTCTATGCGATTTTAGTGTAATATTATTTTTTGGGATAATATTAATTGAATTTATATAAAACCTAGGGTATCAAGGGAGTGGTATTTTGTTCATCTAGAAATTAATTTTGCTGCGTTATTCCGAACAATATATACATATTGTTATTATTTTTCATACGTTTCAGGTGTTTTTCTCTTATTTATGTTTAAGGATTAATTAATTATTATAGATTTAATTCTTACAATTGGTATGAGAGATTAGGTTACACATATAAAATAAATTATGATCCAGTTAATGTTAATATTAATATGTGTGCTAATGGTACATATATAGCCTGCACTTGGTGTATAAATTAGCTTCTGTTGATATATTAATCCTCGCATGGCAGACAGAATGATATAGATATATATTAAGTGGTTCATTATAAGACTGGGGGACATGTTTTGTTTTATGGTGCAATAAATAAAATGACATAAATCATGATTATTTACCTGTATATATGGTACGGTAAATCAATTCAATGAAGTTGGAACTCCAACTGCATACGTAGTATGTATTGTAAGACTAGCATTAACTATTAAAGTAAAAGAAATTGAATAGGAATTGAGTTTACTGTACTAATTCAACTATTCACCATGTTCATGCCTGGTTTATGAATAATGTATATGCATATAATTCTCATATTATGTGTTAATTTGTGATGTGCAAGATTTAGTTAATTGGACTCAAATTGATACCTTGTACTATGAATTCAACAGAGTTTGTGAGAATTTGTTGCAGCATACATGTTTTGGTTTGGTTTCATATATTTAATTTATGGCCGAATTGTGTGATTAATATCATGTAATTTTAATTTTATGGAGTCACATGAATATGGAACTATAGAATATTTTGGTTTGGATATACGTACAACGTTTGTAATAAATTTGACTAGTTGCTTAAAGTTATTGTTGTTGGTGTAATGGCTCGCATGTTCAAGATGGTTAAAGATGCAGCTAGTATCTTGGCTATAAATTTATATGATTATGTACGTATGCCGATAAATGTTGCACGTGCCAGCTATTTTACCATGTGCTGAACATAAATATTGTTCTAAAATTATGATGGCATGATTTTGGTATGGATTGTAAATACAATACTAGCAATTAAAGTTTTATGTACAATTTGATGTATATTATATCACAAGGACTTGCTTTCCTTTTTCTTTTGATCTTCTTTTCTTGCTTTTGATCTTTGCTAACTTGGAAATCTCTCCTCCTTGGCTCGTTATCCCAGCTGAAATCTCCCTCTCTTTCTCTCTGTTTCTTAGCCCTTGTTGCTTGAATTGGTGAGGTGTAGGAAGGCTGAACAAGGCTTGGTATTTATAGGCCAAAATTGTGAATATCACTTGCCATCCTCCCAAGACTTGGTATCTTATGGTCAAACCCTCCTTGATTCTCATCTTTCTAATTTTTTTCCCTTGTTAATTAGAGTAAATCTTCATTAGTTATAAGTATGCTCTTTATTAGAATTAACTACAGTTAATTGCAGACAAAACAAGGGAGCAAGATTCATGAAATTGAGATAGTTAGTGAGAGTGGGTCCCCCCCCCCCCCCCCCCCCCGGCCTTTGACTTTGGCCAGATTTTGGTTGATTTTCTGTTTTTTATTTTTAAAAAAATAAGCTAAGGCTTGACTAAGCTTGATCAAAATCTTGACTTTTCTTGGCCAAAGTTTGACTTGTTGACTTCTTGTTTGGCTAATACACGCGTATTTACTTTTATTTTCACAACCTTCTCAATTATAAATTGTACTTTATTACATTTTTCTTTCACAATTACTTTTCTTACAATATTTTCTTATTATAAATAAAACTTTATCCAAATTCATATACACTTATATAATTAAATTCATTGTTAATTATAATTTGTATTTCAGTATAATTTTACTTCCATAATTACATTCCCTTTTTTAAAGGCTTCCTAATGCTCTCGTGTATTACATAAACACCAAATCCTAATTATGAATTAAGTAAATATCATAGGATATTTAGAAAGAAATTCTATGTATGAGAAATCTTCTCAAACAGCTCATAATTCTGAATAGGGTCTAAACACAAAAACTAAAATGCTTAGTCTCCAAATCGCTAAATAATCAAGCACAAACAGTAAAAAAGTCATAATAATGGAAAAGGAAGAAGAAATAGTAGTAAAATAGACCTTGAGATGTAGAGATCTTCAACTTTTAATAGCTATTCTTCTCTACTTGAAGCTTTCTTGAACAACTATTGAAAGAATTTTTCTGAAAAAATGAATGTAAGTCTAATTTTTTTTAAAGGATTTTCTCTTTATTTTTTTTGCATTTTTCTCTATTTTTTGCATTTTTCTTCTTTTTTTTCCCCTAATCTTTTTCTTTCTTCTCACCAAAAATGGATCAAAATGACCTTAAAAAGCTAGGCCAGGGTGGCGTTAGCCTGTGGGGCTTGTTTGCTTCTTTTTCGTTTCTTGTACTAAAATAGTTATATCTTGCAAATTAGAAAGAATTAGAAAATTAACTATCTCAATCTAGAAAGCTCTTTTTGACACCTTTGCAATGGCATCCAATTTTTTTGTACTAAAATAGTCATATTTTGCAAATCAGAAAGAATTAGAAAATTAACTATCCCAATTTGGAAAGCTCTTTTCGACACCTTTGCAATGATATCTAATTTGATTATGTTTGGATTTGTTATGAGAGAGAAAAATAAGAAAAATTATTTCCTTGTGAACATGGACTAGCCTTTCCTTTGTCCTTTCTTTTTACACTTTGATACCCCAAAATTCATGTGTGCTCTTCAAATAATCATCCTGAGCTTTATAAGCCTTGCCTTGCTGTGCTCAACTTATTTTGTTTTGACGTTATTATCCCATGTCACATAATTTAATGATATGTGCAATTTTTGGGTATCTACATATATAAATCTTGGACATGCTTGTTTAAGTGACTAATTTTACCTGATTTGCATTTCGAATAATTGTCCCAAACTTAATTACTATTGTTCAAGTCTATAGGATTGAGTTGTATAAGAGTTTTAATTCTACAACAAACACTATTGAAATATTGATAATATGTAACACTCTTACTATATCCTTTAAACTTTACAGCTATGGCAAATTAGAGACAACTTTTTATATAATCGAATTATTCCTATTTATTGTCTGTTTGGTGACTATCATTTTACAAATTTCTTTTTCCCATAAAATACCTAATACTACTACTATACACAAATGAGAGAGATAAAATAATGAAGACAAGACATTGCCAGGTTGCCCTCCTCATCAATCTCCTTTTGACTTGGAACAGGAAAGAGGAGATGGAGTAGAGAAAGAAGAAGCAGCTGAAGAAAATGATGTAGAGTCGGAACAAGAAGAAGAAGAAGCAATCCCCACAAGCAAGTCAACAAATGCTCTTACAATAAACCCATGATTCTTTTTCCCGTTCATTTTCAGGTACCATTCCAACAACTCTTCTAAACATTCCCAATCTTTTAAACCAAGACTCTCCACCATCTCCTCCATTGACCTCTTGAAATCTACATACGGATCCTCCGACTCCATCGCCAAAACTACACTCTCCTTGAAAGGTTTCGTCTCTTCTAATAACATGGAACTCATCGCTTCTGGCTCGAAAAATAGCCTCTCCGACGACTGGACCCCGCGTATGATCCGCTCGACCGTGTCCTCACCGGCGGTGACGTAACTAAACTCCTCCGAATCCGTTGAGAAACTCGCGGATTCCGATGAGTTCGTAAACCAAGACTCTGGCGTTTCGATGCCTTCGGACGAATCGAAGAAGACCGAGTTAACGGTTTTGAACATGTCGTCGGCCCCGGCTCGAAAAGAAAGTGTTTTAGGGTGCTTGCATGAGGGCCATTGCCATGGATGCAATGTTTCTTTGTTGAAGAGAGAAGGAATTAGCTTCATTTTCTTTCCCATATGAGATGAAATAAAAAGAACAGCAGGGGATGAAATGATATATAGGAGGGAGACTTGGAAATAATTTAGTAGAGGGAGGTGGACAGGAAATGGTACAAGAAGGGCCATTCATGTGTCTGTATTTAATTATAGGTTTGAAGAATTAAATGTTATTTAATGCACCCCTCACAAAAAATGAGCTTAACTGTACTTTATATGATATATTTATTGATGAATTGAATTATATATATTTAGCAACAAAAAAATAACTAATATTTATTTATATATGCTGTCCCCTCCAAATTGTATCTACAGGCTTTTTAATAACTAGTTAAAATAGCCTTTAGGTTTCTAACAGAAAGAAAAGGAAAAAAGTAAATAAGATTAAAAATTAAAAATTAAAAATACATTTATAACTCAAGACATTTTTATGTTCTTAAATGTATTTTTAATATTATTTAAAATTTTAATAGTGGTAATGTGATGTTAAAATTGATAGTAAAAAAGTAATCTATATCCATATACATATATTACAAAATTTATTTTTTTGGTCTTCAGTTTTGGTATAAGTTTAGAATTTAACTACTACTAACACTTTTTAAAGTCTCCTTAATTTAATTTTATTTATTTTAAAAAGGCCTATAATTTTACTACAGTTAAAACACTTTTTAATGTGTAAAGAAAGAGGAGAAAAAAAAGAAGAAAAAAAGAAGGGGAAAAGTATTTTTTAGGTTTTTACTCAACTTTAAACTCTAAATAACTATACATTAAAAATAAAAGAAAAAATATCGGAATAAATAATATTTAATATTTAACATTTAGAAATATATTCTATATATTATAACATATAATCAACTTCGGTTACCAATTCTATTTCATATAAGAGATCTTTAGTTAATTAATATTATAAAACCAATTCTAAATTATAAATTAGTGATTAAAATTTAGTTAACTAATTTTAAAACTAAAAATCATAGTAATTAGTATCAAAAAACTTATTACGTATATCAAAATAAATTAATGCATGATTAAATTTTAGTTTTAATTTTATCATAATAGTAACTTAGTGTTCTACAATAATTTTATTTCCTATAAGATTTATTTAGCTCATTAATTATACTATTTCATCTTTTCAAGGACATTCTAATAGCAATAGTAAGTTAATTTATAAAATTTTATAATTATTATACAAAAAATAATAAGAAATTAGAAGTTATACTATTTGAAAAACAAAACCCACGCTTCGCATGAGGCACTTGGCTAGTGACAAAGTAAGGAAATTATATCACTTTATAGTCCTAAATATAAATATATAGTTGATGACCCTAAAAGGTATTAAACTCTGGTTAAGTTAATAGAAAAATTTACAATTTTTTTTTGGCACCAAAACCATTGAAATTTTACATAATGGGAAAAAAAATGACCAAATGAGCTGGCGTGTTTCCGACATGTACATTTCAACTAGTCAAATTTTAGGCATTTTTCACAATTATTTGAAAGTTCAATAATTTTGGTACAAAAATAAAAACAAAAACAGTTGGTATGTTTTTAAATAACTCGAGTCCAATGATTTTTTGTGCAGTTAAGTCAAAACGAAATATGAAACAGATTATATATATATATATATATATATATATATATATATATATATATATATATATATATATATAATTTTGGAGTGAAATGAGTATTTTACAATTATAGGAATTTATAGCAAAATCTGTTATAAATATTTTTATCTATAGCTTTGAGAATGTTTTGGTTATCTTGGTAATTAGAAAGGAAGATCAAAGGTAGGTTCCAACGTAATGGTAATTTTTTTTTATAATTAATCCAAAACACTACGTGAAGAAGGTAAGCCTAAGCAACTTTCTAGTTCAGTAGTTCCTCTGGTCCATAAACCTCAAGATAAAATGTAATCCTAAAATTGAATTGTAATAAATAATTAAGATTATAAAAAAAATACATAAATAATTGGGAAAGACCCAATGTATTGTCTGAAGTTGATGTATGTAGTAGAAATTTAAAGTCCCATGTGTGGCATAAAAGTTCACGTGAGTTACGTATTTAAGAAGGAACCGTTGATTGACACACCTTTCCCAGCCAATGCATTTAAGGAGTCCTATCTACTTTTCTTTTTACCAACAGAACTTTTTACCACTAAACTAAGGACATGTATGTTTTATAAGGAGTAGCCTCCAATGGGGTTAAATACATTTTTACCTGCAAGTTAAATGGGTTTCAAGAAGAGATAAAAATGTAAGCAATAATACTATTATAACAAGCAACAAGCATGCCCTTCGCATGCATGCATGTATATTGAATGCATTCCAGAATCCAAATAGAGTAGCCAAAAAAATCCTTGATCCACACATTCCCATGCCCACTGAGGGTTGATTTGAACATACCATAATGTAACAGATATTGAATGATCATTTTTACAAGCTTTAAAAGTTTGATTTATGAAGTTCAGGCAATCTTTTGTGCACAATGTTTTTTTATTTCAGCCATTCTTTAAAGGATGAAGGGAGTAACAACTATTGGCATTAGGCACTCAAAAAATTAGAAGGCATCAACATCAAGTAACAGAGGATCAAAAAATGCCTCCCCCCAGCACCCTTTTTCTTCCCACAAAAAAAGGATAGGTAAAAGAAAGAATACTTCAACCAACCAAACAATAGCTGAGAGAAGAAATAAAGCATACCAAGCCTATATATTAGTAGTAATTCAAAATCAACATATTCCATAACGAAACACAAAGACTAGTCGACTAGAAACAGTATCCCATAAAAATGATAAGGGGATTACCCCCTACACAAGGACTAGAAGCAATGCAGAATTAGATTTTCCATCTCGTCTCTTCTCACTATTCTCTGATTTTGCTAAAACAATATGCAGAAAAGTTGTAACACCCTATTTCCCGACTAGTGAAAAAGAGAGCTACGCACAAAAGAACTCTAAGTAAAATGTCAAAATAAAAAGGAACTCTCTTCGCACTTGTCCTTGAATTCCTTTGCAAATCCTACCGGAAGAAAAACACAGCATGAGCCAAATGCCCAGTACGAATAAAGAGTACAGAAATAAAAACTGAAATTAAATAACAAAATCAATTGAACTAAGCTGAGATTAACAAAATCAACTGAACTTAATAACATAATCTTACTGAACTGAATAACATAATCTACTAAACTGAACTAATCTACTGAACTGAACTAATTTACTGAACTGAACTGATTTACTGAATAACATAAAAAGCTGAATTGAATAGTTGTGTTTATTTCATACCGAGCTCAGAACAAAACAGAAATATACCTTGTCACAAAGACAAGTCAAAATACTGCCACACAGGCAGACACACATTGAACTGCAGATCCAAATGCATACAAAATCGAAAAGGTATGCTCGACACTACGAACAACACTAGATCGCAGAACAGAACAGAATAAAATGCTAGAGCCGACCCATACGCCTCATACAACTAAACACCAAATGTTCAATGAAACACAAAATGGAAACGCCGTTGACTGATCACACCGCCACGGAAAGTGTCATGCCTTAGTGTCCAGAGACATGCCTATGGTACCCCCACAGGTGGTTATACCTCAGGTATACCCTACGATACTTTCTAACAAAAATATTATGTCATATCGTGTAAGACCTCGAATTTTATGAAATACAAAATTTAATTTTTCTTCATATATATATTTTTTTGAAACAGTAAGTGGTTAAATCGATAAAGTTAAAAGTTAAGGATGTTATGTGCAAATTTTATTTTGTCGGACAATATTCGCTTTGTCGGGGAATATTCGTTTGGTCGGGGAATATTCGTTTGGTCCGACGGCGCCGAAATAACAAATTATTGGTGGACCCCACAACGGAATATTTGTCGGATATAGAAAACGACAGAAATAACCTTTTTAAATAAAAATAGTCAACGGAACTGTTAAAATACCGGTGATAAAAGAATAGTAGCATACGGTAGTTATTGGTATTTTCTGTAGCACTCGGTACTCTACAGTAACACGCGGTATTGCATAGTGTCTCATATTATTGGTCTGATAATTGACACCGTAACTGTTACGCATCATTTCATCGATAATTGTCACTGCATAATATTTTATATTATCAATTCAATAATTGTTGTTACACAGTATTTTGCATTATTGATTTAATAATTGTCATTACACTGTATTTTATATCATTGAGTCAATAATTGTTGTTGCACTGTTTTTAAAATTATTGAACCTAATAATTGTCACAGTAACATATGCACAGTAATTCACATTATTGAATCAATAATTGTCATTACACAGTAACGTATGCTTTATTTTACATTATTGTTATCTCTATTATGATGTTATTTAAACAGTTGTATTTCATTAATTTATTGACTTAATATCTAAGAACTAACTATACTGTATTTATAACAATTAGTCATAATAATTGAATTGATAAAGTTATTTGTTTATAATATAAAGTTAGGTGATTATTAGGTGATATGAAATGAATGGTGTAGATTAAAGTGTGAATTATTGTTGAATAATTGAATTGATTTGTTTATAATATAAAGTTACGTGATTATTAGGTAATATGAAATGAATGGTGTAGATTAAAGTGTGAATTATTGTTGAATAATTAAATTGATTTGTTTATAATATAAAGTTAGGTGATTATTAGGTGATATGAAATGAATGGTGTAGATTAAAAGATGATCTTTAAATGAATGGTTTAGATTAAATGAATGATAAGATTTTTGGCTATAAATAGAAGCCTTAACTTAAGGATTTTTCATAAACTTCCTTACTTGTTCTTTCTTTCTCTCTCTAAATACTTCTTGTGAAAGTTCTATCTAAGTGTGCTTAAGTCATCTTGAGTATTTGTGAAGATCTATAAGTATACGTGTACTGTTCAAGTTAATCAACCTCATTTAAATCAATATCCAGTCACGTGTTGAGGTAAGGGATACCATCTTTTTCATCTTCCATTATTCAAACGTACTATGGTAAGGGATTATCATTATTTGATTCTCGATAATAATATTGTTTCTTCCTTACTCATAAGACGTGCCTTTTATTTCCATGTATTAAATTGTGGGAATAACCTTACGGAGCGGATTGCCGCCTGTTGGTGAATAACCTTTCGTATTCATTCATTATTAATCTCTGAGAATAACCTTACGGAGCGGATTGCCGCCTGTTTGGTGAATAACTCTTTATACTCAAATTCTATTAAATTGTGGGAATAACCTTACGGAGCGGATTGCCGCCTGTTGGTGAATAACCCTTTGTATTAATTTCCTTCACCTTTTGTTAATCAAACCTGCTACGGTAAGGGATATTATTTTCTTTCATACTCCTAAATCGAAATTTATTATGGAACTATTGCTTCTATAATTCCTGAAAATATTATATGTTCCATAATAGTTGAACTTCATTATTTCAACTGAACCTTCCTATTTACGTGAACCTTTCTATTGAATTGTAACCGTTATTCTGAACTGTGGATCTTGAATATCATTTTTAAATTTCACTCCACATCATGTTGACAATTTGGACATTATTTGAATCTGTACAAAGTAAACTTCCGATACTTATTGTTATCCTATTTCTTCTGTTCATCATTTATATCATTCTAATCATCCAAAAATCAAGCTGTTGTGAATATCTGTGGCCGGGGGCACAGATGTGATATATTTGTTGAACAGATGATAGGTTAAAGGCGATATAATAGGTTAAAGGCGATACATCTGTTCGGTGTCTTTTATGGCACGTGGTGAATGTTCTCTTTGGCCCGTAGTGCAAAGATGAACTGTTGTTTGGTATGATTATGACCAAAGGCTGAATCTGGTATAATCATGACCGTTGGTGCTATATTGAATATCTTTGGCCCGTAGTGCAAAGATGAACTGTTGATGTGCATGATTATGATCAGGAACTGTGAATTTATATTATCATGACTAATGGTATTTCAGATGATAAAAGTTGATGATGTTTTTACGAAAAAGAGAAGCGAGTGGACATTATAGTCTGCATTATTCTTCTAATAGATTGCTCATTCCGCTACTATTATTGATCTGAACATTGTTTAAGAATTTAACTACAATTTTTGATATAAACCTTGTAGTCTATTGTATTCTATCATGAACTCAACTGTTGAAGACTAATGATAATTTATTTGTCATTATCTTAGTCATGATATTCTTTACTGGGCTATTTGAGCTCACCCTTTCTTTTGTTCCATTGTTTTTCAACAGGAGATGAAAACATAACAGGGTCTAGCCGGGGAATGGAGTGAGGGTCCGAGGAATAGTTATCATAGTCTTCACGTTTGTAAAATAGTGTGGCAATAATAGTGAAGACTTAGTTGTGTATTATTATACACTGTATTGTTGTACGTTGTGCTTTGTTGTAATAATTTTGTTGTAGTATTTTGACGACTCAAGTTTGGGCTGTGTGGGCCCAGATTTGGGGGCGTCACATATCGAATGCGACACAATATCACAAAAGGAGTTCTAATATGCACATGCTAAACCGAAACAAATCGACACAAAGTTTCCCAAAGATACTAGCATGTACGTTTCTACAGAATCAAAATAAATACTAGACATGCTTAATAAGTCTAAAGAATACAAGATAAGTTGCTAATATCTAAAATCAAACAAAACTATCATATGCATTTGACTATGAACAATATATTGAGATAATATCTAAATTCTAATGAGGAACAAAACAAACAAATTAAAATCAAATAAGTATCACTGAAGGAGTACGGAATCCGTACATGGAATAAGCAATGTAATACCCGAAATTATATTGCAAAACTGACTCGTTAAATTCCCTCCGTCGGAACTAATTAAACATAATAAAAGAATTGATAAATAAATAGTTAATCAATTGATTAAGTTTTACATATTTTCTTTCTCTAAGGCGAATTTAAAATCCTTTCGTTCTATACAAAATTCTACATAAAGTTATACATACATAAGTATTTTAATCATGGTAATGTATATATTAATAAATAATAGTATTCTTGTTCTTTCCGAAATACATATAAGTATATTTACAAAAATATTCTTTCTATTTTTAATTCTATTACAAATAAATATTTTATTATTATTATTATTATTATTATTTTCTGTCAAAACTTTAAAGCTATAAAAATATTAATTTAATAATCCAAAATACTAATTACTAACAGAGATATACTAAAATATATAAACTAACAAACTAAATAGCATACAAAAAAATTAAAACTACAAAATTAAAACTAATACAGAAAATTAAATAATTACACAAAGAATGAAAAAGAGACATATCCGAAATTATGAGGTCCGTAGTCTGCTCATGTTTTCGACACCAAAATTTTTAACTAGGGAGGTCTTTACTAAAAAGACTCACATAAAAAGTTACTCACAAAATAGGAGGTACTTAATGTTTGGTATATAAAACTAAAAGGGGTGAAGTCATATATATAGGCTAAAGGAATTGAAGGAATATTAAAAATAGGCGATGTGGGACTTATAAGGGACCGGATATTACAAAAGTCCTCTTCCTTTCCCTCATAAAATAAATTTATCCTTTTCCAAAGGGGGAAAAAGAGAGCAGTCAATCAATAAAGTATACAAGCGTAAAGTTTATGATGCTAAATACTTTTAGAGGATTCACAATGTATTATCTAATCAAAGGTTATCAAACAGCAAGTCTATAAATAACCGCCACTACCCCTACAATGTGGGTTCACATGCTCCTCTAGGCTCTAGGTCGAATTCTTAACTTCCAATTTATTCCTTTCGAATTCAAAAGATGCCTTCAGAAGGAGCTCTTCCAAACATCTAGTAATTAGAAAGCCTGGGAAATCCAAATCGAATAACAAGTATGTACACACAACAAAGAACCAATAAAAATCTTCTTCGGCTTTTAGCTGTGGACAAGTAAGCAAGTAACAACAGAATTTTACAAAATATGACCAGTCAAACATATTACAAACTATATCCTTGAAAATTTTGGCAAAGTATTTAATAACTACAATTCAGTATATTGATAAATTTAGAAGATAAATACATAAGAGAGAAGGAAAAAGTGTGTGTGAGAGAGACTGAGTGAGAGAGAGAATTTTCTTTAACTTATAAAGAAATGTTATACTATTACATACCAAAGACCTTTTCATAAATGCATATTATACCACAACAATCTCGAGTCTCTCACAATTAAAATATAAACATCTATTATCATGTTCGTATATGCAAAAACTTGAGAAATGATCTATATGAATCAACCAAGTAATAATCACCAGGCATTGATCTGTAACTACTTATTAGCAAAAGACTCAAAAGGATCCATGTCAGGATTAAGGACCAGTGGCAGTTCAGTAAATAACAAAGGTAGTTAGTCTGTTCCAGAATAGGAAAATAAGAGACTTATATGTAAGCACATGGGAGAGGTAGTTATGAGTAGTGCAGGATAAGAAAAGGTGTAGGATAGCAAACTAGCATTTTCAGCATTTTGGAGTTATATAAGCACATGTACTGAGAATGTGAGGTATGCATTATGAAATGAATTCATTAGAATTTACTTATCTTCTCTCTCTTTCTTTCTTCTTCTTCCATTACTCTTCTACTTGCTGCTTTCTGCTGAATTCTCTTCTTTCCCATGCTGTTTTTGTTATTCTTCTTCTATTTCTAACTGCTTTGAAGGTCAGGCACCAGCTGGTTCCTGATAATTTGGTATCAGAGCTTCTCCTTCACTGGGAAAACTCATCTTCTTCATTTCGCTAATGTTCATCTCCAGAAAATCAGACCATCCAAAAACTCATAACCCAGCCATGAAACCTGTTGAAATCCATCACAAACCATCACCCAAACATAGCCCATTCTTAGCATTGCCAGATTTTGCCAAAGTCTTTGAAATTGAGACTGATGCTTCAAAGACAGGAATAGGAGCTATTTTAATACAGGAGGGCAGACCCCTAGCTTATTTCAGTAAGACCTTGGGTCCCAAGGCCCAGAATTATTCCACTTGTGAAAAAGAGTTGATGGCAGTGGCTGAAGCTATCAAAAGGTGGTCTTCTTATTTAGGACAGAGTCAGTTCATCATTAGAACAGACAACCAGTCCTTGAAGTACTTCCTGGAACAGAAGGTGGTATCCTGACTCCACCAGAGGTGGATAAGCAAGCTTTTGGGCTATGATTACATTATCACATATAAAAAGGGAAGGGAGAACACAGCTGCAGATATTCTATCCAGAAAATTTGAGGAAGTAGCAAGCTCTGAACCTATTCCTGAGGACAGGAATGTTCTCAAGGGGGAGGACCAGTGGCAGTTCGGTAAATTACAAAGGCAGTTAGTCTGTTCTAGAATAGGAAAATAAGAGACTTATATGTAAGTATATGGGAGAGTTAGTTATGAGTAGTGCAGGATAAGAAAAGGTCAAGGATAGCAAAGTAGCCTTTTCAGCATTTTGGAGTTATATAAGCACATGTACTGAGAATGTGAGATATGCATTATGAAATGAATTCATTAGAATTTACTTATCTTCTCTCTCTTTCTTTCTTCTTCCTCGCGAAGTCTGCAGTATCTTCTTCTTCCGTTCCTCTTCTCCTTGCTGCTTTCTGCAGAATTCTCTTCTTTCCCATGCTGTTTCTGTTATTCTTCTTCTATTTCTAACTGCTTTGAAGGTCAGGTACCAGCTGGTTCCTGACAATCCACGATAAGCTCACTTTCTGTGCCTCGACAGGGCATTTCCTTCCTCAAACAAGACCGGACTCTCTAATCTTCTTCTTTTATATATATAAAGAAAAACAAATTATGATAGATCACTTGGTGAGAGTCTACCCTCATGCTGTTTTGTGATCCATGAAGGCAAGCTCACTTTTGAAACTAACCAGGGCATCCACCTTTGCATGCAACAGTGAGGAACAGCAAGAGACTAAGTTCATTAACTGAAAGACTGAATAACTCTGCCAAAACGAAGTAGATTCTTTTCAACAGGTACATTGATTTTTTTGAACTTATATAGAATTATCAACTTCAAAAGTATAACCTTGTTTGGTTTCAGTTTCTGCTTAAATTTTGTGTTCTAAATCTCTATCTTGTTTTTGTTTTCTTTAATTGTGCTACATGTTTGGTTTATTTTTCAAAAAGTTTCATTTAGTAATAATCTGAAATTTATAAAATAATCTAGTGCACAAAATCTCAAACTAAAATATATTCGAGTATTTTCGCACGTCAATTACTTTATACGAAACTACAAACAATTGAAAACACCATAAAGAAGTTTTCTAAATTGGGTTATTTCGGAAATTATGTCTGCAAACATAAACGCCGCTCAAATGCGTTATCTGAAATTTTCAGAGAAAGAAAAAAAAAACTTGTTTGAAAACGCAGACCATAAAAGATAAAATAAATACATATTTCCGCGTTTTCAAACTAGTTATGTAGTTAAATAGTAAAATATAACAATGCAATTAACAAAATTGGTTAAATGACACGACTACACTTGTTATAATACTTGGGCCACAGCTTGACCACAAACAGATATGTCATATATATATATATATATATATATATATATATATGATACAAAGTAGAGTACAGAGTATTAAAACACTATTGAAAAGAGTACGACAGCATATTCGAAAAAAGGTAAATGGACAATCCTTAGTTTTGAAAGAAATTCAGTATTCCCGTTTCACAAAATGCATCAATCCGCATTATAGCAGTCTCCCATTCACTTTTTCTCATATTTCTCCCTTCTGTATAAACAACAGGTACACCTAGCCCTTCAACTCGGCAATCAGTAATTACCAAATAAACCAAGGACGCTTAAAATATGCCAAATCTTCTGAGCCACTAACACCATATCCCCTTCATACACTCAACACCAGCTAGCAGTTCTTGAAAAATCTTTCAATTTTAAAAATTAAAAATAAAATCAGCCTTTGAATTCATGCAATTTACCTTTTATACCTTTCAACAATTGCCTGATTTTTTGCTTTTCTTCCATTTGAAATGGATTTTCTTTAGAAGATAAAACAGAGATACAATTTACTTATCACATTTTCCCCATATATAACTCTTTATCTTCTATTTAAGGATAACACTGCGGTCCTTAAAGGGCAAAAACGGAATTTTACCTTAAAATGCTCAAACCTTTAATATGGACAGATAAAATGGGACAAAGGGAGTGGTATAACTTGGACTTAAATAATTAACCAGAGAGAGAGAGCAAGAGAGAGAGACCAATTTTCCACTTAGGATCACTGGAGTTCGTAGATAAAAGTTAAACGGCGATGATACATCATAAAGTATAAACCCCTCGCCATTGAGCAGAGGTTACTCACTCCTCAGACAGGAATGGATATTCCAAGCTTATTATCCGAAAGTATCTCAATTTTGTAACTGCAAATGAGACAGAGATAAATAGAAACAATTGCTAGCCAGAGTACGAACAAAAAGACCAAAACAATTCATAAAAGATCTCAAAATGGAAGTTGATATTGGGAATTACTGAACGTGTCTTCAAAATCGTCATAGATATCCTACTGTTATCGAAATTGTATCGTACAGTCCACGTAGTCACCGTCACGGTGAAGTTTTCAAGAAAACACGTACTCCAATCCAATAAGAGCTCTGAAACAGAAAATTAAATAGAGAGTAAAATTCAAATACAGTTTTATTTACTTCCTCTGCTGTAAATAAATGAATTAGGGAGTAATAGTTGTGCTATAAACAAACAATGGAGGGTCAAGGTTTTGAGCCTCAATGGTGGCATTATTTGATGTAACATCCGTCATTGCATTATCTTGAAGCTGATGTCTTAAATCCTTCAAGGCAAAAGTTCACTTCTCCAACAGATGCCAACTATGAAAACCATACTCTTGTAAACCTAGACAATATGCAAATAGAGTTCACATATGATCTTAGGTAAGCTTTCATGAATTGGGAAAAAAAACAAAGAAAGAAATAGCACATACACAACTAAGCATGCATTAAACATGTAAAAGTAAAAATGGCACTAGTATTTGACTTAAAAAGAAAGCTATTAAGATGTACAGAATCAAAAAGTCAGCAACTAGATAATGGCATTAAGTCTATAAAGACATCTAATAATGGAAAATGGCATTAAGTCTATAAATGAATAAAACATTAATATATTATTGAGATTACAACCTCTATTTTAAGATAGAATAAGAATTAGCAGGAACTATAACAATAGTGATAATAGTAGAGCATAAAGCAACAAAATCCAACAATGATATAATAATAGTAAACAAGGTGACATCACATAGCTTGAGTGGTATATCCCGTCATCTCAAAACGATGAACATGTAAATAAATAAGCATCCCCTGCATGGATTAGCAAACTACGCTGCAGGAAAAATATACCTAAAAGATTAATGGATATTTTGATAAACCAAAAGTCTTCATCACGAACAGGGTACTGAATAATCTCAAAGATTCAATTTTTCACCACATTTTCTCACCCATAATCTTCCATTCCAAATAAGCAAATGTACATTTAACAGAGCTCTATGTTACTTCATTTTCCTCTCCTTTTTCCTTTCCCTCAATCTATCTCGAGTTCCAATCAGCTCAAAGTCTCAAAGATTCAAACTTTCCCAACATTTTCAGACCTTCATCTTCTAAAAAGCCAAATATACACATCTTAAAAGGCACACATAAACACAGAGTCATATTATACATGCAATTAGCTACAATGAAAGCAAGTCCACCAGAGTAGTATATTAGCAATTTAATAAGATTATGAAGAGCTAAATCAACCAAAACACAATCATATCTTTAATGCATACTGCCTACTGATCACATGGAAGAACAACCAAGATAACCAGCCAAACATCACATCCAAGCTACATAAAAAGGAAGGTGGTGGTTGGGAGATAAAGAAACCTATTAAGGTCAACAAAAGAAATAAGGAAAACACCTCATCTAGAAATTAAAGTGACACACAAAGTGAAATATAAAATCAATGAAACAGTTAGTGAAATAGAAACTACAAAACTAAATCATACCTCCAAATTACACGCATGATCATCACTACCCACATATATACACACACAATCTATAGTTTATACATCATCATCCAATTATCACGTTTACTTAATTCGAATTACTAATCTACAAAATAAAACTGGGGAAACTAAAATACCAATTGACTGGCACAACATGCACGAGCCTAGCATGTTTCTAACACATTATCAGTTAACTCGGTATCTATGTTATGCTTACTTGGAGCGACAAGAAAACAATATTCCAGTTTGCCTTGCCACCATTATTAAGATGAGCCTTCATGTGGAAAGCTTTGGTTCCCAAACCCACTAGCCATCTCAAAACTGGCAAATACTCTCAGTTTCAGGGTATATCATATAACTCTTGATTAACAACTGGCCAAAAATAATATCAGAAACTAAAAATGAAGTACAAATACAAGGATACCAAGAGCAAGAACGTCAAAGATATTCCAATTTCCAAATAAAAGAAGACCAACAAATTGAGAACCCTTTTCAAGAACCCATAAATCAACATTAAATATGTTGAAAAGAAACAATCAGACATAAAAAGTAAAAACAGAAATTAAGCCATGAAGTGTCAAACCATGAATTTTCATTCTTAAAGGCATTAACGTCTCTTAGCCTTTACATACCAAATAATCTGAAAGCATTCGAATAACTAAATTTACCAGAAATAGATCGACTAACTAAATTAACTAGAAATAGAGTAAACCCAAATCACATTTGATTAGCAAAAAGACGACAATCCAATGCTACTACAAACATATGTGAACAATAAAGCTACTGATTATAGAATATGTTCAGGTCAACTTCCTAACCAAAAGCAACCCTCCTCCTTTATCCGGGCTTGGGACCGGCTATGTTGTGTATTGACATAGGCGGAGTTACCTACCCTTACCCACCTGGTCAGCCCCCCTCCCCCTCCCCCCAGCTACTGCTAGTTCCTTAAGCAAAGATACCTGAGTTCTCCAAACTTTCCCGTGTTATTTTCTTGAGCCAAGCTTTAAGATTAAGACAAAATCAGCTTACCTTAGCTAGACTAGTTTGGTGGAAAGGCTTAATCAAGTCCAGTTTTGTAACAGTGATTGAATATAGTTCACAAAACAAAAAGAAGTAGATTCGGATATTTTGAGAACATAATGACAAATTATTGGGCAGAGAAGGAAAGCATGCGGGATTTTAAGTTTTTATACTGAAAAATGAAAAGTGATTTTTCATGCAACTCAATGTTTTATCATTATTTAACTTCAAGATTGTTACTTTTTTTATAAAACTTGTGTTTACTGAAAGTTAGCTTGCTTTAACTTTCACAATTCTACAAGTGAGCCAGTGCAAAGAAAATGCATTGTCCAAATCAGGCTTTATAAAAAGGCAATGTGCAAATAGTCCCCTGTCTTAAGCATATGTGTAAGGTATGTGTGTGATGTGCAAGTGATCTTAGTCCGATGAAAGGGATCTGCTCGAGTATATATACTTATGATCCAAACTTGTTTTCTCTTGCACTGCCATGGCCAAAGATTTGAGATTTTGGACTTTCAAAAACTTCAGTCTTCAACTTCCAGTCTTGTAACAAAGCTTTCAGGTTTAACAGTTGCGCTATAAACAAGCAATGGAGGGGTTTCACAATTATAGGACATGGTACGTCCTGCTCTTTCATTTGTCCCTTGAGATATTGGGGTGTGTTGAAAATTGGCTCATAATTTGTCAGACGCATGCCTCCTCATTAAAGCTCATTAATGCTTGTGGTTGCATTTGTCAATAGTCAGCAGACAAGAAAAATGGAATTGTATGCGGTATGCGTGCGGAAATCTAATTTTTTGTGTGCTGCAGATTATGACTATTGACTTTGTCCCACGAATCAATGAATATTGCTCCCTCTATTTCAAGTATAAATAGAGCATTCAGTTGGCAAGAAATACAACGCATCAGAAAAGCATCCGAGAGATAGAGAGAGTTAAAAACTCAGTTGAGTTAGAGTAAAGAGTGAGCTAGGTAGAGAAAGAGAGAAAATAATCAGTGAGTTTATTTTCTCAGAAAGAAAGGTTGTATTCTCCATATTATTTTCATAGTGGATTTCTGAGATCTCTCCCCGTGGTTTTTTCCCAGTTGGGTTTCCACGTAAAATTCTTGTGTCATTATTTTTTATCTCATACAGTTGTGTGCGTGTGTTATCTTAGTGCTATTTTGTGAGCCTGATTTCTCAACAATTGGTATCAAGAGCTTTTGGTTCACGCCGTTGGTGTCTAGAAACGATCCGTTTATTGAGAAATCTCGCAGGTCACAAATATAAAGATGACAAGTACGAGTTTGAGGTACGATGTTGAACCATTTGATGGAAAGTCAAATTTCAGTATTTGGCAAAGTACAGTCAAAGATGTATTAGTTCAACAAGGATTGGCGAAGGCACTAGAAGGGAAAGAAAAGAAACCAGCAACTGTGACAGAAGAAAAATGGGCAGAACTTGAAGCAAAGGCTGTGGCAACAATCAGATTGAGTTTGGCGCCACAGATCAAATATCAGGTTTTGACAGAAACCTCTCCGAAAGACTTGTGGGAGAAACTTGAGAAAGTTTACAAGTCGAAGTCTCTGTCAAACCGGTTATATTTGAAGAAGGAATTGTACCGGTTTCGGATGGAAGAAGTGTCAGATTTGACCAATCATATTAATGAGTTTAATAGATTGGTGACCCAACTGACCAGTATCGATGTAACGCTGGATGAAGAAGATAAAGCCTTATTGCTTCTTGTTTCTCTACCAGATTCATACTCAACTCTCCAGACTACTCTCCTTGTAGGGAAGGAAAAGCTTGCAGTTGATGATGTGATGTCTGCAGTCCTGGACCAGGATAAGTTCAGGGGCACTACTTCCAGAGATCAAGGAGATAGTCTTCTTGCATTTTCAAATGGACGTGGCAGGGGTCCTAATCGAAAGAAGAATTTCGGCAAGGAACGAGGAAGGTCTCAGTCTAGATCAGGCAAGAAGGATATATCTCAGGTTGAGTGTTATCATTGCCACGAGAAGGGTCACTTCAAAAATAAGTGTCCATTGTTGAAAAAGGAGAACAAAAAGAAAGGTAAACAGATTGAAAATTCTGCTAATGTTGCTGAGAAAACGGATGTCTGCAGCGACGGAGAGCTGTACACAGTGGCGGAAAATGAAGCTTCACGGGGAGATCTCTTATCCGTTAGAGACAGTAGCAGCCTTACAGATTGGTACATGGATTCCGGTTGTTCTTTTCATATGTCCCCTCACAGGGATTGGTTTGATACTTTTACATCCTGCAATGGTGGTTCCGTGATATTGGGTAACAATGCAATCTGCAAAGTTACTGGGATAGGCACCATCAAAGTTAAAATGTTTGATGGGGTCGTCAGAACATTGGGTGATGTAAGGTATATTCCAGAGTTGAAGAAAAGCTTGCTATCGGTTGGAGTACTTGACTCTATAGGCTGTAATATCTCAGTCAGAGATGGTGTCATGAAAATTACCAATGGTTCAATGGTAATTATGAAGGGTCAGAAAAAGGGCACCCTCTACAAGTTGATAGGGGACACAGTTACTGGTGGAGTAGCGGTTTCTGTGCAGGATAATTCCAACAGTGATTGCACAGAATTATGGCATATGCGACTTGGTCACTTGAGTGAAGGTGGAATGAAAGAACTTCACAAAAGGCAGTTGCTGAAAGGTGTTAAAACGTGCAGTTTGGAATTTTGCAAGTATTGTTTGTACGGCAAACAACGAAGGGTTAGCTTCAAGGCAGGAGCACATACCAGTAAGAATGTACTTGATTATGTACATTCAGATGTTTGGGGCCCGATCAAAGATACGTCAATGGGTGGAGCCCATTATTTTGTCAGCTTCATAGATGACTACTCCAGAAAGGTGTGGGTATATTTTATGAAGCAGAAGTCCGAGGTTTTCAGAATCTTTAAGCAGTGGAAAGCTAAAGTAGAAAACCAGACTGGAAAGAAACAAAAGTATTTCAGATCAGATAATGGCATGGAATACAAGGACAAGGCATTCCTACAGTTTTGCCAGGATGAAGGTATCACCAGGCACTTCTCAGTTAAAAGAACTCCAGAGCAAAATGGGGTTGCAGAGAGGATGAACAGAACTCTGTTGGAATGCGCCAGATGTATGAGGTTGAATGCAGGTTTGTCCAAGAATTTCTGGGCCGAAGCAGTCAACACAGCCTGTTATCTGATAAATCGATCCCCTTCAGCTGGAATTGATTACAAAATTCCCGAGGAGGTATGGACTGGAAAACCAGTTGATTTTTCTGTAATGAAAATCTTTGGTTGTCCAGCTTATGTTCATTTGCCGGTCGAGGAGCGAAAATCCAAACTTGATCCAAGGTCAAAGGAATGTATTTTCCTTGGATATGAAGATGGAGTCAAGGGATACAGGTTATGGGATCCGGTGTCCAAGAAGAAGATTGTCAGCAGAGATGTGGTATTCAATGAGAAACACATGTTGAACAAATCTGAAAATGAAGAATCTGCAGCAAATGAGTTGCAAAAACACCCAGTTGAGGTGGAGCTTCCTGAAGAGACAAAAGAAGCTGAAGAGATTGAAGATGATCATCCTTCAGATTCCCAAGAGAGGTCCTATAATCTTGTTAGAGATCGGGGAAGGCGAGTCAGCAAACCAGTGCAAAGATACGAGTTTGAAGACATGGTTGCTTTTGCCTTGATTGCAGGTAGTGGAGATCCAACTAGCTATCAAGATGCTATTCAGTCCGAGGATAATGATAAATGGGCGATAGCGATGGCAGAAGAGATGGAGTCTTTACAGAAGAACCAGACTTGGGAGTTAATTCAACTTCCAAAAGGATCAAAGGCTATAGGATGCAAGTGGGTGTTCAGGAAAAAGGAAGCTCAGTCTGATAAAGAAGGTGAAAGATTCAAGGCCAGATTGGTGGCAAAGGGATTCTCTCAGAGAGAAGGAATCGACTACAATGAGATCTTCTCACCAGTTGTGAAACACACATCAATTCGGTTGATCTTATCTATCGTAGCATCACAGGATATGGAGTTGGAGCAGCTTGATGTGAAAACAACTTTTCTCCATGGTGATTTAGAAGAAAAGATCTACATGAAGCAACCGGAGGGGTTTATTGAACCAGGGAAAGAGGGCTTAGTTTGTAGCTTGAAAAAGTCTCTCTATGGTTTGAAGCAGTCCCCGAGACAGTGGTACATGCGGTTTGATAGTTTCATGGTATCTCATGGTTACTCTCGTTCTGAGTATGATCCATGTGTATATTTCAGATCGTTGGATGATGGTTCTCTAGTACTGCTGACGTTATATGTCGATGACATGTTGATAGCAGCAAAGGGGATGACAGATATTCTTCAGTTGAAGAATTTATTGAGCAGTGAATTTGAAATGAAGGATCTTGGGTCAGCCAAGAAGATCCTAGGTATGGAAATTCACAGAGATCGTCAGGTGGGAAAACTGTGGTTAACTCAGAAAGGATATGTGCAGAAGGTCTTGGAGAGGTTTAACATGCACAATGCTAAACCAGTTAGCACTCCGTTGGAAGCACATTTCAGGTTATCTTCACGGTTGGGGACCACAGATAGAGGATGAGGTGGAGTCTATGTCCAAAGTACCATATGCAAATGCAGTGGGTTGTCTCATGTATGCCATGGTATGTACAAGACCAGATATCTCACATGCAGTTAGTGTGGTTAGCAGGTATATGGCAAATCCAGGGAAAGAGCATTGGAATGCTGTCAAATGGATTTTTCGTTATCTAGCAGGTACAACCAATTATGGTCTTATGTTTGATCGTGATACTGCGAGAAGTGAGGTTACAGGGTTTGTTGATTCGGATTATGCTGGAGATCTAGATTCAAGGAGATCTACGACAGGGTTTGTATACACCTTTTGTGGAGGATGTATATGTTGGAGGTCAGTGTTGCAGTCTACGGTAGCATTATCAACAACAGAGGCTGAGTATATGGCGTAGACAGAGGCAAGCAAGGAGGCTTTGTGGTTAAAGGGACTAGTTGAAGAACTATATTTCATGCAGGGCAGTATCCAGATACAGTGTGATAGTCAAAGTGCTATTCATTTAACGAAGAACCAGGTGTTCCACGCTAGGACCAAACATATAGATGTTCGGTATCACAAGATTCGTGAGTGGCTGAATAGTGGTGACATTGCAGTTCACAAAGTCCACACAAAGGAGAATGCTGCGGATATGCTCACAAAGTCAGTTACGGCAGAAAAGTTCAAGCATTGCTTGGACTTAATTCATTTCGTTGAATGCTAAGTTCGTGGTGGAGTATCCAGGGAGAGGGATACATTCACAAACACGAAGAAGTTCACAATACGTAATATTTGGAGAATATGAGCCAAGGTGGAGATTGTTGAAAATTGGCTCATAATTTGTCAGACGCATGCCTCCTCATTAAAGCTCATTAATGCTTGTGGTTGCATTTGTCAATAGTCAGCAGACAAGAAAAATGGAATTGTATGCGGTATGCGTGCGGAAATCTAATTTTTTGTGTGCTGCAGATTATGACTATTGACTTTGTCCCACGAATCAATGAATATTGCTCCCTCTATTTCAAGTATAAATAGAGCATTCAGTTGGCAAGAAATACAACGCATCAGAAAAGCATCCGAGAGATAGAGAGAGTTAAAAACTCAGTTGAGTTAAAGTAAAGAGTGAGCTAGGTAGAGAAAGAGAGAAAATAATCAGTGAGTTTATTTTCTCAGAAAGAAAGGTTGTATTCTCCATATTATTTTCATAGTGGATTTCTGAGATCTCTCCCCGTGGTTTTTTCCCAGTTGGGTTTCCACGTAAAATTCTTGTGTCATTATTTTTTATCTCATACAGTTGTGTGCGTGTGTTTTCTTAGTGTTATTTTGTGAGCCTGATTTCTCAACAGGGTGCATGGGTTTACTAGCTATAAACAGACAGCATTAGCCCCTTATTGCGGTTGGATTTCTCCCTATGTCCCCCCTCTTTTTTTTCTTTTTTTTTTTTGTACATTTTTTATCCCGTTTTGAATTATAAAGCTCTAAAGTTCTTTCGTATGGGAGTCATGTACTTTTTTCTTTGTGGTCTCACTCACGTAAGACCACTAGAGGTTAGGTGAACCGCAAAAATGCCCCCTTTTCATCAGGTACTCACTACGGAAACATGGCACACCTATCCATAATCGCAAAATTCCCATGCCACATTTTAAATTTATAGGGACAACTCTATATCCCGATTACGAAGTACTCAACTTTTGGTCTAAACAAAAGTCTCTTAAGATCCTCAATTAAAAAAATTAAACATGATAGTGCAAAATATAATTTGCTTCTCATTAAGCATATATTACTCGCCACAGCACTAAACAATCAAATGGACGTGTAACAAGGTGCGTTGTAGAGTGACATTAGTTTAAGCAGACAATTATGGACTATTAAACAACTTAAATGCATATAATAAAGCATGAAAAATGTGAACTTTGCACTAGGATAGAAAGCTGACTCGGATGTAGAAGGTGTAACAAGTAAAGCATGTGTTCCGGTAAACAATTGAATGTATTTTGTCCAAATTCATAAGTGGTTGATGGGAATCATGTTTGGGTTATTTATTTATGGGCTTGTTTATTTCTTTTATGTGCTTAATGTACTTATGTATGTATGGAATTATTTTAATTGTAGGAGTTAGTTGAAACTTTATTTTAATTAGTTAGGGTATTTAGGTCTTTTAATATTTTAATTAGTGAGTAGGAATTATTAATAAGGGTATTTTAGTCGTTTACTATTTTTAAGTAATGTTAGGATTTTGAGTTTTTAAATATTGATATAATTCCCACAAGTTTTGGAGAATACACATTATTGGCATAAATTATCGTGTAGATAATTTTCTTTTTAGGATTAATAGACGAAAAGTTGAAATCATAGTTCTAGGGTTAATAGACGTAGAGTTGAAACCCTAAAACTCCAGTGATTTACGCGTAAAACTAAATCTTAAGTTTTTCTACCGGTTATTTTTGCCAATTACATTGTTTCACAATTGTCCTACATCATTTTGATGGGAATCATATTGGTTATTTATTTATGGTCTTGTTTATTTCTTTATGGGCTTAATGTATTTAAGTATGTATGAAATTATTTTAATTGTAGGAGTTGGTATTTTATTTTAATTAGTTAGGGTATTTTGGTCTTTTAATATTTTAATTAGTGGGTAGGAATTACTAATAAGGGTATTTTGATCGTTTTGTGTTTTTAAATAATGTTAGGGTTTTGAGTATTTAAATATTGATGTAATCCCCACAAGTTTTGGAAAATACAAATTATTATTATTGAGAGTTACTTTGGCATAAATTATCACAGAGATAATTTTATTTCTAAGATTAATAGACGCAGAGTTTAAATCCTAGTTCTAGGATCAATAGACGCAGAGTTAAAACCCTAAAACCCTAGCAATTTATGCACAAAGTTAAATCCTAGGTTTTTCTAAATGTTATTTTTACCAATTACACAATTTCACAATTGTCCTACATCAGTGGTGTATATGCATGTTTATTCCCTTAACGTCTAGTTTAGTGTACAATAAAACTCATATTTATTCCTTTTCAGAAAACATAAAAGAAAAAAAGAATTTCAAAACTTTTAGTTTTTTGAAAACAAATAGTAAATCTCTACTCCATCCATCCAAAACCTCAAGTCCAAACCCGAAACCCCAAATCCCAAAGCCTCTAAACCCAAAACCTCAAGTCCTGGATCCAAATTCAAAACTAAAAAACCTCAAATCAGGCTTTGTTAGAATCCGTATTCCAGCTCCAGATGAACATCTTTGCATGATCAATACTAACTCCTAGAACATAAATTACCCCACCTCTCTCAAGAAACATCCCAACCCATCCCCCATCCCTCGGCCCCCGCCCCCGCCCCAGCTCCTGCCCCTACCCCTAACGAATATATCTCCAACAATTATAACGCATACATATTATATTTTAGCCGTTAAAATAAACTAGAATATAGAACCGGTAGCAACAGGAAAAGTACCTCCTCCAGGAGTGCTGGGAAACCCCACATGGGAAAACATCATCGTCATGAAAAGCTCTCTACTCCGTCGACGGTGCCGAGTCCGCTGTGGCTCCTCAGGCTGCATCTCAGCTCTTGGGAATTCGCGACGACACAACGGACACGTATTGTTGATCTTCAGCGCTGTTATAATACAGTCCGTGTGAAAGAGGTGAGAACACGGAAGGAGTGTAACCTGATCCCCAGCTAAAAATTCTTCTAAGCAAATAATACAAGTACTCTCCCTAAGTTTGCCCAACATAGACGGTTTCACAGTTGCCCGTGGTAGGGACTTCAAAAAAATAGGTGAGGTCATTCTCTTTCCACCTTTCTTTCTTAGTTGCTCTCTCTCTTTCTTTCTCTCTCTCCCTCTCTTTGCCTTGTTTTCACTTTCTGTCTTCCTGTATAACAATAGCAAATTTACCAATAATTAGTAAAAGGGACTCCACACTTTATATACTTAGTGAAAAAACATCAACAACGCGATCTAACACTGACTACAAGTAATACATAACTATAAACATGCCTCAAATGAACTTTGAAAAAGGTTACTGAAAATATTGTTAAAAATCATATGATGACATTTAGACAAATTCAAAGAAACAATCTGGCTTCAAGTTCATACCAACCTTTGTGATATGAGGTTCTATTTCATGTTATGGCCGCAACTTAAAAAGATAATAGTGCCAACAATCAATAATTATAATAGTGTTAACACTCAATACTAAGTAAATCATCAACCACGTTCCCATGAAATCTAAATTATGCTAAACTTATTATTCAGATGTAATTATTGTTATTAGCACATGCAATCCCCCCAATGAAAACAAAGCAGTTATATGCTTCCAACGACTATTGTTCTGAGCAAACAGGGGGAAGCTTTATAATATCATTTTTTTTTATAATTGACACTCTACTGCATCCCATGAACTCGGTCATGTGAATTCTTTATATTGCAGACTACCTTGGATGTTTGTTTTAACATGCTTAAAGTAGAGAAATCTTTATATCAGTAAAATCAAGTTCATTTCTGTTACGAGAACAAACATGATTTCTTTTCTTATTTAGGTCTTTTGCATGTAAGACTGCTATCGATAATTACATAGTAAACTGTAATTTATTTAGCTGCATCTGGTAGTTATCTCTCAAAGCTTCTCACGGAACATCACAAACTTAATCCATTTATGCCCGTGCTCCCACTTGCTATTAGTTGCTAAATCAAGATGAGATTTTTGAAATATTAACGTTTTGTCTTATCTATTCTTAATTGACGTGGGTAAAAAGGTCCAATAAACTTCAATATTGCTTTCATATTTGGAAGGTGACATCAAATGAAATATAAAAGATGATAGTGAATTTCAATACCACATTAAGGAGATAACCACTAAAATTGGTGAGGTCGTGAATTGATCTTCTAGATCAAGACATCAACTCATCTGAGCGAAACGGATATGTAAAAAAGTTGAATATTTTCTTTCAGTTTTTTCCTTTGACAATAGTTGCGACTTGCAATCTTATGTCAACATCAATAGTTTAAAAATAATTTGGAGTTTTGCATGTGCCCTACTTACAACTTTATCAATTTGTGCTATTTCACAGTCCATGAATGTTCTAACCTGCTAGGCTGCTAGATTTCATGACCTGCAATGCCGGAACTATTAGCTAACACATGTTAGGTATTCTGAATCTCGTACAAATATCAACCCCCCAACCCACCCCTCGATGAAGAAAACTCTCCCTCCCTCATTCAATGACATCGTTTTTTCTCTCATATTAATGATCTTCTTAAAGCACTCGACTATTGGTCCTTAAAGGGAGAGGAAAACAGATAAAGAAAGACTATATAGTGTTTTTAAATTGCCCCCACCACCCAAAAAAGAAAAAAAAAATCTATACTGTGTATCATGAGGTATTTCCTAGTCCGGTTCAGCTGCTCATTAAGATCTCAGGCCATCTAGCTATTTCAAGATATGATTATAAGAATATTATGGTGAGGATACAGTGACCCTATGTATCTCACCTCAACCATCTCTAGATAGTAATTTTATGTGAGCAAGAACGAGATAATTATATCTATTTGCAACGATGATAAATGGATTGGACTATTTTTAATATTTCCATACCACTAGAGACTAGTTTATCTAAACATTAGTCCTAAGACTATAACTAATGAACTATTTTTCTCATATAAAATAAAAAACACTATAATGATTAAAGACCCATACAAATAAAAAAAAGAAGACATGTTCTTTACTTCTTTTATACCCATATAAATGAAAGAAGACTATACTGATTGAATAAAAAACAATTAATTAAGTTGCTCTGAAATCAAGATGCACAAATTGATTCAAACTCTTTATAACACTATACGGTACAAAAGTACTCAACTTTAATCAGATATTTTACCACCAATAATTTCTACGCATAAAAATCAAATGCACAAATTCAGATAAAACGGATTTTCCATTTATGAAATTGCAAACATCATTTTCGAAGATAATGAAGATTGAAGTTTAAAGGTTTCTTGATATCAGAATAGAGTGTTTTATAGGTATAAGTACCATCGATTTTGACTATAAAATACTACATATTAATCAAAGTAAATTTACCTCAAATGATGTCCTTGCTCGGTCGTTTCTCTTTGTCTCTCTCTCTTGCTCTCCTTTCCTTCAGTCTCACTCTCTCTATTCCTTTAGTCTCTCTCTGTCCTTCACTTTCTGTCTTGCCTGTACAAACAATAGCAAATTTACCAATAATTAGTTAAAAGGGTCTCCACATTTTATATACATAGTGAAAAAAATCAACAGCGCGATCTAACACTGACTACAAGTAATACAAAACTGTAAACATGTGACGCCCCCAAATCTAGGCCTACACAGCCCAAACTTGAGTCGTCAAAAGACTACAACAAAATTATTACAACAAAGCACAACGTACAACAATACAGTGTATAATAATACACAATTAAGTCTTCACTATTATTGCCACACTATTTTACAACACGTGAAGACTAGGATATCTATTCCTCGGACCCTCACTCCATCCCCCGGCTAGACCCAGCTACGTTCTCATCTCCTGTTGAAAAATAATAGAACAAAAGGGTGAGCTCAAATAGCCCAGTAAGAAATATCATGACTAAGATAATGACGAATAAATTATTATTAGCCTTCAACAGTTGAGTTCCTGATAGAATACAACAGACTACAAGGTTTATATCAGAAACTACAGTTAAATTCTTAAACAATGTTCAGATTAATAATAGCAGCGGAATGAGCAATCTATTAGAAGAATAATGTAGACTATAATGTCCACTCGCTTCTCTTTTTAGTAAAAACATCATTAACTTTTATCACCTGAAATACCATTAGTCATGATAATATAAATTCACAGTTCCTGGTCATAATCATGCAAATCAACAGTTCATCTATGCACTACGGGCCAAAGAGAACTTTCAATATATGCCATAAAAGATACCGAACAGATGTATCGCCTTTAACCTATTATATCGCCTTTAACCTAACATCTGTTCAACAAATATATCGCATCTGTGCCCCTGGCCACAGATAGTACCAGCGGTCATGATTAAACCAGATTCAGCCTTTGGTCATAATCATACCAAACAACAGTTCATCTATGCACTATGGGCCAAAGAGAACTTTCACCATGTGCCATAAAAGACACCGAACAGATGTATCGCCTTTAACCTATTATATCGCCTTTAACCTATCATCTGTTCAACAAATATATCACATCTGTGCCCCCGGCCACAGATGTTCACAACAGCTTGATTCTTGAAGATTAGTTCAAATGATAGTGAGACAATTGATGAACAGAAGAACATAGGATAAACAATAAATATCGAAAGTTTACTTTGTGCAGATTCAAATAATGTCCAAATTGTCAACATGATGTGGAGTGAAATTTAAAAATGATATTCAAGATCCACAGTTCAGAATAACGGTTACAGTTCAATAGAAAGGTTCAGAAAATAGGAAGGTTCAGTTGAAATAATGAAGTTCAACTATTATGGAACATATAATATTTTCAGGAATTATAGAAGCAATAATTCCATAATAAGTTTCGATTTAGGAGTATGAAAGAAAATAATATCCCTTACCGTAGCAAGTTCAAGAGTGTAAAAAAAAATGACATTTCTTACCGTAGTAAGTTTAAGAGTGAAAAAAAATGACATTTCTTACCTTATCTGGTGACTGGATATTGATAAAAATGAGATTGATCAACCTATATATTTATAATAAAATTAGTAATTACCACATATAAATTTCAAAGTGTATGATAACTCGTATAATATGAACTATCAAAATTATATATATTTAACATAATTTTTGTAGTATAATATAACTACTTTAAAATAGTTTTTAAAATAATATTACAAAATAAATCTTCTAAAGAAAGTTTTTAAAAATGAATCTTCTCAAAGAAGAGTCTTCTAAGGGAAGATTTGTGAATACCGTGAAAAATAGGAATTTATGAAATTACTACTTTTTAATAAAAGACTTACTTGAAAAATTTCTGCACTCCTTTTGGCTTTTAAACTCTCAAAATAACCTCACTATTCTCAGAGAAAACTCATAAAATTCTTATAGAAAAATTCTATGTTTTAGGTGTGATTTTTCTATTCAGCTGAACAAGCTATTTATAGGAGAAAAGAAGTTACTATGCGTGGTAGGTGAACAGAAAAAAAAAATCAGCAGAGGCTGCGCAAACGTTTTTAAAATTTTTCAATACTTGCACAGTAACTTTGCACAGTAACTTTAAAATTTTCAAAAAGTGAACAGTAATGAACAGTAACTTTTGTCGGCAGATGAACAGTAACTTTCCCGAGATGAACAGTACCTTCCGTCAGTGAATAGTAACTTTTCCGGGAATGAATAGTAAATTCCGGAAGTGAATAGTAACTTTTGAAAAATAAAATTTTTTATTTTTCTTGTGGGTCCAACATATAAAATGAAATAATGCTACAACAATAATGTAATAAACACGTTACAGATTATTATTAATTTAATAATATAAATTACAGTATATTTGCAACTGTGACAATTATTAGGTTCAATAATTTTAAAAACAGTGCAGCAACAATTATTGTCTCAATGATATAAAATACAGTGTAATGACAATTATTAAATCAATAATGCAAAATACTGTGTAACAACAATTATTGAATTGATAATATAAAATATTATGCAGTGACAATTATTGATGAAATGATGCGTAACAGTTACGGTGTCAATTATCAGAACAATAGTATGAGACACTGTGCAATACCGCGTGCTACTGTAGAGTACCGTGTGCTACAGAAAATACCATAAATTACCGTATGCTACTATTCTTTTATCACCGGTATTTTAACAGTTAACACCGTTGACTATTTTTATTTAAAAAGGTTACCTATGTCGTTTTCTATATCCGACAAATATTCCGTTGTGGGGTCCACCAATAATTTGTTATTTCGGCGCCGTCGTACGACACGAATATTCCCCGACCAAGCGAATATTGTCCGACAAAATAAAATTTGTACAAAACTTCCTTAACTCTCAATTTCGTCAATTTAACCACTTACTGTTTCATGAAAAAATATATGAAGAAAAATTAATTTTTATATTTCATAAAATTCGGGGTCTTACAACCTCCCCTCCTTATGAAATTTCGTCCCCGAAATTGACGTACCTGGCATTTCGAAGAGGTAATGATACATAACTGTGGTCACAAAATAATTGTTAGTTCAAACAAACTGACTCATCACTTCATGTCTCTATATTCAAATCAACTCATTAGATAATAAAATCTAATTTAAGTAGGACGCACTAGTGACTGATTCTATTCGTCTCTTCCCTCCTAGTTCTACCCCAGATCTCCATTAAAGACCATATCCCTAAGCTCAGATGCCAACTGTGACGCCCCCAAATCTAGGCCTACACAGCCCAAACTTGAATCGTCAAAAGACTACAACAAAATTATTACAACAAAGCACAACGTACAACAATACAGTGTATAATAATACACAATTAAGTCTTCACTATTATTGCCACACTATTTTACAACACGTGAAGACTAGGATAGCTATTCCTCGGACCCTCACTCCATCCCCCGGCTAGACCCAGCTACGTTCTCATCTCCTGTTGAAAAATAATGGAACAAAAGGGTGAGCTCAAATAGCCCAGTAAGAAATATCATGACTAAGATAATGACGAATAAATTATCATTAGCCTTCAACAGTTGAGTTCCTGATAGAATACAACAGACTACAAGGTTTATATCAGAAACTGCAGTTAAATTCTTAAACAATGTTCAGATTAATAATAGCAGCGGAATGAGCAATCTATTAGAAGAATAATGTAGACTATAATGTCCACTCGCTTCTCTTTTTAGTAAAAACATCATTAACTTTTATCACCTGAAATACCATTAGTCATGATAATATAAATTCACAGTTCCTGGTCATAATCATGCAAATCAACAGTTCATCTATGCACTACGGGCCAAAGAGAACTTTCAATATATGCCATAAAAGATACCGAACAGATGTATCGCCTTTAACCTATTATATCGCCTTTAACCTATCATCTGTTCAACAAATATATCACATCTGTGCCCCCGGCCACAGATGTTCACAACAGCTTGATTCTTGAAGATTAGTTCAAATGATAGTGAGACAATTGATGAACAGAAGAACATAGGATAAACAATAAATATCGAAAGTTTACTTTGTGCAGATTCAAATAATGTCCAAATTGTCAACATGATGTGGAGTGAAATTTAAAAATGATATTCAAGATCCACAGTTCAGAATAACGGTTACAGTTCAATAGAAAGGTTCAGAAAATAGGAAGGTTCAGTTGAAATAATGAAGTTCAACTATTATGGAACATATAATATTTTCAGGAATTATAGAAGCAATAATTCCATAATAAGTTTCGATTTAGGAGTATGAAAGAAAATAATATCCCTTACCGTAGCAAGTTCAAGAGTGTAAAAAAAAATGACATTTCTTACCGTAGTAAGTTTAAGAGTGAAAAAAAATGACATTTCTTACCTTATCTGGTGACTGGATATTGATAAAAATGAGATTGATCAACCTATATATTTATAATAAAATTAGTAATTACCACATATAAATTTCAAAGTGTATGATAACTCGTATAATATGAACTATCAAAATTATATATATTTAACATAATTTTTGTAGTATAATATAACTACTTTAAAATAGTTTTTAAAATAATATTACAAAATAAATCTTCTAAAGAAAGTTTTTAAAAATGAATCTTCTCAAAGAAGAGTCTTCTAAGGGAAGATTTGTGAATACCGTGAAAAATAGGAATTTATGAAATTACTACTTTTTAATAAAAGACTTACTTGAAAAATTTCTGCACTCCTTTTGGCTTTTAAACTCTCAAAATAACCTCACTATTCTCAGAGAAAACTCATAAAATTCTTATAGAAAAATTCTATGTTTTAGGTGTGATTTTTCTATTCAGCTGAACAAGCTATTTATAGGAGAAAAGAAGTTACTATGCGTGGTAGGTGAACAGAAAAAAAAAATCAGCAGAGGCTGCGCAAACGTTTTTAAAATTTTTCAATACTTGCACAGTAACTTTGCACAGTAACTTTAAAATTTTCAAAAAGTGAACAGTAATGAACAGTAACTTTTGTCGGCAGATGAACAGTAACTTTCCCGAGATGAACAGTAACTTCCGTCAGTGAATAGTAACTTTTCCGGGAATGAATAGTAAATTCCGGGAGTGAATAGTAACTTTTGAAAAATAAAATTTTTTATTTTTCTTGTGGGTCCAACATATAAAATGAAATAATGCTACAACAATAATGTAATAAACACGTTACAGATTATTATTAATTTAATAATATAAATTACAGTATATTTGCAACTGTGACAATTATTAGGTTCAATAATTTTAAAAACAGTGCAGCAACAATTATTGTCTCAATGATATAAAATACAGTGTAATGACAATTATTAAATCAATAATGCAAAATACTGTGTAACAACAATTATTGAATTGATAATATAAAATATTATGCAGTGACAATTATTGATGAAATGATGCGTAACAGTTACGGTGTCAATTATCAGAACAATAGTATGAGACACTGTGCAATACCGCGTGCTACTGTAGAGTACCGTGTGCTACAGAAAATACCATAAATTACCGTATGCTACTATTCTTTTATCACCGGTATTTTAACAGTTAACACCGTTGACTATTTTTATTTAAAAAAGGTTACTTATGTCGTTTTCTATATCCGACAAATATTCCGTTGTGGGGTCCACCAATAATTTGTTATTTCGGCGCCGTCGTACGACACGAATATTCCCCGACCAAGCGAATATTGTCCGACAAAATAAAATTTGTACAAAACTTCCTTAACTCTCAATTTCGTCAATTTAACCACTTACTGTTTCATGAAAAAATATATGAAGAAAAATTAATTTTTATATTTCATAAAATTCGGGGTCTTACAAAACATGCCTCAGATGAACTTTCAACAAGGTTACTGAATATATTGTTAAAAATCATATGATGACATTAAGACAATTAAGATTCAAAGAAACACTCTGGCTACAAGTTCATACTAACCTTTGTGATATGAGGTTCTATTTCATGTTATAGCTTCAACTTAAAATGAAAATAGTGTTAACAATCAATACAATGTAAATCATCAACAACGTTCCCATGAAATCTAAATTATGCTAAACTTATTATTCAGATGTAATTATTGTTATCAGCACATGCAATCCCCCCTATGAAAACAAAGAAGTTATATGGTTCCAACGACTATTGTTCTGAGCAAACAGGGGGAAGCTTTATAATATCATTTTTTTTATAATTAACACTCTACTGCATCCCATGAACTCAGTCACGTGATTTCTTTATATTGCAGACTACCTTGGACGTTTGTTTTAACATGCTTAAAGTCATGAAATCTTTATATCGGTAAAATCAAGTTCTTTTTGTTACGAGAACAAACATGATTTCTTTTCTTATTTAGGTCTTTTGCATGTACGACGGTTATCTATAATTACATAGTAGACTGTAATTTGTTTAGCCGCATTTGGCAGGTATCTTTCAAAGCTTCTTGCGGAACATCACAAACTTACTCCATTTATGCCCGTGCTCCCAATTGCTATTGGTTGCTAAATCAAGGTGAGTTTCGATTTTCAAAATATTAACGTTTTGTCTTATCTATTCTTAATTGACGTTGGGTAAAAAGGTCCAATAAACTTCAATATTGCTTTCATATTTGGAAGGTGACATCAAATGAAATATAAAAGATGATAGTGAATTTCAACACCATATTAAGGAGACAACTACTAGAATTGGTGAGGTTGTGGATTGATCTTCTAGATCAAGACATCAACTCATTCGAGCTAAACTGATATGTAAGAAAGTTGAATATTTTCTTTCAGTTTTTTCCTTTGACAATAGTTGCGACTTGCGATCTTATGTAAACATCAATATTTTATAAATAATTTGGAGTTTTGCATGTGCACGACTTACAACTTTATCAATTTGCGCTATTTCACAGTCCATGAATGTTCTAACCTGCTAGGCTGCTAGATTTCATGACCTGAAATGCCGGAACTATTAGCTAGCACATGTTAGGTATTCTGAGTCTCGTACAAATATCAACCCCCAACCCACCACTCGATGAAGAAAACTCTCCCTCCCTCATTCAATGTTGTCGTTTTTTCTCTCATATTAATGATCTTTTTAAAGCACTCGACTATCAGCCCTTAAAGGGAGAGGAAAACAGATAAAGAAAGACTCTATAGTGTTTTTAAATTGCCCCCACCCCCCAAAAAAGAAAAAGAAAATCTATACTGTGTATCATGAGGTATTTCCTAGTCCAGTTCAGCTGATCATTAAGATCTCAGGCCATCTAGCTATTTCAAGATATGATTATAAAAATATTATGGTGAGGATACGGTGACCCTATGTATCTCACCTCAACCATCTCTAGATAGTAATTTTATGTGAGCAAGAACGAGATAATTATGTTTATTTGCAACGATGATAAATGGATTGGACTATTTTTAATATTTCCATACCACTAGAGACTAATTTATCTAAACATTAGTCCTAAGATTATAACTAATGAACTATTTTTCTCATATAAAATAAAAAACACTATAATGATTAAAGACCCATACAAAAAAAAAGGATATGTTCTTTACTTCTTTTATACCCATATAAATGAAAAGACTACAGTGATTGAATAAAAAACAATTAATTAAGTTGCTCTGAAATCAAGATACACAAATTGATTGAAACTCTTTATAACACTATTTGGTACAAAAGTACTCAACTTTAATCAGACATTTTACCACCAATAATTTCTACGCATAAAAATCAAATGCACAAATTCAAATAAAACGAATTTTCCTTTTATGAATTTGTAAACATCGTTTTCGAAGATACTAAAGACTGAAGTCTAAAGGTTTCTTGATCTCAGAATAGAGTGTTTTATAAGTATCAAAACGAAATTTTAAAATTTATTCTTAGAACTAAGTAACATCAATTTTGACTATAAAATACTACAGATTAATCGAAGTAAATTTACCTCAAATGATGTTCTTGCTCGGTCGTTTCTCTGTCTTTCTCTCTCGCTCTCATTTCCTTCAGTCTCACTCTCTCTCTCTTCCTTCAGTCTCTCTCTGTCTTCCTTCACTTTCTGTCTTGCCTGTACAACAATAGCAAATTTACCAATAATTAGTTAAAGGGGTCTCCACATTTATATACATGGTGAAAAAAATCAACAGCGTGATCTAACACTGACTACAAGTAATACAGAACTGTAAACATGCCTCAGATGAACTTTCAAAAAGGTTATTGAAGATATTGTTAAAAATCATATGATGACATTAAGACAATTAAGAACTTCAAGTTCATACTAACCTTTGTGATATGAGGTTCTATTTCATGTTATGGCCTCAACTTAAAAAGACAATAATGTTAACAATCAATACTATGTAAATCATCAACAACGTTCCCATGAAATCTAAATTATGCTAAACTTATTATTCAGATGTAATTATTGTTATCAGGACATGCAATCCCCCCTATGAAAACAAAGCAGTTATATGGTTCCTACGACTATAGTTCTGAGCAAACAGGGGGAAGCATTATAATATCATTTTTTTTTATAATTAACACTACTGCATCGCATGAACTCAGTCATATGAAATTTTTATATTGCAGACTAACTTGAATGATTGTTTTAACATGCTTAAAGTCATGAAATCTTTATATCAGTAAAATCAAGTTCTTTTTTGTTACGAGAACAAACATGATTTCTTTTCTTATTTAGGTCATTTGCATTTACGAAGGCTATCTATAATTACATAGTAGACTGTAATTTGTGTAGCTGCATTTGCCAGGTATCTCTCAAAGCTTCTCACGGAACATCACAAACTTACTCCATTTACGCCCGTGCTCCCAATTGCTATTGGTTGCTAAATCAAGGTGAGTTTCGATTTTTGAAATATTAACGTTTTGTCTTATCTATTCTTAATTGACGAGGGTAAAAAGGTCCAGTAAATTTCAATATTGCTTTCATATTTGGAAGGTGACATCAAATGAAATATAAAAGATGATAGTGAATTTCGATACCACATTAAGGAGACAACTACTAGAATTGGTGAGGTCGTGAATTGATCTTCTACATCAAGATATCAACTCATCTGAGCTACATGGATATGTAAAAAAGTTGAATATTTTCTTTCAATTTTTTCCTTTGACAATAGTTGCGACTTGCAATCTTATGTCAACATCAATATTTTATAAATAATTTGGAGTTTTGCATGTGCCCTACTTACAACTTTATAAATTTGCGCTATTTCACAGTCCATGAATGTTGTAACCTGTTAGGCTGCAAGATTTCATGACCTGTAGTGCCGGTACTATTAGCTAACACATGTTAGGTATTCTGAGTATCGGACAAATTTCAACCCCCCAACCCACCCTTCGATGAAGAAAAGTCTCCCTCCCTCCTTCAATGTCGTCGTTTTTTCTCTCATATTAATGATCTTCTTAAACCACACGACTATCGGCTCTAAAAGGAAGAGGAAAAAGGATAAAGAAAGACTATATAGCGTTTTTAAATTGCCCCCACCCCCTAAAAAAAAATAAAAAAATTCTATACCGTGTATCATGAGGTATTTTCTAGTCCAGTTCAGCTCATCATTAAGATCTCAGGCCATCTAACTATCTCAAGATATGATTATATGAATATTATGGCGAGGATACGGTGACCCTGTGTATCTCACCTCAACCATCTCTAGATAGTAATTTTATGTGAGGAAGAATAAGATAATTATGTTTATTTGCAACAATGATAGATGGATTGGACTATTTTTAATATTTCCATACCACTAGAGACTAGTTTATCTAAACATTAGTCCTAACATTATAATGATCAAAGACCCATACAAATAACAGCAAAAATATATGTTCTTTTATACCCATATAAATGAAAGAAGACTATACTGATTGAATAAAAAACAATTAATTAAGTTGCTCTGAAATCAAGATCCACAAATTGATTGAAACTCTTTATAACACTATATGGTACAAAAGTACTCAACTTTAATCAGACATTTTACCTCCAATTATTTCTATGCATAAAAATCACATGCACAAATTCAGATGAAACGGATTTTTCTTTTTTGAATTTGTAAACATTGTTTTCGAAGATACTGAAGTTTTAAGGTTTCTTAATCACAGAATAGAGTGTTTTATAGGTATCAAAAGGACTTTGAAAATTTATTCTTAGAACTAAGTAACATCGATTTTGACTATAAAATACTATTGATTAATCAAAGTAAATTTACCTCAGGTGATGTTCTTGCTTGGACGCATCTCTTTCTCTAACGTTGTTACTCTTTGTCTCTCTCTCCTTTCCTTCAGTCTCTCTCTCTCTCTTCCTTCAGTCTCTCTCTGTCTTCCTTCACTATTTGTCTTTCCTATAAAACAATAGCAAATTTACCAATAATTAGTTAAAGGGGTCTCCACATATTATATACATAGTGAAAAAAAAAATCAACAACGGGATCTAACACTGACTATAATTAATACAAAACTGTAAACATGCCTCAGATGAACTTTGAAAAAGGTTACTGAAGATATTGTTAAAAATCATATGATGACATTAAGACAATTAAGATTCAAAGAAGCACTTTGGCTTCAAGTTCATACTAACCTTTGTGATATGAGGTTTTATTTCATGTTATGGCCTCAACTTAAAAAGATAATAGTGTTAACAATCAATACTATGTAAATCATCAACAAGGTCCCCATGAAATCTAAATTATGCTAAACTTATTATTCAGATGTAATTATTGTTATCAGTATATGCAATCCCCCCTATGAAAACAAAGCAGTTATATGGTTCCAACAACTATTGTTCTGAGCAAATGGGGGGAAGCTTTATAATATCATTTTTTTGTTAATTAACACTCTGCATCCCATGAACTCAGTCATGTGAATTATTTATATTGCAGAATGCAGACTACCTTGGATGTTTGTTTCAACATCCTTAAAGTCATGAAATCTTTATATCAGTAAAATCAAGTTCTTTTTTGTTACGAGAGCAAACATTATTTCTTTTCTTATTTAGGTCTTTTGCATGTATGACGGCTATCTATAATTACATAGTAGGCTGTAATTTGTTTAGCTGCATTTGGCAGGTATCTCTCAAAGCTTCTCGCAGTACATCAAAAACTTACTCCATTTACTCCCGTGCTCCCAATTGCTATTGGTTGCTAAATCAAGGTGAGTTTCAATTTTCGAAATATTAACGTTTTGTCTTATCTATTCTTAATTGACGTGGGTAAAAAGGTCCAACAAATTTCAATATTGCTTTCATATTTGGAAGGTCACATCAAATGAAATATAAAAGATGATAGTGAATTTCAATACCACATTAAGGAGACAACTACTAGAATTGGTGAGGGCGTGAATTGATCTTCTAGATCAAGACATCAACTCATATGAGCTAAACGGATATGTAAAAGGGTTGAATATTTTCTTTCAGTTTTTTCCTTTGACATAGTTGCGACATGCAATCTTATGTCAACATCAATATTTTATAAATAATTTGGAGTTTTGCGTGGGCCCTACTTACAACTTTATCAATTTTGCGCTATTTCACAGTCCATGAATGTTCTAATCTGCTAGGCTGCTAGATTTCATGACCTGCAATGCCGATACTATTAGCTAACACATGTTAGGTATTCTGAGTCTCGGACAAATATCAACCCCCAACCCACCCCACCCCTCCCCTCCCCTCAACTCAATGAAGAAAACTCTCCCTCCCTCATTCAATGTCATCATTTTTTCTCTCATATTAATGATCTTCTTAAAGCACTCGACTATTAGTCCTTAAAGGAAAAAGGATAAAGAAAGACTATATAGTGTTTTTAAATTGCCTCCCCCCCCCCCCCCCCAACCCACCAAAAAAAAATAAATGAAAATCTATACTGTGTATCATGAGGTATTTCCCAGTCCAGTTTAGCTGATCGTTAAGATCTCAGGCCATCTAGCTATCTCAAGATATGATTATATGAATATTATGGCGAGTATACGGTGACCCTATGTATCTCACCTCAACCATCTCTAGATAGTAATTTTATGTGAGCAAGAACGAGATAATTATGTTTATTTGCAACAATGATAAATGGATTGGACTATTTTTAATATTTCCATACCACTAGAGACTAGTTTATCTAAAAATTAGTCCTAACATTATAACTAATGAACTATTTTTCTCATATAAAATAAAAAACACTATAATGATTAAAGACCCATACAAAAAAAAAAAAGGATATGTTCTTGACTTCTATTATACCCATATAAATGAAAAGACTACAGTGATTGAATAAAAAACAATTAAGTAAGTTGCTCTGAAATCAAGATGCACAAATTGATTGAAACTCTTTGTAACACTATATGGTACAAAAGTATGCAAATTTAAGCAGAAATTTTACCTCCAATTATTTCTATGCAAAAAAGTCACATGCACAAATTCAGATAAAACGGATTTTTCTTTTTTGAATTTGTAAACATCGTTTTCAGAGATACTAAAGACTGAAGTTTTAAGGTTTCTTGATCTCAGAATGGAGCATTTTATAGGTATCAAAACAACTTTTAATATTTATTCTTAGAACTAAGTAACATCGATTTTGACTATAAAATACTACTGATTAATTCAAGTAAATTTACCTTAGACGAGGTTCTTGTTCGGTCGTTTCTCTTTCTCTAACGTTGTTTTTCTTTGTCTCTCTCTCTCGCTCTCCCTTTCTTCAGTCTCTCTCTTCCTTCAGTCTCTTGCTCTCTCTCTCTCTCTCTTTTTCTTCCTTTAGTCTCTCTCTTTCCTGTACAGCAATAGCAAATTTACCAATAATAAGCTAAAGGGGTCTCCACATTTTATATACATAGTGAAAAAAATCAACAGCGCGATCTAACACTGACTACAAGTAAACATGCCTCAAATGAACTTTGAAAAAGGTTACTGAAGATATTGTTAAAAATCATATGATGACATTAAGACAAATTCAAAGAAACACTCTGGCTTCAAGTTCATACTAACCTTTGTGATATGAGGTTCTATTTCATGTTATGGCCTCAACTTTAAAAGATAATAGTGTTAACAATCAATACTATGTAAATCATCAATAACGTTCCCATGAAATCTAAATTATGCTACTTATTATTCAGAAGTAATTATTGTTATCAGCACATGCAATCCCCCCTATGAAAATAAAGCAGTTATATGGTTCCTACGACTATTGTTCTGAGCAAACAGGGGGAAGCTTTATAATATCATTTTTTTTATAATTAACACTCTACTGCATCCCATGAACTCAGTCATGTGAATTATTTATTTTGCAGTCTACCTTGGATGTTTGTTTTAACATGCTTAAAGAAGTGAAATCTTTATATCAGTAAAATCAAGTTCTTAATCAAGTTCTTTTCTGTTACGAGAACAAACATGATTTCTTTTCTTATTTAGGCCTATTGCATGTAAGACGGCTATCTATAATTGTAAGACCCCGAATTTATGAAATACAAAATTTAATTTTTCTTCATATATATTTTTCCTGAAACAGTAAATGGTTAAATTGACAAAATTGAAAGTTAAGGATGTTATGTGTAAATTTTATTTTGTCGGACAATATTCGTTTTGTCGGGGAATATTCGGGCCGTACGACGGCGCCGAAATAACAAATTATTTGTGGACCCCACAACGGAATATTTGTCGGATATAGAAAACGACAGAAGTAACCTTTTTAAATAAAAATAGTCAACGGTGTTAACTGTTAAAATACCGGTGATAAAAAGAATAGTAGCAAATATACTGTAATTTATATTATTAAATTAATAAAAATATGTAACGTGTTTCTTACATTATTATGGTAACATTATTTTATATGTTGGACTCACAGGAAGAATAAATAAATAAATAAAAAATAAAAAAAATAAAAAAAAAATTAATTTTACTATTTGAAATAGTAACGTGAATAGTGACGTGAATAGTGACGTGAATAGTACGTGAATAGTAAGAAACATGTGGGACCCATTGTGGGGCCCACATGAAATGTGAGAAATGTGAGAATTTGCTGAAGAGTTGGTGGAGGCTGCGCAGCAGCCTCTGCTGAATTTTTTTCTGTTCACCTACCACGCATAGTAACTTCTTTTCTTCTATAAATAGCTTGCTCAGCTGAATAGAAAAATCACACCTAAAACATAGAATTTTTCTATAAGAATTTTATGAGTTTTCTCTGAGAATAGTAAGGTTATTTTGAGAGTTTGAAAGCCAAAAGGAGTGCAGGAATTTTTCAAGTAAGTCTTTTATAAAAGAGTAGTAATTTTATAAATTCCTATTTTTCACGGTATTCACAAATCTTCCTTTAGAAGACTCTTCTATTAGAAGATTCATTTTTAAAAGCTTTATTTGGAAGATTTATTTTGAAATATTATTTTAAAAACTATTCTAAAGTTATTATATTATACTACAAAAATTATGTTAAATATATATAATTTTGATAGTTCATAATATACGAGTTATCATACACTTTGAAATTTATATGTGGTAATTACTAATTTATATTATAAATATATAGGCTGATCAACCTCATTTAAAACAATATCCAGTCACGTGTTAAGGTAAGGAATATCATTCTTTTCACACTCTTAAATTTATTACGGTAAGGGGTATCACTCTTTTCATCATCATAAATGGATATTATTTTCTTTCTTACTTGAAGGGATTATCATTCTTTGATTCTCGAAAATAATATCGTTTCTTTCTTGTGCCATTTATTTCCATGTATTAAATTGTGGGAATAACCTTACGGCGCGGTTTACCGCCTGTTGGTGAATAACCTTTTGTATTCATTCCTTATTAATCTTTGAGAATAACCTTACGGTGCGGATTATCGCCTGTTTGGTGAATAACTCTTCGTGTTCAAATTCTATTAAATTGTGGGAATAACCTTACGGTGCGGATTACGCCTGTTTGGTGAATAACTCTTCGTGTTCAAATTGATGGGAATAACCTTACGGTGCGGATTACGCCTGTTTGGTGAATAACTATTCGTATTCAAATTGATGGGAATAACCTTACGGTGCGGATTATCGCCTGTTGGTGAATAACCCTTTTTATTTGTCTCGTGTGGAAATAATTTGTCTACACGAATTATCACATGACACTTTTATTCCATATTCGTAAGTGATATCATTTTCCTTTATACTCATAAGGGATACCATCTTTTTCATCTTCCATTATTCAAACTTACTATGGTAAGGGATATTAATTTTCTTCACCTTCTGTTAATCAAACCTGCTACGGTAAGGGATATTATTTTCTTCCATACACCTAAATCGAAACTTATTATGGAACTATTGCTTCTATAATTCCTGAAAATATTATATGTTCCATAATAGTTGAACTTCATTATTTCAACTGAACCTTCCTATTTTCTGAACCTTTCTGTTGAACTATAATCGTTATTCTGAACTGTGAATCTTGAATATCATTTTTAAATTTCACTCCACATCATGTTGACAATTTGGACATTATTTGAATCTGCACAAAGTAAACTTCCGATACTTATTGTTTATCCTGTTCTTCTGTTCATCATTTGTATCACTGTTATTTGTATTAATCATCAAGAATCAAGTTGTTGTGAATATCTGTGGCCGGGGGCACATATATGATATAATTGTTGAACAGATGATAGGTTAAAGGCGATATACTAGGTTAAAGGCGATACATCTGTTCGGTGTCTTTTATGGCACGTGGTGAATGTTCTCTTTGGCCCGTAGTGCAAAGATGAACTGTTGGTTGGTATGATTATGACCAAAGGCTGAATCTGGTATAATCATGACCGTTGGTGCTTTATTGAATATCTTTGGCCCGTAGTGCAAAGATGAACTGTTGATTTGCATGATTATGACCAGGAACTGTGAATTTTTATTATCATGACTAATGGTATTTCAGATGATAAAAGTTGATGATGTTTTTACTAAAAAGAGAAGCAAGTGGACATTATGGTCTGCATTATTCTTCTAATAGATTGCTCATTCCGCTGCTATTATTGATATGAACGTTGTTTAAGAATTTAACTGCAGTTTTTGATATAAACCTTGTAGTCTATTGTATTCTATCAAGAACTCAATTGTTGAAGGCTAATGATAAATTATTCGTCATTATCTTAGTCATGATATTTCTTACTGGGCTATTTGAGCTCACCCTTTCTTTTCGTTCCATTGTTTTTCAACAGGAGATGAGAACGTAACGGGGTCTAGCCGGGGAATGGAGTGAGAGTGCGGGGATAGCTATCATAGTCTTCACGTGTTATAAAATAGTGTGACAATAATAATGAAGACTTAGTTGTGTTGTATTATCCACTGTATTGTTGTACGTTGTATTTCATTGTAATAATTTTGTTGTAGTCTTTTGACGACTCAAGTTTGGGCTGTGTGGGCTCAGATTTGGGGGCGTCACAGTTGGCATCAGAGCTTAGGGATATGGTCTTTAATGGAGATCTGGGGTAGAACTAGGAGGGGAGAGGCGAATATAATTAGTCACTAGCGTGTCCCACCTAAATTAAATTTTATTATCTAATGAGTTGATTTGAATATAGGGACATGAAGTGATGAGTCAGTTTATTTGAACTAACATCTATTTTGTGTCCACAGATAAGTATGGCATCTGGAAATCAGGAGGTTAACCACGGAGTACCTGAAGTGAATGTAGAGGCCACAAACAATTCTTCTACAAACTCAGAGTTGAATAATTTGCCTAAAGCAAAAATTATTTGTATCCGATCTAAAGAAAAAGAAGGTGAAAGTTCTACCGTCGTTCTTCCAAATTCGTTCTTTAAAGGATATCCGGAACTTGCAGAAATTGTTGCCTTTAATTTGCTCGACAGTTGGAAACATATCATCACCTGGTTATGCTCGATAACAAAGGATCAGAATATATGGACGTTTCATATAAGTCTTTGGGATTTATGGTGTTCGAGCTATGATTTTCAAGATTATTTAAAAATGATGTATCTATACTTTTGGGCGTTACAATTTAGAGGAATTCAGGTTAAGTTAGTCACTATCGTGGAAACTGTAGTCTATCGAAAATACTATTTTAATGGAAATCATTGGTACGCTACTACTGATGAAGTTGAAGAATCTGAGAAACAGTTCGTTAGAGAACTATTTCGTGGTATCCCCATGGTTGAAATACGTGAAGATCCGGATGAAGTATATGGGACTCGATTTGATGATGACAGCCTTGATGATCAAGAAATCGAATGAGGTGATGACCGGTAAGCTATTCATCAATTCTCGAGAAGTCTATGCCATGTTAGATATTGACTCTATCCACTCTTTTATCTCACCTATATGTACTCAACGTTTAAATTTGCCTATTGAAAACTTAAATCTTGTCTTATCAGTTGAAATCTCATTGGGAGAAATACCTATTACATTTACTATCTATAAATCTTGCCTAGTTTAAATCAACAACCTCACATTACCTGTTGACCTTATTTCTTTGGAGATGCACGAATTTGATGTGATTTTAGGAATTGATTGGTTGACTACCCATCATGCTAAAATTGATTGTTTTCATAAGATTATTAGTTTTCATATTCCTAATCAACCTGTCATGCAAATTCAAGCAACTAAACCATTGAAATCTATAACTGTTATTTCTAGCCATAAAGCCATTCGTTTATTGAAAAACGGATGTCAAGCCTTTTTAGCTCATGTCACTGATTTGAACAAAAATACGTCAAACTTGAATGATATTCCCATTGTTAATGAGTTTCCTGACGTTTTTCCTGAAGAACTTCCTGGCTTATCCCCAAACCGAGAAATTGAATTCTGTATCGATCTTGAACCCGATACTAAACCCTTTTCCAAAGCTCAATACCAAATGGCTCCCATAGAACGCCAAGAGATGAAAGTTTGATTATTAGATATCGGTATCATTCGAGCGAGGAATGCGAGAAGAGTTTTCAAGAACTCAAGAGGAGACTTGTTACAGCTCCTGTTCTGACCATTCCATCAGGATCAGGAGAATTCGTCATATATAGCGATGCTTCAGGCAAAGGTCTAGGTTGTGTCCTTATGCAACATGGAAAGGTTATAGCTTATGCCTCTCGACAACTCAAAGATTATGAGAAAAATTATCCCACTCATGACCTAGAATTGGCAACAGTCGTTTTCACGTTGAAGATCTGGAGACACTACTTGTACGGAGAAAAAGTGGATATCTATACGGATCATAAAAGTCTCAAGTATTTCTTCACCCAGAAGGAACTCAACATGCGACAACGACGTTGGCTTGAGCTGTTGAAGGATTACGACCACACAATCCAGTATCACCCGGGAAAGGCGAACGTTGTAGCTGACGCTTTGAGCAGAAAATCTTATGCGAGTACAAGTGCACTGCTGACAACACAAAAACGTATTTTGTACGACTTGCAAAAGATGGAGATAGAACTAAAGACACCAGGGACCCACTCGAAGATTGCTCACGTGCGAGTAGAACCAGCTTTAATCGATAAAATTAAAGCTGCTCAAGCTACCGATCCGGAACTGATAAACATGATAAAAAAAGTACAAGAAGGTACCATTCCCGAAGCAAGAATCGACGAGAAAGGAATACTTCGTGTCAACTCTCGACTCTGTGTTCCTAACGATCCTGAATTAAAGCATAAAATCATGATGGAGGCACACAACACGCCGTTTGCAATCCACCCAGGAGGTACCAAAATGTATCGAGATCTTCGACATACATTTTGGTGGAACAATATGAAAAGGGAGATTGCAGAGTTTATCTCAAGGTGCCTAACTTGTCAACGTGTCAAGGCAGAGCATCAAGTACCTAAGGGTCCATTACAACCACTTGAGGTTCCCGAATGGAAGTGGGAACACATCAATATGGATTTCGTGACGGGTCTTCCCAAAGTTTCTCAAGGCTTAGATGCAATTTGGGTCATCGTAGATAGATTGACCAAATCCGCTCATTTCTTGCCTATACGAGAAAACTTTTCACTTGAACGTCTTGCCGGTATGTACATAAATGAGATCGTGAGATTGCATGGCATGCCAGTTTCCATAGTTTCTGATCGAGATCCTAGATTCACTTCACGCTTTTGGATCAGTCTACAAAAAGCTATGGGCACTGAACTACGTTTTAGTTCTGCATACCATCCTCAAACGGACGGACAATCGGAAAGGACGATCCAGACCCTCGAAGATCTTTTGAGACTTTGCGTACTAGATTTCAAAGGAAGTTGGGTTAAGTACTTGCCATTGGTGGAATTTTCCTACAACAACAGTTACCAAGCAAGTATAGGTATGGCTCCATTCGAGGCTTTATATGGACGCAAGTGTCACTCTCCAGTATGTTGGAATGAGGTAGGAGAAGCAAAACTGTTGGGACCTGAGTTGGTACGTTTGACAACAGAAAAGATCCAAATGATCCGACAATGAATACAGACCGCACAAGAACGACAAAAGAATTACGCTGATCTTCATCGGAGAGACGAAAGTTTCAACGTCGGAGATCATGTATTCTTACGTGTTTCTCCATGGAAAGGGGTAACGAGATTCGGAAAAAGAGGAAAGCTTAACCCTCGATTTATTGGCCCATTTGAAATCCTCGATCGAGTAGGATCCGTAGCCTACAGACTAGCCCTACCACCAAGTATGTCTCGCATCCATAACGTTTTTTCACATATCTATGTTACGTAAATATGTGAAGGACCCAAACCACGTCATTGAGTTAGAACCAGACGTTATAGCAGAAGATTTAACGTATGAGGAGGTACCTGTTAAGATCCTAGATAAGAAGGAGCAGATCTTACGCTCAAAGGTTATACCTCAAGTTAAGGTTTTATGGAGGAACCAAGATATTGGGGAAATGACCTGGGAGCTAGAATCTGAGATGAAGTCTAGGTATCCATACCTCTTCGAAATGCCAGGTACGTCAATTTCGGGGACGAAATTTCATAAGGAGGGGAGGTTGTAAGACCCCGAATTTATGAAATACAAAATTTATTTTTTCTTCATATATATTTTTCCTGAAACAGTAAATGGTTAAATTGACAAAATTGAAAGTTAAGGATGTTATGTGTAAATTTTATTTTGTCGGACAATATTCGTTTTGTCGGGGAATATTCGGGCCGTACGACGGCGCCGAAATAACAAATTATTTGTGGACCCCACAACGGAATATTTGTCGGATATAGAAAACGACAGAAGTAACCTTTTTAAATAAAAATAGTCAACGGTGTTAACTGTTAAAATACCGGTGATAAAAAGAATAGTAGCAAATATACTGTAATTTATATTATTAAATTAATAAAAATATGTAACGTGTTTCTTACATTATTATGGTAACATTATTTTATATGTTGGACTCACAGGAAGAATAAATAAATAAAAAAAAAAAAATTAATTTTACTATTTGAAATAGTAACGTGAATAGTGACGTGAATAGTGACGTGAATAGTACGTGAATAGTAAGAAACATGTGGGACCCATTGTGGGGCCCACATGATATGTGAGAAATGTGAGAATTTGCTGAAGAGTTGGTGGAGGCTGCGCAGCAGCCTCTGCTGAATTTTTTTCTGTTCACCTACCACGCATAGTAACTTCTTTTCTTCTATAAATAGCTTGCTCAGCTGAATAGAAAAATCACACCTAAAACATAGAATTTTTCTATAAGAATTTTATGAGTTTTCTCTGAGAATAGTAAGGTTATTTTGAGAGTTTGAAAGCCAAAAGGAGTGCAGGAATTTTTCAAGTAAGTCTTTTATAAAAGAGTAGTAATTTTATAAATTCCTATTTTTCACGGTATTCACAAATCTTCCTTTAGAAGACTCTTCTATTAGAAGATTCATTTTTAAAAGCTTTATTTGGAAGATTTATTTTGAAATATTATTTTAAAAACTATTCTAAAGTTATTATATTATACTACAAAAATTATGTTAAATATATATAATTTTGATAGTTCATAATATACGAGTTATCATACACTTTGAAATTTATATGTGGTAATTACTAATTTATATTATAAATATATAGGTTGATCAACCTCATTTAAAACAATATCCAGTCACGTGTTAAGGTAAGGAATATCATTCTTTTCACACTCTTAAATTTATTACGGTAAGGGGTATCACTCTTTTCATCATCATAAATGGATATTATTTTCTTTCTTACTTGAAGGGATTATCATTCTTTGATTCTCGAAAATAATATCGTTTCTTTCTTGTGCCATTTATTTCCATGTATTAAATTGTGGGAATAACCTTACGGCGCGGTTTACCGCCTGTTGGTGAATAACCTTTTGTATTCATTCCTTATTAATCTTTGAGAATAACCTTACGGTGCGGATTATCGCCTGTTTGGTGAATAACTCTTCGTGTTCAAATTCTATTAAATTGTGGGAATAACCTTACGGTGCGGATTACGCCTGTTTGGTGAATAACTCTTCGTGTTCAAATTGATGGGAATAACCTTACGGTGCGGATTACGCCTGTTTGGTGAATAACTATTCGTATTCAAATTGATGGGAATAACCTTACGGTGCGGATTATCGCCTGTTGGTGAATAACCCTTTTTATTTGTCTCGTGTGGAAATAATTTGTCTACACGAATTATCACATGACACTTTTATTCCATATTCGTAAGTGATATCATTTTCCTTTATACTCATAAGGGATACCATCTTTTTCATCTTCCATTATTCAAACTTACTATGGTAAGGGATATTAATTTTCTTCACCTTCTGTTAATCAAACCTGCTACGGTAAGGGATATTATTTTCTTCCATACACCTAAATCGAAACTTATTATGGAACTATTGCTTCTATAATTCCTGAAAATATTATATGTTCCATAATAGTTGAACTTCATTATTTCAACTGAACCTTCCTATTTTCTGAACCTTTCTGTTGAACTATAATCGTTATTCTGAACTGTGGATCTTGAATATCATTTTTAAATTTCACTCCACATCATGTTGACAATTTGGACATTATTTGAATCTGCACAAAGTAAACTTCCGATACTTATTGTTTATCCTGTTCTTCTGTTCATCATTTGTATCACTGTTATTTGTATTAATCATCAAGAATCAAGTTGTTGTGAATATCTGTGGCCGGGGGCACATATATGATATAATTGTTGAACAGATGATAGGTTAAAGGCGATATACTAGGTTAAAGGCGATACATCTGTTCGGTGTCTTTTATGGCACGTGGTGAATGTTCTCTTTGGCCCGTAGTGCAAAGATGAACTGTTGGTTGGTATGATTATGACCAAAGGCTGAATCTGGTATAATCATGACCGTTGGTGCTTTATTGAATATCTTTGGCCCGTAGTGCAAAGATGAACTGTTGATTTGCATGATTATGACCAGGAACTGTGAATTTTTATTATCATGACTAATGGTATTTCAGATGATAAAAGTTGATGATGTTTTTACTAAAAAGAGAAGCAAGTGGACATTATGGTCTGCATTATTCTTCTAATAGATTTCTCATTCCGCTGCTATTATTGATATGAACGTTGTTTAAGAATTTAACTGCAGTTTTTGATATAAACCTTGTAGTCTATTGTATTCTATCAAGAACTCAATTGTTGAAGGCTAATGATAAATTATTCGTCATTATCTTAGTCATGATATTTTTTACTGGGCTATTTGAGCTCACCCTTTCTTTTCGTTCCATTGTTTTTCAACAGGAGATGAGAACGTAACGGGGTCTAGCCGGGGAATGGAGTGAGAGTGCGGGGATAGCTATCATAGTCTTCACGTGTTATAAAATAGTGTGACAATAATAATGAAGACTTAGTTGTGTTGTATTATCCACTGTATTGTTGTACGTTGTATTTCATTGTAATAATTTTGTTGTAGTCTTTTGACGACTCAAGTTTGGGCTGTGTGGGCTCAGATTTGGGGGCGTCACAATAATTACATAGTAGACTGTAATTTGTTTAGTAGCATTTGGCAGGTATTTCTCAAAGCTTCTCGCGGAACATCACAAACTTACTCCATTTATGCACGTGCTCCTAATTTCTATTGGTTTGCTAAATCAAGGTGAGTTTTGATTTTTGAAATATTAACGTTTTGTCTTATCTATTCTTAATTGATGTGGGTAAAAAGATCCAATAAACTTCAATATCGCTTTCTTATTTGGAAGGTGACGTCAAATGAAACATAAAAGATGATAGTGAATTTCAATACCACATTGAAAGTCCTATAATAATCTAGAAGGGGAGTTGAATAGATTATCACTGATTAAAAATTATCTTAGGCCTTTTTGAATTTTTAGTTAATTAATTTGCAGTGTTAGAAAATTAATATGCAACACAATAAAAATTCAATCACACAATGCATAGAGATTTATCTGATTCACAACATACGACTCGAGTATGTTGCTATGTCCAGTCTCAAGCTCCTTTCCAGCACTTGAGATCCTATTACTATCGGTAATAAATTCTCCTTCAATAGGCGGATAAGCCTTTACAAAATTTTATAGATCAACTTTCAACTATACATACAACTGCTTATCTTTGACAGTAACTCCCCGCTCATTCCTTAAACGTAGTTGTACCTCGAGTCTAGTTCTTCTTTACAATCTGGTATTGAAACAAGAAGTATGTCCCTCACCTCACAAGTACACTAGAGACTCAACTACCTGTTGACCTCTTTAAGACTCTGGTCTTGGTCAAATGATCACTCTCTTTTTCTCACGGATATATAAAACCAACAAGCCAACCTTTTTCAATAAATAATAATTTTTGAAAGATACTTCTTTAAATAAGCAAATATATATTTAAGTCCGGATATAAAAGTTAAAATAACTTTTATAGTGAGTGACATGCTTCTGTGTAAGCAGATATAATCAGTTATGTTTGTGATATAAAAGTTTAAATAACTTTTTATATTATGCAACAAGTATTTTATGAATAAATAAATTTATGTTCAAATATTTGTAATGAGGTATATTAGGTATGATAAATAAAACAGTTAGATATAAAGAATAGATTTGTCTTGCTCAAATATATATATATATATATATTGATATATTTGATCTATAATGTGATCACTTTAAATATGGCCACTTAGGATTTTAAAGACCGTTCAAATGATTCATTCACTCAAGAGGTGTATCTCCGAATTGTTTCGGTATCTAAGTAATGACCAAATTTATAGTTTTACAACCAATATTTATATAAATATTTTTGATAGACCACTTAGGATTTTAAAGACTGTTCGGATAATTCCTTCACTCAAGAGGTGTATCTCCGAATTGTTTCAGTATCTAAGTACTGACTTTTTATATGATATAAATAGATAAAATATAGATATATATGTATGTAAATATGTATAACAATTTATATTTGTATATCTATAAATATAAACAAGTATGAGATAAATCAAATAATGAAATTTAATAACTTATCTCAGCTACTTTGACCAATTTTTCCCTTCAATATATTAACTTTGAGTAGAAGACTTAAATGCTTTTAGAGAGAAATTGTAGGCAATGAGTATAAGCTTTTCCTTGTTTATGAATTGGTAAATGAAAATGAAAGGGAAGCCTCTTATTTATAAGATTTAGAAGCTTAGGGTAAAATGTTAGTTTTGACAACTGATTTAAGATCAACGGTTAGGCCATTGTTGCTAAAAATTGAGGGCCCAAATTGACTTAAAAAAAAATTCAAATGGATTAGTCCAAAGAAACACAAAACTCAGCATATGCAATTTTCGATTGGACCAATTAGGTGAGGAGAGAGAAAATTATTTTGTTGAATTGTATATGCAAGCCTACAGATGAGACAAAAAATTCAACTTCCTTTTTAATGCTCATGCTCCAATTTGTCAAACTTCCAGTAACTTTCGGACAAGAAGGAGGAAATATTCAAAGTACTTTTTCTTTTACACCTCCAGTACATGTATTAAATACCATGTGACATAAGTTAATCCTCCCACGCGGAGAGAATTCAAAAAGACTATTTTGCAAATTGGAATGTATTAAATAAATATTAAACATTATTTCAGACATGGTTTTAAAAATCGGGCTGGACCGCCGATTCGACCGGAATCAGTTGGCCCTCCCGGTCTACTTTTGACCAAAAAATCAGTTTTGGTCAAACGCCGGTTGACTCACCGGTCAAACCGGTGGTTCACCCGGTAAAACCGATTATTGACCCAGTGAGCTGATTTGTTTATTTATTTTATTTTTTTGTACAAAAAAAATTAATATTAAAATTAACCACATTTAGTAATATTGTAACTCAACTTTATTATATTTTAGTTCATTAAAAATGAGATTTTTTTTAATTTTATTAATTACTAATAATATATTTTTTTATATATTAATGATGTCACTGGGTCAATAACGATTCGACCACTGGTTGGACCAGTGACCAATCCACCTAGTACCATTTTCGGTTCGATGATCGATCCAAGTCTAAGAACCTTGATTTCGGATGATGTACTTAAAGATTTGGATCTTGTTTTGCCAAGCTTATAAAAATATATATATTATTTTAGAGAAAATAATATGAAATTCATTGCCTTAAGAAATGTTGATTTATGAATAAATATTTTTAACACTTGATATTAAATTATCAAGGTTAGAAAAATATTAATTCAATAAGTTTGAAAAATATTTTTTGTCAAAATAAATAAGATAATTAAAAATAAATATAATATAAATCCTATGGAGAGGATTCTACCTTTTTAATTAACCTATTTACAAATTATTGTTATCATAAAAAAAACAAAAAAGTTGGAGACCCATCGATACTACAAAAAGGAGACAACTACTACAATTGGTGAGTCGTGAATTGATCTTCTGGATCAAGACATCAACTTATCTGAGCTAAACAGATACGAAAAAAGTTGAATATTTTCTTTCAGTTTTTTCCTTTGACAATAGTTGCGACTTGCAATCTTTTGTCAACATCGATATTTTATAAATAATTTGGAGTTTTGCATGTGCCCTACTTACAACTTTATCAATTTTGCGCTATTTCACAGTCCATTAATGTTCTAACCTGCTAGGCTGCTAGATTTTATGACCTGCAGTGCTGGCACTATTAGCTAACACATGTTAGGTATTCTGAGTCTTGGACAAATATCAACCCCCCAACCCACCCCTGGATGAAGAAAACTCTCCCTCCCTCCTACAATGTCGTCGCTTCTTCTCTCATATTAATGATCTTCTTAAAGCACTCAACTATCAGCCCTTAAAGGAAGAGGAAAACGGATAAAGAAAGACTATAGTGTTGTTAAATTATCGACCCCCCCCCCCCAAACAAAAAAAATAAAATAATCTATACTGTGTATCATGAGGCATTTCCTATTCCAGTTCAACTGATCATTAAGATCTCAAGCCATCTAGCTATCTCAAGATATGATTATATGAATATTATGGCGAGGATACGGGGACCTTATGTATCTCACCTCAACCATCTCTAGATAGTAATTTTATGTGAGCAAGAACGAGATAATTATGTTTATTTGCAACAATGATAAATGGAATGGACTATTTTTAATATTTCCAAACCACTAGAGACTAGTTTATCTAAACATTAGTCCTAAGATTATTACTCATGAACTATTTTTCTCATATAAAATAAAAAAAACACTATAATGATTAAAGACCCATACAAATAAAAGAAAAAAGATCTGTTCTTTACTTCTTTTATACCCATATAAATGAAAGAAGACTATATTGATTGAAGAAAAAACAATTAATTAAGTTGCTCTGAAATCAAGATGCACAAATTAATTGAAACTCTTTATAACACTAAATGGTACAAAAGTACTCAACTTTAATCAGACATTTGACCTCCAATTATTTCTATGCGTAAAAATCACATGCACAAATTCAGATAAAACTGATTTTCTTTTTTGAATTTGTAAACATCGTTTTCAGAGATACTGAAGACTGAAGTTTTAAGGTTTCTTGATATCAGAATAGAGTGTTCTATAGGTATCAAAAAGACTTTTAAAATTTATTCTTAGAACTAAGTAACATCGATTTAGACTATAAAATACTACCGATTAATTCAAGTAAATTTACCTCAGACGATGTTCTTGCTCGGTCGTTCCTCTTTCTCTAAACGTTGTTTCACATTGTCTTTCTCTCGCTCTCCCTTCCTTCAGTCTCTCTTTCTCTCTTCCTTCACTTTCTATCTTTCCTGTACAACAATAGCAAATTTACCAATAATTAGTTAAAGGGTCTCCACATTTTATATACAAAGTGAAAAAAATCAACAGCGCGATCTAACACTGACTACAAGTAATACAGAACTGTAAACATGCCTCAGATGAACTTTGAAAAAGGTTACTGAAGATATTGTTAAAACTCATATGATGACTTTAAGACAATTAAGATTCAAAGAAACACTCTGGCTTCAAGTTCATACTAACCTTTGTGATATGAAGTTCTATTTCATGTTATGGCCTCAACTTAAAAAGATAATAGTGTTAACAATCAATACTATGTAAATCATCAACAACGTTCCCATGAAATCTAAATTATGCTAAACTTATTATTCAAATGTAATTATTGTTATCAGGACATGAAATCCTCCCCTATGAAAACAAATCAGTTATATGGTTCCTAAGACTATTGTTCTGAGCAAACAGGGAGAAGCTTTATAATATCATTTTTTTTTTATAATTAACACTCTATTGCATCTCATGAACTTAGTCATGTGAATACTTTATATTGCAAACTACCTTGGATGTTTGTTTTAACATGCTTAAAGTCGTGAAATTTTTATATCAGTAAAATCAAGTTCTTTTCTGTTACGAGAACAAACATGATTTCTTTTCTTATTTAGGTCTTTTGCATGTACGACGGCTATCTATAATTACATAGTAGACTATAATTTGTTTAGCTGCATTTGGCGGGTATCTCTCAAAGCTTCTCGCAGAACATCACAAACTTACTCCATTTATGCCCGTGCTCCCAATTGCTATTGGTTGCTAAATCAAGGTGAGTTTCGATTTTCGAAATATTAACGTTTTGTCTTATCTATTCTTAATTGATGTGGGTAAAAAAGTCCAATAAACTTCAATGTTGTTTTCATATTTGGAAGGTCACATCAAATGAAATATAAAAGATGATAGTGAATTTCAATACCACATTAAGGAGACAACTACTAGAATTGGTGAGGTCGTGAATTGATCTTCTAGATCAAGACATCAACTCATCTGAGCTAAACGGATATGTAAAAAAGTTGAATATTTTCTTTTAGTTTTTTCCTTTGACAATAGTTGCGACTTGCAATCTTAAGTCAACATTAATATTTTATTATTAATAAGTTGGAGTTTTGCATGTGCCCTACTTACAACTTTATCAATTTGTGTAATTTCACAGTCCATGAATGTTCTAACCTGCTAGGCTGCTAGATTTCATGAACTGCAGTGCCGGTACTATTAGCTAACACATGTTAGGTATTCTGAGTCTCGCAAAAATATAAACCCCGCCAACCCACCCCTCGATGAAGAAAACTCTCCCTCCCTCCTTCAATGTCGTCATTTTTTTCTCATATTAATGATCTTCTTAAAGCCCTCGACTATCAGCCCTTAAAGGAAGAGGAAAATGGATAAAGAAAGACTATATAGTGTTTTTAAATTACCCCCACTCCTCCCCTCCCAAAAAAAAAAAAAAAAAATCAAACGGATAAAGAAAGCCTATATAGTGTTTTTAAAATACCCCCCCTATTTTTACTGTGTATCTAGTTCATTGAAAATTCTCATGAGGTATTTCCTAGTCCAGTAAAGTTTATAATATTATAGCCAGGATACAGTGACCCTATCTATGTCACCTCAACTATCTCTAGATAGTAATTTTATGTGAGCAAGAACGAGATAATTATGTTTATTTGCAACAATGATAGATGGATTGGACAATTTTTAATATTTCCATACTACTAGAGACTAGTTTATCTAAACATTAGTCCTAAGATTATAACTCATGAACTATTTTTCTCATATAAAACACTATAATGATTAAATACCCATACAAATAAAAGAAAAAAGATCTGTTCTTTTATACCCATATTAATGAAAGAAGACTATACTGATTGAATAAAAAACTATTAATTAAATTGCTCAGAAATCAAGATGCACAAATTGATTGAAACTCTTTATAACACTATATGGTTCAAAAGTCCTAACTTTAATCAGACATTTTACCTCCAATTATTTCAATGCGTAAAAATCACATGCACAAATTCAGATAAAACTGATTTTTCTTTTTTGAATTTGTAAACATCGTTTTCAGCGATACTGAAGACTGAAGTTTTATGGTTTCTTGATTCCAGAATAGAGTGTTTTATAGGTATCAAAACGACTTTTAAAATTTATTCGTAGAACTAAGTAACATCGATTTTGAATATAAAATACTACTGATTAATTCAAGTAAATTTACCTCAGACGATGTTCTTGCTCGGTCGTTTCTCTTTCAATAACGATGTTTCAGTCTCTCTCTATCGCTTCAGTCTCTCTTTCCGTCTCTTCTTTGTCTTTTCCGTCTTAGGTATTTCTTGGTCTCATTAAGAAAACTGCTTTTTGGGCCTCTCTTTTGGGCTTTCCCGGAATTTTTTTTATTTTTAAATAAGATAATTTTCAAGTAAAAATGTAAAATGATTCATAAGCCATCTTTTTATTATAAAAATAAAAGTGTTTGATTCTTATTTCATCTATAAGTTAAACAAAAAGTTAATATAATTTGTGAAAGGGTTTGATTGAAATGACTTATTAATTAAAATAAGTTATAAAATTTACTAAAAAGGAGGGCAAAATACTCTTTGTATTTGGTTAAACTTACATATTTTAAAATGACTTATTAATCATTTTTTGATAAGTAAGAAATTTTTATTTCTCAAAAATTATTTATAAGTTAAAAAGTAAGTCATATACGGCTACTAAAATAAGAAAAAATTACTTACCGTTTAGTTTGACCAAGTTATAAATTATTTTCGAACAAGTTCTTAATTTGTAAGTTTAGGAGAAAGGGGAAAAAAATTATGGAAGAAAAGAAAGGTAGTGATTTTTTTCCCTTCAGTTTGAAAAATTATTATTATTATTATTTCACCTTTATGAGATTATATTTAAACTATTATATGGATATTCATTGAATTTTTTTAATCCATATAAATTGGATTATCTTTGGTCAAAGCTCTTACTTTTTTTGAAAAAGCAAAAAATACTTTCATTAAATTGAGAAATGAGTGCATTCAAAAGATTTGGCACCTATAACAAATACAATTTGAAAAACTGCTACATAATAAAAAATGTCTATCTGAACAACTTCCATTCTTACTCATTTATGCAAAACAAGAAATCTGAAAAACGAGGTTATTACTTAGAACTACAACTACGGCTAAGAAAGTCAATTTAATTATCTATACCTGCAGCAACCCACCATTGACTTGCACTTATAATTGCATTATTAGCATTCACCCTCCAACACACAAATTTTGTTTGATTGCATCTTAATGCATTTTAACAGCTCACCTCTTAATGCATCTTAACAGTCCACATCTTTGTATTAAGAGATCTTCTGAATAGTTAAGATACAAATATGAGTCTAAACTATTAAGAGGACCTCTTAATACAAAGTTGTGGATTGTTAAAAAGTATTAAGATGTGAGTTGTTAAGATCTATTAAGATGCAATCAAACACCACATACTCACTTTCAAATATTGACTTGTTCCTTTGTAGCCATATATTCCATATGAGTGTGGTAGATAAAACATTAAACTTTCTACAAATATTTTTATTATAACACTTCCATTGCCTAGGGCTGTAAATGGTAACCGGAAAATTCGTATTCGTTCGCATTCGTATTCGGAAAAAAACGGATATTATTCGCATTCGGAAAAAAACGAATATATCCGTATTCGGTTTAAAGGTATCCGCAAATAAACGGATACGAATACGAATATAGTCGTATTCGTATTCGTTTAACATCCGTCCGTAAATATATCCGGCGGATATCCGGAATTTGATATCCGAATTCGGATCCGTATCCGAATAACTTATATATATATATAAAATAAGCAAAATAATTTCTTTTAAGTTTTAAGTGGGCTTTCTAATATAATAATTAGTTTTCACTATCACACGAAAATTAATTTTAAAATATGTCATTTCACTTCTAAAAAGTAGAAAATAACACTTTTATTATAATATTAATAAATTGATTTAAGTATAGTTAAGGAATTTTTACTATTATAAAATTAAAATATCTCAAATGTATCATTTAACAAGTGTTACAATATAATTTTTGGATCATTTAACAAGTGTTATAAATGTTATAAATATCATTTAAATGTTATAATTATAGATTATAAATATTCATACACACTACAGTATTGCTCTAAACATATAAAACGAACATCAACTTATTAATGGACATCAAACTTTAATAAGTAGAGCATTCATTTTAAAATTTAAGATTTTAAAAATAATAAAATTTTATTTGAATTGTAATTTAGAGTATTGATTATTGTATTTATTAAAAATAAATAAATTAATATTCATTAATTAATTAACTATACTTTAAAATTTATTATTTTTTCTCTTTATTCTAGTTATATATAGTGTTACAATATATCTAAAATACATCATTTAACAAGTGTTATAAATATCATTTAAATGTTATAATTATATATTATAAATATATGACAACTACAATATTACTCCAAATTAACACATAAAATGAATATCTACTTATTAATGGATATCAAAACATTAATAAGTAGAGCATTTATTTTTGAATTTAGGATTTACAAAATAATAAAAACTTATTTGAATTATAATTTAGAGCATTGATTATTGTATTTATTAAAAATAAATAAATTAATATTCATTCATTAATGAACTATACTTTAAAACTCATTATTTTTTCCTCTTATTCTAGTTATATATAGTGTTACAATATATTTAAAATATATCATTTAACAAGTTTTATAAATATTATTTAAATGTTATAATTATAGATTATAAATATTCATACACACTACAGTATTACTCCAAATTAACACATAAAATGAACATCTACTTATTAATGAGTATATAAACATTAATAAGTAGAGCATTCATTTTGAATTTAAGATTTCAAAAATAATGAAAACTTATTTAAATCATAATTTAGAGCATTGATTATTATATTTATTAAAAATAAATAAATTAGTATTCAGTCATTAATGAACTATACTTTAAAACTCATTATTTCCCCCCTCTTATTCTAGTTATATATAGTGTTACAATATATCTAAAATATATCACTTAACAAGTTTTATAAATATAATTTAAATGTTATAATTATAGATTATAAATATTCATACATACTACAATATTACTCCAAATTAATACATAAAATGAACATCTATTTATTAATGAGTATCTAAACATTAATAAGTAGAGCATTCATTTTGAATATAGGATTTCAAAAATAATAAAAACTTATTTAAATTATAATTTAGAGCATTGATTATTGTATTTATTAAAAATAAATAAATTAACATTCATTCATTAATGAACTATACTTTAAAACTCATTATTTTTTTCCATTATTATAGTTATATATAATGTTATAACATATCTAAAATGTATCATTTAACAAGTGTTATAAATATAATTTAAATGTTATAATTATAGATTATAAATATTCATACAAACTACAGTATTATTTCAAATTAACATATAAAATAGGTATCTATTTATTAATGAACGCCTAAACATTAATAAGTAAAATATTCATTTTGAATTTTAAAAATAATAAAAACTTATTTGAATTGTAATTTAGATTATTGATTATTGCATTTATTAAAAATAAATAAATTAAAATTCATTTATTAATATGTACTAGTAATTGCTCGTGCCTGAAGGCACGACGTAACGAAAAATTAGATTAAAATTTGAAAAATACTACAATACTTAAAAACGTTTTACAACCTAAATAACTTACAATCACACATAACAATTATTATAATTCACCACATCGCCATAATAATTAATTTTCTTTTAAAAATAGATATCCAGAAAAAATTAAACATGTCAACAAAACTTACAATTATCAATAACAATTATCATAATTCACCATACCTCCACAATAACAATAACAATAATAATAATAATAATATTATTATTATTATTATTATTATTATTATTATTATTATTATTATTATTATTATTATTATTATCACAATAATAATTATTATTGTTTTTGTTGTTGTTGTTGTTATTATTATTATAATAATAATAATTATTATAATTATTGTTATTATTATTGTTTTTTTATTCTTATTGTCGTTGTTGTTATTGTTACTATTGTTATTATTATTATAATAATTATTATTATTGTTATAATTATTATTAATATTATAATAATAATAATAATAATTATTATCATTATTATTATTATAATTATTATAATAATAATTATTATTGTTATTACCATTATTATAATTGCCAATATTATTATTATTATTATTATTATTATTATTATTATTATTATTATTATTATTATTATTATTATTAATGTCATAATTATTGTTATTATTATTATTGTTATTATTATTGTTATTATTATTATTATTGTTGTTGTTGTTGTTGTTGTTGTTGTTGTTGTTGTTGTTGTTGTTATAATAATAATAATTATTATTATTAGTATTAGTATTATTATAATTATTATTATTAAACATTATAATTATTATTAACATTATTGTTATTATTATCATTATTATTATAATTATTATTCTTGTTATTATCATCATCGTCATCATTATTATTATTATCATTATTATTATTATTATTATTATTATTATTATTATTATTATTATTATTATTATTATTATTATTATTATTATTAAACATTATAATTATTATTAACATTACTGTTATTATTATCATTATTATTATAATTATTGTTCTTGTTATTATCATTATCATCATCATCATCATCATTATTATTATTATTATTATTATTATTATTATTATTATTATTATTATTATTATTATTATTATTATTATTATTATTATTATCATTATTATTATAATTATTATTCTCGTTATTATTATTATTATTATTATTATTATTATTATTATTATTATTATTATTATTATTATTATTATTATTATTATTATTATTGTTATTATTTTTATTATTATCATTATTATTATTATTATTATTATTATTATTATTATTATTATTATTATTATTATTATTATTATAATTATTATTATTATTGTTGTTGTTGTTGTTATTATTATTATTATTATTATTATTATTATTATTATTATTATTATTATTATTATTATTATTATTATTATTATTATTATTGTTATTATAATTATTGTTAATATTATTTTTATTATTATATTACATAATCGAATCCGGATATAAACGGAAACGGATATTATCCGTATTCGGATATTTTTTCGAATACCGGATACAGATATGATTTTTAAAATTCGCTGGATACTGGATACGGATACGGATAGCGAATTAATTTTTCGGATACGGATACTGCTATATCCGTATCCGTTTATATCCGTTTACAGTCCTACCATTGCCCAAGAGCTGATTCCATTGAATTAAAGTGTACCTGATACTTGGATATATAAGCAAAGAGGGTAAAATCAAGTGTGACAATATATAACGACAATGATTTAATCTCTTTATTGTTGTTAAATTGAGATTCAACTAGTGAAAGTGGAGCATTTGAATTTTTTTATTTATTAAATCTTCATTTACCTTAACTTTTAATTTTAATGAGCAAAGGTGTTGGTTCAGTTGTAGCTAACACTGTAAGACCCCGAATTTTATGAAATATAAAATTTAATTTTTCTTCACATATATATATTTTTTCATGAAACAGTAAGTGGTTAAATTGATAAAATTGAAAGTTAAGGATGTTATGTGCAAATTTTATTTTGTCGGACAATATTTGTTTTGTTGGGGAATATTCGTTTTGTCGGGGAATATTCGGGCCGTACGACGGCGTTGAAATAACTAATTATTGGTGGACCCCACAACGGAATATTTGTCGGATATAGAAAACGACAGAAGTAACCTTTTTAAATAAAAATAGTCAACGGTGTTAACTGTTAAAATACCGGTGATAAAAGAATAGTAGCATACGATAATTTATGGTATTTCACTGTAGCACACGGTACTCTACAGTAACACACGATATTGCACAGTGTCTCATATTATTGGTCTGATAATTGACATCGTAACTGTTGCGCATCATTTCATCAATAATTGTCACTGCATAATATTTTATGTTATCAATTCAATAATTGTTGATACACAGTATTTTGCATTATTGATTCAATAATTGTCATCACACTGTATTTTATATCATTGAGTCAATAATTGTTGCTGCACTGTTTTTAAAATTATTGAAACCTAATAATTATCACAGTAGCAAATATACTATAATTAAATTAATAATAATCTGTAACGTGTTGAATTATTGTTGTAGCATTATTTTATTTTATATGCAGGACCCACAAGAGAAAAAAAATTAATTTTACTATTTGAAATAGTAACGTGAATAGTAACATCAATAGTAACGTGTGGCCATGTGGGGCCCACATGAGAAATGAATTGCAAATTGAAAATGTGCTGAAGAAGTTTGGTGAAGCAGCAGCCAGGCGGCTGATGAAATTTTCAGCACGCACGCCAGCCACCTACCCCCACCTACCATGCATAGTGCCTTATTTTCTCCTATAAATAGCTTGCTCAGCTGAATAGAAAAATCATACCTAAAACATAAAAATTTTCTATAAGAATTTTATGAGTTTTCTCTGAGAATAGTAAGGCTATTTTGAGTGTTTGAAAGCCAAAAGGAGTGCAGGAATTTTTCAAGTAAGTCTTTTATTAAAGAGTAGTAATTTCATAAATTCTTATTTTTCACGGTATTCACAAATCTTCCTTTAGAAGACTCTTATTTGAGAAGATTCATTTTTAAAAGCTTTCTTTGGAAGATTTATTTTGAAATATTATTTTAAAAACTATTTTAAAGTTGTTATATTATATTACAAAAATTATGTTAAATATATATAATTTTGATAGTTCATAATATATAAATTATCATACACCTTGAAATTTATATGTGGTAATTACTAATTTTATTATAAATATATAGGTTGATCAACCTCATTTAAATCAATATCCAGTCACGTGTTAAGGTAAGAAATATCATATTCTTTCATCTTCTATTATTTAAACTTACTACGGTAAGGGGTATCTTTCTTTTCATCATCATAAATGAATATTATTTTCTTTCTTACTGGAAGGGATTATCATTCTTTGATTCTCGAAAATAATATCGTTTCTTTTTTACTCATAAGATATGCCATTTATTTCCATGTATTAATTTGTGGGAATAACCTTACGGCGCGGATTACCGCTTGTTGGTGAATAACCTTTTGTATTCATTCCTTATTAATCTCTGAGAATAACCTTACGGCGCGGATTACCGCCTGTTTGGTGAATAACTCTTCGTATTCAAATTGATGGGAATAACCTTACGGCGCGGACTACCGCCTGTTGGTGAATAACCTTTTTATTTGTCTCGTGTGGAAATAATTTGTCTACACGAATTATCACATGACATTTTTATTCCATATTGGTTTGTAATATCATTTTCTTTCATATTCGTAAGTGATATCATTTTCCTTTATACTCATAAGGGATACCATCTTTTTCATCTTCTATTATTCAAACCTATTATGGTAAGGGATATTAATTTCCTTCACATTTTGTTAATCAAACCTGCTACGGTAAGGGATATTATTTTCTTTCATACACCTAAATCGAAACTTATTATGGAACTATTGCTTCTATAATTCTAGAAAATATTATATGTTCCATAATAGTTGCACTTCATCATTTCAACTGAACCTTCCTATTTTCTGAATCTTTCTATTGAAATGCAACCGTTATGCTGAACTGTGGATCTTGAAATATCATTTTTAAATTTCACTCCACATCATGTTGACAATTTGGACATTGTTTGAATCTGCACAAAGTAAACTTCCGATACTTATTGTTTATCCTGTTTCTTTTGTTCACCATTGGTATCACTGTTATTTGTATTAATCATCAAGAATCAAACTGTTGTGAATATCTGTGGCCGGGGGCACAGATGTGATATAATTGTTGAACAGATGATAGGTTAAAGGCGATATACTAGGTTAAAGGCGATGCATCTGTTCGGTGTCTTTTATGGCACGTGGTGAAAGTTCTCTTTGGCCCGTAGTTCATAGATGAACTGTTGTTTGATATGATTATGACCAAAGGCTGAATCTGGTATAATCATGACCGTTGGTATTATATTGAAAGTTCTCTTTGGCCCGTAGTGCATAGATGAACTGTTGTTTGGTATGATTATGACCAAAGGCTGAATCTAGTATAATCATGACCGCTGGTGCTATATTGAATATCTTTGGCCCGTAGTGCAAAGATGAACTGTTGAATTGCATAATTATGATCAGGAACTGTGAATTTTTATTATCATAACTAATGGTATTTCAGATGATAAAAGTTGATGATATTTTTACTAAAAAGAGAAGCGAGTGGACATTATAGTCTGCATTATTCTTCTAATAAATTGCTCATTCCGCTACTATTATTGATCTGAACGTTGTTCAAGAATTTAACTGCAAGTTTTTGATATAAACCTTGTAGTTTATTGTATTCTATCAAGAACTCAACTGTTGAAGACTAATGATAATTTATTCGTCATTATCTTAGTCATGATATTTCTTACTGGGCTATTTGAGCTCGCCATTTCTTTTGTTCCATTGTTTTTCAACAAGAGATGAGAATGTAGCTGAGTCTAGCCGGGGAATGGAGTGAGAGTCCGAGGGATAGTTATTACCGTCTTCACGTGTTGTAAAATAGTGTGATAATAATAGTGAAGACTTAGTTGTGTATTATTATACACTGTATTGTTGAACGTTGTACTACTTTGTAATAATTTTGTTGTAGTCTTTTGACAACTCAAGTTTGGGCTGTGTGGGCCCAGATTTGGGGGTGTCACAAACACCTTCATTGAATTATAGTCATCCTTCATATTATACAAATTTATAATATCATATCACACCATCTTTCATTGTATGTAGGTTTACGTCAAATCATTATCTAGTCTAGATTTAGTGTACGTTCCGAGCAAAAATTTAACTCCTAAATTTAACATTAAGAAAGTTTTACTTAATTTTTCTTTTTTCTACCATTGAAATATCACATTACATTATCATTATGGGGGGAGGGAGGAGTAGGACTTGAACCCCAACCCATACCCAAAGACTAGTCAAACTACTTATAATCATCATACTTTTCAGCGTGATTTTTCTTTTATTCAATAGATATTGAAGCAGTATTTATTATTTTTCGACTCTTTTTTTCTTTTCTTACAACGAGTGCGTTTTACGCTCCATCTCGTTGCATTGTTATTTTTTTCCTTTTAATTTTTTCTTGAAATTACTTAACTCATAGTTTATACTCCACAACTAAGAATTAGTTCAAACGTGAAGTGCAAAATGTGTATGAATTTTAATTTTATTCAAGATGACATTTCAAATTAGGACTTTGTATCTTATCAAAGGTTCTAGCGTTCTAAATCTTTTAATCCTACTCAAAGTTTTTTACTCCACAGACACTTATTAGAATTAATCCAACTCATAAAAAGTAAAACAAAATTTTAAAATTTTTCATTTTTTTTTAATGTAAAAATAATTAGTTTCCTAAAAAAATAAAATAAAATGCTAATAAAAATAAAATAAAATGCAATACATAAATAAAATGCTAAATTCCCCCCATACCTAAATCATGCATTGTCCTCAATGTATGCAAATGAATAATAAAGAACAAATAAATAAAAGAATTGTACCTCGTATGGTCGGGTATGATGCTGCAAGAAAATGCGGTGAGAAAGAAAACAAATGCACATATCTATAAATTTCATATATCCTAAAATGCATGTGATAATTAAAGAGTGATGCAAAAAGGCAAGTGCATGTGAACTTTTCATGATTTTCAAGTGGTCTAAAAAATTAAAAATAATCAAAAATTTTACTTATATTTTCAAAACATGAAACGATTTGTTCATTTTCGCATTCAAATTTTATTGACTCATGTGTAGTAGGCCTCAACAACTCATTGACCTTATCTGAATATTCAGACTCATCCCAATTTTGATCAAGGTGATTTAAGAAAAAATCTATTGGATCATCCAAAACCATAAGTGTATTTTCATTCATTTCTTGGGTCATGGACAACTCTTGGATCATGTTTGCTCCAACAGGCTGGTCAGAAAAATCACTAGGTTGCTTTCCCACATTAAACATGTAGACACCCAAATTTTGCACTTGTGTACTAACCCTGACAGGAAGGCAAGATCGTCACTTGACCTGACATGCGAAAAGGAAGGTGGACCCCAACACGAAGCCACCCCAACAACTTACGGCCAAAGCCCCACAACGAACAACGAGCATCAGGTTACTTGCGGCAAGACGAACAGTTGATCCAGAAGAACCTGATTTGATCATAACTAATGGCCACTACGCTTACGATGTTCGGGGGTCTCGCGCCCCCTGAAAGCCAAGCACGAAGAGCAATTTATACATTAGGTAACAGCCTTCCAAAATAATACCGCAGAAATTGGCGAATTAAGATCGCACGACACGGAAATCGAGAAAAGCAAGCCGGACAGCCGCGGATGCACCTGCGGCCACCGACAAACGGGACAGTGCGCGGCTCGAGGACGGCACACGGCAGCCGAGGATTCGGCGCGGACGACTGGCGAGCCCAGCCGCAGATGCACCTGCGACCAGCCGCAGTTGCACCTGCGGCTGCCTGCGGAAGGCTATAGATTGCCATTTCCACCCGAGAGCTGAAGGAGAGAAAGAAAAAATAGATTTTAGAAAGAGAGAGAGAGCGCGGGAGGAGAGAGAGGTGCTCGGTTCTTGGCTAGATTAGTGTCAAATATTCATCTTCTTTTGATAATTAGTTGAGTGTTCGTGTATCGTCGTCCGATTCGTGAAATAAGAAGCTTCAATCGTCTTTTTGCAAGGTGAAAAGGGTGTGTTCTTGAGTTTCTTTTTGTTGTTTGTATTGTTAGCATGTTGTTGTGATTGGGTTATTTGATGTAGTTTATTGTTATATACGGATAAAGGATCCGTGGATTAGGGGTTGTTAGCGAGGGTTCCATCGGAACGTAACTCCTCCTAACGCCCCGATAACATCCGTACGGTGATATATCGTTCGTTGTGGTAACGAGTAGTTTGTAGTGATTGAGTTGTGATATTTGAGCTATGTAGTATGATAGCAATATTTAATATTGTTAGATTTGTATTAGTGTTGGGTGTGCAACGATTTGGGTGAATGTGAGCCTAGGGAGGAGATCCTCGTGGTCAAATCCCGATGATGGACATTTTTGGTATATGTAATCATTAGATAGGATTTATGGTTGTGTAAATGTAATATTGGGCCTTAAAGCGATACCGAATCGGGATCGGGTTAAGGCCCCATAATAATAAAGATATGTGATTGTGGTTGTTTGGGGTTGTCCGGATGGCTCACATGCCCATGGATAGCCCTGACACGTTTTGAATGCTTATTTTAATTTACGACACAAAAATGATTTTCCAAAAAAATAAAGCAAATGATAAAGATCTTCTAAAAAGAATCAAATTAGGATATTAGATTCACGAGGTTATAAAATAAAGAGTTTTGGCGAAACTTTGATCCTTGTTTGATGAAAAGGCTATATTTGGTTTTGAAAATGTCATAAAAGATGTTTTCGGAATAAATAAATAAACGTTTTCATTAAACTTTGTGCATAGGGTTAAAGAGTTCTAGAAGTTGTCTTCATTTTATTTATATTAACTGTTAGAAGGCAATGTATAGTCTCGATTCCTATTTGACAAAAGTTTAAAACTATTGTTTTCTAAAATGACATCTAATAAAAAACCCTCAACGTTTTCGAAATTAAAATCAATCTTTCTTATAAAAAGCGAAGCCTCGTCATTTGGGTCAAAAGACGTCTAAGCGCTTTCCCGACAAAATACATTTTGCCATATAAAATCAAAGCAACTTTATGCAAAAAGGACACCACAAACCTCCATTTAGGCACACACACACACACATGCGCGCACACACACATTTTAAGATTCAAAAGGATAGGAAAATATCGAGATTGCGGTAACCGTGTTTCACGGAAGTCGGGGGGTGCCTAACACCTTCCCCTCGCTTAAGCAAGGCCCCGAAATCTATGAATCTCGGTTTGCGGACCAATTAACTCGGAGTCACATATGAGCCAGCGATTACGAAAACAAAAAATTCGGATGAGTTGATACATCCATTTCAAATATACCAACTGGCGGCTCTGGTCAATTGGCTCATAAAGAAATCGATCTTTTAAAACCCGTCGACATTAAGCCGACCCTTTTCAAAATCACATTTAATTCAAAAAGGCTAAAATTGGAAAGGGCTTTAATATTAAAAAACGAAACGACGAAAATCCCGGCGTCGACAGCTGGCGACTACGCTGGGGACAGTAGAGGGCTTAAGCCGCGTTAAAATCTCGATGTTTTCCTATCCTTTAAAAATCTAAAAATATGTGGTTGCGTTGCTTGCGTTAATTTGCCTTTTGTGCGTGTATGTAAATGGTGTGATTGCGATTTCTTTTCAAAAGCTTTACTTTATTAGCATCATATGCATACGGTGAGGAACGATGAATGAATGATGAATGAATGTTGAGTATTTCCTCCTCCTGAGACAAACCCGTCGGATGTGGATTACTGGACTCAAAGGGGTGCTCCCCGGCGAGGCTCAGGAATAGCATCCACTCAGATCCAATCCAATTGAAAGATCGGATTCATTTCCTTCGAGTATGTTGCGAAGATCTGGGAACCTTCATGCCAAAAAGCCCGCGAGAGTAACTTAGGGTAGGTCAGCCTCAGATAAACCTGTGACGCCCCCAAATCTAGGCCCACACAGCCCAAATTTGAGTCGTCAAAAGACTACAACAAAATTATTACAACAAAGCACAACGTACAACAATACCGTGTATAATAATACACAACTAAGTCTTCACTATTATTGTCACACTATTTTACAACACGTGAAGACTATAATAGATATCCCTCGGACTCCCACTCCATTCCCCGGCTAGACCCAGCTACGTTCTCATATCCTGTTGAAAAATAATGGAAAGAAAGGGTGAGCTCAAATAGCCCAGTAAGAAATATCATGACTAAGATAATGACGAATAAATTATCATTAGCCTTCAACAGGTGAGTTCTTGATAGAATACAACAGAATACAAGGTGTATATCAAAAACTGCAGTTAAATTCTTGAACAATGTTCAGATCAATAATAGCGGCGGAATGAGCAATCTATTAGAAGAATAATGTAGACTATAATGTCCACGCGCTTCTCTTTTTCGTAAAAACATCATCAACTTTTATCATCTGAAATACCATTAGTCAAGATAATACAAATTCACAGTTCCTGGTCATAATCATGCAAATCAACAGTTCATCTATGCATTACGGGCCAAAGAGAACATTCAATATAGCACCAGCGGTCATGATTATACCAGATTCAGCCTTTGGTCATAATCATACCAAACAACAGTTCATCTTTGCACTACGGGCCAAAGATATTCAATAAAGCACCAACGGTCATGATTATACCAGATTCAGCCTTTGGTCATAATCATACCAACCAACAGTTCATCTTTGCACTACAGGCCAAAGACATATTTTATAACACCAACGGTCATGATTATACCAGATTCAGCCTTTGGTCATAATCATACCAATCAACAGTTCATCTTTGCACTACGGGCCAAAGAGAACATTCACCACGTGCCATAAAAGACACCGAACAGATGTATCGTCTTTAACCTAGTATATCGCCTTTAACCTATCATCTGTTCAACAATTATATCGCATCTGTGCCCCCGGCCACAGATATTCACAACAGCTTGATTCTTGATGATTAATACAAATAACAGTGATACAAATGATGAACAGAAGAACAGGATAAACAATAAGTATCGGAAGTTTACTTTGTGCAGATTCAAATAATGTCCAAATTGTCAACATGATGTGGAGTGAAATTTAAAAATGTTATTCAAGATTCTCAGTTCAGAATAACGGTTACAGTTCAATAGAAAGATTCAGAAAATAGGAAGGTTCAGTTGAAATTCAACTATTATGGAACATATAATATTTTCAGGAATTATAGAAGCAATAGTTCCATAATAAGTTTCGATTCAGGAGTATGAAAGAAAATAATATCCCTTACCGTAGCAAGTTCAAGAGTGTAAAAAAAAATGACATTTCTTACCTTAACACGTGACTGTATATTGATTTAAATGAGATTGATCAACCTATATTTTTATAGTAAAATTAGTAATTACCACATATAAATTTCAAAGTGTATGATAACTCGTATAATATGAACTATCAAAATTATATATATTTAACATAATTTTTGTAGTATAATATAACTACTTTAAAATAGTTTTTAAAATAATATTCCAAAATAAATCTTCTAAATAAAGCTTTTAAAAATGAATCTTCTCAAAGAAGAGTCTTCTAAAGGAAGATTTGTGAATACCGTGAAAAATAGGAATTTATAAAATTACTACTCTTTAATAAAAGACTTACTTGAAAAATTCCTGCACTCCTTTTGGCTTTCAAACACTCAAAATAGCCTTACTATTATCAGAGAAAACTCATAAAATTCTTATAGAAAAATTCTATATTTTAGGTGTGATTTTTCTATTCAGCTGAGCAAGCTATTTATAGGAGAAAAGAGGTTACTATGCGAGGTAGGTGGGGGTAGGTGGCTGGCTGCTGCTCGCCAGCAGCAGCAGTCTCGTGCTGCAATTTTTTTCTCCAACTTCTTCAACTTCACCAACTCATGTGGGCCCCACCAATGGGTCCACATGTTTCTTACTATTCACTTACTATTCACGTTACTATTCACGTCACTATTCACGTTACTATTTCAAATAGTAAAATTAATTATTTTATTTTTTATTTATTTATTTATTCTTCCTGTGAGTCCAACATATAAAATAATGTTACCACAATAATGTAAGAAACACGTTACATATTTTTATTAATTTAATAATATAAATTATAGTGTATTTGCTACTGTGACAATTATTAGATTCAATAATTTTAAAAACAGTGCAGCAACAATTATTGAGTCGATGATATGAAATACAGTGTAATGACAATTATTGAATCAATAATGCAAAATACTGTGTAACGACAATTATTGAATTGATAATATAAAATATTATGCAGTGACAATTATTGATGAAATGATGCGCAACAGTTACGGTGTCAATTATCAGACCAATAATATGAGACACTGTGCAATACCGTGTGCTATTGTAGAGTACCGCATGCTACAGTAAAATACCATAAATTATCGTATACTACTATTCTTTTATCACCGGTATTTTAACAGTTAACACCGTTGACTATTTTTATTTAAAAAGGTTACTTCTGTCGTTTTCTATATCCGACAATTATTCCGTTGTGGGGTCCACTAATAATTAGTTATTTCGGCGCCGTCGTACGACCCGAATATTCCCCGACAAAACGAATATTGTCCGACAAAATAAAATTTGCACATAACATCCTTAACTTTCAATTTTATCAATTTAACCACTTACTGTTTCATGAAAAAATATATATGAAGAAAAATTAAATTTTATATTTCATAAAATTCGGGGTCTTACAAAACCCGTCGCGTGGAAAGTCTCTTCATACCCTTTTACACTTTACACGCGTAATATCATACTATAGTCAATCATCTTGTACCAACCACTTCTGTCCAAATAAAAGTATTAACCTCTGTTTTACAGGGACAGCTTGGAGAGCATCATAAATTGCACGATGTCATTACCTTGGTTAAAATAAAGGGATACTGACCCTGTTTTGCAGGAAAAAATTACAAAACCCAAAAAATACAAAAAATATTTGCTTTAGCATGCATCTCCCAATGTCATTTCCCGGAACTAAACCTTGGCGTATTTTAATTGCAGGATTGCTCCCCAAACCCGTCTCCGATCCAAGAAAGCCAGAGAATCAGCAGTCGAAATGGCTGAGAACCCTAATCCTGACCTGGCTCCCGTATCTCGGGAAGAGTTCAATGCCGTGAGAAATCAAATGACAGAGCTGACCATGTTGCTCAAAGAGCATTTTAAGCTAAAATCAGGGCCACAACCCGAGGACCAGCCGGGACCCTCATCTCAAGGGAACGTACTGACCCCCGAAATTCCAAAGGTTGAACCGGCAAAGCAAGTCATTATCATTCCAGAGGATGAGGTTGCCTGCACTGTCAGCAAGAAAATAAAGCAGATGGAAGAGGCCATCAAAACTATGAAGGGGATTGGGTCATATGGCAGTGTAAACTACTCCGATTTGTGCATATTTTCGGGAACCAGATATCCCGAAAAGTTCAAACTCCCCGAATTTTAAAAGTATAACGGGTCAGGGGATCCTTATACGCATCTGAAAGTATACATCAGAGAGCTAGGGGGATATGTTGAGGATGAATCATTGAGAATGCAACTGTTCCAGAAAAGCCTGACAGGGGAGGCTAGAACGTGGTATGCGAGATTGGACAATGCTAAGATTCACAATTGGGAGGAGCTGGCCCATACTTTCTTAACGCAGTATAGCTTTCAATCCCAGATGGCCCCGGACCGATACCAGAGTGAGGCAGAGATGGTTATTACATTCATCGACATCCAAGAGGCCCCTTACTATGAAAGGGTAATAGCGGGGATAGGGAAGCCTTTTGCGGAAATGATCAAGCATGGGGAGATGGCTGAGATGGGTTTAAAGTCGGGGAAAATCCGAGACTTCACAGCTCTTGAAGCTGTCGCTGAGCAAATCCAGAGTGGAAACTATGGCAGTTCTTCCCGGAGACCCCAGAAGAGAAAGGAAGAGGATGTGTCCCTGATACTGCAAGGACTATCTGGGAAAACAATGACTAGCCCCCCGGTCCGTATGCAAAGAAATGAGGCCCCGCGTCCATCAAATTTCAACAATCAGAGATATGAGGGGCGCCGAAAATTCGAAAAGCCACAAGAGAGGGAGTTCACCCCATTAGGGGATTCATTGGAACAGATACTGGCCATGTTGGTAAGCCAGAAGAAGATTAAAGAGCTAGCACCTCCGTCAGACCCGAAGGGCAAGAGATATGACCCTAGCAAGAGATGCGCCTACCACTCGGCTTCCCCGGGGCACGACACCCAGGAATGCTGGTCACTAAAACATAAAATCCAGAACATGATCGACAGCGGAGAGATCGTGGTGGAGCAACCAGAACCCCCAAACGTAAAGGCCAACCCTCTTCCCGAGCATAATGGGGGAGGCGTGAACGTAGTGGAAGTCAGTGGGGCGGACGGTCCCTTGAAATTGAAGTACATAAGAAAGATAGAAGAAGAGATTGCTATGACCCATGCCCAGGAGGGTGCGCAAAATGAGCCTATTAAGTTGGCTGGGGCATTTCAAAGTACCAAAAGGGAGCCTATCCGGTTGTCGGCCCCAAGACCCCTCGTTATAGCAGCCAGGTCACAATCGCCAATTACCAGTCTGTAGGCGGTCCCGTGAATTACGGGGGGAAGACGGTGGAGGAGGCCAGTTGTGCATCGGTCAGCTCTAAGGGAAATCCATTGTATTTACCAAGGCGGGTTTTTGAGAATAAGAAGAAGGAAAACGGGAAAATCTCAGAAGAAAAAGCATTGGAGTTTTGGAAGAAAATGAATCACGGCAAGACAAATGTGGTTAAGGCACTGGAGGTGCAACCGCCCCTGACATCAATCTTAGATCTCGTATTGGCATCAACCGACCATCATCAAATATTAAGCAAAGTCCTGGAAGAGGCTTACGTCCCCAAGTCAATTAATACAGAGAGATTTGGCCACTTGGTGGGTCACCTATTGGATAGCAACGTGATCTCGTTCAACAATGACGACATCCCTGAAGAAGGAAGGGGGCACCGGAGGCCGTTGCACATTGCAGTCATCTCCTCCGGATATGTGATGAACGGAGTTTTGATTGATGGTGGGTCAGCCCTGAATATTTGCCCATATGGTACTCTGGAGAAGATGAAAATCAACCCTAAGCGCCTGCGGGCCAGCCAGGTGGTGGTGAGGGCGTTTGACGGATCTAAAAAGGATACAGTGGGAGAAATTGAGCTACCAGTGGAGATCGGCCCGTATACTTTTGATATTTCCTTCCAGGTGCTAGATATCACTGCCAGTTATAACATGCTACTAGGGAGGCCCTGGATTCATATGGCGGGGGCAGTTCCCTCCACCCTCCATCAGCAAATAAAATTCATCGTTGAGGGGCACTTGGTAACGATTGCAGCAGAATCTGAATACCCTGTTCCCTCTGTGAAAGGCATGCCGGTGATCCATGTGGACGAATCGGTCGAACCAATCAGCTATCAGGCATTTGAAATTAGCACCCCTCAGTACAAGCAGTTGGGAGCTCCGGAGTTAAAACTTAAAATATCCCCTGAACTCACCTTCGTTGCCCGGGAAATGATGGCGATGAACTTCCAGCCGGGGCAAGGGCTGGGCAAGCACAGTCAAGGAATCACCGAGCCCATCCAGATACCAGTGCAGTCAGGCAAGGCGGGGTTAGGATATCACGGAGGTATAAGGCCGTAGAACTCATATAAGAAAATTCCCATGCGGATAACCGGAGTCCCGATACCGAGAGCCAATAATGAACAATCCCCGAGGATAATCAAGCCTGCGTCTGAAGCAGAGGGTAAGGTGGAGGCTCCCCCAGCCAAATGATTGGTCCAACAGATGGATTTCTTGCAAGAAATCATGGAACAGTTTGAGGAGAAGTGTCATCTCCCGGGGCAGTCAGGCCCCAATGAAAAGGGAAAAGAGAAGATAACTGAAGGCAAGCAGATCATGCCATTTATCAATTGGGCCGGGTTAGAAGTGCCCGAGGAAAGTGAAAATGAAGGCCGAAGCCAAGTTGCCGCGATCATAGAGGAGGTGCCAGATACAGAGATCCCCTCCATCACTAGCTATAAAACCGAAGTGATCCCCAGGAATTGGACCGTGCAGCCAGTAGTATCCAGAAAAGGGTAAATGCAGGAGTGTCCGGAAATCTTGTCCAGTAGGGGGATCAAGGGGTTTTTAAGACAGTGTTTTTGTTTTTTATGTATCTGCACGTCTATTTCCTACTTTTGTCATGATTATTGAAAAGGAAGTCATGTACTTAATGTTTATATATATGACAAATATTTTTGTTTCATGTCAGGTGTACCGATTTGAGTCATTCTAGCCTAACAAACGATTTTCCAAATTTGAAAGACGATTATGATTTTGATATAGAACTGGATTTCGATTTGATGGGAATTGAGCAGGACGAAGCCGGTGATGACGACGCTCTGGACGAGATCAAAGAGTGGGTCGAGGATAAACCCAAACCCAACCTAGACCAAACCATCACCATCAACATAGGAACCCCTGAGAATCCCAAAGAGTTGAAGATTGGGGCAGACCTGACTCCCGACCAGAAAACAGAGGTAGCTGAACTTTTGAGTCAATATGAGGATGTGTTTGCTTGGTCACACGAAGACATGGTTGGTTTGTCCACGGACATTGTGGTACATCGATTGCCTATCAAAGAGGGTTTCAGGCCAGTTAAGCAGAAGCTGAGAAAATTAAAACCAGAGTGGAGCTTAAAGGTGAAGGAAGAGATAGTCAAGCAATTCAAGGCTGGGATCATCATGGTGTCCACTTACCCAGAATGGCTTTCCAATATAGTTCCAGTGGCGAAGCCCGGAGGAAAGGTGAGAGTATGCGTCGACTATAGGGATCTGAACAAGGCCAGTCTCAAGGATAACTTCCCAGTGCCTTTCATACAAATCTTGGTGGATAATACGAGTATGAAATGTATTCATTCGTCGATTGTTTTGCGGGATATCACCAGATAATGGTGGCGGAAGAGGACCGAGAAAAAACTGCCTTCATCACCCCCTGGGGCACGTTTTGTTATAGGCGACTTGCTTTCGGCCTCACAAATGCGGGAGCCACTTACAGAGAGCCATGATGGCCCTATTCCACGACATGATGCACAAGGAGATAGAGGTTTACGTGGATGACATTATTGTGAAATCGAGGGCGGAATCTGACCATGTGACTCACCTTAAGAAGCTATTTGAGCGGCTCAGGAAGTATAATTTGAAGCTCAATCCAGCCAAGTGTGCCTTCGGGGTTCAGTCAGGTAAGCTCCTTGGATTCTTGGTGAGCAATCGAGGCATCGAACTGGATCCGGCTAATATCAGGGCCATTGTGGATATGCCAGCACCCCGTACAGAGAAAGAGATAAGGGGATTTTTGGGGAGGATAAACTTCATCAGTCGGTTCATATCCCATCTGACCACCACCTGCGAACCAATTTTCAAACTGTTAAGGAAAGATGCCTCCCGGAAGTGGAACAGTCAATGCCAAAAGGCCTTTCAGACTATTAAGAAGCAATTAACAGAAGTGCCAGTGATGATACCTCCAAAGGACGGGATTCCCCTTTTTCTGTATATATCCGTAAATGATATGGCAATGGGTTGTATGCTGGGGCAGAAGAGTGAATCCGGTAAGGAGCATGCCATTTATTACCTCAGCAAGAGATTCAGCAGCTGTGAACAGAATTACACGCCGATCGAGAGAACATGTTGCGCCTTGGCCTGGGCTGCTATGAGGTTACAGCATTACCTTCATGGACACACTACCTATTTAATCTCACGAGTCGACCCCTTGAAGTATATATTTGAAAGACCAATGCTGAATTGTCGATTATCAAGGTGGCAGTTAATCCTCCAGCAATTCGACATCCTTTATGTTACCCAGAAAGCCATGAAGGGGCAGGGAATTACAGATCAATTATCAGAGATGCCGACAGGGGGGATGGAGCCTTTAAAGACTTTCCTACCGGGTGAAGACATACTGTGGGTCCAACAGGCGAGGTGTGATGACGAAGGGAAGTTTTGGAAAATGTATTTTGACGGTGCCATGAATGCTGAAGGGGCTGGAGCTGGAGCGGTCCTGGTCTCCGTTACGGGCGAACAATACCCTGTTCTCACCAAATTAAAGTTCAGTAACTCAAACAATACGGCTGAATACGAAGGATGTATATTGGGACTGAGATTCGCCCGCAATATGGGAGTGAAAAGATTAGCCGTGTTCGGAGATTCAGAATTGGTAATCAGACAGGCGACAGGGGTGTATGGCACCAAGGAGCTTCGGTTACTTCCATACCACCGGTGTGTAATCCGGTTGATGCAAGAATTTGAAGACATAGCTTTCCGACACATTCCCAGAGGGCGAAATGACTTTGCCGATGCATTGGCCACCCTGGCTTCGTTAATCCATGTACTCAAAAGCAAAGCCACTCCACAGATTGAAATAACAGTGCAAAATGCTCCCGCTTACGAAGAATATATATCGGAGTTATCAGAAGATGTGGTTTAGCCAAATCAACCCTGGTATCGTGACATTCAGAAATACTTGAGGGATAGATCTCTCCCCGACCAGGCGAACCGAACAGAAAGGCAGAGAATCCAGAAGATGGCGATGAAATTCTATTTAAGCGGAGATTCTCTGTATAAGAGGGATGTAGGCTTGGGATTATTGCGATGTGTAGACGAGGCTCAGGCACAGAAAATCATGGGCGAAGTGCACGGTGGAGTATGTGGGCCGCATATGAGTGGACCGATGTTAGCCAAGAAAATTCTGAGAACGGGGCACTACTGGCTATCACTTAAGGCTGACTGTGACGATCATGTCAAGCGATGTTTTCAATGTCAGGCACACGGTAATGTGATGCATGCACCTCCTAATGAACTGCATTGTATGACTTCCCCTTGGCCGTTCTCCATGTGGGGTATGGATGTTATGGGACCCGTGGAGCCCAAAGCGAGCAACGGCCACCGGTTCATTTTCGTCATGATTGACTATTTCACTAAATGGGTGGAGGCAGCTTCTTTCCCCAAAGTAACGCAGGAAGTCATAATCAGTTTCATCAGGAACAATGTCATTTGCCGATACGGACAGCCTGAAATCTTGGTGTTCGACAATGCCAAGAATCTGAATAATGCCCTTATGAAGGAGTTATGCGCCCAATTCAAGATCAAGTATCTCAATTCTGTCATTTACCGGCCCAAAATGAATGGGGCCGTGGAAGCGGCGAATAAGAATATAAAGAGAATTATGGCGAGAATGTCTGCCAATCATCGGGGATGGCTAGAATTGTTGCCCCTCACACTGTTTGCATATCGGACATCAGTTCGTACGTCTACAGGGGCAACTCCTTACGCTTTGGTATATGGGATGGAGGCCGTTTTGCCAGTTGAAATGGAGATGGCATCCCTCCGAATTTTGCTCGATGCTCGGATTGACGAGGAGGATTGGATACAAAGTCGGTATGACCAACTAGCCTTAATAGATGAAAGAAGGGTGGCGGCTATATTACACGGTCAGTTGTATCAGCAACGCATCTCTCGATCGTACGACAAAAAGATACGATCCCGAAAGTTCAAAGAAAATGACCTAGTGCTAAAGAGGGTCATGCCCTGTCAAGACGAAGCCAAAGGGAAATTCGCTCCAAATTGGGAAGGACCCTTTGTGATCAAGAAAGTCCTATCTGGAGGGGCCCTCATCCTACAAGAAATGGATGGCGAGGTATTCCCGCAGCCCCTGAATTCTGACTCTGTGAAACGGTTCTATGATTAAAAAAAAAAAAAAAAAAAAAAAAAGAAAAAAAATTTATTATTATTTTCTATCTCCTCTGTAACTCGAACTACGTTAGACCTGATCTCCTGACCTTGTGGGAGTACGTAGGCAGCCATCATGGCACGGTCTGTTCTATATAAAATAATAAACCTTGTCCCTATACCAAGCCCACTTCCAGAAAACCCCGAAGCCCTACTTTGACAAATACATTCCAAATCTTCCCCAAACCTAGCCACATAATTAGCCCAAAGTCCAAGACTCACTCCGATGAAATCAGAAGGGCATGCGGCAACATCTGTGGAGTTCCAATCAAGACTTGAGGAAAGAAATAAGGCAATATATCGAAATCATAATCGGCTGGATAAAATGAGGATCCAATGAAGGGCGACGATGCATCAAAAGAGGGAAATGACTAAACCATAAATATTTTCTCTATATATACAAAACATTTTGATTACAAGTCTGTCTTTTAAATAAAAGTGATGAAACTGACATAGTCCGTGCAGGGAATAAAATCATCTACAGGTCAGAAACCAGCTGGAGCAGGATAGACAGAATAGTCGAGGCATCATAAACCTCCGGCTCACCCGCAATCTGCTGGCCCATCATGTCAATCCGAGTCAAAAGAGCAGCAGCACTGGTAACAGTCGCAGAATGACCCTCCATGACAACTCTGACCTGCTCGATAACACTATCTCTGGCAGAGAGGGCGGCATCACAAGCTAGTACAGCAGCATCCCGCTCCGCGTGCGCGGTATCCCTCTCAATCTCGGTAGCACTCAAAGCGGACCGGAGCCGGGTACCCTCAATCATTAATCTCTGGATCCGATCCGCCGAATCGAGGGAAGGGATATGTGCCGAAGCAGAAACCTCCTCAACATCAGATCTGGGCGCTAATCCTAAAACCTCTGGAGGAATGATCGCATCTGAACTGGCCTCATCTGGGAAAAGTCCTCGAGAACCATCCAATACCCCAATATGGTCAAAGCCGGCAATATCAGAATCTCCTCGCTACCATAGCAGATAAGCGGGTGTCTGACCAGGATGACTATCCCCAAACTCAGCCGAGGCCCTGTGTGACCAAAGATCGTATACCCTCAGCAGCTCCCTCTCCGTCTGAGGCGATATGAGAAATCGGTAGTCAGCTGCTCCCGTAAAGAGATGAAGATCCTGCATCTGGTCAAACTGCCCCATGACAACTAAAGGATGGGAAGTCGTCACCCCCTCAAGCCAAGGAGAGGGAGGAAATCAAAAGGTGGCACATGAGTCAAGAAACTCTGGAAGGAGCAATAACCCGAATAGATCAGAAGATGGAAAGGCTCCTCAATGGCCGATAAGAACTCCCTCCAGGAGGCTGTATCCGTGCATCGCCGGGGACGGAAAGAGAACTGCATGGCCAAGCTATGGCTAAAACAAAACCCATGCCGACGAAACTGCCCGATAGGTCTGAGGTGGCTCATGAACCATACATACAGCAAAATAGAGCTTCCCCTGAACATGCGACCAGAGAAGGAATGACAATACGAGGCCGATAGGTAAGTCTCGGCGAGTATCATGGGAAGGATAGTATGATCCTCCTGAAGGGCCTGAACCGCTACAATAACCCGCATGTCCAGGAGGTCATCCCCTGCAGGCATGTACAGAACTGATATGACACAAGCCATCAAAACATCCACTCTCAAAGCGCCCCAGCGCTCCTCAGACACTGAAAAATCACTGGAGAATCGAGAGAAGCTATCCACTGAGCCGAATCTGTCAACCAAGAAGGATAGAGGAACAAGATGGCTCGAAGAGATCACAGATAACAGAGCTGTCCTCCGCAAACCTGTGAAAGTCAGAAACTGGCGGCGCATATGGCCAGAGGTAACCCGTGCACATGGACCATCCACGGATAAGTCGGTGAAGCGAGCGTACTCCTCAAGAGTGGGGGTCAGATACTCCATCCCAAACCTGAAAACATGTCTGCCCGGGATCCAACAACTGAGAATGCCGTCAACAAAGCCCGGCGGCACCTGAAATGATAAAAGAGAAAAGGAGTGTCCCAGAAGACCCTCTGCAATGATTCGGTCAGAGGGTATCAAGCTATCCAGCCACAAGCGGAGCCTGCCAAGGATCCCTGAGGGGACGCGAGGACCCACGCGAACCACATCCAGGGATGACAACTGTGAAAAACAGTATCAAAAGACTATACAGGGGTCAATTTCTTTATCCACGTATATAATAAATCATGCATCATACAAGCTATAATGAAATAAGTGGATCATCATAAAGAAGAGATTATGCATAAAATAAAGATAATTCTGTACATAATACATAGAATGAAAAACAATGATGACAAATAAAATAAACAGGTCCAAATACAGGGGTCCTAGCCTATCTAAATCTAGCAGGCGCACTATAGGCCCTCAATAAAGGTATCATCATCAAACTGGCTCGCATGGCCCACGTCCCCAGGAATGGAAGCCTCAACGCCAAAGTTCAGATCAGGGCAGGAATAAGGCGGGGCAGGGGCATCCGACGAGCCGGGAGCTGCACCGAAGTCAGGTCCATACGGGTCTACAGCGTAAGCTTCCTCTGGATCCCGGCCCAAGCTTCGAACAAAAGATGACAACTGGTCCACTCGCCGAGTCAAGGAAGCAATCTGGTCTGAGTGGGTAGGGGTCCGAACACACTCCATCCAGTCTGTCATCATCACCGACCCGTGAACCAGATCCCCAAGGAAGAAGGTGGCCCGGGTCTGAGGCCCAATGGTACGAGGTCTCCACCAAGCACTAAAACTCTCACTCCTCTGCGGGCCGTCGGACAGCATATATCCATCCTCCCCGGCCGTCACTGCCTCCGGGAGATGGGAATCCATGAGCCAAAATCTCCGGGAAGGAGGAGCGAAAGGGATCCGGACCTCCCCGAAAACACATCTGATGGCGCGCTCCCCCAAATACAGCTCCCATCCACCATAAGTCAGGAGGGGAACACGACAAGTGGACAAGGCAAACTCCTGGTCCGCGGCATAACCACCGGCGAGGCCAGCCGCCAAATGATCCGCAGTGTAGGGAACCCATGTCACGTCCGTCGAAGAGATCATCTCTAACTGCAGCCGGCAGTGGGAGAAGCTATCTGACACCGGGGTCTCCGCCAAAGTGCTGTGATGCCATCGACGACCCCGGGGATAAGTCTCTGGACCGAGGGTAGTAATCAGCTGCAAGCAGGATAACCGCTCATAAGCCCAAAACTGATAGACAAGGAAAATGGGACGTAAGTACCAAGGACGGCAAATGAATGAAACAAATAAAAAGCGGCTAAATGAATGGGACTTACCAGCAGAAAGGGATAAAACCCCAGCCAGGCATCCGTCTGCCCCTCTGAGCGAAGGCGAAGGCCGTGGAAGAAATAAGCGAAGGTGAAGGAACCCCAGTCATAGTCCCCGATCCGATCCACATCTCGAGTAGCGCCGACGATACCAAAATGGATGGTCGAGGAGTTGTTCCCCAGAAAACAGCCTCTCATGATAGTCAGGAATAGACGCCGGAGCAGGAAGTCACGAGCGGAGCGGTCCTCAGGAAATGGCACGGAAAGAGCCCCTCCAATGGCATCTACAGCCAAAGCTCCGGATCGGATGCTGCGGGCCTTAAAGACCTTATCCTGAGGAGTGAACCCCAACAAGGATCGAATGGTTACGGGGGTGATGTCCGGCTCCAGAGGAACACGGGGTCCAGAGAACTCCACCCCGGTAATATAACGCCAGTCTAGAGGGGTCAACAACAGCTCGCAGTCCAGTAGATGAAGCGACTGGGTCTGGTGGAACCAGCGCTCAGACAGAGCCCTCATATAGCCCCACAGACATCGACGAGGGGCAATGGTAAAGAAATGTCTGAACCCCCAAGAGTCTACCATTCCCCTATAGTCAGGATGCAGCGCGTGGTAGAGGGTGTAAATGCTGAACCAGTTACCCCGAGGCTGGGTAAACTCAGGAACCTGCGACAGCCGCCGAAACAGTCAGTCCTGATAATCTCACAAGGTTGAATGAATTTAAATAACGGATATACCTCGTTAGCCGCAAGGTAGGCTGAGGGGTGACGACCGAGATCAGGACCGAGCAGATCCGGTATCCTAGCACGAGCCCCGGGTAAGGTCCGACGCATGGGAGGAGCCGCTGTGCCCAAGGGACCCGCCTCTGCCTCCGCTGGGGCGTCCTCATCCACATCAGGCTGAACGGGGCGAATAACAGACTCAACCAGTCTACGGGAATGACGAGTCAGGACTGGAGCTGGAGCTGAAGTGGTCGCTCTACGACGACGGACACCCGACGCTCGGGGCACTGAGGAACCACTGGGAGCATCTGGATCCATAACTGGAACGGTATCACAAAATAAGGTACACCCTTAGCTCGTTATCTTTCAAAAGCCTTATTGCATATTGCTAGAAATAATAGGGTGGCATAGCATGATGTAAAAATAGAAAATGCATAAATAAGTCCCTAGTGGTGCGCTAGATTTCCCGAAATTTCGGCAGAGTTTCGTTTATGAAATGGACATCCCATGCACAATCAGGCATGTTTAATCAAGTCAGACAACCAACAAACCCAGAATGCGAGTGAAAATAATGCCTCAAGAGCATAAAATGACTAAAACAATGGAATTTTCAAAATAATGAGGCATTTCTAAGAAACCCGGTATTTATCTATCCTACGGGCAACACAAGTATCACATATAAGCATGCATTGATAAAATTAAAATATTCAAACAAGCAAATGAATAGTCAAATGAAAGCAAAAATCAAAGAAAAAAGAGTTAAAACGTTACCCAAAGTGCGTAGACTGATTTAATCGGAGCAGAATTTCCCAAAAGTTGCCCAAAAGACGAAAAGGCTGGGTGGGGGACGAGGAAAACCGAGAACGAGAGAAAGGAAAAAATGAGAAAGTGACCAGATCGTGAGGGGTCGCGATCTGAAATAGGACCGATCCTAGCCGCAGATGCAGCTGCGGCTGGCCGCAGATGCACCTGCGGCTGGCCGCAGATGCACCTGCGGTTGGTCTCGGTTCCCTTTTGCCTCCCTTTTTGCACCCCGAGCCAACATATAACTTGTCCCATGTTAAAATACAAATTTTTAGAACCAGATGACCAATTCAAAAACGACCCGTCAGATACGATACCTGACCAATTCAAAACCGACCCGTCAGATACGATACCTGGCCAATTCAAAAACGACCTGTCAGATACGATACCTGGCCAATTCAAAACCGACCCGTCAGATACGATACCTGACCAATTCAAAAACGACCCGTCAGATACGATACCTGGCCAATTCAAAACCGACCCGTCAGATACGATACCTGGCCAATTCAAAAACGACCCGTCAGATACGATACCTAGCCAATTCAAAACCGACCCGTCAGATACGATACCTGGCCAATTCAAAACCGACCCGTCAGATACAATACCTGACCAATTCAAAAACGACCCGTCAGATACGATACCTGACCAATTCAAAAACGACCCGTCAGATACGATACTTGACCAAGTCAAAACTGACCCGTCAGATACGATACCTGACCAATTCAAAATCGACTCATCAGATACGATACCTGACCAACTCAAAACCGACCCGTCAGATTCGATACCTGACCAATTCAAAAACGACCCGTCAGATTACGATACCTGACCAATTTCAAAACGACCAGTCAGATACGATACTTGGCCTTTCAAAAAATAATAACCCGCCGGAGGTGAAACCCGGGCAGTGTTCATTCGTAACTTTGAAAAATGACCTCTACATGAACATATTAAATGTGACATCGCATCATCTTAACGTACGTGCGACATCGCTAAGTGTATATTTGGCATTTTCATGCATCGGGTGCCTACTTCTTTATCATGTCCATTTCATATTGCATTCCATAAACATGATAAAGAGGGGCAGCTGTAGACACCCAAATTTTGCACTTGTGTACTAACCCTGACAGGAAGGCAAGATCGTCACTTGACCCGACATTCGAAAAGGAAGGTGGACCCCAACACGAAGCCACCCCAACAACTTACGGCCAAAGCCCCACAACGAACAACGAGCATCAGGTTACTTACGGCAAGACGAACAGTTGATCCAGAAGAACCTGATTTGATCATAACTAATGGCCACTACGCTTACGATGTTCGGGGGTCTCGCGCCCCCTGAAAGCCAAGCACGAAGAGCAATTTATACATTAGGTAACAGACTTCCAAAATAATATCGCAGAAATTGGCGAATTAAGACCGCACGACACGGAAATCGAGAAAAGCAAGCCGGACAGCCGCAGATGCACCTGCGGCCACCGACAAATGGGACAGTGCGCGGCTCGAGGACGACACATGGCAGCCGAGGATTTGGCGCGGACGGCTGGCGAGCCCAGCCGCAGATGCACCTGCGGCCAGCCGCAGTTGCACCTGCGGCTGCCTGCGGAAGGCTATAAATTGCCATTTCAACCCGAGAGTTGAAGGAGAGAAAGAAAAAATAGATTTTAGAGAGAGAGAGAGCGCGGGAGGAGAGAGAGGTGCTCGGTTCTTGGCTAGATTAGTGTCAAATATTCATCTTCTCTTGATAATTAGTTGAGTGTTCGTGTATCGTCGTCCGATTCGTGAAATAAGAAGCTTCAATCGTCTTTTTGCAAGGTGAAAAGGGTGTGTTCTTGAGTTTCTTTTTGTTGTTTGTATTGTTAGCATGTTGTTGTGATTGAGTTATTTGATGTAGTTTATTGTTATATACGGATAAAGGATCCGTGGATTAGGGGTTGTTAGCGAGGGTTCCATCGGAACGAAACTCCTCCTAACGCCCCGATAACATCCGTACGGTGATATATCGTTCGTTGTGGTAACGAGTAGTTTGTAGTGATTGAGTTGTGATATTTGAGCTCTGTAGTATGATAACAATGTTTAATATTGTTAGATTTGTATTAGTGTTGGGTGTGCAACGATTTGGGTGAATGTGAGCCTAGGGAGGAGATCCTCGTGGTCAAATCCCGATGATGGACATTTTTGGTATATGTAATCATTAGATAGGATTTATGGTTGTGTAAATGTAATATTGGGCCTTAAAGCGATACCGAATCGGGATCGGGTTAAGGCCCCGTAATAATAAAGATATGTGATTATGGTTGTTTGGGGTTGTCTGGATGGCTCACATGCCCATGGATAGCCCCGACACGTTTTGAATGCTTATTTTAATTTACGACACAAAAATGATTTTCCAAAAAAATAAAGCAAATGATAAAGATCTTCTAAAAAGAATCAAATTAGGATATTAGATTCACGAGGTTATAAAATAAAGAGTTTTGGCGAAACTTTGATCCTTGTTTGACGAAAAGGCTATATTTGGTTTTGAAAATGTCATAAAAGATGTTTTCGGAATAAATAAATAAACGTTTTCATTAAACTTTGTGCATAGGGTTAAAGAGTTCTAGAAGTTGCCTTCATTTTATTTATATTAACTGTTAGAAGGCAATGTATAGTCTCGATTCCTATTTGACAAAAGTTTAAAACTATTGTTTTCTAAAATGACATCTAATAAAAAACCCTCAACGTTTTCGAAATTAAAATAAATCTTTCTTATAAAAAGCGAAGCCTCGTCATTTGGGTCAAAAGACGTCTAAGCGCTTTCCCGACAAAATACATTTTGCCATATAAAATCAAAGCAACTTTATGCAAAAAGGACACCACAAACCTCCATTTAGGCACACACACACACGCGCGCGCGCACACACACATTTTAAGATTCAAAAGGATAGAAAAATATCGAGATTGCGGTAACCGTGTTTCACGGAAGTCGGGGGGTGCCTAACACCTTCCTCTCGCTTAAGCAAGCCCCCGAAATCTATGAATCTCGGTTTGCGGACCAATTAACTCGGAGTCACATATGAGCCAGCGATTACGAAAACAAAAAATTCGGATGAGTTAGTACATCAATTTCAAATATACCAACTGGCGGCTCTGGTCAATTGGCTCATAAAGAAATCGATCTTTTAAAACCCGTCGACATTAAGCCGACCCTTTTCAAAATCACATTTAATTCAAAAAGGCTAAAATTGGAAAGGGCTTTAATATTAAAAAACGAAACGACGAAAATTCCGGCGTCGACAAAACACATTTATATCAATTGTCATGTTCCCAAATGTTAATTTCATTAGTCCATTTCTATAATTGATTAACGCATTAGAGGTTGCTAGTAATGGTCTACCTAAAATAACAAGAATTTGACTGTTGGGATTGACAACAGGCTGGGTTTCAAGATCAACAAAATCAACAGGGAACACAAAATCACCAACCTTAATGAGTACATCTTCAATTATTCCCTTTGGCACTTTGATGTAACGGTCAGCTAGTTGGAGTATGACTCTTGTCTTTTTCAACTCCCCCAAGCCCAATGTTTGGTACACAAAAAATGGTAAAAAGTTAATACTAGCTCCTAAATCAAGCAAAAATTTTTCAATTAAGGTGTCACCTATGATACATGAAATAGTAGGACAACCGGGGTTTTTATACTCCACAGGGACTTGGCATGAAAGGATAGAACTAACATGGGTTGTTAGAAAAGCTTTTTTAGGAACATGAGTAGTTCTTTTGTGTGTGCACAAATCTTTTAAACATTTAGCATATGAGGGAACTTGTTGAATAACATCTAAAAGATGAATATTAATTTTCACTTGTTTGAACACTTCTAGAATTATGTCTAGCTGAGCTGACTGCTTATTTGAAATTAGTGTTTGGGGAAATGGGGCATTTGGTTTAAAGACTTTTTCATTTGACTCAGAAGATGTGGTTTGATCATTCTTTGACAATTGTTTGGTAGATGGGCATATTGACTCAGGCTTTGTGGGCTTTTCAGGCTGGACTGATTTTGAAGATGGAATATTAGATTCATCAATTAAAATTTTCTCTTCTTCATTATCAATGTCAGCATGATTGTTAAAATGATTTCAAGACCTTAAAGAAATTATAGAATTCACATGATTGACTTGGTTGTTTTCAAGTATTTGATTAGGGACTGAAATTTTCGGATTGGTCTCGAGCTGGCTAGGGAACTTACCCTTATCTCTTTCACTAACTATAGTGGCCAATTGACTCATTTGGATATCGAAACGAGATATAGCTTGGTTAGTTTGGATCTGAGATTTCATTAAAGTTTTCATATTTTTCTCTAACGCGTTAAGTCTCTTCTCACTTTCATTAGGAAACCTTGGTGGATATTGAGTTGCTGAATTTGAATTTTGATACGAACTAGGATTCGACTTTTGGTAATGTTGAATGGGTTGATTTAGAGACTGGTTGACCTGATTTGAAGAGTTATTCAGGTAGGGTCCTTGGTTCCATGCAAAATTAGGATGATTTCTCTAACCTGGATTATAAGTGGGTGCAAATGGGTCATTCATAGGTCTTTGAAACATTGTATTGACTTGATCAAAATTTTCAAGTTGGTTTACATGTGATGACTCCCTTGTTTCTAAAGGCTCAAGTCTTTTAAGTACACCAGCTAACTTAGCTTTGGTGGCAATTAAATTTTCAATTGTATGAACACCCCTAGATGAACTAGGTTTATCGGTCTCTCGGGTGGTTTTCCATTGCATGGTTTTTTCAGCTAAGTCTTCTAAAAACTCCCAAGCCCTTTCCTCATTATTTTTTAGAAAATTCCCTTGACATATTGACTCTAAAATCGTTTTAGTGGTAAAGTCTAAACCTTCGTAGGCAATTTGACACACATTTCCATTTCTCAAATCCATGGTGTGGACACTGGGATAACAAATTTTTGAATCTATCAAAATATTTCCAAAATGACTCATTTTCAAGTTGGCAAAATTGATGAATTGTAGTCCTAATTTTGGAAGTTTTGTGATTTGAAAAATATTTTTTTAGAAATGTAACAATAAATTCATCCCAGGTTGTTATGGAATTATTTGCTAGGCTATATAACCACTTTTTAGCATTATCTTTTAAAGCAAATGTGATCAATCTTAACCTAATCGAGTTTGCAGACATTTGTTGAATTTTCATTAAAACACAAACTTCATCAAATTCTTGAAGGAATAAATATGGATATTCTACCCCAGTGAGCTTAGGTAACATATTTATAAAATGCGGTTTAAGTTCAAAATTATTATAAGTTACTGGTGGTAGACCGATGCATGAAGGTTGGGCAGAGCGGGAAGGGTAGCATCGATCCCTTAAAGAAAGGGTTCGTGTTTCCTCCATTTTTAAAGTAGGATATTTTAAAGTGAATTTCAACATTAATCGGGATGTTTTTGTTAGTTCCCGGAGGCACACAAGTGATCTAGAAGGGGGGGGGGGTTGAATAGATCACTTAAAAACTTTTTCCTTAGCTTCAAAAGTTTATTACCAATTAATTGATTTGTTTGCACATCGGAATATTAGTTTGAAGGTTCCCCTTAAAGATTTGTAAAACTTCTCCTTTGAGTTAAGACTATATTGAAGATAGCCACTTGTTAAGTAAACCAGTATTAATAGATATATCTATATATGTATATATGACAGAATGTAAGTGACACCAGAGAGTTTTAAGTGGTTCGGAGATTGAATAACTCCTACTCCACTCTTCTACTACAACTTGTAGGAAATTCACTAAGAATGGTTCATACAGAACCCTTCAAGCACATCAGGCCTGGAAACTCTGGTTCACTAAGAACCCTTCAAACCCAACAGGTTTGGCTAGTTTAGTCACTGAGACAAGGACATAACCGCCCTCTTCAAGTCCAACAGACTTGGCTCCTTTAGTCACAAGGACAAGGACATAACTGCCTGCCCTCTTCAAGTCCAATAGACTTGGCTTCTTGCTTGTTGATGGATGTTGAAGTTGCTATTGAGTTGTACTTTTAAGCTCCATTGTCTTTAAATACTCAGTAGCAGGATGTGATCATTCTTGATATAATATTAAGTTTGGCAATGATGTTTGGCCTCTTTATATGCTCAATATATCTTCTTGTGATCACCCATTGTGCTGCTAGGCTTTTGTACTTCAGCTCATTTGGTACTTGATAACTTCTCGAGACGAACTCCTGAGATGATTGTGAAACTCCTTTCTTTTGGTACTCAGTTGTTCCTTCTCACCATAGAGAGTTTATAGCTTCTCGAGATGGGCTTCTGAGATAACTGTAATGCTCCTTCCTTTTGGTACTCAGTTGCTACCATGTCTGTATTAATTTGGCGTTTAAGCTTCCCTCTACCATGTGCCTAGCAGCTCTGAACACTTCTCTTGTAATAGAGTCATTTCTCTCTATGTCTCCTTCAATTCAGTATTTGTGTTATGATGGATCGTAGAGTTCTTCAGTATATTCATTTTCTATTTCATTCTACGATCTGTTGTTGTCCACCATCCTCTCTTGTCTATTCAATAACAACTTCCTTTTGTTAATTATCAAAACCTTTATATCTTTGTTCATATTTTACCGTTTGAAAGATCCGTTGGGTTACTTTGGCTTTGTGTAGATCCTTGATATCTTTGATGTTGACTTTCTTGCTGCTTGTGTCAGTTCTTCTTCCCTTTTCTGACATGTTCTGAGATATCAAACTGTAGCTTAGCTTTCTCTGAATTTATAGCCGTTGCACTCCCAGAGTTGTTCAGTAAAGATTATTATATTCTTTGATAATTAATCTTCTGATCCATTAATAAATACATTCCTTGACTTTTAGAACCAGTTGTTCTGATGCATTCAGAGATGTCCCATTTGTCTGACTTTATTCACTATTTTCCTGATCAGTGGGTCCTGACTTATAGTCGTTTAGGCACTAAGTCTTCTGTGACTCTGACATGTATCTGTATCTCAAGAGCACTTAATCTTTCTTGAATCTGGGAGAGGTGTATTCTCTTTTCTTTCGCACCATATTGTCGTTCTGTTAGTTTACTGGTTCTGAGCTGCTCAATGAATTCGTCGAGTGATAGGCTGTTCATTCTGATTCTGCGAAATCAGCTCCATGAATGTTACTTGAGGTATTTCAAGTAAAACGTTGAGTTAGAGCAATCTTTTCTTACTCTGAGATCTTGCTACTCTGTTCAGATCACAGAGTTTGTCTGCAGTGCTTTGTTTTACGATTTTGTTCTATGATCTTGTCCCTTTGTTCAAATCGTAGAGTTTGTTAACTGCAGTGCTTTTCAGTGGAATCGTTGAGTTGTTGTCTTCGTTGACACATCCTTTATTTCTACTCAACGATTATTCTATGTGCAGAACAATTTTCCGCATTGTCTTGTCATCCTGTTTCACTCTATGATTTCTTCTAACTGTGCAAATCGTATAGTTCTCGTATGTGCTTGCTCTTCAAGTTTACTCTACGATCTTGCTAGATTGTGTATATCGTAGAGTACATTTTTTTTCTGGTTCTGCGTTAACTGCAGTTTTGCTTAGCTGTCTGTTCGACGATCATAGAGTTTTGCTTTACGATTTGTACTTGATCAGTTCTTCAATTTAGCTTGTATATTCGATCTGTAGACTTTTTGCACATCTGTCTTTCTTTGATGATCGTAGAGTTATCCTGGTAAGGAGTTGTATATTTCACTTTACGAACATACTGAATCGTTGAGTCTTCTTTGCTTGGAATCGTAGAGTCCATTCTACGATCATATAGACTGATCAGATCTAACATAAGATCAACCTAACAGATTTGATCTTTTTTAACTAAGTCCTTTCGTACATTATTACATCATTATATATATTGAAAGGACTTTACAGACTCTGTCATACACAAATACAACAATGATTCATTCTTATACTACTCTGTTTATATCATACATCTTTTATGCAGAGTGACTCCTACAGAAAGATCAACCTAACATTTCTGATCTTTATAATCTAAGTCCTTTGTACACTTCTATCTTTTAAAAGGACTTTACAACATTTGAACCAGATAACTTTCATTCTCTTTTATAAGACAAGATAGTTTTCAGCATGATCATATTTGTGTTATACAAGTGTGTTACAATATTTGAAATAGATAATATATATCATACACACATGATCAAGTAGCCACATAGTTTGAATAACATATAATCACTTAGTCAATTAACCACATAAGCATTTTAAGAACATCTATGCACATAATCAAGTAAGCACATAAACACATTAACACGTAAGCACATTGTTAGACACATATTGACAATCAACCATGTAAGCACATTTACCACAATCATTTTTGCACAACAGTCATCATCATCAAATCAAACAATCTTCTACAGTTTTGTCCCTAACCCACACTTTTTGTATGTACTACTAATAAATAAGCAAATTAAGAACACAAAAACAAATAAGAGAAAACAAAAATAAATAAATAAAAATAAAAACTACTTCTAAAGTCAACTTAAATAAAAACTAGACAACTCCTAACTGTTTCAAGTTACTCTTTAAGGTTCACCAAATTCGAAATTAATCACACCATAAGCCAGATAAGTGTAAGAACGGGGGAGTCTCTCCGTAGGTATGGTGACTAATCAAATAACCACGCGTTCTTTAAACGTTTACCTTTTGAACCACTTGCCTAGACACCAGTAGCTTGATTAATTTAAAATTCAAACTCCTTCTAGAGTCCCTTATCTTAATTGAGCTCGAGAGTCCTAGGGGCCAACATCTACTTGATTTTATTTAGTCGATTATGCAAAGTGTGGTTGTTTGTGGGCCAAGGAAGGGTGATGAAATCCTTATCTTATCTTGTTATGAGTGTTTACCCTTAAAGTTAAATTAAAAATAAAAATGCACAAATAATAAAAAAAACTGTAAACAAATAAAATGTATTAAAACTATGTAAATTACGAAAGAATAAGAAATTTGATGTACCTCAATCCTCTAGCAATCACCATAGTTTATACTTAACAATAAAATAAAGAAAATAAAAAAAATAAATCTAAGCAAGATGTGCTCTATATGAGTGAATGCATGAATGCGACAATTAGTTTTTAAACTAAAAATAATAAACTAAACTACTAATTTTTTTTTGTTTTTTCTATTTTATAAAAAAAAATAATTAATAAATAGGGAGATACGAAGTACCAAGAAAGCGCAGTAACAAAATATCTGTGTTTTTACTCATTCGATCCGCTTTGATAATCCTGAAAAATAAAAATAAAAATATTAGTGAAAAAAAAACTAATTCAAAAAAATAAATATTAAGGAATAAATAAAAAAAATTAAATCTAATCCCCAGCAATGGCGCCAAAAAATTTGATGTGATAAAAAATAGCAACTGCAAGTGCACATCATCAAATTGAAGAACGGGCAAGTACAGGTCGAACCACAGAGACTAAATTAATTTCAATGTTCCCTTAATTTATATTCCAAATAAATTAGAAATAAAAAATAGTGGAAATGATTAATTAACTAAATAATACAAATTAAAAATTAATAACGAAAACTAATAATGATAAAAACTACTTAGGAATCCAAATCCACTAAATACTAACATAATAATTAAATTATTCATTTCCTTAATTAATTTTTAATTATTTTTCATTCTTTTTAAAAATAGTAGTGATTCATATAATTAATAGGGCAAGCTTATATTATGAAAATTTAAGGATTAACTATAACTCATCAAAACTCCATTGAGCAAGTATAAATTATGAAAAACTCATATCTTAACAACAACCTATCAAAACCTCACAATTAATATAGAACCAAAACGAATTATGCGTGAAGGTAAATTGAGGAACAAACAATTAAACATTAATATCAGAACGAAAATAATATATTAATTTGCAATACATAGTTTCATCTTCATCCTAGATATTATAAATTTAGTTAGCCATAAAATTCATAATAAAGAAAAATAAAATTTAAAACTACTAATAGAAATTACATGAAACAAAATAAAAACTAATAGAATAATATTAAAAAGAAACTTTATTAAACTAATGAACAATGGTTATAAAAGTAGCAAAACAACTCCCTGCTCCTGCTCCTACTCCTAAATTGCCGAATGAGAAGAAGAATAAGAAAATAAAAATATCTCTTCTCTAAAACAAGACTCCTATTTATAAATAAAATAAATTAAACCCTAATCTAATTTGGAATAACTTGGACTCTTCTTTTCTTTTTGATTTCGACTTCTACATGGTAATCTTCCAACTCTTTATTGGAGTCCAAATAAAATTCAACTTAAAAGCTTCTAGAACTCTTTTTCCAACTCAACTTCAATTATTTATCTATTTCCTGCAAAACAAAATAAAATGTATTAATTAAATTAAATAAACATATTAAATAATAAAAATGAGGATATTAAAATGTATAACTATGTGTCTATTAACCAGCACACAGCTTGTGTCCCTACTTAATTCACATTCCTCAAATTAATCTATCAAGTCACCAACACCACCAAGGTTAAGGTTTGGTATGATTAGACCTGGCAAACGGGCGGACCGGGCCGGGCCGGCCCGGGTTTTCGGCGGGCCGGGCCAAAACGGGTCGGGCCAAAAATGGCCCGGGTTTTCACGGGCTGAGAAAGTTAGGCCCGTGGCCCGTCCGGGCTGGGCCATTTGAATAATTTTTTTTTTTTAAAAAAAAATTAAAAAATTTATTTATTTAATTTTAAATTTTTTTATTATGACTTTAGCCTACATAATTGCAATATGCAAGATTTTTTTAATAAATATAAAATATATAATATTTATATTTTATATTCAATTCCATCGGTCAAATAAAATATTAATTACAATTATTAATTTGTTATATATATCCTCCCACAAAGTTGACTAAGAAAGAACGGATAAAGTATAAGTTTCAAACTTTCAAATTTGAAATGTGTAAATTGTCCGTTCCCAGAGCACCTTGATAGACAAAATTTTGGGAACTATGCAGTAGTCATAATGACCACTACCATGCGAACCACTGAAGTTAATAGGCTCACTACCGACATCAATATACAGACTATATACTTGTACAATAAGAAATTATACGAGTATGACATGTAAAATTAAATTTAAATAATAAAATTAATATTAATTTTTTAAAATTTATTTTAAAATTGACATAATTCAGTTAAATTTTAAAAATAATAAATTTTATAACTTGTAATATTTTTAAAGTAATTTATGATATTTATAATTATATTAATATAAATTAAATGAATTCATATTAATTTTAAAATGTGTAAAATTTACTTTTAAAAAATCAATATTAATTTTATATCATTTAACAATAATATGTCATGTAGGTAAATTAAAAAAATCAAACGTTTTAAATTTAGTATAATTAATTGAACAATTTTACTATAATGAATAATAATTACAACAAATTCTTAATTTTCTCCTAAATTTATCAAATGACCTGTTACTATTGGATAATATAATATTCTAATTTTACATATAATTCTTATATAATTTACTCTGAATAATATTATGCTGACAAAAGATATTATAAAATATCATTCAAATAATTCATTGCCACTTGTAGTAATTTGTATTTGAATTATTGAAGCATGAGAACAAATATAGTTGAAAGCCAAACTTTAAACAAGAAGTAGCTGTAGCTCAGTTGGTTGGAACTCCTATGTAACGCATTCAAGGTCTTGAGTTCAATTCTCACTGACAGCATGCATTTTATAAAATAAAAAAAAATTAACTCGCGGGCGGGCCGGGCCAAAACGGGTCTGGCCAAAAACGGCCCACCTCTACGCGGGCTAGAATTATTAAGCCCACAACCCAAAATTTACGGGCGGGCCTGGGCCTGTTTTGCCAGGTCTAGGTATGATCTTGCTTCAAAAAAATAAAAGAAAAAGGTTTGGTATGATATCAACCTTGAGTCCTCTTGAGATATCAAAAAGCTTAAGATTGCAAGAAAACAAGGGCAGGAGTTCATGAAACAACATACAAGAAAAGAAGACACAAATTTTTAACTGGCAGGAAAACTAATTACAAGAGCATATCTTTCATCAAGGCCAATGTTTTGCATGAAAAAAACAGTCACTTGGACATTTGAGTAACAACTTCAACAAGGCTACTATCAATAAACAAGACTTTGCTCAATTTAGGTTCAAGATCAAAAAAATATGGAAAAAATAACTCGATGAATGCCCATTTTGGAAAAGAACCAAGAAAAGTTTTGTAGTCACCAACATGATTAGTTTATTTCCAGACAACTAAGTCGTGAAAATCATGAAGCAGGTGAAAGAGACGACAATACATGATTTCATTTATTAATAAGTTTGTCGAATTTAGCAATGCAATCTAATGCACGATCAAAATCACTCTCCAAGGCAATTGTAAACCGACAATAGCCAGGAATTCCAGTCCATGAAGCACTGTTTATGCATAGGCCAGTGGCCCTAAGAATGGCTTCCCATAAGTTTGGCCTTCCCACATGCTGCGATCTTTATTGAGCTTAATACTCTTGTCAATGTAAGCAGACGGCTTTGCTACCATTGAGATACTAGCACAAGCTTCAACCACCTCCCATCCATATTTCTCTAGAGTCTAGTGTACAAACAAAACAAAATTGAAATCACTTTAAAATTTCGTGCAAAGAAAAATTCTATGAAACTAGCAACCAAGTAAACATTCTAAAATAATCAGCTTATGAGGGGACACAGATTCATGGTTTAACAGGTTTAATTGCCATGACCTACAAACCTGAGTTGTTATAATTACAAGAACACAGAGACTACTTCTGTTTAAGAATCACTAGTATAGGCATAAAAGCTAAGGTTCTCAGGGTCGCAAATAGTTTATGCAAATTAACTGGCTAGAGGGGATGTTATCTTTTATCCTTCTTTGAATTTCTACTATTACTAGTGTATTTCTAGTTTATACTAAAAGATATGGGAGGATAGTCAAATTTGTTTGCTTTGATTTCCTTTTTCTTTCAAATAGTACACGTAAGAATCATGACTTAAACAAGAAGTCAAGAACCGTTCTTTTCAAGTGGTAGAGGGGTCAAAATCAAGCTAACAGCTGGTAATAAAAGAAGAAGATATATATATATATATATATATATATATATATATATATATATATATATATATATAATTTTTCTATTTTTTATTTGCTATTAAGAACATATAGTTACAATGAAACTATAAGCATGAGTATTCATGACCAATGAAGAATCTTTGTTAGAGACAGTTCTTACCTCCTTCAAATGCTTTGATCTACTTCCCAAAAGTTTTTTATGTGCTGTGACAGCACCTAGTAGGTCTCCTGCTTTCTGTTCTATAAGATCCAGCAATTTCTTTGCCATGTATTTAGTGGTGCTGTGAGGCTTGCTTCTCCCGGAAAAGCTATTAAATACGTCAACCAAAAAGGGCTGGTTTAGAACTAGAAACCCAGAAGTCAGCCCTCCTGTAAGCATTTTAAAAAACAATACTCCAAGAAGACACACACAGAAAGATGGCTTGGCAGAAGTCAATTTAGCTAAACTGGCCCCCAAATCGCAGCTACCCTTGAATTTGGACGTAAATTCTGGGCCTAAAAATGAAGTATCAATTATAACCCTTGCTCCATAATTAGCACAGATAGATAGCATGTTTTCTATCTCTGCATTGCTATAAAGTAAGCCATTGGGGTTGATTGTTAGACTAGAAGTGTACAGCCACGGCTTAGTCACAGTCCCAAGTACACTGGTAAGTTGTTTTTCTGTCAACTTAAACCCTACTTCAGAGGTGACAGGGATATTCAGGACATGAGCATTCAGAAATTTGGTAGCAGAAACATTGTTACCATTTGATCCAGATGGGAAGCACAAAGTTCTACTTCTTGGATGTAGCAGAGGACCAATTTGTTAAAAAGAGCCAGCAGGCAGTCTGCATACATGAATTCAACGTCTCTAACTGTTAAGAAACGATAGTTGCTCTTTATGAATAGTGAAATACTGGAAGTCACGTTGTCACGTTGTCACGTTCTGCCTTGCAAAACTCTCAAAGATAGCAGCCTCGACTGGAGTTGGTATAGGCAAAAAGCTTTGCTCCACATCCATATGAATCAGGGAAGAGTGATCTGCCTCACTGATAGACAACTTCGCATGAAAAAGGACTGAGATGGTAGAACTAGAAAACCCAATCATCTCACTGGCTTTTGCCTTTTCAATGTCTCTCTGGAGGACAAGTATAAAAAGTCAATTTGGAAAATACATTCTCAAGTACTATGGTGACTTAGTGAGGGGCTACCTGAATAATTTATAATGTATCTGGAAACATGTGAAAACCCTAGATTTAAAATGGAAGAAGGGATAACACTTGAAACTGAAGGAAGTGTTTAACTGTCCCTTTCAACTATCTTTTTGACTGATTATATGTTATTGGCATACACTAATACAATAGAGGGCTAAAGCTGCCCAGCCAATACTTTCTAGACAATGTGAACTGGTCAAATGGTAAGGTAAATACTATCGAAGGGTCATTATTTGCATAACTGTAACATTCTTTTTTTGTTAAGTTTAACTATAACTTTTTCAAAAGATCACGACCAAGAGATATTTTCTAAACGTCATCAACTTTTCACAAATAATCTAAACTTAAGTCCATACCTTCCAGCAGCTCGAATCATTGGCACAAAACTGGCCTTTATTAGAATTTCAAAAGCATTGTTTTTTGTCAAGTAAAATTTAAAAGTATATTAATAAATACCGTAGCAGTTTAAGTAAAACACCAACCTCTAAAGTTGGATATCAGGGAGCTGAAAGGCCAGAAGCTCATTAAAAAGGCAACCATAATAGTATTGACTAATCGGTGCAGTATTCCCCTGTAATAGTTCCATGGTCTTGGATAGTACTTTAAAGATGGTCTCCTCTTCTGAGACCACAAAAGCTACTTCCAAATCTGAATAAACCTGTAGATAATTTTTTGGATACATCTATTACAAAATATATAGTATAACTACAATAAGCTAGAGGATTTAATTGATTCAAATGAATTGAATTGACTACTTTGATTGTTTAAATTCATGAGATGGCTGCACATTATAAATCAACTCAGATACCATAGCAAATCATATGGAGAGAGAACATTACTTTAATTTTTAATAACCCACATATTATTGCTGCATGCGGGGGAAGTGGAGCCCCAGCAAGGTATTTCAGTACCCCATATGAACTGGGGAGGCTGGATAGCTCAAATTGGTCTGATATGTCTAAGAAAAGATGAGAACCAATTTCCCTTATAGTACCTAAGAGGTGCTCAAAAGCGGAATTGGTAACAGCCTCAAATTGAGCCATCCCATTAACTACAACCTGTAGGGGCTTCAACTTCTTTATCAGCTCTATCATTAAATCTGACTGGCATGGAGCTTCAATAACAATGATTGCATCTATCGTAGGCTTAGTAGTTTCTGTTTTCTGTAGAGAATGCCACAGAGAGAACAAATTATTCAAGAATACCACGGGGCAGTCGAACACCCATATAAACGAAATCATTTATCAGTTTACCATAGCCTCTAGACAGAATTTGTCTTTGAAGGTATATCATGCCATTAAAAAAATAACAAATTATTGAAAAGATAATAGATTTGTGTTGTATACTTAAGGCTTCACAAATATACCATACCTCCATAGTTAGAAATGTTAACCATTGCCTTGGTAATTGTCTAGTCAGATTTTCATCAACAATTGCTAGCCGGGGTGAGAATAATCGAAGAGCATTCTCAATTGCCACAGCTCTTGAAGGAAATACAACAACTCTTGTAGAAGAGTTGAGAATAAAAAAGTCACGAATGCATACTTTGCAGATGACCTCACAGGTAGAAAAAAGCATGAAATATGCTGCCAAAGTTAAAGTTGTGAAAGCAAGAGTTCATTTTGATTCTTGAAAAGAAAACGGAACAACTCAAATAAAATATGCTTGCCATTGGTTCTACATCCTTCTATTCTTTTTCATAACAGGACCACAGGTTGATTGTTAATGTATTATAAAGAAAACTCACCTTGTACACATAGACATTAGGGATGTGAGTCTGCCATTTCAGAGGTGGCGATATGACATAAACAAATTGAAATCATTTCAAATACCAAAACAAATGTGGAATTCCTTTACTTGATGAGATAACCAATATTAATTAATTCTTCACCAAATAGTGCCTTTACAAAATATGATTATACCGTACTGTTATAAATATCCATACGAAAGAAGTGTCATTTCAACCAAACAACTAGAGATGTTTTTGGTGAATGCTTTCTCAGATAATAGTCATTTAGTGATCTCAACCTAGATATGGTTTCACTTAATACTCTACCTTTTGTTGTCTGGTACATGCTGTAGTTATACGTAAACTTTTTACATAAAAGTTCATTTGGCGCCAATCAACTGACGAACATATCTTTTTTCAACTCTTCTACAGTCAATATATATATATATATATATATTTCAATGAGGTTTGTAAGCTGGTAGGGATGGACATATAAAACATTCTATTCTCGTGAAGAATAGAATGTGTTACATTCTATCATTGGCAAGTTCATGGTTGATACATGCATTTGATGCATCACTCACTTTTTTTGGGTTAACGTGGCTTTTCCTTAGAACTATGCATAGAGCAATACTGCACTATTCTAGAACAGATAAAACAGATGACCAAATTCAAATAGTTGAAGCATCAAGCAAAAAACCTAAATAACAGAATGGTCAATGCCAAAACATAATTAATGAAAAATTACAAAGGAAGCCTTCTTAGCTTCGCACTAATATGAACGTGGTGATAGGCTTTAAAAAAGCCTGCAATGAGACTATGGAAATGTTTGCTTCCTGCAGGTGGTTCATATGGGAAAAATGAATTCTCTTTTAGAACACTGGAAAGATAAGCCAGGAAAGGAATCTTCTCATCAGCCACAGAGTCATCTTCAAATGATAAATCTAAAGAATTGCTGATCTCGTGGAACCCCATTTTGAGAAACTCAAAATTTTTCTTAACCTATCAATTTAGCGATAAGTATTCTATTCAATTTCTGCTCACTAATGCTACAACCATCCCTGATACCACTCATAAATTGTGCACCTGCTTTGGTTGACGAAGTTGACAGCTGTAAACTGATAAAGCATGAGAAATATGACCACCAGCCTTTCCATAGCCCATGCTGTTCGAGCACGTATTGGCTGATCTTCAACTAGCCCAATGAAGAACTCAAAATGGTGTGGACTATTCTTCTCAATTTCAACTAAAGCTAATATATCTGCGTCACCTGCCAGCAACAACAGAATTCAGAAGTGTGCAATTCTGGTGTAGATGTCATTTTCGCTAAAAGGGAGATTACTTGCCTGAAGAATTTTAGTCTGCCAAAGCTTGTTAACACAGACACTACAGCGTTCAAACAAGCGTTTACATACACCTTATCTTGGACGACCTCCCATGCTAAAAATCATAATTCCCATAGGCTTGATCACAACAATTCCTTCTTCAACTGCTCTGACAATTAGACCTAAGCCAAAATGCTCCTCGACAAATCCCTGAAAAGAACAAAAGATAAAAGCTATTAATCATTAAGGTAGCAGCAAGAAATGTAGTCCAATCTGAAAATGAGCTGTAACAAGAGGACGGCGCATCAGTTATTCCCGCTCAGTACTAATATGGATGAGGTGAATGCATTTACATTGAATGCAGATATAGGGTTACACTGCAAGAAACAGAAGTTTGAAAAATTATTGAATCAAGATCATTACCATTGCACTGAATTAAGCAAGAGAGACTTTTTGGATATTATTTTCTCAAATTCTTTCTAACCTGCTCTAGCAACTATGTTAACAAGTAGTTCGGACAAGGGTTAGTTGAGTTGTTTTATTTGATTGCGTACGAAGCACTTATGTCAGTGAAAATCATTATTACCAGGGAAAAAGAAAAGGGCATCATTCAACCAATGCAAGTTAGAAAACACTACGCAAATAAGTAATCTAGACTTGAGAATAAACATACAAAATCCATTCAGATACTTTGAATAGGACTTCAGTATTTCAGATTGAAAATTCTTCCCACTCCATTTGCATGACAATCCATCAAAAACTTTAAACAGAAACCTTCTAACAACATTTACTCGTAGGGCCAAACATTTATTTCCCTCCAGTATAAAGATCAATTATTTCTTTTCTTTGACTTGTCAAGAAAGAAAACAATATAAACGTCACCATTTTGAAATAAGCTAAAAAAATTGATATCCACAGCCTTCAATTGCTATCATGCCAACTACAACAAAATACCCACCAAATAACATCAGAATAATTAAATTATTTACAAACCTGAAGTGCACAATAGTTGCTCAAAGAATGTAGAAACTCCTCACTGGCATTTTCTGTAATCAACTTGGACATTGCATCTGGATTTGGATTAAGAATCTGCAAGCAGAAAAAAGTGAAAGGAAAATTTAAATAAAATATAATAATTGGTTATAAGAACAATTTCTTAGATAAAAGAAGAATATTTTTTTAGAAATGATAAAAGGAACAAGAGGCAAAGAGGACAAGAAGTCCTTTTTACCAACCAAAGAATTAAAACTGCAAGATCCTAAAAATAGCATCCTCACAAAAGCACCCACCGGTGAAGCCCATAAAACTTCCAATCAGCAGCCAGAAAATGATTCTAGCAATTTATACAACTTACATTATCTTAAACAAAAATGGTAAAAACAAACATATTTCATGAAACATAGCACTGATCATAATACCTGTGGTATACAACCAACAATTCGTTCAAGCTCTATATGATTATCTCTGCAATAACCTAAGAGATCAGATTCGTAAAACTCTACTCTATCAAGTAAGGTTTTCTTCTCATCATCATAGATGGGTTGACCATTCTCATCCAAAGCATTCAAATACAAGTTTATCCAAGCAATTCACTGCTCTTAGATTTATATCAAGGCCATATACCTGAGTGATGTTATTGGATAATGTTAGAAATCTCCCAAAGGTTCATATCAACTACGACACTCAACTTTAGTAAAGTATCTTTACCCCCACTATAAAATTACAATGTCATAAAAATCTATTATGTTTTTATAGATTTGTAATAGAATACTGTGCCTGAGTGCCATGAATCATGCCACAAGTATTCTTGCTTGATTTACAATTAATACAATAACACACGAAAAACCCACAAAAAGAAGAATCAATGACTCTAACACAGTGGGATAAAAAGAATTATAAACCTTTAAAGGAGCACACTTTTCAGCAATAGCAATGGAAATCCATCCATTTCCACAACCAAGCTCAGCAACTGTCGTGTCTTCAAACATAGAGGCCGGATGTCTATTCAGTCCCTCGTAGAAAGTAAAGGACCAGTCGTCCGACATAAAGATGCTTGGTATTATCATCGTTGTAAATTTTTTCTTCTTTTGGTAACCTAATAAGGCAGATGATACTCCATGCACAGGGAGAAAACAATTTTGAAGTACGTAATTCTATCTTTGTTCATTCCGTTTGACGAAATGAAACAATTCAATATATATACACAAAATATGTCTCAGTCCTCATTTTTTTTTTAATAAAACACACTTTCATTCATTTTCCCGAGGTGGAATAAATTTGTGAGCCTAATTGCTTAGTGATATAATTGGTCCACAGTCCACATATGACCAATCGAAAAGAAAAGCAACAACATTTATTTGAAAATAATCTTATTATATTATATGATTTCGAATTCGACATAAAGTTGTTAATTTTCTATTGTATTTATTTTCGCTTGTGTAACTTTATTTAAATCTTTATAGAAAATATGGAAATTTTATTTTATTTGAAGTGCATTTTTTTTTATACAAGACTTAGATTGATTATTTGCATAGTTTCAGTCATATATGACGTCGTGTTAAATTTACGATTATGAAATCTATGAATACATGAACATTGATTAGAATTATAAAAGATCCAATTTATTACATATTTCTTCAAGAAGATTACTGCTGATACTGCATAGTTGCCAATTAAAAACTCAACGTAAATATTCACAATATATATCATTTTTCTTATTTATAATAATGATGATAGTTATGTGTTATGGGATTATAATATGTTTTCCGAGATAAGGCTACAGAAAATTAATACTTTAATTTTAGTTTCAATTGAGATTGTTTTTAAATTAAAAGTTCAAAAAATAGTATTCTTTGTTGGTCAGATTTTAATAAAACCAGCTCCTTAATCTCATGAAAAGCCTGTCTTGTTTTAGAATTATTCTATTTTTGAATATTTTGTAAGGATGTTGGATGGAGTAATTAATTTTAATTTTATAATTAAATTACATGGTTGATAATTATATTATATTAAATTAATATCTTAATTATAATAAATAATAGATTAATATATAATTGATAATGTGAGTAAAAATGTTTTTGTCCTGATTTTAAATAAACTTTTTACTATGAATTGGGCAAAACTTGACTGGGCTTATATTACATGAGGCCCAGACCAATAGCTCAGGGGCCTACAATTGTGCACAATACCATAGGTTGGTTCACAAGCCCATTCTGCTTAGTTTACTTTCCATAGTCTGTTTACTTTCTTATTAACTCTGCCATTCCTCTTCTCTAATATATATTCCTGAAAATTCTCCAGGAAAGTAAAAGGAGCTGGAAAGCGAGGAAACAAGAAACAGAGGAAGACAAAGAAAAATTGACCAGGTCTCTCTCTCCTCTCTATTGTAATAAATTTGGAACCGCATGTTCTTGTTTTTCAACTATGTAACTGATGAGATTTTGTTCAAATTAAGACAATTTTGCTGTGAATTGGAGGTGGGTTGAAATTTCATGTGTTAAGTATGAATTATGAACCGTGGTTATGATTTATTGGACTATGATGGGTTTTACCACGTTTGTGATTTTGGTGTTCATATTAAGAGAATTTTACTGTTGATTCATAGTGGGTATTTGAACTTTCATGTGCTGAATATGAATTATGAACCAAGATTCATGCTTTATTGGATTGTGATGGTTTGATGATGTTTTTGATTTTTATGTTCAAATTAAGAGAATTTTTCTGTTAATTCGTTGTGGGTATTTGAAATTTCTTGTTCTAAGTATGATTTATGAAACAAGATCATGCTTTATTGGATGTTATTATGAGTTTGATCATGTTTGTGGTATTGGTGCTCAAATTACGAGAATTTTCCTGTGAATCATAGTGGGTATTTTTAAATTTCATGTGCTAAGTATAAATTATGAACCAAGATTCATACTTTATTGGATTGGGATTTGTGATGGGTTTGATCACGTTTGTGATCTTGATGTTTCCTGTTAAAGTATTTTTATGTGGATTAATTGTAATATGTAGTCTTCTAAAGCATCAAGATGCTTACAAAACTTTACTAATGCTAACAGACTTAAGTTCAACTTTGGAAATAATATTTTAATGAGTAATTTTCTTGATTTGACTGTGTGAATCTCCTAAATGATTTGTAGTAAGGTTATGGGGGCTATCAGTCAAGTGCTTATTGCGTAAAGCCCGAAAATGTTCTGTGTTTCTTTGGCCCTAAAATTGTAGTGCTTGCCAAAAACATCCCCCTCCCTATTTTACAATTGAGTTCAGATTTTGATTGTATGCTCTAAAACTTTGTAATCATTACATTCTGTTGAAATTATTAGTGACATGTAAGATTATGAAATACTTTTTATTCAAGAAGCTATATGATAATCAAATTTGGATTGAGAAATTAAACTTAATCCTTCATGGCCAGAGTTGGAGACTTGGAGGTCTAGCTATAGATAACAACAGGAGGAGGAAAAACATTTAGATTTCTTGTTCCGCCTTTACGTATCTTCTCCCAAGGTTAAACAAACCGATGTAGATATTTAAAAAAAAAAATATGTTGTTTAATATGATAATACCAATAATAACCCAATTTTGAGCACGTTACTTTCAATATTTGAATGTGATTTTTAAAAAATAAATAAATTAGTAAGCTCTTATTTTCTAGCAATAAATATAATAATTTTAATTATAAAAAAGTGGGGCTGATTGTTCTGCTGTCTATAATCCTTACCATAGTTGTCAAATTGTGATTCGTATCGTGTATCGAAAACATCTGTATTATGTTTCAAGTATCGTACGATATGAAACGAAAGGGAAAATGTGGTAATATAAATTTAAACATATAAAAAACACAATTTATTAGACAATCAAATATATTAACTGACTATATATTAAAGTAGTCAAGTAAATATTATTATAGACTAAAATTATAGTTTAAAGTTAAATAGTAGCCAAAATACTCTAAATTGATTTATTAGATATTGTTTTAGTAATTTTTATAGAGTAGCAGGAGAAAACAAAAAGTCAAATTCATCTTTAAACTATAAAACAAAAGAGAATAATTCAAATTAACAAGTGGAGAATCTGTGGAAAGTGACGTTTTACAAATAAATCGACATTTTGTAGAAGAAGATGCGAAACTCTAAAAAGTGATTAAAGACTCATCAAACGATGTAAAATATGTTAACGCTAAAAAACCTCTTCATTTGAAATAGAAGGCTCAAAATTATTTTTTTTACTCTTTTGGATTTGCATAAAAATATTTTCAAGTCAGTTGTTAACTTTAAAAAGTATCGTACATTGTATCGTATTGTAAGATACGTATCATAACTTAATCATATGATACGGTATTATTTTCGATTCACCCTGCGATACATATTGAATTGTCACTCTATCGTATAGTACAATTCTAATAACTATTCATTACTTTCATAAATTATTTATATTTACGTATTTTACAAAGTTGACACAACAGAACTAAAAAGTTATATCAATTTTTTATTAGAAAATGGCATTAATACAAATAGGTGCTCAGAAATTTAGATAAGAAAAAGTGAAAAACTGAAATTATTTAAAAGAAGAGATAAATTGTAAAAGAAACAGAAAAGCTCAAACTTAACGAGACTTGGCTTTGGGATGTGAGAGAAAAAAAGTTGACAAAAACATAAAATGAGCATTCGGAGTCTGGTGATAATTGATAGGGGCCTTTTAAGGTTTAAGTCGTGGATTCAATCTTCATGAATTTCATAATGATCTCCTTTAAGTCCACCTAAACATAGTTTACAACTTATCCAATATGCTGAGTTAGTGGGATATTTAGTACAGTTAGTGGTTACCCATTGAACACTCGAAGTGGGCTGCAGGCTTCACCATCACCAAGATTTTTTTTTAAAAAGTTGTAGTCACGTGAACTTATACTCCTTCCATTCCACAAAAGAGTCGCATTTGATTTTTTTTTCTTAGCTATTTTCGAAATCCTAAAATTCAATATTGATGTGAATTTGTTTGATTTTAATTAATGCAATAATTAATATTGTAGACTACTTAAAAAGTATTACTAAGTACAAAATTGTTATTTGAGAAATTAAAATAAATTCACATCACAATTTTAATTTTAGGATTTCACTAATTAGCTAGGATTAAAATTAAATGAGATCCTTTTTGTGGAGCGGAGGGAGCAAAATATTTACTATTTCTACTCTTTTTTTTAAAAAAAATAAGTAACTAAATGTTTATCGAACTCATCATGGTGCATTTATATATAGAAAAACCCAATTCTTCTTTTCTTTACCAAATTACACTTTGTTTGGATTGAGGGGAATAGACTGGAAAGGAAATGAAAGTGGATGGAATTGTAATATTATGTTTGCATTGGCTTTTTAATTTGGAAGGAAAGGAATAAAAGAGAATACGATGATTGTTTTACCCTTAAAGGATCCATTTTTGTTTCTTTCCAAGTGCGAGAGGAATAGAAGGGAAAGGAAAGGTTAGCTTTAAAGAAAATTTTTATATTGACTTTAGCACCCTTTTCATTCACAGAAGAGAATAAATTAAAGACTCCTCGGGTTGTTTATTAGGCATATAAAAGCTCATTCTTCAATCGGTTTTTCTTTGTGCTGCTCAAACTCCTGCAACAGCGGCCGTTGATATCCAGTGATAGCTTCAATTGCTCTGTACCAAGGTATGCTCTAAATTACTCGATTACTAAGAGTCAAAGCAACTGAATTAATTACTTATCGCTGAATCATGATTGTAATGCATTATTTATTTTCTTTGCCAATCTTTCTCATATTCATAACTTGCTATGAGAATATATTGGAGTAAAATTTTATTTCTTAAACTTGGGTTTGTGAGTTATTTTTTATTGGGCTGTTGAGCTCAACCCTATTATTTATCATTTCAGATTGAGATACCAGATGTAGCAGTTTTGGTGATATCATTGGAGCCTAGTGATGTGAATCTGTTTGGAAACACTAGAATTATAATCAGTCAACTTATGACAACCCTTTGTTGTGTGTTTGGAGTCACTAAGAGTCTAAGACAATATAATATATATGGGTTGTTCCACTTTCTAATCTTTTCCCCTTTCTTTCTGTTTCTCTCTCTCTTCCCCCCTCCCCCCGTGCTCTTCTCATCTTCTTCCTTTTGTTTTTATTTTAGCTTTGTGTGTGTGTGTATATATATATATATATATTTGTATTTATGTTTCAATATGTGGGTGAGTCTTTATTTTATTTATTTATTTTCATTTATTTCTATTCTCTATTTTATCCTTTTTTTATATTATATTGTTTATTTTGTTCCTTGTTTTTCTACTTTTAAGCTTACGTATGTAGGGTTGCTTATGAAATTCATTTTCGGCCACTGCCAACAAACTATAATAAAAAGTGTTGTTGAGTTGAGTTGCACTCTTGATAATTCTGGACGGAATTATAAACAAACTGGTACAACTTGCTATTCGACTTAACTGTGAGCTTAATCTGAGTTTGAACAATTCTTTTGGCTCGATGATTGAATGGTTCAAACTCAACTTTACTTATCCAAGCTTAAATAAGCTTGTATAAGTTCAATTAAATATTAGTAGTCTATATTTTATATCCAAAAATATATACCAACAGTTTATTTATTTTAGATTCTGGGTAAGAGCTCGAATTGACTAGTGAGATAAAATGTGAATGAACTCGATTCAAACTCGAGGTTCAAAAATCCCATACTTGTCCAGACTTGATTACGATCCTAATTTTTGACCAACTTAAATGTTTGTGCATTAATATCCAATAATTTTGTTCTATGTTATGTGATGTATCATTTAGCTTCAGAACCTTCTTTCAACTATTTTAATGAGTGTTTTTTAAGTGAATAAATGTAAATAATGCGACATAGTTGCTAAGTAGATTGCATCAAATACTTTTTTTTTACTTGCTACTATTAAAGGCAGTGCTAGTGCATGCCAAGTCGGACTTTCCATGAATCAAGGCAGGATTGTGTCAAACTGAGGAGCAAAGATAAGTCATTACTTCTCTAAAAAGGTATAATGTGTTGGGAAAAAATTCTGGAAGCTTAAACTATTGAAGATCAAGTTGGAAATCATATTAATGATTTAAGAAATAGCAGATTCTTTTAAATTGTTGTTCATCGTTCAAGGATAACCTTAAACTTCCTGACTTCACAATATGGATAACTATAATACTACAATTTTGTAATGCATGCCAACTTTCAATGTTTTGAGGAAGTATCATGTCAAACAGAGGACTTGAAATTACTTACTTTTACGGATTTATTTTTTAATATTTTCTTTTGTCCATACAGGAGCAAAGTGCGGATGCATCTTCGAGGTTTTCTATGTAGACTTTTGGCTAGAATTGCTGTGGCTTATAATCTCATCCCCCCTCCCTTTTCGTGTTGTTTATGCTTCCACATTTTGCCGTGACCTTATCCTTCTATATCTTATGTTTTAGTTGCTTCTAAAGTGATTTATATGAGCAAGTGTATTTCTTTACATGTTTGTGTAGTGTAAAACATTTTTAATTAATAATCTGATTAGTTAAATGTTCTGACAGTTACTTCTCTTTTTTTCAGAAATCTAGCAACATTATGAAAACTTTGATAAAACGAGCAACATGATGCTCATTCAGAAACCTGAACTTAAAGCTGACCAGTTACTGGATTAGAGCTTACTTGTACAAAATTTCGATACTGTACCTGCCAATAACCCGGATGATTACGGGTAAGAATGGCCCTATGTAGAAGCAAAAGAGGTAGAGAGCATACATCACCAATGATGAATAATGAGAAGATGACCAAAAAGATGAAGAACGTCACTGAAGATGAAACAACGGAAATGGTGAGTGGATTTCGTTTGCCCGTCTTGGAACTGCCTATACAGATATTATATGATATAATCTCAAGACTTCCTCTGGAGACAATATTTAGTTGCAAATGCGTATGCCGAGTATTCCTTAATATCATCAAAGATCCTTTTTTTACCAAAATTCACCTTACCAAAGCACCAAGTACCAGTGCCGCACTTATTGTTCAAGAAGATGAACTGCCCTTTGGGAATTTCCATCCATACATGCTAGACCTTGATGACACCCCGGCCAGATCGTCCCGCAGCAGTGATCATCATCCTTGTCATCAGCATTTTCTTTCTCGGCAGAGTCATGGATTAACCCAGAGAAATGTCAACTGTTGCTTTTTTAAAGGTAATGCGACTCTAATTAGCTCATGTAATGGATTGCTTTGTTTATACTCTCCTGCATCTGGGGAACCTCTATATTGCATTTGCAATCCTATAAGTGGAGAATGTATGGCTCTTCCTCCACCAATTTCATCAACTTCAGGCTATACGTACCTCAACCATTCTGGTTTTGGTTTCTGTCCGAAGACTAACAAGTACAAGGTCATTCGGTTCATGAGCTTTACATCTTCTGATCCCTTCATGGTCTCAACTTTGAGAACAGTAGCGTTGTTGCACACGGTGGGCACGAAATCATGGAGAAACATTGGGAATGCCCCATGCCCAGAAACACGAGGATCCTTCGATTCTCTTCTGTGTAGCTCTCTTCATTGGATTACTAACAGTCATACAACTTCTGATTTAATATATTCATTTGACCTAGAGACAGAGAAGTTTCGACCTGTCCCTGTGCCTGCTCACTTTGGTCCTGAATACATAAGTAAAATCTCGTGGATCAGCGTTGGGGTTCTAGGAGAACGCCTTTGCGTATGCTATACTCTTGGTGATGCTCAATTTGAGGTTTGTGTGATGAAGGAATATGGCGTTCGGGAATCTTGGATTAAAGAGTTTGTAATTGACATAAAGTTCTACTGCGGCGTGCAAGTGGAGGACTTGCAGCAACCAATTAAATTTTTGAATAATGGGGAACTTTTGCTCATATCCAAGTTCAATTTTCTTGTTTCATATAGTCCTCAAAAAGGGACTTTTAGAGAGATTAAGAAATTGGGAGATTGGAAGGCTGAAGCTATCGCTCATGTTCCAAGCCTCGTTTCCCTCAAGACTGCAGTGCTGGGAAAAAATCTGAAAGTTGAAAAGATCAAGTTGGAAAGGCCAATGCAGCTATGAGATATAGCTGCAGATTCTTGCATGAAGATATTGCGGACAGCTGGAGACTCCTTGTTCCTATTTTATGGGTATGTTTCATTTTTCTCTTGATTTTAAATTTTAGGGAGTTTGTAAGAGAAATCTCAACATATGCTATTTGTTGGATTTGATCTGCTTGTTGAAATAGACAGATGATGATTTTTGCAGTGTAATGTGCATTTCTGAGTGTCATTTTAATTTGGACAGGACAAGCTATATTATATAGAACTAGAGTAACATTTTTTTCCCAACTTTTTCAGCTGAATAGATGCTTGATGCTGTCCAGAACTTGAACTATAAACATGAGATGGAGTCATTATTTTTAATCTCTTCTTAATAGGTGGAGTGCTCCCTTATTTATATTTCTATGCTTTGTCTTAATATCGAGATAAATGCATAATTACATAACCTCCAGAACTGTGTTTTGATATCAAAATGTGCAACACTTGAGCTTTTGGATGTGGTTAATGATCTAGTTAGATGAATTTTTTTTGAGCTTCTATTATGGTCATTTGAGTTTTTTGTTAACTAATTTTGCACTCCTTTTAATGGTTTTATTTTATAAGATTCTTACTCTTAAAGGAGAAACATTTAATAAGTAAGATTGTGTTGTATATGTATGCCATTTTATTATGTTGTATGACATTTACCAAGCAAAATTATGTTGTTTTATATGTAAGATTATGGTTTTATTATGGCCTTCCAAAATAGCCAACTGAAGGAAAAGAGTGTTAATATGAATTTGGAGGAATAAGAATCGTCGGTCATATGACTCTTTTATTCTAAGAGTTAGGGGGTGTTTGATAAAAATTAAATGAAAAAATTCAGAATATTTAAGTAATCTGAATGAAATAGATTTCTGAATACTGAATAAAAAAAATTGTTTGATAAGTGATATGTCTGAAAAACATATTTTTACTATTTTACTCATCTGAAAAAATTCAAAATCATTGTAAATTTATATAATATATATATATATATATATATATATATATATATATATATATATATATATATATATATATATATATATATATATATATTACTCTATTCAGTTGGGATTTAACCATTCAGCAAAAAAAATTAGACTTAGTCATTCAGCCCAAAAATCTTACTGATTCAGTTATTCAGTTTCATTCAACTCTAAACAAATGTACTGAATAGTTGACCGATTTAACCATTCATTCTCATTCAAATACTATCAAACAGTCCTTAGACCACCTAAGATAGATTTCACAGGGGTAGAAGAGACTCCTGCAGAAGGAAGCACAGTCAATTTTCTCCCAGTGACTTGTTATTAAAACGATATTATTTCAAGTATGATGCCCAGTGTGTGCGCCTAGCTAGGACAAGGGAGCGGGAAGATTATTTAAAAGACCAAAGCATGCATTATTATTGTTACATAGCAAAATACTGTGATAAACAGTAAGAAAATTCGAACTAAGAATTAGAGAAAGCTAACTTAGAGTAGTCCAAAATAACTACTGTAATTATTTTCTCTTAATTATTAGTTTTCATAATGGCCGGCTAAAAGAGAGGGAGAACCGTACGTACCGGAGGACGTAATAAGAATTAGCTAGAGAAATTAAGCTAATTAACTAACTAAAATTTCATATAACAATAGTAATTAAGAAAGACTGCATGCTAATTACGAAAGCTAGATTTCATCTAATCATGCAGCAGGCAGGCGGGGGAAATATACAAAAATGTAGCTAACTAAGGAACCAAATAATAAATTTAAGCTACTATTGAACAAGAATTAGTAAGTAAGAATTAACAATAATTAATGACAATAGTATGAATTAATTCTAGACAATGCTTGCAACAATTAATGATAAAGACAATGCATGAGCAAAATAATTAAGCTGATGGATGTCGCATATATAGCATGTGCAGAGCACAAAAGACCCATCATCAATCGAATCTTAAGTCAAGGAGTAATTATTCAGAGTTCCGAGGGTATAATTATTCAGAGTTCCGAGGATAGGATTAAGTGGTGCTTCTCACCAATCACATGCTATCATTTCAGCTCGGGTCCAGATATGAGGTTAGCGTAGTGCTCCCAGAGTACTGAATAATTTTTTCAGGTCGAGACCAACCTAGCATTGCAGTACTAGCTTAATTTCTGAACTCCTCGCAGGAGGAATGAACTATTTTATATATATTGCTAACAATTACATATAGCATCTTCTTAATTTGCATGAAACTCAATCAAACAAAACAAGAAAGACTCGTTAGCAATATGTTGTACCATCACTAAAAAAATTAGAAATAATTTTCTGACGACCAAGACTCGTTGCAATTAAAAATTACCCCAAGAACCAAAAGAAAGAGAGCTAGCTAGGGATTACAAATGAAGGCAGGGGCGGCTACAGGTTTTTACTATTAAAGTTCGAGTTTGATTTTTTTTTATAAATCATGAATGATTAAGTGGTGATTTTTAACCATAAATGATAATATGAAACTACCGAGTTAACTCGGTGAGTTCTTTAATTAATTAAAAATTGAACTAAGTCTACCTTTTAAATATGGCTATTGATTATATATATTTCAATATTTATTAATACATTCTTTTGATGTTTGTGTACTTTTATTTCAGAATTTAATTATAAAATTATTTTTTGTCACACGCACGTATACTGTGTGTATAGATACTAGTTGTTATTGGCAAATATATATTTACTTTGATAACATAATCATTTTTGTTACGAGAATATCATCTACCTAAATAAAACATCTTCTCCAAAGTTTGGTAACAAATGAATTATTGAATTAGATATATTACAACCAGTGAACTTGTTGATTAGCTTTTCAAACAGAAGCTTGTCATGTGTAATTATTTTTTATCTAGCTTGTGAGAGACCCTGCCGCCTGAGACATTGTCTTAGAAATCAGAGCAATTTGTTCGAAAGAAATTATAAAGTTTCTTCTCAAATCAAACCCTTCATTTATCCCTTTCACAGCCTACATAAGTTTTCAGAATGCCCAGAAAGAAGACAGTAGTAGTAGTACGTGTTAAGCAAATGCTTTATCGAAAACCACCAAGCCAGTGAGCTAAAAGAGTTTTCATTTCACCAGCGCATTCACCTACACAATCCAAAAATCAATATTAATGAAAAATTAAATCTAAGTATTATCTTTGCAATTCTGCAGGAATCAGCAGCTTTATTCAAATATAAAACAAGCAGTTGTCAAAACATTTTCAGACTATATTAGAAGAATCTGAATCAAAAGTTACTGATGAACTATTACCATCTTTTTTTTTTTTTTTTTTTTGAAGAAAACTGAAATGATAAAATGATCAGAACTATATTTCTACAATACTCTTTCATGCAAATAATTGACATTAAATATTAATAACACGCATCATAAGTTCTTTCTAGATGCCTATTTTAATTGAAAAGCTAATGAAAATCAATTGAATCTTCCACCTTGACCTATCAGCAATGGATTCCAGTTGTCTTTCATACTTCCAACCATTATATTTGAAAGAGAAAAATGGGGAACAAAACGCACTAGGAAATGACAACTATGCCCACGAACTTTGGGATAAATATGGGCTGCAATGTGTCTTTTTGCAAGATAAAGGGTACTTTGTTTTCAAATTCTCTAAGCTTGATGAGCGAGACAATGTTATGGCCTTGGGTCCCTGGTATATTTCAAACAAGCTTATTATCCTCAAACATTGGAAGGAAGGTATAGACTTTAATTCTGAAGCATGTACCAAAGCTCCAGTATGGCTGAGTTTCCTTGCTAGTGCCATTGGGAGACCTATTCTTGTAGATAAGATTACTAAAAAGCTCAAACCCATGTCATTCGCGCGTATGTGTATAGAAATTACTACCTCCTCTTCACTTCCCTCTAAGCTGGAAGTTACAGTTTTGGATGAAGAATCTGACACAGAGAAAAGTGTCATTGTTGATGTGGAATATCAGAACAAGCCTCAGTTGTGTAGTCACTGCAAGTCCTTTGGGCATTCTTTTATTAAATGCCCAAAAACTAATTACAGATGGGTACCCAAGGCTACTTCTAAGGATCCTATTCATGAAGGTATCACTCTTATTGTTGATCTTGATAATTCTGCCTCTATTCCAGGCCCTTCTTTTGTTCCTGGGAATTTTACTCAGCCTCACCAAGTCATGGAAAAGGCTTTTGATCCTGAACAAAGCTGGGTTACAATTTCCAAAGGTTCAAAGCTAGTTTCCCATTCTTCTACTGTTGTGAATACTGAGTTGGTTACTGCTGATAACCCCTTCTCCCCTATATCATCTGCTATGGTTTTGGGAGATGGTCTTCCATCTGATATAGATTCTACCCCAAGGCCTAACCCTTTAATGGACAAACTAAAGATTATTGATGAAAAGGAGGGCAGAGATCTGGAAAATAAAGCTAGAAACTTCCCTAAAGGTGTGAAGAAATCAAAAAAGAAGAACAAAGGAGGGGGAAGTTTTCTTAAACCCCAATCTTAACCTTTTGATTCTATGGTTAATTTTTGTTCTGTGAATATCAGAGGTGTCAATAAGAAACCAAAGCATGACAGTGTTAAAAAGTTTTTGAGCAAACACCTTCTGTCTTTTGTAGGAATTCTAGAATCTAGAGTTAAAGCTTCCAAAGCTAATTTTGTTGCTCATAGGATTCAAAATTTCTCAAATTGGGAGTTTAACTATGACTTCCACCCTAATGGTCGAATTTGGGTAAGATGGGACCCTAATTTTTGGAATGTTAATATCATTTCCAGGTCTACTCAGTTTATTCATTTTTTGGTTCATGCTGTGAATTCTGATTTCTCTGCTTACATTATTGTTATTTATGGGCTTTACACCCCTTCTGAGAGGAGGCCCCTTTGGAGGAGTCTTAAATCTATCGCTTCCACTGTTGATAAGCCGTGATGCCTTATAGGTGATTTTAATGTGATATTATCCACTTCTGAGGTTGAAGGAGGTGATAATTCTTGGGACATTGGTATCCAGGAATTTAAAGACTGTGTTGATGAGATAGGTGCCACTGACCTTAGAGCTACTGAGCCTTTTCTAACATGGTGGAACTCTCATATCAGGGATCCAACCTACAAGAAGCTGGACAGAATCATGGTGAATCATATTTGGCTATAACAATTTACAAATGCTAATGCAAAATTTGTTCCTAGAGATCTTTCTGATCATTGCCCTGCAGTTCTTAAAATAGGTATGAATGTTCCTCACTTTCCTTAGTCATTCCAGTATTTTAACTTTATGATGGGCCTGGATAATTATAATAGTATTGTCTTGAAGGCTTGGAATATAACTTTTTATGGTAGTCCTCTTAAAATTCTTGCTGCAAAGCTTAAGTCTGTTAAAAATGCCCTGGTTAAGCTCAACAGAGAAGTTGGGAACTTAAGCTCTAATGTTAAAACTGCTAGAGCTAACCTCCATGACACTCAAATTGCTATTTCCCTGAACCCTTTTGACCCTATTCTCCTGGATCTGCAAAGAACTCAATCTGATGTTCTATGGGCTACTCTATTAAGAGAAGAAAAATTGTTTAAACAAAAATCTAAGATTCAGTGGTTGAAAGAAGGAGACAAAAACTCAAGATTCTTTTTTAACTCTATGAGAAATAGGTGGAACCAAAGTAAAATCTTCTCTACAAGATGAAAATGGGAACATGGTCTCTGGACATATTGAGGTTCAAAACATTGCAATCCAGTATTTTAGCAATCTATTAGGGTTTAACATTGATTCTTCTCTTCTGAAGCTAAGATACCTGAATCTATCATTTGAGAAAAAAGTTATTGAATTGCAGTCCAGATTTCTTGACAGAGAGATTACTGATGTTGAGATTGTTGACACTCTAAAATCCATGAAGAGGAATAAAAGTCTTGGACCTGATGGCTTCAATGTTAATTTCTTCCTTCATTCTTGGGATGTTGTTGGTCCTGATTCCCTGGCTGCCATCAAATCTTTCTTTTTACATGGCTTTCCTCTTAAAGGGACTAATGCCACTGCCATTACTTTAGTCCCAAAAACCTAGAACCCTGCTGCCATGATGGACTTTCGGCCCATTTCCAGCTGCAACACAACATACAAGTGTATTTCAAAACTTATTGTAAACAGATTGAAGACTGTTCTCCCTAATCTTATCATCGAGATCGACCTTAGGTCCTGTTGTTTCCTGGAAGATTATGCCCGGTTGAAGAAGATGGGAAGGGGTGCGTGTGATGACACTGTTGGTCATGTTGAAGTGGGCTCTTTGGTATTGCTTCCCCAGCTCAACATATGGAACATCATCGTCTATTTTATCTAGAAGGGGGAGGGCTTAAGACCAAGATGAAGTGTATTGATGAAGTAATTCTAATGGGTAGGAAAAAATTAGATTGAGGATGACCATCTCTCAGGCTACACAATTGGAAAAAGGTAAATTTGGATTACTGGATTGGTATTTGCATGTTAAACTCTCAGTAAACGAGAGGAGATGATTTACTGTTGGTTGATGATAATGCAGTTAGTATCTATTGGGGCATCAGGTGTTGTGACATTGGAGCCAAGTATGAGGATTTTGAATGTTTTCATCTTGTGACGGAGTTGTGTGCAGGTGGAAGATTAATTCGCCAGATGGCCAGCCCACATGTCCTCAGCACGTGCTGCTAGGACCTTTCACGAGAATGATGTTAGCTATTACACTTGAGGTTATATAAAGCCTGTGTTTCATCTTTTGACTCTGCAAAGATAAAGCTTGCAGATTTTTTTAAGCCACGTGGATTGCTAATGGTAATCGTCTCACTCTACCTTTAGAAATTTATTTTCTTGTTCTTCATGTTAGCAATTTTTAAGGTTTGCTTCTACTTTGCCTTATGAATCTTCATAAGTACCTTTTGGATAATCTCTTACTGCTCCACCAAGAAGGCTCGAATGATCCTATTTATAATTTATTTTCTCTGCTCTTATAGTTTACTATACATAATCAAAGCATCCACTGTAAATTAGTCTTGTTACTACAACCCCAGCGAAATAACTCAACTTGTTTGCTTGCTTCTTTCCCTTTTATCTTTTTCATCATCTTTGCTTATTAAGTTCCTTTTTAAGTGTCGTGATATTCTGCAAACGTACTCCATCCGTCTCAAAATTAGATATACATATCTAAAACAACAATTTTAAATAAAATTGTTATTTTTTCAAATATATCTAACTATAATATTTGATAAAAATATGATAGGGTTAATTTATACGATATTTTTATTCTCTAATACTTAGTTTTTATATTTATTGTGTGTTTAAATGTTTAATTATTTAGCTCATTTTGGTTTTAATAGGTTTTATAGGATTTTAGTTAATTTATGTTAATTTAGGTAATTTTATAATATTTTTATATTTCTTTTTATTTATGTGTTTTTATTTATTTTTAGTATTTTAGGTGTCTTATTAATCATTATGCATTTTTATTATTTTTATTTATTTTTAATTAATTTATATTTATTTTTGTAGGAAAATTAAAAGTTGAGGGCATTTCTGTAAAATCTGCAAAAACCGGATGGCAAAAATGTAATTTAGCAAAGACCAGTGGCAATTATGTAAATTCCGGAAGCACAGGCGACCGCGCATGGCGCGGGGAAGGAATAAGAATGCAAGGAACGAAATGACGTCGTTTTTGTCTAAAAGGAAAAACAGCCTTCGCGCAATGCGCGGCTGGGTGCAGTTGAACGAGCGCGTGTATTACACGCGCCAACGGTAAAAAAAAAAGAAAAAAGCGGCTGGCGGACACGTGGCGGCTGGACAGATTACTTTTTCTCTCTCCGCGTGGCTGACGCTTGATTGGCAGATTTTGTTCCTTTTCCTTCCTTATTTTGGATTTCCTACACTGCAATGTAACAAATCAGTAGAATAAAAATCCGATTTTAATTTGGAAAAGGAAGCAATAATTCTTTATTTTATTTTTAATATTTTATTTAGACTACAATTAGGGTTAGGAAAATAATTATTTTACTTTTCTTTTATTTTTATTTGTAAATCCTATTAGGGTTTTGAAAGTGTAATTCCAACTAGGGTTAGGAGGATTTTGGAGCCTATAAATAGAGGACTTGAGACACATTGTAACATATAACTCTCATTAGAATAAAAATTCTTTCTTCTATTATTTAGTGTTCTTTATATTTATGAGTAGTTAATTTATTTTTATTGGTTTAAGTGATTGAAGTCACCAAGATTTATACACTGTGAGATCTAATTTATTTTAATTGTTCAATTTATATTTTGATTATTGAATATTCTTCTATGCTTAATTTTATGATTAATTTGTTTAATTGCTAGGAGGCCTACTAGTTTATTATTCATATTAATCTACTGTTATTTGTGAAGCAACTAAGTTTAATAATTATTTTGCAGATCAAAAGATTATTTTATCTTAGGAATAATATTCATCTAAATTAAATGCAAACAAGTGGCTTGTGTTGTTTAGTTCAACGATCTCTCTAATTCTTTATGCTGCTATTAAATTAAATCTAGCAAGTGCCGGAGGTTGTTTAATAGTAAGGGTATTTAGACCAAGTGGCTCTACTTATCTAAAATTAAGGAGAAAGGAGAAAAATTATTCCACCTGCGAGTAGTTCTTTCTACAGTGAATCTTCAAAATATTAATTGATTTATTTTTGCATCAGTGATCAGTTGTAAATTCTTGATGGTGGATATTAACTTAAACCAAGGCTTTTTCTTATTATTTATTTCTTACCTAATTATTTTAGTTAATTTTATTTAAATTGTTTCTTTAATTAAAAACCCCCCAATTTTTATTTGCAAAAACATAAAATTAAATAATCATTCTCTGTGGGATCGACTCTTGCTTACACTACTACATTAATATTTTTTCAAAGTAAGATTTTATTTTTGGGTGCTTGCGACATCACACCAAAATATGGTAGTGTTGGTGTGATAACATGTTATATACCTATAATATAATAAGTAATGTTATCATGTACCAACAGGTTGAGAGTTCAAACCTCGATACTGGCGAAAGTTGTATGTTTAAATTATGTCTTAAACTAGTAACAAACATATATATATATATATATATATATATAAAAGTAATTTTAGCTTTATTATCATTCCGTTACAGAACTCATTAAGGTTTTTCCATAATAAGTCATATGATACTTCCAGAAGTAGTTTTAAAAAAATGTATATAAAAAATTAAGATATGATCTTACTACTTGATGATTTTTTTAGATGATGTTGTGTAAAAATAAGTAATGTTAAAATTTTGTATATCATGCATGGCAAGTTAAATTAAGTACTTAATCTATTTCTTTATATGATTGGAGAAATGACAAACTATTGATTGAGTTAAATGGGTCAATTTGCTGAGTTAATTGGGGTAATTTTGGTTGAGTATGAGTTGACTCAATCAATAATTATTTTTTATTCTTTATTTCTGAAAATACTTTAACAATTATGTCTAATTTTATTGGTATGAGTTAAGATTAAGTCCAAACACCTTAATTATTATCCTAATTAACATCACTAAGATATATCTATTGTTAGGGTTTCGACACAGTGAAAATAGCAGAATTAAAAAAAAAAAAAATCTGAAGCCCTAAAACAGGATCCATGCGAAAACAAATTAATCAGAGGTTCAAAATTTGTTTTATCGATTATGTAAGCTTGAATGGAGACGCTGGTGAATTCTGAAGCAGCTTCGAATCCTCAACACAATCCAACGACTGCGTCTCTACGGTATCCACACGAACGCTCAGCGAATCGTCCCACGATCAGCAGCAAAAGGAACCGCGGTACTAGTCATCAAGATCAAGATTTTCGAATTATTTTTCTCTCTAGCATCTTTCTGAAAGCGGCTAGGGTTTTTGTTTTTGTTCCTTATGTGATTAAGACTACTGATATATCATATATATAGTAGTTAATAGGAATTAACCAAAACCTAATTTAATTAGAAAAATAAAATCCGAATTTATATATATTATACCTTAATTAAGTCTAACTTAATTAATATACATATATATAAATTATCCTATTAATTTAAATTCGTAATTTTAAATACTATCAATCATATTGACATATTTAAATACTTACAATTTAAATTAATTCCTTTTTTAAATACGTTCTAAGTGTGTGACCCTATAGGTTAGTATTATGTTGGCAATAATTTTAAAATCATATTATAAAATTATAAACAGTGAGCGACATCTAGTAATGCATCACTGCTATCCAAATAATAATAAGATCGGTGATTCGATGCAACCTTTTCGTGACCAATGTTTCAATGCAATTTAATCCTTTTAACCTTGACATCCTAGATTAAACTCGAAGCATGAAAAGTTTCATACTCTTCATAATTTAATCTAATTTTTCTAGATCAATGAGTAGACTATATGAAACAAATCACTATTTGAGCATGACCATGCATTTCATAGTCCTACTCAATCAAGAGGCCTATGGATATCACCCCTAATATATAGGAGGGTTAAATTCAATCTAGATCACTCATATTCCTCACACGATTCATGATGTACCCAATAATCACCTTTATTGTCCACCCTATTAAAGGTGACATTTGATAATATCAAAGTACATAAATTGTCGTGTAATAATATAGTGATCTCAGGTCAGAGGATCATTACATCATTGTCAATATGAGAATTTCTTATGACACTTTGCATAATATTCCACGTAGAATTCTCATGGTGGGTCAGTCCAGTACATTGTTCTCTAACATGTACCTATGCATTGACTCAAATATCTCATATATTTATGACTAATGAGATTTGGCCATCAGTCAATTCACATACTAGTCTCAATGCATCATTGTTGTCCCATTAACAATTATATTTGACTAGGGACATTTAAAAGCAATGATACTAATTGTAATTATATAATCTCATGTTCAAGTCACATACTTGAAGCTATATAATTCGTATCACTATTCTAAGGACTTTTATTATGCTAATATTTATATAACGCAGTAAATGATATCATAATAAAATAATTCATTTATTCAATCAAATATAATATAGAAAATGTTAAGCAATTACATCAAATAATTAGCTTATAGGGCATCAACTCTAACATCTATAACCTCTTATTTTGATTAAACTATTCACCATAAGATATATTTAATTACAAATATGTACTTTTATAGCTGTAATCGGATCATATTCCACTTACAATTTAATTTTAGTTTTTCAAATAAAGTTACAGGAATAAATGTCATAATAAATAACTAAATAAATATATATTGTATATTTTTTACTTAAAAAAATTATTTTAATTCTCCATTTAATAGATATCTATTAGTATAAAATGTATTGTGTAATAAATTATATTTCTAATAATAAATTGTTAATATATAACTTGAAATTAACATTTATTATCAAAATTTAATTATGTTTTGATTATTCTTTAATTAAGATTTTATATTAACATAAGAATTTTTACTTTAAAATAAAATTTTAAACTATTTCTATATTTTAAATAAAAAAATTTAAATCTATCATACTAGTTATTAAAACTAACTTTTAATTGTGTCTATACCTACGGGAAAAGTATAAGTGTACAAAATCTAATAACAAAATACATCTCAATCATTAAAAGATGAGGTCTGACATGAAAATCCGTGTTAGGCCCTACTTTTTAATGGTTGAGATAGCTGTAGTGTTTGATTTAGTATTTAATTTTTGTGTATGTAGTAAACTAGTAATGTCCATACCTATTCTTTCATGCCATTTTCGGTATTTATGTTTTTTAGAAGACAATAATTATTTAATAATAAACCTTAATAGAGAATTTCATTAGTACATTTTAATCATAGAATTTAATAAGTTGTAAATATCAATCAGTGCATTCGCTGTTTTATCCTTTATTTTTTTTAAGTTTACTTTTAATTTATTTACATCAAGACGGTAATTAATTACCAGCTAATGAAAATAACATACTATTACTGCTTTTTACACCTAATATTTTAAAATGATCTCTCAAATGCTTGTAACTAACGCCGCCTTATATTCATTAATCATAAGTATTAATTCCACTAATTAGGAAACATATTTTTAACAACGTCCCTAATTCTATGTTACACCTAATATTTTAAAAAATTCTCTCAAATGCTTATGAATAATAACGCCGCCTTATATTCACTCGCAAGTCTTCGGTAATTAGGAAACATATTTATATTAACCGTAACCCTTCATTAATTGGGAAACATATCTATACTAACCCTAATCCCTCCTCAACTAGGAAAAATAACTTTTTCTTTATGTCCAAGTAATTAGAAGCAAATATATTTCCAAAAACCTAACCATTTGTTATTTCTCTCATTCATCATCAATTACTCATGGCTTCAAAATGGGTAAAACGCCAGTTTCTTGGAAGAGGATCATATGGCTCAGTCTTCTTAGCCTCACCCGCAGCAGCACACCCAAGCTCTACAACCCTTCCAATCATGGCCGTCAAATCCGCCTTTATCAACAATTCATCATCACTACAACTTGAAGGAGACGTTTTGCACGAACTCCGAGGCTGTCCCGAGATTATTCAGTGCTTTGGAGAAGACATAAGCATCGAAAATGGCAGAGAAGTATATAACTTACTACTTGAGTATGCCCCTGGTGGAACCCTAGAAGATGTCATTGAATTCTGCGGTGGAAGAATGCCGGAATCCGAGGTTAGCTGTAGTGCCTCTATGATACTTAAAGGCCTTTCTCACGTGCACGAAGAAGGGTACGTGCATTGTGACATGAAGCCTAGCAACGTTCTTGTTTTTCGACAAGATGGTATCAATTTCCTTAAATTAGCAGATTTCGGATTGGCTAAAAAAGCAGGTAGAATAACTGCGAATTTAGGGTACTTGCACAAGAACCGAGGAGCTTTACTTTATAGTTCACCGGAATCCGTTGCGTTTGGATTCCATGAGGCGCCAATGGACATATGGTCACTTGGGTGTATAGTGGTGGAGATGCTTTTTGGGAAGCCCTTGTGGAATACTAATCTTAGTAATAATGGGTTGGAGTTTATGATTGCTAATTTTGAGGATGAGTTTCTTGGGTTATTACCGCAGTTTTTTTCGAGAAACGTGAAGGATTTTTTGAGGAGGTGTTTGAAGAAGAATGTTGAAGAGAGATGGACAGCAGATCAGCTTTTATGTCACCCTTTTATCACTGAGAACGTTGTGTCATTGCCTGAAAGTTGCAGCTTAATGTCGTATCCTAAGACTCCGTTTGGGTATTCGTGGTTGTCCGAGCAATCCTTGTTTTCTGCTACTCCCTCGGACAAGGTTGCAATTGGGGTTTGATTGTCATCAGTGTGTTCTTAATTTTGTGAAAAGTCAGTTTGGTACTTGTGTTTTGAACTTTATCAGAAATTGTACACAGGCAACTACATGCTTTATTCATTCAAGTAATAATATTGAAATTAATTTTATTTGTTCGGTTTATCTGAATTAATTACTGGATTCTATGGGCTCTTCGGTATTGCTTCCACAGCCCAACATGTGTGGAACATTGTCCCCTATTTTATCTGGAAGAGGGAGGGCTTAAGAACAAGATGAAGTGTATTGATGATGCTAAGAGGTCATATTACTATACTATTCATTTATTTTTTGCTGGTTGTTGATTCTCAGTATAGGTGTAAACAGATATAAACGAATTCGAATACAGTAGTATCTATATCCGAAAAATCAATTCTCTATCCGTATTTATATTCGGTATTCGACGGATTTTAAAAATTCTATCTGTATCCGGTATTTGAAATAATATTCGAATACGGATAATATCCATTTTCGTTTATTTTATTCGAATAAATAGATTATTCGAACATTCGGGTATTCAGATTCGTTTATCAGTCACCTAATATAAAATTCATTCAAATTATTTACAAAAAAATAATAAAAATAATTGAATAATTACTCATAACCAATCACAATTTAAAATTTAAACCATAAATATTAATGAATGAATGTTAACTTATTTATTTTTAATAAATACAATAATCAATACTCTAAATTATAATTCAAATAAGTTTTCATTATTTTTGAAATCCTAATTTCAAAATAAATGCTCTATTTATTAATGTTTAAATATTCATTAATAAGTAGATGTCCAATTTATGTGTTAATTTGGCGGCAATGCCAGAAGCCTTGCGGCGGCGGAGGAGCTTAATGTGGCTGAGGAGTTGCGTGATAGTTTCCAATTCTGTTTTGGGTGGCATTGGTGGTTGATTATTAATTATAATTTCACTCGAAATTGGGAATTTAGAGAAGGTGAAGCTGTCTTCTGACGAGCAAATGCTTTCCCGGCGGGACGCCGCAGACGCCAGGCGCTTTCCGGTCTGGAGGAGTACCAGTGCGTCTTCCATCAATCCCAGATGGCAACATGCTTGTCCCAAAACCAAGTACCTGAAATTTTAAAAATATCACTAGACATTAGCATTGGCAAGAGATTTGAGTTACAAATCAAATTTCAACATTAAGTCCACATTACTGTTTAAATAACTAGTACTTTTGATCATCAAGCTTATTTTAAAAAACCGTGATAAGTAAAAAAAATCATTAATTGTTAGCGATTTGCTAAAAACAGAACATATTTAGGATCAAGTTCATTGTGTGATAGTGATCAAAATGAATATTTATAATACATAATTATAATATTTAAATGATATTTATAACACTTGTTAAATGATACATTTTAAATATATTGTAACACACTATATAACTAGAATAAGGGAAAAAATAATGAGTTTTAAAGTATAGTTCATTAATAAATGAATATTAATTAATTAATTTATTTTTAATAAATACAATAATCAATTCTCTAAATTACAATTCAAATAAATTATTATTATTTTTGAAATCTTAATTTCAAAATGAATGCTTTACTTATTAATGTTTAGATGTCCATTAATAAGTAGATGTCTATCTTGTGTTAATTTGGAGTAATACTGTAGTGTATATGAATATTTATAATCTATAATTATAACATTTAAATGATATTTATAGCACTTGTTAAATGATGCATTTTAGATATATTGTAACACTATATATAACTAGAATAAGGGAAAAAATAATGAGTTTTAAAGTATAGTTCATTAATAAATGAATGTTAATTTATTTATTTTTAATAAATACAATAATCAATGATTTGAATTACAATTCAAATAAGTTTTCATTATTTTTGAAATCTTAAATTTCAAAATGAATGCTCTACTTATTAAAGTTTAGATGTTCATTAATAAGTTGATGTTCATTTTATGTGTTAATTTGGAGTAATGTTATAGTGTGTATGAATATTTATAATATATAATTATAACATTTAAATGAAATTTATAACACTTGTTAAATGATGCATTTTAGATATATTGTAACACTATATAAAACTATAATAAGGGGAAAAAATAATGAGTTTTAAAGTATAGTTCATTAATGAATGAATGTTAATTTATTTATTTTTAATTAATAAATACAATAATCAATGCTCTAAATTACAATTCAAATAAGTTTTCATTATTTTTGAAATCTTAAATTTCAAAATGAATGCTCTACTTATTAAAGTTTAGATGTCCATTAATAAGTTGATGTTCCTTTTATGTGTTTTGGAATAATATTGTAGTGTGTATGAATATTTATAATCTATAATTATAACATGTAAATGATATTTATAGTATTTATAACCCTTGTTAAATGATCCAAAAATTATATTGTAACACTTGTTAAATGATATTATAACATTTATAACACTTGTCAAATGATACATTTTAGATATTTTAAATTTATAATAGTAAAAATTCATTAATTATACTTAAATCAATTTATTTCAGTTTATTAATATTATAATAAAAGTGTTATTTCCTACTTTTTAGAAGTGAAATAACATATTTTTAAAATAATTTTCATATGATAGTGATTTCATATGATAGTGAAAATTAATTATTATATAAGGAAGACCACTTAAAAAAAAAATTATTTTGCTATATATATATATATATAAGTTATTCGGATACGGATTTGAATTCGGATATCGGATTCTAGATATCTACTATTCGTCGGAAATATTTACGGTCGGATGTTAAACGAATACGAGTACGCCTATATCCGTATTCGTATCCGTTTATTTGCGGATACTTTTAAACCGAATATGAATATATTCGTTTTTTTTTCCGAATGTGAATAATATCCGATTTTTTTCAAATACGGATACAAACGAATAAGAATTTTTTGGTTACCACGGCCCTAATTCTCAGCGGTATGTTTTGCCTCTAAGTTACTTATATCCATCCATGTTTGCAGCAATATTAATCTTTCAGTAGATCTAATTATCTTTATGAATAATTATTATGGAAACCTGACCGTAGTTAAAGATCTAATTTATAATGTGTACAGATTTTGTTGTCTCAAAGAGTAATTTACTTAATTGATGCCTATTCGTAAGATAATGACAAGTCAAAAAACATTTCTCACACATTCTTCATTCTGAAATCAGCTTATGACGAGACATTGATGCTTATTGTGGTAAAATGACACTATTATAACCCTATGTTGGGGATATATCCTGGTTTGTTATATTCTTTCATTTTGCTTCCTCTTATGGCAACAAAAAACAGCTAAATTAAGTAATGAATGAAATACTTCTAGCTTTATCATTCCCTTCCATAACTCATTTAGGTTTGCTTCTACTTTGCCTTGAGAATCTTCGTTAGTACCATTTGGATAATCTCTTACTCTTCCACCAAGAAGGCTCGAATGATCCTATTTATAATTGATTGAATGTCATTTCTGTCTTTCCAAATTATCACCCATTTCCAAAGTTGTTCTTAAAGTTCATTTTTCACCAATTTGATCTTTATAGTGATTTTTTTTGTCGTTTTTGTTCCTATTAACTGATTTTACTACAATCCAACTAAAAATTGACCCGGTCCATTTTTTGAAGGGCAAAATTATATTTTACCAATATGATGTCAATTATATTATGTGTGGTGGTTACAGCCCTCCCTTTGATTAGAAGTCTAAGGTTAAAAGGTTGGCCCAAATTTTGGCCTTAAATTTGATATGCAGCTTTTGATTCTTATATATATAGATATTAGACCTGACAAACGGACGAATCGGACTTTTGGCAGGTCAGGACAAAAACGGCCTGGCTTTTTGCGGGCTACAAAATGCTTGGCCCGAGCGGGTCGGTCTGGCCCGCGGGCTATTTGTGTAATTTTATTTTTTTTTGAATTTTTTTTTATTATGACTTATAATTTAAAATATTAAGTAAGACATTAAATCTTCTTCATGCGTATCATGATTTCTTTTTCCAACCCACGAAAAAACATACATAACTGATTAACTTTTTATATTTGAAACAAATATTAACACTAATTATTTACAATTATAACACATTATTTTTTATATTCTTCATAATTCTTTATTTGATTCATTTTTTAATTCTTTTTTTTTTTTGGTCAATAATGTCAAGTAATATAATTTATTTTTTTAAAAAAAAAATTAGCCTGTGGGCTGGGCCAAAAATAGCCCAAATTTTTTGGGGCTATATTTTTTAGTCCCAAAACCCGATTTTTTTAGGCAGCCCAGTCTGATCCGCAAACCCTCGGTCTTTTTGCCAGGTCTAATAGATATAGATATTGCTATAATTGCCTTGAGTACTAATCCTGAGAATGAAATCAATTGCATTAAAGTCTTCTGCCCTCTACGGCGCGGAAAGATGTTTTAATTAATTACGACTAAAACATAGTGGGTTATATATTTAATTAATAAAAGTAAAAGTAAAATAAAAATTGCTCCTTCTATCCTTTTAAGTGGCGGAAAATGTAGTTTTTTTAGTTGAAAATATTTTATTGTTTACTAAAACTAATTATCTACTTTTCCTACTTTTTTAATGTCTTAAATTTATATTCAAAATAAATCTGTAAGTTTTAAATACTAATCTCATAAGTCTTCTTACAAAATCAAGTTCTTATAACGTTTGGATAATGGCAAAATGAGAATATGTAAACAAACTAAAGAAAGTAATATAAACTAACGAAATTGAAGATATTTTACAGATAACATAGAAAAAATAATAGTTAAATATAATATAAATGGGTTAATTCAGAACCAACCAAATAATCCCCGTTGACTTGTACAAAATAGTAATTATAATAAAGTAACAAATTATATATTATATTGATTTATAAAGTGCATAATAACATAAGATTTTTTTATTTTAAATTTGTTAAGAAAAATGGCCCCCATCTAGCGAAGGCGTTCATATTAGTTTTTAATTAGTTTAGTAACGATAGGGGTATCAAATTTTTTGTTTTAAATAATATAATATTTAATATTTTAATAATAATTTATGACATAACTAATTATATTAAATTCACTCAACTAAAATTATGATAACACGTCATTTAAAATATTTTTTGAGACAATTTTTTTTAAAACCCCTATCATCATCCTTTTTAGTAAAACATTGTACTTCGTCATACGGTAAAATTATATATGCATGTCCCCTTTTTCTTCATATGCTTCATTAATTAGAATTCTTAATAGTTGCTGATTCTTGTTAGTATATCTTTACTTTTTCAGCAATTCAATACAAAACTAATAGTTTTGTTTGTTTCTTGGTTATCTATTACAAAAAACAAGTTACGTAGATAATTCTTTTATATTGTAGACTAATAATTATCCGTGTTTGAAGGCACGTCAAAAAAATAAATAAATTAAAATTCAAAAAATAAAAAAATTATTATTATCTGTATTATTATTAAATAAATTATAAAATATAAAAATTATAAAAATTATTATTATTATTATTATTATTATTATTATTATTATTATTATTATTATTCTTCTTCTTCTTCTTCTTCTTCTTCTTCTTCTTCTTCTTCTTCTTCTTATTATTATTATTATTATTATTATTACTACTACTAATACTATTATTATTATTATTATTATTATTATTATTATTATTATTATTATTATTATTATTATTATTATTATTATAATTATTACTATTATTATAATAATTATTATTACTATTATTATTATTATTATTATTATTATTATTATTATTATTATTATTATTATTATTATAGTGTATGGGTGAATTTGATTTGGACGAGAATTTTTTTGTGAGATAAAATGTGAGCTATTAGATTAAGTTGAAAGAATTTAAACCGTCTATGTACTTTTAAATTCAAAATGAGTTTTGTTTTATTATATAGATATTAGTGTTATTTGGAGATTATTTAATCTTAAATGTCTTTTCTATTGTTGGTATTATTGTTATTGTGAGATTTTAATCATTATCTAGACTGAATTTATGGGCAACTTTTCATTGTCCATAAATTTGCCAAAAAAGAGAAAGAAATAACATACAAAAAAATAGAAAATAAATTACCCAATGAGTTATGAAATTTAAATTTTGCTATATGGTTTAGATTTAGATTTACCAAAGTTTAGACCAAAGATAACCTACTGATAAAGTCATCTCCCTTTATTATGCAAGTTAAAGGTAAGTTTATTTTGTCTTATAATATGTTCTGTATGTTGAGTTAATAACTTGATATCAACACTGAAGGTTTGATAACTAGATCATTTTGATATGAATTTGCTCTTATAAATAGTGTTATATGTTTATATCTAGATTTGTTTTTCGTTTTTTTTTTAATATTTAAAATATGACTTTTAATGGTTCACAGATTTTCAAGGAAGACCTAAATCAAGTGGGGTAAGCATTTTGGGGTTTTGAAGGTTCTAATGCGGTAGCTGTTGTGCACGTTTTGTATTTCAATATATTATTTAATGATTCATAAATTATAAGGAATTAGTTTGTTTTAATTAACATATTAATATTTGTAATTATTATTATTTTTGGAAATTTATGAAATTGGTAATCTCAACAATAATTTCCAATTTTCTAGACTCCAATCATATTACACCCTACTATTGGGTAGACATTTGATATTGGACAAATTTACATACACAACATCCAAACACAAAATCAAACACTACATCCATCTTAATCATTAAAAAATAAGATATAATACGAATTTCAATGTCATGCTACACTTTTTAATAGTTAAAATGAATGTACTGTTTGAATGTTATATTTGGATGTTGTGTACTTGTATTTATTCTTTCATCTTGTATTATTACTATAATTAAGCATGACCAAAAAACTCAAACCAACATCTACTTCATTGCGAGTAACATCATGAATAAGACCAAATAAAAAAAAGAGAAGAGGAAACCACCATTAAATAATATTTACCACGTTGAGAAAATGCGATCATGCATAGCCATCACTAAAAGTTCTGTTTCTTTCACAACATCGCCATCTAAGTAAATTCTTAAAATCCCCAAACATTACCTCAGTTGCCACTACATATTTCCCTTTGTTCCATTTTTTTTCCCTCTTCGGCGATGCTTCTTCTTCTTCTTCTTCTTCCAACTCTCAGACAGCCTGATTAATTTGAAGAGAAACAACAGGGTGTGTCAGTCAAGAAAGAACCCCTGGAATGATATATAAATGACTAATTCCTGCACAAAAAACCTATAATGCCACGCAATCAAAACAATGCATACTTGCCCTTCTTAACATGAGTAGATTTTTGAAGGAACCCCCTCCTCATCCCACCCTACCCTTGTGTATTTCATTGGAGGTTGACCCCTTAACTACAGGTGCAACCGGTTCAGGCCCGAAGGACCAGACTGGCCTGAAAAATGCCCAAAAGTTCCTGGTCTGGATTGAACCAACCTTAAGCCCAGCCATAACCCAGTATTGGTCCTGTATTTAATATGGAAGACCTCACTCCTTATCACAGGCCTTCAGATGATGATTCCACCCCCTCTATTGCTACTTTACCTTTCCCGCCCTTCTAACCATGTTGATCATTTATCTAATTATCTGTCACATCAATACCTATTCCACGTTCACCTCCTTCCTCTTGTTGTTTTACAACACACAACAAATGTTAGTGAGGATGTCTTGGATGAGCAGTTTGTGTTGACTAGGCAAGTTGGTTATCAACAGTTTTTGGTCAAGTAGTGCCATAAATTACACTTGGTTTAGTGCGGAGAACTTACATCGTCTAGGTCTAGTTCTTACAGAGTGCTAGGAGGCTTTTATTTGGCTAGTGGTGAATACTTCAAACCCGAGGAGAAAAGATGGGGATCTAAGCAGCAACGATATGGGTGCGAGGATGTGGATGTTCGTCTAATTTAAAAATGAGGATTCAGGTGCGGTAGGAATACGACAAATATTTAATTATTGAATATATATATATATATATATATATATATATATATATATATATATATATATATATACGACGGAACTAAAACATACTTCTTAAAAAGTATACATTTATTAAAATTATGTCGTTTTGAAGATTCTTTTAATAAACAAAACAATATTAAAAGAGAGTGGCCTCACTTGTTTTCTTTTTATTTACAAAAATGTCACCCACGGCCCCACTATTTTTTTTAAAAGAATTTTTAAAACGACGTAGTTTTAATAAAAGTATGTTATTTAAGAGAGGTATGTTACTTAAGAGGCATGCTTTAGATCCGTCTTCAATATATATATATATATATATATATACATATATATGTTGTAAACTTAACAATAACCTTACAACAGATCTCGGCAGTTCATTCGCGGATCGAATGGTGTAATGAAACCCTAATCCGCACTTTAAAATGGGAGAGCCCGCAGCTTAGTTCTGCGACCATAGACCAACTATGTCAACGTACAAAAATACCTTATTCTTAAAAGTAATCCTCGTCCGCATAATTAAAAATTGGAGAGTTTTTTTTTTTTTTTTACGTCAAATTGACAAGAATCATTCTTTCCAACAAAGTAGTCAAAAAAAAAGGAGATACTTATAAGAAGATCTCATGCTCTTGGGATACTAATTAATCTTTGAATAGCATCACACATAGGCCCATAGCAGTGCTAAATCTGGTACTTCATTGTTAAATTATATAAAACTAACTCTCTGTATCTCATTTACCCTCTCTCTCTCTCTCTTGTTTTCTCGTTCATCTAATACCTTTGTAAGTATTATTGAATCTAGACAAATATTCAGTAAATTAAGCAAAATGGGCAGTTCAATGCATAGACTAATAATGGAGATTTGCTAAACACTTTGTTGGAAACAGAGAGAAAGATTCATGCCAATTTCATGTAAAAATAAAATAAAATCACGCCAATCCGCAGTTTAATTGTGCAGACAATGATTACTTTTTAAAAAAGGATTACTTTGTTGGAAACAACGAAAGAATAATTCCAACCAATCTGACGTAAAAAAAATCTCTTCAATTCGCAATTTAATTGTGCGGACGAGGATTACTTTTAAAAAGAAGGTATTTTAGTATATTGATATAGTGGGCCTCTGTCAGCAAAACTAAATTGCTACTCCCCCATATTAAAGTGCGGATTGGGTTCCATTACACCGTTCAATTCGTGAATGGACGGCAGAGATCAGTTATAAGGATAATGTTTAGTTTACAACGTTGGCTATAAATTAGTCCTAATATATATATATATGTGAACTGATCCATTTGCAACGTTGTAAAAATGAATCTATCCTTACAACAGATCTCAGTCGTCTATACTTGGATCTAATGGTTAAAAACTCTCCCGTCCGCAATTTAATTGTCCTAAATATCCAAAATATCCCTACAATTGCAAAACACTAGGTCACGTCCGCAGTTTAAATTAAACTGCAGATGATGAATATTATGAAGGATGAGGGTACGGTTTCATTTTAATATAAATCACCGTACGCAGTTTAATACTACAGACAGTGAGTCTAAAGTTTAATGATGTGAAGCCATTCGCAAAGCACAAAAGAAGGGTAGATTGCTCTCTTTCATCATTGTTCAAAAGATCTTGGACCGAATATGTGGTAACCCTTTTTCTTATTGATTGAACTCAAAATCTTATTAGCTTCCCAAACCCAGATGGGGGAGGAACAATGATGAAATCTCTCCTAATTTCTTCCCCATAGAAACAACCTCCATTTCTCTTTTATTCTTCTCCGTCGATTCTCTCTTGAGACGATTCTTTGTAATGTCCGAAAATTTTTGAATCTCATTATAAATAAATTGTGAATTTATTTATTTATGAAATGAATATTTATGAACAAATTTAAATCTTGGTGTGACTACTTAGTAAATTATTAAATTAAAAGAAATCCAACTAATGGGTTAAATTAAATTAGTAGACTAACCTAATATTATTAATATCAAGAAATTGAAAAAAAAATTTAAATATTCCATTAAAATTGAATATACCAATTCTAATTAGATTAAGTAAATTAATTAATAAAATTATTAGTTAATGTTATTGGATATTTTAAATTGACCCCCAAATAAGTAATTTTGTAGCAACACAACCAAGCTAAATTGCCAACTAACAAACCAAGTGGACCATTAATTAATTAACAAACCAATTGGAAAGCAGCCCAACCAAGCTAAATTGCCAACTAACAAACCAAATGGACCATTAATTATTTGACAAGCCAAATAAGAGCAGCCCAGCCCAAGTCAATTCCTCAACCCGGTTGGACAAGAGGGTGTCACTGAAATTGGGACAGCAACAGGGGAAAGAAAACGCAGCGCATGCTCTGGTTTTGCAAGCTCAAGGCAACTTTTTTGCTGAAAAAGAAGAGACATGGCAGGCGTAGGGGGAGGCTGGGGAGTCGACTTCCGCAGAACTTGTCTGAAATCTGAGGGAGTATAAGCCGACCATCCATCCTCCTTATCCCTCACGTTCAGTTGGCTGAGAGAGAGAAATCGAGATAAGCTGAGAGCAAGGAGAGGGGAACCGAGAGCAAGGAGAAGGGAACCGAGAGTTTTAGCAGCAAGAAGGAAGGGATCAACACCTAAGTCGGATTCAAGCATAACAAAGGGTAATCTATGTAATGTAATTATTTCTGTAGCTATTCATTTCCTTTTGTTTCGGTCGGGTCACTATTTGGTCGTTTCCTTGTTATTTTGTTCCTTCTGTGATTATGGGTAGATTTTGTAATAGTTAAGAACTATCAACTGCTGCATTGGGATCTAGATTATGTTTGATAGCTTAAAATCCTTAAACCCATTCGGGTGGAAAAATCTGTTAAACAAATGACGGTAGGAGTTCGTATATGTTATGTATGCCCACCATTTGTTTGCGTATTTGCGTATTAGACAACCGCCTTGCTGTTACGGTGTGCGTGGGTGTTGGTATGTGTTGTTGGCGTTGTGGGTATTGGGTTGCTGCTTAAAGCCGATGTCGCTCGGCAGGTGGGGGTGGTGACATGGCGGTTGTGTTATGCTGCGGTTGTGCTCTGGGTAGTGCGAGTGTGCGTGTGTGGCTGCGTTTTGTTGCTGCCGCTGGCGTGTGTGTGTGTTGCTGCTGCTGCGTGTGTGCGTGATGGTGTGTGTGTGTTGTTGCTGCTGCGTGTGTGACCGTGTGGTTGTTTGCTGTTGCTGCTACTGATTTTCGTTAGCAACAGGGGGGGCTGAGTCGGTCATGCAGCAGTTTTGGCTATTGGTGTAGTAATGTGTTCTATTGCTGCTACTAATTTGTTGATTTGGGGCTGGGTCGGTAGTGCTGTAGCATTTTGATTCATAGTGCAGTAATGTTTTGCTTCATGGTGTAATAATGTGTTAATTAGACCATATACTTAACTACTAATTACTTAAAATAATAAATAAGCCAAATGGAATTTTTGGGAGTAATAAAATATTATTTAAATTATTTAAGCAACATGGGATGACAAATTATAGGTCATTAAGTAATGAACCCAAATTGGAAAAGGAAATTTAAAATGGTAAATTAAACCATTTAGTTGCTAACCAAGTTTAATATAGTCACCTTGTTGGTAATTTAGATACTATTATAACAAGTTATTTAATTATTATAATAACTTTAAATAATAAGGGTAATATATTAATCAAGGTAACAAAATTAATTAATATTTAATCATGATTAAATATTAATTAAGGAAAAATAATTAGTTACTCAATGGGGATTAAATAATAAGGTAAAGTTATTGTTATCGGATATTAAATAGTGATTGAGGACTATTAAACTAGTTGCTTAATTTTTAATAATATTAAACACTAAGTGAGGTTTAATTAATAAATTATTATCAAGATAATAATAATTTAAGAAAATAAGTTATTATTTATTAAATGATAAATAAGGATACTTAATATTTAGCTATAATTTCCCATAAGTTGGAAAGTTAATGATTTAATGGATATTAAATAAAGATAGTAAAATTTATTAATCAGTGGTCATTAAAGAATAAATAAAAATAGTTAAGTAATTAAATTTTTGTTCAATGGATATTAGATGATGATTAAGAAAGAATAAAGTTGTAAAAGCTAATTACTTATTATAATAATAAGTAAAGATGACTATTAATTATTATTAAATAATAATTAAAGAGAAATAAAGATAACAGAATTACTTATTATTAACATTAAATAATGAGAAAAGGTAACTAATTAATTATTATTTAATTAACACTAAATAATAATTGAAAAGAGATTAAGGTAATAAAGTAATTAATTACTGGGATTAAATAATGACTAAATAGTAGTCAAAGAAATTAATCTTTATTCAACATTAGATGGCGATTAAAGAGTAATAGAAGTAATTAATTAATTATTATTTGATTAAATAATAATTAAAGAAAGATAAGATGAAATAATGTAGGTACCTATTATTCAACGTATGATAGGTAAGGATAATTAACTACTTGTTATTTAATTCGTAGTTACTTAGTATTTAATTAATAATGATAGTGGACGATTAAATTATTAATTGACTTATAATAATAGTTAGTGATTAAATTATTACTAAGTGATTAATAATAATAGCAATGGATTAAAATATTATTAATAATTAATAATATTAGTTGACAGTTAAAGTTTTATTTAAGGATTAATAAAAAATGATTAAGGAATAAAATATTACTAAAAGGGTTAATAATATTAGAAAGATATTACAAATATTATTAAGGGAATTAATAATATTGGTAACCAATTATGATGTTATTAATTAACATCAGTAGGTGACTTAAATATTAGAGGAATAATATTGGCACATAATTAATATATGGGGGATATTTTCTATTTAGCCAACGTGTTGGTAAATATTATGCCATGTGTTTAAATGATACTTGATTTAAGTAATTTACATATAGCGATTATGTGTTGTACTAATTTTTAGGCCAACATTTTAAATGTTAGGTCTTCAAAGAGGAATTTAAATTAAGCAACGTAGACGTAATTCGCGCACCAGGCAAGTTCTTTAACCTCACTCATATTATTATTGAACAAGTTACCCTGACTTATTTTGATATTACAAATTATTTCACAATCAATATTATTGTTATTCGCACGTGGTGCAAATTGACTTCATATTCCATTCTTGCATTATGAATTATTTGAAGTTCTTACATTCATGAACTAATTAAAAGGGAAGTCTAAGCCATTTGTTCGGCTAGACATATGTGTAATTTATTTTAAAAAGCTATCCAAACCATGATGGTACGGATTCTTAAACTGAGAAGAACAACCCATAATGGGGAGCAACCTAAGTATCAAATAAACGATACATACAGAATAAATGTTATGCATACACATAGAGTACGAGAGGCTGATCCCCTCAAGTACAGTTCTGGACATGTAACCTAAGAGGGTCAATCAAGAGAACTGATTCCTCAACAGATGTTCATGGTCTATTGGACCACTCAGCATTTCAATGATCAATTATAATTCGTGCATTGATCATATTGTTCAGATATTTTTTCGGAGTTCATTGAATCATTCAATTATCATTCAATCATGACATAACTCATATTATTCATATAAAACTTACTGAGCAAGCTAGTTGCTCACCCTTGCTATGTCATGACATTTTATTGCAGCTAAACCTGAATGTTCAAATAAAGATAAGGGAAAGGGGAAGATAAACTCGTAGACGTGCTGGGGTACTAAATGTCTACTGTTATGTTTTGTTTAAGTTTGATTACATGTAACACGAATCCTATTGTATATATTAAATTCGTGATGTATTTTTGATAAGGTTTCGTACCTTGGGACTAGTAGTTAACCCTTTTGTATAAACAACATATGTTTATTTTCCGCAATAGATTTTATGTGTTGTTTTGGGATGTGTATAAGATATAGTTGTATTGGATCGTGAGCACTGAGTTCGAGGTACTAGTACCCGAATTTGGGGGCGTCACATTCTTGGTGTGGGTGTGTTGGGATTGTTGATGGGTTTTGAAGAAGGGAAAGTTGTCATTGGCTCAAATCTATCTAAAAGGTAAAGTATCTTAGAGGTATAGTATCTAAGTATCAAGATGAATTTGAAAGATTGAAAAATATTCTTAACGCAAAAGATAAGCACTACACAAAGGAGTATTTCGTAAACAATTTTGTGAGTGCATTGAAAAGGGAGATTAAGCACACGGTGAAACTCTTGAAACCTACTACTTTATCAGATGCCATTAGTTTAGCCAAAATGCAAGAATTCTGCATATAGTTGATTTAAGTTCATCTGGACAAAACCCTTGTGTTAACATACCTCAGATATATCACAACTACAACCCTTCCACGTTGCCTCCTTTATTACCAAAGCCCACCTCTGTAGCTTCTAGTTCAAGAAGTTATACACCATCCTCTTCAATTTCGAAACAACAGACAACAGTGCCTGTCCAGAAAAACTCTACCCCAATACACTACAAAGAAGTTAGTACCCTGTTAACAGATCAAACCCTTGTACCATCAAAAGACTTACTCCAACAGAAATGCGTGATAAAGAAACAGAGGGAGGGCACAACAAGCATAAAGTAAGAATTGTTCTTAGTTGTCTAGCGTTCGCAGTTTAATACTGCAGACGTACATAACCCGAAAACGGCGTCGTACTTGTATTTGTTATGCGTCCCAGTTTAATATGTCTAGCGTTTGTAGTTTAATACTGCGGTCGATACCTAACCCAAAACAATGTCGTACTAGTATTTGTTATGCGTCTCAGTTTAATATGTCTAGCATCCTCAATTTAATACTGCGGACGGTACGACGTCGTATCTGCTCATTTGCGCACGACATCAGGTGTTTTTCTCTGAACAAGTTACCCAGCAAAACAATCAATTGGATTTACCTTGCCCACAAAATATCCCACCCTTTTCGAGAATTCGAACATTTTGTCCATGGCAATGTTAGTTGCGGCTACCGTTGCCTTGTAAACGACAGTGATGGCGGTTGCGGCTGCCTTGTTCTTGGCAGCGACGACGGCTGCCTTCTTCTGTTTTCCGTTCTATTTTTTACTTTCTAATTTGGTCGGGTCTTGAGGTGAAATTTATCCATGGCGATGTCAATCTCCTGGTATGCAAGAAGTACAACCACAATGTTCAGTTAATATGGAAGAACTTAATTCCTATTGGATGGATTAGGAGGTTACCAACCTATCTAAGTAATACATAATACATACAAACCAATAAAGCTGGTGTGCTACTTTTAATATACGATCCAGTGCCATTATTTGGCAGAAAAATGGGCTACTTTTATATATAAATAGGATAATACATAATACACGTGGGCTTCTTTTATATATAAATAGGAGTATCTAGTTGAATGTGCATGTATGTAATCTGAGAGTGAAGAAATAGTGAGCAGAAACTAGTAAAGCCAGTGTGCCATTGTTTGGCAGAAAAAAAGGAAGAGAATTAGTTTAATGGAGCTTTGGCATAAAATGGTTTAGGGATTGGGTAACTTGTTCAGAGACACCCATCCACAGTATTATGTTGCGCATGGCTTTTTAAAAAAAAAAGGCAACCTTAGTATTAAACTGCTGAGCCTTTTTTTATTACCTACCGTCCGCAGTATTAAACTGTAAGGAGGCATTTTGGACCATAACACTTGTCCGCAGTTTAATTCTGCACAATACCCAATATTAAACTGCGGACAAGAGTAATATTAACCATATGATCTAAGGATAGACGACATAGATCTATTGTAAGGTTATCCTCCTTTTTGTTGGACTTACTAAAAAATTATTTAAGATATTTTTTACCAAGATTGTTTCACTTACATTTGCTGAGCCCAAAAGGACGTGGGTTGACTTATATAATCCCCACTCTTCTAGACCTATAAAAGAGAAGTGGGCCTTTAATGAAATAAAACAAAGAAGGTACTTTAAAATTCATGGTACATTACCCATGTAGCATCGAAACGCCTTGAGTAGGAAGACTTTCAAGAAGTTGGAAAAGTTGTTTACTTGTGAACGACGAATTGTAGAGGAATTGGACCAGTTTAGGAGGGAATTGAGACTCACAAATTAGTGTTCAACCATCCTTACTAACCCGAATCAAGGCGACACAATTTGTGGATCCAAAATAGGGATGGCACCAGTTATCCACTGATTTCGTGCCGCACAGTCTCTATAAAAACTTGAACCAAAACTGCACCGCACCGCACTAGTCCCAGTTCATAGAAATATTATAATAAAACTGCATAAGTCGTTCGTTCTATTAAACCAAATCGCACCACACCAACAAATAATTATAGATAGAGATCATTAGTATTCAATCTTTGTAAAACCAAAGACAACACAAAAGCGTGGACTTTGGAAGGGATCTTAGCTTTCCAAATATATGAAGCCAATGGAAATGGATTAGGAACAGTAGACCGAGCCAAAAAAGAGAATAACTCTTATAAGAAAAAGAACCAAATGGATCTAAAGTCCAGATGTGCTTATCAGAGGAGGATAAATGAATCGAATCAAACAAGATAAGCCAAGTTTCCATTTCAATAGTCTCCAAATCGGTGAGATTCCTGAAGAAATGAAAATCCCAAGAAAAGAGATGCTCTTCACGCTTTATAAAATTAGAAATGAGAGCATCACGCAGTGAATAAATATGATACAACCGATTACAAGCAATAGCAATGTGATCATTTCCCAACCAAGAATCTTCCCAAAATTGAATCTGATGACCATCCCCAGCCCCATATCTCAAATGACGAATAAAACTAGTATTTACTTGGGAGATGAATTTCCAAGGAATTGTATGAGTAACATAAACCCCAGGCCTTGTATCCCACCCATTCAAATGCATACCAAACTTGCTCCTAATAACCTTATGCCAAAGGGGATGAGGTTCCAAATGAAATCTCCAAAGCCATTTACTAACTAGAGCAACATTCTTAAGGGTCAATTACCCAACCCTAAACTCCATGCTTTAAAGGATATCGTTTTCCACACAACCAAATGATCCTTCCTCTCATCACCAACTCCCGACCAAAGAAAATCCCTCATTAACTTCTCTAAAGTGTCGGCTACACTGACTGGGATCCTAAACATAAAACGATAACAATAAAGGGGAATACTAGAATAACCACTTGAATCAAAAATAATTATATCCTATAATGAAAAATACGCACCTTTCCACCTACCTAGACGTTGAATCGCTCTCTCAACAACAGGGTCCCAAAAGGAGATTGACCAAGGATTTCCACCAAGAGGAATCACGAGATAAGTAAGCGGAAATGTGTCAATAGCAAAACCAGCCACAAACGAATAGATTAAAAGCTCCTCCATAACCATATTAATCCTTGCTAAACTACACTTGGACAAATTAATCCGCCTACCAGAAACAGCCTCAAAAACTTTAAGAATTGTAAACACATTCTTAAATCCTTGGATCCTCTCCAAAAGAAAGATAATAGTATCATCAACAAATTGGAGATGAGAGACCCTCACTTCCTCGCGCCTCACTGCACAACTAGCAAGAATACCACTCCTCTCCCCGACTAATCATCTTACTCAAAACATCAACAACTAAAGTGAATCATAGTGATGCAATACGAAATAAGAAATTCAAGAAGTTTATTATTTAGTAGAATAATCTAGAAACATATTATTTAGTAGGATAATCTAATAGGATGTTTTAAAAGTTTTAATTATAGTAATAGATTTTAATTAGAAGAATTTTATTAAAGTAGTAGATTTTAGTTAGAAGATTATTTCATTTTTAAATTAGGGTTTTTACTTGGTCCCCAAGTATTGGGTATTCTACTTGAGCATTGTAATACTTCATTATTTTTCATATTATTGAATATATTGATTTGAGATTAAAGTTGTGTGTTTTTGTGTCTCTACCAATTCTCTGCGGGATAGGTACCCATATTTCTTCCCACCTTGTCCTACATCATATGGTATCAAGCGTCGAAATTCCTAATATCTTTTTATTTCAACCAATTCTTTCGTACCCTAATTTTCTACTCCATCAATTGTTAAATTTTGCTAGAGAATTGACACCCAATATCCGAGATAACATAGTCTCAAATTTATCCCAAAATTGAGAAGAAAAAAAATGGATACAAGGCTACTATTGCTACAGTTCCACTACAGTGACTGATACAAGAATTCTGCTGCCAAATTACAGTTTGATACCCCCCCAGTTTCTGAAATTCTCAACTCAGCCCCCAAAGTTTCTAAAACTTTCAATTCAACACCCAAAGTTTATAAAACATTCAATTCAGCCTCCAAATGTTTACTCTATTTTGTTACTTGTTTTCAATTAGTCCAAAAAAAAGTTGAGCAACAAACCTTTTTACAGAAAAGCAACTTAAAAAGTCTTGTGTACCGTAAAGTTATGAGTATTGGAAGTTATATGATAAGCTTGCACTGAAGAAAACAAGTCTTGCAAATTTAAAGGCACACTATGAGTACTTAACCACATGTTGTGTTCGTCCATATTTTGTTCAAGCACAAAAAAATATTCATCCTAATCATGTTCGCTCAACTAAAGCAACACATTCACAAGAGGAGACCCACAAAGCAAATTATTACAAGACAATTGATGACTGTCTCGTAATGCTTAAACGTATCAATAACCAATACAAAGTTGGTGAGGATAAAGAAGAGCAAGTACTCTCACATATTGATGTTTCTGAGAAACATGAAGCGAAAGTTAAGTGTGTTTAACAACTTGCAAATTTAAAGATGGTTGCACCGAGGAAATTGAAGTCAATTTTGACCCCAAATGCGAAAACATAAGGAAGATAAAGTTAAAGTCATCCATGTTGATTCTCTTTCTAGTTGATACATTTGAGTCCCAAGCTACTTTAAATTTCTATATTATGTCACTGTTATTTCCAAAAATTGTGCTCATGACATTGAAACATTAGATGCGCATGTTTTGTTGGAAGGCATCTCTCGGACTGTGGTTTATTATTCTTTGATATTTCAAAATTCGAGGATGAATTCTTTTCAAATGCGAGGAGAATGATGCGGTACGGAAGAAGAAATTCAAGAAGTTTATTATTAATTTTGTATTGCTATTTAGTGATAAATGTTGAATTATTAATGTAATTATTTTAGTAGGATATTCTAGAAGTTCTAATTATAGTAGCAGATTTTAATTGGGAGAATTTTAATTATGGTAGTAGATTTTAACTAGGAGAGTTTTATTATAACGGAGATTGTTTCCTTGTTAAATTAAATTTTTACTTGGTCCCCAAGTATTCTTTTTTCTATTTAAGCTTTGTAATACTTCATCATTTTACAGATTATTGAATATATTAATTTAAGATTAAAGTTGTGTGCTTTTGTGTGCATGTTCTCTACCGATTCTCTGCGGAAATAACTATTTTTATTTTTTCTTTCCACCTTGTCCTACATCAAATAGCGGGGACACAGGGGTCACCCTGCCACAATCCTCAAGCCTTGCGAAGCCTTAAACCAAGATTTGGGTTCCCCATTCACAATCACAAAAAATGAGAAAAATGAGAGGAGGCAAAAATCCCTTTCATCAAAGAACGCCACCCAACTCCAAAACCTTTCCTCTCCTAAACCTTATCCAAAAAACCCAAGCTAACCATATCATAAGTTTTTTTCAAAATCTAACTTGATCACTTCTCTCTCTCCTGTGAACATACTTTAATATCTAACCATATCATAAGTTTTTTTCAAAATCTAACTTGATCACTTCTCTCTCTCCAATGAACATACTTTAATATATGTATAATACATCAGTTCACAAACGATGAACCATTGGTTTATGCAGTTGGTGCAGTACAGTGCGATGCATCACTGGTGCAATAGCAAATACCAATGTTGTAAGGCACAACCTTTGAATTATTTATTTTCGTACTTAAATTGCACCAACCAAATTACAAAAAATCGACCGATTTGATTGGGTTTGGCCAATTTCAGTTCCATTTCGGTTCGAATTGCCATCCCTAATCCAAAGTTGGTTAGGGCTGCGGAGAGTGTTCCCCAAGGCAGCTAGTTGAATTTCAAATTGGGTGATGAGGAGTTTTTTGCTTTGGTGTTTGACTGCGTGTCTCAACTATTCTAGCCTTGAGAGAGGATGTTCTTTCAGAGGTGCATTGTTCTATTTTGTCTATGCATCAGGGGGCATAGAATTGTGCAGAGATCAGCACAATAGTTTATAGGGCCCAAATACAAAATAGTGTTTGTTCCCTATCTCATATATACACACACACACACACACATTCAACGACATAACAGTGAGAAACAATGTTCTAAAAAGCAGGTTAGGCAACCGCCTAGAAGCTAGGCCCCCCGGGTGCCTCGCCTAGGCCCAGGGCGGAAAAAAATCCCTCCAAAAAATTAGGCGGGCCTAGGCGGAGAAATTAAAGCTACAATTGATTTTTATTTTATTTTAATAACTAAGTTACAAAACGACGTCATGGGAATAGATGATATAGTTGAGGGTTGTTCGAGTCTTACTTGGGAGACGGTTGGTGAAGCATCCGAAACGGATAGCGTGCTAGAGCCTAGGAGTAGTAGAAATATTGGAGTAAGAGAACTCCATGAAGAAGATTTTTTGTCTGATGATGATACGGTGAAAAAAGGAGATAAGGAGTATGAATGTGAGTCCGATGGGGACATTATCTTGGAGGGATATGGAGAATAAAAGTTAGAGATATAGAGGGATATAGAGATGAAGACTATTAATTTGTATTTTTTATTATTTGTTTGTGTTTGAACTTTAAACAATTGCACGTTTGTGTTTGAACTTTGACATTGACAATATGAATGTGTTTGAACTTTAAGCAAAGGTCTTTATTATCTTTATTATAGATTGCTTAGCTTTATATTATTGTTTTGTTTAGATAAATGTAAGATAAAATATTAAAATTGGCTTAAAATAATAAATCCTGCCTAGACCCCCTAGGTGTTAGGCTCTCCCGGGGCGCTCACCTCCCTCCTTTTAGAACATTGGACACAAATTACATTTTATTAGAATATACTCTTTTACGATTGAGGATCTTGGGGGTAGTGGAACACGGAAGTCCATCCTAGTTTTAGTGTTCTTTTTTAAAATTAAAAGGATTATTATTCATCTGTTAAACTCGTCCTACATTTTTATCTCTTTTACGTTTAAGAGATCCCAGGGGTAGTGGAGTGTAAAACTTCACTCTAACTTAATTTTCCACTAATTTCAATTGTTTACATTAATTTGTTCATTTCCAAAATCATGCCCTGTCACATGAAGTCTCACTTTGGTCACCTTAAACAAGTTTTTGAAGCAAGGACAAAGCATCAAGGTTTTTAAGTAATGTGAGTTTGAGGCTACACGGACAGCCTACCTAGGACACATCATCATACAAGAAGGGGCAACCAACAGAAAATTCAAAGTGCGCTCCGATAGACTTTACTCACTACAACCAAGGGTTTGAGACGGTTCCCTGTATCACTGGTTATTAAAGAAAGTTTGTGAAAGTATATGGTTCCATTACTATACCCTTGACCAAGTTACATCAAATTCCAACATCCATTAGGACACGGACAAAATTCAACATCCATTAGGACATGAACAAAATTGGAGGAGGGGGTGGATTTTCAAGCCTGGGAATTGAAGGAAATATAGTTATTTACACAATCCATTTGATGATATTTGGGGTACTGATAATTAGACTCAAGTTAATATATGTAAGCCAATTTAGTGGTACAAGTAGGAGAAGTCATGTGAAATGGATACTCTTTTTTGAATAAAAAATCTGATGAGCTCACTTTTGTGAGACTCCCTTAACACTCTTCCTATTCTCTTCTGTTTCTGTCCTTTCTTCTCCCCCAAACACTGATTCCGCAATCTGTTTTCTATCCTTAGAGTAAAATCCGGTCAGAACCACTCCTAACAAAATCAAGGGTGAATGGTCTTCGTGAGGTGAAAGATTGACGTATTCACTTATGCTGAATGTAATAGACTTGAGCAAAAGAATGAAAAAAGCAATAGAAAGTAACCCAACTACAACAATAGTCTAGGGTCTTAGGCTCAGTAGCGCGTTAAACATAGCTGTTTGCAGAAGAAGCAATGTATCAACAAGAGGAATAATACACAGCAGTAATGTACTTACACTGGTGGGACAACCGTCAAGTTATCCACGTCTTTGAGAAAGTAATTTAATGTCGACACTAGGTCAGGAAATCCTATATTTCGAGCAAACAAGCCCACAAACATGTTATGACAAACCAAGCGAGACAATGAGAGCCTACACAGTGTGTCCTTATTTACAAAGATGAGGCCAGATGGAATAACACTTGCAGCCTTCCAGGAGTGTTGGACAAATCAATCAAAAGGTTTTGGAGGGTTCCTTTTGGGGTTAAGGTAATCGTACGCCTAAATGGAGTCAAAACTTGTAAATCCAACCCCATACATAATCCCATCCATACACGCTGTTATCATAAAATGGTTTTATTATTTACGTTATTTATTAGTTTAGCCATTTACTTTAGGGGTCTTCTTGTAAAATTATTATGTAATTGGTTTGTATATAATATGTGCTTCAAAGATATTTTATTAAATAGAGTAACTGATTTTTATTTCTAAACTTAAAAATTGATTCATATGATTGATAATTGTAATATATTTAATTATTTACACTTATCTTAATAATACTAATAGATTAATATTAGATTAGATGATTAGCATAAGAATACTGGTTCCCCCTAAAACTATACTATCCTACTAATAATCATATTTCTTAAATCGTGAATTGCATCGTGTATAAAAAATCCTTAACAGTGAATCGTATAGTAAGATATAGAAAGACATACACAACACGAGAAAAAATAGCTTTCTTACGTTTTAAATATAAACAATGTGAATTTAAGCCCTAAATTGGGAAGTGTAGAACAAAAAGCAACTCCAAAACTAGTATTTATGTCTTCATATACGTATCAGACATGTAAAAAAGAAAGTGAAAACAAAGTCCTTTAAAAATCCTAGAAAGTATTCTAATTGGAAAAAAATACGTTAGAAATCCTAGAAAGCATTCTAACAATTATGCTTTAGATTGAGTGAACTCCTATTCTAATAAAATTAGAAGGGCAATTACGAACAAATTAACTTGCTCACACACGTGCACTTAAAAAAGTTCCAAATTGAAAAAAGATGCAATAGAAAATAATAATGAAAGATTACCTCCTTCATTCACAAATTGGGGGTAAATGACAATAAAACCAAATAACTAACTTTGGTTGACTGTTAGAAAATATGATTTGGCTTCTTTTTTCTTTTTTCATGTTTTTGGCCAAAAAAATGACATGGATATTACACGGCTAATAATTTTGCTGACATCATTTCCAAATCAACTTAAAATGATTAAAAAATTAAAATTTTAATTAAGATTTTCAAATTAATGGAGAAGAAAAGGTGGACTTGAGCCAAATATGATCGGAGATCCTACCGAAGCGGGTCTTCTTCAACTCTTTCTTTTATAACTTTTATACTCTTATCTGCTCCATCTTTTACTTTTCTAAACTGTAAGGCAACTGGATCTGTTTATGGATGATGGGTGAAGTAGTAGAGAAGATAAAAGGCATCCAAATTTCTATTTCTGGATGATGGCAACCAGACTTCATGAAAAATGGATCTGGGTATGGATGATGGCATCCAAATTTCAGTCGGATCCGTCTTCAATTCACCTCGGATAAAATCTTCTCTTGCAGCTCATCATTAACCCCCTATTTTCGAGCTAGTAGACTCTTCAACTTTACCTCAAACAAATAGGATTTTTCTTTTTATATATAGAGAAGATGCAGATGCCCTTTGTTGCAGAAATTCTTACCAAAACTTATTTCATGTTATTGTAGATTTCAATAAAAAAAAATGAGGGTATATCAATGGCAGGTGAAGACGGAGATAGAAGAAGAATAGTCTGGAGGTGGAGTTAGGGTATTACTTCTATTGTTGTGAATTAAATATTAATGTCACATATTATATTTTAAATGGTCAATACTAATCAACTAACAGCTACTAACGGATTCAAGTAGAATAGAATCTCTCGAGTTTGTTGTTTGATTTGGGAAAAAAATTTACTGGATGTTAAAAACGAAAAAAAAGTTGAAGCGTAGATTGGTTTTTATCATCATTTACCCTTTAAAATTAGCATTGCAAAATCAAACACATTACCGTAATAAGACTTTAAATAATAAAAACAAAAGATAAATGCACATGTCACATATGGGAGCTACTCTATGAATACAAACATCAACTGCATGAACATCGTTTAATATGTCTCATAGAGCAAACACCTTCTATGAAACTTAAAGAGAGAATCAAACAACAAATAGAACGAGACCATAATTAATTGAATATAAACAAGAAAATATTATTATTTGTATATCTCTCTTCGCTCCATAGTAAGGGGGGGAAAATAAAGGAACTGAATTTGTTGAGTTTAGGTTGACGTTTTTATGATATATAGAAGGATGTTCTAACTTTAAGTATTCAAATGGAGTACTCTTAGGTTAGGTTAATGCTAATCTTTTAAGTGTCCATTTAAAATCAATTTCCTACACTATTTGGATAAATAAGAACCATAAAATCAGAAAGAAACATTACAAACCAGTTAGATTCGAGATAATTGTTCCTCTATTTTAACCGAACATAAAAATTAAAAAATATCAACCGGTAGAGTCAACTCAAGACAAACCAAAATTGTCCTAGTTAATTCAGCCAAAAGAATTCCATTTCTGAATAGTAAATAGTATGTAGGTAGATAATGGGAATTGTTGTCTTTGTTGGGTTTTATTTATAGGGCTATTTCAAAATTATAAGTTCTTTTATACGGCCCAAATATGAAATATCATTTGTTCCCTATATATATATATACAAATGATGTAACCATAAGACAAAAAATACAGAATATTCGAATATACCCTTTTGCGATCGAGGATCCTACGGGTAGTGGAGTGCGGAACTCCCCCAAGTTTTAGGGTTCTTTTATTTCTGATTTCCAGGATGAATATCATGATCAGACTTTATTTCACCCTAATTAAATTTCCACTTGTTTCAATTGTTTTTATCAATTTCTTCATTTCCAAAATCATGTCCTGTCACATGAAGTCTCACTTTGGTCACCTACAAGAAGTTTTTCAAGGACAAAGGATCAAGTTTTTTAAGTCATGTTGAGTTTGTAATACACAGCCTACCTAGGACACATCATCACTCAAGGGGAAACAACAAAAAAGTCAAAAATTCATAAAGTGTGCTCCTACGGACTTTACTTGTGAGAACCCAAATTATTATTATTATTTTTAATAATTATTAGTTAATTGCTTTTTTATTTAGCCCTTCTAAATTTTTTAAATAAAATGTATTTTGTCTTAGTAGGAGAGAAAAATCAGATCAGTTTTATTTATTTTATGCTTTGGATTCCATGTTTTACCAACAGAGATTTCTCTTCTTCATCTTTTCTTCTCTATTTACTTTTAGGCTATGTTTTTTTGCAAAATGTATACTTGGGATTGGACTATTTGTATTAATTTAAAGTTATTTTCGATTTTTTTTATCCTATGATGATGGATTATTAGTCCCTTAAATAGTCCTTGGATTATTTTTTTATCATTCTCAAGGCTATTTATGAGGGATTATATAATCTCATGATGAATTTGGGATTATATAATCCATCACAAATAGCCTTGAGAATGATAAAAAAATAATCCAAGGACTATTTAAGGGACTATTAATCCCTCATGATGGGATAAAAAAATCGAAAATAGTTTTAAATTAATATAAATAGTCCAATCCCAAATATCTATTTTGCAAACAAACATAGCATTAGGGTTTGGATAAGTAAGCTCCCTAGGAAATCATATTCAGTATAATATTTTCAATTCCTTATTTTGTATTAATAGTTACAACCGTGCAAAATTAGTTAACGAGGAAGAAAAGGCGAGACCAATCATGCAGACAATTGGAAATCCATAGTTATTGGTTGACTTTGTATATTCAGAGGATTATAATATGATTAATTTGCTTTGGTATTTGAGATGAGTATTTTATATTTTTCTTTGGTTTGATTTGTGAATTCATGTAATTGGAATACACAAATTGTTGGTTTATGTATGCCCTATATGTTCTTGATTTGTGAACTACGCCATCTACGTGCTAAAGAGGGCGAGGCTTATCAACGGTGGAAGGCCACAAAGGAAGTGAAGGGAAGTGAGGTGATTGAGGCTTTGACATGGGAGCAATTTTTGATGTTGTTCAATAAACGTTCCTTTCCTATCAGTTTGAGAGATAAGTTAAAGCAAGACTTCAATGAAATTCAGCAGGAGATGATGAGAGTTTGGAGGCGTATCAAGAGAGGTTTATCAAACTCTCCCCTTGTGCTTCATATATTGTCGACACATGAGAAGAAGGCTAGGAGGTTTGCACGTGGCCTAAAGGGCAAGTACAGGTACAAGGACAGCTTCAGGGACTAACACAGGGTCAAAAACGAGGCTGGAGGTAGCCTGTGCAGCAACAAAAGTCACACACTTAATAGGTCTGCAAACGAGGGCGGGTGTCAGTGGTAAAGCTGGTAGCAGTGGCTAGGCTTAAAGAACGCAGGCTCGCATGTTTTTCATTATTGTCGTGATGCTCCAACTTTTGAGGGAGTTATACACTTTGAATTGGCCTTCAGAGTACGCATACATTGATTAGATTCTGGAGCCACACATTCTTTTGTTGCATCTGCATTTGCAGTCTTTTCAAGCGTCGAACATCAAGGTTTAGATCCTGAGTTAGTCGTGTACTCTAGTGGGAGGGATTCTTGTACTTGACTCTGTATATAGACTTGCTCTATTCTGAGAGGAGATAGAAATCTTCATGCTGATCTGATTTTGATTGACCTTTATAACTTCGATGTGATTCTGGGAGTTGATTGGTCAGCAACATATCATGTGACTTTAGACTGTTTTAAGATATCTTTTTTCTAATACAGAACGAGTAGCTTGTCCTTCAGGGTTCAAAGGCCAAGATGTTCTCACCTTGTTTGTTTTCTACCATTGGGCTAGGACATTGTTGAGGATGCGGTTTTAGGGTTATATTGCTCGTGTCTTTAATAATTGTAGACTGTCCTAGTTTGGGCAATATTATTGTCTTTAGGGATTACCAAGCGATATTCCGAGACGACATTGTCGGTGTTGCACCCGATAGGGAGTTGAGTTCATCATCGACTTGATTACGATTGCAGCACCTATTTTCAAAGGCACCACATCGGATGGCGCCTGCGGAACTAAAGGAGTTAAAGGAGCAATGGCAAGACTTATTGGATAAGGGGGTTATACGTCAGAGCCTTGGGCGCTCCGGTGTTTTTTGAGATGAAAGACAATACAATGAGGTTGTGCATTGATTACTAGGAGAAGAACCGGATGACTGTTAGGAATAAGTATTTGTTCCCGAGGATTGAAAATTTGTTTGACCTATTACACGATGCAAGTTTTTTCTCCAAGATTGATATGAGGTCAAGGTACCATTAGCTTGGGGTGCGGAAGGACATACCTAAGACGATGTTCATTACAAAGTACGGAAATTAAAGTTCTTAGTGGTGCCTTTAGGGCTAATCAATGCTCCAACAATGTTCGTGGACTTGATGAATATGATGTTCAAACCCTTTCTGGATTAGTTCGTCATTATCTTCATTGATAACATCTTGATTTATTCCAAGAGTGCGAAAGAGCATGAGTAGCACTTGTGGGTAATTTTGGAGACTTTGATGTGGCATCAGGTGTTTTACAAGTTTAAGAAATGCAAGTTTTGGGCTGCGCAACCGCGTATTGCTCCAAAGGTTTAGAGTTTATTAGGATTGGTTGGATATTATACAAGGCTCGTGGAGGGTTTTACTTCGTTTGCTTTGTCGTTGACTCGGTTGACTAAAAAGAATGCTAAGTTTGAGGTCAGATGCTTGTGAGAGGAGCTTTCTAGAGTGTTAAAGAAGAAGCTGGGTTCAGCACTAGTTTGGGCTTTACCTTCTAATGAGAGTGGTTTCATGATATACAGATGCTTTGGGAGAGGCCTTGGGAATACATTGATGCAGCATGGGAGAATGAACAGAGTAGGAGGCATCCGAACCTCGATTTCAAGTTGGCGACAATTGTGTTTTCCCTCAAGATTAGGAGGCATTACTTGTACAAGAAAACTTGTGATATTTACACCAATCACAGAGTATCAAGTACATTTTAACGCAAAAGGAGCTAAACATAAGACAAATACGTTGATTTGAGCTTGTGAGAGATTATACACATCCTTTACCATTGAGACACCTTGAGTAGGAAGACATTCGGGATGTTGGAGGCATTGGAGGCGTTGCTTAATTCTCAACGACGAATCGTAGAGGAATTGGACCAATTTAGAGTGGAAATGCGAGTTAAGGGGTCAAGAAATCTAGTCGCACAGATAAGTGTTCAACCATCCTTGGTTACCAAAATCAAGTAAACATAAGGGATGGCAATGGTGCGGTGCGATGGTAGTTATCAACTGATTTGGTAGCGTACAGTCTCAAAAAAACTTGAACCCGAATCGTACCACACCGCACCGATCCCGATTCATAGAAATGTTATACTAAAACCACATCAGGCAGTTCATTCTCTTAAATTACACCGCCTGCACCAGCAAATAATTATAAATAAAATAAATTAAAATATTTCAAGAATTAAAACAAAATCAATGATTAAGAATTTGCATAAGTTAACAATAGTATAAGAAAACAATAATAGGCCCTTTTGTAATGTATTAGTGATATTCCATCTTCTTTCCAAGGTAAATTTTAGGATTCCAAATCCACCAATACCTATTTAATACTTTAATATATGTATCATACATCGGTTCAAAAATGATGCACCAATGTTTCAGGCATCTGGTGAAGTACAGTGGAGTGCACCACTGGTTCAACAACAAATACCAATACCGCAAGGCACAACCTTCGGTTTCTTTATTCTCGTACCAAAATCAAACCGACCAAGTCACGAAAAACTGACCGGTTTGATTTTGTTTGGCCAATTTCAGTTCAATTTCAGTTCTGCTTGTCATCTCTAATCTAAAGTTGGTTAGGGATGCGGAGAGTGTTCACCAAGGCAGGCAGTCGGATTTCTGATTGAGTGATAGAGTTTTTTTGGTTGGTGTTTGACTACGTATCTCAGCTATTCCAGCCTTGAGAGAGGATGATCTTTCATAGGCACATTGTTGCACAGGGAGGCACGAAAAGTTGCAGAGACCTTCACAATAGTTTATAAGGCCCAAGATACAAATTAGCGTTTGTTCCCTATATGTGTGTGTATATATATACATATATATGTATACATACATGTATGTATATGCATATACACATACATATACATACATGTATGTATACATATATATGACGTAACCATAAGACACATATTACATTTAATTAGAATATACCCGTTTGTAATTGAGGATCCTAGGGGTAGTGAAGTGTGGAAGTCCATCCTAGTTTTAGCGTTCTTTTTTTTAATTTCCAGGATTATTATTCACCTCCTAAATTTGTCCTAAATCTATATCTCTTCTGCATTTAAGAGATACTAGGGGTAGTGGAGTGTGAAACTTCACCTTAAATGAATACTACACGGACAGCCTACCTAGGACACATCATCATTCAATAAGGGGCAACAACAGAAAATTCAAAGTGCACTCAACAGACTTTACTCACTACAACTAAGGGTTTGAGACGGTTCCTGTTGTATCACTGGTAGTTGGCGTGTTGATAATTAAAGGCTCAAGTTGGCATCTGTAAGCCAATTTAGTGGTCTAAGTAGGAGAAGCCTTGTGAAATGGGTACTCTTTTATAAATGAAAAATCTGATGGGCTCACTTTTGTAAGACTCCCTAACATTCTTCCGATGCTCTACTCTTTCTGTCCTTTGTTCTCCCCAAAAGACTGATTCCGCACTCTGTTTTCTATGCTTTGAGTAAAATCCGGTCAGGATCTCTCAACGGTGAATGGTCACATGGATGAATCTGTTAGCTATTTAGTAGGTGAAGTATTGCGTGCAATCAATGATTAGTCATTCACTTGCGCTGAATTGCAGTAGACTTTGGCAAAAGAATGAAAAAAGCAATAGAAGAGTATAACTATAACTATAGTTTAGGCTCAGTAGTGTGTTAAACTTAGCTGTTTGCAGAAGAAACAATGTATAAACAGGAAGAACAATACACAGCAGTAATGTACTTACACTGGTACGGCAACCCTGAAGCTATTCACGTCTTTGAGAAAGTAATTTGCTGCCGACACAAGTTCAGCTGTGACATCGACTCGACCAGATTGTTTGTTGGGCTTTTTGGAAATCCTATATTTGGAGCAAACAAGCCTACAAAGATGTGTTATGACTCGCCGGGGGAGATAATGACTGCCAGTTAGCACACAAAGTGTATCCTTGTTTTTAAAGATGAGGCCAGATGGACTAACACCTCCAGGAGTGTTGGACACATCAATCACAGGTTTTGGAGAGTTGCTATTGGGGTTAAGGTAATCGTAAGCATAAATGGTGTTGGAGTCGAAACTTCTAAATCCAACCCCATACATAATCCCATCCATAAACGCGACAGTAGAAAATTCGCCAACATTTTGGGCATGATGCGACCAGGAATCTTTTTCAATATCATATGAAAGTAGCTCTTTTGTGTAGGGGGAATATGTCAAAATCTTCTTGCTGCCACTGGTATCGTCTAAAGTGGTATGTCCTCTAACATCAAAACAATATTCTTCCACTGGACTATTCAAAGGTTTCCACGATCCCTCGCCGGAGCTGAATTCAGTTTCAGCAGGAAGATTACTGATATCCAAAGACTCGGCCCATGGCCACCAAGATGGTAATTTGCCATGTTGATATTCATAAATTTCACCTACATTTCCAAATAAATACATCTTGTTGTCAACAAAAGCAGCACCGGTAGCAACCCTTTTCCTGATCATGGGCGGACCTCTCAGCCAGGGCAGATCCACATTCTGTTGTGCGACATCTTTAAAGTAGACCTTGTTTGTCATATATGATTCGACTGAGCACATTCCATTTGCACTTTCGAAATCGTATAGAGCTAGTTCATAGCCCCCAAATACGTAGATCTTGGTGCCGACAACTACAGAGACACCCTCACTAAGGCCCAAAGGAGCACCGTCCATAAACGGATCGAGAAACTTACCGCACGGTATTTGAAGTTGGGACGGTATATCGGAACTGTGAACATCGCAGATGTGTTGTTGATCATCGGAGCACAGTTTTTGGTCAAGATTATTATTCTCCACAGATATGAGGTAGTCTTGTTCGGATCCTGTGATTTTATACCATTTGACTACCACTTCATCAACACCTTTGATATGCAGCATCGCTTGCATATATATGAAATTACCATCATCATCATCGGTTGGCATCTCTGTCCATCCCCGTCTCTCGTTCGTGTTTTGAAGAAAATAGGATGCGGCTGAGATCTGAAATTGATAGATAAATAATAGAGAGGTGACGTCCCCTTTAATTAGGGTTCTTTATTCATTCCATGGATCGGATCCTTCTCCCTCAAGAATCCGAATCAATTACTATAATATATATAAAAAGTGGAAGCACGTACACTTTCATTAGGGTTCTTTAATTAAATGCACCCTCCTTTTATTTTTCTATTTAACTAGTTAACAAAAAAATGTAATTATGTGGAATTCTAGAAATATTTATGTCAAATAACACACCTCCAATATTAAAATACATTTAAAAGGTGAAACTGTAAATAAAAACAAAAATAAAATAAAATAACTCAACTCCAAACCCTGCTTCCTTAAATCTCAAATCCAAACTATTTATTTCGTTTCACTCCAAATTAGTTATAATCACCAAAGAAGAACCCACCATTACAGTATAAGGAGAAACCCACACTTTCAATTTCAAAGCTTACATGATTAACGAGGCAAATTTGGCCCGTTAACGATGTTAGTTTTGTGAGCATGCACCCACAATCCACAAAGCAATGCGTTACTCTCTCCTCATCCACCAACAGCAAGGGTGTCCCACCCATGCTCTACATCGATCGACTCATGCAAGCTCATCAGCCGCCGCTATACCGACCTGCCTGTGGGGTTCAAATGATCCACGCACCATGTCACCATCTCCGCCTCGAGAAATGCATGGCGGTTCTCACCAGAGTCTCTCTCTTCGCCTTCGCCTTTTATGGACACGGCGACAACTGGGTTTCCTAGTTAGGATTATTTCGACAATTGGTGGAATTGACTAAATCTATTGTGACAGAAGGTTTATTGGTGATAATGGTTGAGGTATATATGGTGATAATATGGTCTAATGAATAAGTGGCAATGGATGAAAGTTAGATGGGTGGTGAGAAATATAGGGAAGAAGAATATGGTGGAAAACAAAATTAGGGTCTACAGATTTTCAATGAAGGAGGAATCGAAGAGGGGAAGAAGATGGTGTGGGTAATTTTTGAGTAACTTTTTATTCTTTAATTAACCATGTAATAATATTATCCACTTGGATATATTTGTTAATTCCAAAATATATAGTTACATATATTCTTTAAATAAGCTATATTAGTAAAAAATTAATATTTTACCCTTCTACCCCTTATTTTAACAGTGTATTGTCAACGAATTGGACGGAAAACCAGCTGAATGTGCATTTAATTGCCCTAATTGAAGTTTAGGGTGCATTTAATCTAAATGATAGTTTAGAGTGCAAATCGATTTTGAGTGCAAAGTTTGGGATTCAAATTGGGTTTTAGTCTTTTCTATTCCCATTTGATAAATAAATTTTTATACCACGTACCTATAGACACCCAAAATTTATATGTATTTTCTCTAATAATGGAAGGCGGGCAATAATGTCATTTAAAATTGAGGCAATGATGTCAAAGTGAAGATTAAAAAGTAAAGATTACAAAGCTCAGGTCAATTACTTGGAGGCCACACCAAAAACTTTAGGTACCAGATTGCAGAAGGATGGTTTTTCCCATTTTTCTCCATCATCCCAGATTTGAAATTGATCAAATTTGATATTATTGCGTAGGCCTCGAAAAGAGCTTCCCGAAATGGGGTAAAGCGTTTTCTAATTCATGTCGGTTTAAAAGTTTTGAACGTTTCAGTACACGACAAGAAATCGATGACGCAACACCAAAACTGATCACGTGGGGGCACACTTGCCGGGTTATAAGTTTGGTTCCTCTATAAATAGTCTTTTTGCTTCATTTGCTTAAGGGAGAAGGAAAAAAATAGAGAGAAAATGTGTCATTTAGAGAGAGAAATAGAAAAAATGAGAGAAAACTCTTCCAAATTAGATCTACATCTAGTTTCTTTTTTTTTATCAAACTATATTCAAGCAATCCATAGGAAGATTAAGGAGGAAGAAACTCCCATTCCCAAGGTCTAGATCATATCTAGTGGTGTTTGGATCCTATTTTGAGACATGGGTAGTTAGAGAAAGTTTCTCATAATAGAAATTCCTCCTAAACAACATATAAAATCCTTTTAATGGTTACTCAATTTCATTCTCGATTTAGCTTGTTTTGTAACTTGTTGTGATTAAGATTCGTTTATTCGTCTCGTTTTTCTCATTATTAGTCACCAAACATCATAGAATCTCTCTAGTTGTGTTTGGATCCTATTTTTTAGCACCTAGAAATTCTCTTAAATAAAATCTCCTTCTAGCCGATTTGGGATATATTTCTACTCGATTTTGTTGTTACTATTTCTAGGTCAATGGAATCTTAGATCTATGGGTATCACTGCCTAGATTCTAAGTTTCGGTAATAGATCTTGTCGATATATGATAGATCCTTGCGATGGCGATAATATTTAATGATATAACTTAATTCCTACGATATAGTTAGCGGTATAATATATTGTGCGATCTATGGATTAAGGGTTTATGAAATTCATTTCCTAAATTCTAAACTTCGTTTATAAATCTTGATATTTTGTTGTGCATGATTATGAATTATGTGAGCTTAGAAATGAATTCAAAACCCTTAAATGTCATGCTTAACGGGAATTGAAGGATATTTCCATGATGTACATAGTTAATGGTTGTAATTTTGTGATTCGATAATTGTAAATATAATTTGGGCCTTAAAATGATTTGATTTCAAGGGTTTTCATGCCCACAAAAAATGGGTATAAGACCCCTTGATAGTGGATTTTACTATTGCAATGTGTTTGGAGTTATTTAGATGGCTTGCATGCCCATTGGTAGCTCCAATCCTATTTTAAATGCTTGATTTTATGATTCGACACATGAAAACGATTTTTGAATAAAGATGAAAAGATTTTTTAAAATTAAATCAAATTAGGTTATTAGATTAAGTTTAGGCTAAAATTTGAAGTAATGAGAGCCTTGATTCCCATTTAGTAAAGGGTTTGCAAACGACGTTTTCCCTAAATGAAATCTCAAATTTCTCCTCAAACTAACACAAAACTTTTCTTGCGAATCAAATTTTTCGTGCATAGGTTCAAAAAGACTTAAAAGTTGCTTTCAAGATAATGCACACACCAAAACTTTGATAACCTTAGGAGACGAATCCCTAGATGACCTATATGGTTTAGGAGACAAAACCCTAGATTATATTTTTGATTTAATTCTAAGAAACGATATCCTAGAATTTCCCTTTACTTAGATGACATAGGAGATGATATTTATGTTTTTTAAATTATGATTTGATTTGACTCTAGGAGACAATACCCTAAATTTTCTCGATGATGCAACTCACACCTAGGCAAAGAACACCACACACCTCACGTTTCTCGAGGCAATTTATTCAAACTTTTAAGTAAAACATTAGAAAAATTGTAATCATATTTCACGGAAGTCGAAAGTTGCCTAACACATTTTTCTCGCTTAAGCAAGTCCCTAAACTCTATAAATCTCAGTTGCGGACCATTTTATGGAGTCACATAACGGTCAATCTCAATTATCAAAACATTAAAATCTAGATGAACTGATACATCTATTTAAATCTTTACCAACTTGCGACTCTGTCTAATTGACCCACTTTAAAATCAAACTTTCGAAACCCCATCGACATAAGTCTATTTTTCCAAAATCACACTTTAAATTCAGGATCTCTAAACCTAAGTGACGAAAAATCCCAACATCGACACCACCTCCATTCCAAAAATGAACACGCATTTTAGTTCTTTTAAAAGTTATTTTGTAAAATCTTTTATTTTTTCACTTATGTTCAATTGAACATACATTAATGAAGTGAACCGTTGGCTAGGTCAATTTGTACCTATGTGCAATTAAAAAAAATGTTATTTTAAATTATGTTTTATATTTAGTAAATATCAAAGAGTAAAAATATCATAAATTTCATGAATTTTTATCTTTTGTAGTTTAATAAAAATGAAAAAAAATTATTTAGAATAACATTTTTAAATTACAAGGTAAAATACAATTTAACACATGTGATTTACACGTTTTTTTATTTTGCCACAGTTATAAAAAAAAGTCATCAATTCACCACCTAGTATAAAAATAATTGCACTCTCACTTGGAGCCGAATGTGACTTAACGTCATTAAAAACACATGGTAAATGACGTATATACCCTTTATATATATATATATATATATATATATATATATATATATGAAATTTTGTATGTGCACACCTAAAAGGGGATGAATAAGAGTATGTGTGTGTGTCAATGCACTATGGCAAATTTTAATTTTTTTTTTCACATATGTAAGCGCCAGACAGCCAAATTAGCCGTTTGTTTTGAGTTGTTTGCATTGAGTTGTTTTTACAATTCTTTTTGTATAACTTCAGACTAAAGTAAACCGTATATATATACAATGATATTTTGGGTTTTTCTAATTCAGAAATCAAACTACAAACATAGTTAAATAAACTAAAAATATAAAGCAATAATCAAACACATATCACACTAAGAATTGTACCTGATTCGGCCCTTTAAACCTCTATTCTATGAACCTACATACATCCAAGGTCAGGTATCATTTGATACCTAGCAAGTTTCCTTTAATATTAATAAATCAATTATAATAATCAACTCCCTATATACAATAGAATTTAAAAAACTTCCTGAGCACGCAGCTTCCTTGAGGAAACCTACGTACTCCTTTGTTGAACACATGCCCCCTTGAACTCTTCTCATACAATATTAGAGGAAAACCCCTTAGCTTGCCCTTTTACAAGATATGAAATTAGAGATGAAAAGGGATTACAACTGAACAGTAGTATGAATATCTAGCAAGAACAATTATAAGAACAAGGCAGATTTAATTTGCTAAAATATATTTTGAAGCATATATAACAGCTCTTGTAGAGAGTTCTTAAAAATCTACCAGTATGTAAGCTGCAACTTATAAGCACCAAGTCTAACGGCTAGTTTTTTTAAGACAACAATCCTCAAAAATATGGAAAAAGATTTTATAAAAAAATAATCTTATTAGATAGGAAATAGTAAGCATGATAAAATCTTTAGAGATATGGAAGTAAGTAGGATTTTAAATCAGTTTGAAAATAACGGGACGTATAAACAAAATATTTTTAGCATAATTGTAGGAACAAACTTTGATTTTGTCACTTCGAAATAATAATTCTGTTTTAATAAGATTTCTACTCGGATAGAAATGTTTTAAATTAAGAAATCTTTTTGAAAAACAGGATTCTTTATAAAAGAATTTACAGCAAAATTAAAATGCCTTGAAAATAACTGTTAAAGTTAGAATCCTTACATTGATATTCCTAAAGACCTAATCAAGTAGGATTTATAAGTCTACAAAACTTCTAGTTGAGTCTCCCATAATTCCAGAAATGTTCCAGAAGCTTCATATATCAACAATCCTTGAGAATTTTTCAGCCAATCTGTAACAACATACAAAGATACTACAAAAACACAAGTTGTCATCGTTAAAACCAAAAGCATATAAATCAACAATATTTGTATTAAACAAAGTCAAATTTAAATTAAAAATAAGAAAAATTTTAGACTTACTCATAAATCTTACTCGCAGAAAAGATAAAAGAGTATGTTTTCATTTTTAATTATTAAGATGAATGTAATGGGACTATACTCTTTTGTTTTTTTTGCAGATAAATTTTGTGAAAAAAATTTATGAATAGATTTTTAGTGGGAATTTTACATATTTTGAGAGTAATATAAAATATATAAAAAATACGTGCTGGATCCAATAATGCTTTTACAATTCATTATCTATCGTCAACTCCTACCATCGCTCCTCCTCGAATTCGCCAACCTTTTAGTGATTTGTTTCTGTTAATATAGTTGTCAAATCCTAACACCGCATCTATATAATAAAACAGAGCGGCTCAAATATCAAAATTTTAACATTTAACGGCTTCAAATTAATTTAGGCTTCAACATCCAACAGTCTAAAATCATTTAAAGCTTCAACATCCAACGATCACTAATCTATCACTCATTTTCCCCCCAAATTCAACATTTTTTTTTTCAAAAACCTATTCACTCACATTTCTCTCCCAAATCTATCTACACTATAATAATAATAATAATAATAATAATATAATTATTATTACTACTACTACTACTACTACTACTATTATTATTATTATTATTATTATAATTATAATAATTATTATTATTATTATTATTATTATTATTATTATTATTATTACTATTATTACTATTATTATTATTATTATTACTATTATTATTACTATTATTATTACTATTATTACTATTATTACTATTATTACTATTATTATTATTATTATTATTACTATTATTATTACTATTATTATTACTATTATTACTATTATTATTACTACTATTACTATTATTATTAGTATTATTACTATTACTATTACTATTATTACTATTACTATTACTATTACTATTACTATTACTATTACTATTACTACTACTACTACTATTATTATAGTAATAATAATGACAATAATAATTATAATCATAGTAACAGTAATAATAATAATAATAATAATAAATAAATAAAAATTGCATTTAAACAACATGGGTCGCCCTTTTAACATTGACGTCATTTTCCTGTTTTTTGGGTATTGCAGTCATTCTGTTTCCACATGCAAATTATTTTGGGTGAAAATTCACAGGAACGGTTCAGATTCATTCTAATTGATTTTTAAGTTATTTTAGGTTGCAAAGAGTCTTTAGGTAATAGAGTATTTTTGAAATTTTAATTTTCGCCGTGCCTTCAAGGACGGGCAATTATGCGTCATATATTTGGTGTTTTTGCGAGCTATATCGAGAGCAACTATTGTAGTAAGCTCTGACTCATGGTATAATAATCTTTTATCTAATTTCAAGAAAAAATATAAAGGAAAAAATGTTATGGTGATGCGATTTAATTGGTATTATGACAATATTTTTTTGTTTGTACTTAGAGGGCTCATTTTATACTTTTGGGTATATGCAAAAATATTTCTTTTTGAATTTTTACATCTTTTTTTTTCTCTCATTGGATCTTACCAAATGACTTGCAGTACTACCTTTTTTCCACAAAAAATATTGTTCATGGATCATATTAATCGATAGTTAGAGATACTAGAGGCAAATAAATGTTGTCAAATTTCTCATTCCGTTTTGTCAATAAAAGAAAGGTGTGTGGGATACCCGAAAACACTATATTACATAAATTTGAGTCTGCTATCTTCAATCAATTAATTGCTCAAATCTGCCAAGAATTAATTTTTTTAAGTTGAGAACGAGTAACACACTAATGTTTGTTTAAAAAAAAACTATGACTAGATTGAAAATCAATCTTTTTGTATTAATGGTTGGACTCTCAGTTCTATTATGGAACTAAAAGTCCAAAACAGTTTTAAGTTTTTCAATCTAAAAATATTGGATACAGTACTCAACTGTTATATTAATTACATCGTGCCTTCAGGCACAGGTTATCCCTAGTTTAATATATAAGCTGACATGACATTAAGAAAAAAAAAAGAATGTTGAGACGTAATTTTTTAATCTTACATGTATTATACTCTGCATTAATTAAGGACAATAAGGTCTTTTATCATATCAATATTCTTCTAAAATGGCTTTTAATTTTCTTGAAAATCAGGTTTTTGAGGTTAATCAGTAAAGATAACCACAGTTAATTTGCAAAAAAATTATGGCATAAAATAATCTTAATTTTTACAATAACATTTTTGTACTTGGTAATAATTCTTAAATAATTTTTAACATAAACTAGTGCACAAATTAACATTAAAAAAATAATTAATCTCAATTTTGAGAAATTTAAATTTTGCAAATTAATTAGAAAAATAGTTATTAAATTTTATTTTTGAAACAAAAATATGATAATATTAATGTCTCTTTAGTCTCACATGTTTGGGATTAAAAGAATTATATCTCTTTTTTTTTTAATGTCATGTCAAATTATTTTTATAAGGCCATATCGTTTAAGAACTATTCCCTTTTTTTATTATATAAGTCGTTTAAGACATAATCACACATATTAAGAAATCTCATTAACACTTATATTAGATAATGTTGATTTGAAATTTTATTACTACTCATGCACTAATTAATTACTCATCCTCCTCTCTCTCTCTCTCAATTACTCCATCTTTAAAGTTAAAATAAAAAATAATTAAATTTTTTCTTTTATATATATGTAAAACGTCTTATATTTTAAATAAAAAAATTTCATTCCAAACTATAATATAATGTTTACTTAAATATAATGTTTCATAACCCATTTGGCAAGGTGGCGAGCCCTCAATTAGACGATAATAACTGACCGTCAGCCAGTAAGGCAACTGTAATCCCAGCTCACTAGTGCTAAGGCTATTCCATTTCCACTTCCTTACAAACAAATATGAAGTAAGGAAGAATATATATATATATATATATATATATATATATATATATATATATATATATATATATATGAGAGAGTTAATCCACAACAATTGATTATTGTTGGCATACTAGAGTTAATCCACAACAAGCGTTAAAAAAAAAAAATTGGCCAACTACTAGAGACACTAACTGCAGACACTTTCACAACCAATTTATCCCTGTATTGATTTCTATAATAATATTCTCAGCAACCGTTATTGTTCTCAGCACTAACTACTAGATATATAGTTTTATTTTTTCTTATTTATTTATTATTATTACAAGACTTTATCAGGAGTTTATGTATATTCTATATCATTTCTTAAAATTTATTTTTCTAATACGTATCTGTATCAATCACATACTATATTAAACTAATGAATGCACTGTAAATTACATATATATAATCTTAACCATGCATCACAAAAAACCATGACTACACTATAAACTCCATACATGCTAAAAATTTAAAAATCACTAGGAACTAAACTAAAACAGGAATCAATCTTATAACATTATATTTAAAATAACCTATAATAAAGAGGGAATACGTTAATACTACGGAAAAGAGGCCGCCAAGCCCCCTAGCCCCCCAGGTATCAGTCAAATAGATAGATCTATGTACGATTATTACTTTTTCGTGTTACCTTTTGCAATGCTTGGAATTTGTGTTTTAACCAACAGAACTAATCCTATCCTCCTACCTAAGTACGTACTCATACATGCAAGATATGTATGGATCTATTATATTCTATGCTGCCAAGGCATTGTGGGAAAAACAAAAATTATACAGAAAATTCGTCAACTCTTTAGTCTTTGATCTTCATTAATTATGAGTCATGACTTTTTGATAAATCTGTCACATTCTATTCCCGGCTAGATTTATCTATCCATCTTCATGTTACTCCTTAGTATTATTGTACTCCCTCACATCTACAAAAAGCAAGGGACCTCAAATCTTTTGTACCAATTTTTAATATCATGTCTCTGTATATATATATTTATATATATATATATATATATATATATATATATATATATACATATAGATGTATATATTTATGCATCATGTCTCTAATAACAGAGACATAATACAGAAAATTGGTACAGAAAATTTCATCCCAAAGCAAAGGTATCATTTGTTTTTGTCTAGCTAAATTAGTATTAGCATTTTCATACGATATTATGTAATATATACAAATGAATTATACTCTACACAAAGAAATAAAATATACTTCATTTGTGGTTTGGGTGTGCTCGCTTGGACGAGAAGTTGATTCAACCCTCAAACTGAAAACTTGAGGAGCTAATTATCAAAAACAAGAAGTTTGAGGGGTACATTAAAATTAAGGGTATGGAGTTTTAAATAATTAACAATTTTTCCTTGCTAATTGATAACTGTTTCTAAGAATTTTCACTCTCGAGAAACTTTTTTCATGCTCTTTTTAACAAGGATAATGTTGCAGGTTTCAAATTTTTGGTCACAAATATTATGTGGCATTGAATAATATAAAATGTACTTTATAACCTATCCAATCACAAGAGATACCCAATGTGCTTTATGGCCTAGCAATAACAAAAGATACCGAAACCAATGTACCGATATCACATCACTTGAGACTAAAAATTAAGACCCCTCACATTACCTTTTTTAATAATTTGTCACTTTCCAAAATTCTCTTTCATTATCAAACTATTACTCTAAAGGTTTCACCCTCCCTCGCTCTAAAAATTGTTGCTTTTTCCCAAAAACATTTCATCATCTCCAAAACAGTTTCATTTGCTCTCAAAATATTGCGCTCTAAAATTTGCAACTCCCCCTCCCCCCCCCCCCCCCCCCCCCCCCCCCGGTATGTACACTGTCTATAGAAACAAATTCTCTCTAGTTTGTTTCTCCTGAAGTTTGAAGTCTCTGTGTATATTTCCTGATGCTATGTTTTTCCTATGTATCACCATTGTTTGTTTTTCACTTTCTCGATTTATAATATTTACTTTATATCTATCAAATTCAATTCTCTCTCTCTCTCTCTCTCTCTCTCTCTCTCTCTCTCTCTCTCTCTCTCTCTCTCTCTCTCTCTCTCTCTCTCTCTCTCTCTCGATTTTTCATGATTTAAAGTCTTAGGTTGTCGCTTAACAAACAACTCTTCAAAGTTGGCCTATATAGATATTATCGAGTATTGACAACTTCTTCTCATACTCCATTTTGTTTTAAAATTAGAGATATTTTTCCTAATAGTCTGTTCTAAAATAAAAGATACATTTTTTTTAAAACTATAAAGCGACGTACTATTCTTAATTTGTCATTAATATTCTACAATCATTTTCAATATCTCACAACCACAATTGAATTTCTAATTAAATTCTTAATTTGTCATTAATATTCTACAATCATTTTCAATATCTCACAACACAATTGAATTTCTAATTAATACTAAGGCTACTATATTTGAAAATATAAAATTACCCTTAAAAATTGTTCTATAAATGTATCGCTAGTTTTGAAACAGAGTGAATATTGTATTAGATTTGCTATGATTTGAATATAAAACGCCTAGCAGCTTCCAAATTACACGATAACTCGGGCTCTTTAATAACCAAAGTTTCCTTGATAAGGAACCTCTATGTTTTTTGTCATACAATATTACTAATATATGTAAGCTCCTAAGTTACTGAATTCTTCTATTTTTTCATAGTATAGAATCTTAGTGATAATTAATAATGCAGGTATACTTTCCAAATGCTACCTTTATTTTGGAACATATTGCTCCAATTTTTTGATGCACTTTTTTATCTGCTTTAATCTCATCTATATAAGAACCACCTGGCAAAATCAAGACAAAACTAACAAGTAATTTCTAAATTAATGTTGTTCTTCAATGGTAATGATTTTTTTATCCTTTCATATGGTTATGCAAGTGTACGTGACAGTTCCTATAAAAGCGAATGATTCTTAGAAAATAATTTGCCGGAAAAGTTAAATCATCCTATGAGTGTCGGTATGTAAAGAGACTGTTTAAAGGGCCATCGGGAAGTTTTACAAAGAACTTGTGAAAACTTTGTAGCGATACTTTATCTTCATCAGAGATTAGTCTCTCTCAAACAAAAGGATAATACGGAGCAAAAAAGCAAAAGCAACTTGCTTCAGTAGAGTTCAAAAGAAAGTATCATCAAGTACCCATTAAAAAGTTCAAGAAATAGATGTGTCAGTAATAATTACCGACTTTAGAATGAGCACGGTGCAATTTCAAACTTACTCATTATTAAACTGGAAAGTATTTGGTTTTCTTTTAGTATATAACCTAATTTTGTAAAATTTGCTGCAAGCGATTTGATTCATGTTAAATAAAAGGGTGCAAAAAAGTCTTACAGACCATCTTTGTTTGCTATAAAATAGAGGAAAATTTCTAGATTTTCGTAGACATACTTGGGAATTGTTTTTAAAAAATCATGTCATTTGTAACCCATTTGCAAAATGTCAACCATGACGCTTCTTAGCGCTAAGATATCAACAACCGCGTGTTTTTGAAATTGTTGATTTGTAACTAAACAACATAAATACAAATGAATATATTAGTTTACAAAACATTTCATAAATAAGTTTAAGATTTTTACTGAAATTTATACCGCGATCATTCACGACGTTGGTCAATTTTGCATTTCCTCAACATAGTACAATTTCATTTTGAAAGTTACCATGTGATGTGACTTTGATAACATTTGTTTCAGTCCAGCGGCAATATCCTTGAAAATTCTCTTACAATCTCATAAAATAAATTGCCACCATGAAGTATGTCCCTCTTTCCGTACCTCAAATGTCTTACTTTTCTTGGAAAGTACATACTGATACTATGACCAAACATTTCAGTTACGACTCTGCTATTATCAACAAGTAAAAGTTAAAGCACGTGCTCCCCTTCGCAGAACTCAACTCTCCTTGCCATTGTTTTGGCTTCTTCTAAGGAGTCAAAATTAAATATCCCGATCTCAAATCTGAGGTCATTACTTACAGCAGCATTATTGCATGTCAACCCATGCTGCCGATCAGCAAATATAAAATAAGTCATCAACCCATATCGTGTTTCTCTCATGACAACAGTTGCAAAACTCACATTAAAAAGAAATCCGTTGACATCATCTTTGAATGAATGTTGAGCCAATGGAAGATTATTGACCATGTGTACCTATTTGGGACTAGCAGATTCGATTTTCGTCATATTGCTTTTGTTTGCAGCTTGCAACTAGTATAGTATCAAAGTTAGTCTTATATGAAACTTTTAGTTTATATGTGAAAGTAAACAAGCAACAACTCTCAAAAACTCTAGCAACTTTTATTTTTCATTCAACCTAATAAGAATCAACAAAGTTTAATCACTTTATTTCCCTATGAGCTTAAACTCTCAAAGTCCGTCCCAACCCAAATTAAAAAAATATTTTCAACTTAAAAACAATCTCTCAAAAACAAGAGAAATTGATAGAACCCATATAAAAACAATTTGAATCTCATGCGAATCTAAATCTACCTATCAAATCAGTTAGAACCTCTCAATGTCCTAACAATATAGTATTAGAGTCGTTCAAAGCTATTAGGATCATTTTTATCTTCATTTTCCTCTTCGTCGCGTATATTTTTACTTATTTTAGTCACATAAAATCATTTCATCAACATATCAAGCTTCAACAACCAGAAGCATCCATAGATTGATGCTCTGTTTTCCTATGAAACCTGCAAACTCCAGCCCATATTTAATCCAATCATCAAAGTAGGGGTATAATCATTTTTCCTTATTGTATGCCTTGTAACCTGGTTTAGGAGCCCCTTGTATACCTTGTAATATGGGCTCGAATTGCAGGTCTCACACAAAAACAGAGCATCAATACACATATGCTTCCAATTGTTGAAGATTAATTTGTTGATGAAATGATTTTCTATAACTAAAATAAGTTTATATACGTCACGAAGAGGAAAATGAAGATACCAGATTGTAAAAGTATATACGTGACGCAAAAGTAGATTTGAACTGCTTTAATATCAGATTGTTAGAAACTTGAGAGGTCCTAACTGATTTGATAGATAGATTTAGAAAGATTCACATGAGATTTAAATTATTTTTATATGAGTTCTATCAATTTCTCTTCTTCTTGAGGAATTGTTTTTAAATTAAAAATGTTTTCCTAATTTGGGTTGCAACTGCTTTTGAGAGTTTAACCTCGTAGGGCAATTAAGTTCTCAAACTTTGTCAATTCTTCAGGGGTGAATAAAAAATAAGAGTTTCTCGAGTTTTTGAAAAGTGTTGTTTGTCTACTTTGTCATATATAAACTAAAAGTTTTATATAAAACTAACTTTAATATTATACCAATTGCAGCCTGCAAACAAAGGCAAGGCAGCAGCAATCGAATCTGGGAGTCCCAAACAAGTACACATGGTCAATATTCTTGCATTGGCTCAACATTCATTCAAAGAATTTGCTTTCTTTTTAATGTTGAGTTTAGCAACTGCTGTCACGAGAGAACCGCGATATATATTGATGACTTATTCTATATTTAGTGATGGGCAACATGGGTTGACATGCAAGAATGTTACTGTAAGTGATGACCTCAAATGTAAGATCGGGATATTTAATTTTGACTCCCAAAAAAAAGTCAAAACAATGGAAAAAGACTTGAGTTCTGCAAAGAAGAGCATGTGTTTCAACTTATATTTGTTAACAACAACATGATCGGAACTGAAAGGTTTCACCGTAGCATCAATAAGTACTTCCAGTAAAAGTTTAACGCACTTGAGATACGAAAACAGAGACATACGTCATGGTGGCAATTTATATTATCAGATTTTAAGAGAATTTTCAGGAATGTTGCCGCTACACTAAAACAAATGCTATCAAAGTCGCACCCCATGATAACTTTCAAAACAGGATCGTATTATGTTGAAGAAATGCAAAACTGACCAACATCATGAAAGGTCGCGGTATAAATTTCAATAGAAATCTCAAATTTATTTGTGAAATGTTTTGTAAACTAATATATTCATTTGTATTTATTTTGTTCAATTACAAATCAAGAATTCCAATAGCACGTGGTTGTTAATATCTTAGCGCTAAGGAACGCCATGATTGTCATTTTGCAAATGGATTACGAAGAACTTGATTTTCAAAGACAGTTCCGAAGGATGTCCAAGAAAATCTAGAAATTTTCCTACATTTTACAGCAAACAAAGATGAACGGTAAGACATTTTTTGCACCCTTTTATTTACATGAATCAATCTCTTGTAGCAAATTTTATAAAATTAGGTTATGTACTAGAAGAAAACCAAATGCTTGCTAGTTTAGCAACGAATACGTTTGAAACTGCACCATGTTCATCCTAAAGTCGGTAACTACTACCGACACATCTACTTCTTGAATTTTTTAATTAAATTTTTTAAAGGATGAAGCTAGACCCATATTGAGTACTCGGTGATGTTTTCTTTTAGACTCCACTGAAACGAGTTACATTTGCTTTTCTGCTGCGTACTGTCCTTATGTTTGAGAGATACAGACTAATCTTTAATAAATATAAAATACCGCTACAAATCTTTCACAAGTTCTTCGAAAAGCTTCCTACTCCTTTAAACAATGCATCCTTACCAACAGTCATAGTCATAGGGATAATTCAGACTCTCCAGCAGATTATTTTCTAAAAACTATTAACTTTTATAGGAACTGTCACGTACACTAACAGAAACATATGAAACGGGTAAAAATATTCGAACATCAAAAAAAAAATTACTTAACTTGTTGGTTTTGTCAAGATGATTCTTATATGGATGAGATTAGCGCGGACAAAGAAGTCCATTAAAAAACTGGTGCTGAATGTTCCAAAATAAGTGTAGCATTTGGAAAGTATACCTCACGTTGGCATTATCATACATATAGGTAGGTATAACGAAGATTCTATGCTATGAAAAAATAGAAGAATTCAATTACTTAGAACCTTACATGTATTGGTAATATTGTAGGGCAGAAAATATAGAATTCCTTCTCAAGGAACTCTGAAAATGGCAGAGGGCTATAGCAAGTTACAGAAATCGTCAAAAGTAAGTATGAATTCCTCTTTTATACGAACGACTTTGCAACTATTTTATTACACAAAATGTAACTTAATTATATAGACTTGTCATACGGTAAGTTGCAAATAACTTGATGCAATTCAGATCCAAGAAAACTGACTCTTAACCCAGCAATCTGTGAACACAATTGTTATGTTGCTGCATGTTTTCACGAAAGTAGCATGGGATTATAACTTAATGTAATTCAAATATTAGAAAACTTGCGTAGTTTTAACGACAATCTGAGAGCACAACTTTTGTCCTGCAGCATGTTTGGCGAAATTGTGTGGATTAGCATAATGCTCCATAAATAACTTGTATATAAGATCATATAAAGACTAGAGCCAGAGTGAAGCCACGCATACAAATTATAAATTGTTATGATCCAATAAAAGTAATTAAAAATTTGAATGTACATATTGTAGTGTTCGGGAACTGATTAAAAATTAAAACGAAACCAAAGACACAACAATCATAATCTGACATAATTAACAACTTTCATGACCTAGATAATTTGAGGATTTCACTTCTAGGTCTACTGAGCTAGGCCTAGGAAGCACCTATGAGAAGTTCAAGTTCCTACATCAAGAAAGTGATGTTAGTGCTTATTATGACCAGTTTGATAAGTTCAGAGGTAGAATGTTGGACAAAATTCTGCAATTAACAGAGGAATTTTTGGGAAGAACTTCATTGGAGGTCTCTAGGGGTACCCTTTAGTCCATGGTTAAACCTGTGGAACCCACTACATTAGTGCAGGCTTACAAGAAAGCCAAGGGGTCCCCTGCATCTCAAACAACTACAACCCATCACCTAAAGTCTAATCAAAACACCACCTCTAAGCCCCTCATATAACAGCCTCCTTCCTCTAAAATCAACCCCTCCTTCACAACTAAAAACCAAGGCCCATTACTCACAAACTCTAAACACACCACCGAACATTTATGCCAAACCTAAAGGTATAACATCCTCTCAAAGGGATAACTAAAAAACCAGGGCTCTGTTACTATTGTGATGAAAAATCTTGTGGCAGGACAGCAATGTAAAAACCCAAGAGCTTTCATGATTGTGGAAAAAGAAGCACTTGAGGACCAAACATACGACGGTCCTCCTAGGTTTGATAAGGACCCTGATGAAGAAGGAGCTCTAGAACTAATGGAGCTGGGCCAGTAAGAGATACTAGCTACAATGAAAAACGAAGGGAATTCTAATGACAGTTCAACCATACTTCTTAAAGGAAACGCAGAATCAATTGAGCTTATAATGTTGGTAGATGGAGGCAGCACCTCCAATTTTCTCACTTAAGAGAAAGTCGAACAACTCAATTGCCAACTAGAAGAAGTAGAGCCCAGAGTCATCTCCTTAGCAAGTGGTGAAAAAATATGGACTCACTCCTACTGGCATGTTTTCAATTGGAGCATTAATGGCCATTCTTTCACCGCCAAAGTGTGGATCTTACCTCTCAAGGAGTGGGACATCATTCCAAGGGCTAACTAGCTCAAGGATTGGGGCCCATCACAATGGACTACAAATCACTCACAATGAACTTTAAAAAAGGAAAAGTTTACAAGGCATTCCACTAGGGCAAGCCACTACTATTCAAAAGGAACTACAACGCCAACAATTGACCATTGCACGACCCATTATGGATATCTCAACTCATTGAACGCTATGAAGTATTGAGACTGAGAGGGTTCTGGAAAAACTTTTAACTAGCAAATGGGGACCTAATGAGTTTGCGCTCAGTAAAGGGCTACTAAAATTTAAAGGCAAATGGGCTATTGGCCTAACTGGAGGCCTAAGAAGACAGGTGTTTGAAGAGCTGCATGAGAAAGGTGTAGGGGGACACTCAAGGGATCCAGCAACTCTAAAAAGTATTGAGATATATTTCCATTGGGTTGGGATGAAGAAAGATATCACAACTTGAGTAGCTGAATGTCCCATCTGCCAAGTTTCCAAACATGAAACCCTCCTTTCTGTTACATCCCCTTCTTATTCCTATATAAGTTTGGAGGGACATAGCCATGGATTTTATTACTGGCAGTGGCGGACCCACAGTGGGTCCTCTGGGGTCACTTGCAGTCACCCCCCCCCCCCCTCCCTAATTTTAGGGACAAAGTTGTAATTTCAAGTGTTAAATACTAAATATACGAGCAATAATCTATAGCTCATTTTTGGCTCAGTCCAATACGTTATACATACTTTGGTTAGTAGAATTGCTTATTCCATGTAGGTTTCTCCTTGTACTTTAACACGAATTAACTCTTGCTAGTCGGAGACGAGTTTGGTCTATTGGTTTATTAGACGATATTCCTCGCATTACTATTGTTCAATATTTCCGCTTCCCTTTTCTTTAAAAATGTAATAGCATTTCTTAATCATATTTAAAAATAAATAATACTCTTCTCGTCCTAAAATAAATGTTTACTTTTGGCCTCTTTTTTTTTGTTCATGTTGAGCATTTCTAAAAATAATTTTGGTACAATTTTGGACAAAATATAGGTGAACAGGTTATAGCCATAAGAAACTACATACAATTTACTATTAATTTCAATTTTTATGGTTTCAATAATATAATAATGCTTAATTATTAATTCTATAAATAGTTGATTTAAAACTTTTAGCCAATTTTTATGTCGTGATAAATGTTTTTGAACTTGTTATTTAAAAGTACAATAATAACGAGGCTATATATCCGAGCCATGTTATTATGTTTTGCATATAAGCAGGCATATTTCAACAATTTCGTGTGTTAAATTCTAAATACACTATATTGACATTACATCTACCGGTTGTAACTGCTAGCGTCAAAAGGTTATTTTTTGCGATGAATTTTTGTAAAGGAAAAGTTACAGATTCATTTAATGCTTGTATGTTGATTTATATTGAATATGATATTTTTGTTTCTATTGTTGGCGATATCATTGAACAATATTTTCAAGGAATGAAGGCTAGGCGAATAATTTTGTAAATGCTCATTTTATTTGAGAGTTCAAGTTGTTTTATAAAATATTTAATTTTAGGATATTTTGCGTATTTTTCACGTTAATTAATATGGTATCAAGTTTGAGTTTTTGTTTATATCACATTTTATTTTTATTTTTATTTTTATTTTTATAATATCTGTGACCCCGCTCACTTAAAATTTTGGGTCCACCACTGATTACCGGATTACCCAACTCTAAGGGTTTGGACTAATAAGGATCATTACTGATCGGTTTAGTAAATATACTCATTTCTTTCCCCTAATCCACCCTATATCAGCTAAGAGCCTCTATACTCTCTTCCTTCTTTTTTTAAAAGATGTTTTCAAGCTAATAGTATGCCCTCTTCCATAGTCAGATTTTGGAAAACCCTGTTTAAACTAGTAGGAACCATACACCTCAGCACTTCCTACCACCCCAAAGTGATGGTAGCACTGAGAAGTGAACCAATGCCTAGAGCAATATCTAAGGTGCATGTGTGGACAAGCGCCTAAGCAATGGAGTTCTTGGTTACCCTTAGCAGAATGATGGTTTAATACCACCTTTCACACAACTCTAAACATTACTCCTTACAAAGAAGTCTATGGAACTACTTCAGATCACCTCACCATTTAGCCAAGAAAAAGTACTAACCTGGCTACTGTAGAAGAAATGATAGAGGAAAGACTTGGACCATAATCCTTCACATAACATGACACAACCCAAAGAGAATTGGACCATAATCCTGTGTTTTCCTAAATCAGTAGCCCAAAGAGATTAAATATTGGACATGTAAGGTTAAGTATTTTCATCTTGAGGTGGTTACAACCATCCTTGGGCTCAACCTAAAATCATTTTATTTATGTTAGCATTGAGCATAAAATAGATTTATGGAAGTCAAATAATATTGACCTTGATGGCTTAGAAACTTTATGGTGGTGGTTTACTAGTTAGCATGTCAAATCTTCATGACATTCACTACAACTTTCTTGTTTATTTTCCAAACTCTTCCTTTCTATCTCTGCTTGTTGAGATTTGTAAATTTTAATTATCCCACCGTCCTAATAAGACTTATTATTTGGCTTTTTATGAGTATTAAATTGTCAACCACACAGTTAAACAAGATTTATAAAGAAAAATTGGCATAAAATAGGCCGTGTTGAAAAGGAATGAAAAACATGAACTTAATAAATGTTGAGCCAATGGAAAAATATTGACCGTGTGTATTACCTGTTTGGGAATGCTAGATTCGATTGTCGTTGCCTTGCCTTTGTTTGCAGCCTGCAACTGGTATAGTATGAAAGTTAGTCTTATATAAAGCTTGAAGTTTATATGTGACAAAGTAGAAAGGCAGCACCCTCTCAAAAACTCTAGCAACTTTTATTTTTCATTCACCCATAAGAATCGACAAAGTTTGATCAATTTATTTCCCTCGGAACTTAAGCTCTCAAAGTCCGCGCAAACCCAAATTAGGAAAATATTTCCAACCGAAAAACAATGGCTCTAAAACAAAAGATATGAATGGAACCCATATCAAAACAATTTGAATCTTACGCGAATCTTTCTAAATCTTCCTATCAAATCAGTTAAGACCTCTCAAGGTCCTAAAAATCTGATATTAGGGCAGTTCGAACCTACCATCTTCATTTTCTTCTCTGTCACGTTACTATTCATACCCAAAAATTCAAGAACTTTAAAAAACCTAGAAAAACACATATAGTTCTACTTATCACGTTACTATTCATACCCAAAAATTCAAGAACTTTAAAAAACCTAGAAAAACACATATAGTTCTACTTATTTTAGTCGTAGAAAATATTTCATCAACATAATCAAAGCCAACAAGGGAACTAGGGTGCTAAAACAAGAAAATAACCCAAAACCTACTTGTTTAGAGAATCAAAATGTTCCTGTCGCCCTCTCAAACCCCTCATTTTGGAAGTAAACAAAAAAACAGAACTCGCCAAAAGAAGGGATCGCAAACAAGCAACTAAGAGATCAAGCTTCAACAACCAAAAACATCCATGGATTGATGCTCTGTTTTCGTGTAAGACCTACAACTCCAATCCATATTCGATCCAATCATTAAAATAAAGTATAATCACATATAGTACACTTGTTTAGTATCTATTCAACTTCCCCAATCATCAAATTTCAGTTTGTATAACATCACACCATACATTAATTCATCGAACAAATTCCAGTTCACACCGAGTAACTTTTCTAGAAATCTCTTGATTCCGTTTTAGATATGTTGATTTGTGATTGTTTGGTATTGAATTACTATGACAATAGTATTTCGCATCATATACAAAAATTACTTCACAGCCTCATTCATTTGTTCGCTGGTTTGTTATTCAAACTCCATTAATATACACTTTCAGCTACATGAACAGTATAATACATTAATTATTACTTTGATAATGTCATGATTACACTGTTTAATTGATTGATTGAAGCTTGACTTTGTTTTTGTGCTTATTTACTCTTTAAGTCTCTCTAAGCCTTGTGCTAGTCAGTATGAGCCACTTTTTGAGCTTTGATCCTTGAATTGTTTGCAAGAGATCCCACTCCCCACTTATATAGTTATTTCAGTTCACTCACTCTATTATTAACCAAGTGTTGTCGCTGGTTAATTGTTTTTCATCTCTGAAACTTATTATTCTAAACTAAGTGTTGCCACTGGTTAATTGTTTTACGTCTTTCCTTTTCATTCCTTCACACACATCTTGTTTTGATGGTTGGTTCTTCTCGTATGAATTCACATGGATGCTTCAACAAGACTTTCCACACTTTAAAAGAGTTTGTTATAGAGAGGTTCCAAGTCCGAGATACTAAAATGGACAAGTTCATAAACACTATGAACTAAAATGATGGGGTTGATTAGGCAAAGAGTTACCGAGCTGAATGATGATACTATAAATCCCTTTGGAGGGGAAATTGAGGATAATCAGGAACCGAGACAAAGAGGTATTTATAGGGATCCTCTCCAAGCAGCTAGAGAAAGGGATAGGCCCTATAATCAGGAGGAAGCCCTTGAGCATCTTAAGTTGGCATTTCCCAATGAGGCTGAAGGATGGCTAAGAGATTGTGATGAATACTTTGGCATTTACCAGTTGCCAGAGAACAAGGAGGTGGCCATTGCTGCGATGAATCTACAAGGGGCTCCTAAACCATGTTACAAGGCATACAAATTAGAAAAAGAGGTCATCATGTTGGAATAATTTAAGGAGGATTTCACTTCTAGGTCTACTGAGCTAGGCCTAGGAAGCACCTATGAGCAGTTCAAGTTACTACATCAAGAGAGTGATGCCAGTGCTTATTATGACCAGTTTGACAAGTACAGAGGTAGAATGTTGGACAAAATTCCGCAATTAACAGAGGAATTTTTTGTGGAGAACTTCATTGGAGGTCTCTAGGGCTACCTTCAGTCCATGGTTAAACCTTTGGAACCCACTACATTAGTGCAGGCTTACAAGAAAGCCAATGGGTATGAGACCCCTGCATCTCAAACAACTACAACCTATCACCAAAATTCTAAACAAAACATCACCTTTGCAGCAGCCTCTAAGCCCCCATATAACAGCCCCCTTCGTCTTAAATCAGCCGCTCCTTCATAACTAAAAATCTGGGCCCATTACTCACAAACCGTAAACACAAACATTTATGCCAAACCTAAAGGTATAACATCCTCTCAAAGGGATAACTAAAAACCAGGGCTCTGTTACTACTGTGATGAAAAAGTTTATCTACTTCACATTTAGCAATACCTGATCCCGCAGTTCAGATACTTCAGTCAGCAGCATTTCTCTTTCTCCTTCTCCATAGAAGTCCTGAAATCTATACAGTCAATTTTATGATGCTTACAATGAAATGAATTATTGCTAAATTTTGTAAAAGCCCTGTAAGGATGGATTTTGTTCACAAGCAGCTACCTTCTAAGCTGTTCCAAAAGTCTGATGTTTTCCAGGGCAAAGCGGGTTCCCTTCTGGCTTTTTATCTACTTTAGCTTGAAGGTGCTGAATTTCTTCAGAGAGTGCCTTGTTCTCTTCTAGTAAGTAAGCATCTGCAGGTACTAAACCACCAAGAAGTTCTCCATTCTTTGAATTTTCTCTTCTCTAAATTTCAACATCATCTTTGTGCACCTATTGTCTTCCTCTCTTTGACGAACCTAATAAACAATTAAGGTCTTTGAATCAAATTAGCAGTTCACAACAATACCATATAGTGCTTTCATTTTCAACCTATAACCTACCCTATTTAGCACAAATAGACATCAAAAAAGATTAGTAAACAAACACACAAGAGATTTAAGGGGGGAAAAGGAATAATACCAAACGGTTCAGCTGCTCGATCTCAGCTTCAAGCTGTTTGTTAGAAGTTTCTGCCATTTGTTCTTTCCTCAAGGAACCCGTAAGTGTAGTACCTAGAGATTTTAACTAGAAAATCAAATGGGATAGAAAGATGGGATTAGAAAATGAAATAATACACTTCTAAGCACCATGACTTGTTGTAACATTAGAGTCCAAATTCATAAATTCTGAGAATAACTTATGCTCCTAACCGCCAAAGGGTAAGAAAGATAAGAAGCTATCAAATAGACATTAAAATATAAATCGGTATTACTAAGACCATGTTCGTACATGCCACCTAACTTGAAATATGAAGATGTGCAAGTAACAGAAAACATTATAGCCGCAGTATTATATCTAAAACAAAATGAGACATGTATACAGATAGGCCAACAATTACACCACCATAAAATAAGTTTACCAGATTCTTAATCCAGAAATAAGAATAAAAGGCAAATTGAAGATTACTTTTACATCTTAATTATCTGCATAAAACAATACTACAACCAAAATATCACTCTATCACTAATGTAAAAAAATGTAACCAAACTTAGGATACCTGTTTAGAAGAAACTCTCAGAATGCCTTTAGACTCACATCCAAGCATCTACTCTGCTGATCCATTTCAAGTTCTTTAGTTTTGGAAGCACCGTCATGCTCTTGTCTTCCATCTCCAATGACTGAACCAAATGTAAGAGACCTGTATACATTTTGACGTTTGAGGGAAAGAAGTTCCTCCTAATTTCAGAGCCATTTGTTAGTTTCACAAAATAATCATGTTTCATGCATGACTTGTAATGATTCAAAAAACTAAAAAGAACCTTTAAAAGGCGTATCAGGTGTTGTAGTGCAATAACATCTCCAGAAGAATCTTCATTTACTACGGCCTTCATCATTACGAGAGGAGGAAAAATATACATTGGTAAATAGGGATTCTTATAATGACAAATGGCCAAGCTCAATCAAGAATGAAATGAACTTACATTGTTCTGGATAAGCTTTGCTCTTTAAAGTGTTAAGTGTTTCAGCAGCAGAGCTAAAAAATATATAGCATAAAGCTTTAGAGGATTTGGCATCAGAGCAACATAATTACACATCAGTACAAATATAGGGACAAACCAGATAGAAGGGCTGACATTGACAATAATCATTGTTTTTGAGTTTCCACCCAATGAGTCATGCATGTTCTTGGGAGTTAACTATAAAATAATGGAAACTTATTTAAGCAAGATGAAGAACAAATTTCATTCTTAGTTTCACCTGAAGAAGAAATGTCAGTCTTGAATCTCTATTAGGAACATGCATTGTCTTAGAGCGTGCCACATCCACAAGGACCATAATTACATGACTGTGAAGAGAAATAGTTAACCATAAATCAAGTCTTGTTAAGTCGTAGGCGACGACTAGTCGTCCACTCGCTGGTTAAGGCCAAGCCGTCCGGCCGACTTGCTGGAGGGATAGAAAGTCGAGCGCTCAGATGGATATGTCGTCGCCTTGGAATTTAGTTGCAGCCTAGTTGTCCGCTTCGGACGATTTGTCCGCTTATAGACAGCATAAAGGTAAGGGTTTCGAACTTACTTGGGCTTTAAAGTTTGGAATTCGCCGATCACGACTCTTGCATCTCCTTCCTCTTCCGTCGGCTGGAACCGCCGGACTTGACTGCATCTTCTTCCTCTTCTTCCGGCTGGGCTTCTTCTGTTACACGGGCAGCGTGAAAACTTAGTCCAGCTACAGGTTGCATCTCCTTTCTTACGGGTTTTGTCTATCAGCCCTCTGTCTATTAGTCTTTGGATGCTTTCGGTATATATCATCAATATATTTTTTTTGTTTCTTGCAGATTCACAAGATTGGCAGAAAGCGGACCCAAGTGTCTTTATCTAATTTTGTTCACAAAGCTTCAAAGTCCGTATGCAATATAAAAGGATAACACGTGGTAGCTGGGTTAGATTGTTGACTGGTGGCAATTTGGGCTGCTAAAGATGTGTAAATGATGTATTGTAAAAATATTAAAATTTTCTTGTAGAATAACAATTTATTTAACTAAATTAAGTTAACATTCTAATGTGTAATCTGATGACATTAACTTAGCAGTATAATGGTATCATTCTTATTTGCAAAGTAATTGATGATATTATTTTAACTTTTTAATTTACTTAAAAATTTTATTTGATAATTTTAAATATACAATTTAATATAAAAAAAATGAGTGAATAATATTGTTGAATATATTTATATAAAAATATTCACATACTCTAGTGAACAAATATTAAACAAATCACTTCAAAAAAAAATTAGTAACAATGTATAATATAAAGACTATACATAAGATAAAAAAAAAGTATTAAATTTAATAGGACAACTTCATAATGTAATAGTTTAAAAGGATAATTATATTTCCTCCATTTTAAAGTATAAGATAATTATTGATTTCTTAAAGACAATTTAAAATATTTTCAAACTCATAATTGACCTGAGTTTCTTTAATTTTAGTTTATACAATTATGAATATTGAAAAAAATCAAAAAAGTAATACTCATTGTTTCATGTTTTTTAATCATCTCATATTTAATTTTAAAAATATTTCAAATTTACTTTTCAAAAACATCTTAGATATCTTAAGAAAAATTATTTTATATTTATTTTATAATTTAATGAGTATAACATCTCAAAATAATGGGATTGTTGAAGTCTGATTTTTGCATTTGATGTTTGTGCTAATACTTCACACAATATAATATATAGATAAGATGTATAAAGATATGAATTAATCTTACTATTAAACTTATATGTGTGTGTGTGTGACGTTATATATTTACGAATATAGTGTTAAGACATTACGTCTTTAAATATAACCATTTTGTCTAAAAATTATTAAATTCTTAATATTGAAATTTATAGTATTCTATATATACAATATTAAAGCTTAAAAAAATTAAACATAAATTTAAGAATTATATTGAATTAAACTAAATATTACAACGGTATTACTATTTATATAATTTAAAGTTGATACAACTTTAAAAAATTACAATTTTAATAAAAATTATTCATTTTAACTTGATCTTGTGTTATAAATTACACCACTAAAAGGCCATAGAATCTTCAATTTCTTCATAATAAATTTCCTCAAATTACTTATTGTTCATAATAATTTACAACTATTTCATTTATTGTCGATAACATAAAAAGTTTAGTAGTAAAAGTCTTTTATTTAAGATTCGAGAGTATTCGTTTCCCTGCTGATAGATATTCTTAAATTTTTCATTAGACCCTAAACTGAAATATATTCTTAAAATTAAATTGTAATTGTATATAAATTCTCGATTTTTTTATTTGCTTTAAAATTATAACTTCATTTACACTTTTTAAAACTACGAAATTATAAACTCAGTATCATTACAAATTTATTTGAGTATAGTATAAGGAAAAATAATTATTTGTAAAATACATAATATTAGCAATTACTACATTTGTTACTTTGGTATGTTCAAATGTTATAGTATTCATTATATCACAGCTTGGCCTCCCCCTTTCTCTTTTCTCTTGCTCTTCTCTTCCATCTTTCTTCTTCACCGTCACAGTGTCACGCACATATACATATTACAAACATATATACATATACTCTTTTTCACCATCATCTCTTTCTCTCTATACATAGATCGAACTTTTAACAGATCAACTCATCATCTCTCGATACGGTACATTCCCTCTCTTGCAATTTCAATAACAAATAAATTAAATTCATTAGCCTAAATTGTGATATGTGATGGTTTTAAAGTTAGCACATTGCATTGAATTATATAGTAGTCAGTAATTTTGTGAAAAGGTATCTTAATTCCCTTTTGTTCGAATTGAATTTTTATTGCTTAAAAAGTAAAAAGAGAGGAGAAAAGAGGAAAGGAAGCTGAATCGTTGGTCCTTGATATCAGGATCATATAATTTTTTTCCCAATTTGTAGAAAATTTTGATTTCTCATTTTGGGGGATGTTCCCTGCTCTTTATTGAATTCTTAGTACTAAAATTTATGATATTCTATATATACAATATTAAAACTTAAGAAACTAAACATAAATTTGAGAATTATATTGAATTAAATTAAATATTGCAAAGTATCACCATTTATATAATTTGAAGTTGGTACAAGTTCAAAAAATCATAACTATAATAAAAAATTTCATTTTGACTTGATCTTGTTCACTTCTTGTTGTGATTTGTTCTGCTACAAGCCTACAACCTGCATTATGAATATGGTAAATCATTAGAAAAATAAATATATTAATATTCACATAAATATTAAATATATATAATTTTATTTGTATAAAATTTATATTGTTAACGATTTGTCGACTTGTGGACGACTAGTCGGGCGCCTTGTCGCCTAAGCAGTTATAAAATCACCATTTCCATTCCTATAATTACTCAAATCAACCCCCATTTCCATAGCATTTTTTAGCTAGATTCATTCTTTTGGGGCCACCTGTATCGATTACTAGCTGAAACTCCTCGCGTTTCCAGAGTTTTAAGCGGCATTCCAATAGTTGTCAACTCGTCTCCTAGGCGACGACTAGTCGTCTAAGCGGCCGAGAAGGAGTAAGGCGAATGAACGACTTGGTGAATGTTACAAAGGCGAGCGCCTTGACCACATAGTCGACGCCTAATGGCAAAGGCGTACAGCCTTTTAGTTGGATCGGACAACAAATAACACCACCAAAAGGCTTACCGACTTTGCGATTTGAAACCTTAACTGTTGTTGCTCACTTCGCCTCTTCTTCTTAAGCCTGCTACTGTGTAAAGGAATTCGCACCACTAATTAACAGTCTTCAACTCCAATTTTTTCTGGTTTGAACTGCTGCTGCTTCTACTCGTTTGCTGCGACGACCGACAACTGCTCTAAAAGAAAGAGGGGAATAGAGAGATAGGGTGCCAAATTAGATATCTGTTGCAAGTCTCTGTAACCGGAGAATATGTATCTAACAGATATCTATAACAGGAGATTTGGCCTCAGAGAGATAACTGGTTCCTGTTATTTGGTGTTTGTTTATTCATTTAGCATTTGTGTATCCACCACCGTCAAAAAGAATAACATGTGGCCCATGTTCTTTTATCCATTTGCATGTTCCTCACTAAACTAATTTAAGAGACATCGTTGTACAACTGTATATTATACATGTACTAAATATTATATATTTTATATATATAATAAATTAAAAAAAGAATCTAAATTTATTCCAAAAAATTATCTGCTAATTTTATTTACAAAAAAAGACAAAAGAGTACGATCCTACTTTATTTATATTTTACAAATAAAGTAAGGTCATACTTCTTTATCTTTTATGATAGTAAGACTTGTGGGTAATTTTTTCGAATAAGTGTAAAAGTATCTTAAATTAAAACACATAGTTTATATTAATATTATATATATTAGATGCATGATAAATAAATATTAATATTATATATACAACGTAATAAATTAGTATTATATTTTTGTTATTATACTTTATTATACTAGTATAATATTATATTTATTTTTTACTTATATAATAATATATTTATTTATTATACATGAAAAATAAATTTAATATAATCAATAAATTATTTAACTTTTAATTTTAAAATTTTTATAAGTAATTTTATTTTTTATTTTTTATTTTATTATTGAAGTTAAATTTGTCTATCCGTCTACTCTTGTATTTTGAAACAAAAAGAGTATTCTTGTATCATCACTCTTCAATGAAAACAATGGCTTCAATGAATTAAAACAAACTACATATATCCATTACTATAAATAAATAAATTATATAATTAGTGTTACTAGTATCTTCATATATATACATGTACTTCTTCTCACTAAAAAAATTAAATAAATGTTATTTTTAAAAACTAGTGTGAAATTTATTGAATTAGATATTTGATATTATTAATTATGAAATTATTTCTATTTATGTAATCTTCATAATTGAGAACTTAAAGAAAATGACAAATACCATATACTAAATATGGCTAACATATTATTAACATATTAGTTTTATTCATAAAAAAAGGTTGCTATTAAATAATCAAATTTAAAATTTTAATAATTCAAGTCAATTCTTGATGTTTATCAGTTCCACCTAATTCTATTTTGATAACATTTCAATCCAATTCAATACTACATGTATACGACAAACATGTTGCATAATGATATTTTCTAGGCCAGAATCAATTAAACCAAATTTATTTTGATTTTTTACTTTTGTGTGTCATAGAATCATTTGCAATAGTTTATCAAATTCATAAACTTGCAATAACTTCTCAAATTCGTAAACCAAATGTATAGTGTCCCTTTTTTCATATTCTTATTCCAATTAAAATATAACAAGTGGTGATATATTCGCTTTATAAAATGTTTTCTTTTTCCCGCCTCATCTAATGCTCATTTTCAAAATTTACATATCTAATGATAACTTTTGAGGATAATATTATATTGTCAAAATATAGCTTTTGTATTAGCTAAAAGATTTAATAATGGTTGCTTGATGCTAAAAATAATTGTTTAAAGGTAATATCAAATTAAAAATATTATTCCACTTTATATTACTAAAATAAAAATATACTTTTTTTTAAGAGCATAATAAAAAAATGTATCAATAAATTTAGAACAAATTGAGTATAAAATAAGAGTTGCTAATCTTAGTATCTTTAATTTTAAGAGTTGTTATTTTAAATATAAAAGCACCATTAACAGTATATGCATAACAACAGTAGTTGTAAAAATAATTATACACCAACTTACTTATTGTCATAATAATTTATGACTATTTCATTTATCGTCGATAGCATAAAAAGTTTAGTAGTAAAACTCTCTTATTTAAGATTCGTCAATATTCTTAAAATTGAATTGTAATTGTATATAAATTCTAATTTATTTTTTTACTTTGCTTTATAATTAAAACTACATTTTGACTTTTTAAGACTAAGACATTATAAACTCAGTATCATTACAAATTTATTTGAGTATAGTATAAGAAAGAAATAATTATTTATAAAATATATAATATTAGCGTATACATATATTAACTTTATATATACCCAAAAAAAAAAAAAAACTCAGCTTTACATATACAGTCATCTCTTCAATCCTTCTTCTCTATTCGATCTTTCTTCTTCATCGTCATAGTGTCGCATACATAATAACATATACATATAACATATATACACATACTCATTTTCGAACCAAATCATCATCATCTCTTTCTCTCTATACACAAATCGAATTTCTAGCATATCTACTCATTATCTCTCGATACTGTACATCCCCTCTCTTGCAATTTCAATAATAAATTAATTAAATTCATTAGCCTAAATTGGAGGTAAGCAGAGTCTTAATTTGTTTGGCTTATTCAGTTGTTTTGTTCCCCTTTTAAGGCTTTAGAGTGTTAATTCATTATGTTATGTGATTTGAGTGTGCAAGTCAATATATATATATAGGAATCACAAACTACCTTAAATTAATTTTTAAATAGCAAAATTGATATTTTTTTTTCTTTTTTGTATAACGGAGAAGATATTATTATTATTAAATCAAAATTTATTTTTAAAATATCTCAAATTAATTTTTAAATAGCAAAATTGATCTTTTTTTGGTGTAACGGAGAAGATATTTTTTTATTATTATTATTAAATCAAAATTTATTTTTAAAATATCTCAAATTAATTTTTAAATAGCAAAATTGATCTCTTTTTTTTGTATAATAGAGAAGATATTATTATTATAATAATAATAATAACTATTATTATTATTATTGTCATTGTTATTATTATTATTATTATTATTATTATTATTAAATTAATTTTTATTTTTAAAATAACTTATCGCTGATGTCACTGATGAATTCCATCAAATATTTGGATGGAATCAAACGTAACGATCATTTTATAATTATTTTATAGTATAATAATGTGATTGAAAAAAATAAGAGTAAGTAACCACATTTAAAATTAAACTCTAATACAGTAATCAAAAAATCAATTAACCCCCGTTAACTGCGCTTTCAAGTTTTGAATACTATTCTTCTTGAATAAAGAAACAAAGGCAAGGGAGAAAAATATATAGGCAGAATAATTATAATCATAACGGCTAAAGGTAATATGTGTTATAAATTTGAAACCGACAATTTGGATGAATAATTTGAAGGTGGATCCTATGTTAAAAAGAAAATTTAAACATATATATTGTTTGAGATGCAATTGAAAAAAAGATAATAGTACAAAATAACACAATATATTAAAATTTGTCATCATAATTTCATTATCGTGTTATCACTATTTAACAAATAACATATTATATTTGACGCATATATTAAATAAAAATACATTCTTAATTAACATTTAACATTTACAAGTGAGACTCTTTTTCAGATGGAGTAAATAATAAGGATATATTTTTATTTTATTTACCCTAAATTTATAATGAAGTGATAATTTATTAATGATCGTATGATAATTAATTAATTATGACCATAAATTTGAGAATATTATCTCATTTTATGATAAAATAAAAATAGATGAAACTCAAGAAAAAAAATCTATTTCGGTTGGACCTATGCAATACATAATCCCAATCCAATCGTTCTTAAATTACATGCTTTAGTCTGATGTTCATTATGATCGTCACCAACCTTCAACGGTTCAACCTTAAGGGCTGGATTATCATCAGTTAGTGATTAGCATGGTCACTATAACTGTTATATTAATTTTTGAGAATTGATATTTTTATGAATAAAAAATATAATTTCACAAGCTCTCTTTTACATGAATAGTAGATGAATCTCACATTCATGTGAAAAAAATCTCGTAAAATTATTATTTTTTATTCTAAAAATATCAATTCTCTAATTTTTTAATATTGTTATAATGACAAAATAATCTTATAAAAAATAATACGAGAATGTATAATTAATTAATTAATAATTTATGAAATATAAATGGATCTAGTGATAATAACCAAACACAATCAACTGCATCATTTTTTATATAGTTATATTTTAGTCACCAAAATATTATTATCAACTTTTACTAACTCGATCCCAATAGCATAGCAAAGCTTGTTCAAAATTATGTCTCACTCATCATTTTAGAGTGTGCAAGTTCCTTTCTCTCTCTCTCTTAGTCCCATAAATTGCAAAATAGCAAATAATATATAAAATGACTAATTCTAAGCCCATAAAAACAAAACATACAAATCAAACAAAAAATAATTTATACCATTAAAAAGTAAAATTTTACACTAAAATTCATATCATATTTTATTTTTTAATCTAAATATAATATTTAATTTTATATTTGTAGACTTGTTTATATAAAATTACCCAATGTCCCTCATCATTATAGGATAATATACGAGGGAGACAAATACTATCATGCAATGTTTTGAAAATCGGTTCAGAATTAGTGGTTGGATCGGTTGAATCGGGAACCAGTTCTCTTTTCGGTCCGATTTGGACCGGTTCACCTAATTTGGTTAATAACCGGTAAAATCGGTTAGTTGGCCCGATTGAACCGGTTTTGATGTATTTTTTTATTTTATTTTTTTCAAAAATATTTTTATCAATAATATAACATAATTTTACTATATTTTAGCTTATAAAAAATTATATATTATAAATTTTTATTAATTATTAATAATATATATTTTTATATATTTATGATTTTACTGATTCAATAACAATTTGATTACTAATTAAAATGATCTATTAACCCGCTATTTTTTTTAATTCACTGAATGAGCCGATTCTGATAATATTGCTATCACGTATGACTCATGAGTTGGTTCATTGAAGTAGGACAGCTTATCGAACCACATCCACCAAATCCATAGGCACCTAAGTATTTGAGTTAACCCGACCCAATCTTATCCACCAAATCTCCATCATTAATTATTCATCGGAATCAAAATAAATTGCAAGTAAACAAAAGTGGGCTAGACTTGGTATGGGTTTTTGCTTCTTTTCATGATATATAAGAATCAGATCATGCATGACATAACCCATGTAGAATATCTCATGGAAACTCTAGGATTAAGTTTATTTATAAGAATTATAATTTTAAAATATAAATTATAATTTTAAAATTATATTTATTTATAAGAATTATATTTAAGATAAAATTATTAATCTAAAAAATGTCCTATTTGTTTTTAAATTTGGATTTTAGATTATTAGTTCATAGATTATAAAATGACTTAATAGTCTTGAGATTATAATCCCTGATTAAACATGGTATTAAATAATTTCTTATATTAAGTTATTTTATAATTTTTAGATTAATAGTCTCAAGTTTAAATTTAAAAATAAATAAGACAAAGATGGAATTAATAATTTTATTTTAAATATAATTTTTATAAATAAATATAATCTTGATATTATAATTTATGTCTTAAAATTATAATTCTTGTAAATAAACATGGCATATAACTCTTCTACCTACTGGGACTGATTCTCACAATAAAAAAATAAATGAAGTATAAACATATAATTAATATATTTTTTTTAAAATGATAAAATGATTGGCATCGTGTCTCATTTTCAAAGGATCTGACTCGTGTCTCATTCCAAAGGGTTTGACTTCTATTCACGTATTTCATATTTTCCTGGAGTCACCTTTCATATATATATATATATAATTATAAATTCATCCTGGCCCCTTGTGTCAATCCCATGAGCCTCATGCTGTCACATACTCTCTCATATGATTGTTTCTACCGGTGGAAAGATATATCACCATATATATCCCCATAACCTACTCTATAAAATTTTTTATATATTGTAATCATTTTCAAAATGTGTTTCCAAAGTCCAAAGAAAATATCAAATGGATAAAATGTATACAACATTGCCAATCATATCTATATAATAAAACACAATCAATTTTTAATCTCTTATTTAACAAATCACAAAAACGTCTCAGATTGATTTATCCAAATTTTAATGGCTCAGATTGATTCTTCCCTACAAGATTTTCCCCCAAAACTCACATTTCATCTCACATTTTCCCCCAAAATTCTTTCAACTTAATCTAATGGCTCACATTTTATCTCACAATAATAATAATAATAATAATAATTATAATAACAACAACAATAATAATAATTAATATAATAATAGTAATAATAATAATAATAATAATAATAATAATAATATTACTAATAATAAATATAATAATAGTAATTAATATAATAATAGTAATAATAATAACAACAGTAATAGTGATAATAATAATAATAATTATAATATCAATAATAATAATAATAATAATAATAGTAACAATAATAGTACTAATAATAATAATATTAATAGTAATAATAATATTACTAATAATAATAATAATATAATAGTAATAATAATAATAATAGTAATAATAATAATAATAATAATAATAATAACAATAATAATTGTGACGACCCCAAATCCGGGTTCCTTTAACCCTGGACCTGGTTCATCACTATACATCATCATCATACATGTTCTATAACTAATGCGGAATATATAAACATAAATTGTTTATTCTACAACATTTCCCAAGGTTTCTAACCTTAACTTACATATATACCTTTAGATTCATAAAAAGGTTTACAAAATTACTTACGTCATATAACAATTTAGTTATATTGCATAACACTATAATCTTGTCTTTTGCTTCTGTCTCCGTCTCTCCTCGGACATTCGTATTACTCTGAAATTTATTATCATGATATAGCAAGAGTGAGCAACGACTTTGCTCAGCAAGTTTAAATACAATAACGATATATCATGATTGAAAGAAAGAACAAGCTTTCGGATTTTCAACAATATAATAATTGTGAAAGAGTACGAATCATAATTTCAATAATTGAATGACTGAATCAAGTAATGTTGAGTGTCAATAATGACCATGAACAAATTTAACTGAACCTTATGGTAATGAAGGTGATCAGCCTTTCATACCTGATGAACACATGCAACATGCACTATGTGTGAATCAACAATTTAAAGAGGTGGAATAATTATACAGAATTAAACCACTAGCATGCTTGAAACATAATAACTTGAGTTCGAGTTAGGAACTTGAACAATAAAATAATATATCCTGCTCGAATATAAAATGAGTAGGGTTTAGGAAACTTGCCTGTCTGCTCAGCTACAATTAATGTCTAGCTTTAACTAACTGGCTTTGAAAGACCTAACATTAATAAAGTTGGTCTAATAATTAGTATAATGTATTTGTACAACTATACGCTCATTAAGGAACTTATCTACCGCACATAAGTGCTAACACATAATTTACATCAGTCAAAACGATATTATTAACCTTATAGACTCTCAATCAAATTAGGTTAATAATTTAATAAGTTAAAAAATAATTTTCTCAAGTGTTAAACACTTATTAAACTATTAAACAATTTATTATAATTGTTTAAACAAAAGAATTAAAAGACATTTTCTTTATTTCATTTAATTACTATTTAACATTAATTAAATAGTAAGTAATTAAATACCTTTAGTTATTATTTAATAATAAATAATAACTTACTAGATTTATTTATTATTTAAAGTTAATCAAATAATAAATAACTAAAATAATCAATCTTAGTTGTCTTTAATTATTATTTAATAGTAATTAAATAATAATTAATTAATTTATCATCCTTGTTTATTATTTAATATTAATTAAATAATAAATAATTAATTTAATCATAAATTCAGAAGATATAATATTAAACTAACTAGATTAATATTTACAGCATTTAAATATTAATCCTAAATACTTATTATATTTGAAAAATATAATATTAAACTAACTAGATTAATATTTACAGCATTTAAATATTAATCCTAAATACTTATTATATTTGAAAAATATAATATTAAACTAACTAGATTAATATTTACAACATTTAAATATTAATCCTAAATACTTATTATATTTGGAAAATATAATATTAAATACCTAAATATCATTTTTGTATTATTATTATTTTTTTTTATAATTTAAAATTAATTTTTAAACATTTAAATTAATTAAAATTATCCAGAATGGCAATTCTGTAATTAAGTCGAAAAACGAACGGAGGGGCAATTTCGTAATTACACAGAAAAAAGACCGGAGGGGCAAAACTGTAATTTCGGCTAAAATTGTGTACCGCGCATTGCGCGCCACGACAAATACAATGGCCAAAAACGGTGCCGTTTTACTGTCACCGAAATTGGCTTCCGCGCGTAACGCGCGGATGAATTTTTTTCTCGGTAAAACGACGTCGTTTTTCATCTCCGCGTCCGGCAGTGAATAATACCCTGCGCATTGCGCGGCTGGCGTTTTTTTTCCTTCTTTAGCAGATTGTGAACAGTGACTTTTATACATCACTTTAATAAAAATTATACATTCAAGTAAGCTTTAAAAATCCAAAAAAAATACCAATCACTTAATATCAATTTATAACATGAAAATTTAATTTTTTTTCATGATTTAATATTAAAATTTTTATAAAAATTTTTACATCACATAAACTACCACAAATCATAACTTTTTGTGTATAACTCCATTTTGAGTGATTCAAACTTTGTTTTTCTCATGATTTAATGTTCTATAATATTGTAACATTAAATCTAAATTTTATAAAAATTAATTTCTTGTCATTACTTTGAGATTTGATTTAACACCACCAAACACATGTTTTTAGCATATAAATTATACCAAAACACAAACCAAGTATATTAAACTCAAACATGGCATAAATATTATTACCATACACATTATTAACTACATTAACATATTTATACTCACATGTTGGTTTATTTAATTTAAAAAAAAATAAACTACATTTAAAATAACCATTACCTCATTTTAATGGCTATCTTCATTTTTCTTCCAAACTAGGTTGTGAAAGAAGATCTCATGATCCAAGAACTCCTTCTCCTTCCTTATCCTTGCTCTCAAATATTTTCTCACCTCTCAAATGCTCTCTAGCTCTCTCTTTAGCTTGAAAATAAAAGATGAGAAAATGACTACAAAAGCTCCTAAATTGTAAGTATACTAGTAAAAATTTTAGATACAAAAGTATATCTATAAGTCATGATTCTCCTACTTGGATACTAGCACAAGAAATGGCTAACCCATGACTTAGTTGGTGGAAGAGGGATGGTCCATGTACAAAAAAATCAAACAAGCAACCTAATTAATAAATAAATGAAAAATAAAATAACAAAGATATCATTTCATTCTTCCTTTCTCATGCTTGTCGGCTGACCACTTTGGGTGTCCCAAAATCATGGTCACAATTTACTTTTTACATTAATAATAGTTAAATTAACTATTTTCCAAGTGGGCCAATCATTGGGCTTTAATTTAAAATACCAATTGGGCTCCAATTAAATTGTTTGGGCTACTAAATTATCAAATTTTATTATTCTTCATTTGGGCTACTAATTGACCCATGTTGGGCTAATTTAATAATTTACACATTAATTATTCAATCCATGATCAAATAAATAATTAGATTGAATAAATAATTAAATATTCTAACCCATAAGTATTAAATTACTAAATGGACTAATAAATATTATTATTAATATTTTACATGATTTACATTAATTAATTATCATATTAATTAATTTATAAAATTTAATTCACTCATTATATTCAATTTAATTGAATATTTAATTAATGACAACTTGTCAATTATTTTGTTATTAAAACTTTAGAATGTGTTCGCTAATAATAATATATATAAACTATATATATTATTTATACACATTACTTTTCCTCAAAACAATTTCACAATAAATTATGAAATTAAAATAAATACAATATATAATTTAATATATATTATTTAGGCCATAAATTAAATTACTTAATACATTTACATTAAATAATTCATTTCTCATCAATTATGGAAATAATTCCATTTACCCGAAAATACATTGAAATACTAATATATTTTCTCAATTTCTTATTTAAATAATTTATTTAATTATTTAATTAATATTACACAAATAATTGTATAATTAAATTTCTCACTCTCATAAATCATTTACAATGATTTATTTAATTATAGAATATATTCATTTAATATATTCAATTACTATTTAAAATTACTTAATTAATTTAATCCCTTTATATATATGTACATATATATGAAATTAAATGTTGTACATATATACAATTATTAATCTCCCTTAATTAATTCAACTATTTTATATAATTTATAATTATATAATTTACGTAATTATTCCTCACAAATAATTTATCAACAATTTTCATAATTGTTGATTAATGAATAAATTAATTCCACAATAAACCTTTTAATTCAATTCGGATTAATTTAATATTAATCTATCTATTTATCACAATTTAATTAACCATTAAATTATGTTACTAAATATGCACGCATATATATATATATATATATATATATATATTCATATAAATACATATTTAATTTACATGCAACCACGTCGCATAATTACATAACTCCACTAATTAATTCTCGTAATTTAATTAGACTTGCTGTTAGTCAAGTTTATTGAATTATCACTTTACTTGCTAACTTATCAAAAATTTTGATATCACCATATCTAAGTTAGTCCGTTAAATTTAATTTGGACCTCTATTTATCTATTACTACTAGGTTATCAAACTCCAACCTTTATTAAATATTAAATATTTTATTTCTAATTCATTTAAATATCTGGGATATTACATTCACCCCTTCTTCTAAAAATTTCGTCCCCGAAATTATCTCATACACATTTCTACCAATTTTCATCTCTGAGTATAACTCTTTACTCATCAAATTCTATGACCACCCTTTTTCTAGGAAGTTCATACTTTTCACAATTCCAGAACAATGGAATATCTTGCAGAAGAATAAATTGAAAATCAATATCTTACCGAAGAATAAATTGAAAATCAAAATATTCATTAAAACTTTCATACTATGCTGAGGGGTCATCAAGACTGTGAACATGGAATTAACTGAATTCCGAATAAATAGTATTTATCCCTGTAAATACTTACAAACAGAGTGTTTATCAATCGCAAAGACTGAAAACATTCCATAGGTGTACGCTAGGTGATCAGCCTATCGTACCACACGTCGTGCAGAACGTTTGAGTTGGGCGCCAGTCGGAGCTATATGCCGACCAAATACATCTGCTTTAGCTGACAGAATATATTTGTTTTTGCACTTGTTCACCTCAGACTTACTACAAAATTCCGTTCCAAAATAATTTGGATTGAATAATAAACTTGAGTCAATTCTGACTAAAAGTGTCCAGTCAAAATAAATGACAAAGACTCTCATCATTGAACTATTCGTATATTACGAACTAAAAATCATTTTAGATTAGTTAAAATAACTGTAATTCATTTTTAGGACTTCATGATACCGCACCGTTGCAACAGTGCGTTGAGGATTCCGTCTTTTTCATCTCTGCACCATGGCTTTAATGGCGTGGATGATTTTATAAATACATTTTGATATTTTTAAATCAATTTGTCTAGCCGAAACAATTAGCATAGACTCTTTTTTACACGTTTCAAAATACTGAAAATCATTTTATGACTTTGTCATATTACATCGTACCATATTGGGCTTTAAACATCCACACTCGGTCACTCTGCATTGATGACTCCATCACTTATCATCTCTGCACTAAATGCATTAATGATTTCAAAAATACATTTGTCTTTTCAAAAGCACAAAAGTGCGAATTTAGCACGATTTTAAGAATTTCAAAATCTAGCATAGCTAGAAGATTTGGAATACCCTAAAATCTCAAAACACCTCAAATTTTTCCTCCATATTCTTTTCCAGCTTAATAACTATATCTATTATAGCCTTAACCTGACTACTTAAATATATCCATACTCACTGTTCATCAAACTTACCACGTATTTGGGCTCAGGAACTTACCATAATCATATGGTTTGAGGAACTTGTCCTAGTCAGGCCAAATTCGCCCATTCGCTGAGGGGTTCCACCACATAACTATGAGTCACGAACTTTCCATGCGTGTCGGTTCTCAGAACACGAACTTAACTTAACATCCTCTACCTATTCGTTATACATGAGAAAAGAATCACCTTCTCAACATTCATATAACAAATAGCGCGACACCAGGTTTCAATCGATTATCACTATAAGAAGCTAAGTGGTTGTCAAACCAAACACAATCTCCTGCCCATACAAGAAATTGGTCAACTTGGCCACTAATCAATATAGAAAGTTAAGCGGTCGTTAAACCAAGAACAAATATATCAGTTTCCCAACTGTTCAACACTGTAAGGAACACCTGCCATCAGTGCATACGCTTATCCTACGATACACACTGATCGTGCCAAGTTTCGCAGCAGCATCTCCCAAATTGGTTCGCTGACATATCATAGCCCCCGCCCATACAAGGGTTCGTTCAACTCAACCACTATATTAATGTAGGAAGCTAAGCGGTTCTAAAACCAAGCACAAATCCCCTGCCCATACAAAGAAATTGTACAACTCAACCACTAATATGAGTCCTCAATTAAAAACCTACAAACCTCTAACTTCTCTTAACTTGATATGAATTTTGTCAATCCATACCTTATCACACTCAACACTTCAAGAGTCCACTTGTTACTATTTCAGTATCTTCATTGTTATAGCACCATGCTATCAACACAATCTCTTAATCATTTAACAGACCATTTGTCATTCCATGATTTTACTATGATCATCGTGATCTTATAACACAATTGATTTCACTGTACTATTTTTCCTTTATTCTAGGATCGTCTATCATCTTATCATTCATCTATGATCATTTTACTGTACGATCCTTCTCTTTTTAAATTCTTGAATCAAGTGTTCCCTGATTCTTATTCCATTTATTTGGATTACACTCATTGAAGATCCTTCTTTGAATCTTTTCATATATCTATGTATCTATATAGATTTATTTCCTCCTTTATGAACTGTATATGTTCATTTCTAAACTCTATCTGAGTTTATCCTTTCACTGTCTTCATTATCTTTCCATGATTATAGCCTAAGGTACTGCTACCTAAGAACTATAACCTATCAGCTCTGATACCAACCTGTGACGACCCCAAATCCGGGTTCCTTTAACCCTGGACCTGGTTCATCACTATACATCATCATCATACATGTTCTATAACTAATGCGGAATATATAAACATAAATTGTTTATTCTACAACATTTCCCAAGGTTTCTAACCTTAACTTACATATATACCTTTAGATTCATAAAAAGGTTTACAAAATTACTTACGTCATATAACAATTTAGTTATATTGCATAACACTATAATCTTGTCTTTTGCTTCTGTCTCCGTCTCTCCTCGGACATTCGTATTACTCTGAAATTTATTATCATGATATAGCAAGAGTGAGCAACGACTTTGCTCAGCAAGTTTAAATACAATAACGATATATCATGATTGAAAGAAAGAACAAGCTTTCGGATTTTCAACAATATAATAATTGTGAAAGAGTACGAATCATAATTTCAATAATTGAATGACTGAATCAAGTAATGTTGAGTGTCAATAATGACCATGAACAAATTTAACTGAACCTTATGGTAATGAAGGTGATCAGCCTTTCATACCTGATGAACACATGCAACATGCACTATGTGTGAATCAACAATTTAAAGAGGTGGAATAATTATACAGAATTAAACCACTAGCATGCTTGAAACATAATAACTTGAGTTCGAGTTAGGAACTTGAACAATAAAATAATATATCCTGCTCGAATATAAAATGAGTAGGGTTTAGGAAACTTGCCTGTCTGCTCAGCTACAATTAATGTCTAGCTTTAACTAACTGGCTTTGAAAGACCTAACATTAATAAAGTTGGTCTAATAATTAGTATAATGTATTTGTACAACTATACGCTCATTAAGGAACTTATCTACCGCACATAAGTGCTAACACATAATTTACATCAGTCAAAACGATATTATTAACCTTATAGACTCTCAATCAAATTAGGTTAATAATTTAATAAGTTAAAAAATAATTTTCTCAAGTGTTAAACACTTATTAAACTATTAAACAATTTATTATAATTGTTTAAACAAAAGAATTAAAAGACATTTTCTTTATTTCATTTAATTACTATTTAACATTAATTAAATAGTAAGTAATTAAATACCTTTAGTTATTATTTAATAATAAATAATAACTTACTAGATTTATTTATTATTTAAAGTTAATCAAATAATAAATAACTAAAATAATCAATCTTAGTTGTCTTTAATTATTATTTAATAGTAATTAAATAATAATTAATTAATTTATCATCCTTGTTTATTATTTAATATTAATTAAATAATAAATAATTAATTTAATCATAAATTCAGAAGATATAATATTAAACTAACTAGATTAATATTTACAGCATTTAAATATTAATCCTAAATACTTATTATATTTGAAAAATATAATATTAAACTAACTAGATTAATATTTACAGCATTTAAATATTAATCCTAAATACTTATTATATTTGAAAAATATAATATTAAACTAACTAGATTAATATTTACAACATTTAAATATTAATCCTAAATACTTATTATATTTGGAAAATATAATATTAAATACCTAAATATCATTTTTGTATTATTATTATTTTTTTTTATAATTTAAAATTAATTTTTAAACATTTAAATTAATTAAAATTATCCAGAATGGCAATTCTGTAATTAAGTCGAAAAACGAACGGAGGGGCAATTTCGTAATTACACAGAAAAAAGACCGGAGGGGCAAAACTGTAATTTCGGCTAAAATTGTGTACCGCGCATTGCGCGCCACGACAAATACAATGGCCAAAAACGGTGCCGTTTTACTGTCACCGAAATTGGCTTCCGCGCGTAACGCGCGGATGAATTTTTTTCTCGGTAAAACGACGTCGTTTTTCATCTCCGCGTCCGGCAGTGAATAATACCCTGCGCATTGCGCGGCCGGCGTTTTTTTTCCTTCTTTAGCAGATTGTGAACAGTGACTTTTATACATCACTTTAATAAAAATTATACATTCAAGTAAGCTTTAAAAATCCAAAAAAAATACCAATCACTTAATATCAATTTATAACATGAAAATTTAATTTTTTTTCATGATTTAATATTAAAATTTTTATAAAAATTTTTACATCACATAAACTACCACAAATCATAACTTTTTGTGTATAACTCCATTTTGAGTGATTCAAACTTTGTTTTTCTCATGATTTAATGTTCTATAATATTGTAACATTAAATCTAAATTTTATAAAAATTAATTTCTTGTCATTACTTTGAGATTTGATTTAACACCACCAAACACATGTTTTTAGCATATAAATTATACCAAAACACAAACCAAGTATATTAAACTCAAACATGGCATAAATATTATTACCATACACATTATTAACTACATTAACATATTTATACTCACATGTTGGTTTATTTAATTTAAAAAAA